>CM058163.1:6451250-7805625 GCA_030254885.1 Vitis rotundifolia
AAATCAAAGAAAATAATGTAAGAAATACGTAAAGAATTGAAATGAGCAACGAGATCACAAAATAAAATCAAGAATGACAAAAAATAAGTACACAAAATCAAGTGTACAGTGACAATAATCTATTTGATCCATATTTTTAGAAATAAAATGCAATCAAATATTAATTGTTTTCATTTTAGGAAATAACATTTTTTCCCTTAATTTTGGGATATCAGTTATTATTATTATTATTATTATAAATTATCATATATTTTCGTTTAAATTTTTGAAAAGAAGTAATAAATTCAACTCTTCCATCACAAAATTATTAAATTTTTTAAAATAATTCATAAAGATGTAATTATGTGCTAGAGAAACAACAGAATTATCATAGACTAGTCTTAGTATATGAATTTTTGGTAGAATTTCAAGTTTTTTTTTTTAAACTTAATAAATTTGTTAATCAATCCAATGTATTAGGTTTTGCTTACTTTTGAGTCTAGTTATCTAAGTCAGGACAAAAAAAAAAAAAAAAAACAAAAAAGTATGATCCTATATGGAAGAGAAATAACATGGTTATGGACTAATATTTATACGTATATTTCTTCAATTCATATTGTTAGTATTTGAGTTTCAAATTATTTAAAAAAATCATTGGACTCATTAACTAATTTAGGCATTAAGTTTTATTTAATTTAAAGTTTATTTACTTAGTGAGCAAATTTGAAAAAAATTAGTTACATGTAAAAAAAAAAACTAACAAAGTAATTTAATTAGTTATGGTTTGTGACTTTCTAATATTAATTGAATCGGTTTTGAATTTCGTAGTATTATAGTATTAATTGAATTGAGTTTAAACTTTCAAATTAATTTTAAAAATTAGTAAAGAAAATGAAGAAAATGAAACATCAAAAAATATAATTTTCTATTATATTGACTTTTTATATTTTGTATTATTACTACTACTACTATTATTATTATTATTATTATATATAACTATATTTGAATCACATGCTTTAAATTTCAGAAGATCACCAACAACTACTCAAGATATTTTTCTCTGCTTACAAGTTACAATCCCATGGGTGTGGGTGGTTCTTACTTCTAAAAGGGATCTGAAAAGTAGATTGCCACTTCCATGGCTCTTTCATTGTCACCTCCACTTTCTATCCTGCTAATCACTCCTTCCTCAAACCCCAACTATCACTTCCCTTCTCGCTTCGCTTTCAAGCCATTCCCAACACCCACTCCACTCTCTTTTCCCACCCTTTCCAGAACCTTTCATGATCAACCCATCAGTTTCTGCAACTGTCTCCCCATGCCCCTTGAAGTTTCCACTTCAACTGCACAGGTTCATACTGTTTCTTTTTTGAGTCATAAATTGAGGGGTTCTTTTTCTTTTTGATTTCTTTAGCATTCCGAGCAACCAAACTGTTGGCTAAATTGAGCATTTTGTGATGTTCCAATTCAGCAAAGTTGCCAACTCAATTTCAGTGGCACTTTTGATAGTTTAAAGCATGAAAACCAATCATTCACTGCCTGCCTATTAAGGTTTACGATGATTTTCTTTAATTTTACTGGGAATGTAGTGCTTTGTATATTTATTCCCACTGAGTAGAGAAAAAATTATGATGCTTCTAAGAATTTGAATACAACATAATAGTTTGTGTTGAATGCTTTTGGATGAGCAGTATAAACAAATGGGTGCTCGAAAAAGGTATGCAAGTCCTGTGATTAGCTTTTACGCCCTTGAATTGGATTTCTGGGTTGGGACTTTTGTTGTTCATATAAGAATGTGATTATCTGGTGGTGTGCTAATAATTGTAAACTTTCAATCTACTTCAGATGGCACTCTTTAACTTCATATAGTTCATATAAAATCTTGCAGTTGCAGGATAGTTTGTTGTACTCTAGAGCATACTGGGTCAGTGAGTCTATAATTGCGTGGAATGTGGATGTTGGAGATGGCTCCTGCTATTTGTATTCTAGTAAAATTGCTGCTTTATCAATCGGGGACAGTGGAATCATAGGTTTGGATTTTACTAACTACTGCCAATTTGTCGTGATTTGTATAACTGAAGAAAATTCTAGGCTCTTCTTAAGCAAGTAACCTTAGTTGGAAAGCTTTATTTCCATGTGAACAGGGCATGATATGACAATTGAGCTTGAAGAAGACAATGGCGGGCTTCCTATAAATGTAATACATTTTCATTTCCATAATTAATTTTCTGTTGTATTACTGGTTGATGGTCTCTTCTTGTGGTTTGCTCAATTATAACCTCCTATTGGTGTCGTAATGCATCTTCTTGGTTTTCATAGGACCACTGGTACTAATTCGTCTTAAATCTGTGTAATTTTTCTAGGTGATTGAAAAATTTCCTCAACTTCAAGGTTATAAGGCTTTTAAAGTCCCTCAGGCAGTAGATGCTAAAAGTCTCATCAAATGCCAGTTAGCAGTTGCTGCTTTTAGTTGTAAGCCCTTTTCTGTATTTACATCTTTTGTAGTTGCTTATAGGCATTACAGATTATCTCTCAAGAATAATGCATCATCGTTTTGTAATAAGAAAATGCTCTAACATCACTCCCAAAGGTTCTTTAACTTCCTCCAATAGTGCCTGTGCCATCTTGGAATGTCCTTATTGAGTATGTCATTTTGCATCTCAACATCATCACTAGAACCTCAGTCATGTCATATTCTATGTGCCTATTGAAGTTGGTTTTTGCAACTTGCATTCACATAAAGGCTGCTTGAGAAAATTTGCTGATTAGTTACAACAACACTTACAACATTGTGATGTGCAATGTTTACGGTCATTGTGGAGAACAATTGAATTTCTCATTCATATTTTGAAAGTATTCAACCCTAGAAATATATATTGTAGCAGAAAAGAAAGAATTGAAAACTACCCTATTAAAGGTTAGAACGGATTCAGAGAAACTTTCTTTGGGGTGGTGGGACTTTGGAGTGCAAACCTCATCTTGTTAAATGGGCGGTTGTTTGTTGTGACAGGAGGAAAGGGGGCTTGGGGGTTAAAAGTCTTGCACTTCTTAATAAGGCACTTCTTTGCAAGTTGAGTTGGCATTTTGGGGGTTAAGAGAGGGGAAGTAGGTTATTTGTGGTAGGCATGAGGAAGTAAGAGGGGGGTGGGCAACTCAGGAGGTAAAAGAGGGGTATGAGTTTCGGTTGTGGAAAACAATGAGGAAGGATTGAAATATTGTAAAATCTAGGTGTTCCTTTGTGGTGGGTAATGGACAGAGGGTACTTTTTTGGAAGGATAGGTGGTGCGGGGATAACCTTTTGTGTGTGTTGTTTCCTTAACTTTTTGCTTTGGTAATCTCTAAGGATGCATGGGTGGCGGATGTTTGGAATTCTTTTGCTGAAATGGGGGGTGAGGGCTGAAATCCTTGTTTCTCTAGATCTTTTATTGATTGTGTGGCGAGATTTTTGACTTGTTTGCAAGGGCAGCAAGTTTGTCGAGATGTGGAAGATTCTTTGACATGGTCAATGACAAAAAGTGACAAGTTTACAGTTAAGTTCCTATCATGTGTTGGAACTAGACTTCGGTGGATATTTTCAATTGGAATTTGGATTTCGTGGGTTTAGCCAAAAGTTAGTTTTTTTTTTCTTGGGAGGCAGTGTGGGGTAAAGTTTTAACCTTGGATTAACTACAGAGATGAGATTGGTCTTTGGCAAATCGATGTTTTTTGTGTTTTCGACATGAAAAATCTATTGATCACTTGCTGCTCCATTGTAAAATGACAAGGGTTTTATGGACGCTGATTTTTGTACTTTCTGAGGTGTCTTGAGTGCCTTCTTCATCGATTAACGATACTTTGCTGGGTTGGCATGGTTCTTTTGTGGGTAAGAAATGAAGGAAGGCTTGGCAAGCAATCCCTTTGTGTTTGTTTTAGATGGTGTGGAAGACTAGGAACAATATTGCTTTCTGTATTGATGTTTTTTCTATTCAAAAGTTGAAAAAGGAGTTTGTTTGTTTTTTTGTGGTATGAGGCTAAGTGGTTGGGTACTGGTTGAGTTTGTTAAAGTTCTTTCTATACTCTTGTGGTTGAGCCTTAGTGGGGAAGGGAGACTTGTTATCTTGTATACTTGGGGGGCTATTTTCTGGTGGCTTTTTTCTTTAATTTAATTTAATTATTTAAGATCCCTACAAATCAAAGATTATATACACAAATCTACACAATTGGATATTTGTGTAGATATTGTAGTACACACACACACATGTAGCAATATATTATAGTTGTAATAATCTTCTACAATTATAATGATTTTCAACTCTCCCCTTCAAGCTAGTGAATAGATATTATTCATTCCCAATTTGATAATGATTTCTTGAAACCGGGTACTAGCAAATCCTTTCATTAAGACATCGGCTAATTGACCTCTAGTGAACATATATGACATGCAAATTAAGCCACTTTCCAACTTCTCCTTAATAAAATGTCTGTTTGCTTTAACATGCTTGGTTTTGTCATGTTGTATTAGGTTATGTGCAATATTGATGACTGACTTATTGTCACAATAAAGTCTCATCGGTGTCTCCTACTTAATCTTCAAGTCCTCCAAGATAATCTTGAGCCAAAGCAACTCACAGATTCCTTGGGCCATTGCACGAAACTATGCTTTTGCATTAGATTTTGCAACAACGTTTAGTTTCTTATTCCTCCAAGTTACGAAGTTCTCTCTAAGAAATGTGCAATATCCTGTAGTAGACCTTTGATCAATAAGTGATCTTGCATAATCTGCATTAATATAGGCCTTTAATGATAGTTTAGTGCTTTTCTTAAACAAAATTCCTTTCCTTGGAGTTGCTTTCAGGTAGGGTGGAATTCTGTATATAACCTGTAGATGAACTTTCTTCGGGTTATGCATAAATTGACTTACTAGGCTGATTGCATAAGCTATGTCTTGCCAACCAATTTTTGGTCCATACCCTTATCTACAACTGCATCATCATTTGCTTCTCCAAGCTTGTGATTTTGATCAGTAGGTGTGTCAATTGATTTACATCTTGTTTTTCTTATCTCCTACAATAAGTCAAAAACGTACTTCTGTTGGGGGATAAAAATTCCTTTTTTGAGTGAGTCACTTCAATTCCCAAGAAATACATTAATCTTCCAAGCTCCTTTATTTCAAACTCTTTTGCTAAGCACCACTTCAATGCTTCTCTTTCTTTAAGATCATTTCCGATCACTATTATATCATCCACATAAACCAATAGGGCAATTACTCCCCATGAGGACGAGTGCTTGACAAATAAGGTGTGTTCATCGTTGATTTGTTTGTAGCCAATAGTTATCATGACTTTGACAAATCTTCCAAACCAAGCCCGTGGAGATTGTTTTAACCCATACAAAGCTTTTTTCAATTTATATACCTCTTTTTCCCTTTCAAGTGCAAATTAAAACCAGGTGGAAGATCCATATAAATTTCTTCTTCGAGCTCTCCATGTTGTAATGCATTTTTCACATTAAATTGATATAAGTCTCAGTCAGATTGGATAGCCAAAGAGAGTAAAACTCTCATAGTGTTCATCTTGGCTATTGGTGCGAAAGTATCGTGGTAATCTACTTTATATGTGTGAGTATAGCCTTTGGCAATAAGCCTGACTTTGTATTTCTTAAGAGAACGATCTGCTTTGTACTTTACTGTGAACACTCACTTGCACCCTACTGGAATCTTCTCTTTTGGTAACTTAACCATATCCCAAGTCCCATTCTTTTCAAGTGTGTCCATCTCAACCCTCATGGCTTGTTTCCCTTTCTTACTATTTAGTACCTTGGATAAGGTCTTAGGTATGACTATGATATTTGGGTTGGTGAGAAAATTTCTATGAGATGATGACAATCTGTTATAGGACACAAAATGAGAAAGTGGATATAAAGGGTGCTGAGTATATGTTCTTATGCCTTTTCTAACTGCAGTTGACAGATTTAGATCACTAATATCAATAGAATGAGGAGAAATCTCAGAATAAGATGGATCATTTACCTCATAAGAATCAGTTGGTTCTGACTCTTGGACCTGCATAGGTTCAATGATGGTTGCTTCCTTCTTTGAGTAAACCAAAGTTGGCCTTGTAGGATCGGGAACTTGTTTTCTAAGGTCAAGACTAGTACGTTTAAGAATTTATGAGTGCTTAGACACAGACTCAGACACATATAGGGGCAAGTTAAGTAATAACTAGTCTCTTATATCTGTATCTTTCATGACTGATGTCTCCCTCCTAAGGATAAGGATGATTGAAGTAATTTTCATGTCCAACAAAGTATACATCGGAAGATACATAAAATTGTCTAATGAGTGTATGATAATATTTGTAACCTTTTTTAGTAGATGAATACCCCACATAAACGTGCTTAATTGCTCTTAGATCTAGTTTTCCTCTATTATGAGTGTGGACATGGATAAAAGAAACACGATAAAAAACTTTTGGAACAAGATTGGTATATGTTGTAAAGTTTGGGAAGTATTTTGAAAAAATTTCAAGTGGACTTTTGAATCCCAAAACTCTAGATGGAAACCGGTTTATAAGATGAGTAGCAATAAGTACTGCTTTCCCCCAATATGATTTGAGAACATTTTTCTAGAACAAAAAAGTTCTTGTATTAGTAAGAAGATGACCATTTTTTTTTTAGCAAACCCATTTTGTTGAGAAACATTAACATTCATGGATAATACCTTCATTTTGAAAACAAGGAGAAATGACTTGATTGAAGTAATCCTTTACATTATCAGATCTAAACTTCTTGATTCTTGCTCCAAATTGAGTTGTGACCATTTTGTGAAAATTGGGAAATGTAATACTCACATCCAATTTTTGTTTGAGAAGAACGATCTTTACTCAAGTGCAATCATCTATAAATGAGACAAACCATCTGGAGCCTAAAATATTAGGAATTGTGGAAGAATCTCAAATATCACCATGAACTAACACAAAAGGACTTGAAATTCTTTTATTACTTATTGGAAAAGAAGCACGATGGTGCTTTGCAAGCTCACAAACATCACAATGTAATTTTTCTACATCAATTCCTTTGAACAATAAAGGATACATAATTTTAAGAATGCCAAACGATGGATGTCCAAGATGACAATGATAAAGCCAAATCTTATCTTTTATTGCGGATGAGATTTCAAAAAGGAATGATAAGGATACCTGATTCTTAGTCCTATTTTGACCAAACGACAACTCTAGATAGTAAAGTCCATCCTTTTCCCTAGTATGTCTAATCGTCTTTCCCATACCCTATTCTTGAAATACGTAGTAAAAGGGAAAAAAAATCACATGACAATTCAATTCTTTGGTAAGTTGATGAATGGAAACAAGATTGGTGGAAAGCTTAGGTACATGTAGCATATTTTTCAAAACTATGGATTTATTCAAGTGAACTTCCCCTTAACCAACTACGGTGGTTATAGAGCCATCAACAACGACTACTTTCTTATTGCTAGGACATGGGCTATAGGTACTAAACTTTTGTGAGGAATGGGTCATATGATTTGTAGCTCCCAAGTTGATGACCTAAGAGCCTAGGAAAGACACATTTGAGACACTAAAAGCAAGAGAAGGGCAATACTTACTTGATTCAGTGAGCGAGCAAGCACCACTAGGATTCTCAAGGGTTCCAAGGAGATTCTTCAATTTCTCAATCTCTTCCTTGTTAAGCTCAATATGTTGACTGCCATCAGAATTCACCCGCTCTTTTAAAGGTTTTTTATTGATTTGAAAGTTGGTGAAGTGTGCTTGAGTTCTTTGTCATCCAACTTTGAAACCTTACTGTCCACTCTTCAAAACCCAATTTTTACTTTAAGTTTGTGGCTTTCCATAGGGTTTCCATATTGGTCCCTTGTGTTTCTTGGTTTCTTACAATAGGTACATCAAATTGTGTCCTTGTTTGTTGTTCTTGACAAATCTGCCTGACCATTCTCAACTCCAACTTGTCGTTCCAGTGCTACAATTTTGACACCCACGTTATTGGAGCTTGTTGAAATCATTGTCAAGCCTTGTTATAGTTGAGGGTTTAACATAAATCCTCTCCTACTTTCTTTAGCCTGAATCAAAGAAATGATTTCATTTAAAGAAGGCAAATCATCCTTCCTATTATTTGAACCCTCATCTAATCAAATTCAGCTTTCAGACCCGCAAGAAAATCATAAATCTGATCCTTTTCAATAAGTCTTTTTGTATGGCTGCATCATCGCTGCACTTCATCTTAATACATCGATAATGATCCATCTTTTTCCATAGATTCTTCAACTGATTGGCATATTCAGCGATAGAGCGTCCTCCTTGTTTTGTGGTAGTGGTCTTAATCTTAATCTCATAGACTTGAGCAACATCCCTAACCTTAGAATATGTCTGTCAAATTGCTTCTCATATATCTTTGGCAGTGGGTAGAAACACACAAGTGTCACTAATTTCTGGAAGCATTGAATTCCATAGCTAAGACATGACCATGGAGTCTTCTTCGACCCAAGCCTCAAATATGGAATCCCCTGGTTTGGGTCCAATACCAAGTAGGTGACTCAATTTGCCCTTTCTTTTTAGAAAGGTTCAAACAAACTGAGACCACTTTAAATAATTTTTCCGTTCAATCTACAGGCTGCCTGAATGTTCTGCAAATCTTCCGTTGATGGAGGATTCACGTTGTCGATCACTTGAGTTTGGGCAGTGTTTTGTGTCGTCAACAATCTCAGACATGGTGGGTAGAATTCGGGAATAATTTCAGAGAAAAATATAGCAGGATGGCTTTGAAATGACAATGAAGGCCGTTAAACCGGGTTTCAAAAACAGAGGAAAAAGGTTAATACAACTCAACAATGAAGATTGAAAAGAAAAAATCCCAAGGAGCCTAATTTGGCTTTGATAACCATATGGAGAAAAATTATATATCTCATTTATATTTTAAAAATATACAGCCCTAGAAATATATACTGCAATAGAAAAGAAAGAATAATGAAACAATTGGAAACTACCCTCTTAAAGATCCTTACAAATCAGGGATTATATACACAAATATACATAAATCTACACAGCTGGATATTCACACAGCTGTACACACACACAGAGCTATATATTATAGCTGTATATCTCCCACATCTATATATTGCAGTTGTAATAATCTTGCACAGTTGTAATAATCTACCACCTGTAATAATCTTGAACAGTCATATTGTCTATTTGTGCTGAAAGAAACAAGATAATTTTTTAGGACATTTCTAGTGTTGCAGAGTTTGAGAAAAAAATCACTTTCATTCATCCCATTGAGCTTCAGTTTCTAAGGAGTTTCAAGGATTCTCCATCCCTCTGGTTTTAAATTCTTATGAACTTTCTCTTTTCCAAGTACTTTTTAAGTGGTGGCTGCACTTTCAATATTAGTGATGGCGGCATTTCTAGGAATACTTTGGGCCATGCGTTGTTTCATTTATTAATGCTGTATATGTTGGGGAAATGTAGTGAAAGCTGATATTATGGCATTTTTTTGTTTAGTTTTGGAGAAGGTAGATGAATTGGTTTAACCAACACTTATTGAACATTATTCATCCTGTGTCACTAGTTGGAAGAGGTGGGTTTTTGTGGTTTTATGTTACAGGATTGTACTGGCTCACTTTTATCCTCTGTAGCGTCATCAACTAAAATAGCTTTCTACTTATTTTGCTTCTCTTGGAGCTGGGTGTTTATTTCCCTGTTTTGAAGGCTATATTGTCGTCCTGGTAGTTTGCATGGTTTAGTTGAGTTAATTAAGTACAATTCCTAAGCATTGAAATGTTTAAATGAATTTACCTTTTTCCGTTTTGTTGATAAATCATAATGGCTTTTATATGATCTTACTCACCTTGACTAGTAAACTACCTTTGGCATAGTCACTAAATTTCAACTAGTGACAAGTACACATCTAATTCCCTCTCTTTCATACAGCTGATGGGCAATGCAACAATGTTACTGGTTTACAGTTACCTGGTGTCCTAGATGAATTATTCTCATATGAAGGCCCTCTTGGTGCAATTTTCTCTAAAGAAGCTGTAACACTTTACCTCTGGGCTCCCACTGCTCAGGTATATCACATTCCAAGAAATATTTTACTGCTTAGTCTATGCTTTTTCTCCTTTGCTCCACACCATTCTCTTCTCATATTACTTCTGTAAGTGTTCTTTTCTTCTAACAGTACATCAAAACAGGTTGTGCATGCTTGCATTTACGGGGATCCATCAGGTGGTGATCCCTTAGAAACTGTCTGCCTTGAGGAATTTAATGGTGTTTGGAGTGCTAGTGGACCAAAAAGTTGGGAAGGTTGCTATTATGAGTATGAAGTCTCTGTCTATCATCCTAGCACACTGCAAATTGAAAAATGTACTGCCAATGATCCATATGCTAGAGGGTATGCTGGTTGTCTCAGACTCTTAGTTAGTCCATGCTTCTCTGAAAATAACTAAGTTGTCTATGTATTCTAAAATTTCATATCATTAATCTTAACAAGTATGTATCAACATATGTATGTACCTGCACATACATATGCACATTTATACATATCTTTATAACTGTTGTCTTCTTCTAATAGGCTATCTGCAGATGCCAGGCGGACATTATTAGTAAATCTCGATTCTGATGATTTAAAACCTGAAGGATGGGATAATTTGGCAGATGAGAAACCTGCTCTTCTTTCTTTTTCTGATATTAGTATTTATGAATTGCATATAAGAGACTTCAGGTAATAATCAATTCTCCTTGTGTTTCTGATCCAAAACCTGCTCTCAATGAAGTTTGTTGTTTCTGATTAAAGAAAAAAACACTCTTGAACATTTCTAGATCTGGTGTCTTTAATTTTTTCCCTGTGCACCTTCAAAAAATTTTGGAGTTCAACACATTCTAAAATCTATTTTAACGTGTGAACAAATTATGGACTTGAAAAAGTACTAACATAAAGGGTTACAAACCAACATGTCAAGTTTCATAATGAGTAACTGCAGAATTGCTAAACTTGAAACATGGCTTCTGCTTTCTCCATCTGTCCCCAGTTTTTCTTTTTGTCCTCTGCAACCTGGACTCTGTAAAGTGAGAGGCTGCTCTCATTCCATATATGTAGGGATGGCAATAGGGCAAGTTTTTTCGGGCACCCGCCCTAATAGAATGACTTTGACATAATGATAAATGGGTTAAGGGTGGATTTGAATTTTTTTTAACCCAGGTTTTGTGTTCTTAGCGGATTTGGGTATTGCTTTATCCTGCCTTGCCATGCCCCATTGAGATATATATATATCAATTTTAATTTAATTTCCTTTTCATTTTTCCCCTTTTAACACATAAAATAAAAAAATTATTTCCCATTAAAATAAATCATAAAAAATTAGACTATTTATTTATTTATAAATTCTATTTATTTTTAATGTAATTAAAATTTTAAAAAATTGAAAGAAATTAATTGACGCGGGCATGGAAAATTCTCATAATCGCTCTCCTTGTTAATTTTTTTTTTTGGTACATGGATGAGAATATGTTGAAATAATCGGGGTAGGGTTGGGATGGAGGTGGCCTGTTCCAAACCCGCCCCATTGCCATCCTTGCATATTTGGTTTGAATCTCATTTGAAAATCTCTTTTACTCTTATCCCTTTGTGGAACAAGCCTTGATCTACTATAGTCTTATGTGCTGAGATTCAGTTTTCATTTCTTTTTTCTACTCTCTCTCTCTCTCTCCCTCTCTCACTTTTCATTTTCATGAGTCTGCTTTGGGGGTTTCTCTTCCAAATATTCTATTTTGCTATTGCAGTGCCAGTGACCACACTGTGCATCCCGACTTTCGTGGTGGTTATCTTGCCTTCACTTCTCAGGTAGTTTTGCTATTGCTCTTCAGACTTTTGAAGAAGTTTTTTCTCAAAATATATTATGAATTTGTAATTATGTGTATTTTTCTTGACTGATGTTGATTTTCAGAACAATAGTACTAAGTTTCTTTGCTTCTATTTTCTTCAATAAGCAACTTGGTGAAAATTTTGTGTTTTTGGTTGATCTCTTTGACTTATCAGCTGTGTATACTAGACAGGGTGTGGAAAAGCAAAATGTTGCTTCTTGTTTTATTATCTTTATTTTACATGGTGAAGATGAAATTTTTCTTGGGAAGGGGGTACAAAGGGTACATCCAAAGTGTATGGGTGTATTCAAGATCACAAATAATCTCTCAAGGACCAGTGCTGATTTCATATTATCTTGCAGTGTCATTGTAGAGCTAGTTGGTAGTGGTTTTGTATGTTAGCGCGTGACATGGCATTCTGGGTGGTAGGTGGTTGTTTCAATAGTTTTGTCACTGACCATTGTTTTGATGCTGGCCATAGGTCAGATGTGATTTCTTAAAATTTTCAGGCAATGATGGATTGGGTGGAAACTCAAAATGGGCAAGTCAGATATTAGGTTGAGTTCAGTGAAGGAATGAGTTCTATTTTGGTAGAAAGGATCAAATTGAAAACTAAACCAGGGTTTTATGGTAGGAATTAAGCACTGAATATATGACAATTGCCAAAGAAAACCTAGTGAGAAAATTTTAGTGGAAAGAGGAAAATGTTGTGTTGTGCCACACATTCTGGATTTTCAATCTCTTCACCTTAGAGATCTAACATAGTTTCTCTTTGGTGTGAATGTTTGGGTTGCAATGCACTATTTTTCCATCAGAAGTGACTTTGGGAAGGCTGTGGAAGGATTGGAAATCTGGCATCTTGTAAGGAAAATGTTCAGTTTATTAGATAAAAAGGACAGAAAGGCCTTGCTGCTGTGGGCTTTTCACCTCAAAAGTATTTGAGGTATGAATAGGGATTATCACTGTTTGATTTTTTATGAGAACAAAATACATTGAAGTTTTTATTATTTTTCATAGTAAAAATGACATGATCTCGTGTTTTTTTTTTTTTTTTTTAATTTTTTTTCCTAGTAAACGATCTTAGTTATATAAGTTTCACATTTTTCTGGGGATCCCTTATTCCTACTTTTGTCATGGTTCTTACCTAGATTATGTCATACGATTTTGCCTGGTAGTTTCTCTTGTTTATAATTTCTATGAGAAAGCATAAAATATTGGTATCTAACTTTTAATTATTTATTATAGACTAAGACTTAAAAAACACACTGTTACTGAAGTTAACACATGATGTTTGAAGGATTCAGCAGGCATTCTTCATCTAAAAAAATTATGTAATGCTGGTATCTCTCACTTACATCTTCTGCCAACTTTCCAATTTGCTGGTGTTGATGATGAGAAGGACAAATGGAAATGTGTGGGTAAATTTCTTATTTCAACCTCTGATATTTAGTACTCTTTTTTTTATTTTTATTTTTATCATTACTTCTCTGTTTATACTTTGGTAAGACAGAATTCCATACATGTGGATATTATTAAAGTAATACCTTTGCTTCAGAAAAAAGGTCTAATTTGGCCCATGCCAATTGTTTAGGCATAAATGCAGAAGTTAGCTGTCCAACTCTCTGCCTGTCACATTGATTTGTCAATTAAAATGGATAATAGCCAAGTAATGGAGAAAACCCTGCATATGATAAGAATTATAAATTCATTTTCATGATGATTTATGTTGCACATGCTTATCAGTGATACCCTCAAGGAAAACTGAGTCATATTGCGAATTTTGCCTAGATGTATAGGCAAGATCGTTAATTTTCCAGTACTATAGGCTTATCAAAAAATAAAACAAAATAAAATTTAAATTCCAGTACTACCATCTCTCTCTCTCTCTCTCTCTCTCTCTCTCTCTGAGTTTAGAACAAGGTGAAAGGAGTTGGGAAGACTGGATGAGGAAAGAAAATCTTGGCAATCACACCTAGGGTTCGGGGTTCCTAAGCAATATCATCAAGGAGAAGTCAATCACATTGTTCAAAGAAGCTTGGTAGCAACCAAAAGTTTGAATAAATTATATTATTAAATTTGATAAACTATCTAGGTTTATATAGATGACTCTATCTTGAATGTGACTCCTAACAATCAAATTACTAATTAAGACAAATAAAAGATAAACTACCAAGACCAAGGTTCCGACTAACCAAGACGTGCTAGTCTAGCCATGCCAACAATTTGAACTTACTAAGGTACCCTTGCCTAATTTTTCCCCCTTTTCTTTCACAATTCTTGAAAAGGTTACTTCCATTTAAGATTTTTTGGAATATCTTGGGCATTTTTTTCCTCTCTCTCTTTATTCCTTTTACCAATTTCACATGAAGAACTAATAAATATGAAAGGAAAGTTTCACTAAAAATTTGGAGTTTTTGGGTAACTTGAAATCATTTAGACTTGCAAGTAGCATAAATTTATAGTCTAGGGATCCCTTGTCATTTAGGTGCAAACTGATGTGCAAACTAAGACTCCTTATGATGGATCGGAAGCCTAAAATCACAATGATTTTTTCTTGTTTTGTTTTCCTAAATTAAAATGATACTGTAATTTTTATTTGCTGCATTAATTAGTATATCATAGTCTATAACCTATTTGTAATTTCTTCTTTTTTTAATTTTTTATTTTATGTTTTCGTTTTTGGAATTTTGAAATTGTTTAAATTTAAGGGAGCTTGTTTACAAAAAAAGTAGATCAAGTTTGAACCTTATACATCTGATGCCTAAAGACTTTGCCTCTTGCCTTTTACCTCATGAAATTTGACATGGAAAATGTGGAGGGTTTTTTTGGAAATGAAATTTATTTGTGGGCTGAGGAAATATATTAATTTGGAAAATTAAATTGGCCAAAATTAACAATGTGGAAAAAATTATGAGGGACTTAGAAACCTAAACTCTAGTTTAACATAAATTAGTTTCTTTCAATTCTGATTTAGTATTCTATGAGTTGCACATATGCTTTTACACATGGAGATTTCAGGATATAATTTTTTTGTGTTCTAGCTCCAGAGGAATACTTTGCTAAGTCACATTTTCATTTCTAATGACATGCTTTGAATAGGTAGATAGCTTAGCACATGTTGGACCATCTTTAGATAGGTTGTTCATTTTGACTGTAGTCCTATACTTGTACCTTATTTTGGAAGATTCAATTATTTAAAATTTCTTTTAGAAAATTATAATTGTCTTGATTCAAAATTATATTGAATAGTTTCATGTTTATTGGCATTATTTCTCAAAATGACATAAAGGATTTTACAGATCCTAACATCCTGGAAACGTTACCTCCTGATTCAGTTGAGCAACAAGCACAAATCATGACCATACAAGATGAGGATGGGTACAACTGGGGGTACGATAGAATACCCATATATGTCAATTTGAATTATTTTTATGTTTTAATAAATTTTCATTTGCTAATTAACAAAGGTACAATCCGTTAACAAAGGTACAATCCTGTTCTCTGGGGGGTTCCTAAAGGAAGCTATGCAAGTAACCCTAATGGTCCATGCCGTACACTTGAATTTAGAAAGATGGTGCAGGTAGGGATCTTGGGTTTTATTTTGCATGAAAGAATAACAGATCTGATTTTTCACTGTCTTCTTTTATGGGGACTACAGATATGTTATTTTGCGTTACATCCACATTCAACTTAATCCCGCTTTTAAGTTATTTTTCTAAATTTCAGGCACTTAACCGTATTGGCTTTCGTGTTGTGTTGGATGTTGTCTATAATCATTTGCATGGAAGCGGGCCATTTGATGACAACTCTGTTTTGGACAAGGTCATAAGTGAATTCTTATGTTCTATTTCCACTTTGCTTTTCAAATTGTAGCTTAGCTTGCTTCTCTTCATAGGATCTCATTGAAGGCAGGGGTAGCAATTGGGCCATGTCATGTCAAGGGTAAAAAAATCATGAAATTTGGTTGATATGAACATGCGCTATTTAATAACTGTGTCAGAGTTCTTTGGTATGACAACAATTTGTTTGTTATAAAGCCTATGTAACCCTATAAATAGGTCGAATTTGGTGGGGTTGAAGTATATTTAATTAACATGGAAATTACATGAACAATCCATTTAACCTGAATACCCGCCTAACATGATTATGACACTCCTTCAAAACTTTAACATGAATTAAAAGTTAGCTTATTTTTCAAAATAATTTACTATAAATATAATAAAATTATTGTAATTCAATTTTTAAAAGAAAAATCTTAAAATTTACAACTATATGAATAAGTGGGTGTCATAATTGTGTTAACACGACAAGGTAAATTAAATGTGTTAAAATGGGTTGTGTTCGGTTTGAGGACTTCAACTTGAACATGACTCGTTTAATAAACAGGTTAAGTGGGTTGACACAAATATAACATGAACATGACCTCAACTCAAACTCGCTAGTTTCATGTTGTTTTTGGGTTGTGTTACCAAGTTGTGTCAAAAATTGCCACCTCTAATAGAAGGCTGTCGTGTCAAATTTATCCTTTTTCTTAAGAGTTTTGCCTCTCCTTTTCTGACAATACTTTTCCCTGTAGATTGTTCCAGGTTACTATTTGAGAAGAAACAGTGATGGCTGCATTGAGCACAGTACATGTGTAAATAATACAGCCAGTGAGCATTTTATGGTTGAACGTCTCATTCTCGATGATCTTTTGTGCTGGGCAGTTGATTATAAGGTATTTCTCATGATGGTTCACTTTTTTGTATTTCTCACAATGGTTCACTTCCCCCCCCCCCACGCCCCCCCCCCCCCCCCCCCTTAAATGCCTCATAAAAAGCCTTGTGAAATGCTAAATGCCTAATAAAAGGTCTCCTGAGAATAAAATTGGAAGTAGGGAAAAGCAAAGTCGATCTTTTGGAGACTAGATTTTTGGAAGTCAACTATTGTATGGCAACTATACTATTGTACATGACAAAACTTGATTGCCATCGGTTGATGAATATTCCCTAACACTATTCAGTCAAATCCAATATTAAATAGTAGGAATCATAATTTTGAATGAGAATTTTATAACATCTGTTTTTACAATTTGCACATCATTGCAGTTATGTAGTTCTTCATGTATTTAAATTTTCATGTGCGGTTCTATAACGTGATTAATAATTGACTACATGGCTTCCTTGTCAGGTTGATGGGTTCCGGTTTGACCTCATGGGTCACATAATGAAAAGGACCATGGTATGTGACTGTCTGACTTTTGAATTGAGGCAATTTAATGCAGAACTTATTTAAAAAGCCAATTTAAGTTCTCAGCAGTGAAAGCCAAAGGAAAAGTGTATATTCAAATGCTAATTGCACATTCTAATCAGTTATAGCACATCTAGGGGCTTTGTGTTAATTGCTTCTAAACCTTTATATAGCTAGTGAGCTAGATAGACTTTGAGTTGGCTATGTATTTGACTTCATAGTTTTTTTTTTTTTTTTTTTTGTTTTGTTTCTACATAGCATGTTTGATTGTCATGCTAGTTTGCAAGTCTGCATTTCTAGTGGAAACTCCTCCCTCCCTTTCTCTCTCTCTCTCACTCACTCCCTTCTTGAAACTTGATAAATTAAAGATGTTGATATGCTTTCTAGTCTGCAACATGTTAATCTGTAATTTTTCGCATTTCTTATTTTTTTGTTGGGTATTTCTGGAGAACTGAAGTTAATTCCATGTCAGTATTGCCTATATCTAGCCAGAAAGACTCTTCATGTACTGTTTTTTGTTACATTTTCTGAACAAAAGTTGATTTTTCGGTTTTCTCACTCTGAAGGTTAAATAGAAGTCATGAAAACTTCTAGATGAATAGCAATAACCTTAATTCAGAACAGAAGTTGTATATCTGTTATGGTCAAAAATAAAAACTAACAATGTGTACAGTGAAAAAAGGAAATTTGAATGTAATTTAGACTTTCTGATAAAAAAAATGAATATAATTTGGACTTATTGTTCTGTCCAAATTTATTTTATTGCAATTATCAGCAATGTATAAGAGATACGCAACTGAAGGAGAGGCTTGTATTCAATCACAGGTGAAGGCCAAAAATATGCTCCACAGTCTATCAAAGGATATGGATGGAATTGATGGTTCAAGTATCTATATGTGAGAGGACTTATTAAGTGCAATTTTTTTGCCTTAAACTTTTTAAGTTGTATCATTAAGGTATTATTTGTCTCCATTACTCTTGTTTCTGTTTATAGATATGGTGAAGGATGGGAGTTTGGTGAAGTTGCAAAAAATGGACGTGGAGTAAATGCATCACAGTTCAATCTTTGTGGAACTGGTATTGGAAGGTACTTTCTTTTCCCCTCTTACGCTGTCTAACATTTTCCTCTTATTACTTGCTTTCTCTTTTGAATTTCGGAAGCAGGGATTAACCACATAATGAGTCTATATCAGCAATCTTGGCTCCATGATTGACATGTTTGAGGGATAGAAGGATGTATTAATTATGATTGCCTTTTTAGATTTGAAATAGTAGGACAAACCATATCTCTTCCTTAAGAGATGGAAACTGAGATGCAACTTTGTTTCAAACAAAGCAGTACCAGAGGGATGCCTCATCTTAGAGACACATGAATCCAGTGGATACCCTCTATTTGTTGCAACTTTTGCTGCTTCTATGTATCCTGGGTTTATTAAGAAGCAGGGTTGTCTTGATAACTGAATCATATTTCTTGATTTTAAAATTTCATTCACTATTCGCATGGAGGCTTGATAACTTTGATATTATTTTGAAACTCTCATTCAGCTTTAATGATCGAATTCGAGATGCAATGCTTGGTGGATCTCCATTTGGCCATCCTCTTCAACAAGGTTTTGTAACGGGTCTATTTTTACAGGTAGTCAATCAACTGTTATGTGTGGAGGCATGTTGTTTGAATTTTCATATGGTTCTTTTCTCTTACAATATCATTTTGTTGGAGCGAATATTTTGCTAAGATAAGGAAAATACCTGTGAAATGAGCTTGAACTAAGGAGATTTTCATTGTACAATTGTCACAAACTGCTAATACTTGTATAGATATTGTTTGCTGTAACCCATTAACCTTTGCTAACTACCGATGCATTTAGAAACACTAGAGATACTAGCTTATTAGCCTTCACGACTACCAATGCATTTAGAAACACTAGTGAAAATAACACTCATAGGTGCTAGCAACTTCTACTCCAGTTGATGTGGGATTTCACCTCACCCTTCCATATAGGCATGATATCTTTGTCAGCCTATGATTCACAATATGCCAAATTCCATACGTCTTATTGGAATTGATTCTAATACAGTCTACAACTTGCTGGTCTTGTGTTCATTTAGGCAGATTAGCCCTTATAGCTTTAAAATACATGTACACGTTCTAGAGGAGTCACTCTTTATAAATGAGAGGTACTTGTTTCCTTAGGCACCATGAGATGTCATATTCCTCCTTCAATACATGCATGGCATCCTCGTCATTCCATGACTTATAAGATGTCAAACTCTTCATGTTTTTGCTTGGGGAGTAGCTTTGATTCCATTTGCAAGGACCCTCTAATCCTATGTAGACATTATCTATTTTGAGCTCATTGGATCTCTCGACTTTGAAAGACATCATACATTATGGAGGACTCACCCCTTACAAGTGCTAAGAACTTCTTCTCCGAGATGATATTGGATTTTATTTTCTTTTTAATTTTTATTTTTTTTATCTTGTTTAGGTCAAATTCTTAGTTGATACGAATATTTTTGAAAAATTATTGCTGGAAAGTGTTTCAAATTCTTATTTGATATATATTCCTTTTAGTAAAAAATATTACATAGAATATTTCATATATTGATATTTCCTTATAAAATTAGATTTACTTGTAGGATAAGGAAAATTATTAGGAATATTTTTATAAATATTTTAGGTTATCAGGGGAAAAAAACTTAAGAGATTGACGAGTTTGTAAAAGCTATATAGGATAGGTAGAGATGTGAAGAATAGTGAGAGACATTTGATGGGGGCACAACTTGCGTTGGAGCATAACACAAGGTTTGGGGTATAGATATGAGGAGCATAGAGGCATGAGATTGTTTTAGAGCTCGGGAGTTACATTTGGCTTTTTTTTTTTTTTTTTTGTCTATTCTCTGTAATTTTTCAATATATAGTGGATTGATTTATTCTCATCCGTGGATATAGGCTTGATCGACCAAATCACTTTAGAATCCCATGTCTCTTTGTGTGTGAATTTATTTTTTTGTTTATGTCAATGTTCTTGTATTAATATGTGATATTAAAGTTTCTGCATGCAACAATTATTTTACGAGATTCATCTGGTCTTTTTCAAGATTCAGTCACCAACCCATTGTCTGCATTCCTCTTTACTGTTTATGCTGTTGTTTTAGAGATTCTAAATTTCATTTGATCAAACCCTTCGACATATTTCTTTCAGGACTGATTTATTTAGTTATGTAAACAAAGTTTTGGTAGAAGGTGTCATCATGGACAGTTTGGAGGTTTATCTGTAGAAAAAGATGATTCTTTCCCTATATGGTTCTTGTATGATCTACATTTAATTCACTTCAGTAAATGAAATTGCTTCTACTTCTTCAGCCTAATGATCATGACCATGGTGGTGAAGAAGTTGCAGAGCGTATGCTTGCTGTCTCAAAGGATCACATCCAGGTTTATCATCTTAATACGTTGTTATTAATAACATCATATATATAGTATTGCACCTCTTCATTGAATTATTTTATTTAGTCATAGCTTTTATATTTAGAGTAATATATGATTCAAGTTGCAGTAACAAGTTAGTAGCCTTAGTGTTCACAGAACTAAAGTGCTAGCGCGCTATACTATTCATACTGCTGTATCTGTGAACTAACTAGGAGTTGCTGCTTACTTGTAGTATTAATATGCTCACTGTTCTAGGATTAATTGTTGTTAGGTGTTAAAAAGTTATAAAAAGGCAGCTGTTCTATCCATGTAAGGTTTTCTATCCCTTTAAGGTTAATGAATGATTGTTGTGAATTTTCCCCTTTGAAGATCTTGTTCAGAGGCAATAATTGCCTTCTTTTCTAAGCCCAATTGCTCAGGAAACCCTAGGTTTGGCTGCTGAGAATTTTCCTCCTTTTTTCTTCCCTCAATTACTTTGAAAATAGAGACTCTTATATGGACCTTGGAATTTCTACATTAGAGAGATTAGTAGGAAAAGAACGGAAGGAAAGTGATAGGTTTTCATAGGACACAAACTAAGATATGGGAACAACTGTACATGACTTGACTCCTTTCATAAGGGTAGTGGGGAAATCTACATCTATAAGATCATTTTCAATAGATGAAGTTGAGATGGAAATGGAATTGAGATTACTTGAATTATTTTGGTTTGCCACTTCAGATTCAAAGTCTTAACCATGAGGAGACATGAGGTGTTGTCCGCTTTAAGGATTGGATTTCCTTGAATAAAAAGGAAGCCCTGGTTTCTTTAGCCCTTGAAAATCTCCCCCTGCTTCTAAGTTTTCTTGATTTGGTGATGACATAGTTGGTTTAACCATGACACAAGAAGAAAAAACAGAAGGGACCGAAGCAGGATCAAGCAATGATAATTCCTAGAGACGATCTTCACTTGGTTGTGTCTCTTCTCGAAGAGAACTGGCTGGGAAATAGGGATGAGACTTAGAGAAGGTAACATCTTTAGACACCTAGAATTTTTTTGTAACGTATAGTAGCATTTGTAATCCTTTTGAGTAGGTGAATAGCTAAGATAGACACATTTAATGGCACGAGGTTCAAGCTTACTTTGGTTAGGTGAATGATTATGAACAAGTGCTATACAAACAGAGATTTGAAAGGGTAGAGAGTTAACAAACTTGAAATGAGGATACGATTTTCATAAGGCTTGAAATTGGAGTTTAGTAGTTCAGGACCCTGGATGGCATTCTATTTATCAAGTAAGAGGCAGTAAGGATAACCTCTCCCTATAGGTACTTAGGAACATGCATAGTGAACATTAAAGCCTTTGCAACCTTTAGTAAATGCCTATTTTTCCTTTTGAAAACCTCACTCTATGATGGAGTGTCCACACATGAAATTTGGTGAATTATCCCTTGTTTAGCTAGGTATTCTCCCAAGATAGAATGGAACCTAAATTTGTGTTTGGAAGTGATTTTGGACCATGGAGTGGAAGTTTTGAAAGATTTGGCCAGTTTGAAAATTTTCCTTAAAGAGATAAACCCAACATACTTGTGTATGGTCATCTATAAATGTTAAAACAATTTTTTTTTTCTAGAGATGTTTGTTACTCTAGAAGGTCCCCAAATGTTACTATGGATTACAGTAAATGGCTTTGAAGATTTATAGGGTTGAGCAAGAAACATTGCACGTTTGTGTTTGGCACGTTGGCATACTTCACATTGGAATTTGGAGCAAACATGGATTTTTATTTCTGAAAAACAGTGGAGACAAGTTTGTCAAATAAGGAAAGCTAGGATGGCCTAACCTACAATGCCATAACATTATTTCTTGAATACTAGAAAGAGAAGCAAATTTGCAACTAGAAACTAGACCTTGTTAATACTTGGGTTTTTCCTCCTTAAAGTAGTACAACCCCTCATGTTTTCTAGCATTGCCAATTGTCTTCCCCAAAAGTGGTTCCTAAAATTCATAGGAAGATGGAGAGAATTTACCAACACATTTTTTATCTTTTGTTAGTTTGACAATCGACAAAAGGTTACAAGACAAATTTGAAACATGGAGAATTGAATTAAGTGTCAAGATTTATTTATTTATTTTTATTGAACCTTTTCTTTCAACAGTGGAAAGTGACCCCTTGACTATCTTTACCTTGTAGTTACTAGACATGGAAAATAAGAAATAAAGAAATGTGGACTACAGGTCATATGATTTGAAGCGCCCAAATCAATGATCTAGGGTTCCCTTTTATTTTGATCAACATGAAAAGCAGTAACAAATGTACTTGTTTGGGCTAAAGTGCATGAGGAAGTATAGACCATTGGTTGTGACTAAGATTAAGACTGATTTGGGAGCTTATACAGGTTGTCTAGCTGCTCTTTAATTTCTTCCTTATTGAGTGAATCTCATCTAGTATTGTTCGATTTGATGGTAGCATGATCCTCAACTCTTGCTTAGAAACCTCTTGCATCAGTTGGTCTACTTGGTTTCAGTTTGGTGGCTTGCCATGTAGCCTCCAATAGGCCTCCTTTGGGTGGTGAGTGTTAGGATGGAATCCTTAAAAGCATGTCATGATGTAACATTTTTGGAATACATTATTTATTTAATGAAATTTCAGGTTCACTTTTATCCATCCTTAATCTTTGCATTATTTTTTATAAGCATTTTAGCCTAACATTTCTTACATTGTACATGATTTAGGTGCATTAAGAGTTGCACTGAAGATCGAAGTCATGGGTTCCTTGCAAGTAGATGATTTGTGCATAGTTGGTTCGTGAACTTAGGCAATCCATTTGAGGCTGTAGTGCACCACCTTATAATTGGAGGGGTGACTGGTGTTGATCGTCAGGATGGGGTTCCCATGATGAGTACACTAGTGTGTATGGTTACATATTGGACAGGACCTATGGTAAGTCATGACATAAGACTATTGGGTAGTTATGACTTTACCAAGTTGTTATATTGCATCGTCTCTCAACCTTGAGGAAATATTGAGCTTGTATAGAAGTTCGCAGTGGTTTTGACATACGGATGAGACTGTAAGCTGATCATAGATTTCCTATGAATTTGGTCATTGTTGATGGAAACCAATAATAATAGGTATTCTCAATAAAAACTCCATGATATCTTATAGATTTTGAGATTTTGGGTGATCTTAAGGATGTGTGATCATGAAATTTGTAGACACACATTAATTCTTTTAGTGAAATCTGACATATGCTCTTAGTAAGTTAAAGTAAGTCATTTGATCACATAATAGGAGGATCTATAACTCAAGGATTGTAGAGGTAGTCTTGAAAGGTTGATAACTTTCACCTTATTAAACTACGGATGACCAATTCATGGGGAGATTGTACACAATGGATAAGAGGTTATAGACCCAATCGCTTGGTGTCTTGTTGTAATATACATAGGGTATTAGAGTGTAATTGACTTTTTGTAATGGGATTTTGTGTCAACTTCAGAATTAAATTATGAGGGAGCTAATACCCTATGAGTTCCAGTGGTTCCTACTCGAGCTCATATTCCTTGATGACACAATTTATGAGGGTTAAATGAGTTTTTAGTTCACTTTTGTGTATAAAGACATTTTGGTAATTATGCAAGGTGGCATAGAGGTAAGTAAGCGATATCACTGGACTGAGCTAATTGATTATTTGAAGTCCTGTTGGGTTAATTAATCAATTAGCAACCTTTTTAGGTTAGATTAAGTGATCCAAGCTCATGGTGGACTTAACTCACTTAAGCCTGTAATACCCTTTTAGGGGAGAAACCTTTTGTCATTCTCTCCCTATAGTCCAGAGAGAGAACCCTAGCCTCCAACCTTGAAACTCCACCATCTCAATGCCTAGACTTGAGGAGGAGTCATCTAGGTGGAAGATCATGGTGTTTATGAAATCTACTATACGCTGACTAAAATCGATCTAGGAACATTCAGATCAAAGGTATGTGACATGATTCTCTAGATCTATGCTTTCTGTGGTATCAGTATTGTTTTTAAAAACCAAGTTTTTCGTTGTGATAGATTTAGAGAGCCTAGGATAGATTTTTATGCACTCTAACAATCCAGGGCAAGAGAATAGAGCAATCCGGGGTTTCCTAATAGTGAGGCCTATGACAATGGTCATACCAGATTCTTTCTCCTTTTTTGGTTGTTTTTTGATCTCCACTTCCATGGCCTAGGTTCTCATAGCCCCTTCATGCCAAAGCAGAACCTTCGGTATTCAGGGATGTTATGTCTGATTCTCTGCCTTCTCCCATCATTACTTTTCTTCTACTTTCTTCTCATCTGAACTCAACAAATACTTCTTGAATTGAAGGTAATAATTCCTTCCCAAGAATTCTCCCTCTTACTTTATCTAGGTCTTTATTGAGACAAGTGAGGAACTATTTACTTTTCAATTATTTTTTTTTTAAATCACACTACACTAGATACACCCCTAATCAGCCTTATAAAATAATCAAGCTCTTGCCATAAGTTCTCCAATGCATTATAGTAGAGATTCATGGATTGGCTTCCTTGTTTTGTATCTTGTAGCTTTGATTTTATATCAAATACTTGTGCAGAATTCCCCAAATCTGAGTAGGCCATTTTTACATCATCCCAAACATCCTTTGCAGTAGGCAGAAAACGGTATGTTTGGCCAATTTCAATCTCCATAAAATTAAAGTCACATACAATTACTATTGAATTTTCTGCATCCCATCCTTGAAAAGTAGGACCATCCTCCTTCGGTGGTTTAGTGGCTCCAATCAAGTCTTCGAGTTTTCCTCTCCCTTGAATAACCAATTTGATTGATTGAGACCATTGCAGGTTATTTTTTCTGTTCAACTTATGGGCTGTAATTTGGAGGGGAGCGTCCTCTCCTCCCTGCAATATGCTTGTCCCAACTCTGTCCATTTTAGCCATTAAACCCTAGGACTAGAGGTACTACTTTGACACCATAAACAGAGGCTAGAAAATAAATGGAATAGCTCACTTGATTTATTGGAATGATCAACTAATACATTTATAGAGAAAAACCTAACAAACAGATGGAAACTAGGTTAAAATAAATCCCTAAAAAATAGGAGACAACCAGATAGAATCCAGGCTAACTAAATCCCTTGAAAATAGGGGCAAAAAATTCAAAGAGTTAATGCTTCCTAATCACCTACTATTTTGAATTTAAAAACACAGAATATTAATAAAACAAAAACATAACAAACTTGATTTCTACAAAAGTGAATCTCGGACATGGATTAGCACCTGTAGGGAAAGGGGAGTTGTTAATGTGGTGGTGGTACCAAATAGGTGCCTTTAAAAATTAGAAAGATTGACCCACAATATTATAATTCCCTTGATCTTTCTTCTTTTCTTTCTTTCTTTTTTTTTTTTTTTTTAAACTAACAAATAAAAACACATGCTCCAATATATATGCAGCAATACTCTTCCAACAACTAAAATATGCAAGTTCTATACAAATAAAATCAACATTCTCCCGAACAATACTTAAATAACAGTTTATATCACCATTATGACTACTGAGCTAATACTTATCTTTCATCCACATCATTTCAAATAAAATAAACCAAATGTAGCTCTTAAAATACCAACATCTTCTAAAGATAGAAAATCAATCAATAATTGCTGGTTAGAATTAAATGAAAATTGAGAGAGTTGATGAAAGATGAACAAACAAAGATTTAACATGGAAAATCTTTGAAAGGATAAAAAACAAGGGTCTCTAACAATTGCAAAATCCACTATGAAGAAAAAACCGAGTACCAAGTTTTATCTAGCCCAAAACTCCAGTCCTGCCTTCTACATTCCGAACTTCAGATTCACACCATCTTCATATGGAGCATATTGCGAATCACTGCTAAACATGATTTTGACCTCCTTTTGGTACCCTAACAAAAAGACACTTTGGTTTTATCCCAACAGATAAAAAACTAGTGAGAAGGGTTAGTTGGACAATAATCAACCCATTTTGTAGATGAAAAATCTAGGCAAACATTTAGTTTTTGGCTTAAAACATAAGGTTTTCTCAAGAAACAAACGATCCCAATTTATAAATAGCTTCAAGGGAAGGTCTCTCATGGCTGTTCTCTCTCAAACTCTAATCTGGAAAATTTGGTTATAATTGATAGTAAGAGGATCAATCAAACAGGTCATATTTGATCAAAAAATGTATGTCCATTGATTAAACTTTGATCTGGAAAATAGATTCATGTACCAAATTGTCCCTTCGAGTTCTTAAGATGTATCACTCACACTTAAGGTTGGATCAATTGCATATTTGGCTATTTGACTGATCTTGGAAGATAACTGCATAAGCTTCCTACAAGATTTCACCGCAAACACACACATTTGAAAATCCTGGTTGATCAAGTTTACAACCATCCACAATCTTGAGCCACCAACCATTGCCTTTTGCCACCTTGATGGAGATATTGATCTTTAACAAAACTAGTTCAAGGGAGGATTTGATGGTACCAAGTTGGGAGGATAGAATGGATTTTGGTCCTGGAATTGCCAACACAATAAGACACTCATAGGCTACCCATGAGGCAAAATGTTAGGGTTTAGTCCATATTGGCTTGATACACATTGTTGACCTATTACTTAACAACTTAAGCTTTTAGGTCAAATTAATTTAACAAATAGTAGGTCATATACCTTTGATAAAGAATAGATAAGAAGTTGGAAAACTAATATAATAAGTTATTGTGGCATATATTCAACCTTCCCTCTCAATCTCACAAGGTTTGAAAATGAGCTAATCCTGGAACCTTGTTTACGGAATCCTCCCTGCATGCATCTATGTTATTCAAATATAGGGGCGGCATGGGTGGGATAGTAAAATCCTATTCCTGTCCTAAATCCAATGTGGTTTGCTTCTAAAAACACTTCTACCCCTACTTGAAATAAAGATGTATTGTCCCCATCCCAATAGGACCGAGATGGGTAACCAACTTGCAAGTTACAGGTGCAATTGGCATCCTTAGTCAGCTAATACTGGTCATCTGAAATGACATTCCGAGTATCTATTGTTTATGCTTGATTCAATGATATAAATATTGTAGTAAATGGTTTTCATTATGGCTAAATTAGAAGACATGCAGTCTAATGCTCCTTTTTATGGCGCTGATAAAAAAAAAAAAAAAAAAATGCTCCCTTTTATGGCTGGATTGTATCTTTGTTGTGCTCTCAAATGGGAGATTAGGGATTCAGGTCCTAGTGGAATGCTCATTAACCTTAGTTAGCAGTGATAACGTATTCCACACCCTTTTGGTGGGCCAATTGCTTGAATCTAAGGTAATGCCTTCTGGCAAGGGCGGTAGAATGCTGAAAAGAAAAAGAAACCTTGAGCTTTACTTTGTTCACATAAGTTAGCTAATCCTTTGTAAGAATGGAAATTATCAGAAAAAGTTGTTCATACACAAATAGTTTCAGACCAATTCAGCATGTTTATCACTGGATATTAGTTTAATATCAGCAAAAAAATGTCTCTACTTTCTAAATTTTTATTCCTCAATACTCTGATTGGTGAGTAAATTTATTTTCTCTAGCTACATTGTTATTTTATTTTGGAGATTGAAGTGGGTATGCATAGAAGTTTGATTTCTATCTATGCTGGTAAAAAAACATAGATGAACATGAATATGGTTATAGGGGACACTAGATACACAAATAGTTTCAGACCAATTCAGCATGCTTATCACTGGATATTAGTTTAATATCAGCAAAAAAATGTCTCTACTTTCTAAATATTTATTCCTCAATACTCTGATTGGTGAGTAAATTTATTTTCTCTAGCTACATTGTTATTTTATTTTGGAGATGGAAGTGGGTATGCATAGAAGTTTGATTTCTATCTATGCTGGTAAAAAAACATAGATGAACATGAATATGGTTATAGGGGACGCTAGATACACAAATAGTTTCAGACCAATTCAGCATGCTTATCACTGGATATTAGTTTAATATCAGCAAAAAAATGTCTCTACTTTCTAAATTTTTATTCCTCAATACTCTGATTGGTGAGTAAATTTATTTTCTCTAGCTACATTGTTATTTTATTTTGGAGATTGAAGTGGGTATGCATAGAAGTTTGATTTCTATCTATGCTGGTAAAAAAACATAGATGAACATGAATATGGTTATAGGGGACGCTAGATATACTACTTCTATATATGTCGGGAAAAGAACATGTAGACTTATATAGGGGATAGCTGGAAGTTTGAGGCTCTAGGAAACCATAGGAGGCATGTGTATAGGGGAGAGCTGGAACTTCAAGGCTGTGGCTAGTAGCTCCTCCTTACCCTTAAGTTGAACCCTAGACCTTTCACAATGAGGAGTCAGGAGAGACTACTAGGCCACACAAGATAGTCCTCTATTGCCTGGTCTTCCTCAGGGATTTTGAGAATCTTGTATAGAACTTTATGGAAATAAAAAATGGATCAAAAAGGGAAAATAAAATTCTTGGTCATTTCTATCAACAATATGAGATGAATCTTTGTCTTCACATCCACATTTTTTTGAAATTTATCTTATTTGTACTTTCTTCATTATACTTCCAATTAGAGAGATTTCTTGTAATTCAGGTTGGGATGGCTGCCAACTTAAAGGACTTTGTTCTGACTAATTGTGAAGGGGAAGAGGTAAAGAATGGGGTTGCATTGGGTGAAGTTTGATGCAGTTGCATTTTTGTTATGCTATTTAAATTTGTACTACTTTTCTAATATTTTATGGAAGGTTTACCTTAAAGAAAATTTATTCTCATTTTTCTTATGTTTGTTATGAAATTGGATATTGTTTGTTATGCCTATCTATTACATTATGCATTTTCCTCTTTCACATTTTCTATTTGGCCTTTAATAATCCACCATCTTACACATATACATACATATGTACCTATGTACCTATGTATATGCAAACATACATACATATATACATATTTGTGTACCTATGTGTCTATGTACATACCTACATACATACCTGCCTATGTACATAAAGACAGATATTCATATATATATATATATACCAACATATCTACATACATGATTATGCGCATATACTACTTACCTACATATCGACAAATATACCTATGTACTTACATTGTGGATACACACATGTGTACTTAGATCCATGCATAGATACAGACAAGAATAGAATTTGAAGACCAAGTCATAACCAAGTCATTCTTAGAATTTTTTAAGGACCTCATTAAAATTGGCTAAAGAAATCAAGTTCTTCGTATGTATACATGCATACATAGCTCTTAAAGACCAAGTCTCTCAAAAGTTGAGGAAGATATTTGTGATCTGAAGGACCTTATCAGAACTAGTTAAATGAATTAAATCTTTTTGCTTGTTTGGGTTTTTTGTTTTGGTATGTATATGGCTCTGTAATAGCCCGGCCTAAGCCTAAGATTAGAAATTAGTTATGGATTTTTTGTACATACATGAGAACTTTTCATATATATATATATATATATATATGCATGTATGTATGTGCCTTTTACATAGACTTATTCATATGGTTGTTATGAGTTGATGATAAATCAAATACCATTCCCAGGACAAGACTTAAAAATGCAAAGCAATAATTTTTTAATGCATTATATGAAGGTACATAAGATGTTAATTTGAACAAAGACTATGTCTCTTAGAAGTTGGTGAAGATATTTGTGATCTGAAGGACCTTATCAGAACTAGTTAAACCAATTAAATCCTTTTGCTTGTTTGGTTTTTTTCTTTGGGATATATATGGCTCTGTAATAGCCCAGCCTAAGCCTAAGATCAGAAATTTGTTATGCATCTTTTATACATACATGAGAACTTTTCATATATATCTATGTGTGTGTGTGTGTGTGTGTGTGTGTGCGTATTTGCATTTTACATTGATGTATTTGTATGGTTGTTTTGAGTTGATGATAAATCAAATACCATTCCCAAGACAAGACTAATAATGTAAGGCAATGATTTTTTAATGCGTTATATGAAGGTACATTAGTGATAAAGATGTTGATTTGTTCAAAGTAGGCACACACACATGCACACACACACACACACACACACACACACACACACACACACACACACACACACACACACGCACATAAATTGTTTATAAATTTCTTTTATCTTTTCTATAAACATTCTTATTCAGTTGACTTCTTTACATAGATTAACTAGTTGATAGCCAAACTCTTTACAGTTGGCATCAGCGGTCCTGCTCTTTCATTTGTGTATGATTTTTAGAGTATTATTTCTTTCTCAGGTGAAAGGATCTGAAGTTTCAACTTATGATGGGACACCTGTTGCATATACCGTATGCCCCACAGAAACAGTAAGGATCTTCATCATATTCACAATTAGATGTCTCACATACGTTTACATTTCTAGTTTGGTTGTGCTTCGACTTATGTTTTCAAGACATGCACCATGGAACATATCTACAACATCACTATTTGCTTGTGGTGTTTAATCCTCATTGGGTTCATGTTAAGTTTTAATCTGAATCTGGTATGGTAGCTGTGTTCTGATAAGGACATCCTTTTCTGAAACCATGTCACAACATTTTTATTTTTATTTTTCCAGATCAATTATGTTTCTGCTCATGATAACGAAACTCTATTCGACATTGTCAGTCTGAAGGTAGGCTCAACTCTACTCTTTCAATGCTTTATATGCAATCTGAGAAATATTCTATTGTCCGCCAAAAGAGATGTTTGTTTATATGCTTTTCTAATGCATTTCTTTGCTTGTATAGACTCCAATGCAGATTTCTGTAGAAGAGAGATGCAGGATAAATCATTTGGCAACAAGCATAATAGCACTTTCACAGGTTCCATCTGTATTTCATATGTTGATTAATGATATTTTTCTTCTAAAATGCTCATTTTGTACAATCACTTTTATATCTCTGAATTACATTGTAGGTAAATATTTGATAGTCTTTCTTATGGTTGTAGTAAGATAGTGGTCACTAAAAGCAAGGGGGAACCATCCTGGGAAAAATGTTCATGGATGAGTGGGGATTGCGTGTCATCTCTTAATATCTGGCTTTCTGCAAGCCTGTAAAACATCTTGTACATGCTCAATAGTGCTGCTAGTTTTTGAACGGTATAGATGACAATGAGTTGTTTTCAAGTAGCTTGAGTTTGGGCTGGTTTTCATTGCCTAGCTGAAGCACCCTCTATTTGCACCAAATTAATGCTTGTAACAGTTCAATCTGAACCTGGCCCATTAACTAGGGTCTCCAAGTCTGGGTAAAAATTGCTAAATCTAATCAAGAGTCCTTAAAAAGAAGTGTGCTTGGGAAAGAGCTTCTACTCATGAATCCTCAATAAAATTGAAGCTAAGGCCTCCTATGCCTCTAGCTTCTAAAATGTGGAATTTAGCTTTGTTTTTTGCTTGGGAAGCTAGAAAGCTTAGCATGTTATTCAACTTTCTTCTTATATAGTAATGAAATGCGCTCAAAAGTGGTGGAGGTCACAATTAATTCTAATAGTTGGCGGAGGTTCTTTCTTGACTAAGGTGGTGTTTTTTTTTTCCTTAATTCTAAATAGAACTTAAAACTAAATAGTGTCTAATACTGTTAAGTATTAGGTTGTTTGTGTTTGTAATATTTATTTCTATTAAGCATTAAAAAGTAAAGAAAAACCAACATGTTACTTTTTCTATTTAGAAAAAGCCAATATTTTGGCATTTTTTGTCCAGCCAAAAATTTATAGTAAGTCATGAAAAAGTAGAAAAACAAACAACCTAAAATCTGAAAGAAAATTGTTTTTAGCAAAAAGTTAAAAAAACTAACACCCTCTAAGTCATATTAAAGACCATTCTCACCTCATCTTAGCTCATGGAGTGGGGTTGGTTTTTTGCAAATTTTGGTGTTGCCAATGCAAGCATAATGAAGAGTGGGCTGACCATATCCTTAACCATTGTGGGATGCCTTGTTGTTTCTGTACTTGGTTATTCTCCTTGTTTGGAGTCTCATGGGTGCTTCCCCATTTTGCCAAGTAGATATTGCTGGGTTGGCATGGGAATTTCCTGTACAAAAGCTGCAAGAGGATGTGGAAGTTGCCCCTGTTTGCTTGATTTGGTACAAGGGTAGTGGTATCAAAAAATGGTTTAGGGCTTGGAACTTTTGGGGTGATGATAAAAAATATCTTCATTAAGTTTTTCTTTACTTGGTCTCATGATTCATTGGGGATTGATAATGGTGCTTTTTTAGATTTCATTGACAGTTAAGATGGTGCAGTGCCTATTTATCTTCTTTGTCTTGTTGGTTTTTTGTAGGCACACTTGATATACTTCATGTGTTCTTAGACTGCACTCCATTTTTTCCTATGCACCCACTGATATATCCTTAGTTTCCTAACAAGAAAAAGAAAGAGAAAGAGAAAACAAGAGAAGAAGAAGAAGAATCCATGATTGATTCCTATAAGCAGCTTTAATTCTGCAGAAATATATACTGATATTTCCTACTAAAAATTGGGAAAAATGGGACTTTAAAAATAAACTACATGTATGGAGTTGTCTATTGGTTTGAATTGGGATACCTATTATGAACCCTCAATGTTCTTATTCGACAAAATTTTCATATATTTTAGTGGGACCACACGATTTTTTGACAACTTGATTTTCTGGGTCAAATTGATTTGACTTTGCTATCTAACCCACCTCATCTTATTTCATCCTTTTAATGTTCTTAGGGCTGCATTGGAATTAGAATATGCTGAGAGTGTACAGATGGATGGTTTGATTTATTTTGTGTACTTTATGTTGGAAAGTTAGTTTGGTTAGATTAGTTCAAATTGGACTCAAATTTTAGAATGGATAGGTTCTTTGATTTGAGGAATTTTAGAATGGATAGGCTCCTTGGTTTTTTTGTATGTAGTCAAAGTTTTATTCAAATTAGGATTAGAATCAGATTTATTTTTCAGTTTCCTTATTTTTAGCCTAGGAATTATCTATATGCTGGTTATTTAAATGGATGTAGCCTGTGTTATGAAGATTAGAACAATAAAATAAAAGTTTATCCAAAAAAACCTTTCACGGTTTTATGGTATCAGAGCTAGAGAAAAAAAAAAGGAGAGTAGAACGATGGTGAAGACTGCTATGACTGGCGCAACTCACAGGGAGGAATCTGATGCCTTTGGGACTTCACAGCTACAATTTCCAGCAACAAATCCAGGCTATACCGAGAATCCAACCCAGCAAATTCTGATTCATAAATTAAATGGACGTAATTTTCTTCAATGGTCGCAATTGGTGAAGCTGTTCATCAGAGGAAAAGGAAAGTTGGGCTATCTCACAAGCGCCAACAAAGCACCTAAGTCAGAAGATCTTGTGTACCAAACCTGGAATTCTGAGAACTCCATGGTAATGGCCTGGTTAATCAACTCCATGGAGGTAGCTATTAGGCAGACCTACCTCTTTCTTCCTATCGCCAAGGATGCAGTCCAAGAGACTTATTCAGATCTAGGTAATGCTGCTCAAATGTTTGAAATTAAGACTAAGTTGAAAGATATTAAACATGGTAGTTATAGTGTTACACAATACTATAATATCCTTCAAAATGCATGACAAGAACTTGATTTATTTTCTAATATGGAGTGGAAGTGTATTGAAGACAGTGCCCATTATTGCAAGATTCTCGAAAAAGAAAGGACATTTGATTTTTTGGCAGGATTCAATAAGGAACTCGATGAGGTTCGAGGTTGAATCCTGGGAAAAGAGCCGCTGCCATCTATAAGGGAGATCTTCTTTGAGGTGCGACGGGAAGAGAGTAGGCGGAAAGTGATGTTGGGAGAACAACAATCTAGCCAATTTGAGACTTCTACCTTGGTTATTCATGGTGGGGAGACTTTTCAACTAAATGACTAGCGACCAAGAAAAAAGGGTGATCGTCCTTGGTGTGACCATTGTAAAAAACTAGGCCACACAAGAGATACGTGTTGGAAAATCCACGGGAAGCCGCCTATTGGGAGAAACTTGAGACCTGACCACAATTCCAAAGCCTACCATAGTGAATCCGAGAACCTTAACAACTAAATAACCACTTCACCATTCACCAAGGAGCAGTTAGATATCTTGCAACATCTCCTTAATCCATACACTACATCCACTTTTGTCTTAGGTTCACCAAATGCTGATCCCTCACCATCTTGCTCTCTAGCATAATCAGGTAGAACTCAATATCCATTTAGTACCTTGGTCAATTCTTATAAACCTTGGATCATTGATTCCGGAGCTACAGATCACATGACTTGGTCATCCACTTCATTTACAACATATGTACCATGTGCTGGTAATATGAAAGTTCGAATTACGGATGGGTCATATACCCCGGTCATTGGAAAAGGAACCATCTCCTTGACAAAAACTTTTTCTCTTGAATTAGTCTTATATGTCTCAAATTTGTCATGTAGTTTATTGTCAATTAGTAAACTCACTAGAGATCTCAATTGTGTAGCTAAATATTCTTCTACTAGTGTTGTTTTTTAGGACTTAGCTTCGGGGAGGACGATTGGTAGTGCATGTGAGTGTGAAGGTCTATACCACTTTGATGACCATGAAGTTGTGTAAGGACAAGCCGCTGTTGCTGGTAGTAGTGTTTTATCTTTTCCTTTTGATCATGAAACGATGTTATGATACTTGTTTCCAAAACTTTTCAAAAATAAAAGTTTGTCCAATTTTCAATGTGAAGTGTGTCAAATGACAAAGCATACCATATCAGTATTTCTTGCTAAACCTTACAGGTCCTCTAAACTTTTTACTCTCATACATAGTGATCTTTGGGGACCATCTCGGGTAACAGATCTAATTGGTGCAAAATGGTTCATTACCTTCATTTATGATCATTCAAGAATTTGTTGGGTTTACCTCCTTAAAGAAACATCTAAAGTCTTTCAAACCTTCAAAAATTTCTATTCAACGACCAAAAATCAGTTTCAAACATCCATTATAATTCTTAGAACCGACTATGGTAGTGAATATATAAATGTTGTTCTTGGAGAATTTTTATCAACTAAGGGGATTATTCATCAAAAATCATGTGTAGATACTCCACGAAAAAATGGAGTTGCCAAAAGAAAGAATAAACCCCTCTTAGAAGTTGCTTGGTCCTTATTATTTTCAATGAATGTTAGAAAAATACATTGGGGGGATGCCATTCTTACAGCAGCATATTTGATCAATAGGATGCCCTCAAAAGTTCTTAATTTTAAAACTCCCATTGTTGTTTTTCTTGCTTCAGTCCTAGATTCCTGAATTTGCCAAGATTTACCAATTAAAATTTTTGGGTGCATTGCTTTTGTACATGTTCATTCACATAATTGTGTTAAACTTGATCCTAGGGCTATAAAATGCTTATTTTTAGGATATGCAACAACTAAAAGAGGATATAGATGTTTTGATCCTGTTAATTGGAAACTGTACATCTCTAAAGATGTAACCTTCTTTGAATAGCAATCCTATTACTTCACTTCAAGGGGAGAATTCTACTGAAGCTTTGTCATGGAAAATTCCACAATCTCCTTTTCCGGTTCCTAAACTCCCAGCAACCAGTCTAGTGTCTACTCAAATCTCTCCATCCATTCCTTTCATTCAATCAAACCTAACAATAGTTCTAGTACATGACAGATTGTCAAATGCATGGGAAGATAAAGCATTGCCACCCACTGCCCAGTCTACACCACAGTTCAAAGTCTACTGAAGGAAGTGTATAGTACCTAATACGCTCACGCCTTGCCATGAAGCCACATCGAAGATAATGCCTGAATTAGGTTTGGATAATTCTTCATTCCCCCTCACATTCCTTACTTCATGTAGACCCAATGCCTAGTGACTTAGATCTCCCGATAGCACTTAGGAAAGGTGTTAGATCCTGTACCATTCATCTCATATCTATTTTTGTCTCTTATCATAAATTATCCTCGTCTTTTTCTGCTTTTTCCTCTCACCTTTCTTCCATAGAAATTCCAAAAAATGTATAAGAAACATTTGGTGATCCAAGATGGAAAGCAACAGTTGTGGAGGAAGTCAAAGCTTTGATAAAAAATGGAATGTGGGAACTTGTTACCCTACCGAAAGGTAAAAGAATTGAGATGTAAATGGGTTTTTTCAGTAAAATACAAATTTGATAGCTCGGTGGAACGATACAAGGCAAGATTGGTTGCTAAAGGATTTACTTAGACTTATGGGATAGATTACTAGAAGACTTTTCCACTGGTGGCAAAACTGAACACAATTTGAATTCTTCTCTCTCTGGTTGCAAACTATGATTGGCCTCTTCAGCAGCTAGACATAAAAAATGCTTTTCTCAATGGGGAATTAGAGGAGGAGGTTTACATGGATGTACCACCAAGACTTGAACAAGGAAGTTCCCATAAAGTTTGTTAATTGAAGAAAGCTCTCTACGGTCTCGAACAATGACCTCGGGCATGGTTCGAAAGACTCTCAAGAGTAGTAAAACAATATGGCTATCTTCAAGGACATTTATATCATACCATGTTTTACAAATCTACTGATGAGGGTAAAATAACTGTTCTCATAGTTTATGTTGATGATATGATTTTAATAGGCAATAATTATGTAGAAATTGAAGCTTTGAAGAAGATCCTAGCTAAGGAGTTTGAGGTAAAGGACCTTGGTGCACTAAGGTATTTTCTAGGGATGGAGATTGCCAGAAATAAAAATGGAATCTATGTTTCTAAAAAAAAAATACACTTTAGACTTCCTCAAGGAAACAGGGATGCCTTGTTGCAAGCCCAACAACATTCTGATTGATTCAAGACACAAGATAGACTTGGCTGAAAAAGGGGATCCAGTTGACAAAGGAAGATACCAATGGCTGGTTGGAAAGTTCATTTACCTCTCTGACACTAGGCCAAATATTGCTTTTGCAGTAAGTACAGTTAATCAGTACATGCATTCTCCATATGAAGCACACATGAATGTTGTCTATAAAATACTGCAACATCTCAAAGGAACCCCGAGAAAAGGACTTCACTTTGGAAAGCACGATCAATTCAAAATAAAGGTCTTCACAGATGCAAATTAGGTGGGGTCTATAGAAGATAGGAGGTCAACATCTGGCTATTGTACATTTGTGTTTGGAAATCTTGTCACATGGAGAAGTAAAAAACAAAATGTGGTGGGGAGAAGTAGTGTTGAAGCTAAGTTTAGATCGATAGCTCATGGAATTTGTGAAGTCTTGTGGATGAAGAGAGTATTAGAAGAACTAAAGATTACAATTCATCCTCTAGCTAAGATGTATTGTGGCAACAAGGCAACTATAAGCATCTCCCACAATCCAGTCCACCATGATTGAACAAAACATGTTGAGATGGACCGACATTTTATCAAGGAAAAAATTGGGCAAGGGGAAATATGCATGACATATGTGCCATCCAAAAGCCAAATTGCAGATGTTTTAACTAAAGGGATCCCGACAGAAGACTTTGAAAATAATGTGGACAAGTTGGGTATGATAGACATCTATGTCCCAACTTGAGGGGGAGTGTTGGGAAGTTAGTTTGGTTAGACTAGTTCAAATTGGACTCAAATTTTAGAATGGATAGGTTCCTTGATTTGAGGAATTATTTGAATTCTAGTTTTTTTTGTACTAGTCAAAGTTTTATTCAGATTAGGATTAGAATCAGATTTGTTTTTCAATTTCCTTATTTTTAGATTAGGAATTATCTATCTGCTGGTTATTTAAATGGATGTAGCCTGTGTTATGAAGATTAGAGCAATAAAATAAAAGTTTATCCAAAAAAACCTTTCATGGTTTTACTTTCTGTGGTACCTTTTAGTGTGTATATATTGGGTCATGCATGCATAGTTTGTTTGTCTGTTTTCCTTTCTTTTTTTTTTTTTTTTTCTGTAGTCAAAACAAAAAAGTGTTAAATTAAAAGTGTCAGCAAAAAGGACACAGAGAATCCACCAAAGCCTCCTTCAAGTTAAAGAGATTTCTTCTATAACTGAGATTTCATCTTCTCCCATTCCAACATTCAGAGGCCTAACCTTCTTTGTGAGCTGTTACGTTAAATAGCCTAGTGAAACAATCTTTCAGCAGTCTACTTTCACATCAGATATCATGCCAGAACCTGATCTGTTGTCCATTTCCAATTGATTAGAGCTTGTCCTTGAGAAAAAAATCGTCACCCACCTTCATGGGTTTTTCTTTCCATTTTGCATATGAAATTTTCTAATAGTACCGAAAAGTTGTTTCTGAGAATAAGTGCTTTTCTAGAGTAAAACCAGGGAAGTGCATTCCTAGACTAAAACTTCCATGCCTAGTGAACTTATAGTTTGGCAAATCATAAGTGGATAGTGTACTTGATAGTTTAAAAGGTAAAATTTATTTTGCAAATTCAATTCCCCTAACCATTTAGAGTTCTAATAGAATTTATTTCCTTGAAAAGGAATTTTCGAATTCGTCCCTCCCGGGATTCCACTTTGGTGGCTCATGCAATGGGTAATGACGTTTTCTTTTATGGTATGGATTTACCTGTACGTCTATAACGTTTTTTGTCCCATATATAAATGATGGAACATCCTTCTCAAATTTCTTTAACAGTTTGAAATGAAATTCATATCAATATCTATTACCTCTTTGTCCACTAGAATAGTTTGGAACTTTGACCATTTAGCACTTTAACCATGTTTAAATTATTGTAGTTGGAACTGATTGAACAAGCCATATATCTTTATTGGATGTGTTGGAGGGTCAATGGAGATCATGGTGGCAGGATGATCAGGGTGTGATTGAAGCCTGTTAGTTCTGGGCTAGCTATAAAAGTAGAGAGTCTAGCTTTATGGAAAGGTTTTTTGGAGGTGAAGTCTCTGCGGTACTACAGACTTCTTGTGGAAGGGGATGCAGTTTTCTTTTGTTGGGTGTCTCTGGGGAAGGTCATTTGGAGATAGAATGGATGGATTTGTGAAATTTTGGCTGTCTTTAAAGAGATGTGATTTTCTTTTCACTGGAGGCCTAGATCAGCAGTTGAGTTGGCAAAGCATGGAGCCTACCTGTTAAAAGGTTTTTGTAGGGAATTTTCTTCCCATTGACAGATTTTAGATTATGATACACTTTGGAAGCTCATTTTGTTCTCTCTTTTGTACTCTTTTCTTCTTCGGTTTGAAGAACTGCTAATCTTTGTATCCTATCTCTTGTTTTGATGGTGAAATGTTTATTTCCCTATTAAAAAAGAGGCATATACATTCCTTCATAACATCTAATGGTGTCTTTGCCAATAATTGTTTTGTTTCTTATGCATTACTATTCTACCTATGGTAAATAAATTTTATTTTTTTAGGGAATACCTTTTTTTCATTCTGGCGATGAGATGCTACGTTCAAAATCTATTGATCGTGATTCGTACAACTCTGGTGACTGGTTTAACAGGTCCACTACCAATTTTTAATATAAAAGTGTGTTTATATTGGAATTTATTTTTGTATGCATTTTGCATAGCCCTGAGTTCATTATCTGCTGAATTCCATGATTCTACCATAATGGAATTATATAGACATCTCTGCCCCTGTTATCTGATATGAAAGAGACTTCACTATCAGTTCTAGCGTATCACGTTTTACCTCAAATGTGATGTTGTATCTTATTGTTTCAGGCTAGACTTCAGCTACAATTCTAACAACTGGGGTGTTGGCCTTCCACCAAAAGGGAAAAATGAAAAGAATTGGCCACTGTAAGCATTTTTTAGTTTTCATATTCATCACTTGATGAATGTGTTGTTTTTAGTTTCAAAACAATTTGAATTATTCTGATCAATTTCTTTTAGAGTTAATATTGTGATGCAGAGAACTCTTTGCTGATTATTGTTCCTTACATTCTGTCCTGGAGAACATGCTATCTGATATATTGTCTCTTGTTTCAGGATTAAACCAAGGTTGGCAGATCCATCCTTTAAGCCTCAGAAAAATCACATAATTGCTGCAGTTGAAAATTTCTTAAATTTATTAAAGATTAGGTACTCTTCACCACTATTCCGCTTAAGGACAGCAAATGCTATCCAAGTGAGTACAGATATTATCCCTGCATTTTTATATAAAACATTGTTGTGAGATACTAAGGTATCATCTGAGGGGATTGAAGCAACGTGCATAGGGAAAAGGAGACATCTTTGTCTAGCTAGAAAAATATAAGAAGGAAACTGGATTTCCATGCCTTCTATTTCTTATATGAGAAACATATAAAAAATTTCAGGGATACCCACTTCTGAATGAATGCTTCCATGATGGTGAAGTCATATATATATATATATGTAGTAGATTGCTGAATGTTTCCTTGGCTCTTACTGTTCATTTTTGGCATTGTGTTTCCTGCTTTCTATCTCTATGTTATAAGTTTTAGCCACTTCCCAAGCTAGTAGTTGTGGTTAGATATTTTCCTTTACTCCAAGAGATGAACCCATCTCAGTAGAATTTTTACTGCATTGATAATTCTGTGCTTCTTGATTTCCTTCTCCCTCTTTTCTTCACTCTTTAATTCTACTGCAACTGCAACTGGAATTAGGCTGAAGGCACCAACTAATGAACAAACACTTGTTACAATGTCATATGACATTTTACCAATGAACTCATGGAAATTCTTTGAGAATGTGGTACGATGCTCCTTTTTCAGGCACGGGTGCGTTTCCATAATACTGGTCCATCATGGGTCCCTGGCATCATAGTAATGAGCATTGAAGATGGCCATGAAGGTGTCCCTGGCTTATCTCAACTTGATCCTGTGTGGGTAAACCTAAATTTGTTTCTTTCTTGTTTATTATGCTGGTGTCAATTATCTGATTGGATAATAGTGTTCTCACTGTTTTTGTTTCAAACAGCTACTCGTATATTGTTGTCATCATTAATCCAAGCCCAACTGAGATCCAATTTGCTAGCCCTGCGCTGCAGGCAAGAACTCTTCAATTGCATCCAGTACAGGTAAGAGTCAGTCATGTGCTTCTGCCATTAGAAGTGATTGTTCTTGTAGCAAATATCAATAATGTGTTTTCAATTTGAGCCCTTGATGCAGGTGATGTCAAGTGATGGGGTAATCAAGAACTCAACCTATGAAGCATCATCTGGGTGCTTCACTGTGCCCCCAAGGACGACATCTGTGTTTGTTGAGCCTAGGGAAATCTGAGTAGCATGCATCCCTCCTGAAGGCATCTGATATGTGCCATGGTTAGCCAAGAACTTTGGAAATTCCCCCAATGGAGGTACACCAGCTATCTCGGCTTCCTGGAGGGGATGATGCAAGAAATACCAACATGCACATGTTTGCGTCTCAAAGTCTTCTTTTACTTGAAGTGAATTTTGCCAAAAAGAGTGTAAATTAGCGAGTGTGTGTTCATAATAGAATGCATTTACCTTGGATCAGTATGTGCTTATTTAAGAATTTAGTCTGCTATATATCTATCAAAAAAAAGAATTTAGTCTGCTATATCCTGCAGAAGAATGAAATGGATATTCATTTATAATCTTCGTTGCAATTGAATACCGTTTGCATTGTTAAGCAATCTATGATTCTTGGCTGCATCAGGAACAGAACAGGCCAGATGAACCGAAGTGCTTATCGTAAAGGAACTTAAGCTGTTTTATGTCATCCATTCTTTGAGGTTTTGCCCAAGAGATGGATTGTTGAGATGAAATGTTAAATTGAGAGGGAGCGTTCATGGGTGCGCTGCTCGCCTGGCTGATGGAAATGAGCTCATAAGCGTGCCCAGCAAGGTCATTATACCCAGATATTGCTCGAGGTTCTCTGCAAAGGTGCCGCAGCCAAGTTACCTGAGGCCCCATCAAATAGAAATATTGAGACCCGGTATTAGAACGATATCATATCATTAAAGTACCTTGAAATTTCATGCTTTATGGATTTAAAATCTTGCATGCGTGGATAACTTTTGTTTATCTAAATGGTTGGATGAATCATTAAAGCATTTTCAACATCTTTTGATACAATCTCTCAGAATGGCATTGTTTTTTGTCTGCTAGGATTCTCTAATAACACTAATTGTTGAACAAAAAATGGGAAGAAAATCACATGGGCGTTGATCAGTTGATTTGATTGTCCTAAACTGTACAACGTCAGATCCCATAAATCTCCTCTCTATCTGTAGAGTATATGAACTAATTGCAAATGGCATGGATTACTAGTACCCAGCCAGCCAAATGAGATTGAGATTTTTGTATGACCTCAGATTACAGCCAAGATTTACCTATAAACCAACACTCAGTGGTGTCTTTGGTATAACAACCATTTTCCTTGCTGACATACTTTGAGATATTGTCATCAGATTTAGCCCTCTTGAAAATGAAGTGAAAACATGATAATGCCACCACACCCATGTGCATTATATGTCTCAATTTCAGGTCCATATTTTCATATGTGACAATTTGACCCCTCCTTATTGATGTTTTAATCAGATTGACAAAGCCAACTCTTTTTCAGACCTAGCTATGTCATCAGTAACACCATGGATCATGCCTGCATGTTGCTGTATAATCAAACGTACTGTTTGATGGTTCTAATGATTTGAATTTAGAAATTTCAGTTGAGAAAAGGATGTATCTTGCTTTGTGAGTTGCCTCATGAGATGAGGCAAATGTGAAGTGGGAGGAAAAGACTAGAGAGAAGGCAGTTATGTGTACCTAAACTTGGGTGGAGTAGGCAGCAAATCCTTATCCTTGAAAGCAAAGGATCGCCTTCCAATCTTTTGCATCTCATTTACCTCTTTGCTACTACTGCCACCATCATCACCCGCATCTAGCTTAACATACAAATCTGTCTCGTCCTCATCATTATCAAATAAAATCCAACTTCTTTCAGTATTGGTTACTTAATATCATATACTTTAATCTTCAAAAAAATAGTAATTATTATGTTTAGAGTATGTTTCCAGAGGAAAAAGTTTCTGTTATGCTGATGTTAGGCCTATAAAATTCTACGGCTGACCTTGTTGGTGGCCACTGGTGATGCAAGCAAAATTGCCTTTCCCAATACTTTATTTTTACTTAAATTCTATTCATTTCTCATGCCTATCCTGAGTTGCTTCTTTTTAATTGATCTCACATCTAAGTCAGCTTATCCAAGTGGGTCACTGCCACACAACACAACTGTATTTAGCATTAAATATTCTAAGAGTTTATCTGAATTTCAGACTGAAAATTCCAAGTAAAGAAAGGCTAGTGGAGCATTGACTCCCTACTCCACTCCACATTACTTGTCTGCTCTCCATTTTTCTTACTATTATTTCTTTCATTCCTTAGTACCAAATTTTGAACCACTCAAAAGGAAGTGCCTTTTTCAAATGAAAATTTTCTCATACTGACCTTAAAGGTGGTTGAGTTACTTGTGCTTTCTGTAAAGTGGATCCTGAAATTCAGAGAATTCAGATCAAAGATCAAACTCTGTGCACAAACATTTAAGGATGTTATCACCACAAAAAGAAACAAAAAATTTAGTGGGTTCTCTTCCACATTCTTTCACCAAATTCAGTGCAAAACACTGATGGGGTTATGACTAAAAAAAAAGAGAAAAAAAAAAAAAGAAACCTATTTGGGTTGTCTTACACATTCTGTTATGTTTATTTATTTGGAGGGGTTTGCTTAGTTGCAACAAACATGTTATGTGGAGTGGCTCAGAAGCCAGTGACCCTCTCCCTGTCTCTCATGGATGCCTTGTGAAGTAGTAGAAAAAGTATTATATCTACACACACCAAGGCATAAAATATTAGAGAGTCGGTTACATATTCACTGGCAATCTCTTCCAAGCTAGATCTTCTTGTTCTCTCTCTCTCTCTCTCTAGTTTCTTTAAGCAATAATGAAGAATAATATATTGTTGTTGTGGCAAATATGAAGAGGTGCGGATGAAGAAGAAGTGTAAGGGGAGAGGAGAGGAAGCCATGATGTTTGGTTACAGCCTCAGAGAATCCTTTTGCTTCCCCATAACCTATTTCTTGAGGTGGTTTACGTGCCTCACACAACCAGCCTAGAATATATAATTCTTCACGCCAAGAACTTCTCCTATTCCCTTTTTCCACTCTTCTCCATGTATCCTAGTCATTGAAACCCAAAATTAAAAATCATCAAAAAAACCTCAATTAGGGTTTTTATCATGTGAATTACATAAATATTATTTATTTTATAATAATTAAATCATAATTTTAATATTAATTAGTAAGACTTTCAAAGTTATATTAATACTTTAAAGTCTAGTGAACAAAAAAACTCACGTCAAATTTCTTTTCATTATCATGTTTTTGCTTGGTAGGTAGAGGCGGATCAATTAATCAAACTATTAAATTATATTAATACATTATCATCGTCTTTATCTTTTGAAAACACTTGGAAGCATTGTGTTGTTTGGACATTATTGCTATGTTACCAAATCGATCTCAAATTATGTAAATGTTGGAAAATACTTTACTTTGGTTTCATCCATGCATAGCTTATTATAGATTTTAGACACAAACAGTTGAATGATGCTGATGAGTGGGAACTCTAAGAGCCATATATCTAATTTTGATGTTTTTGGTCACTTCAAAATTTCAAATAGATGAAATGCTTATCCATACTGTTTTTCCAACTAGAGGCATCCCTAATCTACACATGAAGGGTGTCCTTTTGTCCTTGTCAACCTTTCTAGCTTAAATGGGGACTTGGGATGTCTTGATTCCTCATCAAAATTTTCAAATTTATGTTATTATAATTTATGGGACTTTTTTTCACCAAGTTTTTACAACCCCAATAGAGAAAAGACTAAGAAAAAAAAAAAAAAAAAAAAAGAAAGAGCCATGGTGGTAGTCCCCTACATCATACCCCAATAATTGTCCATTTCACATTAAATAAAAATGGTACATATTTTTGGGCCTGAATCTCCACATGCTTACTTCAAATGGTAGCTTTAACTAGATGGCAAAAATATTTTATTTTCATTTACAAATGTAAGAGGCAAAAATCATTTAAAAATTCCAGTTTCAACACAAATGGCAGGCTTTGATTGGTGGGCTGTTCTTAATCCAAGATCATCTGATAGGGTGAGACCCATTGATTGAACAGAAAAATATAATTAGCGACCCATTGGATTATTTGATGATAGACTAGGCGTGAAATTTGGGTATGGTCCATGCAAGCCATGATATTATAATAATTGGATGAAGTATGATTGTGGGTGGGTCAACACCACATGCACTCTTTGATTGGATATATAACAAATCCTCTTTTTAATTTTATGTCACTCATAAAGATTTCCCTCCATTTCCTTGGTTAAAAAAAGATAAAAAAAATTCATCAACTTTAGAAAAAGAAAATATTTTCATAATTAGAATATGAATATACGATGTTTTAAAATTTATGATGTTATATATGTAATATAACTCATGCATTTTTAAGTTATAAGAGTTCATTGGGTCGAGTAAATCATTTCCCGAAAAAAGAGGTAGATTTTGTTTTGTAGTTGGTAAAAAATTTACCGGAGAGGAGAAGAGAAATTGGGAGAGGAGATGAAGGATGCATTCATAAAATGGGTCCACCATATCTTAGGTTTTAATCTCTAATAATACAATCACCTTGAATGATGTGTAAGCTTACCAACCCAATTAGTTGTTACCTTTCATCTTCAATTAATGGGTGACTTAAGAGGGAATTATTATTACTTTATTTCATAAATTAGGTAGATAATTGTTAGTGAAAGCCGCAAAAAATGAATGGAAAGTGAAACGAACCAGTTAGGTGGTCATGCAAGCATGATATGTTGTACTCATATTTCATAATAATAATAAGAAGAAGAAGAAAAGGGTAAGAAAGAAAGGAAGGGAAGGGAAGAAAAGGAAAGGAATCCGTGGTTCCAGGCTTGCACTCCAATCATCATTAGCCCAATCGTTGAGGCAAAGTTATCATATGCTTTCGGTCTTTCTCCGTATAGACTCACTCCCACTCTTACTCTGATTCTGCCCACTCACTCACATGCTGCCTTCTGTGGGCTCCAAATCCCAACCCCACATGTGGGGGGGGCACGCGCCACCAGGGGGTGTGGGGTGGGGGTGGGGTGAAGGGTGAAGTGAATGCGTTGGCAAAGTGTGAGAAAGAGAGAGTGAAACGGAGTTGACGTTAAACAACCTCTCTCTCTTCTCTCTCTTCTCCTCCACCTCCACTTCCAGCTCTCTTTAATTCACTCTCTCCTCTAAATTTGAATATTTTCAGTTACAACGTTTGTTTCTCATGGGTGTTGTTTGTGTGTCCCACTTTCTCTCTCTAACCTTAACCTTTCTCCCTCCAAAATTTCCCACCTATATTAACTTCCAAGATTAGATTCACGGACTATTTCACACTTTAACTCCCTCTCTTTGTATGGGGTTGGGCTTTTGACTCTCCTTTCCTTCTGTTATATGTATGTATATATAGGCGCCCACTCACCTCCCCCACCTTGCTTCCTCCAACCCCATCTCTCTATTTTCTCTGTTTCACATCAACTTCTCCCTCTGGTGGTGGTGGAGGAAGATGGAAGCTCTAGACGAATACGCTCATATTGTTAAGGGAAAGCGCACCAAGCGTCTCAAGCCCCACTCTCCCCTCCCGTTTCCCATCCCTACTAATTCTTCCACCGCTGAGGGAGGTGATAGCAGTGGTGGTGCTGATTCTAATCATATGCATATCATCACCAACTCCAATTCCGTCTCATCTCCTGCCAATTCCTTTGACTTGTTTCAACAAGACAGCTCCGAGGAGGATGAGGACTTGGCCAACTGCCTGATTCTCCTGGCTCAAGGTCAATCACGGGAGGAGTTCAAGGTGGAAGACGGAGGTGGAAGTGTGGCAGCCGCGGCCACTGCCACGGCAAAGACGGGTTTCTACGCCTATGAGTGCAAGACTTGCAACCGGACTTTCCCGTCGTTCCAGGCGCTGGGAGGGCACAGGGCGAGTCACAAGAAGCCCAAGGCGTTCATTGAAGAGAAAAAGATTTTCGGGTTTTTGGAGGAGGAAGAATCGCAGTTGAAGCCTCTCACACTGCAATTGAGCAGCAGAGCTTTTCACAGCAGCAGCAGCAAGTCAAGGATCCATGAGTGCTCCATCTGCGGGGCGGAGTTCACGTCGGGGCAGGCCTTGGGAGGGCACATGAGGCGGCACAGAGCCCCCATCCCCATCCCCTCCACCAACACAACCCTCTCCCTAAACCCACTCCCCGGCTGCTTGGAGCCTGAGCAAGCCAAGAGGCCAAGAACTCTACTCTCACTGGATTTGGATCTCAACCTTCCAGCTCCGGAGGACGACCACAACCATCCTCGGGAACCCAAATTCTCCTTCACGCCCAAGCAACAACAACAACAACAGCAGCAGCAGCAGCAGCAGCAGCAGCAGCAACAGCCATCACCTCTCATGTTCCCGGCCCCCACTTTGGTGGATTGTCATTACTAAACAGAAAGCTTCAAACACTTCTAGTCTCCCCCCAAACTCATCAAGGCCTAATTAACCCATCTGTATTAATCTTTTACTCCATTGTTTAATTGTTTTTAAATTATGGATTCTTTTCATTCTTTTGATCATCAATATCATTTTCCTAAGAAAAAAATAACATATAAAAAAAAAAAATTCTTTTATTGAAGCATACTTTGTGGTATGGGAGAGGGACTTTTTGAGGTTCATGGAAAGTGCATGATGAGCATCTTTTTTCTTCTCTCCCTTTTGATAGTTTTTTTTTTTTTTTTTTGGTTCTTTTTTTCAGTGGGAGGGAATGTATAAAAGACTTGAGAAAAGAGGTTGGGAGTTTGGATTGCATTTGCCATCTCCACACCAAAAGTTGTGGTTTAGGTTTCATATTTTCTTTTTTTTTTTTCTTAGTTTTGGCTTTGTTTCAATTACAAGAAACCCTCATCTCTATCTCTCAGTCATGGGTAACCCAATCCCCAAATGGATCCACCTCTTTGTCCTTTTACCTATAATATGAAAAAAAATGCATTATATGTTTATATATATATATATACTCATACTTGGCCATTTCTTTTTGTTGCTTTCTCTTGCTTTGTTTGGTCCACCCCTCTGTTAGTTAGTTACAAGCTTACAAGCAAGCAAGCCCACTCAATTCCACCTAATCAATATCTGAAAAACTCATCCACTACTCAGTGACCCACCAACCTAAGAATGCTCTATTGGGTTGATGTGTCCTTGGATTCAATGCTTGCTCTCTCTTGCTTACAACACCATGTTCATGTACCTCTATTTCTCTCCCTCCCTTTTTAATTAATTTCCCTAAAAAGCGTTTTCCAACAATTAAAGCATTCAATAAGAGTTGTATAATTATGTCAATTACCCATCGTTTTAAACAAGTATGTCATTAAGAGCTATTAATTTAATGTATTTCACCAGAACATTGAATAGATCAAACACAGAGGCCGTCCATGGATTAAAGTAGGGGGTTGTAGAGCTTTTTAATTACTAAAGAAAGCAAAGTGATAAAACATGGGAAATGTGGAAATGTCAGCACTAAGTGGGGTGATAGTATCCAAGTATCTTCAAGATGATGGGGGAGGCTTGCACCAAATTTTAGTCCTTGCATTATGGCATGTTGCAGTGGGATTAGCTGTACTAAGGTGGAGTGGGTGGCTCTCTCTCTCTCTCTCTCTCTCTCTCTCCCTCCCCCTCTTTGTGAGGTTCACAATGAGTGTTCCAAAGTTGTGCAATTGTGCTACATTGGAAGTTTGGTCACCCCTTTTTTGGGCTATGAAAAATGAAACTTGTGACTTATCCATGACTGCTTAATTCTGCAATGCTGCTATTTTAGGATTTTAGGTCTATTCCTTTAAGCCTAAGTATATGAGTCATTTTGGATCAATCATACTCCCTTCCCTTCAAATGGGTGATCTCATTTATTCTTTCTTATTCCTATATATAGTGACGTATTCTATGATCTTATTTAAAGACTATTCAAAAAAAAAAAAAAAAAAAACCCAATTAAAGATAGAATAATTAGGTTTTGATTTTTGTTATATAAATTTAGTGGAAATTAAAAATTCAAAATGGAACATCAAATTACTTATAAGTAAATTTGTGGATCACCACAGTTCCACATTTGGTAAGCTTATTATTTTGCCCCCATTAATAATAGCCATGTTAGTTGCTAGGCATCTAGCTTCACTCCACTTAATTAATTAGGCCATATGCTTCCCGCATCACCTAACTCCTTTTCATGTGGCCTGCCTCATGCTCAACACCAACTTGAGCAAATTATGAGTAATATCATAGCTTCAAAACCAGACCCCAACCCCATTATAATTAGGTATAATTTAACAACTCCAATTAATCAACTTAATTGATTTGTCAAGCTAGATCTAATTATAATTAGGCCGATTTTAACTACGACAAAACCAACTTCATGTCATCCAAAACCCTCAAAATTAGGGTCATAAATTTATCTTAAAAAGGGAATTCTATTGAGAGTTTTGAGGGTTGATTAGTATGCATTGTGGTGAATTGCATGCCTAAGCTTTCAAATGGTACAAATATTACTAAACTCACGAAAAATAAGGGTCTATTTGGTAATTATTTTTTAAAACAGTTTTCTATTCTCTAAAATAAAAAATCTAGAAACTTGTTTGACAATCAAAAACTATTTTCTATGTTTTATTTCTTTTAGTTGTTTTTGTTATCTTCACTTGTTTTCTAAGAGTTTTTTTTTAAAATAATTATACAAACGTTTAGAATGATCCTTATAAATAAAACACCACACATTAAAATTATTTTTAAAATACTAAAATCAAGTTAAAAATATTTTAGATTTTCAAATAAATTTTTGTTCTACAAAATATTAGAGAATAATTATCAAAAACTGTTTTTCAAAATTATTTTTGAAAACAATTATCAAACAGATCCTAATATTTTGTGATAGCATTCAATAGTATCAATTATCTTTTGGGTCAGTAGATCTAAAATTTATTCTTCGCAACTCCATAAAATTGAGATCCCACCTTCTAGTATCCACTAAAAAAAAATATTATACTTGATCTATAAATTTTTTAATATTCTTAAGCCTAATAATTAACTTAGCCCTAATAAATTTAATGCAAGTCATGTATCACGGAACATCTCTCCTCTATCGTTTCCATATATTTATTTCTTTTAAATAATCTAGTTGTTTAATCATTAATGTCTGTTTAACCTATTGATAAATTTCCTATGATTTGCTTTTCACTTTCCTCATACCATAATCCAAAGATCCATATAATATCTCACATCTTTCTTTTTGTTCATGGTATGACATGCAATTAATGATATGAAATTTACAATCAAAACCAGAAATATCATTCAAAAAATCCACACCCAGAAATGGGAAAACAAATTTTCTGACTACCCAAACAGAAAGAGCTAAAAAAAGGAGTGGATAAAGTTAGGGTTGAGTGTGGCAAGTGAAGGTGGGAGTGAGGTGGATGGTGTGGCACCATGGAAGAGCCAAAGCCCTCAAAAACAAAAGCAAGCACATTACTTGCTTGTCTTTCTTGTATGCAAATTTGCACTTCCGTGTTGGTCACTCACCCATCCATCATAGAATTAATTAATTAATAATTGGCTTTTAAATTAATAAAAACATTGCAGGCAAGTCAATGGCACAATTAAGCTTTGGCTGTTCCCTTCCTTTCGGTCATCAAATTAAACAATCTCAAGCTCCTCTCCTCCATCACTCAACATTTTCCCAAGAAAATTATAAGTAATAGAGAAGATGTTGGTTCCACTGCCTTTGCCTCTTCATGATGTTTCCCTTTTCTGAATTGTTGGATCTAAGTTCCATTATTTAGCTTATATGGGGTTTCTAGATAATTAAGACGTGATAACCAATGATTTATAGGTACATAAATTAAGTTAATGATGTGAAGAGATGTTGGGCATGCTTTGTTATTGCTTAAGATGTTGGTTGGTTGATTGGATTTGTGTAGTTATCTCATGCCTGCCCTTGTCTCCTATGAATTAGTATAAGATTACTAAGTACAACAAGCTACAGCTTTGGAATTATAATTAAATATGGACCTCTCTACAATCAAGTACGTATATCTTATTTTATTTCTATGATTTTCTTCTGTTTATGCTTTTAATTTATACTATATCTGCAACATGTTCCCTCCATGCTTATCCACCTAATAGCCAAAGTCAATATGGCTAATCTTAATGCAAATTTTCCATAACCATCCCTCTCTCCCTTAAATTACAATTTGTTCTAAAGCAAAACCTTACAGAGAGCTGTCTCTTTTCTCTAAAGAAAACAATGCCCTGGATTTTGCAAAATGCCACCATGTGTTTGCAAGGCCAATTTAGAGTATTACAACAATGGAGATGAAGAGGAGGATGTGAAACCTAACAAGAGAGGGCCAAATGTTAGATAAATGAATGAAATTGATCATCAACTATATATAGGAATGAATTAAGGAACCATCTTCATCAAAGACTTGATGGATTTCTCATCACCATGGTGTTTGTCCAAATGGCGCATTAGCCGGTACTGGTGCCAATGGCGGCCCTGGTGGCCCTGGTGGCCTGGTGAGCTGGCCGGAGGTGGAGTTTCAAACTTTCCTATAAACAGCCAACCAAAGATACAGCTTAAGGCGAGGGAATTGACTAGCATATGGTAAAGAAAAAGATGTAGATAGGTACTGACCACATAGGAGGATATTTTCCGGTGGTGGGCGCTCCTTGGCGGGGTTGGGATCTGGGTCATAAACCCTGACGTAGAGCTCCTGGCCCAGGTACCAATTCTTCAAGTTCTGTGATCTCAAGTTCCACATTCCTGGGTTGTCAAGGAACGCATAAACTGCAGTCCATCCTCCAGGGTACACCTGACCATATATTTTCACTGTAAGCACCTTTCTGATCTCTATAGATTGAGAGAGGAGTCACATACGTTAAGGGAGAGATGGCAAACCTGCGTGGTGGAGCGGACAACAGGGTCGAGAAGATTGTAAGTTGAGCGCAGTTCAGGCTGCCAATCCCCATCTCCGAAGCTGAAGATCAAAGATTAGAACACGATTGAGCTTAATAGTCATGCATGGAATTTTGTATTTTTCTTTTCTGTTTTGATTTCTCTTGTCATTGACCAAACAAGGGCACTGATGAAGCTTACCCAACAACATAGAAGCCGAACCCATCCAAATGCCAAGCATCCATGACATCTAAATCATTCTTGAACACGAGTTCTATCCACCCTTTGTGGTTCCCGGTGGAAACGAAGACTCCATATTCAGCAGCATCTTTCACGGACTGAACTGGGAATTGATCCAGCTGGTACACGTCAGACCCATTAGCAAACTGATCAGCCAGCTTTAATGGTGTGTCCAGGGTGAGGTATGACACATTGTTGACCACATAGCGTGGTAAGCCACTGATGTTGGCCATTGATGCATGAAGGACGAAGTTTTGCGAGAGTGTCACATTGGATACATTGAATGTTCCTTGTGGGTTAGGCCTTGCTGCACCAGCAGTCATATTCCATCTACTCGGAAAGCAAATGTACTGTCAGTTCTGAAGGATATGAGTACTGTATGCTATGATCAGTTGAATTCTGTATGTAAAGTGAATAAAACTTCATTTACCTAATGGATTTAGCTTGATCCACTGAAAATGCTCGGTCGAATGGATCAGGGCCACTTGGCAAAGGACCGCTTACTGGTGTGTTGGAGTTGGCATAGTGTAGTACCCCTTTACCCACAAGGCTGCTGTTATCTGTAGTGCTGAGCATTTTAGGAGTTGCTACAATGTAATAGTCTGCTTCCTTTTGATTGGCAGTGACAAGAACGGAGTAGGACTGGCCTACATGGACATCAAGAGAATCCAATGTAATCTGCTGGGTGTAAGACCCTTCTGTTTCAACCACAACCATTTGATGGTTCTGAATCCTGAAATTGAAACTCAACTCGTTCCCCACGTTTGATATCCTGAACCGGTAAGTCTTCCCTGCATAAAATACAATCAGAGGAAATGGTAACTTAACAGAAACCATACTACCCCCCATGGCCCTATTTCCAGAACCTGAAAGTTGATTGCATTAATGATCCCTTCTTACCTTGTGACACAGTGAAGGACTCATAGTTGACTATCCCCGGGTACCCATAAGGGCCTTTGCCATTCATTAGAACAAAATCAGGAAGATTAAGGTGTCCTGGCGTATTGTTGGACTGTATGAGTGACCTGGCATCCTGTTAAATGATGTAATTAGCAGTGAACAACTCATCAAAGTACTTGGAAACCTATACTAAATGCCAAATGCAACAATCACCTTGTAGCTGGTGTACGACCAATCACCAATGAGAAGATCAAACTCTGCTTCTGGCTTAGGGAAGGGAACATTGATCACAATACGATTGTTGACTCGAATAGGCCCGAATCCTCCAGCAGCCTTTTGGAAGTTGATGGAGGGGAAGTAGAAGAAAGTGCCGATTTGGTCCTTGGTCTGAAATACATAAGTCCAGTTCTTACCGGGCTGGATTGGGCAGTTTGTGCCAGACACCCCATCTTGCCAAGAGTTTAGCCTCTGCTGTATGCCATTCCTGCAACACCACACGCACCAACACTTTAGTTCCTTGAGCCCTTCCTTGATCAAGCAAATTAAAGTATGCAGTACCATGTCAGGAGCAGGGGTTCATCCAAATTGTTGAAGACGTTCACATGGATGAAATCATTGGTGGTGGCGTTGATGAGGGGTCCAGGGAACATCCCATTAATCGTTATAACCTGTTACACACAGCCATCATCTTCTTGAAGTTAGATTTTCATGCACAGAAACCATGAGCATATGTGAATGATTAGCACGTACAGGTTGCTGAAGAATAGTGGGATTGATGGTGGTGTCAATGGCAACATTCCATTCTAGATGGATATCAATGCCATTGGCTCCAACTATGAAGACTGCAAGCAATGCTGTGCAGGCAATCAACCACCTATGGTGGCCAGAAAAGGTCATTGTAGCTGCTGATGAAGTGTGATGGGCTCTTTCTTTCGCCCCTTGTTTGACTCCAGGAGATGCAATGGCCTAAATGGATGTATTAATATATCAGGGGAGAGAGCGAGAAGGTGGAGTATCCTAAGAAAATGTTGGAAAAGGCCAAGAAGAATAGGCAACGGGACGTTGGTTCCAAGTTCCTTTATTGACAGTGAAGAGCTGTAATGCCGTTTGGGTGAAGCAAGCCGGCTGGCTAGTATAGAAAAATCACCTTGTTTTGTTCAAACGACATGGTCTAATTTACTCCAGCTAGAGCATGTATGCTGCATTCTGTCATGTGCATAATACAGGTCTGACCAGTTCCTTATGTTGCAGTTGACAAGTGATATCTGTGTGTTGTCTAGGAACAGATTGTGAGGCAATTCTATTGATCCATTTAGATCACCTTGCAGCATTTTGTTTTGGTATATTGAAATGGTCTTTCATGATATGATCCTTCAATCAACTACTTGACAAGCTGAACTGGTATAGTCTCTTGAAGGTTTTAGTGTAAGCCTCAGTTGAAACATCATTTTACCTCTTGGGTCCATACTCCATAAATAGGGAAAGATTTGCTAGTCTCCCATGACAATAAGAGTAAAGCTACCGAGCATTCTATCAGAACAGTCATTCCTTTGCACTCGATCAGGGTGCAAGAATGTCCTGAAAGATGAAAGCATAGATTTTATGGTTGATTCAGAAAATGGAGAAAATTGGGTGTGGGAATGATCCAAACACTAAGGTGTACATGTTGAGCTCGGTGGTGCTCCTTATGCTCATTTTGCAGACACAAACTTGATGACAAGCATATTCAACTTTTATTACAAGAAAAAAAAATTCAATTTCATTTTTTTTTTGTATGACCCAGAAAAGAAAAAGAAAACTGTGCACTTAAAAGCATCCAAATAAATAATTGAGCTTTGAACCCCATCTCATATCCATTTGGCTCCTTTGCATGCCTCCAAGAAATGTGGAGAGAGGCCCTGCTACTTTTAAACCACTATTTCCAGTACCATGTTGGTTTTTGAATCTACTCAAAACTCCAGGTTGCATTCACACCTGTCACATTTTCTCTATTTTCTAATCTTCACCCGCTATGAGCTTTGTAATCATCTCAGCTCACATCTTATTTTCCCTTCAAATTTTACAACCAGTACCAACGCTAGAATCATGTTGTAGATGAATTTGCAGCTACTGATTTGCATCATGTTAGAGATCTATCAGGATAAATAGCACCAACCAAGAATGTCAACATAAAACTATTAATTAGAAGCATGTAGGTCCAGAGAATAGAATACAAACATCAAACAAATTCTTGTTTCAAGGCATGGTCTATACATCTCATGTTTTGGACACATATGCTACAAGTCACTTTGGATACAAAACATATTTCACTGGTTTTTCTGTACCTACCCAAAGTCATTCTAACGGCAGCACCTCCTTGGGAGAAGATACAAACAAATAAAAGAAACAGATTCACATAAACGAGTCATTACATAAACCCAACAACTCATCTCCCTGGCTGCAAAGTATTCTCCCAAATCCTAATAGCTAGAAACCAAAAAATAAAGGCTCAAAATAAGATTTATGAACTATTGTTGCCATCTACACCAAGTTATCATGAATGGTGTCAGAATGATCTGATATTCGACTGCCATTAGTGCTAATGCCTAGGGACTTATTTTTATTTTCTGAGCTGTAGTTTTAATTCTACCTCTATTTCAAAGCATTTTGATTAAAAGCAACAACTGCGAGGAGATGCCTGGTATAATTCTTTCTGCTTCAATGTTTGTCTCTCCACCACTCGTGATCCTTGTTCCAATAAACTGGGTACTTGCAGTATCTGAAAGCTAATGTAAACTGGTCAGAGCATGTACAAAGTAGTAAATAAGATAAAAATTATAACACCATATTGACTACATTTCTTATTTCGTGAAAAGCATGATGGGAACAATTCTAATATTTTTCTTATAACAGTATTCTAAAATTAGTAGGCAAAACCATAAACATCACAGGCTAGTTGGATTTCATTGGAACACAATACAAGATACATATTGACCATTGTTAAAGGTTTCCCATTATAAAGACTTCCATCAAGTTATGTTTGAGAATTCAGTAACATCTTAAAATATCAGTTTAATAACATTCAACTAATTGTCTCCACCTTTGTCATGGTAATTTGGTGTTTTGTACTCCATACTATATTTTACACAATCAGCCCCATTCCCAGAGGAAGCAAGGTTGTTGTGGCCATACAGGCAAAGCAAATTTAATAGTTACAGCTTATTAACAGAAACAATATTTTATTGAACTTTGATGGCATATCAATTATCCAGGAACAAACATGAAGTAAAAGCCTGTTAAGAAACGTTATAGTCCATGGATTACATGGACTGGTATACAAATTCCATTATGCTTTAGTTGAACAAATGAAGCCAGATAAATAATAAAATTCAGTTCTCTTCAACTTCATTGGGTTTGACTGGAGTAATAATAGTCAAGTTCTGGTGGTGGACCGAAATGATTAAGACATTCAAGCTTCAAGACCTTTAAAGCAGCATGCAGGGGACAATCCCTTTGTCAATTTGGTAAAAACAGAACTTCTGTGTGTACTTGGAACCAAATTCAGGAATTTTGCAATAAAACTAATGTTCACAGTAGTTTAGTATTTTATAATTTGCTTGGGCATCTTTGTGTAAGTGGCTTCAAGGGTGCTTAAAAGGACCATCTCAGAAGTTGCAAACAAAGTACATCCTTGAAATCACACTGATAATTGGATGCTCTTCCATGCAAATAATTTTGCTTGCAAATATTTTAGTTAGAATCAAAAGTATTCACTAAACAAAATTCCCTTTTTTTTTTCTTTGGAAACACTAGTAAAGCCACTCGAAAATTGTTAGAGTGTGATATACATTATTGATCCAAATCCTACGATCATAAGCTTTTAGAAAAATTGGTCGTTTAACATGGTATTAGAGCTTTATTTGGCAGGTCATGTGTTCAAACCTCACCACATATTTATTTACCCAATTTATTAAGCCCACATATAAGTCCAAAAGAGGTTGACTGTGGTTGTTTGCTTACAGACCTGTGTGCTTTTCCCACATGTGGGTATGGGGGCCACACATGAGGGAGGGTGTTAAAGAAAATGATAAACATTGTTCACCCAAATCTTACCAGCTTAAAGTGTTTAGGAAAATTGTTTGTTTAACAATAATATTATTAGTTAGAGCATACACTCCAAACAAAACCTCAAGAATCACTGAGCCTAACAGACTACTAGAACACCCTAGATTCAGGATGATAGATGAGGAAAGGCTTGTTTTTTCAGAGAGATACCTTTAAGGTGAGCTCTTTAAAGCATTGCTGCACATTCTCTCTAGTTTTCGCACTACATTCAAGAAATGAACATTTATGCTCCTGTGCGAGGGACATTCCTTCTTCTCTAGTAACAGCCCTTTCACAATCCTGAAAATTGTTCATTTGTAGTCAAAATAAGGTACTTAGATTCTTTAAAAGAAAATGCAACAATGCAATAAGGAAACAAAACTATGAAGCTTACATCTGCTTTGAGAGAACTAAGATTAACAACCAGGAATCTTATTTCCATAAAATATGATATTGAACATGAATAAGTTCTTCATGGCACTACAAGTCCTCTGTATGAGTGTAGGTGGGTGATTGTTGTCTGCATTTTTCCTTTGGGTAGTGGTGGTGGGGGGTGGGGAGCCAAAATGGTTTGTTTATGAAAAGATAGCAAGACCATACAACTTACCCTATCAACTTTATTGCCAACTAGAAATTTGATGCACTCATGATTAGTGGAGTAGAGCTCTACTTCCTTTGCCCAAACATCCGACAAGTTTGTGAAGGTTTCTCTCCTTGTTACATCATAAACTAAAATGAAAGTTAAATCACAAACTAATTACTCAATTAACCAAAGTCGAGTTGTAATGCTAGCTAAAGCACAATATCAGAGTAAAAAAATAATAATAATGAGCTTAGCATCTCATTTAAAAAAATGAAAAAGAAAAAGAAGAATGAAATTAGAGAACTAAATAGACATATTCATAAGCCAGCAGCTTGGGTTTTGTACAGTACACTTTTTTTGCTTTAACAAATCAGCATGTAAAAGGAAGGAAAGGGGAGAAAGATCTGAAAATTTTGCCTGATATGTCTCTTGGAACAAGAACATGCTGGAAATATAACCATATGTTGAAATAGAACATGAGGTCACCCAATAAGAATGCAAGGATCACATGCCACAAAAGAAATATAGATGCATTTTCTACTATATTCTTGCATAGACCAACTTATAGAATTGATCTCCACTGGGGACTGGTAATTAAATTACTGCACTATAGATGATTAAGGTACCACTTAAAGCTTGAGAGACAGAGAAAGATTAACGATTCAAGCAGTCAACATTCACCTAATGGCATCAGTCTGATACACATTGCAGGCCCCTATCCAAACACTTGAAAGTTTTTAGGAAAGTAGGTAGCTTAACATACTATTAGAGTTATGATTAACTAGAGGTCTCAAGTTTTGCTTTTAACCCCATATCCTTCTATTATCCGGATATGATATGCATTAACTCCTTATTTGTCTCTCCATGTGAGGATATCCTAGTACAATATACATTATTCTAATTTGATATATATTACTCACTACTAATTTGCCTCTCCATACTCGGATATCCTAATATGATATAGATTATGGTTCCATTTTCTAACTGTTAATTAGAACCAGCACTGGAGTTAGTAATCTATGTTCTTGATTAGTTAGGAAACTGCAATTGAACATCATTATTCACAAAATACTCTCTCTACTCTCATTTCTTCGTTCTTCTTTTTTCTCCCCCTTTTCTTTCCCTCACTTCAGCCTGAAGAAACATAATCAATTTTGTTCATTTTTATCTTCAGATATGTTCGGCATTAATGTGTCCCAAAACCATTATTCCACAGCTCATTAGTATGATTAAATTAATAAACAGTGTTGTCCTCCAGTTATATCTCCAAAATAAATTTTTTGCCTCCATTGTCTTTTTCCTTTTCTTTTAATACATGGCTCAAACTTTACCACTTATCAAAAATAGTTCCCCTGGGTTGTTATATAAGTTTGTCCTACACAAGAGTGCATAGTATGATCCCCTATTTCAATATTTCTAAGGCCAATGGAGAACATGAATATTGCCTGCCGCATATGAGGCTTATTACAAACACAACAACTATTGTATTATTGCTTCTAGAAATTCTAATTCAATAATTCCTCATGCTTTCATTATGCTTAACTAAAGGTAATTCTGCTATTTATAGATTTAATAATTCCGGATTAGAGATGATAATGAATGGAAAATAAGTGATGTGATGTTGAACTGTAGATACTTTTATCCAGTAAAAGAAATGAGCGCTTCCGATACTCTCTAGTTGTGAACCACATGGGCCTTTCTCACATTTCCTTATGAAATTCCAAAATCAATCCTCAATATTGTTTCAAACCATGAAATGAGTATCAAAAACGCATCCATGAATATATTTCATTGCTCTACCCATCAAACAAGAAAATTATAATTCATTTCTTTTCTATGAATAAAAATGAAGGCGAGCTGCAAGTTCATCCTAGTAAGATAGGGGTAGTGCAATTAGGGTAAGTTGTACAATCAGCTCAAACAAATCTTAGTTTATGCATGTCCAGAAAATTATGACTTCATATAGGTCTGCAACACAAGTACAAGAAACAAGTAAGATGAAGAGAGAGCTCCAGGCTTCCTTATTTTTATCCTTTCAGCATCAATAAAACAGAGTCTATGTCAATATGGCAGAAGAAAATTTCCAATACATGGCATAAAAGCCATTAGAATGGCAACATTGCTATCACATCAATTGGGCCCTTGAGGCTTTTGGGGGCTTAGATCAGGTGGCAAGGGGTTGGGGTAGAGATGGAGTAAAATCCATGTTGATTCATGTAACAGAAAATGAAAAAGGAAATAAAGCATCGACAACACAAACCTACAGAAAAAGGTTGCCGTGACAGACTGGCATCCACATGGCCATATTTGCATACAATTTTAGGATTTTGCAATCTCATATAAAGCAGTAGAAACCATGTTACTGTCCCTGTCACTTGGATTAATTAAACATATGACAAATGGAAAATGTATGCAAGAATCTAAGTAGCTCAAGGAACATCATGAAGAGGTGAAATATGAATTTGGAGAACGAAAAGTTTGATCATGTAGTGAGCCAATCTATAAAAGGAAGAAAAAGAAGAAGAAGAACAACAACGAGAACAAGAACAAGAAGAAAAGGTTAGAATATGCTATGACATACCTAGAATAATGCCATGTGCACCTCTATAATAAGAGTTTGTCAATGTTCCAAACCTCTCCTGTCCAGCTGCAACCAAAAAAAATATTGTTATCAAACAAATTGAATTGTCTTTAAAAAATGCACAAATGTCACCTTCAGTAGTTCCTGATTATGCTATGTTTCTACAGGTATTAATGAGATTTCAAGCTTTCATTCTGAATCAAATCCTGCGAAGAGGGGTGACACCTCTTTATGGGGCACATATATTTCCAAAATCTTTCATATTTTGCCATTCAGAGTTAAATTTCTTTTAAGAGCAAAGCATTACAACTTTTTTTTCCTTCCCCAACAGCATATAAACTATCCCATTTTTAATCCATGGTTCTGCTGCATGAGTGATAAACTGCCACTGAGGTAGCAGTAGTTCACAAAACCTCCTAAAGACAACCAAGAAACATTCTTATTCTTTCTCCATAATCTAAACTTGAGTAATGGAGCAAAGAAAATTTTCAACCATAAATGAGGCAACTATAACCACCAAAATGTGATTAAAAAGAAAAAAGGTTAGTGAAAGCATCTGGAGGAAAACCCCTTGGAATCCCATGAAGTTGGTAGTTGAAACACAAGTACAGCTCCTTAGTTGTTACTTATTACCTGTGTCCCAGATTGTAAGCTTCAATCTTTTCCCACCAATTGTGAGCAGCATAATCTTGAAATCAACTCCTGCACACAATTAAAGCAACACCTAAAGCTCAACATATATCAGACAAAAAACTGAAATTGGTGAAGCCCATGAGAAGAAAATGATTTTGGTACCGCTAATTTAATTTAGAAGCCATTCATGATATAGTGCATATTTTAGCAGCACTGATGAAATTATAACTCAGAAGGCTACAAGCCCAAAACCATGAAAGAAAATGTATCTTAAGGTTCAAATATTTATTTGAAGTTCAAGCATCAGGTGGGAAAAATATCTGGTTGCTGACAGAACTAGGATTAAAACTAAGTTACCTACTCTACAGGTGCAGAACTCAAACATATAATTTATGGAGTCTAGAGTGTTATATCTGTTCCATCGACGTACATTTCCTAACTCTCTTCATATCAGCTTACAAATGCCAACTTTGACCATCTGCAACACAATCTATCTTATTTGAATAGGTCCCTGTTTCTTTTCATAAAAAATTGTATTGGATAACTTGCCCATCCAGAATAGGGGACCCCAAATCTAGAGTGAGTTTTGAAAGAAAGCATCAAGTGAAGCTAATGCATATCGATTGCATTATGCCTATCAATTTGGTGCACTGACCAGTCTCGGTGTATGCAGAGCTTTTGTCATCCCTCAGTTAACCCAATTTAGCAATCAGGCTATGATTGAAGACATAACTCAAAACACTTGGAGCCAAAATCAGGACTTCAACAAAAGATCAAGAGAATCACATTTCTCAGGAACAAATAACACATCTTCACATCTCTGGTGGCCTCTCCGCAACCTTCTCTTCCACATTGGGGTTTGGCATACTGGGTTGCCTCATAAGAGGATCAACCCTTCAAACAACATAAAACAACTTCATTGGTTCCAACATTTTCCTTTTCCCCACATTTCCCCTTTTCCCTTCTGTTGGATCATAAATTTGAGTGTTCCAAACTAGTTCTAGTGTTGGATAACCAAATGAAAGAATGGCTAACAAATCAATAATAACTATGAGAATCCCCAATTACTAACACCAAAGACTAAGAGCCGTCATACAAACAACCACCCACCCACCATCCTATTTAGATCTTTCCTGAATCAAACCCACAAGAAACAGAAAATGGGTCTTCCACTAACAGACAGAATTTACAATCTAACATACAAACTTCGTTTTTAAATTCAATCTACACCCACCTAAAAACAAGTACGAAAACAAATAAATAAATAAAGAAGAAAAAAAAAAAAAAAAAAAAAAACTATGTTAAACGCCTGGAAGGTCCTAGAACATGAAGAGCAAGTCAAAAAACAGAGTAAAAGTTTCTGAACGTAAAACTGGGGTTGAATTATAAGTACAGCAGGCATGAGCCAAGAAGCAGATATGGAAAAGCCTGAGACAAATAAAGAGAGAGAGAGGAAAGAGGAGTTGTACCAATGGTGGGGGAAAGATCATGGACAGAGCCGGAGATAAAGCTAAGGAGAAGACTGCTCTTGCCAACGCCAGAATCCCCAATCAACAAGATCTTGAAAGAGCAATCATAACTGTTTTTACCTCTACCCAAGGAAGAAGAACCCATGTGGATCATTCACCTAACACACACCCCCACCCCACCAAGACCTTTCAGTGGTGTGGTAGTATGTGAAGAAACAAAGAAGAAGATGGACAATTGGGAATCGAGAAAACAAAATAGGAAGTTTCCCGACCTCCCTGAGGAATGAGACAGCGGTGGAAGTTGGCGCAGTGTGCATGGACTTGGCCTTTGATTTTCAAATGGAATAAATTCAAAACATCGGACAAATGTCCTATTTTTTCCACTCCAGCCCCACCCACGTCACGCGCCTGCTTTTGTCCTTTTTTTCTTTTGTTTCCTTGTCAATTATTTCTCATATGTGAAAATTTACGATCCAACCAACAAATAATATCAACGTTAGATTTGGATGAAAATTTTGATATCTAAAGTGGGATTCTTTTGCTTTTTATTTTTATTTAAGTTAATTTTTTTAAAAGAAAATGCTATTAAAAGATTATTGTTTGAAACAAATAATTAAAAAAATACGAGACTTTTTATTATATTGAATATATTTTATTTTGGTATTAAACTCATTTTTTCAAAAGGTGAATTTATATACATTTTTTTCTCAAAAGATAAGTTTGAATTTTTTATGAATTCCAATTTCTTTTTTACGCTTAATTATATTTTTGTGAAGTGATATTTGCCAAAAGTCCACCTAAAGTCTATATATGGCATTTGGCAGATATGCCCCTTCCCTTGATTTTCCAAAAAAGGAAAAAAAATGGCCTTGGGTGATTAAATCACTTTAAAAAATAAAAAATAAAATAAAAACTTGTGCCTCGATGGGCATGGCAATAAGGTAGATTTTGTCTTGTTCAGGTCTTAGCCCTCTTGAAATGAGTTTGAAATTTAAATAAATGGAATAAGGGTGAATTTGAGATTTTTTATAAAAACGGAGATGAGTTTGTGATAGGTTTGAAATTGGTTCGAGCATTTCCTATTCTACCATATTTGAATATGGATATATATAAAATTAATTTAAAAAATTAATTTTATTTAATTTTTATTTTTTTATTTTTTAATATATATATATATATATATATATATATATATATATATATATATTAAAATATTTTTCAGTAAAATAAGTTATAAAATATTATAATATGTTAAGTATTTATAAAATATATTTATTTTAATATAATTAAAAAATTAAATAATTTAAAAGAAATTTTAAAAAGTTAAATGGGGTAGGAATAGGAAATTCACGTACCCGTTTAATTTTTTAAATGTGACTTGGATGAAAATTATTTTGAATAAATGAAACGGGGTTGGAATGGGGTGACTACCCATCCCAACCCACTCTAATGCAATCCCAATTACTAAAAAAGTAAAAATAAATAAATAAATAATAAAATACATGATATATATTAAGAATTTCATATATTTTTTTTTTTTAAAAAAGGAAAGTTTCACAAAATTTATTTTATTTTATTTTTCATTTTTTTTCTTTTCATGCAATCATGATCTTGATTTTTTTTATTTATTAATTTTTAATTTTATTCAATATTTATTAAATGAATTTCCTAATGTATGGTCGTCTCTTATTTCCATTTTGAAAATTTTAATTTTTGAAATTTTATTAAATAAAACAATTGAATTATATAATTATATTAAATTATATGTTATTAAAATTTTAAAAAAAAATATTTAATTATTCACATTAAAAAAATTGTATTTAATTTAAACTATAGAAGATAACATGATTTAATGAAATACTTTAAATCATAAATAATTTAGTAAAAACTATTATCACCTTCAATTAATTTATATTTAGTTAATTGGAAAAAATATTATTTTAATATTTTTCACTAAAATAAATTATTAAAGTAATTGAAAATTAACTATTGATATTTTTTTATTTTCCTATTATTATTTTTAACTATTTTGAAAATTTTCCTTGAATTTTCTAATAGTTTTTTTTTAAAATTTTTTTTATAAAATCCATTTTTTTTTTAATTTGATATATTATGTTTATTCATGAGTAAAGTCCAAAATTACATGATTTCTTGAACTATTTGTAAAATTCATTCATAGTTATTATGATGCTTTGCTACTAAGAAAGAAAAATTTCTAATTCCACTCATGGTGGGTAAATTATGATGCTTTCTCACTAAGAAAAATTTATAATTCCACTCATGCATTTTATTTTTGATAATTATAAAATATTTAGAATTTGTTGAGTAGAAGGTTACGAAAAATAATAATAGAAGATTGAGTGGATAAGGGGATAAATTATAGGCTACACAAAAGACCTGACAGCTGGTGAGTGGACGGTGTGGACCCCACCTCAGGTCGCAATCACGAGAAGTTAGGACAACGGCCGGATGTTCTTGAACAGGACCTCAATCCAATTTTTAGTTGATAAGGGTGAGTCAATTACGAAATTGGGACTGCGCGACACGTGCAACATGGCTGCGTACAAGCATGGGCTGCCCTTTTTTTTGACTTTCCTGTTTGGCGGGTTGGCGTTGGGCCACCTGTCAAGAGCGGGAAACCTACTCAATTGAAGACACACCGTCACGGTTTTAGATTTGGAAGGCGCTCTTGCTTGGACAGTTGGACTATCTTTTCCGATTTAAAACTAATTTTTTTGACGGTGTAATGTTTTATTGGTAACTCTTGAATTCAAAATTCAAAATTGACCCATATTAGGAACACATCATCATCATCTCTTCCAATGGATTTTCGTAAAATCATCATATATTCCAATACATTTTCGTAACAAACCTTTCATTTTGCCTCTCGCATGATTATAAAAATATGACTCGTTAAATAATAATAATAATAATAATAATAATAAGTATAATATTCTTTAAATAATTTAGGAAGAAAGAGATGTCTTTTTAATTTTTAGTGTGCAATAATTAGTGAATGTGATTTGTCCATATTAGGTTAAGTTGCTTTGAACCTAAAGGGACCCTTACGACTTTAACAAATGTCTACTTGGTTAAAAAGAGCCTTTACATATATAGCGTCACGAACATTCTCCCCTATCCGATGTGAGACATCACAAAGTCTATCTATTTGACAAAAAAAATAATAAACATAATTATCATGCATAAGATATGAAAGAAAAAAAAAATTAATGTTTATAAAATGATAGAATATAAAAACACGCCCATCTCCCTTTAAGCAATCAACATTACCATTAAGATCTTCGAGAAAATCTATCCTATTTAAGTGGGTTATGTCTTTAATTCCAATATCATCAACTAAATTCATTTCAATTTCTTTTTTTTCTTTCTTTGTGAGGGATTTGGTAAAAATCAATCAAATGTTTCGATATTTGAAAAATACGAATGAAAATATTGGTTTTGACAAATATATCAGTAATTTGATTTTACGGATATATCGAGATATATTGAAAAGTGTTAATAGACATTTTGATATAAAATATTGGTAGAATGAAAATTGATCGAAAAGTGTTAATAGACATTTTGATATAAAATATTGATAGAATGAAAATTGATCAAAATACATGAAAAATATTGGGAAAAACTTATTTTATATATATATATATATATATATATATATATATATATATATATATATATATATATATATATATATATATATATAGTTGATGTATAAAAAAATCAATATATAAATGATATAATTTATGATATTTTATAATAATAGGTAGAATTTAAAAATACATTTAACACTAAAATGATAATTTACCTACTTTATAATTAATATATATATATATATTCCATGTATAACTATTTTTTCATTTAAAAATATTTATCATTTTATTTACAAATTTATATATATTTTTATTTGATTCATGATTTTTGTTCTTTTATTAATAAATTAAATGTAATTTGAAAAATAAATAATTGAGATTAATAAATTTATTAAAATTTTATTTTTTAAAATATATATAAAGTTTACGTGTAAATATAGAATAAAAAAGAGCAGGCAACATAATAAATAAATGCTTAGAACACCTAGGTTTGAGTCCCCACGCCTCCTCTCCATTTTGTTATCCACCTAAAAAACACTCTTTGACCATGCTTTAACTGACCAAAAAATGGGGAAAATATCCCAATAGATGCAAGAAATACCCGGAAATATGGGTCTTTCGAAATACCTTCCTAGATCTCATGTTAGGATGGACTTATATCTAAAATATCAAGCATATATTGCCAATGTATCTCAATAGTTTTAACCTTGACCACAAGTACGTGACCAATCCATTTCATGTCATATTTGTAGCTTTCATTTTCATGAGTCTTTTTGTATAGTATATTTTTCCTATTTTTTTTTAATGATTATTGTTCCATTCTTTGTGGTAAGTGGTATTTTTCCCATTATAGTCTCCATGGTATTTGTAATTATGTCTTCAACAATCACGATTGCATCCTTGACCACATTCATGTCTATAGTCGTGGAATAAGGTGGCATTCCTAGACATAATCATGGAATAAGGTTGCATTCGCTTCTAGGAATGACATGAAACCAGTTGAAAGAAATTGATGTTTTTTTAATAAAAGCTCATTGTTTTGTTTAGCAACTACGAGACCAAAAATCAATTTAAAGTATTTGGTAAATCTATGTCCATAGATGTGTCATTTGCTCCCATGCCACATCCATGTCTATAATTGTGGGATAAGGTAGAATTCGCTTTTGGGAGTGATATAGAACCGGTTAAACAAGATTGATAATTTTTCAATAAAAGCTTATTATTTTGTTTGGCAACTAAGAGACATGATATCAATTTGAAATATTTGATAAATCTATGCTCTTGATATTAATGATGTAGGAGGACATTCAAGGCATAAAAAGTAGTCAATGTCTCTTCCAATAAATTTTCTTCAATAACCTTCTTGACACATAGCTTCAATTGAGAGCTAATTTTGAATAATGTAGAGTTATGGACACCAACAGACTTAAAATCTTATGGTCTCAAATGCATCCAATCATAACGAACTTTGGACAAGATTAAAATCTTTTGATGGTTGTATCATTATTTTACATTGATCTAGAGAATGAGGGAGTCCTTTAGCATGATATCTTCACTTTTTAACCCTTCATTGATATGACGAAGGAAAAGTAGTGCTTTTTCGAGATCCTACAATGATGTGTCATTGCCTTTCTTAATGGTTGCCTCAAGATTCATGACATCAAGATGGATTTTAACATTCAATATTCATGACAAGTAATTTTTCGTGATATATCAAGATCGACAAATTAAAGTTTGGTAAGGTTTGACATTGTTTGAGAACTATGTATAAAATAATTTAATTAGAATCATATATAAAGTATAAATAATATATTAAAAGAAATTTACAAATTTATAATAAAGTGAAGATTTTTTTAATTTTGTGTGTGTCTCTCTCTATATATATATGCCTATTTGAAAAAAAAAAAAAAAACTTTTCTGTACTTGTAGAAGAATTGGGTTTAAGTCCTATGTGGTGTTTGTTTGTTTTTGTTTTTGTTTTTACTTAATTCTAAATAGAATTTTAATGCTTAATAGTGTTAAGCATTAGGTTATTTGTTTTTTTAAATATTTTATTTAGCCAAATATTTTGGTTTTTCTGTTTAGCAAAAAATTTATAATAAGTCATGAAAAAGTAGAAAAACAAATAACCTAAAGTTTGAAAGCAAATTACTTTCAACAAAAAGCTAAAAAAACAAATACCCTCATAACAAAAAAAAACCTGACGTGAACAATCTTGTTTTAAGAGCTAAATTAGCTAAAGGGCCAAGTTATAATAATTATTACAAAGAACTTGCATGACCTAATGATCTTTTATATATCTTTGCAGTAGTAATTCTAGGTACTATTTCATGTAATGTAGGCTTAGAATTTCTAGAACCATCAATGATTAGTGAACCAAGCAACTCCTTTGAAAGTATTACCTAAATGGTATTTTTTCCCCATATTTCAAATACTTTGTGTGGGGGGTTTCCCTCCACGTGTTCTCCCTCAAATCAAAAACCCTTGGTCCATCCAAGGTAAGTAAATGATCCGTCTAGATCCATCCATCTGAACCAAAATAAACTTCGTCTGATGCAAGAGGAAATAGATTTCTTCTTTCTGAATGTCAAATGGAATGGACAGACCAAGTCAACTGAGATTTCTAGACGAATTAACCAACACAACCGGAGACACTAGACATTGAATAGATGAATAATCACACCCAATGCGTGAGCAACAGCTTAGACGACAATTACGCCTAAAAGTCAATGTCTACTAATTGCTATGCGCAATCTGCGATATTGATAAACGTAAATGCATAGTTAACTATATGGTCCGAGACTCTTGCTCGATAGCCAACTAATGACACTAGTCAACGGATTTTGTTTGGTATGATTGCCCAATCGCGCCAAGATGATGGTGTTGACTCTATAGTTAAGGCTTGGTTTTCATCCTGATGGCAATCATCATCATAAAAAAGGCATGAATGCACCCTCAATGCTATGGCAATGGTGCCATCCGCTCTATAAAAACCCTCGAGAAGCATAAAAAAGTACATGCATATAGAACCATTCAAAAGAATTGGACCCATCCTTATTCTTTTCTGACTTAAGCTTCGGAAAGGCGTGCTCGGACCACCTATTCAGACATCCTTTTGTGCAGGGAAGAAGTCTGTCTGACTCCAGAGAAGCCAGATGGACTCAATCTAGTTGACACTACACCAACACTTCGTATAATACTGAATAGGTTGTAAGGTGTTCTTTTCATGGTTTTAGTACGTATGGGATTATCATTGCAATTCCTTGTTGCATGAAATATCTTGAATGATAATTGATTGTGGAGTGAGTGATGAATAGCAATGATTTAAAAATCGGACCGACCGGTTCAACTGATTGAACCTTTGATTGGACCCTGGTTTAGTTCGATTCAGCTTTTAAGCTGGAAGGGGCTTTGGACTAGCATTGAACCGAACGGATCGAAGGTTGAGCCGTCAAATCGGATGGTTCGTTTGATTTTTTATGAACCGGTCAACATGTGGGTTAACTAAAAAGCCATTAGGCCTTGCCATATTGGACCTAAAATCTTCCCACTCTCTCACCCACCGCACAACCCATTGAGCAATTTACCTATTCCTTTAGGTGCAAGTTATTTATAGAGCTCACTCCCACCCACCACGTAGCCCATTGAGTAGGGTGCAAGTTATTTAAAGAGCTCATTAAAAATAAACGCTACTCACATTGTGAGGATTTGAACCTCAGATCTAAGGTTTAGAAAAGAAAAAGACGACCATTATTATGCACAATTCCTTTATTAAATATAAGTAACAATATGTTATATTAATGCTCTTTGTAATTTTTTTATAATAATTATTAACAATAATATGAAAATAATATAAATTAATTAATTTAATATTTTTAAAATAATAAAATGTATAGATATGTACATAAAATTAAATGTTATAATTTTCTTCTCATATGTAAATATTATACATATGATTTGATATATTAATAAATTTTGATATAAAATTTGATATATTAATACATTTATATTTATGTTTATCATTTAATAGACATATTAAATACAAAAAAATGAAATGCTATAATTTTAATATCATGTATGTGTGTGTGTATATATATATATAATTTTAATAAAATATAAATTATATATTTATGATATCACCAGTTTGATTGCAGCTCGATCACTAGTCCGACTAGCGAACTATGAATCGATAACTTTTCATGTTCAATGACCAGTTCGGTTCTGAAAACATTGATGAATAGAGTTTTTTTATAACATTCCTCAATCGATGAGGGAAGTAAGGACCAACAAGTGCAATGCCTATGCAAGATATGGAGATTACAGTAAGTGCATGGAGATCCGATTAGCCAATGTTAATCTTTGGTTCCCTTCTTTACAAAGTCTCATTTAATTTTGCATTGGCTATTTAATGTTGGTGGTGCTATTTGTAGTCCATGGGAAGCTTCATATTTGTCACCTCATTCATGTTTAGTTGATCAATATCCCCACTATTAACACATTAAAGAAGACTAACCTTGCTTTCTCCACTTTTTGACACACTGCACTCTAGGTTTTTGATTAAAAATATATGCTTGGTAAGCTAAAATCTCATGAAAAAACTAGGACTCAGACTATTACTAAGTACTATAATTGCAGTCTCTACACTTGGGGTCCTGAGCTATTGTTTTGTACCTGTTTTGGACTTTGGGTTTATTACTTGGGCTTCTGTGACATTCATTAGATGGTTTTTGGGTACTGTACTACACTACATGACAACAAGAGGTGGGAGATGTGTGCCACTCATCCAAAGAAAGGTGAGGGGAGAGCAAAATCTTAAGAGATAGGGGAATTTTTCTGAATAGAGGTGGCCAGTAATAGGAAGGGGAATTTTAAAAAGGGAAGGAAGAGCAGAAAAAAAGAAAAAAAAAAAAAAATGGATGAACCAGAATTTTTAGCAGTTAGAAGGACAAACAAAAATTTTCAATGAAGGAGAAGAGAACTAGAATTTTTCTGATAGCAAAGAGGAGCAAACCAAAGTTTTTTTGTAATAGTGAAGGGATCACAAATCAATATTTTCTTGAAGTAATGAAGGGATCAAAAACCAAAGTTTTCTTACACTAGTGAAAGGATAAAAAACCATAATTTCTTGGTAGCAAGAAAGGGAACCAAAATTTTCTTGAATTTCAGTAGGATGTGAATTGCATTCAAATATGAAACTTGATTGGTGCTAGATTGATTGTAACCTTTAATGTGGATTGATTTTATATTCAAAGATAGGTTGATTTTGATTGAAAGAATGAGCAGGTTTTAGGAGTTAAATGAGTTTGAGACATTTCAAATTCTTTTGGTGGTAATTTGGTAAAAACAATTTTAATAAGAAAGGACCATCATCTTTAGAGATCTTTTGGTTGAATTCCAAGAACATTTAACCCTAATCTAATCCTAGAAATAAATGTAGTTACTTAAGTTGTCATCCATTTTCTCACCTATGCAAGTCGATTTTTCAAAGTCACATCTGTACCTCATCATTTTATTTCTTTATTTGATCCACCTTGGCATGTTGTTGTATTCATAATGTAAGTAATCCCCGAAACTGTATCCGTTGGTTAATTAATTGAATGTCAAAATCTCCTTAACATATATAGTAGATACCATAGGTTTATGGGACTAAAAGTGTGCTATGGCATGTCCCCGAACCCTTTTTATAAGTAACTTGATTCCCCGAATCCATTCATGGTTCATAAAACTTTTTTTTTTTTTTTCCAAATAAGGAATCACACATGATTTTTTTTCTTATTTTGTTTTGTTTTTTTTTTTTTTAAAAAGTAGCAATTTCAACTTTTCAAAAATAAGACTTTCACAATAAAAACAAGTCTCACCATCAAGTGAGGACGTATCAATTCACATCTATGGAGAAAATGTAGGCCCTCAAAGACCTTTCTCTCTAAGCCTAGCAAATATTTATTTTTAATTTTAGGAAAGAGTATAGTGGTTTGTTTTAGGCTTACGCCATTGGTATAATTCACCATTTCTTTTTGACATTTCTTTATTCAATTTTAGAAGCATGTATGAATGGTTGACCAAAAGCCCTAATCAGCCATACCACCTAGTAGGCTTGAATTATGGTCATGGTAGTAACCATAGGAGTGAAGATGATTAGGAGTACAATTACTAGACTATTTACACCCGATGAGGACAAGCTCCTTGCCATGCGTTGCTTTTCCTAAGAATGTATCTATAACTTTCTCCATAGGATTAGTCTAGTTGTTACTTACTTTCCATGGCCTTGGGTATAAAAACCCATGTCTTTATCTTTGAGATTTTGATGAAGTTCGCCCAACCTTTCATTACCATAACTATCGCACGCATTATGTTTTACTTTAATATTTTATGTTCTCATTTAAGGAACAAGCTAAGTCATGGCTCAACTTCTTGAGGCTTCGAAGCATTAGGACTTGGCAAAAAATGCAAGTCGAGTTCCTAAAGAAAAGTTTCCCTAGTCATAAGACTAACACGCTTAAATGTCCAATCACAAATTTTGCAGTTAAAGATAGTTAGAAAAATTTCAAATGTTGGGATAGGTTCAAGGAGCTCTTGAACTCATGTCCTCATGATGAGTTCAAGTTTTAGAGAGTTGTGTCATACTTTTACAACAGAATTGACCCCTTACTTATATAAACTCTTGAACTAATGTGTGGGGGACAATTCCTAAACAGTGGTCTTAAAGAAGCCTCAGATTTTCTTATGTTTCTTGAGGAAAACTCAAGGGAATGGGAAACCACTACAATCTATGAGTAGAACCCCTTAAAAATTAATTGGTATCTAATGAAAGTAGGTCAAACCTTTTTGTGACATTCAACCACCATCATTTGGGTGACTCATCTTTGAGTGTAAAAGAAACATTATTACACTCAACGTAATGCTATTAAGGGGACAAATACATGCTAATTGTAAATTTTTTTCAAAGTGTGTGCAAGTGTCTACCTAGATATGATTAACTCCAGCACTACTAAAATTTTTTTAAGGGGGATAAGATGGCTGCCTAGATATGGTCGATGTATAGTACCAATGCTAAAAGTACAAAAAAAAAAAAAAAAAAAAAAAAAAACATAGGTACACAAGAACAAAAAGCTTAGTCCATTGAACAAAGTATTCAATTGGGTGAGAAAAAATACCAACTTAAAATTATTAGGGTTGGCATAAGCTGAACATCTTACCAATTTGTCAAAACTTGAATATGCACATTATCATCTATTTATTTATTTGTAATTACATTATATATTGTTTTATTAAAATATAAAACACGTAAGAAGGATAAAAAAAGAACTCAAATCTTGCTTAGTTTTTAATTATATTAGACTAATAAATTTATTATTTTTCTTCAATTATTGAAGTGTATTTGAATTTGATTATGGATGGTTGAGTTTATAACTAATTATTTATATTATATTAATAACTAATGATTTATTTTATAATTTTAAGATATTCAAATTTTAATGTATGAATCATATTTTATAAATTTTAAATTAATTATTTTATTTCATAACCTCCGGAAATCGAATTGGGCATGGCCATGGTTCGGGTTAGGAATTCTCAACCCGAATCAGATAAAGTTGACGCCATCCGAATATGTTGATTCATGGGTAAATCCTCTAACCAGTTCAACCTTGCACAGGTGTTTTAGAGACCGAAGATGGGGAGGAACAACAACAGCGACAGCGAAGAAGACGAAACCCTGTACTACCGCTATGCCTCCACCTCAATTCCTAACCCTAAATCTAACTCCTCCAAACCCCAGAAAGGATCCAGCGGCTCCGGAAGTCTAGCTCCTTCTAAATCAACGGTCTACGTCTCCAACCTCGACTACACCCTTACCAACTCCGACCTCTTCACCATCTTCTCCACCTTCGGCAAAGTCGGCAAGGTCACCATCCTAAAGGATCGCCACACCCGCCGCAGCCGCGGCGTCGCCTTCGTACTCTTCGTCTCCCGTGACGAGGCCCTCGCGGCCGCTCGTGAGATGAACGGCAAGGTCCTCAATAAACGCACCCTCACCGCCTCTATAGCCGCCGACAACGGTCGGGCCGCTGAGTTCATTCGCCGCAGGGTTTACAAGGACAAGAGCCGCTGTTACGAGTGCGGAGAGGGCGGCCATTTGTCGTACGAGTGCCCGAGGAACCAGTTGGGCCCCAGGGAGCGACCGGTGCCGAAGCGCTCACGGCGCGGGCAGGGCGAGAGTGGGGCCAGGCAGAACGGTGATCACGACAACGGCGGATCGGATGGCGGGGAAGCATTTGAGGATGATAATTGGGCGTCAGTGGTCGATACTGGTGCTGATCAGAGGTTATTAAAGGGAAGTGAGGGTTTGGGGATGAGGAAGAAGGGGAAGAAAGAGAAAAAAGCAAGTTATTTTAGTGATGAGAGCGACGAGGAGGAGTGATTTTGAAGTGGGTTTTGTTTGAAATGTAGGATTTGAATTGGGTCAATGGAGGTACGTTTTTTTAATTTTGCTTTATTGGCGTGCTTTTTTGTTTTTGGTTCCGTGTTTGCAATTTCAGTTGTGTTAATTAATGTTGGTTGGAAATTTAGAATGTGTGATTTTTAGGTTTGGATTTTCAGTTTGCTCTTGCAAATTTCAATATCAATTGTCTACTACTTAGTTTTATTTACATTTCATCTTTGTGATGAAGAAAGATATCTGTTAATCCCTAGTGAGGCGAGGTGGAATGGCATATAAGCATTAACATCAGAGTTACTACTTCATAATTCGTAGGGATTGCAATATGGAAGTTGCAGTATGATTTAGACTATTCTCATCCATTAGAGGCGTATAGGATTTAATGTTCCCAGGGTTGGTATTTTCCCATGATTGTGTATAGCATTGGTAATTATTGAAGAACTTGGGATGAGGAGCAATCCCTGTCTAGAGCTACTTCTGCCTTAAGGTTCTGCATGTATGCAGAAGATGTGTTATTCTGTTGGCAGTGTGGACTATGTCTGAAGTTAATTCCTTTTTAGAATCGTTCTGTTCATGGTTGAGTTCTTGGTTCTTTTGATAAAACAATAAGGTTTTGGGTTAGGATAATCCTAGTCTACAAGAGCAAAGGAACAGGGTATCCATTATTGTGTGTTGTAGGGTTCTGTCATAACCTATAATGAGTTCTTAACTGCAAGTGTCTGTCCATTTTGTGCATCTCCATTATTATTATTGGGGGCATGGTTGTTAACTAGTAAAATGTGTCGTGTATTGTTTTTCTATTTTTTCCTATCTTGTATTGTGAGTTTTTTTATATAGAGAAAAATAAATAGAAAAATATGTATATGTTTGAATATTTAGTGAAAGTATACAAGATAGAATATTATATATCCAATTTTATGGAACATAGTAGGATCTAAAGAGTTAATTTATATCATATCATTTGAAAACATTGAATGTTAACATTTTGACAAGTTCAAATTAATGAAGTATAACTTTAATATCTAGATTCATGTGACATAATCCACAAAAATAATCTTCTTTACTTTTAATTATGATTTTTAGTTCCAAATTCTAACTAGGTATATGCATTTATTTTGTTGCTAATTGATATGTGTGTGTGTGTATGCACTTACACAGGTGTGCGTGTTATGTTCAAAGTTACAGCTTTTTGGGTTCTCATCATCATTCTTTTTCCACTAAAAAAGAATAAAAAAAAAAACTAATTCATGAAATAAAAGTTTTTATTCACTTAGCACTATCATTTTCATTGTTAACGTTCGAAGCATTCAAATGAAAATTCTTCAATATTCATTGTAAAAATAAATCACTGGGCTTCTAATATGGTATTTGACAATAAGAATGCAACTTTTCATATGAGATTATTTTACCTATTTCTCCTTTCTATGAGTAGTTTTAATCTTTTAATATATTTTAAACAATTAATATAATTAATTCTTTTTACAGGAAAAGAATTAATTTTATTTTTTTTCAAAAAATTATAGAAAATAGTTGAAGATGTAGGTATTATTGTATCGTAATATCACGTATCATATCATGTATCATAAGATACACTTTAAAATAAGATACGGATTACGATATGTATCAATTTTCATAAAAAAATGTATTGTATCATATATTTGTAAGTTTTTAACAACTATCATTGGGAGGTAACGCTTGTTTCTTGTACGTGGTCTAAACCATCTCTACCCGTTCCTTGACATTTAAGCAAGTCCTCTAGGGATAATGGTAGCAAATTATTGTACTGATGTTAATATTAGCAAGCCAAGTGGTTGGCATAAGGCTTTGTTTGGTTGATTAGGAACATTATTTTATCTTGAAACATGGTATTGAGATTGTTTCAGTTGGTACACTTATGGAAACAAAAATCCATGTTTCATTATTAAGGGCAGATATGGTGTTGAAGTATAGTAGTTGTAGATGCTCAAATTATTCATAATGGTTTCTGTTGGATTCTGTGATCTAACATATTGTGGAGCTGATCCAGAGATTTCTCAATTATTGGAAATATTTTAGAGCTGATGCAGTTATTTTGTTTCACAAGATTCATTCACGTCCATAGCTTATGTCTCAGTTTAAGATTTCAATATCAGCTATGAGATTGATCGGAAGATGAAAACATATGCCTTTCCTTAAATGCATCAGTTGAAAATTTTATGGGTGGATGTCTTTTCTTTGTGGTCTAAATTTGTCGATCTTATAGACAACTTCTATATGTTAACGTTGCTTTTGGTGGGGAAGGTGTGGTCAAGAAGGGTAACAACATTTGGTGAAAAACAGGGAAGTCTTTTAAGTATAATTTGGGTTGTTGGGTATGGTATATGTTCTACTAAGGGAGTTGGTATATGGGATTTAAGCTTTTGAAAGTATGAAAATTCACTTTTCTTTCTTCTCCTTCTTCATCTTATTCTTTTCTTTTTTTTTTCCTAAATTTATTTTTTTTATTTTTGGTGGAAGCGTTTGTGACTGTGTGGCTGGTTGTGGATAGAAGTAGCAGTGTGGAATTTGGGGAAGTGGAATTAGGGTGGGTTGTGGTGTAGAGAGATCATGTAAAATGATGGCACTGTTGAGTGGAAGGCAATCAAGGAGCTGCTTTAGGACTTGAAGTAAGATCTTCTTTATAAAGAGCTGCTCTTTGTGGCATGATTGTTAGTGTGAAAAATTATATATTGTTAGAAACCATGAGCAAGTGATGCCTTTGGAAAAAGAGCTTGTGGTAAATAGTTTTGAAGTTTAGCCTTCTTATAAAGAATTTCGTTTGTTATGAGGTATGATAGGTATGATACAGGACGACCAAAAGTAATCCATATTCCTTTTGTTCACTTGTTCAGTGCATGTCTATATGTGTTTGTGTGTGTGTACATATGTATATATATGCTGTATCTGACTGTCAAAATGGAAACTTTTGTATCTATGGATATGCCTGGCCATCAAAATGGAAACCCTTTTTTTTTGGTGGAAAATTTCTATATATCCAGATGGGTCAGTGTAGCTTTTGCCTTTTGCCTTTTGTTTGTGTGAAAAGCAGATGTTTGCAGTAGCCTTTGTAAACTTTTGCTGTAAAAGTTACATTTAACAATGGCTGGTTGGCAACTCTTCCAATGAGTTTCTTGTAACTTTGTTGTGGTTGCCAACTTTCTTTCGGTAGTGTTGCATTATTTGATGTTCCTATAAGATGAATTAGATTTTACTTTATAACATTTCTCTGTAAATGACCTTAATAAATGTCCGCCTTTTTTTTTCACTTAATGGTTGACCGTTTGCTTTATTTTTCAGTCAGTAACAATCTCAGTAAAGGATGATTAATCAACCAGGTGCAGGATTCAAGAGGAAGCTCAATTTTATGGTACTTGGGGCAATTAATGCTGTCCTTCTTCATCTATCATTTCCGGGAGATTTCAAGTTTGATTCCCAGAGGATGAACGACGAGATAGCAGTGGAATGGATCCTTGTATAGTAATTCTAAGAGGGAGAATTTCATAGAATTTATTGATTACTGTGGCTTTCTTGAAACACTGAAGTTGATGAATATCTACAGGCTTCGGTTGTTCATGTGATTACCTTCATATCTTTCGTCAAATATGTTTTGGAATTGAGAGGCTGTTGGTGGCAATTTAGGGTAAAAGTCAAAAGTATGGAAGTTCACATATATGGCAGAGAAAGCATTGATATATTACCTTTCCAAAAAAGAGACTTGCAGAAAAGATTTGCAACTTGTCCTCATTCAAACCAAGCTGGGCATTGGGAATGAGCATACATCGAGTATGGGACGCTGGTGCAGTTTAAGCTTCTCCAAATGAGGAACCGGAAATGGCTGCCTTCCATCTTACGAGGATCCCAGCCCAATTCAGACACTGGTGTAAAGCTTCCACATAAAAATCACTCACCGAGGGCTGCCCTGGCACTCCTCGGAAGCTCACATTGTATTCTTCTCTTTGGAAATCCAGATGAAGGCACCCCATCATTTGGAAAGCAGTAGTCCAAAAGAAACTGCTTTCCATTGAAGAAGAGGCCACCCTCTTTCAAGACCATCACATTGCCCAGGGAGATGGGAACAAACCAAAATATAGTCATTCAAGGCTACAACTTCCACTGTGCCCAAGGACTCGTATTGGAGATGAAACCACATTCCATGTTCACAAACTCTGGTACTGGGTGGCCCTCAATGACCTACCTACCAAGCAACAATTTAGAGATAGACATCCCCTACCCTTCTTGGTTTTCTCTTTGGGAAAGGTGGGGAATTCTTTGGGCTTTTTGGCTTTGTAACAGCTCATTTCTGGCCTGAACAGACTACCCAAATCAAATCTGTTATCTTGAAAGCATTATAGCACACCCAAAGGGTCAAATCCCTCCTGAAAGAAAATGAAGAATGTTCTTGTATCCCATGCGATACCCAAATCCCAACACTGGTCCAAAGATTCTGGCAGAAAGCCAAAACCTCCTTATCCTGATCCCCTTCAAAAGTATCCCTTTCTTCTTTCCATGATATTGACTGTTGATTCTCCCCTCCCCTTTACACTTCCTGTGATAAGCTTGAATGATTTTGAGTCCTCGTGCCATTATGTGAACTTCATATAGGAATGTATCCACGCATCAAATTGATGAATGAAATTCTGGTTTCTAGGAATGATTTGAATATTATCTCTCTCTCTCTCTCTCTCTCTCTCTCTCATACACTACATAATGTGCTTCCAACCTTCTCACTTCTTCTATGTAGGTGACCTATATTGAAAATATTCTTAAAATTGTAAGAAATAATTTGAGTCAAAGGCAAGGTGTGAATCTTTTGTTTCTATGTGGAATGTTTTAGTTCTTCTTAAAATTAAAGAGACATATGAGTGTCATCTTAATACATTTAGGGGACAAAAGTAAAGGTACACAGAAGCAACTAAAAACTACAAAATTCAAAGGTTGTTAAAGAGAAGTTTCTACCAGCTTGGATAGATAAAGTTATGCATTTTGGTAATGCTACGACAAATAGATATGTTATTTATAACTCTTTCCTCTATTTTCGCATAATGTGCTTTAACTTGTTAAAAATTAAGTTTGAGTGTTCTTTAATATTAAATTGGCTAGAAAGTTCACATGCCAAGTTAAAGATATTGAAAACACCAAGATCATAGGGGTGCATACTCTCTAAATCCTAGAGCTACTAGATCTAAGCAAAGTGAAAACATTCATATAAGAAAGATTAGATCTAAGTCTTATAAAAATTATATCTTTGGATATGTTCCTAAATTACACTCCATTTGATGCAGGGATCTCAAAAACCTCACAATCTTCCACTTGATGACTCTATCTTCGATCTCTAACACATATGTATGGTGATTACACATTTAAGACGGAGAAAGATGGAGACTAGAGGTCTCTTTTTGTAGAAAAGTGGAATGAATGAGTTGACTAATCCTAATCCCTAAGGAGTTTATTTAATCTCTCTTGTGGGCTTAAGTGACTTTGGCAATGCTTGGGTTTGGTCACTTAATCTAGTCCACTAGGTCTTAATCAATTAATTAGCCTAATCTAGAAAAATCTAAAATAATTAATCATTAATTTTTGTGTAACCTTATGCTTTTACTAAAATGTCTTTATGCACATAAATGATTAATTCTCCATAAAACCTTCAAATAAATAATCATAAGTTTTTGTGCAAATCTTGCATTTTAACCAAAACATCCTTATGCATATATATGATTAAATCTCCAACTTGTCTCAAACCTTTGTGCTAAGAAAGAGTATGAGCTCGAGCGATGACTAATGAGACCCATTAAAAAATACTGACTAACTTAGAACCAAGTTCTAAAGTTGACTCAATAGTCCAATAAAAATAGTTAATTGCACTCTAGTACTCTATAAAATTACATTGAGATGAAAATTAATTAAATTCAATTTAATCAATTTCTTAGGTCCATGACATACAACCTATTGCATACGACCTCCATGAATTGATGTCTATAATCCAACAAGGTAGAAACTATCAATTTCTTAAGATTACCTCTACCATCCTTAAGTCTCAAATCCTTTAATTATATGATTGATTGACATATTATAGTCCACCAAGAAAATAAGTCGAATCCCACTAAAGAAATTAATATGGTGCCACAAATTTTATGATCACAAGTTCTTAGGATCAGTTGGGGGCACACCATTTCTATGAGATATCATGGTATCTCTAGTGAAAATATCCATTGTTACATGTCTTAATCAAAAGTGGCAATACAAAATATATGGTAACCTTAGGGTCTCACTTATAGGTTAAAGTTATTGAAAACTTCAGTACTAACTTAATATTCTCTCAAGGTTAAGAGGTCATGTAACATAATAGTTTGGTGAAATCATAACTACTTGATAGTTAATATCATGATTTACCATATGTCCTATTCAATGTGTGACCATATACGCTAATGCACTCATTATAGAAAACTCATCTTGATGACTAAGAGAAGTCATCCTTCTAATTAGGAGGTAGTGTACTACAACTTCATATGAATTGCCTAACTCCATGAATCAATTGTGAACAACTCATCCACTTGCAAGGAACTTATGAATTAGACCTTTCATATAATTCCTAATACACCTAAATAATGTACAATGCAATTGTTACAAGCCTGAATGCTCAAATAAATATTAATGCAACTATGAATAGAAAAGTGAAATATGAAAACTCACTTGTTACATCATGTCTTTCTTTTAAAGGTTATATCCTAACAAAGGAGATGACTGGGAAGATTTCAATATGATTTTAAAAGTTCTTGGGTCAAAATTCATGTTATGTTAGAGTTGTAACCTACCAAAGTATAAACATCATTTAAGATGAGTTTAATTAGTGCCTACCACAACATGAAAGTATATTTGTTTAATGAATTAAGGGGTCGTATTTCCAAAGCTTTGCTAGTATTCTAATTGATGAAGGACAAAAAAATCTAAAAATGTTGGGAGTGAAGGTCTAAAAATGTTGGTTGTTGGTCAATTGCTTTCTTAAATATATGGTTGAAAATTCAACAAAGTGGTGTTAATTTACTAGGTGGTAAAAAAGTCATTTTCCACCTTGAAATTAAATTAAAAAATGGTGAAGTAGGTGCAAAAAATTGATTGATTGTGGGACACTTAGAGTTTATTAATATATATATATGTGTGTGTGTGTGTGTGTGTGTGTGTGTGTGTGTGTGTGTGAGAGAGAGAGAGAGAGAGAGAGAGAGAGAGGGAGAGAGAGAGAAAGAGAAAAAGAAGTATGTAATAGGTTTTTTTTTTATTTTTTATTTTTAAAGAAAATCTGAGACTCAACTAATGGGAAACTATAAGTTAAAGACAAGTCAAGTCGTTATAATAAGCAAGGAAGTTTTGTCTTCAACCTTGTTTAGTTTTTATACAATGCTTGAGCAAAACATAATTGATATATGTGGTGTTTGAAACAAATTGAAATGTGAAGTTGTGTGTGTAAATAAGGAATTTTAAGTGCAATTGATTGTTCTAATTCAATATATCCTTTACTGTGATATACTTTGTTTATTGGAACTAACATTTTAATGCAACATGAGCAATATGGAGAGTGCTGACAATACTGGTATACTTTGTTGTAAGACACCATGATATGTGGCTTGAAAGAATATAACAAAAACAAATAAGGGGAACAATCCTTAGGTGAGAGTCCCTAAAGGAAGAAGGGTAAAGTACCTTAGGGTAAAAGACCCAAAACCATACTAAGAAGATCCATGTGTGGATTAATAGAGGGCATGCATGCACATCCTTTAAATATTAAATATCTTTAATATTTAAGATATTAAAGATCTCTTAAAAGAAAGAAAATGAGTATCTACAAAACTTAAATAAATACTGAAAATACTAAGTTAAAAACAAGGGAAGAAAGATTATGCAATTGATGGGGATGTTGTATATAGTGGATAGCAAGTCACAAACTCAAGCACTTGGTGTCTCGTTGCAATACACATAGGGTATTTGAGTACCATTGCCTATAGAATTGAATTAGAGTCCATCTTCAAAATTGGATTGTGAGGGAACCAATACTGCTCTACGGGTCTTAATGGTCCTCACTCAAACTCATATTTGTTGATAACACGGTTTATGAGGGTTGGATAGGTATTTTGTTCAATTGTGTACATAAAAGTGTTTTGGTAATTATGCAAGGTTGTACAAAGATAAATGAGAGATATCTTTAGATTGAACTAATTGATTAATTAGAGCTCTATTAGGTCAATTAATTGATTAACAAATGTTAAAGCCAAATTAAGTGGCTCAAGCTACCCCATGGTACGCTCAAGTCACTTAAGCCTAGTAAAAAACCTATAAATACATCTTTAAAGGTTATATGATATCTTATTCCATTACCAACCAAACATGGGATAAGATATAATATCCTTTTTTTATTTTATCTCATGTTATATAGCCAACCAAATATGACCTAAAAGTATTGAAATAATATATGTTCATACCCTTAGATCTATAGTATCCTATGCAAATATAGAACTTTCTTTTAGTATTCTCTAATCCATATCATTCTTTTGCCTTATTACTTTATTATATAGTCTTCTTTTAGAAATTTAGAATTTATGCTAACAAATACCTTCTAATCAACTTTACCATAAAAGGTAATAACCTGTTGCTCCTTTTGGATAACTTACAAATTGATATACTTTTGATTTTAATTTCAACTTGTCTACCTTTGATTTTAATATGTGTATCAGAAACCCATACATGCGATTATGTCATAAACTAAGTTTAAAATGTATCCACATCTCCATAGTCCATAGGAGTCTAGGTGCCTACTTGGAATGTACTAGTATGGGAGGTAAGATACAGTTTTCAAAGCATATTACAAAAAAGATATGGGCAGTGATGAGAATCTTATCATCAATCCCCACCATGTCCATCGAAAATTGATTTCATCTTTTCGCTACTCCATTTTGTAGTAGAGTTCCGAGTACACTTATTAGAGCCACAAATTGTGCTCTAATGAAACATATAGGAATGAATTATGTAACTATAAGAGCCAAACTCACCCAACTTAACCCGAATTGTTGCTAAGGCCCTAACCATGGATCTAACATATATCTTGAGTTAAATCTCAAGTTTAAAAGATGAAAATGATGCAAGTTGAAGAAATCATTTTCAGATGGTAGAGAAGAGAGTATGTTTAAAATGAGCTCCAACAGTGTAAAACAAGAGAGAAGTTTTGAAAAATAAAAATGGAGCAATTCATAGCATGAAAAATGAGAAATGAAGGTTATGGAAAAAGTTAAAGAGCTATCAAATATGAGAAAAAAGGTTGAAAGACATAACTTGAAGTTCAAACATTCTAATTGGAACACAAAATTTGGTAGGAACATATACTGTAAATTTGAGGTGAAATTTAGGGTATTTCTCAAAATTATTTTTAGGCATACTATACATCCTCGAGAAGTCAAAAGTCCAACACTTTAAATGGTGTGCAAATTGGAGTTGAAACGAGGAAGATATGGATGATTGAAAAGAATTGCGTAAAGAAAAGTCAAAAGAGTGTCAGATTCCCATGAACATGAGAATTTTTGCATGACCATGCAAAATGAACTAGAGAGCTAAAATTATATAGCGACTTAGAGACATATGGGAATTACTTTCGCATGAACATGTGAATTTTTGCACGATCGTGTCAAATACGCCAAAATGATGTTAGAATGTTGTCAATCAATCTTTATTTTACATAACCATGCGAAATAGAACATCCTTATGCAAAATTAACATCTTTTTAAGATTCCCATGATTCCAATTTTGACAATTTTTATTGAGAGCCATTAATTTAAAAAGAAGATTTTACATGCTCTCTAGGATCTTGTCATGTGTTAACTCAACTTTTAATCTATAAAGAGGACATTATATATATATATATATATATATATATATATATAGGAGTCTTTGGAAGATCTTGATTTTCTTAGGAAAAGAAGACAATATTAAAGATTCTTAGTTTGTTTTCTCTATTTTAATCAATTATTTCTAATTTTTTTTTATTCAAGAATAATTCTTTATTCTTCTTTTATGGTTTGTGTGAATGAAATCATCACTATGAAAGGCTAAAAAGCCATCTTAGGGCATGAAATGTGAAACCCTAGGGTTAGATCCAAGAGAAAACAATGGGTAAAATCGAATTAAAAATGGAATGAATTATGGGTTAGGACATAATAGATGAAAACAAAGATATCCTCTAATGCTAGTTTGAATTAGAGAATGGTATAATAACTCATTCCTTAATACTAGGGATTCTTGGTAATTCTTGAGCCCTAGTTATCTAAGATTTTGCTATTGTTATCTACCCTAAGAAAAATTATAACAGAGTGGTAAAAACCTAAATTCAAGGCCTAAACCCACTTTTCACTCATTCATTTATTTGGTATCTTAGTAATTGAATAAAATATTAAAAATTAGGATACATATGCAATCTTGAGTTGTGGAACTTAGGTTAATCTTGTTTGACCCCACATTTTGAATGCCCTAAGACTAACTAAAATTGATACCCTTATTTTTGCTTAATGCCCTATACCAAAAGTTAGATTGTTTAAACCCAAATCTTGAATCATTTGAATTAAAGATCAATAATTTTTTTTGCAATTTAATTAGGTTTATTTTAGTAAATTCAATTTTATTCAAATCAATTTTGCATGTTCTTAGTTAAAAAAAAAAATAGTGAAAAACAATAAAGATGAAATAATGTTGTCTCCAATTGTAATGAAAACATTTAGAGACAAGATTTATTTGTTACCGAAACTATATGACAATATTTCGAAACAAAAACATTTCCTTCCTAAATATATGTGGAAATATTTTGAGATAAAATTATGTCGCTGCAGAAACTCTATATTAACATGATGGAGATGAAAATATTTCATCTCCTAATGTATAAAGTAACACTTAGAGATGAAATAATTTTGTTGCCTAATGAAATCTTATGTCACTAAATGGTATACTAGATATTTGAAAATCTAATTCCTAACAAAACATCTTACTTTACGCCACAAAAAACTCTCGTTGCCAAATAGTTTCAGCCATAAGATTTCATTTCATCATAGATACGTTTTCATGACAAAATGTAATTATTCGTCTCCAAAACTATAGGGTGACACAACTATGTGAACAATTGTTGAGACGAAATTTTTTGTCAAGAAAGCCTTTTAGCCACAAAAGAAATATTGTTAGAGACAAAGCATTTCATCATTGATCATGTAATTTGTTGTAGTGATCCTTTAACATTAAAAGGCCTTCTAGTCATTTCACCTTGGAGATAAAATTCACAGACTACAAGTTTTTTTGGAATCAAAGTATCTAATGACCTAAACATCTAGTTTTTAGATCCTATTTAGATTAATATGAACTATGCTTAAATGTCAAATGTTTTATTAGGGTTAGATTATTTCATTTTTAGTGAAATTTGACTATTCTCATTACTTGAAAAAAGTGGTAATGGAGTTAATAGATAAAGAGGTAGCATCTCTCACTAGAATACATAGCTAATCTTGTAATTGAAGCTAAGGTAAGTACATCTCTATTATGCAACTTTTTCTCTTGTTGAAAACTTGCAAAAAATTATAAATAACAGGCTTAGAATATATCTACCACTATATATTCAACAATGGGAATATTTTATGTATTTTTTTTTCCTCAAGTAAACTAGACATTCATTTTTTATTATCCTAAAAGGCTACAAAAATCACTTGCCCATGAGTTTGCTCTTTCCATTTCCCTTTTTGAACTTTTTTTGTTTGGTGTTGTTATTTTTCTTCTTAGTAGAAGAATAAAAGAACCTTTAACTCCTACATGAACACCTTTTTTATATTTGAAAATCTCCTTGGCCATCCTGAAAAAATCTAGTAAAGGCTCCAAAACCGTATAAACCTTGGTGTTCACAATAATACTAAGGGTGGTCTCTTTTGTTGACTTACCCTTATCACCAAATATTCCCTATAGAATAAAGAGAATATCCTAAATTGTGCAAAAGATAAGTAATGTTTATGTAGCGTATTATCCAAAGACAAGACACTTGGTTTTCTAATCTGTCTTATGTCACCTTTGATATACCTTTCTTTTTTCTTGTTAGGTATTCATAATAAATAGTTAGCTCTAAGAGTTACCTATTTTAATTCCTATTCTATTACTACAATATCCATATTACTTTTCAATCCATATAGTTAAGCTTGGTAAATTAATTAATCTTGAGAATGAGAGTGATAGGATTAGAAGATATGATTTCCATAAAAAATTAAAACATGCATTAAATATTGAGGCATTCGAGGCAAATAATAGTTTAACAAATGTGGACCTCTTAGAACTACATATACTTTGCTAGGTATCCTATGATTATAAGAGTTAAGCCTACTTTAGGTAGAATATGATCTTATAACTAAGTAGGGACCTTCTCAAGTTAATCACTTTGCCTTATACTTGGAAATTTTTTAAGGCAAAGTTAACATATCTTTTAAGTTTAGCCTTTGACTATGTAAGACCACTTAGGTGATTCAAGCACTTTATATCTATGTTAAATATATAATGAAGATCTTTGACATCAATGTTATGAAGTGAGGGGTTCCATCTTTAGAATTGGTCAGACCCACTATTAACATATCTAGTCTTGTCCTTTAGAAAATCCACATTTTTTTGTTCCTTGACCCAAACTACTTTGGAGTAGCGATGACTTAAAATCAAGATAGACCATAAGATGATGAAAGTTCATATCCTTTAATTCGGTGGACTAGCCCACCTTTGGGATGGTAATGATTCATATCAAGATATGCTTAATCTTGGAGACTATGAACTTGGTTAGGGTATTTTCAAACTTAATCTTTTGAGTTAATTAAGAGTTCTAAACCTTTAGTAATTACTTTGATGAATGAATTATCTCCTATAAAAATTTATAAATACATATATTTGTAAAGAATGTAATCTTAAAAACTTTAAAATTTTTATAGGAGTATTTTATTCAAAAATTAATTTGATAAGAAAACTACTCTCAATTTTTAAAATCTATTTCCACATTTTGTCTTTACACAATTCCAATTTAATGAATATCATATTTTGGAAACATTTTCCAAGAAAATCATTTCCATCAAATTATTGAGTTTCCTAAAACCTTTTTAGTAATGTTCTTTATTGATAATTTATCACATATGAAAATTTTTAAATATTTACTCTCCAAATTAGAAACTCTAGCATAATAAGGAATCTTCTAATTTATGAAAATTTTGAAAATTTTTTAGATGACCTTATCCAATAAGAAAATATTTAATTCTTAACAATTCTCAAAAATTACTTTAAGGAATTTTAAAATCTTTTTAAGAATAATTTTAAAAAGGAACTTTAACTCTTCAAATTCCTTTTAAAATTATTATTTGAATGTTTTAATAAGCATTAAAATAATTTATTTTTTATTTTAAATTAAATATTTTTATTATTAATTTGTAATAATTTTCTTAATTAAAAGATAGAAAAATAAATTATTTTCATATTTTTAAGAATAAGAAATATAAATTAATTTTTCAAATAAATTTATTTTTCTTTGATGTTTATTCAATTTATATAAAATAATATTTATTAGTGCCCAATCTCTTCACATATCTTTCTTTTTTTAATAATAATAATAATAATAATAATTTTAAATGTTAAATGACTAAATGTTATCTTTTTCAACCATACCTCACACGCCCACCTAAAATCCTAACTTTATTTCTTCTTCATTTTCTTTCTTTTTCTTGTCTTCTTCTTCATCTTCTTCCTCACTTTCTTTTTTTATTTTTTCCCTTTGAAAAACAAAAAATTTAAGGTCTATGACTTGGCGCTATCGTCAGTCACAACAACAGTAGTAGTTCGGTTGTGTACTTGAATTTTTTTTTTTTTTTTAAGTATTAAAAAAAAATTGAGGAAGAAATGAATGGAAGGTAAGGAACCAAAAAGGAATCACAATGGTAGTAGCAATTTGGTTGTGCACTTGAATTATTATTATTTTTTTTAAGTGTAAAAATATTGAGGAAGAATGGAATGGAAGGGACGAAAACAAAGGGACAAAAAGAAGAAGAAATAGGGTTAAGTTTTAGATGGAGGGTGTGAGGTGTTGAAGAAGAGGATATTTTAGTTATTTCATGTATAAAATTTATTTAAAAAAAGTAGGTGGATGCATAGATAGATTGAGTGAATGTATTTAAAACTTCTCTTATTTTTATACTAAAATTCAAAATATTATTTGTTTAACTGAATTATAAATAATAAAAGATGATGTAGGAGTTCAAAGGTGAACTTCTTCTGATAGGCCATGCTTCATTTATAATAGAAGACTATTACATACATATTAGTTGGTCGTTAAATTTGTTTAAATGTTTTTTATTTTGCTTGTAAATTGTTAACTTACTTAATGTGTGGATTGTACTTCCTCTTATTGACAATTAATGGATGATGATTCAAGATTCTTTACCACATTGGTCCCCCAAGTAGGACTTACCTTAGTCGAAGCAAGTTTTCGCTCTTGGTTTAAGTCCTAAGTAGAAGGCCTTAACTATTGTTGTGGGAACTGACAATGATGGTGTTCTCTTTTCCAAAATTTACAAAAGGGCTTCAAGGAGTCACTATTCAATTTCACGATATGTTAACTTCATGCTCTACCTTCTTTGAATGCCATGACATGATTAAATCTAATTTTAACATTTTCTTGTTCTTTTTGAATTCCGACACTATGGTTCTTTCTTTCTCTTGTCTTACAACTATGTTTTCTTCTCTTTTGTTTACATCATAGTGGGTAGTTACACGTATCTCTAATTTTTTGGAATAGAAAAGTAAATGGTGTCAAGTTGTTTCATGTACGCCTAATTTTGTTGTCAATTATTGATTTGCTTAATGCATACATTGTACTTCTATCTTAATACTTAATAGATGATAATATAAGTTCTTTACTATAGATACAATGACACTTTTTTAAATCCTAAATTAAGGAATTTGTCATATGTTGCAATCTTACAAGAAGAAATGGAAATCCTAAATATTACTTTCCTTCTATTTCAATCAAACTCTTGATTGAATCCACTGTTATCGAAAGGTCTTTCCTTTTATCATTTCTCTTTATAATTTTTGTTGGACAATAAACTAGTAGGAGAGGGTTTTCCAAAGACGGTGCTTTTAAAGATTGGAGAATGAGATATGAGCACATAAAATTTACATAAATTTAGAGAGTCGAAAACTTACTAAAAAGGGCATTTTAGAGAACACATTGGATAGGACATAAATTTCAAAATATTTTCATATTTTTATAAAAATTTAGTTTTAAATAATTATATTATTGTTTTATATTTATTTTTAAATAAAAGACGGTAAACACAACATACCAACCATAAATTCTAATTTCTTAAATTTCCCTTTCTTAGTTTTTGGACTTTTGTGTACCAAACCTTTACTTGATTAGGTGGAAAAAAAATTCTACCCTCTTCCAAATCCCTTTCCATTTGCTTTTGTGTGCCAACCCTTTACTTGATTACGTTGAAAAAAGATTTGCCCCTTCAAAGCCCCTTTTCATTTTTGTCATATTCTTATAGTTAATATATATTATAATAAGGACAAACACTAAAAAGTGTGATCTCAATAGTTTCGAATCCTATAATTGATGATATCCTAAATTTTACTGGTATTGGTTATAATAATAATAATAATAAAAAAAACCTTAATAATCACATTAGGGTGTCTAGTAATACAAGCTTTATTATCATAATAATAATAATAATAAAAACTTTAAATGATCACATTTGGGTGTCTAGTAATACAAGCTTTATTATCTAATTATGAAAATTACGCATAATATAACCTTAAAACTTAGCATAAATTCAATATAATTAGAGACCATATTTGCAATTAGATTTTATTTTAAAAAAATTGTACCTATTTTAATAAGATTTAAAATCTTTTAGGGTATATTTGGTTATCAAAAAATATTAAAAAATAAAAATTAATTTTTTTTTTATATTGGATTATCTTATAAAAAATATAAAATAAAATAAAATATAATTAAAATCAGTTAAAAATTGATATATTTTTAAATTATTTAATTTGTATAATAATGATTTAAAATAAGTAAAATATAACAAATAAAAATAATTTATCTATTTTTATATATTTTTATATTTTTCTTTTTTATATTTTCCCTCAAATTATTCACGAACCAAACATATTCTTAATAATTTTTTTTCTTTTCAATTTCTTTTTTTTTTTTAATGAGTTGGTACAACCTTGAGGTTGGAATAATTCTTCTCATTTGTACCCCTAGTCCAACATTGTGGATAAAGACAAACCAATCATACCAAAGAGACAAAAATTATTAAAACCTATCATTAAACTTTTGAAAATTTTTATAATAATGCCTTATTTATTTATCCTATGAAAATATATTTTCAATGTCATGCCACGTCATCTTCATCCTCTTTTACACCCACTATGTCATAGGACTTGATTGTCATTCCTTAATTATTTTTATATATATTTTTCTTTTATCAATAATAAATAAAATTTAAATATATATCATTAATTAATTACTTTCCATTTTTATTAGTTTTTTGTAAAATAATTTAATTATACTAATTAATTTCTCTTTTTTTTTAAAAAAAAAGAAAAAATAATGAATAACACGATAAAAATATTTATTTATTTTAGTAGTTAAAAATAGCTGAGTTACCGAAAGTACCAAAGCAAACAGCACAGCGCGGCGATTCTTCGAAAAAACTTCCAAGCAGTTTCTTGCAAGCGAAGAAAAGTGAGAAAAGTGATGATGTTTCAATCCTTCAATCAAAAGCAAACCCTAGCCTTTTCAATTGTCTGAAAACCCTAATCCCCGGATCCAGTCTTCCTTAATGGCTTCCGGATCGCCGGCGATATCGCCGGCGGCATTAGCTCCAGGGTTTCGATTCCACCCATCCGACGAAGAGCTGGTGCAGTACTACCTCAAACGCAAGGTCTGCGGCAAGGCCATTGCCTTCGACGCCATTGCGGAAGTCGATATCTATAAGAAGGAGCCATGGAACCTCGGAGGTCGCATCCTCACTCCTCTCTCTCGAAAACTCTATCTGTTTCCGGTGAATTTGTTGAGAATGAGGTCTTTTCATCTCTCTAGGTTTAGGTTTCTGATAAATTGATTCTTGTAATATTTCTTTAAATCTGTGAATTTGTTGATGCTTCTTTCTCTCTCCTAAACTCTCGCCGAATGTATTGCGGTGAATTGCTTGAAATTCACTCTTGGGTTAGGGTTTCTGATGAATTACTTCATTTGGCCTCTTTTTGATCGATAAGTTTATCGATTTATCTTTCTCCCTATCAAGTTCTCTGGTGTTTCGGGGTTGCAGGTGAGTCGAAGTTGAAGAGTAGGGACATGGAGTGGTATTTCTTCAGTGCCCTAGATAGGAAATACGGCAACGGGGGAAGGGTGAATAGAGCCACCAGCCACGGCTACTGGAAGGCGACTGGTAATGACCGCTCGGTGCTCCATGGCTCGAGAATTGTCGGGATGAAGAAGACCCTTGTATTTCACAGTGGCCGTGCTCCGGGTGGCCAGCGGACCAATTGGATAATGCATGAATACAGGCTTGCGGATGATGAATTGGTGAAAGCCTTGCGGGTGAGACTCTAAATCAATCCCTGTATCTGTGGTATTTCTTCACGCTTTGCTTGGTTGTTGAGAAAATGCAAGAAAAGAAAAGGAACAAAAATCATTTACCGACTTATTTTATAGTGAAAAATGAACTAGTTTTTTCAAAAATGATCAGAAAATAATTCTGAATCTACTTTGCTAAAAAAAAAATTGTATCTTTCAAATCACGGAAAATAATATTTTAAATTTTTTGAAAATGAACTAGTCTTTGAAAATGTGTTGCCAATTATGTTTTACTAGTTATTTTATTTTTTCCATCTTCAACAAGAAGGAAACATTCTTATTTCCGTGGCCAAACAAGTTGAAAGCTTTTTCAATCTTATACTTTTCATTGTTTGGCACTGATGAAAAAAAAAAAAAAAAAAACGGATCTTTTTTCGGTTGGCAATAGTGCTATCATTTAATTTATTTGAGCTGATTCTTCTTCTTCTTTTTCCTCTTTTTTTGTAACTACAAAAACGATTTAAACGTAAGATTCAAAATTTCTCTCTTGTTTTTTTCCATCAGTTTTCTTGGCAATCAAATTGAGGCAATTGTTTTTTTTTGGGATTTATAAATCTCGTGTTAATCATTTGTAGCTTGTTCTTGTTTTGGTGGGTAAGGATTCATACGTGGTGTGTAGAGTTTTTCTTAAGAGTGAAATAGGTCCTCCCCACAAAGACCGTTATGCCCCTTTTATTGAGGAGGAATGGGATGATGACAAGACAGGCTCGTCTCAGGGAGGAAAATCTGGAGATGAAGCTATAGTTGATAGCAAGGCATGTATTGAAGAGAGTGATCTTGAGCAGGTGTGTGTCTATCCTCACATTTCAAACATTTTACCCCAATTGAACTTATATGATAATTGATAAATTCTGATGAGCAATGATTTTGCCAAGCCGTTATTAGCTGCAATTTTTTTCTTGGGGTGTTTTGAATGTTTCTCCAATCTTGAATCAACAAACTAGAGGATAAGAATTAAAGAAAACCCTTCTCTCTGAAAGTGAACATCAACCCTAGAATTTCTCCTTTATCTTGTGGCAATTTCTCCTTTATCTTGTGGCACTGATAGTGGGATCTACAATCATTAGTGCACCCATATGGTTCTTTGAAATTTTTTTGACCCTTTGAAGGATTTACTTCTCAGTGGCTTAAGTTAAGCATCAATTGGAAACTCCACATTCTTTTTACTGTTCGTGTTGAAGCTTTCTAGCACATTTTTAATGAACAAGATTCGAAAAAAAAAAAGTGCAAACTAACTGAATTCAAACTATTTCTCCCCCTTATTTGCCATTTTGATTTTTTTTTTTGGTTGGTTGGGGGCCTCAACTAAAGTCGCATTCATCACATGTGTCTGTTTGATTCATTGAAACCACGGAGATTGCCAATTTAACCAGGAAATTGCCTTTTTAATTGATTTGTTTATTGCACTACACTACTAAATGATGATTGTACTCTTTCAACATTACTTATATCAGATGATACATTTACTCTATCTACTTTAACCCATAGTTGAATTTTTGAACATGTATCCAAGAAATGCATCTTACTTTTGGTTTATCATTGTAGGATACTCAATCCACTACACTTAGGCAAAGTGAGCTTCTAAAAAACTCTGGAAGTGTTTTATCTCTTTCCTCGAGTGAGACGTTGGAGGATTGTCACTTGACATGTACTGTTAATAAAGAGTCCACGACGCTTGTTCCTAATAAAAGATCGAGGCATGATGATCTGAATCCTCAACATTCAAATGCTTCAGAAAGCTCACTGATGACTATTCAAGAATGTACAATAACAAAAAAAAGTTCGCCACCTTCTATCTTTGGATTTCCCCTTGTGGAACTTAATGGGAAGAAAGAATGTCAAATTAAAAAGGAACTTCCTACAGCTCCCTCCGGTACATTTGTGGAACTTAATGGGAAGAAAGAGAGCCAAATCAAAAAGGAAATTTCTACAGCTCCTCACTCTGCTACAGTGGTGGAACTTAATGGGTTGAAAGAAAGTGAGATAAAAAACGAAGTTTCTAGAACTCCCCCAGCCACGTTTGATGTCAGTGATGGTAATGCAACTTTGTCTCCCAGCTATTTGAAGTATATTACTTACTTGGAAGATAAGGTCCGTGAACTGTCTGCTGAGAGGGAAAGATTGAAAGCTGATATGATGCAGGCCCAGTCCATTCTTAATGCTTACAAATCTCGAATTGATATAACCCTAAACAACGGAAATGAGGATTGAGAACTGCCACATGTGGGTAGCAATGGACGTGGCCAATGCTATACATAATTTTCCCTTATTTTCTGTCATTGGCTAATGGTAGGGCCCTGTCCATCAATTTAGTAGTGAATACAACTCAACCTTCCCCAAAATTACGAAATAGAACATTCTGTTGCTGCCCACTCTACTGTTGTTTTAGGAATGTGAAATAGTTGGATTTCATTCCTTGGAAGCTTTAAATTAGAAATGGTCTTGTTGTAAGGTACTGACCTATAATGGAAATTTCATGGGAAAGGGTGGGGGATCAGTGTCATTCACACTAGAGGGCCACCCTTTTTTAATTTCCTTTTCCTTTTCCTTTTCCTATTCATTTTCATCAGATGTTGTTTTGCAGGTTGAATGAGTGAGTGGTTAGTTATAGATTAGGTGATTGATATTATTGCTAATGCTTAAGAAGTAAGGTTTTACGTGGGGAAAGCTTACTTTATAGTATTGGAGAAATGCGCCAGCAGCAAGTTGCTTTTGAGCCTTGCGCTCCAAGTTACTTCGTAGATAAGGAACTGCGAGTTATCTCTCTAGTACTTGATGGTGATGTGTTTATGCACAGGGGGACAAAGTTCGAATAAATAATTGACAGGTCGGAAGTAACCAGGGGTGGAAGCTCTCGCAGTCTTTATCAATTTTTCCTTTTCTCCTTTTCTCCTTTCTCCTTCTTTACCTTGCAACATAATCCGAAGCCTTGGCAGGAAGGTCACGAGAGTCCTGGTTTGTTTGGTTTGGAGAGTACCAAGCTTTTTGAGTATCCTTGTACTGCTTCAACCCATCCGAGGGATTGGGTCATACCTACTCACATGGCAACTAATTTTGCGGTGCTCTTTATAGTAGGTCATTTAGGGTCGTTTATATGGAATAGGGAAACCCTAGCTTGCCATTAGTTTATGAGCATGAAAGCAAAATTCAAGACTTAGGTAATAAATGAAATTTCGGTCTACATTGGTATCATAATCTAATGAGGGAAACGTGCTTGTTTGAGTGCAAGGGCAAAAATAATTATTCATTCTAGTATCATCAATTATGAATAGTAGAGTCTTTTCAATAATGCTATATATAGATTTTAAATAAAATCTTTTATAAAATTTTTCTATTTATACTTATCTTTTTTTCTTTTTTCTCTTTTTCATTTTTTAAATTTCAGAATCTATCATTAAATTATATGCTATTTTTATTTTTAAAATTTAGTCAAAAGTTTGGAGGGTTATGATATTAAAAGGGGTTATTATTTGCAGTATCTCTTTTGTTAAACGTAACACTTTTTTGTTATATTTTTTTTTTAACATATATCATTTTTAATAAAAAATTCTCTCTAATCTCCTTTCAACGTATTGAATCTAAATTCTAATTTATTAAGGTTGCGAATTACATACGAAATATAATGAATGATCAAATTTAATCATTTAATGACAATTTTTAAGTAAGATTTATAACTTTAATTTTTTTTATATAAAAAAATATATATTTATAAAAAAAAAAAAAAAAAATGGATGACCTGCTTCAGCGTCTTGGGAGGTGGTAGCGATGGCGGTGGTTAGGGTTTGGAGCAGGGATGGAAGTCGGCGATCGTGGGTTTGGTGAAAAAATCATTTTATAATTTATTATTTAGAAAAATTATTTTGTTTTAAAATATAAAAAAAATATGAAAAATAATTTAGTGTGAAAAAATAATTGAAATGAAAAGAAAAAAAAAAAAAAAAACAAAGTTGCGTGGGGTGGGGGGTTGGGTGGGTAAAGATGAAAAAGAATATAAAAATAAAAGAAAAATAATGCTAAAATATGGGGGTAGGGGTTAGGAAAAAAAGAAAAAAGAAAAAAGGGGGTGTAATTGGAACTTGAGGTTAGGGTTGGGGAGGAGAGATGAGAGAGGGGGAAATAATAAAGGAGGGTAGTTTAGGAATGAAAAATATTGCGTTAGTAAAAATAGTGTTGCAAATAGCAATTGAGTATCAAAGATAGTCTTTATTTCAATTTTGGAAGATTTTAGATTATTAGTATTTATTTATGGTATTAATTTCATTTTTGGGTAAGAATTTCTAAAAAAGAATAGACTTGAATTTGTTGGAAATATAAAAGAGAATTTTTCTTATTGGGCATTTGTTAATTTATGATAATAAATTAATTTTTATTTAAATTAGAAGATTTGGATAAATCGATTTAATTGTCAAGCCTAGGACTTGTGGAAATTTCAATGATAAATTTAGTTTTAGTTTTGATGAAAAATTGAATTTGAAAATCATAACCGATTAATAATCATTTAAAGATAATCTTAATTTAATAAATTTAAAAATATTATAAAAAAAGGGCATATGTATTTCTAATTTAAAAAAAAAATTAAAATTAATAGTGGAGGTGGTGTTGTACTTGGAAGATTCCAGCCCATTTGATTTTTCCCGTGACGGATGCATGTACGTCACCACCACCGTAACGGTGTAACCCCAAGAGTCCAAACGTATACAAAAATCTGTAGCCGTTCATGTCCACAGTCAAGTGGACCCCACAGGACTCATCGTCCGCCACGTGACAGCGGGTGAAATTCACAAGTCACCGTTAGGCTCACAATAAATTTACTCCCCCCCTCTCACTTTCCCGGAAACATCTTAATATATTTGTCGTGCGCCTGCGCCAACGAAACATTTCCCAGGAACGACTTGACCAAATGGCCTACGCATTCCTCTTCTGCTTTCGATCAAAACCCTAACCCTAATTTTATTCATTACTCTATTCAAAATCCGTCTTTCAGTTCAATTCTTGAGGATTCGTCTGTTATGGGACGTGAATCAGCGGCATCCTTGGCTCCGGGTTTCCGATTTCATCCCACCGATGAGGAACTTGTGTGGTACTACCTCAAGCGCAAGGTCTGTGGCAAGCCCTTCCGATTCGACACAATCTCCGAAATCGACATCTACAAGTCCGAGCCTTGGGACCTCCCAGGTTTGTCTCTCTTATTCTGATGAATTTCTTGATATCACGTCTTTTCCCCTGTCTTTTACCTTTCTGAATCTTTAGCTTTTCTTCTAGGTCCGGCCGCCGGCGCTTTCTTCCTAAATTGATTTTGGTCTTTGAATTCTGGTATTTTTTTTGGGTGATGTTTTAGGTCAGTCCAAGCTGAAGAGTAGGGACCTGGAATGGTATTTCTTCAGTGTGCTGGACAAGAAGTATGGGAACGGGTCGAGGACGAATCGCGCCACGGACAGAGGGTACTGGAAGACCACGGGCAAGGATCGGGAGGTTCGTCACAGAGGCCGAATGGTTGGGATGAAGAAAACCCTTGTGTATCACAGTGGGCGAGCTCCTCGTGGAGAGCGGACTAATTGGGTGATGCATGAGTACAGGCTTATGGATGAAGAATTGAAGAAAACAGGCGTGGCGCAGGTGAGATCGTAGAGAAATTTAAACGACGTGATGGTTTTTTAGTTTGTCGCCATTGTTAATCGCTGTTTTATGAGAATTTTGGGCTTATTATTGTTTTGTTTGTTTGGTCGAGAAGGATGCATTTGTATTGTGTCGAATCTTTCAAAAGAGTGGCTCAGGTCCAAAGAATGGTGAGCAGTATGGGGCGCCGTTCATTGAGGAGGAGTGGGATGAGGATGAGGATGTGGTGGTTTTTGTCCCAGGTGAGTTGGCTGCAGAAGAAGTTGTAGCTGGTCATGAACCCTCTGATGAAGCTGTTGATCTTGAGCAGGTTTGTGATTATAGTCTTTGTTTTTTCTGTATTCCTTTTGTGCCGTATAGTAATGAATTTAGTCACTCAATTGAAGTGAAAAGCAAAGGTGGGAAGAACAAATACTTATAACAGTATCCTAAATATAGTAATCAAACTAGTAATGCTCAGACCAAATTTCTTCATGTAATACTCTTGACTGTGAAAAGGATATGTCTCTATTTGAACTTTTGATAATCCCTCTACTTAAGAAGTGTTTAAAAGTGATGGGAAACTCTGCGTGCATAGTCTAGTAGAACTGTTGAAATGGAATGGTGTATTGGCTGTTGGTGCCTAGCCAAAGTGCTACCAGATTCGGTTAGGCTCTTCATGACTATACATGCAATTATTATGTACTATTTAAACTTAGAAATAATGGGAATGCTAATTTTCTTGGAAGAATAGGAGGCCTTGAAAGGTTTTTGGTGTCTTGTATTGAAGTAAAACTGAAAACTAATTTATGTATATATCAATGTCAATATTGGCTAAATTATGCCTAGAAGGAGACAAGATTTGCATCAACTCCGTGCCAAAATTTGTGACTTATGGCAAAAAACGCCTTGATTTTTTGGTGTAATTCAAATGAAAAGATTGTTCTAGCGGCTAAAAGACTGATTATGTTTTAGGGGATACTCTTTTTGCATTGATGTTGGGTTTTTAGACTTTTGAACCAAGATAAAATGATGACATTCTTATCAAAAGAATAAGTGCAAAATGATTGCATTCAGTATCTAGCCTTTGAGTCATATCATTGAGGATTTCCATATAGAAGTTGTGAATTTTGTGAAAAAGTGTTATATATATGTGTGTGTGTGTTTATATAGCAGATTCCCTAGTATATGATTTAACTCTCAAGTATCAATTCCTGTATGAGGAGTGACCTCTAACCCTTGTACTTCAGATATTGTATGTTGAAAGCCTTTTAGACCCTGGTGTGATTATTGGTGTGGAGTTATCTAGTTGTTGAACTAGCCTTATCCCTAACTCTTAGGACAACTAACAAATTGAAGAATTCAATTTTTGTTCTTTTATATCCAAGGGGAGAAAAATAAAGTTCATAAATAAAATCCCACATAAGACATGGATGCTTAATTGGATACATCAATCAAGGATGCATGGATAATTTTATAGTGGGCCAAAAATGTTTCTATTTCTTTTATAAAACTTGTGTTTATCTTTCTTTTTTGGATATCTATTGTGCATATCAAATAGTATGCATGGCAGAACACATCCCAAACAATTACCCTGAGAATGCCCATAACTATGTCTACTTATGACCACAACTTTGGTCAGGTTCCAGGTTCTCTCTCTTTCTCTCTCTCTCTCTCTCTCTCTCTCTGGTTTGGATATGCTTAATTTGCACCCAACAGTAACTAAATTGCATTTCAATTAATCAAATGTACTTAAAAGATGGGGTTTACGAAATAATTCACGTACAAGTTCAGTAGGGTCATGAGGATCGTTGCTTTGATTTTCAAATGGTGAGTAGTTCCTGGTGGACACCCATTCCATGCCTTTGCAGGGGAGGGGGGAGGATATGTTGGTTTAGAGGGGAGTGAAGGGTGGAAGGCTATCAATCAGATCATTCTATGATTCATCGTCATTGGGGAGTCTTTTTCAGTTTCTTGCTAAGGAGGTTTGGGCTTAAGAACTCCATTGAGGTTTTGATTTTCTTTTCTTTCTTTCTTATTTTTTAAAACTATTTGGAAGATCATAATTATCGTCCAACTCATGTGGTTTGGTTGACATTTGGTAAGTAGGCATAGTTTATGCTAGGTAAGCAGGAGTCTACAAACCATATCCTGATTTTAACGAAAGAAACAGATAGACAAGAGTCACAGGACATAAACTGAAGGAGAGGTACGACTAGTGCAATCAGCAATGTTGGTAAAAGGATCAGGGCTTCTGAAAAAGTTACAAAATTAAATAATGAGATAAGGACTGTTGGAGAGGGAGAAACGAGTAGAGTATTTTTGGTAACTTCCCACAAAATTCCTTCAAATTATTAGTGCCATCAAGATGGTTCTTATTCTTACAATTCTGATGAAGAGTTCTGCACATCTTCCTTATCTTCTCTATTCTGTTTGAGAATGTTTAGCAAAACAAACACATAATTTATACATTAATGTTTATACATACGTACGTGAACACATGCATACATGTATAGGCATGCATGTACAGACAGAAATATATAATTTGAATCTCAAAACTTGGGATATTTTTTTCTGTTTATATAACTAATAAGATTAAATTATAGTTTTAGTTAAAAAATATTTTAAATAAAAGATTAAGGACTTCTGCTGAATTGACGTTATGTAGATAATGTACATAGATGAAAAAGAATCAAACATTGAGAAATAAATAGGAAAAAAACTCAGATGACTGCAAAGCAAATCAAGAACAATATTTAATTGTTTGCATATTGAGGCAATTTATCTTGTTATTCTTTTGTCCTACAAATTTTCTGTAGATATCAGCTAGTTAGTTTAGGTTTACTCTGTAAAATTTTCTTCTCATTCTTCACAATTTTTAATTTTGTGTTTTTACAATTTTAATTTACAAACATCAGTTTCTTCATTTCAGATACGTCAACAGAAAAAAAAGATGGGTTTGTATTTTCTATCAAAAAAGTGGAGATTGTACATTTTCTTGAAGGAGTTCCCAAGTAATTGTTCTACCTCTTTGAGCATGCTTGGAGCCTTGGAACTTTTTTATTATATTTGGTTTTGTTATGACACTCTATGCTATGGAGGATCACTCATTCTTGATCATGATATGATTTGTCTGTTTCTAGTCAGCAAAATCATATTTCCAGCTAATGTTTTTTTCATAGGCAACAATAGAATATATTAAAAGCGCCTAACAGAAGGGCATGTATAGGTATACATGTTCTATACAAAGGCACGAAAAGGCCAAAAGATGCTGAGGGAAAACACAAAAAAACAACTCCCTTGCCTCACTTAGAGCTCAGTCAATCAATGAAGTCCAACATGGACAAAGAACTATCTCCTAATGATATCTAAATGTTTGTTTTCATTGATTGGTTAATTCTAGGTTTCCCCCCCTCAATGCTAATGATTGTTTTTCTTTTTCCAGTGTCTTGACATAGGTCTTCCTCCTGAAAATGATCCTCTTCCATTGAATTTCTATTATGGAGATTGCAGCAAGTATGCTGAGGATTCCAAGGAATTTAATGAAAATGAACAAAAGCCCTTCATAGGTATGGAGGAAAATCATTGTGGTTCGGGGCTGCCTAATGACCAGAAGATTTTTGATCTATCAGAGCAGTATGAGGTGGATGCAAAATCAGTCGAAGATGAACATTATGTTGAACAAAGCAATGATGTGAATTCCGTGGACGTTGATTACTTACTTGATGAACCGTACCTGGATGCTTCTGATAACCTTGCATTTGAGGATGGATTTTTCCTAGAAACTGATGATCTCTCAAACCCTGTTGAGGCAGATCCTTCAGGTTTTGACATGCTTGATGAGTACCTTGCATACCTTGATGCAGATGGTGACAACTTACAGCAAATGGCTTTTGGTTCTTCTGAAATGATGGGAAGTGAAAACCCTCTTTCTGACCTTGCACCACTTGATCAAGAGGTAATACTAAACTGTTGAGCTTCACTGCATGGCACCTATTATCAGGTGAAAACGTTTTAACTTTTGATTGACCTATTGCCATACAACAGCCTGTGAATGGAGGAGCTGAGAAAGTGCCTATCGGGAGTCAGCAGCTCTCAGAAGCATATGGTGACAGTGGCGCATCCTCTTCAAAGAAAAATCCTGAGGCTACAGAATTTGAGTCCGGTAAGTATAAAAACTGTATTTTACTTCAATCTAGCATCACTAGATAGAATTTTAAAGTTGATACGTGATTACTTCAAATCCTTGTTTATTTGCAAGCTAATCCTTTTCCTTCACTTGTATTGACCTGAGCGTTATCTTTATGCACTGTATTTGTGGTGCAGATATCCCATATCCATTCATCAAACAGGCAAGCTATCAGTTGTTGGGTGGAATCCCTGCTCCTTTTGCATCTGCTTCGAATGCCCCTACAAAAGATGTAGCTCTTCGGTTGAACTCAGCCATGCAATCTTCTAGTTCAGTTCATCTCACTGCTGGAATGATCCAAATAAGAGACACGACTTTGAGTGGCAATGGGGTAGACTGGTCATATGGTAAATCGGGGAATATAAATTTCATGCTTTCTTTTGGCTTGCCACAGGGTGAGATGAATTCTGCCAGTTTGGAACCAATAGCTCGCTTGATGTCAGGCAAGGCAGGACCGGTGATATCCCGGGCTGGGTTCTACCTTATATTCATTTGGGTGCTGATCCTTTCAGTGAGTTATAAAATTGGGACCTGCATTTGTAGCAGGTAAGACTCTTAATCCATAGGATGGTTGGTTACCCATAACATACCCACAAACAGTATTCTGGGTTAAAAAGAAACACAGGCAGGTAGTTGAGGGATAATAACCCTTTATGGTCCCTTCTACATTACAGCACGCTGCTGTGGCACTGTTATTAGTTTATTTTTTATATATGTTACCTACCAAACTGATACTTTGGTGTTCTCTTGATTCTTGTTTTTGTTGGACTTGTAATCTCAGCCTAACTCCTTACATTCTATAGTTGGTGGGGTGTTCTTCATGGTCACCTTTTTATTGAAACATAGCAAACACACTCACAGTCCCTCTACTTTCGTCGGAGTTTGGATCCCTAAATCCTGTGGAAAATTAGAAAGGAATGTAAAGCTCAAACATTCCTGTAACCTGTCATCATGTAATGTCATTTTTTTCTTTGTTTGGAATTTTAGAGGGCATTGTTAAGGTTGTTTCTGTGCTCGGTTACGATACCTGTCATATATGACGGGTGTTTAGATTTTACTTCTGCTTACGAATGCATGGGTTTTACCATGTTCATTTAGGCTAGTGAATGGTATTGGAATCTGGATTTTTTTTAATTTTATTTTTTAAGAAATGGGGTTACTCTTTTGTGTTTTTCTCTTTAATATTTAGCTTTCATGTCCTTTTTAAGTGAGTTTTAAATAAATTTGTAACTTGGTCTCATGGAGACTTGGTTTAATAATCTCGTTTTTTTTTTTTTTTTTTTTTTTTTTTAAACTTGCCTCAAAGAAAAGGGTTTTTATTCACCTTTTTACCCTTTTAAGATTATTGCAAGTATTTATCAGATACCGCAATAAAATAATTTTGAATAAATGAAATCAATGCAAATCTAGGAACTTCAATTTGTTTAAAATTCAAGGTTTACTAATAAAATTGTTACTATCTTAGCAAGCTAAAATTCAATATTTACAAATAAAATGAAAACCCTCTGACCAAACTAAACTAGTCTTATATCCAAAGAATAAAATTTAGTTCCGAGGAGAACAAAATTCTTAGTAAGTTTTTCATTTAGAGGATGGTAAATCAATTTAATGATTTAATATGATTTATAGGTGTAACATGTGTTGATATATACGAATAACAAGCAATAAGGATGCAAGATGCATTATTTTAGGTGCAACATGTGTTTAATATAAGTGGCTGTTACATAATGACACGTGTGGAGATGATGACAATGGGGAATTATAGGATATTTTAGAACAAGCGGTTGTTGCAATGTGACCTATGGATATGATAGCAATGGAGATCATGTTTATTTATTAGTAAGATTTTTATTAGCAAATATCTTGGTATAATTAAGATTTTTATTAATATTTTTTAAATGATTCATTTATGAGGAAGTTAATGAATTAATGATGTGGAAGGATGTAAAACTATTTTTGTAATAATATTTTTTTTGTAATAATATTTTGAAAAGTTAAATGAAACAAAAGAAAATGAAAATATACCTTCTTTTTTTTTGACAATAATATTTTAAAACATAAAAAGAAAAAGATAATTATATTAATCTATATACTATAAAGGACATTTGGTCATAGATAAATGTTATTTGGTAATATATTAGTTTATAAGAAATTTTTGTTTTATGTGATGCCTAAATAACCAATGATATCAAAAACTGAAAATAAATACAAGAGTAGAATAGGAGAAAGAGATGATTGACATTGGATTTTAACGTGAAAAACCTCTAAAGTGATAAAAAACCATGGGCTTATAATTGATAAAAAACATTCACTATGAAGAACAAAAACTGAATACAAAGTTTAACTAACTTAATATAACCAACCCTTCTCAGACCACTTAACTAGTACCTTTCACTTTCAACTTCTCACCTTCTTTCAAAGCATATTTGGAGTCCACACCAATCGCGATCTCGACCTCTTGTTGAATCCACACAAGAAGAAAATGAATTTTTACACAAACCCAAAAGAATGAGAGATGAATGTTTAAGAAATCAATTCATTTTTTTTTTAATTTTTTAAGAAAATCCAGTTAAAAATTTTCCTGGAAACCTTGGATGAGATTTTCTTAATATGCAAACAACATCAAAATGGTAAGGAATGAGGAGCTCTCTCTCACTGCTACAATCTCTCCTAACCAAAAATGGAGAAAGCTTGTATTTAAAAGGCAAAAGAAACCCTTAATATGATGATTGAAATTTGATTTTAAAAACAGGTTAGTTGGATTGATCTGGCCCTGCACTTGGATCGTTCCAAAAACAGGGGAACTTACTACTTTTACCAAAAATTACTTCTCCCACCTTCCCTAACACTTTTAAAATAATTCAAGGCAACCAACATGTTGAAAAATAGGGTTGATTCAAATTCATTCAATACACACTCGATTTCATACATTAGCCTCTTAGTAAAGTCTTAATCTTTAAACGTCAAGTAGTCCAAAGAGGAATTGGAAAATTGAGTTAGGGGACACTTAGAAATTTTATTCGAAATTGCCAACCTAGCTAAACGCTCACACTTATTATTTAATGACTTAAATTTACTTTAAGTTAAATTGTTCTTAAGTTGTCAACTTAAGACTTGTTTCTTATTTTTGACTTTAAGTATTAAGATTATTTGATAAAGTTAACTTAAGATTTATTTTAAATTATCAAATTAATATATTTTATTAAACATACTTAATCCATTTAATGACTTAAATTAAATCATTATGTCATATTAAGTCATTAAATTGTTAACGTCAACCTTAGCATATAATCAACAATTAAACTAATATAATCAACATAACTTTGGTGCAACAAGTTTCAATTTTTGGGCTTAGTTGATAAATAAAACCAGGTTTATATTTTATCTTAAGATTTCAAAAAAGAAAAAAAGAAAAAAAAACACACACACAAACATTAAAAAATTTAAAATTTAGTATGAAATGAAAGATTGTTGAGGGTTGCAATGCACGAGCTATTAAGTTGTCAGGTGAAGTTAAGAGATGTTTGGTTGTTGCAAGGGAAATAACATTTTGGAAGACAGAGAAGTTTTATTGCGAAATGCATCTGCAACCAAGTTAAATGAAATCAAACCACTAGAAAATGCAACCCACCAAGAAATGGAGAAGAAGATACCACACTTTCGCAACAATGTGAGAGATGATTCATTGAAGCTTGTACTCCGTTTAGGTGGGTGAAAGAAAAAACCTTAGAATAAAGAAGGAAAGGAAACAAACAAAGAGAAAAGGGGAAAGTGGGTTGGAAAATGACCAGGACCATATTCATATAAAGCCTCTCTAAAGGTGGAGCTCGTTTCTTCAAGAAACAAGATCCATGCAAGTTTGGGTTGGTTGTCTCAAACTTGAAAGCATGAATTCAGTGAAAGACCACCTTTATTATTTTTATCAGGAATGGTTGGTTGAAAAGATGGATTCGACTAGGACTTGATGGTTGATAAATAAGCTCATGCAGCCTCTATGATTCCATGTTAGTACAAAGTAGCTTAATATTCCAAACAATTTTGAACTTTATATTATTAAAATTATATCAGTTAGGTGAGGAAAAAAGCCTTCTGAGAAATGGGTGGAGGCGGCATGGAATCAAAATCTGCCAAAGCAAAACTTAGATGGAAGGGAACAAAGAGCTAGAAGGAAATTACAGGTACATGTGAACTTTGTTGATGTAAGAATTATAAGACAGGAATTTGAGGTTACCAGTCACTGAAAGTTGAGCATTTTTCATACTTAGAGAAATAGAATACCATCCAAAATGATCTGACAAAGTACCTGCTTGGGCAGGCCAAAGAATAGGCATGATGATCCATCCTCCCAAATATATATTTGGAGACTTACATTTCCATTATTTTCATTGACCCGACCAAAAATTGCCACATTTCTTACTAGTTTCTACTAAATCATTTGCACACTTATTGTGCATAATTTTATAGTGTAAAGAAGCATACTTCTGATTACATCCTGCTTTCTCACTAGGCATTGGTTAAGGGTATCTGTGAGATGTATCTGTTGAGCCCGACCTACATTTCTCCAGGAAGCATTGTGTCCTCAGGTAGATCACAGAAAGCAATACCCTGAAAGAGCACAACATGGTCAAATAAGAGGGCAATATGAACTGTGAATGAACAGGGTAAAGTCAGTAAGTCATGGTTTAATCAAATTTACCTCCCCTGTAAGATGGGCCACACATCTCTTTTCAGCAAGCAACTCAGCTTCTGTCTGCAAAATTAGAACATTTGGACATTGGAAACTAATTGAAAAAAAAATAATTTCTTCTTTCTTTATTCTTTTACCCTTGAATTGTATTTGAGGATGAGCCTACTTAATTTCTGCAGCACTTGGATAGGCAGATCTATTTTGTTTAAGATATCAAGAACTAGTATCATCTCTTTATTTATTTTTTATTATTTTAATTTTTGGGTGCTTTTGTGCAGTAAGATCAAATTGTCAACCATATTTGTCCCTTCAAGTGCCAAAAGAATGAAGCGTTCCTTTTTCCATTTCCATGTGGTCTTCAAGTACACCCTTAATAAAAAGGAAGCACACCTTGGTTATTCGCTTGAGGAGGTATTCATCAAATATTACATCCTTGACAAGTTCATAGTCACCATCTCCCTGAAGAACAGTATTTATGTTTTAGAGATGATTTCAAATGAATTTGAGCAGAACATGAAAATCTCTGATCATAGACTTACTTTTGATCGGCATGGCATGCTGAAAACAATACCCTCTGCTATACCATAAGGATTTCCGGTAGTATAAACCTATATTTGAGGTTTGAAATGGTGAGACTGGAGACTAACAACTAATCATAAACAACAATGCAACTGCAGCAACCTACTATTATATATGATCTTAAACAATATGTTTGTGGAAAGATCTAGTCCATTTCTTACATAAGACTAACCAAATAGAACAGCAACCATATACGGCAGATGAAAACTTACTCCAGAAGAAAACCAATCACCCTCAGGGGTGGGAGTTACTAGAGACTTCATGGCATCAACGATCGACACAGCAGTTGATGCAGCAGAAGATCTCCCCCATTTCTGAATCAACACACCACCTCTCTGAAACATTGATTTTTCAGGTTTAGTGACCAAGTTAAGACCCAATAGGTTTGATTACAATCACAGACTATGTCAAATTATTAGATTTATTAATCATGAGTCTGAAAATATTGCCTTCTGGACTTTTTCAGTGAACTCCTCCTCCAACCATTTGATGTCCTTGATGACCTCTTTGACGGGCACGGCATTAATTCTAGCATTTAGAAAGTCTGGGACCTGATGAAAATTATACTGAGTTTTCCTTTACAAGAAAATAGAAAGAATATTATCTATTCATGTTCTTAAGACAGAATCTATTCGATCACCTGAGTGGTCGAGTGATTCCCCCAAATGGTTACATTTGACACTTTATCATAGAAGACACCTGCTTTGAGAGCTAGCTGCACAAATCGCATCCAATTCATACAACAATTATTGATTTCCTTTTGTTCATAATAAACATGACTGTATCATGGACTGAGGTAATGGTCACAAGCTACTTAACCTGACATTTTGCTCTATTCTCATCCAACCTAGTCAAAGCATGAAAGTTCTTTGCAGGTATCTTTGGAGCATTTTTCATACATATCAATGCACTGCATAGGAAAGGAAACACAATCATAAATGACAGGGAGGACAAAGGACTGCACACCAAGAACATCAAGCAAAAAAAAAAAAAAACACGCACACACATGCTCAGACAAAAGAAGAATGAATGAAAGAAAAATCAATGCTTCTTACTTGGTGTTGCAGGGGTTGCCCACTACCATCACTTTGACATTACGGGATGCCACAGCATTGAGAGCTTTTCCCTGTAATATTTAAACCACAGTTTATTTAGAGGAAGGCACCAATTAGCAGCTTCTTTTTTTACAGTGGTTGTAACTTGTGTGATAAAAAAATCTAAATACTAATAGTACCTGTTCAGCAAAAATCTGCCCATTTATATCTAATAAGTCTGCTCGTTCCATCCCAGGCCCTCGAGGCTTAGCTCCAATCAGAAGGGCCCATTCTACATCTTGGAACACGTCATAAGGATCAATGCCAATACTCACCTCCCTCAACAAAGGAAATAAGGAATCTTCCAGTTCCATAGCAACTCCTGCATGATATCGTTTTGAAGAGCAAAGCAATATTTCAGCCATTATTTTGGAGAATTACAAGGTCACTCTTGATGGAATGCTTAATAGAAGACAAATGGAAGGATATTAGAATCCTAGCATAGATTGGCAATTATTGTTTTTCCTTTCATTTAATGAACATTGGAAAATATTTGCAATCCCATCTAACATATAATATTAATACATGTGAACTTGAGCAAAAGATTCGAACGTGAATTATAGGAAGATTCAACTCTACATATAGAACTTTCAAAGCAAATTTCTTCATCCAATCCAGCTGTTATTGAGTTTGATGTTGCAACGAACATCGGGCTTAGATAGTGAAAATGTCACTGATGTCCACAGGATACATCAATATGGTATTGGTGCATGTGTAATATTTTAATTTCACTGATGTCCACAAGGATACATCAATATAGTATTGGTGCATGTGTAATACATTAAAAATTGATGTAAATTGAACTGAAGTATTCATCAACCCAGCTCTTCGTTTACATAGGATGGAAACAGAAGATTGAAAGCAGAGAGGATGATGATGAAAGTGCCTCAATTGCTATTACAGATTTGTTTTGGTTCTTTGTCATTTTGCTCAGAATAAATCAGGTGCAGTCTTATTTTATTTCAGTATATGTTGGTATAATTGCATGAACAGATGTTTTCCATTTTTTCCACACTGCTACAGGTTTGGAAATGTTTCTCTAAATTGAAAAAAGAAATAAATAAAAGAAAAAAAAAATCCTTTTTGCTGATATGAATCATTTCGTGCTCAAGAATCCATGTTTTAAATTTTTAGTAATGTGCTCAAGAATCATACCTTCAAGGGCTTGAAAGGACCGTTCTGATCCCAATAGCTTCAATGCAATAGGTTGATCTGGCCCAAAAACCTCACCAGCTGCAAGCTGCCATAACAAAACATGTTAGCTTCTTGCTCTGAGGAGCCTTAAGCATAGCTGATTCCTGGATATAAGATGGGAAACTGCCTACCATGGGGGATGTGCTAAACATATGAATCAAATATTGTTGCTTTACCATTTATAGAAAAAAAAAAGTATATACTAAGACATTGGAGAATGAATCTGCCTACGACCAACACATTAACCAACCCCATTTCACATTGCCATGGCACGTTAGGAAATCCTTTTTAATGATAGTAACTCAACTTCATTTCCATCTAGCACTCCAATGGAATACTGCAGAAACAGAGCCATAAGCACCACTAGTAGCCACATATTGAATGGCACTTTCTCTTTAAATTCTGAAATGATGCCACAATACCATTAGTATTCTGTAATTCAGATTCCATTCTCCACAATGACTTATTTCTAGAGGATGGAATCGTAGTTTCATTCCTTCATCAGTGTACATCTCATAACAGCACACACAGGTGAATGTCATATTCTTTCTTATAATATCATTTCCTGCAATGAAAGGTTACTAGAATCTGATGAATAAACAGTCTGCCCCGAAGCATAATCACTTTTAACATGTTTGACTGACATATAGGAAGAGACTGAAAAGCATTAAGGAATGTGGCCCTTCCACTCCTACCAATAATATAATTCCCCTATTTCAAACTCATGTGAAGTGAAAAATCTTTGATATAATTAATAGGGTATGAGAAGTGTTCTGTGAACCAGTCGCATATTCTAGTCTGCCATGGTAAACTACATGCAAGAATCCAGAGAAGAGAAAACTCAATCAGATCTCAGAGAAAGAAGAAACAAAAATATAAATAACAGAAGATTCTGAGCCTTGGATTCGAGATTTCCTTACTTTGAAAAGCAGGTGATTAGAGATCATCCCAGCAGCACCCGATACTCCAATGTTAATTAATTTCTTCCAGGATTTTGTTTCCTCTTCCTGTGAACACATTGATATAGACTTCCTTAGATGTAAAAGACACGTGTTAGATAAACCAATGAATCAAAACAAAATTCTTTGATGTGCTCTGAACCGTGGCAAAACAGACACCTGATGTCAAAGAACATTCTTCCTTTTTTTTTTTTGTTTGTTTTATTTTTTACTGTTTTTGCAATGACTTGATATTATGATGGCTTTTGATTGACAGCTGAATTGAAATTCTTTTTCTTGAATCTCAATACCCAAGAGTCCAAATCTCGGCCACCTAAAGAAGTCATATAATATTCAGCTAGAAATCCATAAGGTAGTGTAATACTATGATTGTTTTCTGATCATACGATGCCCAAATAAATAAATAACTCATCTAGGAGTAATATATACTGAGCCAGAAAAAGAAAAAAAAAAAAAGGGCGCCATGGAGAACATTGGCTTGGTTTCGTGAGCATAAGTTTAAACATGCCACAAAGTGAACCGAGAGATTCTGATCTGATTTGAATTAACAATCTAAAGTTTCACTAACTATTCCCCAAAATTCTATCAACTTCAGTGACATATTGTTAGTGAAGGACCAGTATGAAAAAAAGAAAGATAAAATTCAAGCTAAACCAACTCAAAACCTAAGGATTAGGTTCTAGTGAATACCAATCACTTGAGCATCTAGGATAAGCAAGAACAGAGTACTGAGCAACTCAGCCTGGATCATGAGGATGGCATACATGGGCAGCCCACAATGGAAGTGTCACCACACACCTCCAACGCTTTAGACCCACTTTCCAACCCTATGTCTGAGTTCACATCACACCCAATTGAAAGCCCTTACCCATTTATATCAAAGCAAGCACTCACAGTGTGACTCCATTTCTTTTCTCTTTCCCAAGTAAGGCAAACAGCAGCAGAATCCAATAAGAGCAAAACTGGAAAAATCAAACTTACCGCCTTGAGATCATATGTGGTGCAGAAGACTCCAAAGCATTCGGGCTTGATCTTCTGATCTTGAGCCTGCACAGCCACCGGAGCTTCACTGTGAAATCAACACACACAAAACCATCAACGTAAGGGGGAAAAAAGCAGGTAAAAGACATGAAAATAAGAATGAAGGAAAGCTCACTTGGAGGTGACGGAACAAGAGATTCTGGCATTCCGGGTTCGAGGAAGCGGGCGAAGAGAGTGGCGACGGTGGAAAGAGAGATGGGTTGATAGGAATGAGAGCTGAGAGGAGTGTAAGTGGAGTTGGGTGTTGGCGTATGAAGGTGATAGGCCTGCTAAAGCCATGGCAGCAACAGAAAAGAGCTTGAGAGAGAAAATACAAAAAGATAAAGATGGAGAATATAAATATATATCTATATAAGAAGGGAGAGGATCGAGTCGAGAAAGAGGAGAAAGAGAGAAGAGGGTAGAAGAGTGGAGGTGGGAGCCTGGGAGGTGGATCACGGTTTTGAAATACAGGTAGATTATAAGGACATCCAAATGACACATGTCATCACAGCTGCGATTCTACATATTTGTAATTTGCACCCACTTACTCTTTATAATTATAAAGCATATAAGATAAGATAAACAAGGATAATCTTATCAAAAAAATCATATTCCATTACGTTTGGTTCGGAAAGTGTTAGGAAAAAAAAAAAGTAAAAAATAATTTTTTATTTTTTATATTTGATTTCATTATGAAATACGAAAAAAAAAATCAATTATAATTTCTATATAATAACGACAAATAAGTAAAAATAATCTTCAAAAAATATATAAAAATAATTTATTAACTTTAAATTTATTTATTTATTTATTTTACTATTTCTTTTTGTCATATTTTTTCTCAAATTTTCCTATAATCAAACATAACTTAAAGAATTGAAGAAGTCTCCCACTATACATCCAATTCAACTAAAGTTCTATAAATTGTCCAAATGACTTGGGCTTCACCCAATGTCTATATATATATATAGCCTTTGAAAGAGGGGTGGTCTGCTCCTCAACTGTCTTTCAAATGCTGGGATGCCCTTCTCCTGGAAGAAAACAAACCCAAAAAAGAGACCATCATACTTCATTATAATATCAAAGCAACTTAGAGAAGGATTATAAATATCAAATATGAACAAGAAATGGTGGATGACTATAAAAAATAGAACCGCTTGGGGCTTTATAAGGGTGGCATTCAATTCAAAGCATGGTTTGGCAAATTCACCTTCCATTCACAATTAATTTTAATTGGTAGGCGGAGGGAGCAGGACAGTTAGTTGAAGAAATTGGAATACACTACACCCCACTAAGAAGTTGAGGGTATCAAATATGGTATACTGGTATGTGGGATTGCAGACCTTCCATTCAAAGCCAGTAATGAGATGACTCATTCATTTTTCAGAGTACTCATATATGCAGCAGCTGCCAAGAGAGGGAAATCCTCCAATTATCATTACTTTTATATAGGGATGGTAAAGTTTGACACGATATGTCATGTGTCAATCTGATATAAATCTAACACATTTTTCATAGGTTTAGGTTGAACAAAAATAAATTTGGATCAAATTCGTGTTCACCTGCATAAATCATTTAGTGAATAAGTAATTTTTGTATCGATCTACACAACATGGATTTGACCACCCTAATTGTCCAATTTAATGATTCCACTATCACCTTAATTATATTTTTAAACCATTTAATCTATATCTAACTCATTTTAATTTATTTAAATAAATAGGTCACTTAAGTTATAAATATATTTTGTTAAGACATTAATTATATATATATATATATCTATATATATATATATATATATATATATATATATATATAAGATTTAACTCAACCTAATTATTAAATAAGATGACTTGATTATTAAACGAATTAAACAAGTTACATTTAATAATAAGGTAGTATTTGAGTTTATGTTTTTCATATGAATATTATTTGTTTCGAATTTGGATTGAGTTATGTAGTAGAATACCTAAGTTTTGATACGACACAACATGATTCACTAACACGAAATGTCGCCCCTACTTTTATGACAAAAATGAAGAATCTAACACCGACCCAATTCCAACTGGGCCTTGAAGTTGACAAAATACGGCCTGATCCCATACCCCCCACCCCAAAATAGATGGGCTTGGGCATAGCCCATTTATTTCAGACCTTGATAGGAGTGGCTTTCAGGCAAGCCCACAACATGACTTTCCCTCGTCTTCATATACCTGCCTACTTTATACTTGTTAATCCATTGATGACCATTTTTATTTGTCTACACATTGATATCAGGGCGGCAATGCATATGACCCCTGATAGAGAATGTTTCTACCACTTAAAAACACAGCAGAAAGCGATTTCCATGGCCTGTTATTCCGAAGGCATCAAAGAATAACATATGTTGCACTAGCCATATTCCTAGCAGACGGATTTGACTATGTACATCCTCCAGCTTTGGCATACTTTAAATTCGATTCCATTCCATTTCTCCCATATTGCACTATTCTAGTCTGGGCCAAGGAGATAGCTGAGCTTCTGCTCTTTCTTCTGATATGTCAGCCGAGGAAGAGATGGATGCAGCTGCTGAGCAACGGCTCGGAGGTTCTCCACCGGATTTTGATGGGAGGAGTGGCTTTGACTCCCGTACCGGTGTCTACAGTTCTCTCATAAAACTTGGGGCCCAGCACCGGGTCCCAACTAGGCCTGATCTTGACACTGCAACCTTCGTGCTGTCACAGTTTCCATCCCCGGACTGTGCTGAGTCTCGTGTTGCGCTTATAGACTCTGCCACTGGTCGTCGAGTCACGTATGCGGAGCTCCGGCGATCTATCAGGATGCTTGCAACAGGGTTGTATCATGGACTTGGGATTAGAAAGGGTGATGCTGTGTTCCTCTTGGCCCCAAACTCGCTCCTGTATCCAACAATCTGCCTTGCTGTGCTCTCCATTGGCGCGGTGCTGACTACCGCTAACCCACTCAACACTCAGTCAGAAATTTCCAAGCAAGTTGATGACTCAGGTGCCAAAGTTGCTATTTCAGCACCAGAAGAGCTGCACAAGTTGCTCCAAACTGGAGTGCCCACACTCCTCACGCACAGGACTTGTGATGAGAACTCACTTTCCATTGAAGAGTTGATTGACTGCAGCGATCCCGCGCTGGAGTTGCCACCAGCCCAGATGAGTCAGTCGGACACCGCAGCCATACTATACTCTTCAGGCACAACTGGGACTAGCAAGGGTGTGATATTAACCCATGCAAAATTCATAGCCATGATGACACTCCTCAAGTGGTCAGTGGATATAACATCATCCAACAATGATGTTTTCTTGTGCTTCCTCCCCATGTTCCACGTCTACGGGCTTGCATTCTTTGCCCTTGGACTACTCCATTCAGGAACTACCACTGTCGTGATGCCAAGGTTTGATTTCAAGGCCATGCTTGATGCAATTCAGGCTTACCAAGTGAGCAACATCCCAGCAGTTCCTCCAGTGATTCTTGGACTAGTGAAGAATAGCAGCAGCTGTGACCTATCATCACTAAGAAGGGTGGGTTCAGGGGCTGCACCATTGAGCAAAGAAGTAGCTGAAGGGTTCAGGGAGAAGTTTCCTTGGGTGGAGCTCAGGACAGGCTATGGGTTGACAGAGAGCTGTGGAGCAGCCACTTACTTTGTAACTGATGAGCAAGCCAAGGCCCTTGCAGGCTCAAGCGGAAGATTGCTTCCTAGATTTTGTGCTAAGGTGGTGGATACTGAAACAGGGCTGGCTCTACCACCTAATAGGGAGGGAGAGCTGTGGCTGAAGAGTCCTACTGTGATGAAAGGGTACCTGGGGAATGCAGAAGCAACAGCTGCAACCATCACTTCAGATGGATGGCTGCGAACAGGAGACCTTTGTTATTTTGATGAAGATGGATTCCTTTACATTGTTGATCGGATAAAGGAGCTCATCAAGCACAATGGATATCAGGTACCTCAGCAACTCCCCACCATTACAGTTGATTTAGTTGAATCTTCTTTATGTAAACACCTTTGAATGCAAATGCAGGTGGCTCCAGCAGAATTAGAAGCAATACTTCTGAGTCATCCCAGTGTTCTCGATGCAGCAGTCATACCGTGCGCCATCTCTCTCTGAACCCCATGTTTTGATTCACTCATTTGATTTAGTATCTTTATCTTCTAACAGAGTAGAATGCTTCCAGGGTTGAAGATGAAGCAGCAGGGCAGATACCAATGGCATATGTAGTGAGAGCAGCTGGATCTGAACTCACCCAACAAGAAGTCATTCAATTTGTAGCTGGCCAGGTTTGTTTTAGCTCCTTCCCTCACCCTTTCCTATAAGAAAACTTCTTTCAAATCTTTAATGACCGTTTTCAGGTGGCACCATATAAGAAAGTTAGAAAAGTGGGTTTCATCAATGCCATCCCAAGGTCCACTGCTGGCAAAATCTTGCGGAAGCAGCTTGTCCTTCTAAGCCAACAAGAAGTTATCTCCAGGCTGTAAAATATTTTCCTTCTCATTTTCTTGGAGGATCAGGGAAAGAAAATCTTCCACAACATCCGCACAATGATCTGTTTTAATGGTAAGTTGACAAGTATTTGTGCCAGAGTCTTCCCCCTACACTATCATTGCATCCTGCAGGCTTCAGATTGAACGCTGTTAATCCAAAACTGTTGAATCATGCCATAACCGATAAACTGTTTTCTTTCAATTTGTACGAGTTCTAATGGATCAAAGCCACTTGGCAAAGGCTCATGAAGTTGGCATAGTGTAATTCATTTTCTTCTTGTGTGGATTAAAAAAGAAGCCAAGATCAAGCTTAGTGTAACTCCAAGTATGCTCCAGAAGCAAGAATTCCAAAAAGGATTGGTGGACTTAAACTAAGTAAAACCTTGTACTTAATTTTTGTTCTTCATAGTAGATGATTTCAATCACTTGTAGGCTCATGGTTTTTCATCTCTATCTCTTTATTAGTTAATTTTCTTTGCATTTATTTGATTAAGAAAATTACCTTGTGCTAATGAGTAGATTAGTAGAGAATTTGATCTAAAATTCAAATGCATAATCCTTGAAATGGTTTGATAGTTTCCAGCTTAGTGTTTGTTTGAAGTAAAGAATGTTTGGATTTGTGTTTAAAGTAGTCAGAAGTTGACAAAAATTCTCTCTGGAAATGTTGTTATATTTGCATGTAAATTGTATTGAAATATTATCAAGAGTACTAATACATCCATTCTTGCATATGGTTTAGCATGATTGTGGAAAGACTTGGTAAGAGTAAAATATAATATAAAAAATTCTGAGAGAGAATCATTGTTAGGAAACCATTTAAGAACACCTATTAACCCTTCCCCCTCTAGGTGTAATCCATAATTGAGATTCATTCAAACCGGTATCAGAGCAGGCTTTGAAACAAAAATTATCTTTGGTATTTGAATCTCAAATATAAAACCACATCGAGAGGGTGCTTTCATTGGGAGACCATCCTTTTTAACCAACGAAAACTATTTTCATTAAAAAGTGAGAATATAAAAAGAATTTCAAAATACAAAACACAAAAAAATGGAATATCGTTGAATTTGGTTAGTCTCTTCCTAAACTGTCGGATAGAGAAGGTAGACAAATTGAAATGCATACACACTTTGTCAAGCATGGAGAATCACATGATTGGTATGGTTCAAATGGTACCATAAACTCCCAATAATAAGTAAGAAGAACTAGAATCTTGTAATCAAAAGAACAATTACCATCTTATAGCATGCAAAAAGATACTCAAACACATATTACAACATGTAAGTAATTGTACGATTCCAAAAAGAAAAAAGGGCACAACTTGACTCAATAGACAAATAATTCCGCTACTCAGTTTAATCTCATCTCCTTAAAGCGACTTAATTTAGGTTGTAGATTCAGCAAATCTTGCAAGATTTTCTCCCTTTGTTTTTGATACTCTGAAACTTTGAGCATATATTGTTCTGATTCTGAGAGATATTGCTTATTATTACAGTGGCTTGGGAAATAGGTAGGGCTGCTGAATGCCCATTTCGATGTGGATGAACTGACCTAGCAACTTTTATGTATTGGGTGTTCCAGCTATCCATCGCCACACACCACCAGAACCTTGTCTTTGAGCAGCTACCACCTCCATATTACGTTCCAACATAGATTTCTGGCGCCGGAGTAATTGCACCTCATCCTCTATGGACTGCAAAGTCTCTAGCATCTTTTGCAGTTCTGCAATTTGTGCCTGAAAATCCCATGATCAAAGAATTCAACCATTCTATTCTAATAATTTGTTTTTAAAATATATACATTGGATGACCTAAAGGAAGGTGAATCTCCAGGTCATTATTGGCATTTGGCATTCAATACTGGGCACAAAAGTGCAGAATAGTATCCAATTATTAACCAGAAAGAAGAAAATATTATATGCTAAATAAGTTAAATGGAAGAAGTATGAGGTAAAGGGAAACCTCCAGTTTTGAGCATCTTGATCTTTCTACTACCAGTTGACCTTGGACCGAATGGAGTTCCTGAAGGAAATTGGTAAAGAATCATGAAAATTATGGCCATTAGATGATGAAAACAATGAGCTGTATAAGTCATTTGAAAAATTGATGGTACCTTGGACAACTCAGCATAGGTACCATTGATGTCATCAATCTTTTCCTTGAGCCTAGAATTTTCTGCTTTGACTTCGGCAACTGAGGATTCCAAGACTTTATTTTCTTCTCTAATTGCATTGATTTCAATACTAAAATCCTGGGCAAAATTATTTTCTTTTACTCCCCCAAAGTTTGAATCTTCTGTTTCAATGAAATCCAACTTTTCAGATTTGGCCAAGGCATATGCAGCAGTAACAGAAGCTGCTGCAGCAGCTGCTGCGGGTGACTGAAATATCTTGGGGCGTGTTGAGTCTGTTGGCTTGGGTTTCATAATGAATACCTGGAATTAAAGGACAAACATTTGATGAGGACAAGTTACCATGAAAAAGTGTCATGGGCTATCATGTGAAGAAATGAACAATGATGAAGACATGCCACAAGCTATCATGTAAAGAGAAGGACAATGGTTGACACTGGAAAATCCCAAGTAGAGCAATCATCAGGGGATCAATTCCAATTTGTGATAACTCCAAACATTATAGTATTGAGTTCAATATGTTTCTGATGCCAAACAATTTATGCCACATCCATTTCATGACAAAGAAGAAAAGAAATTACAATTTTCTCTCAGATTTTTCAATAGTTGGGACCTGAAAAAAGAAACACCTCCACTCAACTAGAGCTTTATAGAAGCCACAAAACTATTTCACTTAGTTAAGGTGAGTTTGACCATTTTTAGGAGCCAAAACAGCACAAGTCACAAGATTTAAAATTTTCTTGTTCTTTTTCTCCTCAATTTTCTTGGCAATTAAACCAAAGGGTGAACAGCAGTTCTTGTAATTAGCATCTCTGTGTAGTCCAAAGTGATCATGTGGATCGAACACCCCCATATACTCATTTTTTCTGCTTCTGATGCCACAATACACTAAGCATAAATAAGTCTTTCATTGAAATCCTAAATAAATAAATGAAATAATTTAAATACTATTGAAAGTACAAACGAAATTACTCAGGGTCTGTTTGGAAACTTTTCTTGAAAATAGTTTTCTATTCTTTAGATCAAACAACAGTTTTCTAACTCAGAAAACACGTTTGCCAAATTTTGGACAAAAAAAAAGGTTTTTTGAGAATGTATTCAGAAAAAAAAATTTTTTAGAACAAATTTAAGGTGTTTTTAGTTGCTTTTGCAGAGAATTCTATACAACAGTTAAAATATAGCAAATATTTTGGAAACTTTTATATTGCATATAATGTACAATATCTTCATAAAGAATAAGTGGAGAAAATTATTTATCATGTTTGAATTCCTAAACAGAATTTCACTTCCGAAAACAACAGAGAACTATTTTTAAGAACTGTTCTCAAAAACTGTATTTTGATAACTGTCATTGAAAATGTTCCCAAATGGTCTTTCAATTTCTGAAAGATATCTCTACATGGCCTACTCAAAAGAAAACATAAAATATTAAAGAAAAAAAATTTATAAATAGCAAACTGTAAAGTCGTATGGAGTTCAATGAGGAGGTCAATGACCTATTTTGCTTCTGTCATTCAAATAGCACATAAGTTTTGAAGAATGTGTCTTTCCACTAATTAAACACTCGCTATTTTATATGATCAACAGAAATCAAGCACAGCAAAATCTATTAATGGGAATTATTTTTTTTTTTGATAGGAAAAATCTATTAATGGGAATTGAGAACAAGATTCAAGTAAAGAATTGATGCAATATAAAAAACTTCAACACAATAATGAAACTTTTCACTTCACATTTTTTTGCCACAATCAGAAGAAAATTGGAAATGTACCCACAAGTACAACCTTAATAGATAAAAATAAAATAAAAAATAAAAAAATGGATAAATTTAAGTTAATTATATTGAACAGGTTTTATAACACGCACCTCATTATTATACTTGCCATTGTAGCCACCAAAAGTGACCAAATGCTTCTCTCCATTGACTGATGCTGAGCAAACATTGAGGCCCTGTTTTCAAGTTTAGGCTTAATATACTAATATATATATTATATATACTTGCTATTCAGGTGTATGACATAGCAGATATCCATGTATACAACATAGCAGTAAATTAGACTTTCTGAAATCAAATTGAACATCATCAAAATGTGGTCCTTTTGTATACAAATTTGAGCACATACCAAGGATAGATGCTTGGAATTGTTCCACAAAAGAATCTCTATTCTCCAATTTTGACATTTGTTAATGTTTATATTACATTGAACTCAACTTAGCAAAATCCAGGCTACTATTAATATGAACTAGAAACAAAATATAAAACATAGATAAGCTTGTATAATTTCAGGATTGAACAAATCATTTATTTCCCTTATAATAAGATTAGTTCAAAAGTGTTGGAGCCGGTAAAGAAGCAAAGCTAAAGGCCTTAAAGCAACAGTTTGGCGCCAGCATCATTCATATATGTAGATATACAACATCCATCAGAAAACTGATCTATCAATATCATTCATTACATGGAACAAAATTGATATGGCATCCCAAGATGAAAATGGCATAATTGATCAGTTGGATATTGCACAAAAAAATTATGGAAACAGAAAGCTGGAACTAACAACTAATAATTATGAAAATGCTCTCTGATGCTCAGACTATGAGTTCCTAGTAAAGAGAATGTTAAAACTATGAGTTCCTAATTATTCAAATGCTTAAAATAATGTAGACTGGAAAAGACACAAAATGGATACCTCACTAGCGAGAGGATCCCTTTCCTTGACCCTTGTCAACACTGACCAGCCAAGCTTAGACATATTAAACACAAGGGTTTCTGGGGTACCTGTACACAAAATTTGAGTCTATAAATACCACCAACATATGTATAGATAAACACCAAACAAACTTGCATCACATACCACAATAAAATATAAAGATTGCAACTTTCTACATACCACTTCTATTATCTCCACCACCAACAATATACCAGTTTTCATCAATGGTTGTACCAGCATGCCCTGCCCTAGGAGTCACCAAATCGCCTTGGATTTGTGGCTGGGACCACTCCATCTGCAATGGAGGAAGATCTTCTCATGTTGAACAGTGGTGTAAAACCAAAAATTTTAAATATTCTTTAGGGTTGGTGAGCACTTTAGCTATAAGATTCATGATGCTTCATTCAGCAAGGACTAGAAAACAGATTCATTGCCCTCCAACATGATTTTCAAGCCTAAGGTCTCTCACAAGATTATGGTTTTGGCTTTGTTCACTAATAAAGTTTATTCCAATGACATGCGTCAAATTAGAAGACCAAGAAACCTCTTTCCCTGAATACTCATGCCATATAAAAGGAGCAACAAGATAACCAGTTCTGTTTGGGTGTCCATTAACAAAATATTTTACAGCATTCCACTTAGATCCATAATGAGGGAACTGAGAACAGTGCTTTCTAGAGGTATACTTCCTCACTGCACATTTCTAAGAAGTACCCTTTAGGTTGAATGAAATGAAGTTGTGACAAGAACACTTCAAGAAATTTAGGCCAAGTCAGGATAAAACAATTTTCAAGTATCATTTAGGCTTATTCTAAACCAGCAGGAATAGGAAATGTGATTCAAGATGAGGTTCTTGCCTCTAGAATGGACGTGAACTTCAAGAAGACTCAAAATTCCTTGAATCACGAGGTTACTTTCCTCGAAAAAGAGACACACTGCATCTTCAGGGCTCTAGGAGAGGCATTTTACCCTCCTTAGTCATATTTATCTTTGAGTGGTTAAAGCTATTTCCCATTATTTCCTTCTCTATCTTTGCTCTCTTGTAAGATGCTATCCTCTCTTATAGATCTAATCTCTTTCTAATAAATTTGGGTTTTCTATCAGAAGTGGATCTCTATTAGCTCAAATAAATTATTTCTGTTCTATTGTCTTGTCAAGGTTTGCAGAGAAAGTAACATATTATGTACTCCAAATGAAGATTACATAAAAAATTTGCCAAAAGTTATTTTTTGAAGAACAAATATTTTAATACAAGTTCCAAAATATTGGCTAGTGGAACATAGCAATAAAATAATCCTGTTTCCTACTTGTTCTAAATACCACAGGGAAAATCCAAAATCCCACAGGACAAAAGACAAACATAGAGGAGAAATTCTGAAAACATGAAGACTTTTTATTTTATTTTATTTTATTTTATTTAAGTGAATGATGCAATCATTAGTTAAAGATGGTGAAAACATGCTTTAAAGCCTAAATTTCTTGAAATGAAACAGATCAAAAGCCTCCTGCTAGAATTTAGTTTGTCTCAAGAAGATAGAGCCGAAGACCAATTCAACAAAAATAAAAAATAAAATGCCTCCTCTTGGTCCTGCTTTTCATAAGTTCTATAACAAGATAAAACCTTACTGAATCATAGTTCAAAGTCACGATATTGGTCATTAACTTGGAGGGTCCTAAGGCACATTAGTCTCATATCTTGGATTGGTATAAGAAGATACACAAAATATGTTAATTAAAGAAATTCAAAATTTTTAAGAGAATTGTTGAAATTATCACAAAAATACTACAATCACATAGACTAAAAAAATTAATAAATATATATAGAGAGAGAGAACATTATCCATATGGTGATAGAAGCATGTTGGAATAGATTTAAAACATTTTTATTGATCACCTCATACTAAATATTAGATAAAAATAGTAATATATATATATTTAGAAATAAATTTGTTTCAATTAAATATTTTAAAATTTAAAAAAAAAAATTATTTTCAACCATTAAAAAAATAACCATGAATCACCTTTAAAAATATCTCATTTTTCCCATCAAATACATTATAAATAAAACCACTATAAAAAAAATAAAAAATAAATAAATAAAAGATTTTTTATCATTTTTATTTTCATTTGCATAAACAAATTTTAATATATATATATATATATATATATATATATTAGTACTTCTATCCATTAATTTTAAATTTTTATATTCCATTTACTTCACATAAACCTAGATATTTATAATCCAATCAAAAACCTCTCTCTCCCATATTGGTCAAAAACCTCTCTCCCATTTCCCTCCACTGCAACCATTCCTCTATCCATCAGAAAACCCTCTCTCTCGTTTCTCTACAACATACCTATTTCTGCAAAATTCCCCTTTCATCTTCTCTACACAATACACATTCACCCTCAGCAGACAACTTCTCACAGCATCTCTCCACAATACCCATTTCTCTGCAATATACCCATTTCTCACATCTCTCCACAGTACCCATTTCTTTGAAAAATACTCATTTCACCTCTCAGCAACAACTTCTCACATAATCTCGATGGTTTGAAGGCATTAAATTGGAGATAGATCAGCCATATGAGAATGGAAAAGCTTAGGTCTGAAGAATGAAGATGCAAATCAAGACTCAAGCTCTGAACCTTCCTTCCAAAGTTCTTCATTTTGGTGGTTTTCTATTTCTCCATTGATTTTGACTCGATTATCGGTCTAGTACCAATCATGGCTGAGGCTGATACAACTTGGCCAAGGCCAAGATTTTGCACCTTGTCAGTATGACCTTAGCCCTTAATTCACTCTAACACGAAGCATAAAACACAAATAGCATCACTAAAATTAGGTAAATAGCATAAATACTAACACAACAATATCTTTGAATGATAACCACTTCACCACCTTTCTTGAGTCAAGATAACTCAAGTTCAGATTTGGCTCCATCAGATGCCCAACAATCCTGTACACTATTCCTTTCTTTGACCTTTCAAACCAATCAATACACTATATATTAGCCTCAAAGAGATTACACAAACCTCGGCTACTGGCCTAATCATTGTCCACATGAAAACAAAAGCTTAAGAACATAAATCAGCATCATGCACTCTCATCATAAAATAAGCTCCCCATCCTTGGATGCCAATAATATGGTGAAGTTAGTTAACATAGCCAAACATTTCCCAAATGTGAAGTGCTGCGAAGAAAGCCCAAATCAAAACCCCCGTGCATAAATTTTTTAATAGAAGAAATTTGAGATATATGTGAATAAAGTAACCAATTACATTTGCTGTGACAGCTTCAAGTTCAACTGGAATGACGGACCCATAAAGTTTCCATTTAAGTGGAAAAATATTTATCTTATTAAATGGATGCTGACCCACATACATTAAATTCAATAATCACAACAGAAATTCATAAGAGAAACACCATAATTAGACAACACAAAGGATCTTGTTAACTGCTTTACACTTGATAGATGTATGTTGACAATCATTAACAAGAATGAAAAAAGAAAAAAAGAAAGCAGCTTCTTTTGGACGATGGAAATTGTATGATCCTGCCTATTGAAGCATTACATACACAAAAATACTAAAAAAGGAATTCAGGCAGTTTAATTTTGATCAGGACTTAACAAACCACTACTCAACCAAGAAATTGAAACACATTAACATTCAGCTTATATGCTAAACTACGATTCAATTAAAGAACAAAACAAATTCCAAAAAGTTAAACACTTACAGTTTGCAAGTCTAGTATGTGAAGATCATTGAAAAATATTGAATGCGAACAACCGCCAAATATGAGAAGGTAGCGCTCCGCATGCACTGCAGCTGTATGATCAAATCTGGGAGCTGGAGGTGTCTGCCTATCAAAACACAAGAAAATGAAGCAGAACCCTTCTGAAAGCAAGTTTGTGGCTTCTCATAAAAGTAAATTAGATACTTACGTAGCCTCCACCACATCCCAAGTCATTTTATCTAGATCAAGAACATGGACATCATTCAGCAGATGTCTGCTCCTATCTTCTCCACCAAACATTACCAATCTAGAGCCAACCAGTGTTACAGATTGTCCCCCACGAGCCACCTGGAATATACTCCATAATCATACTAACCATCAATTCCATTAGCCAACAAACACTAATACAACTGCAAATATAAATAGGAAGAAAAGTAGATTGAGATAGTCATTCTCCCATCTAAAAGATTGCAAGAGAGAGAGAAAGAGGAAACAATAAAATGATTTTGAGAAGCCCTAAGCCTAAGGACAAAAAGTCAAACTACATCAGTTAGTTACCGGAACTTTTCCTGAGGTCTTGATAACACTGCACTGTTGCGTTTCTAGATCAATAGCTCTCACTGCAAGCAGTTCGTTAAACATGAGAAAAGGTTCAAAAGAAAATCACATAATTTCTTATCCAGTGGGACTAGTAGCAAAGTGGCTCTACGATAAGCTAACCTGTTACACTATCAGAAGAATTCTTTGAATGACCACCAAGGATAAGAAGTTTGTTTCCCCACTTGATCTGCCAAAATTAAAATTGTCTAAATGGTTATAAGTGCCATCATTATATGAACAAATTAAACTCATACAAAAGTAGAATTTAAGGATGTAAAAAAAAAAAAAAAAATGGAACTTTTACCATATTGTGACCAGAGGTGGCTGGAAAAACTTCCTGTAAGTTATTTTCTTCAACTTTATCAGCATTCGATTCCATTTTCAGTTTTAGAGCAGACCATGCCAAACTTCTAAGATCAAAAACCTGAAACATAGCATCATTATCACAGGACCCACAAGAAAGGACTTCAGTTGACACCAGAAGAACAGGTAAATTGAATACCTGAACATCAGATAGATACCGACCATTACGACTTCCACCAGAAATATACAGTTTTTCATCAACCACTGCTGCAGCATGCTACAAATGTAATGATAAAATGGCATGGTAAGTATCTTACCTATAAATAGAGCAAAAGTTAAAAAATGTTCTTAACAAATTCATTAAGCAAATGAGATTGGCCAGTTTTGGTCCAAAGCCCTAGAAACAAGAAAAGTACAAATAAAGCAAATGCCAAAACTAGCAAGAGTATTTGCACAGATCAAAAAACAGAGTAAATTTTTTAAAAGAGCACAACCTTGTAGCGAGCTGATGGTCTGGGACCTGATACAGGGAGTCGTAACCACTGGTCATATTCCAATTCTGAATGCCAATTGTCAATATCCATATCTTTCTTAATATCTTTTGTTCAAATATCAAGTATTTGTAGGACACTAAGTCTGTTGGTTCAGCTTGATAACTATTATCTGCAACAAGAGAGTAACAGAATGCAAAGAAATTATGAAGTAGAGCAATCATAAAGTCTATTGCTGATTACAGCATCAGGGGTGCATTAGAAGAAAATGTCACCCGGTTCAATTGCAGTGACACTAAAACAATGTCCACAAAAATATTGAAGAATACTCCGGAACTACAGGATAGAACTCACTGAAATTTGAAAGAATATGAGGGAAAATTATTATAAAGAAGTATTGTTCCTATTAGAAACTAAAGAATGAATGCAGTCATAAGAGAGAAGAGATAGCACCAATCAAGAACAAGAACAGAGAAATCCTGATAAAAATAATTTAGGGACCTGCCGTGAAAGCCATTGACTACAAAAACATGTGATGTGAGTCAATGGGCAAGAATGTCCATCCAAGCCATGAGAAACAACTTAATGGCCTGTGTTTAACAAAGATGCAAACCTAATAGTATGGCCAAATCCAAGAAGTTGGAATAAGACTGTCAATTGAATAGAGTCGTACCATCAACAATCTAAAGCCATGGAAATTGAATGGCTCAAATTATACTATACACCATTTGGAGCTCCAAATTCACCATTCCTTGAGAAAAATGATACCCATCATGGTACAGGATCAGTCATAAAATTTTATGAAATCTTGTTATTCAATTTTCTGCGATCATTTGTCACAGTGACTGACATTTTTCTAATTACTTTGTCAATATTTTTTATAATGATGGATTTGCACACAAAATTATAGATAGAATGTATTAAAAAAAATTCAATTTCCCTAACATCCAAATGTGGCCAAAGTGATTTCAAGAATTATTAGGAGGAAAGCATATTATGAATATATTTTAAAACTCTGATCCCATTCATGGGCAATAACCTATATCAACTTTTCCTTTAAAACTCAATTAAATTCTTTTTTTTCTCCCTTTTTTCTCTTTTTCTCTCTTTTTGTTTTTTGGTCGAACACCTCTTGTTTCCAATATTAAACTCATAAAGGAGTTCATTTTAGGAATCAACAAACTTTAGTAGTTCATGCATAATGAGCTAAACCAAACATTTCCACAAAGTTAATGTTAATATTTCAAGTCTGTTGGATTTGACTGAATGACAACTTTTCAAAACTCCTTATCAAATTGCTACAACTGCAATAACTATATATGTTTGACTGCCGAGAAAATACATGAAAATAAAAAAATAAGAAAAATCTAAAATTTAACATCTTAATTCCCATTCTTCTACCCCTAACAAACAAAAAATCTCAACTCACCCGAGCCTAATACAACCAAACATCACCCAGTCCAAACAGTTGTCATTGCCATTGATATGTCGCTGAGAAATGAAACAAACTTCAAATCTTACAATTCCATTAGCCACTCAACTGAATCCAAACCATTGTAAAGCATAAGATTCAAAATTCCATTACCTTCTCTTCCCTGAGTTTCTGAGGGACCAAACAGAGACTTAATGCAATTACCTCAAAGAATTCATTTAAATACACGCAACGGATTCTACAAATTCACCTTTGCAACGATTATCGCTCAGAGATTCAGATCTGAGTTTCAAATTCAACAACGAAATGTCGAACAAAATTCAAACTTCAAGTGGATAGATTGAGGCAACAGTCACCAGTACCTGAATTTTTCAAAACTTTGGGGAGATCAGCGCCGTCGAATCCGATCCGACTGAGATTTGACGGCAGAGAATCGGATCCGACTGCCAATGTGGCAAGATCGGATTGTGTCGGTGGTCTGACAAGCGACGGATCTTCACCGTCGATCACTTCCTGCGCGTGTATTGGTACGGACAAAATAAACCGAAAAGCTCAAGGTCGTCCTCTATGCTGGACCAATGTTACATGCAATAAGCTGAATATAAAATAATTGGACTTGCAGCAAGTCCACATATATTCAAACATTTCCAAAGCCCAAAACTTAGCCCAGCCCATCAAACTAAAAATGGCTCACAAGTCACACCAAAAGGTTGAAATTAGGTGTGTAAATAACTTCAATTCCGTTGGTTTTTAAGTAAAAAATGAATTCAACCAACATGGTTAGTTTATATATGATAAAAATTGAATCAACCAAATTTTAAATGAAAAATTGAAACAAACAAGTCTTTAAGTTCAATTTGTTTTTGATACAACCAAATTTTAAGTTCGATTTTCGTTTATCCGTTTTGATACAACTTAATGGTTTTTTAGTCTTTAACTTAGTTTTAGATTTGTTTTTGCTTTAAACCTAAAATCTATTAATAGAAATTTATATTAGGCCATAAGTCTAATTTATTTTTTAAATTAATTCAAATCAACTTGGATTTGATATTCAAAATATATTAAATATATTTAGAATTAATTTAATCATAATATACAATAAAAAATTAATTTAATATAATCTAATATAAAAAAAATTATCAAATATCAAACAATTATATATAAGTTTTAAATTGTCAATTTGATTCAGTTTATATCAATTATGAGACAAGAAAATGGAAAAGCAAACCAACAAGGTCGATTTTCAAAATTCTCAAATCGAATCGATTTTTTTATTAATGAAAATCGAATCAATATGATCAAATTTGGTTAGTTTGGATTAGTTTGTTGGTTTTTTTGGTTTTGCATAGACCCATAATTACAATCATTTTCACCAAATAGAATTTTAATTAAGCTTTGAGACCCACCCCATAAAATTTCAAAGTAAATATAAAGATCAAATTAGCCGAACATGATATAAGATGAGATGACATATCTTATTTCATGTTCAAACAATAATGGAATGGAATAAAGTATCTTACAAGCTATAAATTTATTCTTTTCATTCAATTTTTTAAAAATTTTTAAAATTTTTGTATTACTCATTTTTAAAATAAAATTTTTATTAAAAAATAAATTTATAATTCACAAAAGAAAAGAATTCTAAGAATTATGTATAAAATGCAACATAAAATAGTATTAAATAAGTGATATGAAAATGATAGTAACCTCCCTACAAAATATAAGTTTTAGATGCTTATATTAAATAGGTAATAGATTTTAAATTTGATTAATAATTTTAAGATATTAAAAAAATTAATATCAAAACTATAGTTTTTGTATAAAAGTTTTTTCTTTTTATATAGAAGTTTTTATTTTTAAAAACAAAAAAACAGAAAGTATATTCAAACTAAGCTTAAATTACGAATTATGAAATGATTTCTAAAGAAACATTCAAATTTAGAGAGATTTCGAGTGTGTTTAGTGGTGTTTTAAAAAATATTTTTAGCTTAAAAAGTGCTATTAAGAAAAAAAAAAAAAGGTATTTGATAAAATTTAGAAAACATTTTCAAAACTTTAAAAAATCACTTTGTATAGTGTTTTTTGAATAAACATTTTATAACTTATTCTCCTAAAAAAAATTTCAAAAATAATATTTTCACTAAAAACATTTTTAATAAAAACATTATCCGACCTACTTGTCATACTTTTTTTAATAACAAATAATGGAATGCAATATGAATTTTATTTTAAATAAATATTGAACATATGTAGAATATAAGATATCCAATTCCATATTTTTAAACTAATATTGAATACAATATATTTTTCAATTTATTTTTTATTTATTCTACAAACTAAATATTAATATGATATAATATCTTTTATTAAAAGTAATATTATAAGATATCATTTCCATAGGATATAATATTTATTATTATTATACTTAAATTTTTTCTTAAAAAATTATTATATTATTAATAGAAAAAAAAAGAATAAAAAATAATATTTGAACCCACAAAAGTTCAAATTTCATAATTATCAAAAAATAATTCGTGTTTTTCATTTGAATGAGAATTTTATTTCACATGAAACACATGCATACGTCGTAGTAGTACTAATAATAATAATTTGTCTTTTTTCCAAAAGACATATTATTATTATTATTATTATTATTATTATTATTATTCATCATAAATCAGTTTTATTATTTTGAAAATAAATAAAAAATATTAATTAATTATGACAATTTCAAATGATCAATTGGCAAACAGTAAATTTTGGTGTTTAATTATTTTGAAAATAATTAAAAAAATATTAATTAATTATGTCAATTTCAAATGATCAACTAGGCAAATAGTAAATTTTGGTGTCAAAACAAGTTGGAAAGATAATTTTATATTCAGTTGCGTTTTTTGTATTAATTATTTTAGAACATTTATATTAAGTATCATTATTTTTAAATAAAAAACAAATCGGAAAGCATTCTTGTGATAAAAAATTTCAAATGCCATGCATGTATCAACAAAGAAGATTTTCAAAGATAAACCATTTACAAATAAATTTGAATTCATAATATGTCTATCGCCTAAAATGCATAAACTAAAGGGAAAATCACTATACAGGGTAGGCTAGGGGTGATAATGACCCAAAAGGGTCATCAACTTTGATAAGTCTTCAACTTTGATAAGTCTTCAAAAAGATTTTAAGCATATCTCTAGTTTGTCTTTTCTCAATTTTTTCTTTTCTAATTATTATTATTATTATTATTATTATTATTATTATTATTATTATTATCATCATCATCATCATTATCATCAATAATCTATCAAATAAGAATAATATTATTAGCTCAAGGGTTCTCCTAATCGTGTTTTGATGATAACAAACCATAATTAAGTTGCTAATCGTTTTAAATTAAAAAGAATTTCAGATGCTAGTTTGAAAATTCATCAAATAACTTAATAGATGTAAGATCAAGACATATGGAAGACCTTTTAATCCTAGAAAATATTTATAAAATGAATGCATGGGTACACTTAGGATTTTCATATATTTTCATGTATCCTCAAAAACGCAGTTTATGCATTAAAGTTATATTTTCATTAAAACTCGAATTTTAATATATGAACCTTAGGCAAATCGTTTCAAAATTGTCATAGTCATTGACCTAAAGACTTTGTCTAAATGTTAGAAGTGAAAAAAAAAAAAAATGATAAGTTTTTGAATAAAAAATGGTGAACCAGTTGAAGCATTGGTCAACCGACTCAACTGGTTTGAGTATCGATCAATCAGTTATATCCTCTTGATCTAGGGTCAATCAAGAGATGCAAAAACTTTTTCTCTCTTCCATAGCTTTTCATTCTCAATCGATGGTTATCTCTTCCCGATCGAGATTTGGTTGAGACCTGGTCGAGGTCTAGTCGAGCCCTAATGGTCACTTATCATGCATTTATTACCCAACAATTAGTCAATCGATTAACCCCCAACTCGACCAATCAAGATTGCTTTTTGGTATTTTGGCTCCCGATATTAGAAACTTATAAATTAAGAGCTCCACTTCATTTATGAGTATAAAAACACGTATATTTATTTATTTACCTATCTATTCTTGACTAAAAAATTGTCATTTTTTTCTTAGTGCATTAAACCTCCATTTGCATATTCCTTAGTACACCCTTGTGATTCTTTCTAACTTTAAGTTGTATTTAAATCATTGTTGAGCTAGATTGAAAAACTTAAATCTGTATTTAAGTCATTAAACTTTCATTTGCATATACCTTAGTACACCTTTGTGATTCTTTCTAGCCTTTAAGTTGTATTTAAGTCATTGTTGAGCTAGGTTGAGAAGTTTAAATCTGTATTTGAGTGTTTTTGTGAGAGTTAGAAGTTTCAAGTGAGTAAAGAATTTAAGGGATTGTGTAAGTGCTCATTAGAGCCGAAATCCCAAGTCATTAGACTCTTGGTTGAAGTTTCAAGTATAGTAGAACCTTTACTCGGTTAGGAGTTTGAGGTGAGTAGACTTAGGCAAAGGGTGTTGAACCACTATAAAATCTAAGTTTGCTTTTTTTAACCTTATTTCTTTATATTTGTCATTTTTTTCTTGAATTTATTGTGTTTGAAAAAGAATTTTTGAAATCCAATTTATTACTACCCTCGGGTGTTTTCCCTATTAAGATTAGCCTTAATATATATATATATATATATATATATAATAATTAATTATAAGTTATTGTTTCATTACTTATTATTTTTAAAATATTATAAATAACTTATTCAAATAATAATAATTATGATATAATAATCTTAAAAATTATTATTTCATTCCAATAATTAAAAAAATAAATTTATTATTGTTTTAATATATAGATTTCATAAGAAAACATTACAATAAAAAAAAATTGTTTTATATTTTTAGAAATTTTGAATCATTTAACTTCATAATATAATTATCAGGAAAATATTATAATAAAAAATTTGCTTCTATAATTGTTAAAAAGTGAAATTAAAGCATATTGTAATATATTGTATTTTAAATATATTTTATGTTGTAAGTTCGAAAAATGTTTTTACTATATTGTAAGACTCTTTTTATTGAGTTAAACTTTACATTCACATAATGCATACATAAAATATAAGGAAAATTACATTAGGGTGGGTTGGGGGTGAAAATGGCCTAATTTTTTTTTTATCAAACCCATTTTCCATTTAACTAACCTTTAAAATTACAAATTTTTAAGAAAAAAATAATTGAAAACATGGGGGAGAAACCTGTTGTTCTAGTGTCCTTCCCATGAAAGCTTCCTTTTCACATTGTCGAAGTGTTTTCATTGTCAATGTTTGTGTCCTTGACGGCATACTCAATCTTGTTTACCCGTCTACAGTTCTATTATACCAATGGTCTCTCTGCCGAAGGCTTCCATTTCGCATACTCAATCTTGTCTACCCCTCTATAATTCCATTGTACCAGTGGCCTCTCTACCGAAGGCTTCTATTTCACATCATCATTAGTATGTCTCCATTTTTGAGGTTGTGTTGTAACGACCTGCACCCAATCATGTAGATATTATTTGTTTTGGGCCCAAAGGGGCCCTTACGGTTTTAAAATGCGTTTATAGGATTAAAAAGAGTTCATACTTATATAACGTTAGGAACTTTCCTTTTTATCCGATGTGGGATGACACAAACACACCCCTCTCCCCCCATGCAAACACAACGTTCTCGTTATGTCCCACGGGATTACGGGGCCAAATAGACAAACACCCTTATAGGGCCAAACAAACTCCCACACCAAGGTCGGGGATAGACTCTGATACCATTATAATGACCCACATCCAACCATGTGGATATTGTCCATTTTGAGCCCAAAGAGGCTCTTATGGCTTTAAAATGTGTTTACAGGGTTAAGAGGAGTCCATACTTATATAACAAAAAGAACTTTCCTCCCTATCTGATGTGAGATATTACATGTGTCTTCGACAATATCTTCAGAGTACTTTTTAGATTTACTAGCCCGTTCCCATTATTTTTTACCCCGCACACTCTAATGGGTAATTTTCCCCAAAATATACCGTTAACAACAAATAAATTAATGATTTGAAGATAGATTTGTGTATCCATAAATTATATAAAAAAAAATGGATAAAAATTTGAAAGAAAATTCATAATATGCAATCATATGCATGCATTACTAGAAAACAATTAATGAAAGTGCATTAAAAATAATTTCGTGTACATTAAAAAGAATTAAAAAAACAATTAATGAAAGTGCATTACAAATACTTTCGGGTACATTAAAAAAGAATTAAAAAATAAACTTCACAGCTACATGTAATTTTATAATTTTATAGATTCCTATTCGTAGATATCAATATCTTTTTTTTTTCTTCAATTAAGTAATCACCATTAATCTTATGATAAAAAAAAAAAAAAAGAATAAGTTCTTATATTGGTGGGAACTAAAATCCATGGGTAGTGAATTTTTCATCTAGCTCTCTTTCAAAATTTTGAAGTTTTAATACACATACTATTTAAAAAAAAAAAAAGAATTTTATTAAGAATTTAAGAGCTATTATTTTGGAAACTAGAAAGGATGAAAATATGAGAATATTAGATTATAAAAGAGTTTATACTTTTTTACATGGTGGAAAGTAGATATATTAATAAAAATTATTTAAATTTCTTTCCATTTATTTTGATTCATTTATTTAAAAAAATAAAATAGAACTTGCTAATGAAATTATTGAATTTATTGAATACCAAATTCAAAACTAATCCCAACATAAAGATATGTGAACTGGCAGAGCTAGCTAGTGCCTAGGGGCCACATGCCCTCTGAAAATATTAAAACAAAAAAACTACACTTATTGCAATAGTAGAACTCCAATCCAGACCAATTATTACCCCCCGCCCCAAGGATTATCCCGTTGAACTAAACTATTGGCTCCACCACTGTTTTAACCCAATGATTAATTTATGTGCAATTTAGATTATAAATTAATCATTGGGTTAAAACAGTGGTGGAGCCAACAGTTTAGTTCAACGAGATAACCCTTGAAACTAATACAAGTTTTAACCCAATGATTAATAAACCTAGTAAAAGAAAAAAAAAAGAAGCATAATTGTAAGTATGGTTGATTACAATATAGATATTCCTATCAACATTTAAACATGTGCATTAGGTGGAATACCAATTACCAAACTCATTAGGTGAGAAGGAATTGACTACTCCACTTAAGTTTATCTTTGATATCGACAATAAAGTGCTTATATTATATTCTATGACAATGTTATCATTGTTAAGGAATTTAATTTTGTAAAATTTCTTGGTCTGTCATGTACGAGAAACTATTAGCTAAAGGAGGCATTTCTTTATATTGGCATTTGGTGTTCAACCACAATGAGACGATGGGTTTAAATTAATACAAATCTACAAATTAAGTCATTAAGTGTGAGATCTCATGTCCCACTTGAATCCCAATACACTATAATATGGTGAAGTCAAATGGCAAATTTGGGTAGTTTACTATTAAATTCTATACTTACAAGAGAGTATGATTATTTTTTTTAAAGTAAAAAGTATTCTTATTTCATCATTAATGTATTTTTCAATAAAATTTCTTTAACACTTTGTTTTACATGTTGAAAATTAATAAACCTAGTAAAAAAAAAATGTATAATTGTAACTATGGTTGATTACAATATAGATATTCCTATCAACATTTAAATATGTGCATTAGGTGGAATACCAATTACCAAACTCATTAGGTGAGAAGGAATTGAATACTCCACTTTGCAAGTTTATCTTTTATATTGACAACAAATTGCCTATATTATACTCAGTGACAATGCCATTATTGTAAGGGAATTTAATTTTATAAAATTTCTTGGTCTACCATGTAAGAGAAATTATTAGCTAAAAGAGGCATTTCTTTATATTAGCATTTGGTGGTCAGCCATTTTGAGAATATGGGTTTAAATTGATACAAATCTACAAATTAAGTGATAAGTGTTAGATCTCGTCCCACTTGAATCCCAATCCACTATAATACGGTGGAGTCAAAAGGCAAATTTGGGTAGTTTACTATTAAATTCTATACTTATAAGAGAATAAATATGATTTTATTTTTTATTTTTTATTTTTTATTTTTTTTAAGTATGAAGTATTCTTATTTCATCACTAATGTATTTTGCAATTGAATTTCTTTAACACTTTGGTTTACATGTTGAAAATGTCTTTTTTGAGATAGAAAATGGTGCACCAACTTAATATTACTTTCACTTAAAAGGTAAAAAAAAAAAAAAAAAAAATTATAACCACCTACTTATGTAGATATTGTTTGCCTTAAATCGTGCAATAATATATTCTCACTTATGTATATATATATATATATATGATAAAGAGAAACTCATGCTTTCTTTATCTAAATTGAAAGATTATAATTACCATTCATGAGATCTATGTCCCACAGAATTATGAGGTCAAACAAATAAACATTTTTTACAGGACCAAACAAATTACCTCTTATGCAATCACTCGTGTCCCATAGGATTGTGGGGGTCAAACAAACAAACATTTTTTTATGGGATCAAACAAATTACCATACTAAGTTGGGAGGCTCTAATATCATTTGTAACAACTCACTCCCTTCCCCTCATGTAGACATTAACCATTCTAGCTTCAATAGGTATTCGTAACTTTAAAACTTATTTATATGGTTATATATAAAAATGATCACCTCCTTCCACCTTAGTCTTAATAAAAATGGAGTGGGAGAGATATAATTGAATTAAAATTTAAGTGTGAGATTTTTTTTTTCTTATAACCTGGATCAAGAATGAAGTGAGTTCAGACAATAGCTTACCCCACCTGGTCCTAATCCATTATTTATATATAAAATTAAATAATTTGTTGTTTTCATATTTCCTTTTTTAACACATATATTTATCATTAAAAAATAAAATATAAAATTGATGGATATGTATTTATAGATTATATTTATTAGAATATAATTAAAACTGAGTATATAGCGAACTCCTGGTTAGTTCTTACCTTACTATCAATTACATTAAAGATAAAAAAATATATCTCATTTTTAAAATAAAATAAATAAATAAATTGAAGGTAGGTATATAAAAAATACTAAATACATGTAAAGGGGAAAAAAGAGAAGGATACGTACTTACGTACTCTATGTTGAAAAATTTAAACGCCAAACAGAATCTCATGAAAGACATTAAAGCATACAGTAAAAAAAATTAGGGATTAAGAAAAAGCTGATCTTGATTGATTTCATGGAAAGTCATTCATGTACTCGTCTGGTGTTCAAGGATGCGCTCAATTCATGAAGGAGAGAAACCCCAGACTCAATTGGCTCTTCCCTTTCTACACCCAAAACAATCTGTGTGTTCTGAAGAGTTCGTCAGGACGTTCTCTTCTCAGAGCCAATAGAAAACAGAACAGGAATAGGATAGCCACACTTGCCTTTTCCCTTATATATATATATATAAATAAAAATAATTCATATCTATATATATATATGTCACATATCACATATACACAGTTTGGACTACTTGACTTAATGGGTCAGTCAAGTGAATTAGGGTGAGCTCATAGAAATCAAGCAACAATGTGTCCAGCCCCATTATGAACCACAATGCAAAAATAAAATAACATTGATTTATGACATTATCATATTGATTATGTAAGTCCACACATAAAATTCCAACACTCCACTCTCATGTGAATGCATGGACACATGAGTCCCATTTTTCTTTAAAAAATTATAATTATAATTTTTTTTTTAATCTAAAAAGTTAGTTGATTCGTACTTCTAGTCTCTACCCTCACACTTCACTCTTATTATTAAAACATAAATAACTTAATACTTAATACCATTGTGTAATATTTAAGGTTAAATTAAATTAAATTTTATTTAGATGAAATTCATTTAAATTTTATTTCATAAGGCTAGTTTAATGTATGCTCCGGTAAAACCTAAAAATATTTATTGAAAAATTCTAAAACATAGCCCCCTTATATTTGAATCAATTAATCAATAAGACTATGAGAATTAAATTATATTGAATCATATTTGTATCAATTACTGCACAAGTAGTTGCAAGAGGGGGATGAACCAGGAAACATCGATTCATGGAGGGATAGTGGTAAGCCATCCAAGTATGAACACATGGAGAATTGGGATGAGTTTGTTAAAAGACATCTCAAGTCAAAAGTGGGACGCAAACTTTATGGTTTAGATTAAGAATTGCATGAAAGGCTGATGATTCACCAGTCACCACCAACACCACTAACTCAACCTATACTGCTCCTTCCCAGTTCTCTATGTGCAGAAGAAGCCACTAGAATGTCGATAAAGAAAGCGATATATGGAGCTCCAAAATGCCTATAAATAGGGACACTTCCTACATCTTCCCTCACAACACACAAGTAGTAGCTAGCTGGTGTGATTAATTCTGATACATATATAGAGAGTGATTCTCAACTTTCTTTTCCCACAATGGGGAGTTCTAAGGTGATGGGTTTTGCATTCTTGGTTTTGCTGCTCCTGGATCTCTCCTTTGCTGCTAGAATATTGACGGAATATGGCGCCGATGGAGGTGGTGGTGGAGAAGGTGGCGGGGGCGGGGGCGGTGGTGGTTCCGCTGTCGGAGCTGGTTCAGGCTACGGTTCGGGTAGTGGTTCAGGGTATGGTGGTGCTGATGGGAACGGGTATGCAGGTGGTGGAGGTGGAGGTGGGGGTAGCGGAGGAGGTGGCGGCGGTGGAAGCGCTGGAGCCCCGGGTCTGGATCAGGCTACGGTTCAGGATATGGATCCGGTTCTGGTTACGGGTCAGGAAGTGGAGGGGGGAAAGGTGGCGGTTCCGGATCTGGTTCAGGGCTTCGTAGTTCTGATCGGGATGCAAATGCAAGTGGCGGAGGTGGAGGTAGTGGTAGCAAAGACGTTAAGGGAAGTGCATCATCCGGGTCTGGATCAGGCTATGGTGGAGGAGGGGGCGGAGGCTCTGGGTCCAGCGACGAGAGTGGCTCTGGACACGGATCAGGGAGCGGAAGCGGGAGTGGTGGTGGCAAAGGAGGTGGGGGAGGAGGAGGCGATGGAAGTGGAGTTGGTACAGGATCCGGATCCGGATTCGGCGGCGGAGAGAAGGGTTCACCCTGAAGTTGAAGAAAGGACCAATTAGTTAATAAAGCAGGCTAGGGTTGAGGAGTGTAAGTAAATTACTATCATACTTTATTAATTTTCACTTACAATTTAAATGAAATATTTGGCATTAATATGATATTAATGAGAATTCGAAATCTCAATGAGGGAGGAGGAAATAATAAAAAAGCTCAAAATGGGTTGGAGTGCTTGTTTCAATATAAATTCTATATGAATTTACATTATATTTTTAAAATTAGTTTTTGAATTTCTAAAATTTGAGTTATTAAGACCCTTAATTTTTTTAAAATTATTATTATTTTAAAGTAATTACCAAAGAGTCCTATATTTCATATTGAAATTGTTATCATTTAAAAAAAAAAAAAAAAACAAAAAATGTATCCAAATCAATGCTTTAAAGTCCACTTGGATATATTTTCCGTTTTTGGTTTTTAATATAAAAAAATAATAATAACTTTACGTAAGATGCAAGAACTCCATAGAGGTTAGCAAAGATTTTTAACACTGTTTAAAACAATGTTACTACCTCAAATTTTAAAATATTTAAAATGTTTATTAAAGAAATAAGGTAAATCTATATTTCTTATATAAAATGGTCATCTATTATATGAAAATTTTTTATTTTGAAAATAAATAAAAAATATCAAAAGGATACTTAGAGCCTATTTGAAAATATTTTCAAGAATGAAAAAAATATTATTTTAGAATTTTTTTTTTAATGTTTTCTAAAATAAAAGTTTGTTTGAGAATTTTGAAAGTTTTCTATTTGTTTTCTATGTTTTTAATTTTTTTAAAAATTAAAATTTATATATAATACTTTATTTGTAATTACCCTTCATATTTGTTTCATTATTTTTTTTAAAACTGAAAATTTATTGTTTTTTGTTTCTTACTTGCCAAACATTTCTTTTCTCAAAAATAGTGAAGCCTTAATTTTATATATATATTTTAAAAAAGGGCAAGAAATAACACTCATGTTATTATATAGATGTGAAGATCAGTTTTTGTACAACATAGTTAGTTTATATATGATAAAAATTGAACCAACCAAATTTTAAATGAAAAATTGAAATAAACAAGTCTTTAAGTGCAATTTGGTTTGATTTTTGTTAGTCGGTTTTGATACGACTTACTGATTTTTTTTTTTTTATCTTTAACTCAATTTTAATTTTTTTTTGTTTTAAACCTAAAATCCATTAATAGGAATTTATATTAGGTCTTAAGTCTAATTTTTTTAAAAAAATTAATTCAAATCATCTTGAATTAATTTAATCATAATATAAAACAAAAAATTAATTTAATAGAACCTAATATATAAAAAATTATCAAATATCAAACAATTATATATAAGTTTTAAAATGTCAATTTGGTTTGATTTATATTAATTATGAAACAAGAAAATAGAAAATCAAACCAACAAGATCGATTTTCAAAATTCTTAAATCGAACTGATTTTTTTATTAATAAAAATCGAATCAATATGATCAATTTTGGTTGGTTTTGATTAATTTGTTGGTCTTTTTGGTTTTGCATAGACCCATAATTAGAATCATTTTCATGAAATAGAATTTTAATTAAGCTTTAAAACCCACCTCATAAAATTTCAAAGCAAATATAAAGACCAAATTAGCTAGATAATATAAGATGAGATAACATATCTTATCTCATATTCAAACAATAATGGAATGGAATAAAGCATCTTATGGATTATAAATTTATTTTTTTCATTCATTTTTTTTTGTCATTTTAAAATTTTTTTGTATTACTCATTTTTTAAAATAAATTTTTTTATTAAAGAATAAATTTATAATTCACAAAAGAAAATAATTCTAAGAATTATGTATAAAATACAATATAAAATAGTATTAAATATGTGATATAAAAATAATAGTAACCTCTTTACAAAATATAAGTTTGAGACTCTTATATTAAAAAGGTAATAGATTTTAAATTTGATTAAAAATTTTAAGATATTAAAAAAAAAAATTAATATCAAATCTATAGTTTCTTTATAAAAGTTTTTTCTTTTTACATAGAAGTTTTTTATTTTTAAAAACAAAAAACATAAAGTATATTCAAACTAAACTTAAATTACAAATTATGAAATGATTTCTAAAGAAACATTAAAATTTAGAGAGGCTCTGAGTGTATTTAGGGTGTTTTTAAAAAATGCTTTTAGCCTAAAAAGTGTTATTAAAAAAAAAATATTTTGTAAAATTTAGAAAACACTTTTAAAATTTTGAAAAATCACTTGGATAGTGTTTTTTGGATAAATATTTTATAACTCATTCTCCTAAAAATATTTTCAAACATAATAATTTCACTAAAAATACTTTTAGTAAAAACATTGTCCCACCTACTCTTCATACTTTTTTTTTTTAATAATAAATATTGGAATGCAATATGAATTTTATTTTAAATAAATATTGAACATATGCATAATATAAGATATCCAAGTCCATATTTTTAAACAAATATTGAAATACAATATATTTTTCAATTTATTTTTTATTTATTCTACAAACTAAATATTAATATGATATAATATCTTTTATTAAAAGTAATATTATAAGATATCATTTCCATAGGATATAATATTTATTATTATTGTGCTTAATTTTTTTAATTATTATATTATTAATAGAAAAAGAAGAATAAAAAATAATATTTGAACCCACAAAAGTTCAAATTTCATAATTATCAAAAAATAATTTGTGTTTTTTTCATTTGAATAATAATTTTATTTCACATGCAACACGTGCATATGACATAAAAGACATATTATTATTATTATTATTATTCATCATAAATCAGTTTAATTATTTTGAAAATAAATGAAAAATATTAATTAATTATGTTGATTTCAAATTATCAATTAGGCAAACGATAAATTTTGGTGTCAAAACAAGTTGAAAAGATAATTTTATATTCAGTTGCATTTTTTGTATTAATTATTTTAGAACATTTATATTAAGTATCATTATTTTTAAATTAAAAAAACAAATCGGAAAGCATTCTTGTGATATAAAATTTCAAACGCCATGCATGTATCAACAAAGAAGATTTTCAAAGATAAGCATTTACAAATAAATTTGAATTCATAATATACCTATTGCCTAAGATGCATAAACTAAAGGGAAAATCACTATACAAGGTAGGCTACGGGTGATAATGACCCAAAAGGGTCATCAACTTTGATAAGTCTTCAAAAAGACTTTAAAATATAAAAACTTAAATATATCCTCATACTTTTCATTTAAAGTTAAGCATATCTCTAGTTTGTATTTTTTCTATTTTTTCTTTTCTAATTATTATTATCATCATCATTATCATCATTATCATCAATAACCTATCAAATAAGAATAATATTGTTAGCCCAAGGGTTCTCTTAATCATATTTTGAGGATAACAAATCATTACTAATTATTTTAAATTAAAAAAAAAAATTCAGATGCTAATTTGAAAATTCATCAAAGGATTCAATGGATGCAAGATTAAGAGATACGGAAGACATTTTAATCCTATGAAACATTTGGAGGATGAATGCATGGGTGCACTTAGGATTTTCAAATATTTTCATGTATCTTTAAAAACTCAGTTTATTCATTAAAGTTACATTTCCATTAAAACCCAAATTTTAACATATAAACCTTAAGCAAATCGTTTCAAAATTAGCATAGTCATTGACCTAAAGACTTTGTCTAAGTGTTAGAAGTGAAAAGAACAAAAAATGATAGGTTTTTCGGGTAAAAAATGGTGAATTAGTCGAGGCACTAGTCAACCGGCTCAACTAGTTATGGTACTAGTCAACCGGTTATATCTTCTCGGTCTAGGGCTGATCGAGATATGCAAAAAATCTTCTATTTTCTAGTAGCCTTTCATTCTCAATTGATGGTTATGTCTTCCGATCGAGGTTTGGTCAAGACCTGGTTGAGGTCCGATCGACGCCTAATGGTCACTTATCATGCATTTATCGTTAAATGGCTAGTCAATCGGTCGACCCCCAACTCGTCCAGTTGAAACTGTTTTTTGGCATTTTGGCTCTCAAGGCTAGAAACCTATCAATTAAGAGCTCCACTTCATTTATGAGTATAAGAACACGTACATTTATTTGTTTACTTATTTATTCTTGACTAAAAAACTCTCATTTTTTTCTTAGTGCATTAAACCTCCATTTGCATATTCCTTTATACACCCTTATGATTCTTTTTAGCATCTGAGTTGTATTTAAGTTATTGCTGAGCTAGGTTGAGAAACTTAAATTTGTATTTGAGTGTTTTTGTGAGAGTTAGAAGCTTTAAGTAAAGACTTGAAGGGATTGTGTAAGTGCCCATTGGAGCCGAAATTCTAAGTCGTTGGACTCTTAGTTGAAGTTCCAAGTATAGTAGAACTCTCACTCGATTAGGAGCTTGAGGTGAATGGACATAGGCAAAAGGTGTCGAATCACTATAAAATCTGAGTTTGTTCTTTTTAACATTATCCTTTTATATTTGTTATTCTTTTACTTGAATTTATTGTATTTGAAAAAGAATTTTTGAAATCCAATTCACATCCGTTTCCTCCCCCCACTCCCTTTGGGGTGTTTTCCTTGTTAAGATTAACCTTAATTTTCTCAAATACATATATATATATATATATAATAATTAATTATAAATTATTGTTTCATTACTTATTATTTTAAAAATATTCTAAATAACTTATTCAAATAACAATAATTATAATATAATGATCTTAAAAATTGTTATTTCATTCCAATAATTTAAAAAATAAATTTATTATTTTTTTATTATATAGATTTCATAAGAAAACATTATAATAAAAAATTTGTTTTTTTTTTTTTTTTTTATAAAATAAATTTTAAAAGTTATTGTTATATAAAATAAATGTTTCATATCAATACAATAAATAAATAAAAAATGGATCAAAATTTGAAAGAAAATTCATAATATGCAATCATATACATGCATTACCAGAACACAATTAATGAAAGTGCATTAAAAATAATTTCGTGTACATTAAAAAGAATTAAAAAATAAACTTCATACCTACATGTAATTTTATAATTTTATAGACTCATATTTGTAGATATCAATATCTTTCCAAAAAAAATTTTCTTGAATTAAGTAATCACATTAATCTTACCAAAAAAAAAAAAGAAGAAGTAATAAGTTCTTATATTGGTGGGAACCTAAAATCCATGGGTAGTGAATTTTTCGTCTAGCTCTCTTTCAAATTTTTGAAGTAATACATATGCTATATTATAAAAAAAAAAAAAATTATTAAGAATTTATGAGCTATTATTTAGGTAACTAGAAAAAGATGAAAATATGAGAATATTAGATTATAAAAGTGTTTATACTCCTTTACATGGTGGAAAGTAAATATATTAATTAAAATTATTTAAATTTCTTTGGATTTATTTTGATTTATTTATTTAAAAAAATTAAAATAGAACTTGCTAATGAAATTATTGAATTTATTGAATACCAAATCCAAACTAATCCCATTACATAAAGATATGTGCATTGGTGGAGCCATCTAGTGACTAGGGGGAACATGCCCCCTCTAACTAACCAATTATTGTCCCCCCTAAAAATAACAACTCTAGATTACTGGGTTAAAGCCTGTATTTGTTTCAATGGTTGCCCTCCTTGAACTAAATTGTTGACTCCACCACCACAAACATGAAAAATCATGTCTCATTATAATTTCTAATCTAAATTACACATAAATTCATAAACCTAGTTAAAAAAAAAAGGATAATTGTAAGTATGCTTGATTACAATATAGATATTCCTATCAACATTTAAATGTGTGCATTAGGTGGAATACCAATTACTAAACTCATTAGGTGAGAAGGAGTTGACTGCTCCACTTTACAAGTTTATCTTTTATATCGGCAACAAATTACCTATAATATATTCCATGACAATGCCATCATTGTAAGGGAATTTAATTTTATAAAATTTCTTGGTCTGTCGTGTAAGAGAAATTATTAGCTAAAGGAGGCATTTCTTTATATTAGCATTTGGTGGTCAACCATTATGAGAATATGGGTTTAAATTAATACAAATCTACAAATTAAGTCATGAGTGTTAGATCTCATGTCCCACTTGAATCCCAATCCACTATAATATGGTGGAGCCAAAAAGCAAATTTAGGTAGTTTACTATTAAATCCTTTACTTATAAGAGAATAAATATGGTTTTTTTTTTTTTTTTTTGAAGTATGAAGTATTCTTATTTCATCATTCATGTATTTTACCATAGAATTTCTTTAACACTTTGTTTTACATGTTTAAAATGTCTTTTTTGAGATAGGAAATGGTGCACCAACTTAAGATTACTTTCACTTAAGAGGCAAAAAAAAAATGTAACCACCTACTCATATAGATATTGTTTGCTTTAAATCCTGCAATAACCTACTCTCAATTATGTAAATATTATCTGCTCTAAACTCAAAAGATTCTGATAATTTTAAATATATCTACATGATAAAGAGAAACTCTCATTTTCTTTATCTAAATTGAAATATTATAATTACCCTTCATGCGATCACTCGTGTCTCACAAGATTGTGAAGTCAAACAAATAAACATTTTTTGCGAGACTAAACAAATTACCCTTCATGTGAAAACTCGTGTCCCATAAGATTGTGGGATCAAACAAACAAATATATTTTTGTGGGGCCAAACAAATTACCATACCGAGTTGGGAGGCTTTAATATCATTTGTAACAACCCGTTCCCTCCCCCTTATATAGACATTGACCATTCTATCTTCAATAGGTCCTTATGACTTTAAAATGTATTCACATAGTTAAATATATATATATACTTCATTTGAACACAATGCCTTTATCATGTTTTAAGAGTTATAAAGTCAAACGGAGAAATACCTCATACGAGACCAAATAAATTCCCACACAAAATTGATAATCGATTCTAATACCATTTGTAGTAGTTCATTACTAATTGTGTGTGTCTACATGATTAAGACATCATCTTTCTATCATATAGGATTGTAGGATAAAAAATTGTAGAAATGTTATCCACTTTGATCTCAAAAGGTCCTTATGATTTTAAAACATATTTATATGGTTAAAAGGAACTCATATATATAGTGTATGTGTGTCAAAAACCTTTTGGTCCATCCAATATGAAAGATCACAATTAATAATCAAGATCTTAGCAAGGTCATTAATTAGATGATAATTAATGAAAATTATAGCACAAAATCCACCCACAAGATGGGGACAGGAAATGATGCAACAACTTGATATCACTTTCATAAAGAAAAAAAAAAAGAGCCCACTACTCAACAAGATCTTAGGAGGGATGATAATTAAGGAAAACTACACCACAAACTAAAAGGAAAATGTGCAAAACGTGACCATCATATAAGCATCTAATTAAATAAAGCCTTCCACAATCCTAATTTAGTAAACAAAGTAATTAACTTAGTCAATCTCTCAATCGGTGCTCCTCCTTCATGTACTCAAATTCCAACACTCATTGGACAAGAAATATGGGTTGCCATGAAGGGCTTATTTGGAAACTGTTTTTTAAAACAGTTTTTTATTTTCCAGAACAAAAAACATAAAAATGCAAAAAACATATTTGGCAATCAACAACTATTTTCTATTTCCTATTCTTAAAAATAGAAAACATTGTGTTTTCAAATTTGAGTTATTTTCACTTGTTTTCTAAGAAATGTTTTAAGAAATAATTATACAAACATATACAATAATTAAAAATAAAATAAATATAAAAATTATTTTTAAAACATATTTAAAAATATTAAAATAAGATTAAAAAAATTTTATGTTTTCAAACAAACTTTTATTCTACAAAAAAATCAAAGAGCAGTTTTTAAAAATTGCTCTCAAAAACTAATTTTCATAATTGTTTTCAAAAGTAGCTACCAATTAGCGCTAAAAGACTTTGTCAATGATGATAAAGTGTTATCTCAATAAAGAATATATATATGTAGTTAATATTAATTATTAATATATTGCATTTATATAAATATAAATATAAATAACCATTATTATGAAAATGGTAATTTACATTATTATGAGAATAGTAAATTCTCTTAATATGCTCTGGTTCTATTTTTTTTTTTTATATCAAAGTTGAAGATATTTGCATATGTTCTTTAACATAAGCAAAAGGTATTTAATTACTGCGACTTAGCTACAAGGTTACAATTTAAATAAGTTGGAAAGGATTGTTTAATCTAATTAAAAAACAATCAATTCAGGTATAATAATATGATTTATAATCCAAGCTATTCAATACAAATCCAATTTCGCCTTATTTTTTTAACTAAGTCTAGATTAAGTTTGGATTGATTAGATTAGATTTGAATTCATTAGGTTGTTTAATTCAATATCTACCTATAATATGTATACTTTTCTAAAAATCAAAAAATTGTATGATATGAATATAATTTGAATTTTTTCTTAAGAATCTAAAAAGAAAATCAATAAAAATAAATATTAGCATATAAAATCATTTAAATTATAAATGTTTAAAAAAATATAATTGTTTGAACAGGAATTACACTCTATGAGATATAATCTCGCGTTGTTCCGCAATAACTCAATGGTAGAGCGATCGACCGTTAACCTACTTGTCATAGGTTCAAATCCTACTTGGGAAGATTTGATTCATTCTGAATTAATATATATATGCTAATACTTGTATGGATTTGAGTTATCCAAATTTAATCTTAAGTTCAAATAACCCAACTTAAATACTCAAAATAATTATTCAAATCCTTTTAAAATAGGATTAGATTGAGGTTTCATGTACTAATACACATAAGTTACATCCCTATGTTTTAAAAATGTCATTTTCGGGATAGGAAATGGTATAACAATTTGATATTATTAAAAAAAAAACCACTGTATCGAGATCTTAGGAGAGATATATAATTAACAAAGACTCCACCCAAACCAAAAGTAAAATATGCACAAGATGACAATCAAATAAGTTTATAAATTAAGTTATAATGTCTTCCACAATCCCAATTTAGCTAAACAAATCAATTAACCTAGACAATCACTCAATCAATGCTTCCTATAAATATACTCAAATCCCAACACTCATTGGACAACATACATGAGATGCCACTATAAGACTTTGTCAATGATGATGATAAGTATTATCTCAGTAAACAATACATATATAGATATAGTTAATGGTAATTAAATATATTGCATGCGCACATATATACAAAACCATTGACAAGTCCAAAGAATTGACGACTCCTATATATGTTAATTGCTAGCTGGCTGCAATACACCACCATAATGCTCCATTGCAATGATTGAAACACTGCAAAAGCAAATGGTCAACAAAGAAAAATGGGGAAGCCAAAATAGAATGCCCTCTGTCATTGTAAGGTTGCAGATATGAAGGAAGGGGAAGAAGCACTAACATTTGGAGTAGAGAATTTGGGTAGGTGAGCTTGGTAGGGGTGTTTCATGTTTGTGGCCAAGCTTATTTAGGTTTTCTGAAAGTAGAATGGGTTGAAATGGGCGGTGGGAGGCAACAAGATTTAGGGACAACCCATGGTTCTAGGGTATTCTTTTAGTAGAGGTTGGGGACTGGTGAGGGATGTGTGGTTTAATAATCAAACAAGTGGGGAAAATAGCCACTCGTGGTATTATAGAAAGTAACTTAAAATTTTAATTAAGGAAGAGAAAAGGGTGAATATTTTGGAAAAGTGATCACCACCTTCCACCATAGTCTTTATAAAAATGGATTGGGAGAGATATAATTGAATTAAAATTTAAGTGTGAGATTTTTTTTTTTTTTTTTTTTTTCTTCTAACCTGGATCAAGGATGAGGTGAGTTCAGACAATAGCTCACCCCACCTAGTCCTACTCCATTATTTATAGATAAATTTAAATAATTTTTTTTTCATATTTCCTTTTTGAACACATATATTTATCATAAAAAATAAAATATAAAATTGATGCATATGTATTTTAGATTATATTTATCAGAATATAATTAAAACTGAGTATATAGCAAACTCCTGGTTGGTTCCTACCTTATTATCAATTACATTAAAAATAAAAAAATATATCTCATTTTTAAAATAAAAAATAAATTAATTAATTAAAAGAAAATTGAAGGTAGGCATGTTAAAAATGTTAAATACATGTGATGTGATGCGGAAATAGGAGAAGGGTACGTACTCCACTCTCATGTGAATGCATGGACACATGAGTTCCATTTTTTTAAAAAAAATTATAATTTTAATTTTTTTTAATCTAAAAAATTAGTTGATTCATACTTCTAATCCCTTCCTTCACACTTCACTCTTATTATGAAAACACAAATAACTTAATACTTAATATGTCATATTTAGGGTTAAGTTAAATTAAATTCTATCTAGATTTAAGTAATTTAAATTTTATTTCATAAGGCTAGTTTAATGTATCCTCCTGTAAAACCTCAAAATATTTATTGAAACATTTTGATATATGGAGCTCCTGTAAAAAGCTACTAGAACCTCCATAAACAAAGCGATATATGGAGCTCCCAAATGTCTATAAATAGGGACACTTCCTACATCTTCCCTCACAACACACAAGTAGTAGCTAACTGGTGTGATTACTTCTGATACATATATAGAGTGATTCTCAACTTTCTTTTCCCATTATGGGGAGTTCTAAGGTGATGGGTTTTGCATTCTTGGTTTTGCTCCTCCTGGATCTCTCCTTTGCTGCTAGAAGATTGAAGGAATATGGCGCCGACGGAGGTGGCGGAGGAGATGGTGGTGGAGAGGGTGGCGGGGGCGGTGGTGGTTCCGCTGTAGGAGCTGGTTCAGGCTACGGTTCGGGTAGTGGTTCAGGGTATGGTGGTGCTGATGGGAACGGTTATGCAGGTGGTGGAGGTGGAGGTGGGGCTAGCGGAGGAGGTGGCGGCGGTGGGAGAGCTGGAGCCCCCGGGTCTGGATCAGGCTACGGTTCAGGATATGGATCCAGTTCTGGTCACGGATCAGGAAGTGGAGGGGGGAAAGGTGGCGGCCGCGGTGGTGGTTCCGGATCTGGTTCAGGGCTTCGTATTTCTGATCGGGATGGGAATGCAAGTGGCGGAGGTGGAGGTAGCGGTAGCAAAGACGTTAAGGGAAGTGCATCATCCGGGTATGGATCAGGCCATGCTGCAGGAGGGGGCGGCGACGGACACGGATCAGGGAGTGGAAGTGGGTACGGAAGCGGGAGTGGTGGTGGCGTAGGAGTTGGGGGAGGAGGAGGTGGAGGAGAGGGCTGAGGCTCTGGGTCCGGCTGCCGGAGTGGCTCCGGATCCGGATCAGGGAGCGGAAGTGGATCGGCATATGGTGACCGAAACGGCGGCGGAGAGGAGGGTTTACCCTGAAGTTGAAGAAATGATCAATTAGTTAATAAAGCATGCTGGGGTTGAGGAGTGTAATTAAATTACTATCATACTTTATTAATTTTCACTTACAATCTAAATGAAATATTTTACATTAATATGATATTAATGAGAATTTGAAATCTCAATGAGGGAGGCGGAAATAATAAAAAAGCTCAAAAGAGAGAATATATAGAAATATTGGAAAAATGGGTTGGAGTGGTATTAATTATTTTTCACATCTACTCATGAATACTTGATTAACTTTTGAGGTATTACATATATATTCTCATAAGTGCTTGTTTCAATATAAATTCTATATGAATTTACATTATATCTTTAAAATTAGTTTTAGAATTTCTAAAATTTGAGCTATTAAGACCCTTAATTTTTTTAAAAATAATTCTTAAAAATTATTATTATTTTAAAGTAATTATCAAAGAGTCCTACATTTCATATTGAAATTGTTATCATTTTTTTAAATAGAAAACAAAAAATGTATCTAAATCAATAGTTTAAAATCCATTTCGATATATTTTCCGTTTTTTGTTTTTCACATAAAAAATTAACAATAATTTTACATAAGATACAACAACTCCGAGAGGTTAGCAAAGATTTTTTAAACTGGTTAAAAAATAAGATATTAAAAAACATTTTACTACCTCAAATTTTAAAATTTTTAAAATGATTATTAACTAAATAAGGCAAATTTATACTTCTTATATGAGATGGTCAACTATATATTATATGGAAACTTTTTATTTTAAAAATTAAAAATAAAAAAATATATCAAAATAATACTTAGGGTATATTTGGCAACATTTTCAAGTATGAAGAAAGGTTTTTTTAAGAACTTTTTTTTTTTTTTTTTTTTATGTTTTCTAAAACAAAAATTTGTTTGAGAAATTTGATCCACAAAGTTAACTAAATTATAAAAGAAAAATAACAAATAAAGAATAGGAAATGCTAGCTTTATTTTATGATCACTTTGATCTGTCATTTTAATCATATATATTCAATATCATTTTTACATTCAATTATCATTTATTATATAGAAAATGAAAAATGTGAAGCTATATGTAGCATCTTTAAATTTAAAAATAAATAAATAAATAAAAGATAACTAAATTATCAAAAAAGTGGCCAACACCTGTAGAAGTGGTAGAGTTTAATAGTCACTAAAAATAAATTAAATTTAAAAAATAAAAATTTCTCAAAAACTTAATTATTGTAAAATAACAGAATGAAAGGAAGAAGAAAATAGATAAATAAATAAACAGAAACACTAAAGAAAATAGAATTGTTATTTTATTACTAGGTTTTCTATTTTTATAAAAAGTCAAGAAAATATTTGCATTAATAAGGATAATCATTCACAATTTCTTACAATCCAATAAATTTTCATATTTTATAACATTTCCCTTTGAATGATTATAAAAATATGTCACATTAAAACCTTACTAGAAAAAACATATTAGAAAAACCTTATTAAAGGAAAAATTATCCAATATTCTTTAAGACTATTATGACTGCCTCAATAAGAACCTTGTCAATAAAACCCAATTAGACAAAACCTCAATGAAGGGAAAAATGGTACAATATAGTGATAACCTTATTAATTTATTCCCCCTTATGTTGATACGATTGTACCTTTATTAGTGATTGCTGCATTTTAATCTTATATAAAAGTTTTTTGAGTGTTGTAGTTGGCAATACTTTTATGAATAAGTCTGCTAAATTTTCGTTTAATCGTACTTGTTGAACATAGATTTTACTACTCTTCTAAAGCTTATAAATGTAAATAAACTTGAATATGTATGTTGGGTTTCATCACCCTTAAGGCATTCTTCTCTAATCTACATGATAAAAAATAATAGAAAAATCAATTATAAAGAAGTATTGTTACTATTAGAAACTAAAGAATGAATGTAGTCATAAGAGAGAAGAGACGGCACCAATCAAGAACAAGAATAGAGAAATCCGGATAAAAATAATTTAGGTATCATCGTGAAGGTCATTGACGGTAAAAACATGTGATGTGAGTCAACAGGTAAAAACGTTCATACAAGCCATAAGAAACAACCTAATGGTCTTTGTTTAACAAAGATAAGAACCTAATAATATAGCCAAATCCAAGTTGGAATAAGACTTGGTAAGTTGAATAGAGTTGTACCATCAACAACCTAAGGGCAATAGGGCTAGCCATGAAAATTGAATGGGTCAAATTATACTACACAGCATTTGGAGCTCCAAATTCACCATTCCCTGATGAAAAATGATACACTTTTCCTTTGAAACTCAATTAAATTCTTTTTTTCTCTTTTTCTCTCTTTTTGTTTTTGGGTCTAACACCTCTCGTTTCCAATATTAAACTCATAGATGAGTCCATTTTAGGAATCAACAAACTTAAAATTCGTTTGATAGTAATTCTAGAAAACGTTTTTAATATTTCTAATACTTGAAAATTTTTATCATTCAAGTGTTATGAATGCTAAAAATATTTTCTAAAATCACTCCTGAACACATTCTTAAAGTAGTTCATGCATAATGAGCTAAACCAAACATTTCCTCCAAGTTAATGTTAACATTTTAAGTCTGTTGGATTTGCATGAATAACAACTTTTTAAAACTTCTTATCAAATTGCTGCAACTGCAACTACTATATATGTTTGACTAGCAAGAAAATACATGAAAATAAAAAAATAATAAGAAAATTTTAAAATTTAGCATCTTAATTCCCATTCTTCTACCCCTAACAAACAAAAAATCTCAACTCAACTGAGCCTAATTCAACCAAACATCACCCAGTCCAAACAGTTGTCATTTCCATTAATATGTTGCTAAGAAATGAAACAAACTTTAAATCTTACAATTCCATTAGCCAGTCAACTGAATCATATCCATTGTAATTTGTAAAGCATAAGATTCAAAATTCCATTTCCTTCTCTTCCCTGACTTTCTCAGTGACCAAACAGAGACTTAATGCAAATTTATTTAAATACGGATTCTACAAAGTTGATCTTTGCAACGATGATCGCTCAGAGATCCAGATCTGGAGTTCAAATTCAGACAACGAAGTGTCCAAAAAAATTCAAACTTGAAGCAGATGGATTGAGGCAACAGAGTCAACAGTACCTGAATTTTTCAAAGTTTTGGTAACTCAGTACCGTTGAAACCGATCGAACCGAGATTTCACGGCAGAGAATCGCATCCAAATTCCAATGTGGCAAGATCGGATGGTGTCGGTGGTCTGACAAACAGCGGATCTCCACTATCGATTGCTTTCTGCACGTGTTGGTATGGACAAAATAAACCGAAAAGCGCAAGGTCGGCCTCCACGTTGGACAAAATAACTGGGCTTCCTGCAACAGGCTACGCCATACATATTCAAGCATTTCCAAAGCCCAAAGCCCAAAGCGCAGCCCAGCCTAGCCCATCACACTAAAAATGGTTCAGACCAAAAGATTATCCAAAAGGTTGCAATCCTTTTCAACAATCCAATTTAATTAATCTCTGAAAACCAACCAATCAAATTCGAAGTAAATAATACATATAAAGACCATGGTTATTCATATAATATAAGATAGAATAAAAGACGAGATAATATATCCAATCTCATGTTTGAATTGTGATAACATATATTTAAAATTTATTCCTTTTATCCATTTTTCTTACAATTTTTTATATAAAAATTTATTAAAAAATTAAATTTATATTTCACAAACGAAAAGAATTTTAAAAGTATGTATAAAATATGTGTTATTTAATAATAAATAAATGTATACCTAATTACATAATATTATATTTTTATTTATAAATTTTAAATAATAAAATCATGAGTATTATTAATAAATAAATAATAACTTTTATATAAAATATAAGAACTTTTGAAGGCTTATATTGAAAAGATAATAGATTTTAAATTTGCTTTAAAATTTTAAGTTATTAAAAAAAATATTATCTGAAATTTTAAAAAATTTTAAGGTAATTTTTGAAAATATAAAATAAATGTATACATTTTACACGAAGAGTTTTTATTTTTAAAAACAAAAAATAAAAAAGAATATCCAAATTAAGCCTAAATTATGAATTATGGAATGATTTTTAAATAAATATTAAATTGAGAGAGATTTCATACTTTTTTTTAATGACAAATATTGGGATATAATATGAACTTTATTTTAAATAAATATTGAATATTATGCCATTCAATTCTATCCTATTTAAACAAATGTTGAAATGTAATATGCTTTTGGATTTATTTTTTGTTTATTCTATAAACCAAATAATAATATAATATATTTCATAGGATATAATATTTATTATCATTATTGTGCATAATTTTTTATTAAAAATTTATTATATTATTAGTGATAGGATAGGTATTTTTTTTCAATTAAGAATTATTTTAAATTACTTATGAAAATCAATCAAACATCATATTGAATTCATAGCATAAAACAAGTTAAATATATGTTATTAGAAGGAAAAAAAAAAAAAAAAAAAGCAAGAAGATTTAGAAAAGATTAAAAAAAGGAGATCATGTTTCATGGATTTTTTTTATCACAAATTTCATATATTTCATAAACAATTTAAACTAAAAACTCTTTTTTTTTTTTTTAATTAAAATTTGTATTCGTGCAATGCATAAGTAAAATTTATCTTTGACAATAAATAAATTAATAATTTTGAAGATAGATTTGTCTATCCATGAATTAAGCAAAAAAAAATTCAAATCTAATAAAAAATTTTGATAAAATAAATTTAAAATAACTATCACATTATTAACTAAACTACACATACACACAAGTAGAAAGAAAACGATAAAATTTTTAACGTGGTTCCAAGATCAATGTGATCCCTACATTCCCAGAGTGCACCAATACTCAACAATCCACTAATAAAAAAGAATGAGAAAAGTTACAATTATGAAGATCTCGAAAAATACCTCTTAATTGACATTACACTCTCTAAAAACAAAACCCTAAACGTAAAAGGATTAAATATGTAATAGAGGCAAACTCGTCAATCATCACATAAAAAATAAAAAAATAAAAAAAATTCTCCAAGGGTGCTAACTAGCTCGACTCTCGGCATTTTGAGTAAAGCGCAATAAAACTGATTCAAATTTCACAATTCAACAACATTTATATCAACACAGTAAATAAAAAAAGTTGATTAAAAATTTAAAGAAAATTCATAACATAAAATCATACGCATATATTACTAGAAAAAATCTAATGAAAAGTACACTAAAAATAATTTGTGTACATTAAAAAGAATAAAAAAATTATAATTTGTGTACATATCTTATAATTTTATAGATTCATACTCGTAGATATCAATGTTGTTTGATTTTTCTCTCTTGAATTAAGTAATCACCATTAATTTTAAAAGGAGAAAATAAGTAATAAGTTCTTTTGTTGGTCGAAACCTAAAATCAACAAATGGAAAATTTTTCATCAAGTTCATGTCTTATATATATATATATATATATATATAGAGAGAGAGAGAGAGAGAGAGAGAGAGAGAGAGAGAGAGAGAGAGAGAGAGAGAGAGAGAGAGAGAGAGAGAGAGAGAGAGAGAGAGAGCTCTCTTTCATATCTTTGAAGCCTTAACTTAGGTAATACACATATACTCAAATATGTGGAAAGTAAATATATTAATTAAAGTTATTTAAATATTTGTCTAAATTAAAATTTTTTACTCACATATACTCATTAGAACTGATACCTGAAAAAATTGGTCTCATTGTAATCTCTAATTTAAGTTACACCTAAATTAATAAACCTTGTAAAGAAAAATTGTAATTATAAGGATGCTTAATTACAATATAGATATTCCAATCAACATTCAAGTACGTGTCTTAGGTGGAATACCAAACTCCCTAGCATTGTTAAGTTTTGTTATTCTAAATGTTAGGTTGTTTTGGTTTGTTACCACTCAACCAATAAGTCCCTATTGTTAAGGGATGGTTGTTTGATTGATTTAATCATACCATGTTATTAGGATTTGTTAGACATAGGTTGTTATTTCTTGTTTCAGCTTGTTCTATAAGGCTATATAATAGTCAAGTTTGTTCTTCAATAATTCAAAGTGATTTCTTCTAATTTCCTTATCTTTTCATAAGTTTTTTCTGTTTTTTAACATTCAGTATCAAAACACCATTACAGGGCCTGGTTAAAATTAGAAGCAGCAATCTTCTACGTGTGTAGTAATTGAAGTATGATGACAAAGAATTCATTTGTGCAACCAAGAGTTCCAAAATTTAATGGGCACTATGATCATTGGGCGATATTCATGGAAAAAATTTTACGTTCAAAAGAGTACCAGAGCTTGGTGAGAATGAGATTCCTACACCAACAGAAGGTGTTGTTCTCACAAATGCCCAAAAGAAGAACATTGATGATCATAAGTTGAAATATTTGAAAGCAAAGAACTATCTATTTCAAGTATTAGATCGTTCAATCTTATAGACAATCCTCAACAAGGATACAACGAAGAACATATAGGATTCTTTGAAGCAGAAATATCAAGGTACAACATGAGTAAAGCATGCACACTTGCAAGCTCTTCGAAAAGAGTTTGAAATTCTTCACATAAAGGTAAGAGAATCTGTGAATGAGTATTTTGTTTGGACCTTTACCATAGCTAACTGAATGAAAGCAAATGGTAAGAACAAGGAGATGTTGTTGTAGTTGAAAAGATTTTGAGATCCATGACTTCCAAGTTTGATTATGTTGAGTGTTCCATTGAGGAGTCTAAGGATATAGACACCTAAACCATTGATGAGTTGCAAAGCAGCCTACTTGTGCATGAACAACACATGAGTTCTCATGTTGAAGAAGAGCCCACTTTGAAAATTACTCATGGAGATCAATCTGGAGGAATGGGTCAAGGTCGTGGAAGTTTTAGCAGAAGAGGAAGGGAATGAGGCAGACAAAGCTTCAACAAGACCATAGTGGAGTGCTATAATTGTCACAAACTAGGGTATTTTCAATGGGAATGTCCAAGCAAGGAGAAGGAGGCCAACTATACAGAGAATCAAGAATAGATGTTGTTAATGGCTTACGTGGATATGGATAAGGCCAATAGAGAAGGTATGTGGTTCCTTAACTCAGGATGTAGCAATCATAGGTGTGGGAAGAAGGAATACTTCTCAAATTTTGATGGAAGTTTCAAAGATTCGGTGAAATTGGGCAACATCTCAAGCATGGTCGTAATAAGAAAGGGTAATGTATGACTACAAGTGAATGGAATAGCACAGATCATCACAGGAGTTTTTTATGTGTCGAAGCTGAAAAACAATTTACTGAGTATTGGGCAACTGCTAGAATAGGGGCTTACCATTCTGTTTCAAAGTAGAAAGTGTAAAGTGTTTCATCCTAAGAGAGGCTTAATCATGGAGAGGAAGATGCCTTCAAATCGAATGTTCATACTGCATGTTATCTCTCAGACTATAGCATCTACTTGTTTCAATACAATTACAGAAGATATAGTGCAACTTTAGCACTATAGATATGGACCTTGAGCTTTAAAGGCTTAAAGACTCTTCAACAGAGAGATGGTGAATGGTTTACCATGACTTAAGTCTGTTTTGAGGCTATGTAAAGATTGCTTGGAGGGAAAGAAACAAAGGTACTTGTTTCTAAGGAAGAGCACTTGGCGAGCTTCACGAATTCTTGAATTAGTGCATGCTAATAATTGTGGACCGATCAAACCCATCTCTAACAACAAGAAAAGGTATTTGATTACTCTCACTCATGACTTTAGTAGAAAAACATGGGTTTATTTTTTAACAGAGAAATCAAAAGCCTTTGTTGTTTTTAAAAGCTTTAAGATTCATGTTGAGAAGAAAACAAACTCGTTTATTAGAGCCTTACATATTGATCGGGGAAAAGGGTTTACATCACAAGACTTCACTAATTTCTGTGATGTAAATGTTATATGAAGACAATTGACAATTACATACATGCCATAGTAGAACAGAGTTGTAAAATGAAAGAATAGAACTATTATGAATATGGTTCGTAGTATGATTTCAAAAAAGAAAATTCCAAAAAAAATTTGACCTGAAGCAATCAACTAGACGGTGCTTGTCTTGAATCAAAGTCCAATATTGGCAGCAAAATATAAAGACTCCAGAAGAAGCTTGAAGTGGAGTCAAGCCTTTAGTTGAGCATTTTAGAGTTTTTAGATGTATCTTTCATGTTCATGTGTCTAACAATAAAATAACTAAGTCGGATGATAAGAGCTTGAGTTGTGTTCTGTTGGGAGTTAGTGAAGGGTCAAAAGCTTACCGACTCTATGATCCAACTTCACAAAGAATCATAATAAGTAGGGATGTTGTATTCGAAGAAGACAAGAGTTAAGACTGGGATAAGACCTATAAAGAATCCATTGTGTACAATTTGGAATGGGGTGATCATGAGGAAGAAATAGCTATGTTTGATGAAAATGAAGAGGTAAGCGAATCTGATCTTGAAGTTGATATAGAATCAGAATAGGAGAATTTTTCCTCTGATTCTTCAACTGAAAAAAGCTCTCTTAGCTTGAATGAAGGGAAGAATAGGAGGCCACCAGTTTGGATGAGAGACTATGCAATAGGAGAAGGCTTATCTGAAGAAGATAATGAAGCTCATTTGGCCATGTCTGCAGCTACTGATCTTATTCACTTTGAAGATGTTGTAAAGAGTGAAAAATGGAAGAGAGTCATGGTTTTGGAACTGGAAGCAATAAAAAAAATGACACGTGGGAATTGACAAAGTTACTTGAGGGAGGAAAAAAGGTTGGAGTGAAATGGATTTATAAGACTAAATTTAATTAAAATGGAGAAGTGGACAAATACAAGGCTAGGCTTGTAGCGAAAGGGTATACTCAGCAGCATGGGATAGACTATACTGAAGTATTTGCACCTATGGCGCGCATAAGACAATTCGTTTGGTGGTAGCATTTGCAGTTCAAAGAAAATGGACCACCTACCAGTTAGACCTGAAGTCTGTGTTTTTACATGGTAAGTTGAATGAAGAGGTCTTTGTGGAGCAACCTTGTGGTTATGTGCAAAAGGGACATGAACTAAAGGTTTACAAGTTAAATAAGGCACTCTATGGGCTTAAGCAAGCCCCACGTGCTTGGTACAACCATATAGAAGCTTATTTCATGAAGAAAGGTTTTGAGAAGTGTGACTATGAGCATACTTTGTTCATCAAGACAAGAAAAGAAAGTAAAGTATTAATTGTAAGTCTTTACTGGAAATGATCCATTGATGTTTACAAAGTTTAAAAATTCCATGAAGGATGAGTTTGACATGACATATCTTGGTAAGATGAGTATTTCCTTAGTCTTGAAGTCTTGCAAAGATTTGATGGTGTTTTTATTAGTCAGAAGAAGTATGCATTGGAGGGTGCTGAAACGATTTGGAATGGACAAAAGTAATTTTGTTCATAATCCAATTGTCCCTAGCTTTAAGCTCATGAAAGATGAAAGTGGTGTTAAGGTGGACAAGACTTACTACAAACAAGTTGTGGGTAGTCTCATGTATCTCACAGCTACTCGACCAGACATGATGTGGTGTTAAGGTGGACAAGACTTACTACAAACAAGTTGTGGGTAGTCTCATGTATCTCACAGCTACTCGACCAGACATGATGTTTGTGGTGAGTCTTATTAGTAGGTATATAGAGAATCCTACTAAGCTTCATTTACAAGCAACAAAAAGGGTACCGAGTTTACAAACAGCAAAAAAGATATTTGAAGGAAACAACTAGGTTTGGAATTTTCTATAGGAATAGAGGAGATGATGAACTTGTTACTTACATTAACAGTGATCATGCTAGAGATTTGGATGATAGAAAGATTACTTCAGGTTATGTGTTTTTATTGAGTTCAAAAGTAGTATAATAGTCATCAAAAAAGCGATCAATAGTAAGTTTATATCCACAGAGGCAGAATTTATCATTGCAACTTCGTGTGCATGTCATGCAATATGGTTAAAAAGGGTGTTGGGAAAGTTGGGTCAGAATCAAGGCAAACCAACTATTATTTGTTGTGATAGTAGCTCTATAGTTAAACTTTCAAAGAACCCAGTAATGCATGGTCGTAGTAAGCACATAGATGTGCGTTTCCATTTCCTTTGAGAGCTCACAAAGGCTGGTACTGTGGAGTTGGTGCATTGTGGCACACAAGAATAGTTGGTTGATGTGATGACTAAACCACTCAAGCTGGATGTTTTTTTGAAGCTACGAGGGCTATTAGGAGTTTGTTCTAAGATGGATGTAAACTAAGTGCTTATAGCATTCAATTTAAGGGAGGAATTGTTAAGTTTTGTTATTCTAGATGTTAGGTTGTTTTGGTTTGTTATCACTCAGTCAAAAAGTCCCTATTGTTAAGGGATGGTTGTTTGATTGATTTAGTCATACCACGTTATTAGGATTTGTTAGACGTGGGTTATTATTTCTTATTTTAGCTTGTTCTTTAAGGCTATATAATAGCCAAGTTTGGTTTTCAATAATTAAGAGTGATTTCTCCCAATTTCCTTATCTTTTCATAAGTTTTTTTTTTTGGTTTTTAACAAGGATGAGAAGGAATCGACTGCTTCACTTTGTCATTTTATTTTTTATATTGGCAACAAATTGCCTATATTATATTTCTTGACAAATGTCATCATTGTTAGGAAATTTAATTTTATAAAATTTCTTGTTCTATCGTGTAAAAGACACTAGTAGTTAAAGGAAGTATTTTTTTTTTATGGTAGTTGGCGATCAAGCATGGTGAGAAGATGGGTTTAAGATTAATACAAATCTACAAAGCAAGTCATAATTAGATTTCATGTCCCACTTGAATCCAATCCACTATATAATATCAAGTCAAAAATGCAAATTTGGGTAGTTTATTATTAAATTATATATAATAAAATTTCTTTAAGATCTGGTTTCATATGTTAAAAATGTCTTTTGAAATGTTACACCAACTTAATATTACTTTCACTTAAATAATAATAAAAAATAAAAAATAATAATAATAATTTCACTATTGTAATGACTTACATTCAATTGTATAGATATTATTTGTTCCAATCCCAAAGAGCCCTCACAATTTTAGAAGGCATCTAAGTGGATCCCAATCCCAAAGAACCTTCACAATTTTAAAATGAATTTATATTATTTGTAATAAAACATGTAAAAATTATGTAATAGAACATGTAAATATGTATATGTATGTGTTTCAAGATAGGATCAAACAAAATTCTACATGAAATCAAACATTGGCTCAATACTATTTATATGGATCTACTCTCCATTGTGTAAATGTATAGTTTCAATAACTTTTTCTCATATTCTGTATGATATTAAAGTTGGTCAAGATCTTAGGAGGGTTGTTAATTAGATGATAATTGATGAAAATTAAATAAATAAAAAATTCCACCCACAATGTTTTAAAATTATATATATATATACACCAAAATTTGAATAATAGATGAGACAAAATTTCAAGATAACAATAAAAAAGTAAAAATAAAATTATATATTTTAATAAAAAATAAAAATTTATATGATAGATTTATCATTTGATATTTAAAAAATTAAAAAAACAAAATAAATATTATAATACTAGTTATAAATGTTATAAAAATTAAAATATAAAAAACTTATAAAATAAAATTTATATAATACAATTATAATTTGATATTTAAAAAAAATTAAAAAATATATATATATATTATTATATAAGATAATATCAATTATAAATGTTATAAAAATATTAAATTGGGTTTAAGTTAGATTGAGGTTATTTGAACCTTAATCCAAATTCAAAATTTATATCCAAAAAAATTGATCCAAACCTAATATAAATTTAAAAAAAAAAAATTATCCAAAACCATCTAAAATTGGATTGAGTTAAGGTGAGTTGAAGCCAACCCACAAAAATTACACTTAGTTATTACAAGGATGAATATTGCTAGACTTACGACATAGACTCAAATATTTATCCCCTCCCCTTCTTCAAGACCTTGATATTACTTTCAAAATAAAAGAAAAAAGGCCCACTATTCGTGAAGATCTTAGTAGGGTTTTGTAATGAGATGATAATTAAGAAAAACTCCACAAACCAAAAGGAAAATATGCACAACTTGGCCATCATACAAACATCTAATTGAATAAAGCCTTCCACAATCCTAATTTAGTTAAACAAAGTAATTAACATAGTCAATCTCTCAATCAATGCTTCCCATCAAATTCCAACATTCATTGGACAACAAACATTGGATGGACAACAAACGTTGGTAATATATATATATATATATATATATAGTTAGTTAGTTAGTTAGTGTTAAGTAATATAATGCATGCACACAAATATACTTAACCATTATTATGAAAATGGTAATTTACGTTATTATTATAATAGTAAATTCTCTAAATATACTCTCTAAAATGGGTCTTATTTTTTTCTATATCAAAATTAAAAGAAATTTGCATATTTTCTTCGATGTAAAAAAAAATATTTAATCACCACTTAGAATGGATATTGTCAAAAGTTGGAACATAACTTGATTATTTTCTCTCCATCAATAACTCGTTTCATACGATAGAAATGTGATTTTCGGGACAAGAAATGGTGCAACAAATTGATATTACTAAAAAAAAGCCACTACAACAATATCTTAAGAGAGTTATTGGATGATCTACAATTAACGAAAACCCCCACCCCAAACCAAAAGGAAAATGTGCACAACGTGACCATCAAATAAGCTTCTAAATTAAGTTATAATGCCTTCCACAATCCCAATTTAGTTAAACAAATCACTTAACCTGGTCAATCTCTCAATCAATGCCTCCTATTCATGTGGTCAAATTCCAACACTCATTGGATCACAAACATGGGACGCCACTAAAAGACTTTGTCAATGATGATGATATGTATTGTCTCAGCAAATAATACATATATAGATATAGTTAATGGAAATTAAATATACTGCATGCGCACATATATACAAAACCATTGACAAGTCCACAAAATTGACCACTCCTACGTTAAATTGTTAATTGCTAGCTGGCTGCTATACGCCAGCATATTGCTCCATTGCAATGATTGAGACACTGCAAAAGCAAATGGCCAACAAAGAAAAATAGGAAGCCAAAATAGCTAGAATGCCATTTGTCATTGTGAGGTTGCATATATGAAGGAAGGTGAAGAAGCACTAACATTTGGAGGAGAGAATTTCGGTAGGTGAGCTTGGTGGGGGGCGTTTCATGTTTGTGACCAAGCATTTTTAGGTTTTCGGAAAGTGGTATGGGTTGAAAAGGGTGGGGGTGGCCCCAAGATTTGGGGAAAACCCATGGCTCTAGGGTCTTCTTTTAGCAAGAGGTTGGGGACTAGCGAGGGATGTGTGGTTTAATGGTCAAACAAGTGGAAACAATGGTAGGGCGTGGCGGCGTTTGGTGGAGGAGCAATTAAGCGTCAGAGCAAGCCTGGCCACCACTCAGTCTTCCAACTGCCACTAGAATTTGGACAACTCGTAATATGTATGAATTAGTGACATGGTCGGTGAGTCACTTCTTTCAATGCCAAACCAAAATCCAAGTGTATAACCCCTAATGTGAAGTAGAGTTAAAGGGTGTATATGAAGAGTTTCTATATTTACATCCACCACATTTAAGAATTTTTTTTAAAAAACAAAAATCACATTTAATATAATAATCACATATATTTATTATAAAAAATAAAATATAGAATTGATGGATATGTATTTATAGATTATGTTTATTATAATATAATTAAAACTGAGTATATAGCAAACTCTTGATTGGTTCCTATCTTAATATGCATTACATTAAAGATAAATATATATATATATATATATATATCATTTTAAAAATAAAAAATAAAAGGAAGAAGAAAATTGAAGGTAGGTATATAAAAAAAATACTAAATACATGCGATGTGGAAAAAGGACAAGGCTACGTACGTACTCCACTCTCATGTGAATGCATGGACGCATGAGTCCCATTTTCGGTCTGTAAGACCTCCCAAGTCAAAAGTAGTAGACTACAGTATAGTTCCCAAAATTGCATCATATGCTGATCCACATCCACCCACAGGTTACACTCACTACAACCACACACCTAGCCACTAGTAATTCACTTAAATTCCAGGATATTCCTAATAATGACATTTTTGCTAATTAATTTACTATTTGGATCAATTAATACTAGTACACAAGTAGTTGCAAGATGAGGATGAAAGCAGGGAAGATGGATTCATGGAGGGATGGTGGTAAGCCATTCAAGTATGAACACATGGAGAATTGGGATGAGTTTGTTGAAAGGCATCTCAAGTAAAAACTGGGACACCACCGTCACCACCAACACCACTAACTCAACCTATACTGCTCCTTCCCAGTTCTCTATGTGCAGAAGAAGCAACTGGAATGTCGATAAAGAAAGCGATATATGGAGCTCCAAAATGCCTATAAATAGGGACACTTCCTACATCTTCCCTCACAACTCAGAAACACACTACTTACAACCCGTAAGTAGTTACTAGTCACTAGTGTGATTAATTCTGATACAAATACAGAGTGATCCTGAACTTCTTCTCACAATGGGGAGTTCTCAGGTGATGGGTTATGCATTCTTGGTTTTGCTCCTTCTGGATCTCTCCTTTGCTGCCAGAACTGTGAAGGAATATGGTGCCAAAGGAGTTGGCGGAGGAGGTGGTGGTGGAGAGGGTGGCGGGGGCGGTGGTGGTTCCGCTATCGGAGCTGGTTCAGGCTACGGTTCTGGATATGGTTCGGGTAGTGGTTCAGGGTATGGTGGTACTGATGGGGACGGGTATGCAAGTGGTGGAGGTGGAGGTGGGGGTGGCGGAGGAGGTGGCGGCGGTGGGGGAGCTGGAGCATCCGGGTCTGGATCAGGCTACGGTTCAGGATCTGGATCCGGATCAGGATACGGGTCAGGAAATGGAGGCGGGAAAGGAGGCGGTGGAGGAGGAGGAAGCGGCGGAGGAGGAGGAGGAGGCTCTGGGTCCGGCGTCGGGAGTGGCTCCGGATACGGATCAGGGAGCGGAAGTGGGTATGGAAGCGGGAGTGGTGGTGGCAAAGGAGGTGGGGGAGGAGGAGGAAGCGGTGGAGGAGGAGGCGGAGGCGGCGGGACTGGAGTTGGTTCAGGATCCGGATCCGGATATGGGAGCGGAAGTGGATCGGGATACGGCGGCGGAGAGGGGGGTTCACCCTGAAGTTGAAGAAATAACCTAGTTAATAAAGTAAGCAGGCTGGGCTCAATGAGCGTAATTAAATATGAATAAAAATAGCAACGCCCCATCCACTTGGTGGACGTTGCATGTGTGCGCATGTACTTCTCTTCCTCTCATTTGATATTTCTACTCTATCCAATAAAGCCCCTCTCCTTTTTCTATATTCTCCCTACCCGGCTAACAAAATTACTATAATAGCTTATTATTTTTCACTTAAAATTTAAACGAAATATTTTGACATTAATTAATTTTATATTATGTAGAATCCGAAATCTCAATGAGGGAGGACAAAAGAATAAAAAAGTTAAAATATAACTCAATATTCTTTTAAGATTAAGAATCTATGCATGTGCAACATAATAACTTAGTAAATCATGGCTACTTGGCTAATAATTAATATTATGATTCACTATCAGTCTTTTTTAATATTTAACCATGTACATTATTGTACACAATCCCCATACAAAAATCATATCAACCAATATAAGTCATCCCTCCAATTAAGTATGAACTTATAATCTTGCAATAAATCCATTAACTTGAATTTTGGTACAAATCCCGATGCATTCAAGTTATATACAATGCAAATGATGTATATATGAATACTTAAATAACAAATAATGTAATCAAGGATAAAAGAACAAAGACCAAAAATCATAATATATAAACATATTAATGAAATCTTCTTCTATTATATCATATCATACTTTCAAAGGTTCTATATTAACAAATATTATTTTTAGCAAAGTGATCAATTGGTACAAAATAATCTTAAAATTAGGAATATGGAATGTTTATATTTTCACTTAATCCATATATTTATTTGAAATTGAATAATTAGATAAGTAATTAAGATTTTCAAGCAATGTGTTAATCCCATCAAGGACAACTCTCTCTCACTCTCCACTATATTTTCTTTGGCAACATGCAACATATATAATTAATGTAATAAATTACATCAATTGAGGTGTTAATATACTTACTGTATTAGTTAATTGATACAAGCACCATAACATTTTTTACATGCACAAAGAGAAAAGACATATATTGTTATCCAAAGGTGGTTTTGAAACCTCTAAACTTAAACAGATATTTCTCATTAACCAGATAGGTATTTAGGCGTGATCAACACACAATTTAAAACGTAAAATTTCTTTTTTTTTTTGTTTCTTACTTGCCAAGCATTTCTTTTCTCAAAAATAGTGAAGCCTTAATTTCCTATTTTATTAAAAGGAAAAAAAAGGAAAAAAAAGGGAAGAAATAACACTCTAGATGAGGAGATCAGTTTTTGTCCTGCAAATTTAAATCTACAAAGTTAAGTAATTTATAAAAGAAAAATGACAAATAAAGAATAGGAAATGCTAGCTTTATTTTATGATCACTTTGATCACCATTTTAATCTTATATGTTCAATATCGATTTTACATTCAATTATCATTTATTATATAGTAGAAAATGAAAAATGTGAAGGTATACATAGCATCATTAAATAAAAAAAAGATAAATTATCAAAAAAGTGGCCAACACCTATAGAAAGAGTAGAGTTTAATAATCACAAAAGATAAATTAAATCTTAAAACTAAATTTTTTTTCAAAAACTTAATTATTGTAAAATAGAAGAATGAGAAGAACAAAGAAAAAAAAAACAATAAATAGGAATATCAAGAGAAAATAGAATTGTTATTTCATTAGAAGATCTCATCTTTTTATAAAGAGTCAAAGAGATATTTATATCAATATGAATTATCATTCACAAGTTCCTACAATCTAATAAATTTTCATATTTTATAACATTCCTTCTTAAATGATCATAAGAATATGTATTGTTAAAACCTTATTAGAAAAAACCTATAAGAAAAACCTTAGTGAAGAAAAAATAGTATAATATTCTTTTGAACCACTATGACTATCTTGATAAAAACCTTGCCAATAAAACTCAATGGGACAAAACCTTAAAAAAGGAAGAAAAAAAAGTATAGTATAATGATATCCTTATTAATCTGCTCCTCATCATGTTGATATGATTATACCTTTTCTAGTAGCATGGTATGAAGATCTTTGAATTGCTGCATTTTCAATGTTACATATGAGTTTCTTGAGTGTTGTAATTGGCAATGCTTTTATAAATAAGTTTGCTAAATTTTTGCTTAATCATACTTGTTGAACATAGATTTTACTGCTCTTTAAAATCTTATAAATGTAAATAAACTTGAGTATATATGCTTATTTCAATCACTCTTAATGCATTCTTCTTTAATGTACATCACAAAGAATAACAAGGAAAATATCAATAAGGAAGTATTGTTACTATTGGAAACTAAAGAACGAATGCAGTTATAACAAAAAATAGATAGCACCAATTAATTGAGTTTATTTCATTAAACTCAATTAAATTCTTTTTTTTTTCCTCCCTTTTTTTCTCCTTTTATCTCTTTTTGTTTTTTGGTCGAACACCTCTTGTTGAGTCCATTTTAGGAATCAACAAACTTTAGTAGTTCATGCATAATGAGCCAAACCAAACATTTCCACAAAGTTAATGTTAATATTTCAAATCTGTTGGATTTGCATGAATAACAACTTTTCAAAACTCCATATCAAATTGCTACAACTGCAATTACTATATATGTTTGACTGCCGAGAAAATACATGAAAATAAAAAAATAAGAAAAATCTAAAATTTAACATCTTAATTCCCATTCTTCTACCCTAACAAACAAAAAATCTCAACTCACCCGAGCCTAATACAACCAAACATCACCCAGTCCAAACAGTTGTCATTGCCATTAATATGTCGCTGAGAAATGAAACAAACTTCAAATATTACAATTCCATTAGCCACTCAACTGAATCCAAACCATTGTAAAGCATAAGATTCAAAATTCCATTTTCTTCTCTTCCCTGAGTTTCTGAGGGACCAAACAGAGACTTATACTAATATATATATATATATATAATATAATAATTAATTATATATTATTGTTTCATTACTTATTATGTTAAAAATATTATAAATAACTTATTCAAATAATAATAATTATAATATAGTAATCTTAAAAATTATTATTTCATTCCAATAATTAAAAAAATAAATTTATTATTTTTTTATTATATAGATTTTATAAGAAAACATTACAATAAAAAAATTGTTTTTATATTTTCATAAATTTTGAATCATTTAACTTCATAATATAATTATTAAGAAAATATTATAATAAAGAATTTGTTTTTATAATTGTTAAAAAGTGAAATTAAAGCATATTGTAATATATATTGTACTTTTAATATATTTTATGTTGTAAGTTGGAAAAATGCTTTTACTATACTCTAAGACTCTTTTTATTGAGTTAAATTTTACATTCACAACATGCATACATAACATATAAGGAAAATTATCCATTAGGGTGGGCTTGGATGAAAATGACCTAGAAGGATTAATGAATGTGATAATTCATCTGAAGGTCTAGTTTTTTTATCAAACCCATTTTCCATTTAATTAAACTTTAAAATTACTAATTTTTAAGAAAAGAATAATTGAAAAAATGGGGAAGAAACCTATTGTTCGAGTGCCCTCCCCGTGAAAGCTTCATTTTCGCATCGTCAAAGTGTTTTCATTGTCAGTGTTGTGTCCTCGACAGCATAATCTTGTCTACCCGTGTACAAATCCATTGTACAAGTGGCCTCTTTGCTTAAGGCTTCCATTTCGCATCATCATTAGTATGTTTCCATTTTCGACATTGTGTCCTCAACAACATCTTCAAATTTACTATCCTCACTCCCATTGTTTTTTACCTAGCACTCCCTAATGGGTAATTTTCCCCAAAATGTATCTTTAACAACAAATAAATTAATGATTTGAAGATAGATTTGTGTATCCATGAATTAAGAAACAAAGAAAATTTTCAAATCTAAGAAAAATTATTTTGATAAAATAAATTTAAAAAGTTATTGTTATATAAAATAAATGTCACATTCATATCAATACAATAAATAATAATAAAAAATGATAAAAATTTGAAAAAAAAAAATCATAATATGCAATCATATGAATGCATTTCTAGAAAACAATTAATGAAAGTGCATTAAAAAGAATTAAAAAATAAACTTTATACCTGCATATAATTTTATAATTTTATAGACTCATATTTGTAGATATCAATATCTTTCAATTTTTTTTTTCTTGAATTAAGTAATCACCATTAATCTTACCAAAAAAAAGTAATAAGTTCTTATATTGGTGGAAACCTAAAATCCATGGGTAGTGAATTTTTCGTCTAGCTTTCTTTCAAAATTTTGAAGTTAAAAGCTAGGTAATACACATGCTTTATTCAAAAAAATAGAATTTTATTAAGAATTTATGAGCTATTATTTTGTTAACTAGAAAAGATGAAACTATGAGAATATTAGATTGTAAAAGAGATTATACTCCTTTACATAGTGGAAAGTAAATATATTAATTAAAATTATTTAAATTTCTTTGGATTTATTTTGATTCATTTATTTTTTTTAAATTAAAATAGAACTTACTAATGAAATTATTGAATTTATTAGCTAAAGGAGGCATTTCTTTATATTACCATTTGGTGGTCAGCCATTATGAGAATATGGGTTTAAATTGATACAAATCTACAAATTAAGTCATAAGTGTTAGATCTCATGTCCCACTTGAATCCCAATCCACTATAATATGGTGGAGTCAAAAGGCAAATTTGGGTAGTTTACTATTAAATTCTATACTTATAAGAGAATGAATGTGATTTTTTTTTTAAGTATGAAGTATTCTTATTTTATCATTAATGTATTTTGCAATAGAATTTCTTTAACACTTTGTTGTACATGTTGAAAATATCTTTTTTGAGATAGGAAATGGTGCACCAACTTAATATTACTTTCAGTTAAAAGGCAAAAAAAATGTAACCACCTACTCATATAAATATTGTTTGCTTTAAAATATATCTACATGATAAAGAGAAACTCATATTTTTCTTATCTAAATTGAAAGATTATAATTACCCTTCATGCGATCACTCGTGTCCCACAAGATTGTGAGGTCAAACAAATAAATATTTTTTGCGAGATCAAATAAATTACCCCTCATGTGATCACTCGTGTCTCATAGGATTGTAGGATCAAATAAACAAACATATTTTTGTGAGACCAAACAAATTACCACATTGAGTTGGGAGACTCTGATATCATTTGGAACAACTCACTTATATATATACTTCATTTGAGCACAATGTCCTCATCATGTTTCAAGAATTATAAAGTCAAATTGATAAATACCTCATACGGGACCGAATAAATTCCAACACAAAATTGATAATCGGTTTTGATAACATTTGTAGTAGTCCACTATTAACTGTGTGTGTCTACATGATTAAAAGATTATCTTTCTATCATATAGGATTGTAGGATAAAAAATTGTAGAAATGTTATCCACTCTAATCTCAAAAGGTCCTCACGATTTAAAAACATATTTATATGGTTAAAAGAAATTTTTTTATATATATAGTGTATGTGTGTCAAAAACCTTTTCGTCCATCCAATATGAAACATCACAATTAATAATCAAGATCTTAGCAAGGTCATTAATTAGATGATAATTAATAAAAATTCTAGCACAAAATCCACCCACAAGATAGGGAAAGGAAATGATGCAACAACTTGATATCACTTTCAAAAAGAGAAAAAGGAGCCCACCACTCATCAAGATCTTAGGAGGGTTGGCAATTAGATGATAATGAAGGAAAACTACACCACAAACTGAAAGGAAAATTTGCAGAACGTGGCCATCATATAAGCACCTAATTAAATAAAGCCTGCCACAATCCTAATTTAGTAAACAAAGTAATTAACCTAGTCAATCTCTCAATCGATGCTGCCCCTTCATCTACTCAAATTCCAACACTCATTGGATAAGAAACATGAGTTGCCACTAAGGGCCGTTAAGGGCTTGTTTGGAAATTAATTTTTAGAATAGTTTTCTATTTTCCAGAATAAAAAAACACATTCAACAATAAAAATTGTTTTTTATTTCTTATTTTAAAAATAGAAAACATTGTGTTTTTAAATAATATCTTTGAGTTATTTTCACTTATTTTCTAAGAGTTTTTTTAAAAAATAATTATATAAACACGTACAATGATTAAAAATAAAATAAATATAAAAATTATTTTTAAAACATATTTAAAAATATTAAAAACAGATTAAAAACATTTTAGGTTTCCAAACAAACTTTTATTTAACAAAAAAAAAAATCAAAGAACAGTTTTTAAAATTACTCTCAAAAACTAATTTTTAAAATTGTTTTAAAAACCAATTACCAAGTATGCCCTAAAAGACTTTGTCAATGATGATCAAGTGTTATCTCAACAAAAAAAAACATATATGTAGTTAGTGTTAATTAATATAATGCATTCATATAAATATAAATAACCATTATTATGAAAATGGTAATTTCCATTATTATCATAATAGTAAATTCTCTTAATATGCTCTAGATGATGGTTCCTTTTTTTTTAAAACAAAGTTGAAGATATTTACATATTTTCTTTAACATAAACAAAAGGTATTTAATTACTACGACTTAGCTACAAGGTTGCAATTTAAATAAGTTGGAAAGGATTGTTTAATCTAATTGAAAAACAATCAATTCAGGTATAATTTAATCTAATTTATAATCCAAGCTATTCAATACAAATCCAATTTAGTCTTATTTTCTTAACTAAGTCTAGATTAAGTTTGGGTTGATTAGATTAGATTTGAATTCATTGGGTTGTTTGATTCAATATCTACTTATGATATGTATACCTTTCTAGAAACCTCAAAATTGTATGATATAAATATAATTTGAATTTTTTTCTTAAGAATCTAAAAAGAAAATTAATACAAATAAATATTATCATATAAAATAATTTAAATTATAAATGTTTAAAAAAAAATAATTCTGAGAACAGGAATTGAACTCTACATTATTCCTCAGTAGCTCAATCGTAGAGCGATCGACCGTTAACCTACTTATCATAGGTTCGAATCTTACATGGGGAGATTTGATTCATTCTAAATTAAATATATATATATATATATATATATATATATATATATGTGCTAATACTTGTATGGATTTGAGTTATCCAAATTTAATCTTAAGTTCGAATAACCCAACTTAAATATTAAAAATAATTATCCAAATCCTTTTAAAATAGGATTAAATTGAGGTTTCATGTACTAATACAAGTTACATCCTTACCTTAAGAATGTCATTTTCGGGACAGGAAATGGCACAACAATTTGATATTACTAAAAAAAACCACTACATCAAGATCTTAGGAGAGATATATAATTAACAAAGACTCCACCCCAAACCATAAGTAAAATATGCACAAGATGACAATCAAATAAGCTTATAAATTAAGTTACAATGTCTTCCATAATCCCAATTTAGTTAAACAAATTAATTAATGCTTCCTATAAATATACTCAAATCCCAACACTCATTGGATGACATACATGAGATGCCACTATAAGACTTTGTCAATGATGATGATTAGTATTATCTCAGTAAATAATACATATATAGATATAGTTAATGGTAATTAAATATAATGCATGCACACAGACATACAAAACCATTGACAAGTCCAAAGAATTAGCAACTCCTATATATGTTAATTTGCTAGCTGGCTGCTATACACCACCATAATGCTCCATTGCAATGATTGAAACACTGCAAAAGCAAATGGTCAACAAGGAAAAATGGGGAAGCCAAAATAGAATGCCCTTTGTCATTGTAAGGTTGCAGATATGAAGGAAGGGGAAGAAGCACAAACATTTGGAGTAGAGAATTTGGGTAGGTGAGCTTGGTGGGGGTGTTTCATGTTTGTGGCCAAGCTTATTTAGGTTTTCTGAAAATAGAATGGGTTGAAATGGGCGGTGGGAGGCACCAAGATTTAGGGACAACCCATGGCTCTAGGGTGTTCTTTTAGTAGAGGTTGGGGACTGGTGAGGGATGTGTGGTTTAATAATCAAACAAGTGGAGAAAATAGCCACTCGTGTTATTATAGAAAGTAACTTAAAATTTTAATTAAGGAACAGAAAAGGATGAATATTTTGGAAAAGTGATCACCTCCTTCCACCTTAGTCTTGATAAAAATGGATTAGGAGAGATATAACTGAATTAAAATTTAAGTGTGAGATTTTTTTTTTTTTTTTTTTTTTTCTTCTAACCTGGATCAAGAATGAGGTGAATTTAGACAATAGCTCACCCCACCTAGTCCTCCTCCATTATTTATATATAAAATTAAATAAATTTTTTTTTCATATTTCCTTTTTGAACATATATTTATCATAAAAAATAAAATACAAAATTGATGGATATGTATTTATAGATTATATTTATTAGAATATAATTAAAATTGAGTATATAGTAAACTCCTGGTTGGTTCCTATCTTACTATGAATTATATTAAAGATAAAAAAATATATATATATCTTATTTTAAAAATAAAGAAATAAATAATTGAAGGTAGGTATGTAAAAAATACTAACTACATCTGATTCATATAGAGAGTGATTCTCAACTTTCTTTTCCCATAATGTGGAGTTCAAAGGTGATGGGTTTTGCATTCTTGGTTTTGCTCCTCCTAGATCTCTCCTTTGCTGCTAGAATATTGAAGGAATATGGCACCGATGGAGGTGGCGGAGGAGGTGGTGGTGGAGAGAGTGGCGGGGGCGGTGGTGGTTCCGCTGTCGGAGCTGGTTCAGGCTACGGTTCGGGTAGTGCTTCAGGGTATGGTGGTGCTGATGGAACGGGTATGCAGGTGGTGGAGGTGGAGGTGGGGGTAGCGGAGGAGGTGGCGGCGGTGGGAGAGCTGGAGCCTCCGAGTCAGGAAGTGAAGGGGGGAATGGTGGGGGCCGCGGTTGTGGTTCCGGAGCTGGTTCAGGGATTCGTTCTTCAGATCGGGATAGGAATGCAAGTGGCGGAGCTGGAGGTAGCGCTAGCAAAGACGTTAAGGGAAGTGCACCATCCGGGTATGGATCAGGCCATGGTGGAGGAGGGGGCGGAGGCCCTGGGTCCAGCGACGGACACGGATCAGGGAGTGGAAGTGGGTACGGAAGCGGGAGTGGTGGTGGCGTAGGAGTTGGGGGAGGAGGAGGAGTAAGAGGTGAAGTCGGTGGAGGAGGGGGCGGAGGCTCTGGGTCCGGCGGCCGGAGTGGCTCCGGATCCGGATCAGGGAGCGGAAGTGGATCGGCATATGGTGACCGAAACGGCGGCGGAGAGGAGGGTTTACCCTGAAGTTGAAGAAATGACCAATTAGTTAATAAAGCATGCTGGGGTTGAGGAGTGTAATTAAATTACTATCATACTTTATTAATTTTCACTTACAATCTACATGAAATATTTTACATTAATATGATATTAATGAGAATTCGAAATCTCAATGAGGGAGGAGGAAATAATAAAAAAGCTCAAAATGGGTTCGAGTGGTATTAATTATTTTTCACATCAACTCATGAATATTTGATAATTTTTTAGGAATTACATATATATATATTCATAAGTGCTTGTTTCAATATAAATTCTATATGAATTTACATTATATCTTTAAAATTAGTTTTAGAATTTTTAAAATTTGAGTTATTAAGACCCTTAATTTTTTTTAAAATAATTCTTAAAAATTATTATTACATTATATCTTAAAAATTACATTATGTCATATTGAAATTGTTATCAGTTTTTTTTAAATAGAAAACAAAAAATGTATCCAAATCAATAGTTTAAAGTCCATATATTTTCTATTTTTGGCTTTTCACCAAAAAAAATTAACAATAATTTTACACAAGATACAACAACTCTGAGAGGCTAGCAAAGATTTTTTAAACCGGTTAAAAAAATAAGATATTAAAAAATATTTTATTACCTCAAATTTTAAAATTTTTAAAATAATTATTAATTAAATAAGGCAAATCTATACTTCTTATATAAGATGGTCAATTATATATTATATGGAAACTTTTTATTTTAAAAATTAAAAATAAAAAAATATATTAAAATGATACTTAGGGTATGTTTGGCAACATTTTCAAGTATGAAGAAAGGTTTTTTTAGAACAATTTTTTTTTTTTTTTTTTATGTTTTCTAAAACAAAAATTTGTTTGAGAAATTTGATCCACAAAGTTAACTAAATTATAAAAGAAAAATAACAAATAAAGAATAGGAAATGCTAGCTCTATTTTATGATCACTTTGATCATCATTTTAATCAGATATATTCAATATCATTTTTGCATTCAATTATCATTTATTATATAGTAGAAAATGAAAAATGTGAAGGTATATGTAGCATCTTTAAATTAAAAACAAAAAAAAAAGGATAACTAAATTATTGAAAAAGTGGCTAGCATAGGTAGAAGTAGTAGAGTTTAATAGTCACTAAAAATAAATTAAATCTTAAAACTAAAAATTTCTCAAAAACTTAATTATTGTAAAATAAAATAATGAAAGGAAGAAGAAGAAAAAAAAAAAGAATAAACAGAAATGGTAAGAGAAAGTAGAATTGTTCTTTTATTACTAGGTCTTCTATTTTTATATAAAGTCAAGAAAATATTTGTATTAATATGGATAATTATTCACAATTTCTCACATCCAATAAATTCTCATATTTTATAATATTCTCCTTTAAATGATTATAAGAATACGTCTCATTAAAACCTTATCAGGAAAAACATATTAGAAAAACCTTAGTGAAGGAAAAATTGCACAACATTCTTTAAGACTACTATGATTGCCTCAATAAAAACCTTGTCAATAAAACTCAATGAAACAAAACCTCAACAAAAGGAAAAATAGTACAATATAGTAATATCCTTATTAATTTGTTCCCCTTTATATTGATATGATTATACCTATACTAGTAATTATTGCATTTTAATGTTATATATAAGTTTTTTGAGTGTTGTAGTTGGTAATGCTTTTGTGAATAAGTCTGCTAAAATTTCACTTAATCATACTTATTGAACATAGATTTTACTGCTCTTCTAAAGTTTATAGATGTAAATAAACTTGAATATATATGCTTAGTTTCATCACCCTTAAAGCATTCTTCTTTAATCTACATGATAAAAAATAACAGGGAAAATAATTATAAAGAAGTATTGTTACTATTAGAAACTAAAGAATGGATGAAGTCATAAGAGCGAAGAGATAGCACCAATCAAGAGCAAGAATAGAGAAATCCTGATAAAAATAATTTAGGTATCTGTCGTGAATGTCATTAACTATAAAAACGTGTGATATGAGCCAAGAGGCAAAAACTTTCGTACAAGTTATGAGAAACAACCTAATAGTCTTTGTTTAACAAAGATAAGAACCTAATAGTATAGCCAAATCCAAGAAGTTGGAATAAAACTCGGTAAGTTGAATAGAGTTGCACCATCAACAACCTAAGGGCAATAGGGCTAGCCATGAAAATTGAATGGCTCAAATTATACTATACATCATTTGGAGCTCCAAATTCACCATTCCTTGAAGAAAAATGATACACTTTTCCTTTAAAGCTCAATAAAATTCTTTTTTTCTCTTTTTTTTTTTTTCTCTCTTTTTCTCTCTTTTTGTTTTTGAGTCTAACACCTTTTGTTTCCAATATATAAACTCATAGATGAGTCCATTTTAGGAATCAATAAACTTAAAGTTCATTTGGTAATGATTCTAAAAAACGTTTTTAATATTTCTAATACTTAAAAATTTTTATCATTTAGAAATCCTAAAAACATTTTCTAAAATCACTCTCAAATGAATTCTTAAAATAGTTCATGCATAATGGATTAAACCAAACATTTCCTCAAAGTTAATGTTCACATTTTAAGTCTGTTGGATTTGCACGAATAACAACTTTTCAAAACTTCTTATCAAATTGCCGCAATTGCATTTACTATATATGTTTGATTGCCGAGAAAATACATGAAAATAAAAAAATAATAAGAAAATTTTAAAATTTAACATCTTAATTCCCATTCTTCTGCCCCTAACAAACAAAAAATCTCAACTCAAATGAGCCTAATACAACCAAACAGCACCCAGTCCAAACAGTTGTCATTGCCATTAATATGTTGCTAAGAAATGAAACGAACTTTAAATCTTACAATTCCATTACCCAGTCAACTGAATCTAATCCATTGTAATTTGTAAAGCATAAGATTTAAAATTCGATTTCCTTCTCTTCCCTGACTTTCTCAGTGACCAAACAGAGGCTTAATGCAAATTTATTTAAATACGGATTCTACAAAATTGATCTTTGCAACGATGATCGCTCAGAGATCCAGATCTGGAGTTCAAATTCAGACAACGAAGTGTCCAAAAAAATTCAAACTTGAAGCAGATGGATTGAGGCAACAGAGTCACCAGTACCTGAATTTTTCAAAATTTTGGTTAACTCGGTACCGTTGAAATCGATCGAACCGAGATTTGACGGCAGAGAATCGCATCCGAATGCCAATGTGTAAAGATCGGATGGTGTCGGTGGTCTGACAAACAACGGATCTCCACCATCGATTGCTTTCTGCACGTGTTGGTATGAACAAAATAAACCGAAAAGTGCAAGGTCGGCCTCTTTGTTGGACCCAACTTGTATGCAATAAGCTGAATATACAATAACTGGGCTTCCTGCAACAGGCCAAGCCATACATCTTCAAGCATTTCCAGAGCCCCAAGCGCAGCCCAGCCCAGCCCATCACACTAAAAATGGTTCAGACCACAGGATTATCCAAAAGGTTGCAATCCTTTTCAACAATCCAATTTAATTAATCTCTGAAAACCAACCAATCAACTTTCGAAGTAAATAATAAATATAAATACCATCATGGGTTAGTCATATAATATAAGATAGAATAAAATACGAGATAATATATCCTATCTCGTGTTTGAATGGTGATAACATATTTAAAATTTATTCTTTTTATTCATTTTTTTTCAATTTTTTATATAAAAATTTATCAAAAAATTAAATTTATACTTCACAAACGAAAAGAATTTTAAAAGTATGTATAAAATATGTGTTATTAATAATAAATAAATGTATACCTAATTACATAATATTATATTTTTATTTAGAAAATTTAAATAATAAAATCATGAGTATTATTAATAAATAAATAAATAATAAATTTTATATAAAATATAAGAACTTTTAAAGGCTTATATTAAAAAGATAATAGATTTTAAATTTGCTTTAAAATTTTAAGATATTAAAAAAATTATTATTTGAAATTTTAAAAAATTTTAAGGTAATTTTTGAAAATATAAAATAAATTTATACTTTTCATGCGAAGGGTTTGTTCTTTCTATATAGAAGTTTTTATTTTTAAAAACAAAAAATAAAAAAGAATATCCAAATGAAGCCTAAATTATGAATTATGGAATGATTTTTAAATAAATATTAAATTGAGAGAGATTTTATACTTTTTTTAATGACAAATATTGGGATATAATATGAACTTTATTTTAAATAAATATTGAATATTATGCATTCAATTCTATCATATTTAAAAAAATGTTGAAATGTAATATGATTTTGGATTTATTTTTTGTTTATTCTATAAACCAAATAATAATATAATATATTTCATAGGATATAATATTTATTATCATTATTGTGCTTAATTTTTCATTAAAATTTTATTATATTATGCGCGATATGAAAAGTATTTTTTTTCAATTAAGAATTATTTTAAATTACTTATGAAAATCAATCAAACATCATATTGAATTCATAGCATAAAATAATTTAAATATATGTTATTGGAAGGGGAAAAAAAAAAAAGCAAGAAGATTTAGAAAAGATTAAAAAAAAAGGAAATCACGTTTCATGGATTTTTTTTTTTTTTTATCACAAATATCATATATTTCATAAACGATTTAAACTAGAAAACTCTTTTTTTAATTAAAATTTATATCCATGCAATGCATAAGTAAAATATATCTTTAACAATAAATAAATTAATAATTTTGAAGATAGATTTGTCTATCTATGAATTTAGCAAAATAAATTTCAAATCTAATAAAAAATTTTGATAAAATAAATTTAAAAAGTTTTATAATATAAAATAACTATCACACTATTAACTAAACTACGCATAAACACGAGCAAAAAGAAAAAGACAAAATTTTTAATGTGGTTCCGTGATCAATGTGATCCCTACATTCACAGAGTATACCAATACTCAACAATCCACTAATAAAAAAAAATGAGAAAAGTTACAATTGTGAAGATCTCGACAAACACCTCTTAATTGACATTGCACTCTCTAAAAATAAAACCCTAAACATAAAAGGATTAAATATGTAATAGAGACAAACTCATCAATCATCACATAAAAATAAAAATAAAATTCTCCAAGGGTGCTAACTAGCTCGACCCTCAGCATTTCAAGTAAAGCGCAATAAAACCGATTCAAATTTCACAATTCAACGACATTTATATCAACACAGTAAATAAAAAAAGTTGATTAAAAATTTAAAGAAAATTCATAACATAAAATCATATACATATATTACTAGAAAACAACTAATGAAAAGTACACTAAAAATAATTTGTGTACATTAAAAAAATAAAAAAAATTATAATTTGTGTACATATCTTATAATTTTATAGATTCATACTCGTAGATATCAATGTTGTTTGATTTTTTTCTCTTGAATTAAGTAATCACCATTAATATTAAAAAGAGAAAATAAGTAATAAGTTCTTCTATTGTTGGTTGAAACCCAAAATCAACAAATGGCAAATTTTTCATCAAGTTCATGTCTTTTATATATATGTATATATTTAAGAATAAAAAAATGATTAGAAAGCTCTCTTTCATATCTTTGAAGCCTTAACTTAGGTAATACAAATATACTCAAATATGTGGAAAGTAAATATATTAATTAAAATTATTTAAATATTTGTCTAAATTAAAAAATTTTACTCACATATACTAATTAGAACCGATACCTGAAAAAATTGGTCTCATTGTAATCTCTAATTTAAGTTACACCTAAATTAATAAAGCTAGTAAAAAAAATTGTAATTATAAGGATGCTTAATTACAATATAGATATTCCAATCAACATTCAAGTATGTGCCTTAGGTGGAATACCAAACTCCCTAGGATTGTTAAGTTTTGTTGTTCTAGATGTTATGTTGTTTTAGTTTGTTACCACTTAGTGAATAAGTCTCTATTGTTAAGGGATGGTTGTTTGATTGATTTAGTCATGCCATGTTATTAGGATTTGTTAGACCTAGGTTGTTATTTCTTGTTTCAGCTTATTCTATAAGGCTATATAATAGTCAAGCTTGTTCTTCAATAATTCAAAGTGATTTCTCCCAATTTCCTTATCTTTTCATAAGTTTTTTCTGGTTTTTAACATTTGGTATCAAAGCACCATTACGGGGCTTGGATAAAATTAGAAGTAGCAATCTTCTACGTGAGTGGTAATCGAAGTATGATGACAGAGAATTCATTTATGCAGCCAACGATTCTGAAATTTGATGGGCACTATGATCATTGGGCAATGCTCATGGAAAAATTTTTACATTCAAAAGAGTATTGGAGCTTGGTGGAGAATGGGATTCTTGCAACAGCAAAAGGTGTTGTTCTCACAGATGCCCAAAGGAAGAACATTGATGATCATAAGTTGAAAGATTTAAAAGCAAAGAACTATCTATTTCAAGCATTAGATTGTTCAATCTTGGAGACAATCCTCAACAAGGATACAACGAAGAACATATGGGATTCTTTGAAGCATAAATATCAAGGTACAACACGAGTAAAGCGTGCACACTTGCAAGCTCTCCGAAAAGAGTTTGAAATTCTTCATATGAAGGCAGGAGAATCTATGAATGAGTATTTTGCTCGAACCCTTACCATAGCTAACAGAATGAAAGCAAATGGGGAGAACAAGGTGATGTTGTTGTAGTTGAAAAGATTTTGAGATCCATGACTTCCAAGTTTAATTATGTTGAGTGTTCCATTGAGAAGTTTAAGAATACAAACAACTTAACCATTGATGAGTTGCAAAGCAACCTGTTTGTGCATGAACAACACATGAGTTCTCATGTTGAAGAAGAACACGCTTTGAAAATTACTCATGGAGATCAATCTGGAGGAACGGGTCAAGGTCGTGGAAGTTTTAACAGAAAAGGAAAGGGATGAGGCAGACAAAGCTTCAACAAGAACACAATGGAGTGCTATAATTGTCACAAGCTAGGGCTTTTTCAATGGAAATGTCCAAGCAAGGAGAAGGAGGCCAACTATGCAAAGACTCAAGAAAAGATGTTGTTGATGGCTTACGTGGATATGAATAAGGCCAATAGAGAATATATGTGGTTCCTTGACTCAGGATGTAGCAATCATATGTGAGGGAAGAAGTTTTAGAGATTTAGTGAAATTAGGCAACATGTCAAGCATGGTCGTAATAAGAAAGGGTAATGTACAACTACAAGTGATTGGAATAGCATAGATCATCACAAAAGTTTTTAATACGTCGGAGATGAAGAACAATTTATTGAGTATTGGGCAATTACAAGAATAAGGGCTTACCATTATGTTTCAAAGTGGAAAGTGTAAAGTGTTTCATCATAAGAGATGTTTAATCATGGAGACGAAGATGTCTTCAAATCGAATGTTCATACTGCATGTTATCTCTCAACTTATAGTGTTTACTTGTTTCAATACAATTACAGAAGATATAGTGCAACTTTAGCATTGTAGATATGGACACTTGAGCTTTAAGGGCTTAAAGACTCTTTGACGAAAGAAGATGGTGAATGGTTTACCATGGCTTAAGTCTCATTTGAGGCTATGTAAGGATTGTTTGGCGAGAAAGTAACAAAGGTACTCGTTTCCAAGGAAGAGCACTTAGCGAGCTTCACAAATTCTCCAACTAGTGCATGCTGATAATTGTGGACCGATCAAACCCATCTCTAACAGCAAGAAAAGGTATTTGATTACTTTCATTGATGACTTTAGTAGAAAAACGTGAGTTTATTTTTTAACACAGAAATCAAAAGCCTTTGTTGTTTTCAAAAGCTTTAAGATTCATGTTGAGAATGAAACAAACTCATTTATTACAGCCTTACATACAAATCGAGGAGAAGGGTTTACATCAGAAGAGTTTATCGATTTTTGTGACGTAAATGGTATATGAAGACAATTGACAGTTGCATACACGCCATAGTAGAACGGAGTTGCAGAACGAAAGAATAGAACTATTATGAATATGGTTCATAGTATGATTTCAGAAAAGAAAATTCCAAAAACTTTTTTTCTTAAAGCAATCAACTGGACAATGCATGTCTTGAATTGAAGTCCAACATTGGCAATAAAAATAAAGACTCCAGAAGAAGCCTAGAGTGGAGTCAAGCTTTTTGTTGAGCATTTTAGAGTTTTTAGATGTATCTCTCATGTTCATGTGTCTGAGAATAAAATAACTAAGTTGGATGATAAGAGCTTGAGTTGTGTTCTGTTGGGAGTTGGTGAAAGGTCAAAAGCTTACCAACTCTATGATCCAACTTCACAAAGGATCATAATAAGTAGGGATGTTGTATTCGAAGAAGACAAGAATTGGGACTGGGATAAGACCTATAAAGAATCCATTGTGTGCAATTTGGAATGGGGTGATTGTGAGGAAGAAGCAGTTGTGTTTGATGAAAATGAAAAGGGGAGCAAATCTGATCTTGAAGTTGATATAGAAGCAAAATAGGAGAATTTTTCCTCTAATTCTTTGACTGAAAAAAGCTCTCATAACTCGAATGAAGGGAAGAATAAGAGACCACCAGTTTGGATGAGAGACTATGCAACAAGAAAAGGCCTTTCTGAAGAAGATAATGAAGCTCATTTTGCCATGTTTGTAGCTATTGATCTTATTCACTTTGAAGATGCTGTAAAGAGTGAAAAATGGAGGAGAGTCATGGTTTTGGAACTGGAAGCAATAAACAAAAATGACACGTGGGAATTGACGAAGTTACCTAAGGAAGGAAAAAATGTTGGAGTGAAATGAATTTATAAGACTAAATTTAATGAAAATGGAGAAGTGGACAAATACAAGGCTAGGCTTGTAGCAAAGGGGTATACTCAGCAACGTGGGGTAGACTAGACTGAAGTATTTGCACTTATGGAGCACATGAGACAATTCGTTTGGTGGTAGCACTTACAGCTCAAAGAAAATGGATCATCTACCAATTAGACGTGAAGTACGTGTTTACATGGTAAGTTGAATAAAGAGGTCTTTGTGGAACTGCCTTGTGGTTATGTGCAAAAAGGACATGAACAAAAGGTTTACAAGTTAAAGAATGCGCTCTATGAGCTTAAGCAAGCCCCACGTGCTTGGTACAACCACATAGAAAGAAGGTTCTGAGAAGTGTGACTATGAGCATACTTTGTTCATCAAGACAAGAAAAGAAGGCAAAGTATTAATCGTAAGTTTTTATGTTGATGATCTCATTTTTACTAGAAATAATGCATTGATGTTTACAAAGTTTAAAAATTCCATGAAGGATGAGTTTGACATGATAGATCTTGGTAAGATGAGGTATTTCCTTGGTCTTGAGGTCTTGCAAAGATCTGATGGTGTTTTTATCAGTCAGAAGAAGTATGCATTAGAGGTAATGAAAAGGTTTAAAATGGACAAAAGTAATTTTGTTCATAATCCAATTGTCTTTGGCTTCAAGCTCATGAAGGATGAAAGTGGCATTAAGGTGGACAAGACTTACTAAAAACAAGTTGTAGGTAATCTTATGTATCTCACAACTACTCGACCAAACATGATGTTTGTGGTGAGTCTTCATAGTAGGTATATGGAGAATCCTACTGAGCTTCATTTATAAGTAGCAAAAAAGGTACTGAGATATTTGAAGAGAACAACTGGGTTTGGAATTTTTTATAGGAATGGAGGAGATGATGAACTTATTACTTACACTGACAATGATCATGTTAGAGATTTGGATGACAGAAAGAGTACTTCAGGTTATGTGTTTTTATTGAGTTCAAGAGCAGTATCATGGTCATAAAAAACAACCAATAGTAAGCTTATATTCCATAGAGGTAGAATTTATCATTGCAGCTTCGTGTTCATGCCATGCAATATGGTTAAAAAGGGTGTTGGGAAAGTTGGGTCAAAATCAAAGCAAGCCAACTATTATTCGCTATGATAGTAGTTCTGCAATTAAACTTTTGAAGAACCCAGTAATGCATGGTCGTAGTAAGCACATAGATGTGCGTTTCCATTTTCTTCGAGAGTGCTCATAGGCTGGTACTGTGGAGCTGGTGCATTGTGGCACACGAGAATAATTGGTTGATATGATGACTAAACCACTCAAGCTGGATGTTTTTTTGAAGCTACAAGGGCTATTAGGAGTTTGTTCTGAGATGGATATAAACTGAGTGCTTATAGCATTCAATTTAAGAGAGGAATTGTTAAATTTTGTTATTCTAGATGTTAGGTTGTTTTGGTTTGTTACCACTCAGTCAAAAAGTCCCTATTGTTAAGGGATGGTTGTTTGATTGATTTAGTCATACCACGTTATTAGGATTTGTTAGACGTGGGTTATTATTTCTTATTTCAGCTTGTTCTGTAAGGCTATATAATAGCCAAGTTTGTTTTTCAATAATTAAGAGTGATTTCTCCCAATTTCCTTATCTTTTCATAAGTTTTTTTTGGTTTTTAACAAGGATGAGAAGGAATCGACTACTTCACTTTGTCATTTTATTTTTTATATTGGCAACAAATTGCCTATATTATATTTCTTGACAAATGTCATCATTGTTAGGAAATTTAATTTTATAAAATTTCTTGTTCTATCGTATAAGAGACACTAGTAGTTAAAGGAAGTATTTTTTTTTATGGTAGCTGGCGATCAAGCATGGTGAGAAGATGGGTTTAAGATTAATACAAATCTACAAAGCAAGTCATAATTAGATCTCATGTCCCACTTGAATCCAATCCACTATATAATATCAAGTCAAAAATGCAAATTTGGGCAGTTTATTATTAAATTATATATAATAAAATTTCTTTAAGATCTGGTTTCATATGTTAAAAATGTCTTTTGAAATGTTACACCAACTTAATATTACTTTCACTTAAATAATAATAAAAAATAATAAAAAATAATAATTTCACTATTGTAATGACTTACATTCAATTGTATAGATATTATTTGTTCCAATCCCAAAGAGCCCTCACAATTTTAGAAGGCATCTAAGTGGATCCCAATCCCAAAGAACCTTCACAATTTTAAAATGAATTTATATTATTTGTAATAAAACATGTAAAAATTATGTAATAGAACATGTAAATATGTATATGTATGTGTTTCAAGATAGGATCAAACAAACTTCTACATGAGATCAAACATTGGCTCAATACTATTTATATGGATCTACTCTCCATTGTGTAAATATATAGTTTCAATAACTTTTTCTCATATTCTGTATGATATCAAAGTTGGTCAAGATCTTAGGAGAGTTGTTAATTAGATGATAATTGATGAAAATTAAATAAATAAAAAATTCCACCCATAATGTTTTAAAATTGTATATATATATATATATATATATATATATATATATATATATATATATATATATATATATATATATTTACACCAAAATTTGAATAATAGATGAGATAAAATTTCAAGATAACAATAAAAAAGTAAAAATAAAATTATATATTTTAATAAAAAATAAAAATTTATATGATATATATATTTATAATTTGATATTTAAAAAATTAAAAATAAATAAATAAATATTATAATACTAGTTATAAATGTTATAAAAAATTAAATTATAAAAAACTTATAAAAATAAAAATTTATATAATACAATTATAATTTGATATTTAAAAAAAATAATAAAAATAAATAAATTTTATTATATAAGATAATATCAATTATAAATGTTATAAAAATATTAAATTGGGTTTAAGTTAGATTGAAGTTATTTGAACCTTAATCCAAATTCAAAATTTATATCCAAAAAAATTGATCCAAACCTAATATAAATTTAAAAAAAAAAAAATTATCCAAAACCATCTAAAATTGGATTGAGTTAAGGTGAGTTGAAGCCAACCCACAGAAATTACAATTAGTTATTACAAGGATCAATATTGCTAGACTTACGACATAGAGTCAAACATTTATCCCCTCCCCTTCTTCAAGACCTTGATATTACTTTCAAAATAAAAGAAAAAATGCCCACTACTCGTGAAGATCTTAGTAAGGTTTTGTAATGAGATGATAATTAAGAAAAACTCCACAAACAAAAAGGAAAATATGCACAACTTGGCCATCATACAAACATCTAATTGAATAAAGCCTTCCACAATCCTAATTTAGTTAAACAAAGTAATTAACATAGTCAATCTCTCAATCAATGCTTCCCATTCACGTACTCAAATTCCAACATTCATTGGACAACAAACATTGGATGGACAACAAACGTTGGTAATATATATATATATATATAGTTAGTTAGTTAGTTAGTGTTAAGTAATATAATGCATGCACACAAATATACTTAACCATTATTATGAAAATGGTAATTTACATTATTATTATAATAGTAAATTCTCTAAATATACTCTCTAAAATGGGTCTATTTTTTTTCTATATCAAAATTAAAAGAAATTTGTATATTTTCTTCGATGTAAAAAAAAATATTTAATCACCAATTAGAATGGATATTATCAAAAGTTGGAACATAGACTTGATTATTTTCTCTCCATCAATAACTCGTTTCATACGATAGAAATGTGATTTTCGGGACAAGAAATGGTGCAACAAATTGATATTACCAAAAAAAAGCCACTACAACAATATCTTAAGAGAGTTATTGGATGATATATAATTAACGAAAACCCCCACTGTAGGGACCCCCCCCCTGATAACACGTGCCATGCATCTCTATCCGGATGAAGTTCATCCGGATCCTCCCAAGGGTACACATGGCGCGTTTCTCCCATCCGGACTCCCTTAGAGAAGGGCACACGGCACCCACAGGCGCCACATCCGGGCCACCGCCATATTCCATCCGGATATAATTCCTCGGATTGTTGACCAAGGAAAGCATGCCCCCAATACGTCATTCTAACGTCCTCTCACAGGCCACATTCCGACGCTTGCAGAGTGAAAAGACAGAAATGATGGCTGGTCACATCCCATGATCTCTGACAGCCGCCTGTAGGGCGAGGATGTCCCTGCCACCACCTACGGGCATCATGATAAACCAAAAAGTCTTCCATCATTAAAGGAGGAGAGAGAACCTCTGTTACTATATATATAGACCTTCACACGAGGAAGAAGGTAAGCTGGCAATACCTAGTAAAATACCGACTGTGCTAAACTTCTCTTCTTCTCCATAACCATGACTGACAAAACCATCGGAGGATGTGTCCGGACGCTCTGTCCGGGCATCTTTTACAGGCACAACTGAACAAGAACTCAATAGTGGTTGAGATCGTGCGCCCACCTGGCAGCAACGTGGATCACAGGGACGCAAGGCCTCAACACCCACCCCAAACCAAAAGGAAAATGTGCACAACGTGGCCATCAAATAAGCTTCTAAATTAAGTTATAATGCCTTCCACAATCCCAATTTAGTTAAACAAATCACTTAACCTGGTCAATCTCTCAATCAATGCCTCCTATTCATGTGGTCAAATTCCAACACTCATTGGATCACAAACATGGGACGCCACTAAAAGACTTTGTCAATGATGATGATATGTATTATCTCAGCAAATAATACATATATAGATATAGTTAATGGAAATTAAATATACTGCATGCGCACAAATATACAAAACCATTGACAAGTCCACAAAATTGACCACTCCTACGTTAAATTGTTAATTCCTAGCTGGCTGCTATACGCCAGCATATTGCTCCATTGCAATGATTGAGACACTGCAAAAGCAAATGGCCAACAAAGAAAAATAGGAAGCCAAAATAGCTAGAATGCCATTTGTCATTGTGAGGTTGCATATATGAAGGAAGGTGAAGAAGCACTAACATTTGGAGGAGAGAATTTCGGTAGGTGAGCTTGGTGGGGGGCGTTTCATGTTTGTGACCAAGCATTTTTAGGTTTTCGGAAAGTGGTATGGGTTGAAAAGGGTGGGGGTGGCCCCAAGATTTGGGGAAAACCCATGGCTCTAGGGTCTTCTTTTAGTAAGAGGTTGGGGACTAGCGAGGGATGTGTGGTTTAATGGTCAAACAAGTGGAAACAATGGTAGGGCGTGGCGGCGTTTGGTGGAGGAGCAATTGAGCGTCAGAGCAAGCCTGGCCACCACTCAGTCTTCCAACTGCCACTAGAATTTGGACAACTCATAATATGTATGAATTGGTGGCATGGTCGGTGAGTCACTTCTTTCAATGCCAAACCAAAATCCAAGTGTATAACCCTTTATGTGAAGTAAAGTTAAAGGGTGTCTATGAAGAGTTTCTATATTTACATCCACCACATTTAAGAATTTAAAAAAAAAAAACAAAAATCACATTTAATATAATAATCACATATATTTATTATAAAAAATAAAATATAGAATTGATGGATATGTATTTATAGGTTATGTTTATTATAATATAATTAAAACTGAGTATATAGCAAACTCCTGATTGTTTCCTACCTTAATATGAATTAGATTAAAGATAAATATATATATCTTATTTTAAAAATAAAAAATAAAAAGAAGAAGAAAATTGAAGGTAGGTATGTTAAAAAAATACTAAATACATGCGATGTGGAAAAAGGACAAGGCTACGTACGTACTCCACTCTCATGTGAATGCATGGACGCATGAGTCCCATTTTCAGTCTGTAAGACCTCCCAAGTCAAAAGTAGTAGACTACAGTATAGTTCCCAAAATTGCATCATATGCTGATCCACATCCACCCACAGGTTACACTCACTACAACCACACACCTAGCCACTAGTAATTCACTTAAATTCCAGGATATTCCTAATAATGACATTTTTGCTAATTAATTTACTAATTGGATCAATTAATACTAGTACACAAGTAGTTGCAAGATTAGGATGAAAGCAGGGAAGATGGATTCATGGAGGGATGGTGGTAAGCCATTCAAGTATGAACACATGGAGAATTGGGATGAGTTTGTTAAAAGGCATCTCAAGTCAAAACTGGGACACCACCGTCACCACCAACACCACTAACTCAACCTATACTGCTCCTTCCCAGTTCTCTATGTGCAGAAGAAGCAACTGGAATGTCGATAAAGAGAGCGATATATGGAGCTCCAAAATGCCTATAAATAGGGACACTTCCTACATCTTCCCTCACAACTCAGAAACACACTACTCACAACCCGTAAGTAGTTACTAGTCACTAGTGTGATTAATTCTGATACAAATACAGAGTGATTCTGAACTTCTTCTCACAATGGGGAGTTCTCAGGTGATGGGTTATGCATTCTTGGTTTTGCTCCTTCTGGATCTCTCCTTTGCTGCCAGAACTGTGAAGGAATATGGTGCCAAAGGAGTTGGCGGAGGAGGTGGTGGTGGAGAGGGTGGCGGCGGCGGTGGTGGTTCCGCTATCGGAGCTGGTTCAGGCTACGGTTCTGGATATGGTTCGGGTAGTGGTTCAGGGTATGGTGGTACTGATGGGGACGGGTATGCAAGTGGTGGAGGTGGAGGTGGAGGTGGGGGTGGCGGAGGAGGTGGCGGCGGTGGGGGAGCTGGAGCATCCGGGTCTGGATCAGGCTACGGTTCAGGATCTGGATCCGGATCAGGATACGGGTCAGGAAATGGAGGCGGGAAAGGAGGCGGTGGAGGTGGAGGAGGGGGCAAAGGCGGAGGAGGAGGCGGAGGCTCTGGGTCCGGCGTCGGGAGTGGCTCCGGATACGGATCAGGGAGCGGAAGTGGGTACGGAAGCGGGAGTGGTGGTGGCAAAGGAGGTGGGGGAGGAGGAGGAAGCGGTGGAGGAGGAGGCGGCGGGACTGGAGTTGGTTCAGGATCCGGATCCGGATATGGGAGCGGAAGTGGATCGGGATATGGGTACGGCGGCGGAGAGGGGGGCTTACCCTGAAGCTGGGCTCAATGAGCGTAATTAAATATGAATAAAAATAGCAACGCCCCATCCACTTGGTGGACGTTGCATGTGTGCGCATGTACTTCTCTTCCTCTCATTTGATATTTCTACTCTTATCAAATAAAGCCCCTCTCCTTTTTCTATATTCTCCCCTGACCCGGTTAACAAAATTACTATGATAGCTTATTATTTTTCACTTAAAATTTAAACGAAATATTTTGACATTAATTAATTTTATATTATGTAGAATTCGAAATCTCAATGAAGAAGGGCAAATGAATAAAAAAGCCCAAATCTATCTCAATATTCTTTTAAGGTCAAGAGTCTATATGTACAACATAATAACTTAGTAAATCACGGCTATTTAACTAATAGTCAATGTTATGATTCACTATCAGTCTTATTCAATATTTAACTATATACATTAGCGTACACAGTCCCCATACGAAAACCATATAGACCAATATAAGTCATCCATCCAATTAACTATAAACTTATAATCTTGCAAGGAATCCATAACTTAAATTTTTTGTACAAATCCCGACGCACTCAAGTTATATACAATGCAAATGATGTATATATGAATACTTAAATAACAAATAATGTAATCAAGGATAAAAGAACAAAGACCAAAAATCATAACATATAAACATATTAATGAAATCTTCTTCTATTATATCATATCATACTTTCAAAGGTTCTATATTAACAAATATTATTTTTAGCAAAGTGATCAATTGGTACAAAATAATCTTAAAATTAGGAATATGGAATGTTTATATTTTCACTTAATCCATATATTTATTTGAAATTGAATAATTAGACAAGTAAGATTTTCAAGCAATGTGTTAGTCCCATCAAGGACAACTCTCTCTCACTCTCCACTATATTTTCTTTGGCAACATGCAACATATATAATTAATGTAATAAATTACATCAATTGAGGTGTTAATATACTTACTGAATTAGTTAATTGATACAAGCACCATAACATTTTTTACATGCATAAAGAGAAAAGACATATATTGTTATCCAAAGGGGGTTTCGAAACCTCTAAACTTAAATAGATATTTCTCATTAACCAGATAGGTATTTAGGAGTGATCAACACACAATTTAAAACATAAAATTTATTGTTTTTTGTTTCTTACTTGCCAAACATTTCTTTTCTCAAAAATAGTGAAGCCTTAATTTCCTATTTTATTAAAAGAAAAAAAAAGAGAAAAAAAAAAGGGAAGAAATAACACTCTAGATGAGGAGATCAGTTTTTGTCCTACAAATTTAAATCTACAAAGTTAAGTAATTTATAAAAGAAAAATGACAAATAAAGAATAGGAAATGCTAGCTTTATTTTATGATCACTTTGATCACCATTTTAATCTTATATGTTCAATATCGATTTTACATTCAATTATCATTTATTATATAGTAGAAAATGAAAAATGTGAAGGTATACATAGCATCATTAAATAAAAAAAGATAAATTATCAAAAAAGTGGCCAAGACCGATAGAAAGAGTAGAGTTTAATAATCACTAAAGATAAATTAAATCTTAAAACTAAATTTTTTTTCAAAAACTTAATTATTGTAAAATAGAAGAATGAGAAGAACAAAGAAAAAAAAGAATAAATAGGAATATCAAGAGAAAATAGAATTGTTATTTCATTAGAAGGTCTCATCTTTTTATAAAGAGTCAAAAAGATATTTATATCAATATGAATTATCATTCACAAGTTCCTACAATCTAATAAATTTTTATATTTTATAACATTCCTTCTTAAATGATGATAAAAGTATGTATTGTTAAAACCTTATTAGAAAAAACCTATAAGAAAAACCTTAGTGAAGAAAAAATAGTATAATATTCTTTTGAACCACTACGACTATCTCGATAAAAACCTTACCAATAAAACCCAATGGGACAAAACCTTAACGAAGGGAAAAAAAAAAAGTATAGTATAGTGATATCCTTATTAATCTGCTCCTCATCATGTTGATATGATTATACCTTTTCTAGTAGCATGGTATGAAGATCTTTGAATTGCCGCATTTTCAATGTTACATATGAGTTTCTTGAGTGTTGTAATTGGTAATGTTTTTATAAATAAGTTTGCTAAATTTTTGCTTAGTCATACTTGTTGAACATAGATTTTACTGCTCCTTTAAATCTTATAAATGTAAATAAACTTGAGTATATATGCTTAGTTCAATCACTCTTAATGCATTCTTCTTTAATGTACATCACAAAGAATAACAAGGAAAATAACAATAAAGAAGTATTGTTACTATTGAAAACTAAAGAACGAATGCAATTATAAGAAAAAATAGATAGCATCAATTAAGAACAAAAATAGAGAAATCCTTATAGCACCAATTAATTGAGTTTATTTCATTAAACTCAATTAAATTCTTTTTTTTTTTCCTCCCTTTTTTTCTCTTTTTATCTCTTTTTATTTTTTGGTTGAACACCTCTTGTTTCCAATATTAAACTCATAGATGAGTCCATTTTAGGAATCAATAAACTTTAGTAGTTGATACATAATGAGCTAAACCAAACATTTCCACAAAGTTAATGTTAATATTTCAAGTATGTTGGATTTGCATGAATAACAACGTTTCAAAACTCCTTATCAAATTGCTACAACTGCAATTACTATATATGTTTGACTGCCGAGAAAATACATGAAAATAAAAAAAAATAAGAAAAATCTAAAATTTAACATCTTAATTCCCATTCTTCTACCCCTCACAAACAAAAAATCTCAACTCACCCGAGCCTAATACAACCAAACATCACCCAGTCCAAACAGTTGTCATTGCCATTAATATGTCGCTGAGAAATGAAACAAACTTCAAATATTACAATTCCATTAGCCACTCAACTGAATCCAGATCATTGTAAAGCATAAGATTCAAAATTCCATTTTCTTCTCTTCCCTGAGTTTCTGAGGGACCAAACAGAGACTTATATATATATATATATATATATATATATATATATATTATTATATATTATTGTTTCATTACTTATTATTTTAAAAATATTATAAATAACTTATTCAAATAATAATAATTATAATATAATAATCTTAAAAATTATTATTTCATTCCAATAATTAAAAAAATAATTTTTTTATTTTTTTATTATATAGATTTTATAAGAAAACATTACAATAAAAAAATTGTTTTTATATTTTCAGAAATTTTGAATTATTTAACTTCATAATATAATTATTAGGAAAATATTATAATAAAGAATTTGTTTTTATAATTGTTAAAAAGTGAAATTAAAGCATATTGTAATATATTGTATTTTTAATATATTTTATGTTGTAAGTTGGAAAAATGCTTTTACTATATTGTAAGACTCTTTTTATCAAACCCATTTTCCATTTAATTAAACTTTAAAATTACTAATTTTTAACAAAACAATAATTGAAAAAATGGGGAAGAAACCTATTGTTCGAGTGCCCTCCTCGTGAAAGCTTCATTTTTGCATCGTCGAAGTGTTTTCATTGTTAGTGTTGTGTCCTTGACAGCATAATCTTGTCTACCCATGTACAATTCCATTGTACAAGTGGCCTCTTCGCTGAAGGCTTCCATTTTGCATCATATCATCAGTATGTCTCCATTTTCGACGTTGTGTCCTCAACATCTTCAAAGTACTTATCAAATTTAGTATCCTCACTCCCATTGTTTTTTACCTAGCACACCCTAATGGGTAATTTTCCCCAAAATATATCCTTAACAACAAATAAATTATTGATTTGAAGATAGATTTGTGTATCCATGAATTAAGAAACAAAGAAAATTTTCAAATCTAATAAAAAAATTTTGATAAAATAAATTTAAAAAGTTATTGTTATATAAAATAAATGTCACATTCATATCAATACAATAAATAAATAAAAATGGATAAAAATTTGAAAAAACAAAACCATAATATGCAATCATATGAATGCATTTCTAGAAAACAATTAATGAAAGTGCATTAAAAAGAATTAAAAAATAAACTTCATACCTACATGTAATTTTATAATTTTATAGACTCATATTTGTAGATATCAAAATCTTTTAAATTTTTTTTCTTGAATTAAGTAATCACCATTAATCTTACAAAAAAAAAGTAATAAGTTCTTATATTGGTGAAAACCTAAAATCCATGGGTAGTGAATTTTTCATCTAGCTCTCTTTCAAAATTTTGAAGTTAAAAGCTAGGTAATACATATGCTTTATTCAAAAAAATAGAATTTTATTAAGAATTTATAAGCTATTATTTTGTTAACTAGAAAAGATGAAACTATGAGAATATTAGATTGTAAAAGAGTTTATACTCCTTTACATGGTGGAAAGTAAATATATTAATTAAAATTATTTAAATTTCTTTGGATTTATTTTGATTCATTTATTTCAAAAAAATTAAAATAGAACTTGCTAATGAAATTATTGAATTTATTAGCTAAAGGAGACATTTCTTTATATTAGCATTTGGTGGTCAGCCATTATGAGAATATGGGTTTAAATTGATACAAATCTACAAATTAAGTCATAAGTGTTAGATCTCATGTCCCACTTGAATCCCAATCCACTATAATATGGTGGAGTCAAAAGGCAAATTTTGGTAGTTTACTATTAAATTCTATACTTATAAGAGAATAAACATGATTTTTTTTTTTTTAAGTATGAAGTATTCTTATTTTATTATTAATGTATTTTGCAATAGAATTTCTTTAACACTTTGTTGTACATGTTGAAAATATCTTTTTTGAGATAGGAAATGGTGCACCAACTTAATATTACTTTCACTTAAGAGGCAAAAAAAATGTAACCACCTACTCATATAAATATTGTTTGCTTTAAAATATATCTACATAATAAAGAGAAACTCATATTTTCCTTATCTAAATTGAAATATTATAATTACCCTTCATGCGATCACTCGTGTCCTACAAGATTGTGAGGTCAAACAAATAAATATTTTTTGCAAGATCAAATAAATTACCCCTCATGTGATCACTCGTGTCCCATAGGATTGTAGGATAAAACAAACAAACATATTTTGTGAGACTAAACAAATTACCACATTGAGTTGGAAGACTCTGATATCATTTGCAACAACTTGCTTATATATATATATATACTTCATTTGAGCACAATGTCCTTATCATGTTTCAAGAATTATAAAGTCAAATTGATAAATACCTCATACGGGACCAAATAAATTCCCCCACAAAATTGATAATCGATTTTGATAACATTTGTAGTAGTCCACTATTAACTCTGTGTGTCTACATGATTAAAAGATTATCCTTTTATCATATAAGATTGTAGGATAAAAAATTGTAGAAATATTATCCACTCTAATCTCAAAAGGTCCTCACGATTTAAAAACATATTTATATGGTTAAAAGGAACTTTTATATATATAGTATATGTGTGTCAAAAACCTTTTCGTCCATCCAATATGAAACATCACAATTAATAATCAAGATCTTAGCAAGGTCATTAATTAGATGATAATTAAAAAAAATTCTAGCACAAAATCCACCCACAAGATAGGGAAAGGAAATGATGCAACAACTTGATATCACTTTCAAAAAAAGAAAAAGGAGCCCACCACTCATCAAGATCTTAGGAGGGTTGGCAATTAGATGATAATGAAGGAAAACTACACCACAAACTGAAAGGAAAATTTGCAGAACGTGGCCATCATATAAGCACCTAATTAAATAAAGTCTTCCACAATCCTAATTTAGTAAACAAAGTAATTAACCTAGTCAATCTCCCAATCGATGCTTCCCCTTCATGTACTCAAATTCCAACACTCATTGGATAAGAAACATGAGTTCCCGCTAAGGGCCACTAAGGGCTTGTTTGGAAATTATTTTTTAGAATAGTTTTCTATTTTCCAGAACAAAAAACACATTCGACAATAAAAATTGTTTTTTATTTCCTATTCTTAAAAATAAAAAACATTGTGTTTTCAAATAACATCTTTGAGTTATTTTTACTTATTTTCTAAGAGTTGTTTTAAAAAATAATTATATAAACACGTACAATGATTAAAAATAAAATAAATATAAAAATTATTTTTAAAACATATTTAAAAATATTAAAAACATATTAAAAACATTTTAGGTTTCCAAACAAACTTTTATTCAACAAAAAAAATCAAAGGACAGTTTTTAAAATTACTCTCAAAAACTAATTTTTAAAATTGTTTTAAAAATCAATTACCAAGTACGCCCTAAAAGACTTTGTCAATGATGATCAAGTGTTATCTCAATAAAGAATACATATATGTAGTTAGTGTTAATTAATATAATGCATTCATATAAATATAAATAACCATTATTATGAAAATAGTAATTTACATTATTATCATAATAGTAAATTCTCTTAATATGCTCTCGATGATGGTTCTTTTTTTTTTTTTTTATAACAAAGTTGAAGATATCTGCATATTTTCTTTAACATAAACAAAAGGTATTTAAATACTACGACATAGCTACAAAGTTGCAATTTAAATAAGTTGGAAAGGATTGTTTAATCTAATTGAAAAACAATCAATTCAGGTATAATTTAATCTAATTTATAATCCAAGCTATTCAATACAAATCCAATTTAGTCGTATTTTCTTAACTAAGTCTAGATTAAGTTTGGGTTGATTAAATTAGATTTGAATTCATTGGGTTGTTTGATTCAATATCTACCTATGATATGTATACCTTTCTAGAAACCTCAAAATTGTATGATATAAATATAATTTGAATTTTTTTCTTAAGAATCTAAAAAGAAAATTAATACAAATAAATATTATCATATAAAATAATTTAAATTATAAATTTTTAAAAAAAAAATTAATTCTGAGAACAGGAATTGAACTCTATGAGATATAATCTCTCATTATTCCTCAGTAGCTCAATCGTAGAGCGATCGACCGTTAACCTACTCATCATAGGTTCGAATCCTACTTGGGGAGATTTGATTAATTCTAAATTAAATATATATATATATATATGCCAATACTTGTATGGATTTGAGTTATCCAAATTTAATCTTAAGTTCGAATAACCCAACTTAAATATTAAAAATAATTATCCAAATCCTTTTAAAATAGAATTAAATTGAGGTTTCATGTACTAATACAAGTAAGTTACATCCTTACGTTAAGAATGTCATTTTCGGGACAGGAAAAGGCACAACAATTTGATATTACTAAAAAAAAAAAACCACTACATCAAGATCTTAGGAGAGGTATATAATTAACAAAGACTCCACCCCAAACCATAAGTAAAATATGCACAAGATGACAATCAAATAAGCTTATAAATTAAGTTACAATGTCTTCCATAATCCCAATTTAGTTAAACAAATTAATTAATGCTTCCTATAAATATACTCAAATCCCAACACTCATTGGATGACATACATGAGATGCCACTATAAGACTTTGTCAATGATGATGATTAGTATTATCTCAGTAAATAATACATATATAGATATAGTTAATGGTAATTAAATATAATGCATGCGCACAGACATACAAATGTTGAAAAATTTAGATGCCAAATAGGATCTCATGAAAGACATTAAAGCATACACTAAAAGAAATTAGGAATTAAGAAAAACTGACCTTGATTGATTCCATGGAAAGCCATTCCTGTGCTCGTCTAGTGTTCAAGGATGCGCTTAATTCGTGAAGGAGAGAAACCCCAAGTTCAATTGGCTCTTCCCTTTCTACACCCAAAACAATTTGTATGCTCTGAAGAGTTCGTTCAGGACGTTCTCTTCTCAACCCCCAAAGAAAATAGAACAAGAATAGGATAGCCACCCCTGTCTTTTTTCCTTATATATATATATGTGTATATATCACACAGTTTGGACCACTTGACTTAATGGGCCAGTCAAGTGAATTAGGGTGAGCCCATAAAAAATCAAGCAACAATATGTGTCCAATCCCATTATGGACCACAATGCAAAAATAAATAACACTGATTTATGGCATTATCAAATTGATTATGTAAGTCCACACATAAAAATTCCAACAATCTCCCACTTGGACTACATAATCAAATATTACAACATATGCATAATCATAAATCAATGTCCCATAGAATCTCATCAAAATAAATAATCAAAAGCAATCATACATGCTTCATTGCTTGATTCACAGGGAAATATACAATAGTAGCAATCCTTCCAACAATACCATAATATTACAATAGCAAAAATGGCTCTCACTAACTTAATGCAACCTAGGCTTCCAATAACCCCATTTGAGATACATGTTCATGAAACACAACTATGGATAAGCCTTTTGTTAGTGGATCCGCCAACATACCTTTTGTTGACATGTATTCAATATCAATAAGAGACTCTACCACTTTCTCCTTAACAAAATAGAACTTTACATCAATATGCTTGGAGCGAGAAGTACTCCTAGCGTTCTTAGAGAAAGCAAGAGCTGCGGAATTATCACAAAATAATTTCAGAGGTCTAGAAATGGAGTCAACAACTCCCAAAGCTGAAATAAAATCCCGCATCCATATAGCATGACAACAAGCCTCATAACATGCCACATACTCTGCCTCCATAGTTGAGGATGCTGTAAGTGTCTGCTTGACACTTTTCCAAGATATAGCTCCTCTTGCCATCACAAAAATATAGTTCATAGTGGATTTCTTATCATCTATGCAACCTGCAAAATCAGCATCACAAAACCCAACTACATCAAGTATGTTGGTGCGCCGATAAGTCAACATTAAGTCCTTAGTTCCTTGCAAATACCTAAGGACCTTCTTAGCAGCTTCCAATGTTGACTCCCAGGATTGCTCAAGTATCTACCCAACATGCCCACAACAAAAGCAATATCAGGGCATGTACATACTTGAGCATACATAAGGCTGCCAACCAAAGATGAATAAGGAATGGTTCTCATTTCCTCTCTCTCATCATCATTTTGAGGACATTGAGCCTTTGAAAACTTATCACCCTTCACAATTAGCGCTCTAGTAGAATTACAATTGTGCATATTGAACCTCTTCAATATCTTCTCAATATAGGTTCTTTGAGACAATTTAAGCACTCCATTAGCCCTATCACGAAGAATCTTTATGCCCAAAACATAAGAGGCTTCACCAAGATCCTTCATGTCAAAATGGGTTGACAACATGTGCTTTGTCTCAAACAACAAGTCAGAATCATTTGATGCGAGTAGTATATCATCAACATATAAAACTAGAAATATGTAACTACTCCCACTGACCCTCAAATATATGCATCTGTCAACTGTATTCTCTTTAAAACCATTTTGGGTGATAGTACTATTAAACTTCAAATACCACTAGATCTTTCATCAGCAGAGCTCACATCTTCAAAGTATACAGCCCTGTCTAACTCAATAATCTGGTGGTATGAGATGGACAATAAAATCTGGAACCCCTTGACCCAATGCAATAACCAACAAAGAAACCACTGATGGTTTTAGGATCAAGTTTCTTTGACTGTGGGTTATATGGCCTAACCTCAGCCTTACATCCCCAAACATGGAAATAATGAAGGCTTGGTTTCTTCCCTAACCATAGCTCATAAGGTGTCTTAGGCACAGACTTACTGGGCACTTGATTCAAAATATATGCCGCAGTCCTTAAGGCTTCACCCCACAGAAACTCTGGTAAGGAGGAATTAGACAACATGCACCTCACCATATCCAACAATGTGCGATTTTTCCTTTCTGCAACCCCATTCTGTTAAGAAGTGCTTAGCATTGTATATCTAACATCAATGCCGCATTCCAACAGAAACTTACCGAAAGGTCTAGGATTTCATCCAGTCTCATCATATCTCCCATAATACTCACCATCTCTAACCAATCTCTCTAATCTTTGCCTAGAAATATGACCTAGGCATTTGTGCCACAATATGGAAGAACTCAAATTTACTTGGCTTATCAACTCTCAAAGCCCAGTCCAAAATCTGCATAGTCATATGCACATTTAAAGACTCAAAACATTCCTCAAAATTATTCCAGTAAAAGGTTTGATGGCAGACAATTGCAGAGTAATACTAGGATTGCTAGTAGCTGAAAAATAGCAAAATTAAACAATATGCATGTTATTACAAAATCATGTTATTTGCTAGTTTCCAGAATTACTCAATTTACCAATAGCTTGGAATTTTGAAAATTCCACAGCGGTAAGGACAATTAATTAAATATTACAACCAAGATGTACTAATTTTATTACCGAAAGGGCAAAGAAAATTAGTACGGTTCATAATATATAATTAATTTCCTTCACCAATCTAAGCATCCTACCAAGTATTATAATTATCGATAGGACAATTACAATACCCGTATGGACCTTAGTAATCTCAATAATAAAAGAATCAATAGTGGGAGATAAAATATCTTAACAAAGACAATTTGACACATATAGGATTACGATAGGCAACCACATATATGTTCACTATTGTCATAAAAAATTCAAAATATCTAAATTTGTACAACTTGACATACTTGGAATTGCGATAGGCAATCACACAAGTGTTCTTTAATATCACAATAAATTGAAATATTTAACAAAATGGCTTAGGATAATATTATTGGTATAAAACAAAAATTATACCCAAAAGAACAATAATAATAATTATAATAATAGTCCCAAGAGAGCCAAACTTAACAAATGCATAATAATTTCAACATATGCATTATCATTCCAAGAATTCCAAGACAAACAAACAAAAAAAAAAAAAATTTTTTTTTTTTTAATTTTAAATTTTTTTTTTTTTTAATGATGACGTCATCATCTTCTCCACGAGATCTCCAGGCCTGGTTCGGCTGAACAGGTCTGGTTCTTCTTGCACACAAAAAAAAAAAAAAAAAAAAAAATTCTTTCGGCCAAAAAAGTGTATTTTCTGATGAAAAACAATCAATTTTCCATCCACAAATGTTAATCTATCAATCCATTGCAAAAATTGCACAAAAACGCATAGAATAAAGAACCACAACGAACCCTAAATTTCAAAATCCCATCAAACGGATTCCAAAAACTCAAAAAAAAAAATGATGGGTTTTTCTCCAAACATCAATTGGGTTTCACAATAGAGAATTAACACCAAACAAAAAAAGCCCCAAAATTGGCTTCCAAAAGAAAAAAAAAAACGGAAACCCTAAATAATCCAAAATTTGTAGCTTAAATGTCATTCATGGTTGCTCTGATACCAATTGTTGAAAAATTTAGATGCCAAATAGGATCTCATGAAAGACATTAAAGCATACACTAAAAGAAATTAGGGATTAAGAAAAACTGACCTTGATTGATTCCATGGAAAGCCATTCCTGTGCTCGTCTAGTGTTCAAGGATGCGCTTAATTCGTGAAGGAGAGAAACCCCAAGTTCAATTGGCTCTTCCCTTTCTACACCCAAAACAATCTATGTGCTCTGAAGAGTTCGTTCAGGACGTTCTCTTCTCAACCCCAAAAGAAAATAGAACAAGAATAAGATAGTCACCCCTGTCTTTTTTCCTTATATATATATGTGTATATATCACACAGTTTGGACCACTTGATTTAATGGGCCAGTCAAGTGAATTAGGGTGAGCCCATAAAAAATCAAGCAACAATATGTGTCCAGTCCCATTATGGACCACAATGCAAAAATAAATAACACTGATTTATGACATTATCAAATTGATTATGTAAGTCCACACATAAAAATTCCAACAACAAAACCATTGACAAGTCCAAAGAATTGGCAACTCCTATATATGTTAATTGCTAGCTGGCTGCTATACACCACCATAATGCTCCATTGCAATGATTGAAACACTGCAAAGGCAAATGGTCAACAAAGAAAAATGGGGAAGCCAAAATAGAATGCCCTTTGTCATTGTAAGGTTGCAGATATGAAGGAAGGGAAGAAGCACTAACATTTGGAGTAGAGAATTTGGGTAGGTGAGCTTGGTGGGGGTGTTTCATGTTTGTGGCCAAGCTTATTTAGGTTTTCTGAAAATAGAATGGGTTGAAATGGGCGCTGGGAGGCACCAAGATTTAGGGACAACCCATGGCTCTAGGGTGTTCTTTTAGTAGAGGTTGGGGACTGGTGAGGGATGTGTGGTTTAATAATCAAACAAGTGGAGAAAATAGCACTCGTGGTATTATAGAAAGTAACTTAAAATTTTAATTAAGGAACAGAAAAGGATGAATATTTTGGAAAAGTGATCACCTCCTTCCACCTTAGTCTTGATAAAAATGGATTAGGAGAGATATAATTAAATTAAAATTTAAGTATGAGATTTTTTTTTTTTTCTTCTAACCTGGATCAAGAATGAGGTGAGTTTAGACAATAGCTCACCCCACCTAGTCCTACTCCATTATTTATATATAAAATTATCATAAAAAATAAAATACAAAATTGATGGATATGTATTTATAAATTATATTTATTAGAATATAATTAAAATTGAGTATATAGCAAACTCCTGGTTGGTTCCTACCTTACTATGAATTACATTAAAAATAAATATATATATATATATCTCATTTTAAAAATAAATAAATAAATAAAAAGAAAATTGAAGGTAGGGATGTAAAAAATACTAAATACATGTGATGCGGAAAAAGGAGAAGGGTAGGTACCTACGTTCTCCACTTTCATGTCAATGCGTGGACACATGAGTCCCATTTTTTAAAAAAAATTATAAATATAATTTTTATTTTTTTTAATCTAAAGAGTGAGTTGATTCATACTCCTAATCCCTACCTTCACACTTCACTCTTATTATAAAAACACAAATAACTTAATACTTAATACCATTATATTATATTTAGGGTTAAATTAAATTAAATTTTATCTAGATTTAAGTAATTTAAATTTTATTTCATAAGGCTAGTTTAATGTATCCTCCTGTAAAACCTCAAAATATTTATTGAAACATTTTGATATATGGAGCTCCTGTAAAAAGCTACTAGAACCTCCATAAACAAAGCGATATATGGAGCTCCAAAATGCCTATAAATAGGGACACTTCCTACATCTTCCCTCACAACACACAAGTAGTAGCTAACTGGTGTGATTAATTCTGATACATATAGAGAGTGATTCTCAACTTTCTTTTCCCATTATGGGGAGTTCAAAGGTGATGGATTTTGCATTCTTGGTTTTGCTCCTCCTAGATCTCTCCTTTGCTGCTAGAATATTGAAGGAATATGGCACCGATGGAGGTGGCGGAGGAGGTGGTGGTGGAGAGGGTGGCGGGGGCGGTGGTGGTTCCGCTGTCGGAGCTGGTTCAGGCTACGGTTCGGTTAGTGCTTCAGGGTATGGTGGTGCTGATGGGAACGGGTATGCAGGTGGTGGAGGTGGAGGTGGGGATAGCGGAGGAGGTGGCGGCGGTGGGAGAGCTGGAGCCTCCGAGTCAGGAAGTGAAGGGGGGAAAGGTGGGGGCCACGGTTGTGGTTCCGGAGCTGGTTCAGGGTTTCGTTCTTCAGATCGGGATAGGAATGCAAGTGGCGGAGCTGGAGGTAGCGCTAGCAAAGACGTTAAGGGAAGTGCACCATCCGGGTATGGATCAGGCCATGGTGGAGGAGGGGGCGGAGGCCCTGGGTCCAGCGACGGACACGGATCAGGGAGTGGAAGTGGGTACGGAAGCGGGAGTGGTGGTGGCGTAGGAGTTGGGGGAGGAGGAGGAGGAGTAGGAGGTGGAGTCGGTGGAGGAGGGGGCGGAGGCTCTGGGTCCCGCGGCCGGAGTGGCTCCGGATCCGGATCAGGGAGCGGAAGTGGATCGGCATATGGTGACCGAAACGGCGGCGGAGAGGAGGGTTTACCCTGAAGTTGAAGAAATGACCAATTAGTTAATACAGCATGCTGGGGTTGAGGAGTGTAATTAAATTACTATCATACTTTACTAATTTTCACTTGCAATCTAAATGAAATATTTGACATTAATATGATATTATGGAGAATTCGAAATCTCAATGGGGGAGGAGGAAATAATAAAAAAGCTCAAAATGGGTTGGAGTGGTATTAATTAATTTTCACATCTACTCATGAATAGTTGATAACTTTTTAGGTATTACATTTATAAATTCATAAGTGCTTGTTTCAATATAAATTCTATATGAATTTACATTATAATTTTAAAATTAGTTTTAGAATTTCTAAAATTTGAGTTATTAAGACCCTTAATTTTTTTAAATAATTCTTAAAAATTATTATTATTTTAAAGTAATTATCAAAGATTCCTACATTTCATATTGAAATTGTTATCAGTTTTTTTTAAATAGAAAACAAAAAATGTGTCCAAATCAATAGTTTAAAGTCCATTTCGATATATTATTTGTTTTTCGTTTTCACAAAAAAAAATTAACAATAATTTTACATAAGATACAACAACTCCGAGAGGTTATTTTTAAACTGGTTAAAAAATAAGATATTAAAAAACATTTTACTACCTCAAATTTCAAAATTTTTAAAATGATTATTAACTAAATAAGGCAAATCTATACTTCTTATATGAGATGGTCAACTATATGTTATATGGAAATTTTTTATTTTAAAAATTAAAAATAAAAAAATATATATATCAAAATGATACTTAGGGTATGTTTGGCAACATTTTCAAGTATGAAGAAAGGTTTTTTTAGAACAATTTTTTTTTTTTTTTTTATGTTTTCTAAAACAAAAATTTGTTTGAGAAATTTGATCCACAAAGTTAACTAAATTATAAAAGAAAAATAACAAATAAAGAATAGGAAATGCTAGCTCTATTTTATGATCACTTTAATCATCATTTTAATCATATATATTCAATATCATTCTTACATTCAATTATCATTTATTATTTAGTAGAAAATGAAAAATGTGAAGGTATATGTAGCATCTTTAAATTAAAAAAAAAAAAGGATAACTAAATTATTGAAAAAGTGGCCAACACCAATAGAAGTAGTAGAGTTTAATAGTCACTAAAAATAAATTAAATCTTAAAACTAAAAATTTCTCAAAAACTTAATTATTGCAAAATAAAAGAATGAAAGGAAGAAGAAATAAATAAATAAACAGGAATGCTAAGAGAAAATAGAATTGTTATTTCATTACTAGGTCTTCTATTTTTATAAAAAGTCAAGAAAAGATTTGCATTAATATGAATAATCATTCACAATTTCTCACAATCCAATAAATTCTCATATTTTATAACATTCCCTCTTAAATTATTATAAGAACATGTCTCGTTAAAACATTACTAGGAAAATTATATTAGAAAAACCTTAGTGAAGGAAAAATTACACAATATTCTTTAAGACTACTATGATTGCCTCAATAAAAACCTTGTCAATAAAACCCAATGAAACAAAACTTCAATAAGGGAAAAATAGTACAGTATAGTGATAGTCTTATTAATTTGTTCCCCCTTATGTTGATATGATTATATCTTTACTAATGATTGCCGCATTTTAATGTTATATATAAGTTTTTTGAGTGTTGTAGTTGTGGAAAAGAATAATAAAAAAATAAAAAATAAAAAACCAAAGTCCCCAGTCCAAAAAAAGGGGTCTACAAGTTGGTAATATTTTTGTGAATAAGTCTGCTAAATTTTCGTTTAATTGTACTTGTTGAACATAGATTTTACTGTTCTTCTAAAGTTTATCAATGTAAATAAACTTGAATGTATATGCTTAGTTTCTTCGCCTTTTAAGGTATTCTTCTTTAATCTACATGATAAAAAATAACAGGGAAAATAATTATAAAGAAGCATCGTTACTATTAGAAACTAAAGAATGAATGAAATCATAAGAGAGAAGAGATAGCATCAATCAAGAACAAGAATAAAGAAATCTTGATAAAAATAATTTAGGTATCTATCATGAAGATCAATGACAATAAAAACATGTGATGCAAGTCAACTGGCAAAAACGTTCATACAAGCCATGAGAAACAACCTAATGGTCTTTGTTTAACAAAGATAAGAACCTATACTATACAGCATTTGGAGCTCCAAATTCACCATTCCTTGATGAAAAATGATACACTTTTCCTTTGAAACTCAATTAAATTCTTTTTTTAGGAATCAACAAACTTAAAGCTCGTTTGGTAGTGATTCTAAAAAACGCTTTTAATATTTTTAATACTTGAAAATTTGTCATTCATGTATCAGGAATGCTAAAAATATTTTCTAAAATCACTCCCAAACACATTTTTAAAGTAGTTCATGCATAATGAGCTAAACCAAACATTTCCTCTAAGTTAATGTTAACATTTTAAGTCTGTTGGATTTGCATGAATAACAACTTTTCAAAACTTCTTATTAAATTGCTGCAACTGCAATTACTATATATGTTTGACTGGTGAGAAAATACATGAAAATAAAAATAATAATAAGAAAATTTTAAAATTTAACATCTTAATTCCCATTCTTCTACCCCTAACAAACAAAAAATCTCAACTCAACTGTGCCTAATACAACCAAACATCACCCAGTCCAAACAGTTGTCATTGCCATTAATATGTTGCTAAGAAATGAAACAAACTTTAAATCTTACAATTCCATTAGCCAGTCCACTGAATCTAATCCATTGTAATTTGTTAAGCATAAGATTCAAAATTCCATTTCCTTCTCTTTCCTGACTTTCTCAGTGACCAAACAGAGACTTAATGCAAATTTATTTAAATACGGATTCTACAAAATTGATCTTTGCAACGATGATCGCTCAGAGATCCACATCTGGAGTTCAAATTCAGACAACGAAGTGTCCAAAAAAAATTCAAACTTGAAGCAGATGGATTGAGGCAACAGAGTCACCAGTACCTGAATTTTTCAAAATTTTGGTAACTCAGTACCGTTGAAACCGATCGAACCGAGATTTCACGGCAGAGAATCGCATCCAAATTCCAATGTGGCAAGATCGGATGGTGTCGGTGGTCCGACAAACAGCGGATCTCCACCATCGATTGCTTTCTGCACGTGTTGGTATGGACAAAATAAACCGAAAAGCAAGGTCGGCCTCTATGTTGGACCCAACTAGTGTGCAATAAGCTGAATATAGAATAACTGGGCTTCCTGCAACAGGCTACGCCATACATATTCAAGCATTTCCAAAGCCCAAAGCGCAGCCCAGCCCAGCACACTAAAAATGGTTCAGACCAAAGGATTATCCAAAAGGTTGCAATCCTTTTCAAGAATCCAATTTAATTAATCTCTGAAAACCAACCAATCAAATTTCGAAGTAAATAATAAATATAAAGACCATCATGGGTTAGTCATATAATATAAGATAGAATAAAAGACGAGATAATATATCCTATCTCATGTTTGAATTGTGATAATATATATTTAAAATTTATTCTTTTTATCCTTTTTTTTTTTCAATTTTTTATATAAGAATTTATCAAAAATTAAATTTATACTTCACAAACGAAAAGAATTTTAAAAGTATGTATAAAATATGTGTTATTTAATAATAAATAAATGTATACCTAATTACATAATATTATATTTTTATTTATAAATTTTAAATAATAAAATCATGACTATTATTAATAAATAAATAATAACTTTTATATAAAATATAAGAACTTTTGAAGGCTTATATTAAAAAGATAATAGATTTAAAATTTGCTTTAAAATTTTAAGATATTAAAAAAAAAAATTATGTGAAATTTTAAAAAATTTTAAGGTAATTTTTGAAAATATAAAATAAATGTATACATTTTACAAGAAGAGTTTTTATTTTTAAAAACAAAAAATAAAAAAGAATATCCAAATTAAGCCTAAATTATGAATTATGGAATGATTTTTAATAAATATTAAATTGAGAGAGATTTCATACTTTTTCTTTTAATGACAAATATTGGGATATAATATGAACTTTATTTTAAATAAATATTGAATACTATGCCATTCAATTCTATCCTATTTAAACAAATGTTGAAATGTAATATGATTTTGGATTTATTTTTTGTTTATTCTATAAACCAAATAATAATATAATATATTTCATAGGATATAATATTTATTATCATTATTGTGCTTAATTTTTTATTAAAAATTTATTATATTATTCGTGATATGAAAAGTATTTTTTTTCAATTAAGAACTATTTTAAATTACTTATGAAAATCGATCAAACATCATATTGAATTCATAGCATAAAACAATTTAAATATATGTTATTGGAAGGAAAAAAAAAAACGCAAGAAGAATTAGAAAATATTAAAATAAAAAAAAAAAAAATCATGTTTCTTGGATTTTTTTTATCACAAATTTCATGTGTTCATAAACAATTTAAACTAGAAAACTCTTTTTTTTAATTAATAATTTTGAAGATAGATTTGTCTATCCATGAATTAAGCAAAAAAAAAAAATCAAATCTAATAAAAAAATATTGATGAAATAAATTTAAAAAGTTTTATAATATAAAATAATTATCACATTATTAACTAAACTACGTATACACACGAGCAAATAAGAAAAAGACAAAATTTTTAACATGGTTCCGCGATCAATGTGATCTCTAAACTCACAGAGTGCATCAATACTCAACAATCTACTAATAAAAAAGAATGAGAAAAGTTACAACTGTGAAGATCTCGAAAAACACCTTCTAATTGACATTGCACTCTTTAAAAACAAAATCCTAAACATAAAAGGATTAAATATGTAATAGAGACAAACTTGTCAATCATCACATAAAATAAAAATGAATAAATAAATAAATAATCTCCAAGGGAGCTAACTAGCTTGACCTTCGGCATCTCAAGTAAAGTGCAATAAAACTGATTCAAATTTCTCAATTTAATAACATATCAACACAGTAAATAAAAAAAGTTGATTAAAAATTTGAAGAAAATTCATAACATAAAATCATACACATATATTACTAGAAAACATCTAATGAAAAGTACACTAAAAATAATTTGTGTACATTAAAAAGAATAAAAAAATTATAATTTGTGTACATATCTTATAATTTTATAGATTCATACTCGTAGATATCAATGTTGTTTGATTTTTCTCTCTTGAATTAAGTAATCACCATTAATTTTAAAAAGAGAAAATAAGTAATAAGTTCTTCTTTTGTCGGTCGAAACCTAAAATCAACAAGTGGCAAATTTTTCATCAAGTTCATGTCTTTTATATATATATATATATTTAAGAATTAAAAAATGGTTAGAGTCTTTGAAGCCTTAACTTAGGTAATACACATATACTCAAATATGTGGAAAGTAAATATATTAATTAAAATTATTTAAATATTTGTCTAAATTAAAAATTTTTACTCACATATACTCATTAGAACCGATACCTGAAAAAATTGGTCTCATTGTAATCTCTAATTTAAGTTATACCTAAATTAATAAACCTAGTAAAAAAATTGTAATTATAAGGATGCTTAATTACAATATAGATATTCCAATCAACATTCAAGTACAAGCCTTAGGTGGAATACCAAACTCCCTAGGATTGTTAAGTTTTGTTATTCTAAATGTTAGGTTGTTTTGGTTTGTTACCACTCAGTCAATAAGTCCTTATTGTTAAGGGATGGTTGTTTGATTCATTTAGTCATACCATATTATTAGGATTTGTTAGACATGGGTTGTTATTTCTTGATTCAGTTTGTTCTATAAGGCTATATAATAGTCAAGTTTGTTCTTTAATAATTCAGACTGATTTCTCCCAATTTCTTATCTTTTCATAAGTTTTTTCTAGTTTTTAACATTTGGTATCAAAACACCATTACGGGGCCTGGTTAAAATTAGAAGCAACAGTCTTCTACGTCTATAGTAATTAAAGTATGATGACAGAGAATTTATGTGCATAGCCAGTAGTTCCGAATTTGATGGGAACTATGATCATTGGGCGATGCTCATGGAAAATTTCTACATTCAAAAGAGTACTGGAGCTTGGTGGAGAATGAGATTCTTGCAGTAGCAAAAGGTGTTGTTCTCGCAAATGCCCAGAGGAAGAACATTGATGATCATAGGTTGAAATATTTGAAAGCAAAGAACTATTTATTTCAAGCATTAGATCGTTCAACCTTGGAGACAATCCTCAACAAGGATACAACGAAGAACATATGGGATTCTTTGAAGCAGAAATATCAAGGTACAACATGAGTAAAGCGTGCACACTTGCTGGCTCTCCAAAAGGAGTTTGAAATTCTTCACATGAAGGTAGGAGAATCTGTGAATGAGTATTTTGTTCGGACCCTTACCATAGCTAACAGAAATGAAAGCAAATGGTGAGAATAAGGAGATATTGTAGTTGAAAAGATTTTGAGATCGATGACTCCCAAGTTTGATTATGTTCAATATTCATTGAGGAGTCTAAGGATATAGACACCTAAACCATTGATGAGTTGCAAAGTAGCCTACTTGCACATTAACAACGCATGAGTTCTCATGTTAAAGAAGAACACGCTTTGAAAATTACTCATGAGATCAATATGGAGGAACAGGTTGAGGTTGTGGAAGTTTTAGCAAAAAAGGAAGGGGATAAGGCAGACAAAGCTTCAACAAGACCACAGTGGAGTGCTATAATTGTCACAAGCTAGGGCATTTTCAATGGGAATGTCCAAGCAAGGAGAAGGAGGCCAACTATGCAGAGACTCAAGAAGAGATGTTGTTGATGGCTTACGTGGATATGAATAAGGCCAATAGAGAACATATGTGGTTTCCTTGACTCAGGATGTAGCAATCATATGTGTAGGAAAAATGAATACTTTTCAAATTTTGATGGAAATTTCAGAGGTTAGATGAAATTAGGCAACATCTCAAGCATGGTCGTAATAAGAAAAGGTAATGTACAACTACAAGTGAATGAAATAGCACAAATCATCACAGGAGTTTTTTATGTGTTAGAACTGAAAAACAATTTACTGAGTATTGGGCAACTACAAGAATAGGGGCTTACCATTTTGTTTCAAAGTGGAAAGTGTAAAGTGTTTCATCCTAAGAGAGGTTTAATCATGAAGACAAAGATGTCTTCAAATCGAATGTTCATACTGCATGCTATCTCTTAGCTTATAGCATCTACTTGTTTCAATACAATTACAGAAGATATAGTGTAACTTTAGCACTGTAGATATGGACCTTGAGCTTTAAGGGCTTAAAGACTCTTCAACAGAAGAAAATGGTGAATGGTTTACCACGGCTTAAGTCTTCTTTGAGGCTATGTAAGGATTGCTTGGAGGGAAAGCAACAAAGGTACTCATTTCCAAGAAAGAGCAGTTGGCAAGCTTCACAAATTCTTCAATTAGTGCATGCTGATAATTGTGGATCGATCAAACCCATCTCTAATAGCAAGAAAAGGTATTTGATTACTTTCACTAATGACCTTAGTAGAAAAACATGGGTTTATTTTTTAACAGAGAAATCAAAAGCCTTTGTTGTTTTTAAAAGCTTTAAGATTCATGTTGAGAAGAAAACAAACTCGTTTATTAAAGCCTTACATACTAATCAGGGAAAAGGGTTTACATCACAAGAGTTCACCAATTTGTGTGATGTAAATGGTATATGAAGACAATTGACAGTTGCATACATGCCACAGCAGAACGGAGTTATGAACGAAAGAATAGAACTATTATGAATATGGTTCTTATTTTGATTCCAAAAAAGAAAATTCCAAAAACTTTTTGACCTGAAGTAGTCAATTAGACGGTGCATGCCTTGAATCGAAGTCTAATATTGGCAGTAAAAAATAAGACTCCAGAAGAAGCTTGGAGTGGAGTCAAGCCTTTAGTTGAGCATTTCAGAGTTTTTAGATGTATATTTCATTTTCATGTGTCTGACAATAAAATAATTAAGTCGGATGATAAGAGCTTGAGTAGTGTTCTGTTGGGAGTTAGTGAGGGGTCAAAAGATTATCGACTCTATGATCCAACTTCACAAAGGATCATAATAAGTAAGGATGTTGTATTCGAAGAAGACAAGAGTTAGGACTAGGATAAGACCTATAAAGAATCATTGTGTACAATTTGGAATAGGGTGATCATGAGGAAAAAGTAGCTATGTTTGATGAAAATGAAGAGGAGAGCGAATCTGATCTTGAAGTTGATATAGAAATAGAATAGGAGAATTTTTCCTCTGATTCTTCAATTGAAGAAAGCTCTCGTAGCTCGAGTGAAAGGAAGAATAGGAGACCACCAGTTTGGATGAAAGACTATGCAATAGGAGAAGGCCTTTCTGAAGAAGATAATGAAGCTCAGTTGGCCATGTCTGCAGCTACTGATCTGATTAACTTTGAAAATGTTGTAAAGAGTGAAAATTTGAGAAGAGCCATGGTTTTGGAACTGGAAGCAATAAACAAAAATGACACGTGGGAATTTACAAAGTTACTTAAGGAAGGAAAGAAGGTTGGAGTGAAATGGATTTATAAGACTAAATTTAATGAAAATAGAGAAGTAGACAAATACAAGGCTAGGCTTGTAGCGAAGGGGTATACTCACCAGCATGGGGTAGACTATACTGAAGTATTTGCACCTGTGGGGCGCATGAGACAATTCATTTGGTGGTAGCACTTGCAGCTCAAAGAAAATGGACCATCTATCAGTTAGACGTGAAGTCTGCATTTTTACATGGTAAGTTGAATAAAGAGGTCTTTGTGGAGCAGCCTTGTGGTTATGTGCAAAAGGGACATGAACAAAAGGTGTACAAGTTAAAAAAGGCACTCTATAGGCTTAAGCAAGCCCCACGTGCTTGGTACAACCATATAGAAGCCTATTTCATGAAGAAATGTTTTGAGAAGTGTGACTATGAGCATACTTTGTTCATCGAGACAAGAAAAGAAGGCAAAGTATTAATTGTAAGTCTTCACATTGATAATCTCATTTTTACTGGAAATGATGTATTGATGTTTACAGAATTTAAAAATTCCATGAAGGATGAGTTTAACATGACAAATCTTGGTAAGATGAGGTATTTTCTTGGTCTTGAAGTCTTACAAAGATCTGATAGTGTTTTTATCAATCAACAGAAGTATGCATTAGAGGTGCTAGAATGGTTTGGAATGGACAAAGTAATTTTGTTCATAATCCAATTGTCTTTGGCTTTAAGCTCATGAAGGATGAAAGTGGCGTTAAGGTGTACAAGACTTACTACAAACAAGTTGTGGGTAGTCTAATGTATCTCACAGCTACTCGACCAGACATGATGTTTGTGGTGAGTCTTATTAGTAGGTATATGGAGAATCCTATTAAGCTTCATTTACTAGCAGCAAAAAGGTTACTAAGATATTTGAAGGGAACAACTGGGTTTGGAATTTTCTATAGGAATGGAAGAGATAATGAACTTGTTACTTGCTCTTACAGTGATCATGCTGGAGATTTGGATGATAGAAAGAGTACTTTAGGTTATGTGTTTTTATTGAGTTCAAAAGTAGTATAATGGTCATCAAAAAAGCAACCAATAGTAAGTCTATATTCCACAGAGGCAGAATTTATCGTTGCAGCTTCGTCTGCATGTCATGCAGTATGGTTAAAAAGGGTGTTGGGAAAGTTGGGTCAGAATCAAGGCAAGTCAACTATTATTCACTATGATAGTAGCTCTGCAATTAAACTTTCAAAGAACCCAGTAATGCATGGTCGTAGTAAGCACATAGATGTATGTTTCCATTTTCTTCGAGAGCTCACAAAAGCTAGTATTGTGGAGTTGGTACATTGTGGCACACAAGAATAGTTGGTTGATGTGATGACTAACCACTCAAGCTGGATGTTTTTTTGAAGTTACGAGGGCTATTGGAGTTTGTTCTGAAATGGATATAAACTGAGTGCTTATAGCATTCAGTTTAAGGGAGGAATTGTTAAGTTGTTTTGGTTTGTTACCACTCAGTCAAAAAGTCCCTATTGTTAAGGGATGGTTGTTTGATTGATTTAGTCATACCATGTTATTAGGATTTGTTAGACATAGGTTGTTATTTTTTATTTTAGCTTGTTCTATAAGGCTATATAATAGCCAAGTTTGTTTTTCAATAATTTAGAGTGATTTCTCACAATTTCCTTATCTTTTCATAAGTTTTTTCTGGTTTTAAACAAGGATGAGAAGGAATCAACTACTTCACTTTGTAATTTTATCTTTTATATTGGCAACAAATTGCCTATATTATATTTCTTGACAAATGTCATCATTGTTAGGCAATTTAATTTTATAAATTTTCTTGTTGTATCATGTAAGAGACACTATTAGTTAAAGGAAGTAATTTTTTTATGGTAGCTAGCGGTCAACCATGGTGAGAAGCTGGGTTTGAGATTAATACAAATCTACAAAGCTAGTCATAATTAGATCTCATGTCCCACTTTAATCCAATCCACTATATAATATCAAGTCAAAAATGCAAATTTGGGTAGTTTATTATTAAATTTTATATATATATACACATGATTTTTCTTTCATCTCTTGTAAATTTTTTAGCTAAATATATTTAATCTCTATTAGTTTAAAATTTCATCAAATACTTTTTCTATTTTGAGTGAAAATAACAAATAAAAATATTATGGGAGGTATTTAAAGAAATTAAAATTAATGAGGACTAAGTATATTTAACCAACACCTCAAAAATGTGAAGAAATGAAATTAAATCTTTCATTGTTAATGTATTTTATAATAATATTTCTTTAAAATCTGGTTTCATATGTTAAAAATGTCTTTTGAAATGTTCCACCAACTTAATACTACTTTCACTTAAATAATAATAAAAAAATAAAAAAATAAAAAAAAAAATCACTATTATAATGACTTGCATTCAATTGTATAGATATTATTTGTTCCAATCCCAAATAGCCCTCACAATTTTAGAAGGCATCTACGTGGATCCCAATCCCAAATAACCCTCATAATTTTAAAATGCATTTATATTATTTGTAATAAAACATGTAAATATGTATATGTGTATGTTTCAAGATAGGATCAAACAAACTTCTACATGAGATCAAGCATTGGCTCAATACTATTTATATGGATCTACTCTCCATTGTGTAAATATATAGTGTCAATAACTTTTTCTCATATTCTGTATGATATCAAAGTTGATCAAGATCTTAGGAGGGTTGTTAATTAGATGATAATTGATGAAAATTAAATAAATAAAAAATTTCACCCACAATGTTTTTTAATTTTTTATATATATTTACACCAAAATTTGAATAATAGATGAGATAAAATTTCAAGATAACAATAAAAAAGTAAAAATAAAATTATATATTTTAATAAAAAAAATGAAAATTTATATGATATATTTATAATTTGATATTTAAAAAATTAAAAAAAAAACAAAATAAATATTATAATACTAGTTATAAATGTTATAAAAATATTAAATTATAAAAATAAAAATTTATATAATACAATTATAATTTGATATTTTTAAAAAAAATTAAAAATAAAATAAATATTATTATATAAGATAATATCAATTATAAATGTTATAAAAATATTAAATTGGGTTTAAGTTAGATTAAGGTTAATTATTTGAACCTTAATCCAACTTCAAAATTTATATCCAAAAAAATTGATCCAAACCTAATATAAATTAAATATATATATCCAAACCCATCTAAAATTGGATTGAGTTAAGGTGAGTTGAAGTCAACCCGCACAAATTACACCTAATTATTACAAGGATGAATATTGCTAGACTTACGACATAGACTCAAATATCTATCCCTTCCCCTTCTTCAAGACCTTAATGTTACTTTCAAAAGAAAAGAAAAAAGGCCCACTACTCATGAAGATCTTAGTAGGGTTCGGTAATGAGATGATAATTAAGAAAAACTCCACAAACCAAAAGGAAAATGTGCACAACTTGGTCATCGGACAAACATCTAATTGAATAAAGCCTTCACAATCCTAATTTAGTTAAACAAAGTAATTAACATAGTTAATCTCTCAATCAATGCTTCGCATTCATGTACTCAAATTCCAACATTCATTGGACAACAAACATTGGATGGGCAACAAACATTGGTAATATATATATATATATATATATATATATATATATATATATATATATATATAGGTAGCTAGTGGTAAGTAATATAATGCATGCACACAAATATGCATAACCATTATTATGAAAATGGTAATTTACGTTATTATTATAATAGTAAATTCTCTTAATATGCTCTCTAAAATGGGTCTATTTTTTTTTTATATCAAAATTAAAAGAAATTTGCATATTTTCTTCGATGTAAAAAAAAATATATTTAATCACCAATTAGAATGGATATTGTCAAAAGTTGAAACATAGACTTGATTATTTTCTCTTCATCAATAACTTGTTTCATACGGTAGAAATGTGATTTTCGGGACAAAAAATGGTGCAACAAATTGATATTACTAAAAAAAAAGCCACTACAACAAGATCTTAAAAGAGAGTTATTGGATGATATATAATTAAGGAAAACCCCCAACCCAAACCAAAAGGAGGATGTGCACAATGTGGCCATCAAATAAGGTTCTAAATTAAGTAATAATGCCTTCCACACAATCCCAATTTAGTTAAACAAATCAACTTAACCTGGTCAATCTCTCAATCAATGCCTCTTATTCATGTTGTCAAATTCCAACACTCATTGAATAACAAACATGGGACGCCACTAAAAGACTTTGTCAATGATGATGATATGTATTATCTCAGTAAATAATACATATGTAGATATAGTTAAATGTGTAGATGCGCACAAATATACAAAACCATTGACAAGTCCACAAAATTGACCACTCCTATGTTAAATTGTTAATTGCTAGCTGGCTGCTATACGCCACCATATTGCTCCGTTGCAATGATTGAGACACTGCAAAAGCAAATGGCCAACAAAGAAAAATGGGAAGCTAAAATAGCTAGAATGCCATTTGTCATTGTGAGGTTGCAGATATGAAGGAAGGTGAAGAAGCACTAACATTTGGAGCAGAGAATTTGGGTAGGTGAGCTTGGTGGGGGGGCGTTTCACGTTTGTGGCCAAGCATTTTTAGGTTTTCTGAAAGTGGTATGGGTTGAAAAGGGTGGGGGTGGCAACAAGATTTGGGGACAACCTATGGCTCTAGGTTCTTCTTTTAGGAAGAGGTTGGAAACTAGCGAGGGATGTGTGGTTTAATGATCAAACAAGTGGAAACAATGGTAGGGAGGGGCGGCTTTTGGTGGAGGAGCAATTGAGCGTCAGAGCAAGCCTGGCCACCACTCGGTCTTCCAATTGCCACTAGAATTTGGACAACTCATAATATGTATGAATTAGTGGCATGGTCGGTGATTCACTTCTTTCAATGCCAAACCAAAATCCAAGTGTATAACCCCTTATATGAAGTAAACTTAAAGAGTGTCTATGAAGAGTTTCTATATTTACATCCACCACATTTAAGAATTTTTTTAAAAAAACAAAAATCACATTTAATATAATTATCACAAAATTTATTATAAAAATAAAGTATAAAATTAATGGATATGTATTTATAGATTATGTTTATTATAATATAATTAAAATTGAGTATATAGCAAACTCGTGATTGGTTTCTACCTTAATATGAATTACATTAAAGATAAAAAATATATCTTTTTTTAAAAATAAAAAGAAAATTGAAGGTAGGTATGTAAAAAAATACGAAATACATGGGATGTGGAAAAAGGAGAAGGGTACGTACGTACGTACTCACTCCACTCTCATGTGAATGCATGGACGCATGAGTCCCATTTTCAGTCTGTAAGACCTCCCAAGTCAAAAGTAGTAGACTACATTATAGTTCCCAAAATTGCATTGCTGATCCACATCCACCCACAGGTCACTCACTACAACCACACCAAGCCACTAGTAATTCACTTGAATTCCAGGATATTCCTAATAATGACATTTTTGCTAATTAATTTACTATTTGAATCAATTAATAATAGTACACAAGTAGTTGCAAGATGAGGATGAAAGCAGGGAAGATGGATTCATGGAGGGATGGTGGTAAGCCATTCAAGTATGAACACATGGAGAATTGGGTGTGTTTGTTAAAAGACATCTCAAGTCAAAAGTGAGACACAAACTTTATAGTTTAGATTAAGAATTGCATAAAAGGCTGATGATTCACCAGCCACCACCGTCACCACCAACACCACTAACTAAACCTATACTGCTCCTTCCCAGTTCTCAATGTGCAGAAGAAGCAACTGGAATGTCGATAAAGAAAGCGATATATGGAGCTCCAAAATGCCTATAAATAGGGACACTTCCTACATCTTCCCTCACAACTCAGAAACACACTACTCACAGCCCGTGAGTAGTTACTAGTGTGATTAATTCTGATACAAATACAGAGTGATTCTGAACTTCTTCTCACAATGGGGAGTTCTCAGGTGATGGGTTTTGCATTCTTGGTTTTGCTCCTTCTGGACCTCTCCTTTGCTGCCAGAATTGTGAAGGAATATGGTGCCATAGGAGGTGGCGGAGGAGGTGGTGGTGGAGAGGGTGGCGGCGGCGGTGGTGGTTCCGCTATCGGAGCTGGTTCAGGCTACGGTTCTGGATATGGTTCGGGTAGTGGTTCAGGGTATGGTGGTACTGATGGGGACGGGTATGAAAGTGGTGGAGGTGGAGGTGGGGGTGGCGGAGGAGGTGGCGGCGGTGGGGGAGCTGGAGCATCCGGGTCTGGATCAGGCTACGGTTCAGGATATGGATCCGGGTCAGGATACGGGTCAGGAAGTGGAGGCGGGAAAGGAGGAGGTGGAGGTGGAGGTGGAGGAGGGGGCAGAGGCGGAGGAGGAGGCGGAGGCTCTGGGTCCGGCGTCGGGAGTGGCTCCGGATACGGATCAGGGAGCGGAAGTGGGTACGGAAGCGGGAGTGGTGGTGGCAAAGGAGGTGGGGGAGGAGGAGGAGGCGGAGGCGGCGGAACTGGAGTTGGTTCAGGATCCGGATCCGGATATGGGAGCGGACGTGGATCGGGATATGGGTCAGGATACGGCGGCGGAGAGAAGGGTTTACCCTGAAGTTGAAGAAATAACCTAGTTAATAAAGTAAGTAGGCTAGGGTCAATGAGTGTAATTAAATATGAATCAAAATAGCAACTCCCCATCCCACTTGGCGGACGTAGGCTGTTGGTGGACGTTGCATGTGTGCGCATGTACTTCTCTTCCTCTCATTTGATATTTCTACTCTATCAAATAAAGCCCCTCTCCTTTTTCTATATTCTCCCCCGACCCGGCTAACAAAATTACTATGACAGCTTATTATTTTTCACTTAAAATTTAAACGAAATATTTTGACATTAATTAATTTCTTGTTATGTAAAATTTGAAATCTCAATGAGGGAGAACGAAAGAATAAAAAAGCTCAAATATAATTCAATATTATTTTAAGGTTAAGAGTTTATACATGTACATCATACTAGCTTAGTAAATCATGACTACTTAGCTAATAGTCAATGTTATGACTCACTATCAATTTTGTTCAATGTTTCACCATATATACTAGTATTATACATAGTCCCCACACGAAAACCATATCGACTAATATAAGTCATTCCTCCAATTAACTATAAACTTATAATCTTGCAAGGAATCCATAACTTGAATTTTTGGTACAAATCCCGATACACTCAAGTTATATACAATGCAAATGATGTATATATGAATACTTAAATAATAAATAATGTAATCAAGGATAAAAAAACAGAGACCAAAAATCATAACATATAAACATATTAATGATATCTTCTTCTATTATATCATATCGTACTTTCAAAGGTTCTATATTAACAGATATTATTTTTAGCAAAGTGATCAATTGGTACAGAATAATCTTAAAATTAGGAATATGGAATGTTTATACTTTCACTTAATCCATATATTTATTTGAAATTGAATAACTTGACAAGTAATTAAGATTTTCAAGCAATGTGTTAGTCCCATCAAGGGACAACTCTCTCTCACTCCCCTCTATATTTTCTTTGGCAACATGCAACATATATAATTAATGTAATAAATTACATCAATTGAGGCGTTAATATACTTACTATATTAGTTAATTGATACAAATACCATAACATTATTTACATGCATAAAGAGAAAAGACATATATTGTTATCCAAAGGTGGTTTTGAAACTTCTAAACTTAGATATTTCTCATTAACCATATAGGTATTTAGGCGTGATCAACCCACAATGAATTTAATCAAAAGTTATGTCATACCTGTGGGGGCCTTATCCCACGTGTCTGCCCATAAGTACTTGCACACATCTAACCAAGTGACATCCTAGCTAGGCCACGTGTCAATTCTTCATCACCACTCGGACAACCTTCAAGGCACCCGGGGAACATTCTGTCTAGACCATTTGCACCACTCAGCGACCCACATCCCCCGGATAGCCTCAAATCTTCTTTGATACGCAAGGCCCTAATTAGCTAACGTTGAATTGACTGATGGGATCTTTCTCATCCTCACTTCTACTTTAGTAGACAGGCACGTCAAATCTCAGGTCGTCAGCAAGATTGAAAAGGCGGCAAGTTATGTCATGACGCGCCGCCTGACATAGCCCTCAGCTGTCCTGCAAATATGATGATTGTCTTGTTACTACTGTGCAATCATCACTGCAACGGCCAGCTTAACACTACTGAGCCCCTCTTCACCTTTGAATATTATAAAAACTCCACTGTAATAGAACAAAGGAGAGGACACTATGAGTTCTATGATCTCTCTCTAAGGGTTTCCATTCTTCCTAAGGTATGACTTGGGTTTCAGAGGGTGTGTTCGGGCAACCCATCCAAACATCTTTGTGTAGGAAAGCAGGGATCCCAAATTTCAGCTTCTGATCAAGATCTTCCACTGCCACCTCAGGTAGGGGAATCCATCTTCAGTTGACCTAGTTTCAACAATGCCCATTGTTTTTAATCATACAAGATGCAAGCGTCAAGCATGAAAACGCATGCATGACAACTTAACATGATCTCATTCTCATAGTGTATCATCCATAGGCATTCTCATATTCATGCAAACCTTCATGGATTGTTAATGAGCCGTAAGTACCACTGCACATGATCCCATCAAACTTATGTTATTTGGGTTTAAGTTTGTCAATGGATCTAACATGGTTGTGAGCAAGTACCAGTTTCATTAACCTCCCCTTCACTTTTTTTATGCCTTCTTTCTTGATTGATCTAAGATAAACCCATCCCCAAACGACACCTCGGTCCCTCTCTCCACTCTTTCACTCTTTGCATGAAAGATGGAAATATATGGATCTATCTGTCCATATATGAAGTTTGAGAGATTAGTAAATTTCGTATACGGAAGCATGCAATTTTCAGTGTTGGAACTCTTGGGCAAAATCTTCCCCCAAGTCAAAAGTGGAAGAATATAATATAGTTTACAGAATCGAATGAAGACACGAAGGAAGAAAATGGTGCCACCATCTCCACCAACACCAACACCACTAATTCTCCGCACACATTTTCCAATCCCCATCGTAAAATACTCTCAGGTGCAGATAAAGCTACTAGATTTTCCACTTTGAAAATGCCTATATATTCTCACACTGCCTTGCCAACTTCACTCACAATTCAGTCCTACCAGTCTGATTCATTCAATTAAAGTTGTTTCCAGAATGGGGAGGCCGTCTCGGGTGATAGGATTTGCATTATTGCTTTTGCTTCTTCTGGAGCTCTCCGCTGCTAGGACCTCCAAGAAGGTAGGTGTTAATGGAGGAGGCGGGGGAGAGGGTGGTGGTGGTGGCGAAGGTACGGGACTTGCAGATGGTTCCGGATATGGTTCAGGATATGGGTCAGGTGAAGGATACGGAAATGATGGTGCAAATGGGGATGGATATGTAGGTGGTAGAGGAGGAGGGGGTGGTGGGGGAGGCGGCAGAGGTGGTGGTGGAGCAGCGGGGTCTGGTTCAGGCTACGATTCTGGATCCGGTTCCGGGTTTGGCTCAGGGAGTGGAAGTGGGTACGGAAGCGGCAGGGGTGGTGGGGAAGGAGGAGGGGGAGGTGGTGGTGGTGGCAGAGGCGGAGGAGAAGGTGGAGGTTCTGGCCCTGGAATTGGGAGTGGTTCCGGGGCTGGGTCAGGGAGTGGAAGTGGGTACGGAAGCGGCAGGGGTGGTGGACAAGGAGGAGGGGGAGGTGGTGGAGGTGGCAGAGGCGGAGGAGGAGGTGGAGGTTCTGGCCCTGGAACTGGAGAGGTTCTGGCCCTGGAACTGGGAGAGGTTCTGGCTGTGGGGGTGGGCATGGAAGCGGCAGGGGTGGTGGGGAAGGAGGAGGGGGAGGTGGTGGAGGTGGCAGAGGCGGTGGAGGCGGTGGAGGTTCTGGCCCTGGGAGTGGTTCCGGCTATGGGTCGGGCAGTGGGAGTGGATATGGAAGCGGGAGTGGGGGAGGGGAAGGAGGAGGGAGAGGCGGAGGAGGCGGCGGAGGCTATGGAATAGGAGGTGGTTCGGGGCATGGGCACGGAGAAGGAAGTGGGTATGGAAGCGGGAGCGGTGGGGGCAGAGGAGGAGGAGGAGGAGGTGGAGGTGGTGGTGGAGGTGGAGGTGAGGGTGTTGGAAATGGGTATGGGTCTGGAAACGGAAGTGGATCTGGTTATGGGTCAGGATACGGCGAGGGAGGGGAAGATTCACCATGAGGGTACAACTACTTAATATAATGGCATCATTCACCCTGTAATTTTCAAATAAATTTGCCTTGATCTCTGTAAGAGCAATAAAATGTTGCCTTCTCCATGTAAAATGGTATAATAATGAAATATCAAACATGGTTTTTTAGTATTAACTTATTTGTTTTCTCCCATCTTTAGCTTTTTGAGATAAATAAGATAGCTTAATTCGTTAGCCTAAATAAAGTGTTGTGCTTTTTTCTTCTTCTTCTTTTCTTATTTTGTCACATGATGCCTTGCACATTATTTCTATTTTTTTTTTTTTTTTTTTTCGTTTTTTTAATCTTATAGACCATTGAAATATGAAAATTGAGATAACATGTAGAAAGTAACATTTGATAATCAATGATACACCCCCATCCAACCATGCTTCTCGGAATTCACAGTTGCAAAGTGATCAGCCAACGTCTAGCCCAAGTTGTCCCCACCAAGTATGCTTGTGCGGCTGTGCCTGGGACTAGAAGTGGCCGACTCATCATTGGAACTTGGAAATCAAAAAAGACTCCATTGTCGTCCATTATGCAATTGGAGCTTACCAGACCAAATGCTATCCTTTCCACATGCCTCCACAAGAAAGAATAGAAGCCCTCACACTAAGAACCAACAACAATCCCACATTAAGGAAGCAATTAAAGATGACGCATCACAGCACCTTCAGTTGTATGAAAGAAAAATTATTAAAATCTCCGATGCCTGCCAATAAATCTGGCACTTGATTTTGTCCGATCAATATCTTGAAATAACACATTATTTGTTCCTGCATTTTAATGTGGCAATTTATCATAACAAGAAAAAGATACAAGAATAATAATATAAAAGCATTGCAAAAACAGCATTAAACGGTAACCTGCTCAGGATGAAACCGTGAACAAACTCCTACTAGAGTGTAGTCCACCATTCGGAGGCAATGTCATGTCAAAACAAAGCAACCAAAGAGCTGCCAGATTTCACAATCACAGCGTGTAACCCTCCTGCATTTCACCAGGAGGTGCGACAGGCTTTCATATAAAACTAATATCTTAATGAAGAAATATAAGAGAGCCACGAGAGGTACAGCCCTACAGGCAACAACCATTCACTCTCAGTGACCGGGGGTGTCCCCCCAGGCTATTTGTGAAGAAGATGAAGAAGATGACAATAAGAACAAAGCAAATTTTTAGTATTCTCAAGCAAAAGTATCAAATGAATATTAGATCAGGCATTACACTGGTTAATTTAGAGGTTACAATTGTATGTAACAAATAAAGCTGATTTCTGTATCCACCCAAACAAAACAGTAATAATACTCTTCCAACAACTTGTGTTCTTTGAGAAATAATTTCCCGTACACTGATCAAGCTAAGAAACTCTTTCAAGTGAAAATTTCTCCCATTCTTTATAGCCCCCCAACCAACATTTCTACTACTCTTTTTTCACCAATTTATCACGTGCAAAGGTCAGCCAGCACATTTCAAAATTCACCAAAACGTATAAAGAAACTGCACGTAGGTCTACTAACAAAATCTTCAACAAGAATCGATGAGAAAACTCCAAAACTTATCCATCACCTCTCAGAAGCAGAAGCTACCTTCTGCATTATCATTGACTCTGCAGCACGGATTGCCCTCTGTGACCCTGTGATTGTAACTTTCCTGCCAGTGAAGGTACAACAAAAAATTACTTAAAACATCCATTACCCAAAAAATCATCCAACCAAGCAGCAACTTAAATGGCTTCAGGAAGTTCTTTTTATACCTATCAGTTGTCCCGGACAGGAAATCACCCCTATCAGATATCTTTATTCTAGCCCCACTGGCCTGAAAAAGCGTAGAGTTTATCTCAATTTAGTTCTCATGTAACATGATGCAAGCAAATGGGAATCATTTGTTTACCTGACTGATGTCCATTATATTCCTTCCACCACGACCAACGACAAGCCCAATATGCTCATCTGCCACACCAATAGTAACTGAGTTGCTTCGATCTTCCTGCAAAATATCAGGCCTTCTACCCGTCAAACTCAGCAAATTAAAGCATAAATGATGCAGAAAAGTATATTAAAAGGATTGGTTTCAGAATACCAAACTCAAAAGGTGTTCAGATCACAATTTTTTGAATGACACAATAGAACAAATCAGTTTGGAGCAATAGTTATTGATTAGACCAGCGGAGAACGCAGATGTCCCATATATTCATTTTTCATCTATTTTCTTGGTAAGCCAACATGATCCAATATTGAAGAAGAAATTTAAGAATGAATGATTCTGCTCATAAAATATGGAGTGATCATAGATAAAGAATTATTGCACCAGGATCAAATTCCATTGAAGGATATCATCAATCCCATTTCATATATTAACCATAAAAGGCTCTCCAAACACCATGATATTAGGCTTCTCCCATTTCTGATAGAAGATTCTTAAAAGCATTTGCCACCCCCTTCTTCAATTCAGAATCTTCTGAGAGCCTTACCCCATTTACCGCCATGCTGCTTATGAGGTTCCTCCTATGTGTGTTTGCCATTTTATAGAAAAAATTGATATTTTTGTCATCCTCCTTCAGCCACAATTCCCTTGACTTCCATCTCCTTCAAATCCCAATAATCAATCTGGACTAGATCTCTTTCTTGACTAATAGCCACATTCCTAAATACCTCTTTATTCCACACCTTTAGATCTCTCTTTAGAGGTTTCAGCTTAGTGGCTAGAATGAAACTGAATGACCCCCTGAAGTTATAACACAACCACCAAAGTTTTAGCTGCTCTTTAAACCCCTCAACTTTTAGCCACATATTTTCAAACTTTAATGGCCTTTTCGTTTTCTCAGCCCTCCTCCATCCAATATAATAGCAGAGTGATCAGAAACTAGCCTTAGTAAACAACCTTGCAGCACATTACTAAAATAGTTCTCCCAATCTTCAGATACCAAGAATCTATCCAACCTTACAGAAAGCTGGTTATTCATGCCTCCAACGTATATGGACCCCCCTACTAACAGAAGATAACACAAATTCAGCTCCTCTTTTACCTCAGAAAAGCATCTCATAGCTGATGATAGCCTGATACAATTCTACCCTTCATGTACCCGACCACATTGAAATCCCCTTCTACACACTAAGGGTCTTCCCATAGCCCTCCAATATCCCCTAAATCTACCCAAAACTCTTCTCGGTCTCTCCCTTGAATCAGCCAATAAATTTCAGTGAACGCCCATGTAATATTATCCTCACAATTTCTGAATCAACTTGATATTAAATAAATGACTTTTTCCAAACCAATCAACTCCAACACCCTGTTATTTTAACCAATCTGCTCCAACACCCATGTAAAATTATTCAAGATCACTTCCTGCACCTTGCTTTCTGATAAACACATCAAATCCACTTTTTACATTTGGATGAGAGTATTATTTTTTATTTCTCCTCGTCATTTACCCCACTGACATTCAAAGATAGGATTTCAAGCTTCATTGAGCAACTCAGACTTATCTACCTCCCACTCTTGCAAATACCAATCACTTTTGTTGATCCACTGTTGTAATTCACTACGCTTTTCAGCTTTTGAAGTTCTTTTTTAGTCCTGAACGAAGGTGTTCTTTTCAAGTCCATCTATCTAAGGAGGGCAAGGATTTCTATTTTGACCCCAGTTACAAGTACCCCTATAAATCTGTTGAAAGCTACTAATTTGCTATTGAACCACTAAGAGTCAGAGAGAGCGATCTCATCATGGCTCACTTCAAGGTTTCCTTCCACAAAAGTAGACATTCCTCTCATCCCCACACATAGCCAACCCACTGGGTCACTCTTATCATTTTTCAAAAAATCCACTGTCCTACCATGTAAATCATCTTCAACAGCCTCTATCCTATACACTTGACCATCACCATAGCTCCTCTCTGGAAAGTCCCTTCACCCTCCCTTCCTATCATCTCCATCAAACAAGGCCCCCCTGAGAAAAAGAGAAGTCCCGACCCCCAAAGAGAAGATAAGGAATAAGAACCAGGATTCATATCCGCTTACAACAAGGAGGGTTGATCATGCATAGAAGTAGCTTTTAGAGGTGCCTCTACACTTGGCACTGCTTCAATGAGGGCTTCGAACTGATTATGAGGCTCCTTTGCAGAGATTATCAGAGATGGGCCATCATCTAAATGGGTCTTCTTTAGCCTCAACAGATTACAAAGCTCAAGGCCTTTCTTAGCCCAATCGTTACCCTCCAGTACACAAAGCACCTGCTTCCCCTTAAAAAGAGATGGGCCTAGCCAAACAGATCTCCACCCAGGGCCATAGGCATTAAAATATAACTCAGACGGCAGCCACTTATTCACGAACCTGTTGAGGCCCTTCTTGGGCCAACCAAATTCCCCCAACTTCTTAACTTCCTCTTTATGACTCAAGTCCCAAACCAAGCCCAAGCCCTTGCCTAGTTCTTCACTTTCAGATTGGATCCACTTTATATTGATTGTTAGGCCATTCTAAAATAATCTCTCCACAATGGGCACTACCTTTGTAGCCCCTACTGCCTATGCCACTCCTCTCCTTATCGTCTTGATATGGGCACATGGATTGATCCCCCATATTATAGGTCAAAGCATGGTCTTGGGCCACCAACTGCTAACTCCTCACAGAAATCAAACCCAGCCTTACTGCTTACAACATTCTTTTCTTTGAAGCAAGATACATATTTACCACACTTGCCTCATGCAGGTCTTCCACCACAACCCCACCCTCACCATAGCATGTAGGCTTCCTTCCTCATTATCCCTAACCTCTGTACTATTGCAACCAGGTCCTGGCTCTATCTGCAACATCCAAGGTAGGACTTCCCACCATAGCTGAACAAAGAAGCACACCTTGCCCACCACCACCTACATCTTCCCTAGCACTCTTCTCCCATCAGTTCTAACCAGAACTCTGGCTTACTGAAAATGGTGACAAAATGTTCTCAAAATGTTCTCTTTTCATCCATGCCCACAAAATACCCACACATATCCCCCAACTTCCCAAATAAATTTCTATCCTGAAGGTGGACTAGCAACCCAATTGTCCTCACCTAAGATTCTTTGGTACGACTTCCACTCCAAAAGCACCCCACCTCTGGAGCCCATCCATCCAAGAACATAGTCTCATCTTTGCACCACAATCCTTTTTTAAGGACCCACTCTATATCAGACTCATTCTCAAACTCGAAGAGAATCAACGAACCTCCTAACAAAGACAAGATCACATCTCCCTTTAATTGCCAACAATAAACAACCACTTCTGCTGGGAGGGAAGCTCAGGGCTTAGTCTGCAAATTCTCCCCATTTTCCCACCAAGCACCTTTGCATCACCTCCATCTTTTTAACAACCTTCCCTCCTATCTAAATGCACATGAGTGGCCCACCTCTTTCTTGTCCTTTTTCAAAACCTCCTATCTTAGCGGTTCTTAGAATTATACGTTTTGGACAAAAATGGATGGTTGCATTCAATGGTGAATCTCAACAACTAGATTCTTTGTGTTGGCAAGGAGTTTGAGGCAAAGAGATCCTCTTTGCCCTTAGTAATTTTAGCGATGGAGGCCCTTAGTAATTTTCTAAAGAGAGCTAGGGAAGGAGGCATCATATCAGGTTTTAAGGTGGGAGGAAAGGCAATAATGAGGCAAAATCTAACAAAAAGCGAACTTATTCCAATAAGGGGAGTCCCTAATGGGAAGGATTTGGCTTCTTTATTAGGATCCAAAATAGGGAGACTCCTTACTACATATTTGCCTCCACTAGGTGCTTCTTTCAAGTTACGAGCACTAAAGGAGGTAGCGGAAGAAAGATTCATCACGAGGCTTGGATGTGGAAGAGGCAATATCTTTCAAAGCATGGAAGGCTAACATTAATTAAAAATACACTATCTGGTTGGCCAATACGCTGCATGTCCCTACTCGTCATTCCAAAAAAGATGTGCTTGAGACCTCAAAAGATTCAAAGAGATTTTATTTGGGAAGAAGGAGCCCACAATAAAAAGGTTGTTAGGTGAAACGTTCAACTACATGTATGAATAAGAAGAAATATGGTTTGGACATTAGAAACTTAGCTATTCTAAACAAGGTGTTGCTTGGGAAGTGGAGTTGGAGATCCACTTCAAAGAAGGAGCTCCTATGGAAATGGGTTATTGGGGGGAAGTATAAGGGAAGGTGATGCTCCAATGAGGTGACGGATGGATACAAAGTTAGGGTATGGAAAGCAATAAGAAGAGGGTGAGAGGATGTTAAAAGTAGAACTTACTTTGAAGTGGGAAAGGGAGGAGAGTGAAGTTTCAGGACAGATACTTGGTGTGACGACATGCCACTGAGCATCATTTTCCCATCATTGTTAACTTAACAGAGGCATGGGTTGCAAATATTTGGGAGGAGATAGGGGAAGGAAACAAAAGTAGTGTAGAACCAATGGCTGCCAACAAAAGTAAGATTCCTCACTTAGGAAGCAGCATAGAAGAGAATTCTAACGATAAATCAGTAAAAAAGGAAGGGATGGACTGTGGCAAATAGATGCAATCTTTGTGAAGCAGAGTAGGAATCGGTTGATCATGTCCTTCATAACCATAAACAAGAATATTATGGCACTTATGCTTCTCATTGTTTAAAGTTGAGTGGGTGATGTCCACTACAATTAGCGAAATGTTATTTAGCAAGGAGAAGTGCATGAAAGTGTGGAGGACAATTCCTTTATGCTTATTTTGGACCATTTAGAAGGAGAGAAATCGTAGAGCTTTTGGTGATGAAAAACAATCAGATCAAGCTCTCAAGAACTCTTTCTTGTGCTCTATCTAGGTTTGGGCTAGAAAGTCTTTTATATATATATAGGTAAATAAGAAGAATATATTAAAAGCGCTTGCAAAATGGCACAACAAGTTACACACGAAGTATACAAATTAGGCCATAAGGCAAGCAGGAAAAGAAAAGAGCAAATGAAAACCTACCACCCATTAGGAGTCTAACCCAACCCTTTCCCAAAACCCCTAACAGAAAAAACAAACCAAAAACCTCACAAGATAGATGTTGAAGCCCCTGTGATCCTTCCATTTCCCTTGATAGTACACAGAGAGCTATTGTAGTTAACCGAGCTCTCTAATTTATGTAATTCCCTCTCAAAATGAGAAACCGAGTAATGACTCCTCTCACTGCCTAAGCCCTTAGCCCCACTCCCTTTCCTTGCCTCAAATTTTTTCAAAAGGGACCTGATCTCCTTCTCGAACCCCACAATTGGCATCCCCAAGTAGCTGCTAAAGTTTACAAACTTGTTGAGAAGGCTACGTAGATCCTCTTCCTTCGAAACGCAAGCAGGCGCCAAGTCCTATAAGGTTTCTAGCTCCTCATCTCTAACCACTAATTCCTTTCCCATGAGATCCTTCGCAACACTTCCCGCAAGATCCACCAAATTGCCATCTTGAAGCAACATCCTAAGCGGTTGGCTCCCCAAATCCAAAAGCCCCCAAGAAGAGAGAGGAGGGTTAAGGTACCTATTTGCCTCCATCACGAGGGCTTCGTTGGTGATTGCCACAAGAGAACACCCATACCCCAACACTTGCCCATCAGCCTCATCTCTGACATATCTTCTCTACTTGATCTCTGGGTTCTCTACTGAAGGACCGACCCCATCGAGCTGCCCTAGCAAGCCCTCCATTCCCTTATCCAAGTCCCCAAAAACACAACCCTCTTTTAAAGTTGTCTAACTTTCCTTTTCCTGGGTCTGGCCCTCTCCCCCAACTTTGAGGCCTAATGCCTTATGGGCCGACGCTTTAGACTAAAAAGTCTTTAGATGATGCCTCTATGTCCATTCTAAATTTTGTTGATTTTTTGAGCTCTAGTTTTTTCTTTATCTATATTTGTTTGCCTTTTTGGCACATTTATATACCTTTTTAGCACCTTTGTATGCTCCTTGGGTAGTTTGATGCGCCCTTTTTTCATTTACGCATTATTAATGTTTTTTATTTTTGCCTAAAAAAAAAACAAAACCAAAGAAAAATGTGTTCAAAATGAGCAATGGTTTACCTCAAAAAATGTTCTAAGGAGCATAGATTCTCTAGAATTTCAACTCCTAAAGATTTTAATATACTAGAAAGAGAAATATCCACACCCACCATAACCTGCAAGTGGTTTTAGGGTCAGCAGTATCTATTATTACATCATCCATGAAGCCTATGCAGCTAGTATTCTAAGTTGTAAATAAAAAGGCACAATCACAACCATATACAAAAAAATATAAGCTCCATTTTAGGTAAGGGTGCAAATGCATGCATATATACATTAACACATCAGTATAGGTCACAATACAAGCATATTTTTCAGTGTAATACAGAAATAGCAATCATGCAAGATATCTTTTGTATGTATGGACATTACTTTCAGAGATCCCTAACATGATTTTTTTTTTTTTCCCCTGGCAGTAAACAGTTCTTGTTTATCATCCTATTTCCAGCACTGCAGGAGTTTCAATTCCTGAAGGATGGTCTACAAAGTTAATATGAAAAGCTTCTGTTTGACAATATGAACCAAGACATTTTTAAGGTAGTCATCAAAATTATCAAGGTTAAGGCAAGTACAAAAATATATGTAGGCATCATTAATTGTATAACTTCTCATCTGATGATTCCATTTTACCATATAGAAAGGCAATCCACACATGGGAATAAAAGGGACCCAAAAGCTAGATATTTCAATGGAGTTTGCTCAATGCATGTACGCTTGGACATTCTTAATGTTCTGTTATAAGGACTCCCTTAGAAAAAGAATAAATGATCTAGCAAAGCAGCATTCAAAAATGTTCTCTTCATAGTATGCCAAAACAAAATGACCATCTAATCCAAATGTACATAGCATCAGGACAAATAAGGTTAAAATATTAAGGAATAGGTTGAACCTTGTTATTCTGAAACTTTCCTCCAGCCCCGTTTGGTCCATAGTTCATCGAATTGTATGCTGCTGTTGGAACAGAAGGAAGCACATATGTATATGGAATACCGTGAAAACCGGAGAAGAAAACACCTAAAATTCAAATTCAACAAAACTTACTAGGCATCATGTTTTAACTATATACAATTCTAAACATAACTTATATCAGCAACCATTTAGAAGTGTGTCATATAAACTATAACTCTTCCATTCCTCCTCCCAAACCAACTTCCAAGCCAAACATCATTGCCTCTTGTCGTCCCCCATCCACAAAATTCACACAACCCAAAAAAAAAAAAAGTTATTCTCCAATCACCAACAGCGAAAATAGAATTGCACAATCTACTTTCTCCATTTTTTTCCCCTTTGATTCACCAAACATCGATCTTAAATATCACTAAACAATCCCATAAATCTGTCAAACTGATTTTAAGGTTACCAACCCCAAAAAAGTGCCGCTATGGGAAGATCCCAATCCTAAAAAACCAGGGTAGAACTCCTCCTCCCCCCTTCTTTCTGTCTTAGATTTTTTGGGTAGAAAAGTTTTTCATAAGTTACCTGCATTTTTAACATATAAGATGATGTTGAGAAAATTTTGTGCAATTCTTGCATTTGAAGGCCACAAGTAATCTATAGTTCTCTAAAACAGCAGGTAAATTTGAAGATCTTTTAAAAGTTTAAATATGTTAGCCAAAATAAAAAGAAAATTTAGCGCCCAATCTACTCCAAACCTACGATTGCATCATGAACAGGGACTCTTGGCTCTTAGTGAGGAAATTACCACCTAAGAATCTCCAACAAAAAGATTCCAGAACCTGAGACAGAACACCTCCCCCTCAAGCTTTCAAGAAAGGCAAAGATTCCTGCCTCAACAGCAAAAACAAAGCTTTTGGAGATGATGTATCACCAGTTCCAAATATGACATTTACTGAGGGATTCAGGTAATTATACAAGTACTGGGGATAATTAGCAGTTGGTTAAGGGGAAGCTTTGAGAACAAAATCAGCATTTATAAAGGATTTTTTGAAGTGCTAAGATAGGTTTGCTGTTACAGACAGCAAAAGATTCTAATAGCAGAAAACTTAACCAAAAGGAAAAAGAATTGGTCAAGAAGAAGTAAAATAATTAGAAGAGGAAGAAGAAAGGCATTCCCCAGCACTACTAAGATAAAAAAGGAGCTTTAAGCTGCAATTTCTCAATTGATAAGATGAATAAAGTGGTGCATTTCTACAGCTTGATTATCAGTACTGGTTAATGGGACCCTGTCAAATTTTTTCCTAAGTACCAAAGGTTTGAGGCAGGGAGGCCTCCTATCCCTATACCTTTTCATTATGGCCATGGAGGCTCTCTCCTGTATCCTGTGCAGGGCTAAGAAAGGAGGCTTAATGGCGGGATTTGCAGCAGGTGGAGGAGGAGAAGATACGGAGGTGTCCCATCTGCTATTTGCTGATGATATGCTCATCCTTTGTGATGCTAGTAAGGAGCATAAGGAGCATTTGAGTTGGGTTCTCATATGGTTTGAGACAATCTTGGGACTAAAAATCAATTTGGAGAAGAGTAAATTGATCGTAGTGAGGTTCGTCATCGATGTAAACGACCTTGCTATGGTTCTAGGATGCAAGGTGGGCACCCTCCCCACCAGTTATCTTGGCTTGTCATTAAGAGCCCCTTCTAAATTTTCTCGGGTTTGGGATGTGGAGGAGGAAATATTTCAAAAACAACTTGCTATGTAGAAGAGACATTACTTATCAAAAGGGGGGAGATTAACACGGTTAAAAAGCACACCCTCTAGACTCTCAATTTACTTCATGTCATCATTTATAATCCCAAAAAAGGTTAGCTTAAGGCTAGAAAAGATACAAAGGGATTTCCTTTGGAGGGTAGTTGCTATGGAGAAAAAGTTTCATCTAGTGAATTGGTCGAGAGTTTTGCATAGACAAGAAGGAAGAGGGTTTGGGCATTAGAACTCTGTCTAATCTCAATAAAGCACTTCTAGGTAAATGATATTCAAGATTTGCTACACAGAGAGAATCCTTTTGAAAGGATGTGATTATGGGGAGGAAGAGGATGGTCCTTAAGAGTAGTTATGGAAATGCATAGAGTGGGAGTATGAAGGCAATCAGAAGGGGGTGGGAGACTTTCAACAAGAGGATTCAGTCTAAGATAGGCAATAGGCAGAGGATAAAATTTTCAAAGGATAAGTGTAGTGAAGTTTCCCTTAGTGAGATTTTTCCTACTTCTTTTCTATAGTCACTGCCTTCAACCTACTTAATCTTTATCTGCAAGACCATAGCAAGACTGACCTAGATGATTCATTGCCCTCAAATTTTTTATTTATCTTTTCAAAAACATATTTCTAGCTGGCTGCAGATACAAAAGTAAAAATAAAAACCATGATGCAAACCTTACATGGCCACGTGATATGGTCACCAAATGATATTAAATATTAGGTTTTTCTTAATTAAGCAGGATTCGAGTTAGTAGCACATCAATCTGATAAGCAAAGATTTTGAAGCAAAACAACCTAGTATTAATATGCAGGAAACCATATTTAAATTCACTGAAAATTAATGACACTTTGAAAAGTTCATGACCATAACTTATTTTATGAACAACAAACAGATGAAGTAAGGATTAAATACTCTCAAGTTGAAGAACAAGCATTTGGTACTAAAACAGTAGCATGATCAAACTGAGTCAGCTAACAAAAGAAATTACACCTGCATATGAAAATGGGGCATTCATAAACTGTGTGTAATGGGGATCCTCTGTCAGCTTAGAGAGAATCAAATCAATTGCCCGCATCTGTTCCTCCAGAGAGCCCATCAATGTCACTAGCCTATCGGTCAATCCAAGATAATTATTATCTTGAGGAGATATCTTAATGCTGGCTTGGGAGTCTTCAATAAATGACCTACTCAAAAGGCATGCCCAGATATCAGTGACAGTCATATTGTGGGTAAATATATATTAAAAAATAAAGCAATTGTCACTAAATAGCAAACATCAGCAAAGCAGCAAATGAAAACCACCACTATCTGATCTCACAAAAAAAACAAATTCAGAAACCATATTCTGCACTTCAATAAGAAATAGCCTGCTAACAATGTCACACATTCTCCTCCTCAACACCACCATCAAACTGGTGATTTTCCTGTCTTTTCCCTTCTTTTAGACAAGCAACAACTGTAAACAGTATCATACACAAAACCAACTGTACCTATGCCATCAAGACCTATAAATGGATGGCTGCAAATAATATAAAAAGAGAAACACTGATAAGATGTGTACTACCTTCAACAAACTTGTCTTCAGAGTTAATGCTGTTTCTTTCCCTCTTCCATGATCTAAACCAATCACACAAGATATTCCTAGTCCATTTTCACAGTTTCCCCTATACAATTTCCTCCCTGCCCCCCAAATGGGGCATTGCAGCATGTAAAGCCCAAAAAGGGACCAGCTACTTGAAATTCAAGAAAGACTAACTATGTCATTTTAACTTGATAACAAAGAAAATGGTTTACCAATACAAACCAATCTGTGCATACAAACCTACTCAAGTACATCAGCTAGAAATAAACAAAAGAAAAGAAAAACCTTCATTAAAAACACAAGTACAAACTAAATAGATATTTGGTTAATAAACCTCCTACATAAGCCTACCATCCAAGTGGTGTATCAAGTAATTTAAAGTTCCTATCAGGTTGGAACCCATACTTCATTTATTCTTGTACAACAAGTGTTAACCAAGGCCATAAACTAACTACCAAGACAGGAAAGGGCATATGTTTCATAAAAACTTACCCCACTGCCACTCCAAACTGAATAGCATTAGCAAAGTCTTCAAACACATTAACATGCCACTCTAGACATTGATCCTATAACCATCAAAGCAACAGTCTTTACTTATAAAATCAGCTATAAAAGCCATCAGGAGTTAATCAAATGGCAAAGATCAACCAATCAGCTTCAATGGAGCTAGCTCAATCCCACTCATAGAACAAACCACTCAAATGGATCAAAAAGCCAACTGAACCAAGGGTTAGCTTTACTTTTATTCTTTTTCTCCTCCCAGCAAACCTTCACACCCAGTTATGCCCAATCCAAGTAATCAAACAATTGCTATAAACCCTACAACCTTTGGAACATGGCCATTGCCTAAGCATCCCCTTCTTAATTCATGTTCACTCCTGTTTCACTTTATGAATCAGTGAATATGAAATAGTTGTAGCTCCCTAACAAACTGTAAGATAATTTTTTGAACACCTTCCATATACACTGAATTCTAAAATGAGAAGTCCAAAACTAAAAAATTCTACTGTATTTTCTCACTAAATCAAAGAGAAAATGACAGCAGAATATGAATTTAAATTTCTACTGCCTCTTAGCAAACAAATTTAGTATCTCGTAAAAAAACTGCACTATTTCAAGAAGCCATCAAGCCTAACACCAGTCAATCCCTAAAGAAGAGCACATTTTAGGTTATTACAATTAAAAAAGAAAAAGAAAAAAGGAAAGTTCCACATAAAGAAGTTGCCTATTCACTCAACAAAGTAAAATACATGAATATAACACCTACAAATACGTATACAAAAGAATCGTGATTCATGATAAATACAAATGCTTCAAAATTTCATAGGAAAGAAAATTTGAAGATATTAGATGTTTATTCTATCAGTATAATTAATATAAATATAGCAACTTAAAAAGGTTTCATGAACAGAAAGACAAAGGAGAAATGTTCATACTTTATGGTAGATCCTCCTTTCCCAATTATGCCACCACAAGAGCTATTTGGAACAATTAATCTCACTTTTGATCTTGGGTCTGCTTCATCACCATCTTCTGTATGCATCTATAAAAAGAAAAAAATTATTAATATTCAGAAGTATATAGGATATAAGATACATCATTTTTATCAGGGGCGGATCCAGGCAAGGCCCAAGGGGGGCAGGTGCCCCCACTGAAAATGTTAAAAAAAAAAAAAAAAAAATTCCACTTCTTACAAGGGGAATCAAACCCCAGACCTAGTGTTTACCCCCCAGAAAAGTGTCATAGCTGGCCAATGGGCTAAAGCCCACATATGTTGTAATTGGCAAACTTTACATATTGTTTTAAAAGTTGCCCCCACTGAACTGAAATCCTGGCTCCACCACTGATTTTTATAGGTTTTTTTTTTTTTTTTGTGAAAGTGTCACCACATGGAACCAAACTTAACCTCCCCATCCCCTAAAAGATGCATCATTGCTTTCTAGATTGGTTTTTTCTTTTTTCATTGATTCCTTTCTTTTCCTTGGTTTCTGTTACATGGAACCAAATCTCAACCTCCCCAACCTCTTCCCACTTGAGCCAAGCCTCAAGAGCAGAATAAAACTAATCAATTCTTTTTCCTTTTCAATAGGCAAATTAATGATAAATTTTAACTGAGTAAAAGCAGAATCATGAAGATCACCTCACTCAATAATTTAGCCAGAATAAGTTCCATTGCTTTAATTATTTCATTTGTTGCTCCAGATATCATAATGATCCGGTCAGAAGTTCCTGGAAAAAATTCATGGTTGCGCGACAACTGAATCCTTGCTCCAGACTGTGACTGAAAATCATTAATAGTTGAACCACCCTTTCCAATTACAGAACCAGCTGCAGCATTTGATACAAGAAATCTAATGTATGTAGACTTCTCCATGAAATCTGACAGTAGAAAGCATAAAAAAGAAGACAAATTGATTAGAGAAGGGAAGTAAGCAAGCCTACATGTTCATCTTAATGCATGCCATCGATAACATGCCTTAGGCCATGTGATAACATCCATGAGATCAAAGGAAGTATCCTATCGAAAAGAAAAGAATTTAAACACACACACACACACACACAAAGAAGAAGTAGAAGAAGAACCCACAAGATCACAAGTACAACACTGTCTAGACTACCACCAGCACAAGAATTTGAGTTTGACAAAGTGGGTAAATTTGATTTTTTTTAATAGACAAATAGTAAAATAAATCAAAAGGTATCTGGTAAAAAGTGGGCAACCTAAACAAAGAGGAAGTATATAGAGCCGCCGAAGGGTGAACCCATGAACGAAGTTGCCAACATCCCACCTTATCTCAGCCACACAGCCCACATCTGATATGCGTCATGCATTGGTCATGGCTTTGTCCCCATTCCTATGCCTTATCTAAGCCACCACGCAGCATGCAAGCCCTAATGGTACTTTGCACTTGTCCATGGACAGTTTTGGTGTGCTTCAGATGTGCCCATCTCATGCCATGGCCCACACCCTTAGGTTACCTCAAGTGAGATTATCACCTCCTCCATAAAGAGCATTTTGAGCCATTCTCAATCTCTTAGGATAAATCATCAAGGATGCTTCCACAGGTTTAATTGATTTTATTTAATTATAGAAAATCTGGAAAAATACCCCATCAGTTGAAAAATTCTTCTTAGGCCTCCAGAAACTTAGGGAACCTATCCAAGCGCCAAAACCTATCACTTGTCCTTTCAAGCCCACATGAATGTGCCATCACACACTACCATTGTCGCACATTGTGCCCATGAGTTATGGAACATCTGTTAGCATTCTTATGCACGCTTGCAACACCGTCCGCTGCTAACTGTGCACACTGTTGATGCAACCCATGCCACTTAGCTTGCTTTGATCCTTCAAGGCTGCCTTACCCCAATTTCCACCAATGCACATCTTTGGAAGCTGCAAACTCTACCACAAATATGTTTTCCAAGCCACGACACCATGTTTAAGTTTAAGCATGCCATCGATAACATGCCTTAGGCCATGTGAGGACAAGGTGCCACCAGACATGCTCATGTTGTGTCCTCTCATAGGTGGGGTGCTAACACCAACTTGAGAGGAAGCACACTAAGTCCCAAGCAAAGAGCACAAGAGATAACATAGCAACCAGGTTATTTCATAATGGATGAGAATATGGTTTGCAAATTCCTTGCTTAGACAACATTTGTAACCAAAGGTCCCCCCTTCTGATGAATTGCTCTGTAGTTAAGAATTTTTCCCATATAGTTTCCCAAATTTAGGAAAAAAAAACACACCCAGAGAACAGCACTTGGGATAAGGAAGCATAGAATGATAAAAGTGAGAAGCAACCATTCTTCGCTCCCCCACAAACAAGCCTAACTTCATGGAACCCCTGCAAGCTCACCAAATAGGTTCACTCAAGCAATGACCCACCATCTCCATATCATGAAACAACCTTAGAAAACAAGAATTCCAATGACAAACAACCTCTCCATCCTGCCCCCAGGCAAAGTAAAACTAAATAAAGAAGGAAATACATCTTTCAAAGGAATCCAAGAAAAAAAGAGAATAACAGAATAAGGACCATACAAGGTCTCAATTCCATTCCTTTGCATACTCGCAATCTAAATGAAATCTCTGATGTACAAAGGAATTAAATTAAAATCTAATTACATGTTTTGCAGCTTTTGAGAAATGTAATTCAACATAGATAGCACTGGCAAACGGAAACACCATGTAAGACTCCATTTTCTGCAAATGATTGGCAGCAAGGACAGTATTGACTCAAAACCAAAATTCACACATGTTCAAAACAGGTTGGGATGCTTACAAAACAATCCCACCTTTTGAGTTGAATGATATGCAAAAAAATAAAAAACAAAGTACGCATTCCCATTCAAAGCTCTCAGTTTTTGCTTCCAAGACACACCTCTTCCACCACTACAAGACAACTACCACCAAAGCACAACCTGTAATGCTACTTCATCTTTAGACAAAACCTTGTCCCTCACCTTATTATCCCAATATATAATTCACTCAAAAACACAAGCATTATGAACAACAAAATTCCTAGTCGCTTTATTGATTCCATCTTTTCAAATCTTTCTCTGGGATCTTCCCCCTTCTAGGTGAAATAAAACTTGAAGTACCTGTAAGCTCTTCCACCTGTTTCTAATCAAATCCTCAAACTGATGTCCTTGTCACATATCATCAAACCTAAAGGGGGAATTACCCCACCTCAAAACACCACATCAAGGATAATATGGAATGATCAGACAGGCCCTGAAAAAAATACCCTGCAACACATTTGAGAAATGCTTCTCCTAATCCACAAAGCAGAAAATGTTCCAACCAAGGCACAGACTACCCATCTTCAACATTGCATCAAGTGAACAAACCATCAGCGAAGCCCTCACCTATGCAACATGAACCATTCCATGAGCCTCCACTGGCACCCAACTCCTTCTAGAAAGCCCACCTCTTCCCACTCAACACTGTCCCTACACTCCTAGAAAAACACCAAGAAAACCATCTTCACAACTTAAAACAGTAAGAAAAGAAAAAGGAACCCTCTTCCATACCAAAAAACTTCAGCACCCTATTATCCCAAAACAACACCAACCCCAAGTTCAACACTATGGATTAACAGCACCCGACTCTGAAACTTGGTAGACACTAAAGCTTCTAACCAATTTAATAAGTATATAATCTATTTTTTACAGATTATATGCTTATTAAATTGGTTAGGAGCTTTTGTTGCCTGTCAAAAAAAAGCATATAATCAATTTTTGTTCCTTGAATGATGATCAAATCTGCAAGGAGATGTTAACAACTTTTCATTGCCTGGATCATCAAACCCTAACATTCCACAACACAATCTTGAGCTTCATTAATTAATGGCAATAAAGCAACCATTAACACTGCCAGTGCCCTGACTAACACAACCCAAACACCTTGACCATCATAATTAATAACACAAGCAAGCTAGTGCAGTTCCCTATCTTTCCAAGGACCCACTCCCAACGTATCTTCATACATTCTATTCGCCTATCAGAAAAAATATATCATATACTCCCTGACATATATTCATATATTCTTTTTGCCTATCAGGAATACATACACTCTCTCTCTCTCTCTCTCTCTCTCTCTCTCTCTTCAAAGAAACATATTAGATCCAATAATGCCAAGTCAGGGATTAGAATTAAATCCTTTAGTGAAACAAGAATAGGAAATTAAGGGGAGGAAAAGCAAAGAGAACAGTCAAGATGACAAAAGGCTTTCAACAAATCAAAAAGATAGCATTTCAATAGATTAATCTCACTTTATGCATCACACAATAGCTTATACATCATTTCTGCCAGCAATTTCATCATTTACAGCATGATCAAACAGTCACTGAGTCGCATTTCCAGAATTCTGTAGTTAGGAAATTTTCTTCCCTTGGTTGATCATTTCACAACAATAGGCCCCTTGAACCATATAATGGCAAGTATACCATAATTTTTATTATATGCAAAGACTATAAATACAAAACACTTTAAAATGGATATGATCTTGGTCCAAAGGAAGTATTCAACCAAACAAAGACCAGCGATAGCCCAAACAAGAGCCTTTGACTTTTTATTTTTTATTTTTTGATAGGTAAAAAAGACAATTGTATTGATAGCACTTTAGGAGGCTCAAAAAAGTATACATGATGTAGATAGAGACCCAGAGAGGCCAAAAAACAAGGTGAGGGGCACAAAAACAGCAACCATCCCTTACTTAGAGCCTACTACTCCACCAGCTCCAACATGGACAATGAGTAGTCTCCTATAGACACCCTTACTCAATCTAACAAAGAGTACATGAAAGACTATTTACTAGTTCAGTCGCCTCCCTCAATATTCAGGAATGCTCTCCTATTTACCCTCCTACAAAAAGTCCATAATAAGCATAAAATAGTAGCTTTCCAAGCCTTTTTTCCTCTTCTTTCTGACAAAAGACCCATATCAGCTCAAAAGGGCACCTCCTAACAAAGAGTGCATCACCCACTAGACACCGCAAAGGGCATTAGATCAGCTGCCATAAAACAACTGCTTTCGAGTAATGGAGGAGGATGTGGTCAACTGCTTCTTCTTCTCTTTTGGACATAAAGCATCTATTTAAAATCCCCCAACCCGTCTTCTTGAGCTAGTCCAAAGTAAAAATCCTGCCCCACATTGCTTCCTGTGCTAAAAAACTAATCCTTGATGGAACCTAAGAATTCCAAATGAAGCCAAAAGGAAACCCTCCACCCTTCCTTTTGAAAAAGGGGAGTAGAAAGACTTAACTAAAAAAATGACCCTCTTCAAGTTCAACCAAACCAATTCATCTTCTATGTCCCTCCAAATGGACAGCTCATACAACCTCCAAAAGAAGACTTCCACCTCCTCTAACTCCCAATCATGAAACCATCTCAACATCCTAGGATTCCAACTTCCCCCCTCCCACACCTAAACAACCCATACATCTTTAAAAGAGGCTATAAAAAAGAGCTTTGGGAATAACTCCTTCAAAGAAGTGTCATCACATCATTTATTCTTCCAAAATTTCACCCTGTACACACTACCCACCTTGAAAACTTCCCACCCACTCCTAATAGCATTCCACACTCTCACTCTACAACCTTCCCTCACTCCTCTAGAGCACCAACCCCTCTTTTCCTCCCCATACTTCCCAACAATGACTCATTTGCAAAGAGATTCCCTATCAATCTCAAATCTCTAACCCCACTTACCAAGAAGAGCCTTGTTTAAAGCAAACAGATTTCTAAAACCCAGACCCTCACTTCTCTTATCCATGAAAACAATTGACCAGTTCACTAGATAAGGCTTTCCCTCTAAGGCCCTCGCCCCCAAAAGAAATCTCTTTAGACCTTTTCCAGTCTAGCACTCACCTTCTTCAAGATGACAAAAAAAGAAATAAAGTAAATTGGCAAGCTAAACAAAGTAATTTTTATCAAGGTTAGCCTTCCAACAAAAGCCTTTGATCAGCCCAACCTATTAATGAAATATAAAAATAATAGCTCAGAGAATTTCACTATACTCAACAAAATTGGAGTCCCCAAAGGCCACTATTCTGCAAGGAATAGAGTAAGGCCCAAAAAATCAAGGTCTTTTTTTACCTCAGACTTTTCGGTGTTCAAGGTGTTCTCCCATTCCCTAAATCGAGTGGTTTATCTGATTGGCGACTCTGCTTGGTATTTGCTTCTTGTTTTTCAGCCCTCTATTTTTAGAGTGTTACTGGATAAGGACCGGATTGACAATTTCCCAAAACATATATGCTCACCTGTAAATCTTGGGTTGACCTGAGGTTTCAACTCCTCCACTTAGTTCCATCTAAAAACCTAAAACCAATATTTACCATATATCAAGCTGAAAGGCATTCCAGTATTCTCTCCAAATTGTCATCTCTATGATGTTTCCTTGTTATTAAAAAAATAGGAAACACCGTTCCAAACAGACTAGACCATAAATGAATGATTTTTTGTTATAAAACTCTCAACAACTTATGCATCACATATCTCCAACAGTATGCTAAGACTTCAACTTTGCATCCAGCTTCTATTCATACAAAAAACCTATTAAAATATCTTTACACACTTTAATTGAACCTATCTAGCCAGAGGCACTATATGGTTCTAATACACAAACCATCATAATGTGCTGGACATAACATGCTCTGAGTTCCAAAACAAATGGCAGCCTAAATTGCTTAAGCACAAAAATATTCTCAGCTTCAACTCCCAATGCAATAAAAATTTTCAGTGCAATGTCAATTTTCTTCCAAAAAGAATACCTAAATAAAACAAAAGGCCTTGAAGGAGAGAAATTATTTAAGAATAAGAAAGAGACTGAATATTTTCTATTTACTTTTGTCAGTCAGAAAAATGAAGCATTCCCTTTTTCTTTTCCTTAAATTTAATACAATATTAAATACTAGGAGACTACAACTTTCTCATATCCAATCTTCATCACATTGTTGGAATAAAATAACAGATGTATCAATATTTACTAAGGAAATATTTAATATATGAAACCATGATCTCATATATATCAAAATCTTATACATAAAACCGATCTTGTTCAGGAATCAAAGAAAGATGTTGAAAACAGCTCTCATGCTTTCACTTGGAACTCTTGAGGAAAAGAATAGTAATTCATTCCTATGTAACACCGGGGAACAAGAAGATTTAATCAGAAATATAGACGAAGTCTCGCAGAATCCTTTCATTTCCCCAAATTTTGCAGTACCCTTTGTTTAGTTCTCACAGCTTCCACGAATCCAATCTTAAGCATTTTTCAAAGTTTTTTCCTTCCCTTTTCAGGGTCCAAATGGAACCACAGAAAGATTAAGAAAATGAATATAACTTAAAAATGCTTATTCCCTCCTCCTAAATCCAGATATTGGTTTCTGGAAAACATTAAATAGAGATTGCTGCTTGATGTGCCAACCTGTGAATATAAATTGACGCTCACAAAATTCAATGTCATTTAGTCCATGACAAATCGCACAAACTCACATGATCAAGTTAATAGCAACATTAAACAACTAGCAAGCGTACGTTCAAAACTAGCACCATTTACAGGTGAAAAAAAAAAAGGGAGGTCAAACTCTAGGGATGCATTCAGTTACTGATAACATCTCGACATATAGATGTATATAACCATTATAAAACCTAAATTTGAACATAATACCTCCCTCGAATCCAGCCTCACACCACTACTTGGCTCGCTTGAATTAAAATACTCTTCTTCTTCCTCCTCTTTTTTTAGGTGGAGCAACAGGGTAACGAATTTGCTTCCCTTCATTTTTTTTTCAGCAACCAAAGAGAGGCCTAGGCTAGGGTTAGGGCTTCAAACCGAGGAAAAACAATTGACATTGCAGCCCTCCATATCGCAATACCATCTTCCAAAAAATGAGCACGACAAAGGAATAGATGAGCCATTATTCATTACTCATTCCCCTCCGCTTGGTTCCCGGGAAAGGAGCGGAAAAGAACAAAACAAAATACACAGCTACAAACCTCACAAGACCAAAATCAACCACAAGCAACAACAAGATTCAACGTTTTCGCATCCTCGCCTACATTTTCCCCCAACCAAACAGACCAGCCGAAAAATTCAAGCTAGAGAAAACAGATCAGACACCAAAGACGTCCAAGAGATGGAAACTGAAAAAATAGTGAGTAAAAGGGATAAGAAGCTGAGATTGATCACCTGAAGTGGGGGATCTGGGAGGCGAGGATCGCTTGGGCGGGACCTCGGGCGATGAGACGTAGGCAGATTCGGGCGACTCCATAAAGCTTATCTGCTTGGTGTAAAGAGAGAAAGGAATGTAAAGAAAGAGGAGAGATAGGGAGAATCAGAGCATTATCAGAGTTTAGAAACAGCAAATAGAGGGGAGGGGAGGAGGAGGCGGCGGCGGTGGCGGTGGCAGCGGTGGTGGGTGGTGTGAGAAATCAGAAATGGAATGGTGCTTCGAAGAGAATTATGGAGGGAGAAGCATGTGCTGACCTGGTGCAGATGCCGTGCTCTCTTTTTATCTATCGCTATGTGCTTCCTGAGTCTGAGTTTTGCCGTGAAAACCGCCTCTTTGTATTTATTTCCTCTTTCTTCAACACGTAACTTATCCTCCGATTATTTGATAATTCATGATGGCGAGCCCAGCCCCACCCCCGCCCCACCCCTCTCCTCAGCCAACAATTCTCTCCTTTTATATTATTTTTTATTTTTATTTTAATTTCTCATTTCTTAAATCATGATTATGTCTAGTAAGTAGTATCTCATGTACTACTGTCCTTAGTGGCATCTGTCAGCCCAATTTAAATCATTATTACGAGTTATTAATAAACAAAATTAAATATCAATAAATAAGAGTCCCATGAAAATTATTTTCTTTTTCACAAAAGAAAAAGTCATTCTATTTTCCGAAAAAGAAAGATCAACGGAATGGACCATATGCTACACAACAGGTTGGCCTACCACACATGCAAGGCAAATTTTCTTATGTCGCCCTCATGAGTCATGTTTGATTGATGAAAATTGCACGGTATTATATATACTTTTAACAACCTTCGTCTTCGTCTTCTTCTACAGCTTCAAATGAACAGTATAAGGAACTGAAACCTATTGTGTGGCTATTGGGCAAAGTTTAATGCCGCCCAAATAGGGATCTCTGAAGGCTTGAGCTGCCACGTTATTATTCCTAATAACCGCTACTATTTAATTTATTGTAAAATGATATATTTTAGATCTCTCATCTCGAGCCATTGGTATAAAAAATTCCTACCTTTCAATATAAAATAGCACACATGATATGTTGACCTTGATAATCCTTGCATGTGCCGAAGAGAACCTCATGTTCTCGTATCCAATTTAAACAATCATGGCAGAGTCTCTTCAAATAATAATATTCTTTAGTCTCTCTATAATAATCATTATTGCACTAAAATGTTGTACGGGATACCACTGCTTCAAACTAATGGTTGCACTAAAACAATTATACTCTAGAACAATGTCCTCATGAAATATTGTAACTTCAAAATAATGTAGCTTTAAAATGATGTCGTTGTTGTATTATAAAATAGCAATGCTCATTCGAAATATTACAACTTCAAATTAATGAAACACTCTAGTGTTGTATTGTTGCAAAATAAGAAAGCTCGTAAACAATGTTCATTTGGAATATTACAACTTCAAAGTATGCATTATTGGAATAATGTCGATGTTGTAGTTGTGGAACCATACTCCTCTAGAACGTTGGCTTGCTATTTCGAAACAATTTTAGTTCTACCTTTGGAACCATGGTTGCAATCTTATCCAAAACAATGTTTTGGAATATAAAAAATTGTCGTATTTGAACAATTTTGCTTTGAAACGATGCTCTTCTATTATATGGCAATCTCAAAATGACGTAACTCTAAAATGTTGTCTCGCTGTTATAGAAAAATGTCGAACCGATAATCCCTTTAATCAATTGTTTCCTTGGTAGTTCACACAAACCACTATGCGAATATGGCATTCATTAATCAACTACACTAAAATGTCATGAAGAGTTTAGTGCTAACTAGGATGTCGAACATTGCACAAAATACGATAGGTTGATTAGAATAGAAAATTTGTATGAACAAACAATATTAAAAAAAAATAACCCAATCGAAATGATGAAGTCCAATATAGGTTTCATAAAAACCTAATAATAGAAGGAGAATGAGTCGTTGATTTGAATGACATGAACAAATAAATGGATATTCCTCCACTTATGGCCTTATGATTAAACCACATTAACCCTATTTCTAAAAGGGAGTAAAAAAAACTATCATCATTCATAGTTAAAACATAAAAACATAGTTATAAAGTTGATTAAACCCCTCACATATCATACTTTTATTCCAACTCTCAATTTTAATTAAATTGTTACTATTGACGTGGAATGCTATCCAACTCTCTTCTTTTTGTTACCATGTGATGGTCCCAAATTGGACCAAAACCCATCAAGAAATTCAGTACCATAACAAGCACTAAATGTGGCTAAACTTAGGTGGGAATTTTTTTTTTTTTTTTTAAAAAAAAAAAGAATATACATGGATGAAAAAGGGGATTGGAATAGAGTATAACATGATAATTTTTTTTCCAAAATTATGATTAATTTTTTATTTTTTCAATATTAAAAGGTCAAACATATTTTATATAAGAAAATTAGTTATCATTAAAAAAAAAAAGAATATACATGGATGAAAAAGGAGATTGGAATAGAGTATAACATGATAAATTTTTTTTCCAAAATTATGATTAATTTTTTATTTTTTCAATATTAAAAGGTCAAACATATTTTATATAAGAAAATTAGTTATCATTATTTTTTCACAATGACTAAAGTAATATTATCTTAACATTTTCATAAATTGAAAAGAAATAACTTATATCTTTTCAATTTCAAAAACTATTTAAATAACAAAATGGTTCAATATTTTTCTTGTGCAATTGTAATAAAATTTTGAAAAAAAAGGAAATGGACTAAAATTATTTTAAATTTATTCTTTGTCTAAAATGTTAATAAGGTTGTTGAAATTGAAATTTTATATTTTATTTCTCCTTATAATTTTTCTATTTCATTTTTATTAAAGTTGGTTTTATTGTAATTAGGAATGACAGCGGATGGGTTAGAGATGGGTCGCTCTCATCCCAACCCTGTGTCGCACTATTCTTATCCCCACATAAATAAAAAATGAATAAATAAATAAATTAAATTAAATGGGGCGAGGTGAGACAAGTATATGAAATTCATATACTGGTCCATCCTATTTAAAATTTTTCAATTTTTTTATTTAAAAAATTTTAAATTTATTAAAAATAAATACAATTTATAAGTAAACAATATTATTAATATTTATATTTTATTTTTATGAAAATTAATATTTTATTTATGTTTAAAAAGTTAAAAAAAAAATCAACTAAAATAAATTTTTATTTAAAAGCATATTTAACCTGAACGGAACTTGACTGGACAAAGTCATACCTAAACCTATCATAGGTTTTTAAAAACTTTTCGAATTCATTTAACTTATTTGTTTTTATCTCAAACCTTTCCCATCAAGGATTGGACCGATACCTAGGAAAATTCGTCTCATTATCATCCCTAATTATAATAATGCATAAAAATAGAAAATAAGCTATAAATCCTATTAGTTTTTTATGAAAATTAAAATTAAAAAAAATCCAATTTATCCATGTAAATTTCTATCAACAACTAAAACAACATTATCAATATTATCAAATAACAAACAAAAAAAAAATCACCAAGCAAATTAAAAATACATTAAAATGCAAATAAAAAAAAATAAAAATAGAAAGGAATATTTTCAATACGTAATTTATCAATTATAGTTGACAATAATTCAAAGTGGCATTAGAAATTAGAGAGAAAATATTTTAAAAAACTGAAGTTCTTTGACAAGGCCAATAAGATAACAATTAGTTTCATATTAGGGATTGAATGATAATAACTATAGGTTCATTAATTATTTTTCTTTATAAGATATTTTATAATTACATTTTTTTGTCTATTAAAAGGTTATAAATGTAATTTTTAGTAACGAGTCTCTCTATATAAAATAAAATATATATTAATCATTTTAGATTAAAAATACAAAAAGATAGTTATATTTTTTAAAATATTTTTATGATATTTTTTATTTTAATTTTCCCTACAAATTTTAATGGGCAAAAAAGAGAAATTGATAGAACACCAACAAATCAAATGAATTAAATCAAATTAAGTTCATATGTCAAAATTTTATTGCATTAATTTGAGAAAAAAGTCAAAATTTTCAATTGGATTTAAGAATTATCAATAATTTAAACCCACAAAAATCAGACCATTACATACAATTTTGGTTTATTTTATTTTATTTTTTTATAAATAAAAAGATTTTTAGATAACCCACTCATTCTTTAACTTTAAGAAACTATTAAGAAAAATAATTTTCTCATATATTTATTTTATTATAAAAAATATAATAAAATATAATTAAAATTAGTTAAAAATGTACGTAATTTTAAATTATTTAATATTTATATATAAAAAAAAAGTGAAATGAGTTTAAAAAATAATATAAAAATAATTTATTAACTTTATGTCTATTTTTTTTTCTCTATTTTCATTCCTTCGTGATTTTTGTCAAACTTTTCAAAAACCAAACATCAATATAAAAATTACTTGTAGTTTATAAAAGATAAAACAAATTGCATCTTTCTTGATTTCGATTTTTGAGTTATAATTGAGGATTTTATAATTGTTTTTCGACATGCCTACTTATTAGAAGGTATAATCAAAATGATTATAACATTAAATTATAATAAGTAAATTTCATCACTCTCCAATCTCCTGCATGTCAAGCAATAATACCTCATTAGTTGTTTTGATACATTAATCATTGATATGCAAAGTAAATATTGATGATAAGTAGTCTTGTCTGTCTTTTTAATTATCACTAATTACATTGTACTTTTTCTAGATATTATTTGCAATAAATGACATGTCATGATTTTTGCAATTCATGTATCGTTTGGTACAAGTAAAAAGTTATTTAATTTTTGAAATTCTATTTAATTTGTATTTATTAAATAATATACTTAATAAATATTTTTTATTAAAAATAATTATTTAATTTATAAAGATTTTATTGCATTAATTATAAGGGGTGTTTGGTAACACTTAATACTTATTACTTAATGACTTAAATTAATTTATTAAATAACTTAAAGTTATTAAATTGATTTACTAAATACCCATTAAATATTTTAAACAATTCTAATATAAAATTTTCCAATCATAATCAATATAGGGCTTTAAATTTTGAACAATTTCAAGCTTTATCTAATATCTTGTTATATCGATATATTGTATAAATTTCAATTGATAGAGAAAATATAAGAAAGTCAATCATTAATTAATCTTTCCTTGCATCTTGACTCGCAATTTAGACGTACTTAATGGGGAGATGCAACAACATTAACACCTAATTATAAATGTTGACTATTATCTTAAATCGCTCAAAAATATGAATAAATTATTAAGATTATGTATCATTTCGAAAAGTATAAAGGAAAGAAAAGAAATACTAAGACTATATTTGATTCATTGAAAAATTGAGGAAAAGTGTAAGAAAAAAAAATATATAAGAAAAATAAAAAATAAAGTTAAAGTCAATAAATTATTTTATATGTTATTTCAAACCCATTTAATTTATTTTAATTAATTTTGATTATATTTGATTTTCTTTAGTATTTTCATTGGTATAACCAAAACTAGAAAATCATTTTTTTGACATTTTTTTATCTTTATTTAATATTTTTAAGAACCAAATATAACTTATAAAAACGGTTTTCTCATGTTTTAATTTCATTATAAAAAAAATGAGTGAAATAAGTTTGAAGAATCACATAAAAATAATTTATTAACTTAAATTTTTTTTTTTCTTTATATTTTATTTTCTTCACATTTTTTTCAAAATTTTTGAGAAGCAAACATAGCTTAAATATTTTGTATGAAATTATAAGCTATTTTATAAATAGTTATTTTGAATGAGAGAATCGTATTAAACCTTTGTATTATTTCATTAATTATTAGTTGATTGACACGCCACTATTATTTTTTTTATATTAATAAAGTTGTAGTTGAGGATGAAGTGACTTGGGTATAAATTAAAATCTAAGAGTTGATATGTGGAAGGTGTCAATCCACAAATTTTAGCATACGTGGTGACCACCTCTTCCACGTGGGGGTTTGTATGCAAATAAACTAATATAAAATTGATATTCCTGCAAAAAAAAAAAAGTAAGGTTAGAGTGTTTTTATTTGAAATATTTTTAAAAAATCATTAATCATACGTTTTTTTCTAAAGATATTATAAATGATTTTAAAATATTTTTAAAAAAATTTTAAAACGTGTCATTTTTATCCAAAACTATTTTTCATGTTATACATGTTTTTTTAAAAACTTTATATATATGTACTTGTTTGACGGTGAAAACAAACATTTGATCAAATTTAATATTTTTAAAAAAATTAAAAAATAAAAACACTTTATAAATATTTTTTTTGAAAAAACATCTTTAAAGAAAATATTTTAATTTAAAACAGTTTAAATAGAAGGACTTTTTGAGTGTGTTAATATTTCCATTCGAAATACTTTAAAAATATATATATAATTTAAAAAAAATATTTTTAGGAGAATTATCCATTAATAAGTTTTTTTTTAATGTTATAAGAGATTTTTCAATTATTTAAAAGCGTTTTTCAAAATTTTCAAATCATTTTTCTTTTTTAAAAAAAATAAATTATATTAAAAGTACTTTCTAAAAATATTATGAAAAACGAACTTTTAAATCATATTCAAAGACAACTTTTGATAAGGTTTCTAATGAAAGTGTTTTAAATGGAGATGATTATTGTAAAGGTATTTTTTTTTATATAAAAAATCACTTTTTAAGTGTTTCACTAAAAGTGATTTTTTAATTTTTAAAAGTAGTTTTAAAATTTGTTTCCACTTTTTTTCAAATATACTTTTAATAATTCAAGTGTTTTCAAATGTCAAACACATTTTAAATGTCAGTCTCACTCAAATGTTGTCTTCTCTCTTCCCTACAATAACATGAAGCATCTTCCTTCTTATTCCCACGTGCTTGGCGCGTGCTAAGCAAACACAAATTCTATGGGTAGAAATCATTTGCGATAGTCCATTTACAAACCCCAAAAATAATAAACAAAGGTTGAATGGAAATGGGAACAAAGTGGGGTGTTCAAACCATGTGTTTCTTCAATGAAATGATGTATAGGCTTGACCTGGTCACGTGCCACCGGTCACCGATCACCGATCACCGGTCACCTGTGTAGCAAGTGGTGATGGTTCACCAACTTCATACCTGTTTTTTTTATTCCTTGTTGAACAGCTGTTTTATCGATGAAGATAATGCAAGTTGCTGTGAGGGAAACATACAAGGTGCAACTTGGTGTTTCGGAAATGAATGCTTTGACATTGACACGTGACTCTTGATTCTTCAGTTTGGGCTGCCCTCAATACATTCTAAGTTCTAAGTTCCAAGTTCTCAAGCCCATTGTATTAGCTTTACTTTGCTTGGGCTTTAGGCCCAATTCTGTCAATCGGATTTGGGGTTGTCACCTTCTCAAGCCCATTGGATGGGGTTATGGTTATCTCGCCCAATTTTGTATGGCTATTTTTGGTTTCAGGAAAGCAGTAAGAAAATTAAAATTAAAAGAATAATTTTTTCATGTTTGATTTTTTTAAGGAAAAATATGATTAAAATTAATTAAAATTTTGTGTATTTCTAAATTATTTAATCATTGCATAATTTAAACAAATGAAATCAATTTGAAGTAGTAAGTAAAAATAATTTATTAATTTTATTTTTTTTATTTTTTTCTACTGTTCTTTCCTATTTTATTTTCCTAATATTTTCTCTTAAATTTTCTAAAAATCAAATATGGCTTAAACGTTTCACTTCCTTTCTCCCTAAAATTTGAAGTAAATGGAAAATTAGGTCATATTTGGTTGATGTTTTTGAAAATTGTTTTTTGCTATTAAGAACCAAAAAAAAAAAAAACACACTTAGGAAGTGGGTATACTATTGTTCTAGCTATTCTTTGTGTTTTCAAAGTCCATCTTTCTGGAAAATAGAAAAAAAAAATTGTTTCCCTTGGAACAAAAAAAAATTGGGAAGTTCTACTTGTTTTCGATTCAATATTCTCGTCGTTCTCAGTGAAGATTTTTCCTCTAACACATCTACAACTAAGAGTGTCTCCAACCAAGGTTAGCTCTATTTCCAATAACATAACTCTTATTTCCATTATTTTCAAATATTTTAAAGTAGTTATTGCTAAATTTGGTAAAGATGATTTTGCTAGATCCAATAAATTAGTCGAGAAAAAGTTAGATCTAAAGAAAGAGAAAAACATACAAGAAGTTTTTCAATAATTTTGTGTATTTTCATATTGTCTTCTTGTTGTTTTTAAAGTATAATTTTTTTAATTTCTTGGAACATTATACAAAACAAGGTAAACAACCCTTTTTTGGTTTTATTAAAGGAGATACTTTGAAAATATGGAGCACTGTGAGAACAATAGTACACCTACTTCCTAAACATTTTTTTTTTCTTGTGTTTATTATTATCAAGAATGAAGAACAATTTTCAAAAACACCAACCAAATGTGCTCTTAATTCTTAAATGTAAATTTGTTTTTAAAAATATAAAAATGTGTTCTTAAAAACTGTTTTCAAAACTATTCCCAAATAGACCCATAGAGTTTATTTTGGAACATTTTAAAAAAAAATTGTTATTCGTATCACTGAAAATATATGGATAATAAATATGTATAATAAATATACAAATAAACTAAAGTTGAAAAGTAAAACTCACAAATAAGGTTGATTGAGGTTACAGTTTAACTCTATGCCCTTAAGACAAATTTATCCCACTCAAGTGCTTATGATTTATTGGCAATCGTCTCTCATGATACAACAATCACTTTCTTATAATAGTAGTACTTCAAATCGCAAGAAACAACAAATCATTTGGTGATTTATACTCTTTTGTATACCAAATATTTGGTAGAAAAGAGAAGTGCTTAAACTTGAAGCTAAGAAGGACTTGAAAGACTAGAAAAGAGAAAGTGTGGAAAGAAAGGATGAATGAATAAAAATGTCATGGGGAATGTCCCTATTTATAGATTTGATGGTGGTCTCTAGAAGAGATACATCTTTAAACTACTAGACACATCCTTTGAAGGCTTGTGTCTCAAGATACCAAATACATCATTTGGAATAGGATGTCTTTTAAATACAAGACACATCCTTTAAAAAAGTTATGTCTATTAAGAAAAGATGTATCCTAACTTCCACTAACCTATGAAAATTCCAGCAATCCCCACATGAATGGAAATTATCTTAAAAAATGCAAATGGCAAGCTAATCAATCAAGAGAGTGCAACTTGGAAAGTAATTGCGTTAGGATAGGTAGCTTGTGACTTCGAACATTTCTTGGTGAAATATTATCGGATTTACTAGCTAATCAATGAACGTGATGTTTTGAACTATTTAGTTGTTGATGTAAATTAAGACAGTAATATCCACACAATTCCTTTTTGAATCACCATTGATTCTCATGGTTTTGTTCATTTTGGCCTTCAATGGATCCTGGTTTCATGAGTGCTATAGAGAGTTTTAGCCTTGAAAACTCTGTTAGTGTTAGAAAAATTAGGTTAATTCAATATAAGGTAATCACCCTAGAGAGGGGTAAATAGGGTGATGGTCTTTTTTTGCAAATTTAAATTATGTGAATATAATAGGCAATTATATGCAAATATATAATAAAATAATATAAAAATAATTGCATATAAAGATTGAATGGTGCACTAAAGATATGCAAGTTTTAGAACAATGGTGCACTCAAAGACACTATTCCAAGACTCAAATATATTCAAGAAATATTTTGGAAGGTTAAACTCTTGAAATAATAAAGAGTGGAGCCTTTTTCTAGAGGAAAAAGGCTAAACTAGTCGTTAGGGGTTTGACCGATCGAACTAAGGGTCGATCGGCTGACTAACCATTAACATTTAATGCTTGGCAGGTGACCATTGGACCTTGACCGCTCCTTGATCGGACCTCAACTAGTTAGGGTTCAACTTCGGTCAGTTGAACAAACATTCTAGAAAAGAAAGAAGGTTTTTGCACCCTTCGATCGGTTGAGTTGAACAGGTCAACTAGTTCCTCATCCAATTCAATTAGTTGAGCCGTTTTTTACTCAACAACCATCATTTTAACTTAAGACCTTTTAAACAAATTTGGAAAACATTTGACACAAGGTTTTAGTTGAAAACATGAAATCATCTAATTTTAAAGGATTTAAAAAAAAATACTTTGGATGATTTTGATGCATAAATTAATAAAGTAATGCATGAAAAGCCTAATACACCAACAACCTTACAAAGAGATCGTATGAAGTTTAGGTCTTTAAAAATACTTCTCTTTGAGATCTTTTTCTTCTTATTGATCTCCCTTTGACTATATTTTTTCTTTGTGATGGTCACTGTGGAAATCTTTTTGCCTAATCACACTTGAAATATAATCATTAGTTCCAAACCTTATTTTGTTATCAACAAAATCAAGATTAACCAAACTTTAGTTTCACACATAGAAATTACCCCATTTCACACTCACATAAGTGATTCCTATTAAGTGTATTCTACCATACTCCACTTGTTTTTCCAAGTTATAAGATTCATTATAAGCAAAGCTTAACCTAGTTCACACTATAGAAAACACTATTTTATCATAGGAATAGGTAAAAGAGATTATCTTTTTAGTGTTTCTCTTAGTCATTCATAACTTAGTTGTCCCTTTGACCTAGATCTTGGGATCTCTAATCAACTAGGTTGGGTTATCATTACGAAAACTTTTTGGTAATAGGCTCTAATTCCATTCCCCTTGATAAGTAGTTAACTTGATCTTTTAGCAAACCTTTAGTAAGTCGATCTGTAGGGTTGTCCTCTGATTTGATGTAATAAATGGAAATTACTCCATTTGAAAGTAATTGTTTTATTGTCTTGTGTCTTCGACGTATATGTTGAGACTTTACAATTATACATGCTATTATGTGCTTTTCCAATAGTCCATTGATTATCATAATGTATGCTTATTGTAGGCACAAGTTTTTTTTCGACATGGTATGTCATCTAGAAAATTGCAAAGCCATTCTGTTTCTTCTCCTGCTTTATCTAGAGCTATAAATTCAAATTCTATTGTAGACCCTAGCAATACATACTTCCATGATACAACTCCTCCTGCTATTATGAATACATATCCAATCGATATGCACTACTATTATTGACATAACCAATTAAAACACAATCAATTGTTTTAGGCCCTATCTTAACATTTTTATGGTTAGGAATAACTACTTTAGCTAAACACCCCTGCACTTTCAAATATTTATAAGACATTTTTTTTGCATTTATCTTATGCAAAATGATTTATAATTCTTAGACTTGACTCATAACTGCCTTGTAGTCTATCATTTTAAATTCCAGAAATTTGTTGACTACAAATTTCTTCGAGCTAGCATCCTTTTCCTATATTTTTTCTCGAAGGACTCCCATAGTTCCTTAGTAGTTTTTATTGGATTATACACATTGTATAATGTATTGTCCAAGCTATTGAGTACGTAATTCTTGCACGATAAGTCATAATGATTCTAAACTTCCACGACTGCTTGCACTTGTTTATCAGTTTCACCTTCTTTTGACATAGGAGCATCCTCATATAGGACTTGAGCAAGATTCATAGTTGTAAGGTAGAACGACATTTTTTGTTGCCACTTCTTGAAGTTCATCCTAGTAAACTTCTCAAGCCTTTCACCATGTGTAGCATTAGAAGGTTTAATAGAAGATGCAGAAACCATATTCGCTAAAAAATTAATTGTAGTAAAATTAGAAATACAAGTAAAATTCATCTTAAGATTGTTGTCCAAATCATTGAAAATATATGAATAATAAGTGTGTATAATAAATATACAAATAAAATGAAGTAGAAAAATAAAACCCACAAATAAGGTTGATCGAGGTTAGAGTTTGACTCTATGTCGTTACAAAGAATTTGTCCCACTCAGGTGCTTAAGGTTTATTAACAATCGTTTCCTAGGATGTAACAATCACTTTCTTATGATAGTAACATTTCAAATCATAAGAAACAAACAAATCATTTAGTGATTTGTACTTTCTTATATACCAAATATTGGTAGAAAAGAGAAATAACTAGACTTGAAGTTAAGGAAGACTTGAAAGACAAGAAAAGAGAAAGAGCGGAGAGAAATGATGAATGAATGAAAATGCCATAGGGGAGAGTTCCTATTTATAGATTTGATGGTAACTTTTAGAAGAAATGTGTCTTTAAACTATTAGACCCATCGTTTGAAAAGATACATCTTTTGAAAGATGGTGCGTCTTTTAAATACAAGACTCATCTTTTAAAATAAGTTGTGTCTATTAAGAAAAGATATGTCTTAATTTCCATTCACCTTTAAAAATTATAAAAAATCACCCCTAAAAAAATAATTGTTGAAAATAGTTCTCCAACCATTCTCTAATTCTTTTTTTTTTTTTTTTTTTTTTTATAAAAAAAGTGCACTTGAGAAATTATAATATTTGCACTTTTTTTTTTTCCAAATATTCCTTAAAAATATTTTTATTTATAATGTTTTATTTTCAATCATTCTTTAAATTTATACTAATAATTTTTAAAGTAGTTTAAAAAAAACAATTAACATATATTATTAAAAAACATATATTTTTAGAACAAATTATTAAAAAAACTATTTTTCGTCAAAAAAAATTACCATTGTGTTTTGGGTCATGAAAGTAGTCCTAGCTAGGCTCTAAGTTTCTATACTTGATATATCTTACTATTTAAAAAATTAAAAATTCCAATTATATTAGAATAAATATAATTTATAAATAGGTAAATTGAATTTTTTTATTCACTTTTTTTATATGAGGAGATAATTTATATTTTTTATTTTATATGTGGCTTAAAAAATAAAAAATAAATTAAATTAATTTTATTTCATTTAATATAAAGTCGGATCTTAGGAGGAGCAACATAATGTTGAGCTAATCTCAAATTCGATCATAATTTTATGGTAGTCGAAGGACAGATGGATTGTCACACCAAATTGTTATAAATCATATCAACTAAACAAGAAATGAAGAACCTTATACTAAAAAACCTCGTGAGTCGCGACTGGACCCCTAACCTGGGTTGTGCAGCTAATCGAGAACCTACCGAACCCCAACATGGTTCGAGCATTCATCACCCTTGGCGCACGCTAGCGTTGGCGGCCGACTTTTTTAAGAACCCGCCAAACTCGAAAACGAAAACGACGCGCAACAATTCCAATATTTCAAATCTCTTGCCAAAAATGAGAAAGCGCTTCCCTTGAAGCGATCTCCACCGTTCACTCTCATCTTCCCCAGATTGACGGTTCATACCTACGATCCTCACCGACTGAAGCCAGCCAATCAGAATCCACGCCACAACTCCTATATAAACAAGCACTTCGTCTCACGCTCTTCACAGCTTTCAAATTCATAACAGCTAGATTGTCTATCTTTGCATTCGTTCTCATAAACTTCGTTTCGATGGCGCCCAAGGCAGAGAAGAAGCCCGCGGAGAAGAAGCCGGCCGGCGGCGAGGAGAAGAAGGCCGAGAAGGCTCCGGCGGAGAAGAAGCCAAGGGCGGAGAAGAAGCTACCAAAGGACGCGTCTTCTACTGATAAGAAGAAGAAGAGAACGAAGAAGAATGTGGAGACCTATAAGATCTACATCTTCAAGGTGTTGAAGCAGGTTCATCCTGACATCGGGATTTCCAGCAAGGCTATGGGCATCATGAACAGCTTCATCAATGATATCTTTGAGAAACTCGCTCAGGAGGCCTCCAGGCTCGCGAGGTACAACAAGAAGCCGACCATCACCTCCAGGGAGATTCAGACCGCTGTGAGGCTTGTTCTGCCCGGTGAGCTTGCGAAGCACGCTGTTTCTGAGGGGACTAAGGCGGTCACCAAGTTTACTAGCTCTTAGGGTTTCTATGATGTAAAGATTTTAGGGCTTCTGATCCGATTCCTTGTATTTTGATGATGATTTAATCCGCGCTAATGAATGAAGTTTCTATATCCGCCAATGTTTTTTGAATTTGAGTTTGGTTTACTGCCCAGTGAGAAGTGTTTATCCCGTGGTGCATTTTAGCAGATGTTTGATGTGCATTTTAGCCTATGTACCGCACGGGATTCTAGGCTACGCTTTGCGCTTGTCAGACGCACTTGTCAGTGAATTTAACCGGGAGGTCAGTCCCTACAATCACAAATCTCGTATCAGATTAAAAGGACCCAACCCAACGCTTCTAACTTGCGCCTGGGCTTCATCAAAACCTGTCCTACACCCTCTTATCCTTGACCTACCAACCCCATCTTCTTCGACTGTAACACTTGTTGCTGTACCATACACTCCACACTCATATTGCTCTTGAACAAGGACTACATGGCCCTGACCTTTCCTTTGACGAATCTGAGGTCTATTTGTTTTCACCGGCAAAACCCTAGGAGTTCTCTTAACGTTAAACATATTCTGTTCAGTTACAATGAGTCCTCCAAACCCTCATTTCGCATTTCAGCAGATTTAGCCCCAAAAGCTCGATTCGTTGCTCGGCGCAGGGAGTCGGTTTCGGTTAAACAACTCGAACGGCCTCTAGGTAATGTTTGAGTTGCATGGATTGTATTATGTATGGTTCATTTTTGAATTCTCAATCGTGGATTTACTGGTTTTGGTTGGTTGCAGTTGAGTACATGAGTTTGCCTGCGAGCCAGTACTCTGTGTTGGATGCTGAGAGGATTGAACGTGTGGATGATAACACGTTTCGGTGTTATGTGTATAGGTTTAAGTTCTTTGCTTTTGAGGTTTGCCCTGTTTTGATGGTTAAAGTGGAGGAGCTGCCCAATGGTTGCTGCATTAGTCTCTTGTCTTGTAAAGTATGTGGTCTGTGCTCTCTATTCTTTGTTTCTTGGTTTTATGCTCTGTTGGTTACTGAGAGAAAAAAAAAACAAGAAGAAAGGAGAAGATTTAAAATTTTGGATAGTGGGTTTTTAATTGTTTGGGGCCTCTCAAATGGGGCTAATGTAAATTAAAAGATATTCACTCCTTGGAGCCAGCGACAAAATTAGAAGTGAACCATGAGACTAAAAAAATTTATTTTCTCCTCTTTCTTAGCAATCAGAGACACTGTTCAGTGTCAATTTTTTATTCTGGAGAATATGGGAATGAATAATGGTTGTTGGGGAAGTCAAATACATGACTCTGTTCTGATGTTTGTTTGTTGGTTTGGTGATTGTTGATGCAGCTTGAGGGCTCGCCAGTTGTGGTTGCACAGAATGAGAAGTTTCATGGTAAGGAATTTGCATTTGATTTTTGTTATTTGCGTAACATGGAATGTTTATATTGGAGAAGAATTTAAAAGATTGATTTTGGTTTCTCCATGTTCTAGAGTTCTGCATGATTATAGCATTTGAATGCTTGATAACTTGACTGAAACTGGTCAATGATGGTTGCATGTTGTGCCTATGCTTTGGTGTGTGCTACATGATATTTGAAGTTGATTGCATTGGACATATCCCTGTAACCTATGTCTTTCTACTTTGAACTTTATCAAGACCTTGTCTAGCATCATCTAATGTGGTCATATCAAATTTTGCCAGATGTTTTTCATTATTATTGACAATATACCTTTCAAAGCTACAATTTTGTTAAAGAAACATAGACATTGTCTGTAGTTTGATTGATCTTCTTTCAAAGGCTGGAGGTGAAGGATGTAGGTATTAGATATGCTGATTCATCTTGTGGAGAAGAGTGAGATACGGGGGGCCAGTTAACTTGAGTGGGAGACAGCTGTTAAAATATATTATTGGGAATTTATTGGTGGAGATCAAGATGAGTCTACACATGCTAAAGTTAATCTAATATAACATAGGCATTTTTTAAGGTTGCTGCAGTCATTAACATTAAGCAACATTTTTCCGCCCTTAGCTGTTGGAGGGTTGGCTTTGTTGATTTTACAGTTCTGTTTAGATAAATTATCCTCAACACTGATCCACCCCAACACCAAAAAAAAGTTGGTTTCTTTGTTTGGGATGTAGTGTGTTTATGCAAAAGGGAAGGATTTTAGCCTATTGAAGTTGTTTGTATAGGCAGAAAGAAGAATTTTCAACTACTTATCCATTGTATAATGACATAGATTTTATGGTCTTCACTGTAACTTTTGTGTTACTTGATGCTTCCTGGGAAAGTATACTTTGAGAAGTTGGCGGGGGGATGGTGACGAAGGGAAAAAGTAAAATATGGCTTACAGCACCACTTTTTTATTTTGGTGTTTTGGAAGGAACAGAATAAAAGGATCTTTGATGGCTTGGATTGATCAGAATTACAGCTGAAAAATGTTTTTATAAATTCTTTTTTTGAATGGGCTGGAAGATCTGTAGGAGATGGAAGCTTCTTTTTAATAGATTTTATTGATGTTTTAGGTAGTGCTCAAGGAGTGAAGAGGCTTTTTATTTTTCTTTTCTTTTGTCTCTTTGGTCTCTGTAATACATCCCTTGTACATGGGTTGCAGCCCATTTTTGGTGCATTATGTATAATTTTATTTATTTAAAAAAAGGGGCCTAGAGATCTTGATATAAACGCAGCCTCCCAGCGGTTTCTTATAATTATCACTGCTTTGAGATATTAGTGTAGTCTCACGTAGTCGCTAGCTAGGGTTATCGTTCAGTTCCAAACTCTCATCTGAAGTTGATGAATCTTTTTGAATTCAGGGTTCCTTTTGATTGAGTGCAGATGGTAGCGATTGAGTGCAAGAAGGGGAGGATTTGTTATCTATGTAATTTAGGTCTTTGTTGGCCTTTATTCTGGTCGAGCACTTTTTCTTTGTCCAATTCTGTCTCACCAAACATCAAAACTCCCAAAAAAACTGTTGTTCAAGTGGTGAATTGGTTGGCAAACCTGAAGAGTAGAAATCACTCTTTGATCTTAGATAATTGTAAGAATTTCCAAAAGAAAAAGCAAAAAAGTTTTCCACCTTATGCTATGTGTAGTTTGCTATTTGTTTAATCTTATTATATTTCATTTCTTGTATCCTTTTATTGTTCTACGAACTTTGAACTTGGAACATAGTTCTTTTTGACCTCTTTGTTGGTTGGTCGAGGTGACATCAATGGTGTTGCCATGAAGTATCCTCGATGAACATCCCTTCATTTGCCATTAGAGTAGTAGATAACTTTTCTTTATTTGTTTGGGAAACAGACAATCAGTGATTGAGAAAATTGTGGAATTCTGAATTATTCTTATTCATGAAAATGAAGTGATACACGAATATATATATATATAGCCTTGCCTATTATAGGAAAGGATAATTCTTGATGTACATGATAATTCAACTTAATTTAAATATTCTAGATAAGTAATTTACAACTGTACAAGAAGAGTCCTAAAAGGAGAAAAATACTAACTTATAGGACCCAAACTTTCAACACTCCCCCTCAAGCTAGTGAATAGAGATTCTTCATTCCTAGTTTGCCTATAATTCCTTAAAATGTGGTATTAGCCAACCTTTTAGTTAGAACATTTGCAAGTTGGTCATCTGTCCCAATATATGGAGTGTAAATAAGACCACTATCAAGCTTCTCCTTTATGAAATGTCAACCTACCTCCACATGCTTTATTTGGTCATGTTGTATCGAATTATGAGTGATGCTGATTATAGACTTATTATCACAATAAAGTCTCATAGGGCGTGTCCACTTGATTTCAAGATTATCTAAAATGATCTTAAGCCATAACAATTCACAGATTCCATGAGCCATTGCTCGAAACTTTGCCCAAGCACTTGATTTTGCGATTACTAGTTTCTTACTTCACCAAGTGATTGGATTTCCTCCAAGAAGCTAAGGTTAATCTTCTATCTAAAACTAATCCAACATGATCTATATTTGTGTAGGCTTCCAAGCGCAACTTTGTACATCATTTGAACAATAACCCTTTACTAGAAGTTTCTTTAAGGTAGTGTATGATCTAATAGATCTAATAGACAACTTGAAGATGAGTGTGTTTGAGATTGTGCATAAATTGACTGACAATGCTCACAACATAGGGAATGCTTGGTCTAATATGTGCTTGGTAAATGAGTCTGCCTACTAGTCGTTGGTACATGCCGTGATCTACAATCCCATCCTCCAAGGCTTCTCCTAATTTGTGGTTTGGTTCTATGGGGGTGTCCACTAGCTTACATCCAATTTTCCCGGTTTCTTTGAGAAGATTAATCATGTATTTCTAATGTGAAACAAAGATATCTTCCTTGGAATGAGCCACTTCAATTCCTAGGAAATATTTCAATTTACCAAGCTCTTTAATATCAAATTCTCTAACTAAACACTGTCGAAGAGTCTCCTTTTCTCTAGGATCATTATCAGTACTAGTGATATCATACACATACCCCAACAAAGTTGCCACTCCCCTTGAAGTCGAATGCTTCATGAACAAAGTGTGATCATTATGACGTTGTTTGTATTTAATTGCTAACATTACCACAGAAAATCTCTCAAACCATGCTCTTGGAGATTGTTTTAAGTCATAAGGCTTTCTTTAATTTGCACACCTTGGTTCTACCAAGACTTTTGCTAATGCCTGGAGGAACTTCCATACAGATCTCTTCTTCTAAGTTCCCATTCAAAAATGCATATTTTACATCAAATTATTGTAAGCTCCAACCGAAATTAGTTGCCAATGATAATAACACCCTCACGGTATTCTTCTTAGCTATGAGAGTCAAGGTTTCTTGGTAATCAATCTTATAGAGTTGTGTGTAGTCTTTAGCTACCAAACTAGACTTTGATCTCTATAAGGACCCATCGACTTTGTACTTGACCGAATATACCCATTTACACCTAACTGGTTTCTTCTTCTTAAGCAACTCTACCATTTCCCGTGTTCTATTTTTCTTCAAGGTCTCTATCTCAATCCTCATGGCTTGTCGCCATTTCTCATTGTTAAGTGCCCTATTAGGGTTTTGTGAAATGGTTGTGTATAAATGAGTGAGAACTTTTGTGAGACTAGGAGAAGATGTCAAATGACACAAATAATGACAATGGATGTTGAGTGCATTGTTTTGTACCTTTCCTAATGGCAATGGGTAAATTAAACTCATTGTCAACATTTGAAGTGCTAGGAGAGATAGAGTTATTATCTGGCCTTGTTTCAAACTTTTGATTATGCATAGGTTCAATGGCGGCTACTCTTCTCCTCGAGTAAACCAATGGTTTTGTAGCAATAGTTTCTGGACTAGTGTTAGCAAGGGATCTAGTTCATTGTTTTTAAAGATGGGTTTAATTCGGGCTCATTCGAAATATTATGGACAAAATTCTTCCTTCATTCCTCTTTCTCCTGTCGGGTCTCCTTTTCTTGGCGCAATATGTGATGATGCAATAGTGGGGCCTTCCTTAGAGTTACTAGGTTCGAGGATCCGACCACTAAATTTGCTACTTCAAGATGGAAGGTTGGTGGATCTCACATGAAGTGCAATGAAGGATTCCTTGGATAAGGATTTGGAGGTTGTGGTAGAAAAGATGGAGGCCAGTAAAGCTCTAGAGACTTGTAAGGTTTCAAAGGAGGGGAAGCTTGGCTCTATTAACCTCCTCGAAAAGTTTGTTATGCTCAACAACTTTTTGAGACTCCTAGTGGTGTGGTTTGAGAAGGAAATCAATTCCCTTCTTAGGAAGATAGAGTCAAGAGAAGTTTGTGAGGTTGAAGTCGTAGGGGGAATGAAAGAAGAAATTGCTTTCTGCTACTCATTTGGAGAGGGAGATTCAAAAACTCAAATGCTTAGTCAATTACAATTGCTTTCCTCTCTCAGCTAGGGGAAGGGAGAGGGGCAATGGGGTCTAAGTTGCTTCTTGTTGAGATTGCTTTCTTCAATTTCTGCTAGGTTGTTGGTTTTAGGCTCTAGGAGGTCTATGACGCGTTCTTTGTTTCTTGCTAGGTCTTAGGGGTTGTTTGGGTGTGGGTTGTGTTTTTAGCGCTCGTCTTTCCCACTAGGGAGAGTCCATTTGTTCTAGAATGTTGTGGTTTGGTTGGCTTTAGGGTAGTTGGTATTTCCCTTTCTCTCTTGCTAGCCTTTTGGCGGGTGTTATATACTTTAATGTGCCTTTTTGCTAGCGCTCTTTAATATATCTTCTCATTTACCTATCAAAAAAAAGAAAAAAAAAAAGAATTGTGAGTGATGAAGGGTTGGATCAGGATTTGAAGGGGCAGAATTCATAGGCATTGCTGGAAGCTGAAACCATTGGGACAAGGGATCTTTATCTTCCGAAGGTAATGTCTCCTCTTGAAGATAAGAACCTGAGAAATAATTTTCCTTTCCTGCAAAGGTTAGCTCTTTTGTGTAGGTGAACACCCCACAAAGACACATCTCAATGCCCTTGAAAATGGGTTTCTGTGGTTTCAATGTAAAATTTATAGTTGGCCTGGAAACTACTTGATATCATGTAATGTTTCAGTGGAAATTGGTTCAGTTAAAGGCCTAATCATAGACATAATGGGGGTTCTTTTCTTCTAGGATTATGTTATGCCTTTTGTATGGCTTAAATCTTATGTCCACAAGTTGCTATTAATCTTTAATTACTGCATAACTCACTGCAGTCACCAGCCCGTTGTGCATCAGGTGTGAGGGAAGCTGTTGTCACTATACTGAAAAGAGTTGGGGGCATGTCATTACTCCTTTTCTTTTTTTTTTCTTGTGTAGAAATGGACATGTTTCTACACCGTCATTCGAGGAAAGTGTTTGGAAAAGGATCATTTGGAAAGTTTGGAGATTTGGATGGGGGGTGGTGTGCAAAGGAGCTAGGGGTGGTTTTGGAGTGAGGTTGTGGAAGGATATTAGAGTAGGGTGGGATGAATTCAGCCTTAGAATTCCTATTTTTGTAAGGAATTGGAGGAGAACCAAGTTTTGGCTGAATGGGTTGGTTAGTAAATGCTCTTCTAAAGAGGCTTTTCATTGGGAGATTGAGGCTCTGGTTCAGTTTATGGGTTGCATTCATGTTGTGAGGTTGTGTGGAGTAGGGAAGGATAGCCTCTTTTGGGGCTGGGTTAGGGAGTTCTTGGGTGAAGTTTTTCTACAATTAGGTGAATTTTATTGACCCAAAGAATTTCCCTGCCAAAGATTTGGGGGATGTGTGCCATGGTGTCCACTTGAGGACTTGTTTTTTCTGCTTGGGACGTGACATAGGAGATGGTTCTAACTGTAGATCAACTCATGAGGGGATGGCTAAATAGATGGTATTTTTATAAAGCAATAAAGCATGGTAGCTCTGACTTTTATTCTTTGGACTGCTGGGGCCTTTCCCAGAGATGGGCAGAAAGCTTCTTTTGGGTTGGAAAATTTGGGGTATGGGTAAGAGAAGGAAGGCTGGGCAAGTGGCTTCACCTTGCTTGTTTCAGTGCATTTGGAGAGAGAGTAATGACCATGTTTCTAATGAGGACGAGCTTTTTGATCAACATCTAAAGGAGGCCTTCATTGAAACCCTTATGAAGTGATTTAGAATTCAATTGCACGTGACGTCTTGTTCTTTATTTGAAGGGATAGTGGGCTTTGAGTTTCACTGAGTGTTCTTACTGTGCTGTGTATAGTTGGCTAGGTTAAAAAAATAAAATAAAATTTATATGCCATCATCTTCTTAACTGTGATGATCATAAAGCAGTTGAATCCATTTTGTGCTATCGGTTGCATTTCATTGTTTCTGAACCATGCAAAAATTAAAAATATGTTACTTTTCAGGATGAATAAACCATTCATCAGGTTTTTGTTTCTCTTAATTTTGTTATGCAATGCTTTTTTTTCAGGAGTGCTTTGACTTTGATTTGGTATGGGAATGCAGCTTCTATGGTGAATAAAATATCATGCGACAGCAATCAGAGGAACTCGTTGGTGCAGCAACTCACTTCAGATACTGTCATTGAGGTAGTGGTGGCAAATTGATTTGTATTTTAATTGTGGCATATCATTTGGTAAATGGTTGTAAATATTTCAGATTGTTTTGCTAATGTTACCTGGAAGTCAGGTTATTATTGATATTCCTTTTCCATTTCGAGCGATTCCTGTCGAAGCAATAGAATCAACTGGGACCCAAGTCCTTGAACAAATACTAAGGATTATGCTTCCTCGTTTTATGGCACAGGTTTGTGAAGCTTTCTATTGAACTTTATTTTAACAAAATCTAATAGGAAACCTGCTAAAAATTCTGTTCTGTAGCTTGTGCATACTTATTTTCTATCAGGGTTCTGTCATTATCTTTTAAAAATTTGGATTCATGTGCGAGTCCCACATTGCCTTATGATAAGCTGATTATTCTGGAGTATTAAAGAATAAATGATTTTTTTAGGGGAACCTTCCTTTTTAGATGGGGATATCTGCAAAATTTTAAATATTTACTTTTGATATTTGGCCTAGTAATATAAGAATAATGGTAAACTATAGGAGCTTCAATTCACATCGAATTGACTATTCTTCTCTGTTTCTGTTTTTCCCCTTTCTCCTCTGGCCTTGTTCTTCCCCTAAGGTTCCTTGCTTTCATCTGATACCGTTTGGTTGGAGTAGTCTGGTTAAAGTTGAAGGAACTCAGTGACTAGTGCAAATCCAAAAAGTATTTGGGCCAATGATGCAAGAATAAAGATGAAAGGCCTTTGATTTAGAGATGATATAGTCTAGGATATGCAACCTGACCACTAACAGTTTGAATAAGGCTGTATCGTGCGTTTTAATCTGGATTATTCAGTAAGCAACCCATTATACTAAGACCAAGAATTAGCTCATCTGCAGTACTGAATCATTGTGCTGATAAAGTTTGTTTTGAGTCCATTAGGATATTGTGAGTAAATCTGTTTGCATCTAGTGCAGCATATTATGGAAGACTTTTTGGATGGGTATGATGAACACTAAATAAAGAAGATCAAATACCTTGTTCGTTAAAGTCTTTCTGCTTTAAGTAAAGCCTTGCTTGGCTAGTGGTTATGGAGATATGCAACTGAGACAGATAACTTATGGAGGTTGGTCATTTGGGGTAAGTTCAGGGAGTTGGATGAGGGTGCAGCACAAAGAAAGCAAGGGAGGGCAGGGAGGATTTTGGGTGAAGAACCTTGGTTTTGGTTAGGAATAGGCTTAGAACCGAGTTTTGGGTGGATAGATGGGTGGGGAGGGTTCTTTGAAAGAGGCTTTTCCTTCTCTTTATAACCTTGTTGCCGCCTAAAATGCAAGAGTGGCAAATTTATGGGCAGTGAAGGGAAGGCTAAGGTCATTTAGATCCTTGTTTTACAAGGTTCTTTCAAGATTGTGAATTAGACGGTTTGTGTCATTTATGAGGTGTGTTCAATCCATGAAGCTCCAAGAAGAGGGGGGAGGTATATTAGTTTCGAGGGGCATAAAGGGGGGTTTGTTTCTAGGTTCCTTAACTAGATGGCAAGCTCTATTGCCTCTCATGCAAAGGAGGTTTGGGGATGAACTGAACCTCAAAGAGCCTTTTTTTTAATTGTTTTTTAGGTTTGTCTGTGTGTGTGTGTGTGTGTGCATACTGTCTTTCTTGCAAAGGAGATTTGGGCATTGATTGCTTCTATAAGAGCTTGGTTTATTTTGTTATATTTTTTTTTTGTGTGTGTCAATTGTCTTCGCAAAAGAGGTTTGGGGATCAATTGCTTCTCTAAGAGCTTGGGTTTTTGTTTTTGTCTGTCTATGGTCCTTCTTACAGAGGCTTGGAAATCAATTGCTCCTCTCAGAGCTTGTATATCTATATATATATATATATATATATATTGCTTGTGTGTGTCTGTTTTTGGGCTTTAGTAGATTCATCTTAGGGCAGCCAAGTTGTATTTGTGAGTTGGCATGAGAGTTTCAATGAGTGGTAGAGGAGGTAGTGGAGGTTGACGACTTTTGGCTTGTTTTGTTGCTTATGGAAAGAGTGGAATGACAAAGGTTTTAATGAAGAGGAGCTGTACTATCAGAGACCAAAGGAGATGTTTTTGAATTCATTTATGGAATAGGCTAGAGCCCTCTTAGGGTTGGACTGTAGCTCTCTTGCAGATTTTGCTGATGGCTTCGGCTGGGGTCTATCATCCCTGTATTATGCAAGGATGAAAATATCGGTAATCACGGATATATCGGTACTTCGATTTTACGGATATATTAGAAATATCAGAAAAATATCGGCGGAGTGAAAATTATCCAAAATTCATAGGAATGCTTGGAAAAACTCCAAAAAAATGATAAAATAAGTAGAAATACATATTTTAAAGTTATTTTGTAAGTGTAATTGACATAGATATGATCAAGAAATCAAGAAGAAAAACATCGGTAGACAAAGATATATCGATAGATTCGATACTTGGATTTTAAGAATAATAAATATGAATTTTGGAAGTGTATAAAGTTAGAATTGAGTTAAGCAATATTTGATTTTATTGAATAAAAACAATTTATACATAAATATAATACATATGACATTGCAATAGTTCTTAGTACCAAAATGAAGATCCATGTGGTTTCATCATATTATTAGATGAAGGGAGCCTATTTTGTTGAAGACAATATTTATTTTAAAATATTTATTATATTTTAAATGAAAAATTAAATTAATTTATATAAAATATTTTATTTGAGATTTAATTACTAAAATTTTATTAAAAATATGTGGTAACAACTTTTTCTATTAGCATTAATTTATTTAAATAATTAAAATTATTAATAATTTATCGTATCAAATTAACTTTTATTTATAAAATATTAGAACTTTCTTAATTTTTTATATTATAGCAAATTTTTTGGGTAAAATTATATTTTTAATATTTTAAAATAAAAACATTTAAAATTAAATAAAATCGAAAGATAAATATAAAAAAAAATTAAGAGTGAAGTGATAATAATTTTTGAAAATAGGATTAATGAGATAAATATGAAAAGTGTTAAAAATAAAAGGATAATATAAAATAAAATGATAATATAAAAACATGGGTGAAATCTGGGTCATCGGATCGTCAAAAATTCGAATTTGACCGTCGGATGAATTTTCAAAATTTTCAAAAATAAGCCTGAAAAATTGCCGATATATCGCCGATTTTTTCCATTTCTCTCCACGCATCGCTCCATGGCCGATTTAATCACCGATTTATCCGTTTCAAACCGATGTATTGGCGAGATTTTCTCAAAATTCCTCCTGTTCGATAATTGGTACTCAAAATTGGGCCGTTTGATATCCGATATATCCACGAAATATTGCCGATAAAATCCGAAATTTCAATCCTTGATATTATGTGTGTATATATATATATATTCTTTTCTTGTTTTCTCTTGTTGCTTGTGTATACCTCTTTATACATCAGTTGCATCCTCGTTTTTGCTAGATGCTTTTTGATATATTTCTTTCTTGCATATTTAGAAAAAAAAGAAAAAAAGAAACAGATTGGTTGTGCAGCCAATGGGAAGTTCTAACAACTAAGAACAAGAGTGAAGGATACACAATCCATATTCAAAAGACTGGCATGCCTGAAGTAAAAATGGCCAGAATTGTGGTTAGGAGAACAGTTACTCAGTGCCTGGTGTGGTATTGGATGGTTCATGTTCAAATTGAAATTCTAAACAGCCTAGAATATTATTACTTTTTTCTGTTGTGAGTGTGGCATTATTCCTCACTAGTAGATGGATGGTCATTGGGCTGCAGAGTTCACTTGTTTAATGTGAGAATGGGAAGGCATGTGGCAACACTAATATTTACTTTCTTCTATGGATTCTTTTGTTGGCTTTGTTTGGGGTTTTGTCTTTATTCCCACACTCAGATAAAGGATCTTCTGTTGGGTTGGAATAGGAGGGGGATTGGCTAGAGATGAAGGAAAGTTTGGATGATGGCAACCCTATACTTATTTTAGTGCATTTGGAGAGAGCAGAATGGAGGAGTTCTCAACAAAGAGGAGCTTCTAGAATTCCCTTGGGGCTTGCTAATTCTTCTTGAATTTCATGGCTGGGCTTGGGTTCAGCCTCTATGGTTCCTTGTACTTTCTGGTTCTGTGTGTATATTTCCGGTGTACATGAGGTTTGCTACCTTTTTAGGCCCCTTTTAGTCTCTTCCATCTGCAAATAGAAAAATATTGACTCTCTGATAAATGAAGCTGAAGTTATTATGGGAAAGAGGGTAGGGTCAAGGGAGGATTTGCAACCCTGCTTGAGATGCCTTGAATTAATCCTAAAAGAGGGGAGGGGCATATATGCTTAAACACTCATCCAAAATATTATATACTTTTTGATAGTCAAAGAAAAATTATACTAAAGATTGTCTAACAGAAGTCAGGGTGTCATCCATGGACACAAGAAAAATATAAAGAGTGCCAAAGGCAACAAAGCTACTACCACTTCTTAATCCCCTACCTAAACAAACAATGAAATCAATAAGCATAAACAAAGTTTGACTTTACCATCTCCTCCAACTCAAAATATCTTCTGTTAAATGCTTTCTAAATGGACCACATGAGGTAAAGAGGCACAATCCTTTGCAACGCTTTTCTGTAACCCTTCAAAGAACATCCACGCCAACTGAACAAAAGCTGGCCCTTAATTGAGTGAGGAAAGACCCACAACAACCAAACAGAGAGGGATGCATGTTAACAAAATGCTTAAGTAAAATACTAGCAATATGTATTCTGCAGATTAATATAATCCTGAATTTGCCCTATATATATATATAATCCTGAATTTGAAGTATGTATCTATTCTGGAATGACCATGCATCATGCGTTTGGTAATGTGGTATATTAATACAACTCATTTATGAGATTACATGCTGAAACAAAGGGACAGACACAGGACTCATTTTTCAACTGCTCTTGCATCTTAAAACAGAAAAATGTATACCGATCTACAGTGAGTCAAGAGGCATCTAGTTTTTGTGGGACTAAACCTAAACCTAAACCTAAACCTACTTCTATTTTTAGCATATGAATAATAGATGTTCTTATAGGTGCTGCATATGAATATTAAAGTTTTTGGATCCAAGTAGGATATGGTACTTGACAGGTTCAGTGCAATTCACTTGTTGGCGGTAATAGCTTTCCAAAGTTGACTGAGCTGCCAAGCATCAAGTAGAGTTAAATTTCTGACTTGCTTTCCTTATTTGCAACCCCATATTTCTATATTGTTGACCGACATTGAGATAAGCTTTGCTATCCCAGATTTCTATTTTGTTGACAGAAATTGGGGATGAGCTTTCTTTGAAATTGGAAATGGTTATGCCAGTGCTACAAGCATTAAAGCAACAAAAGTTTTGTTGCAAATTTGGGATTGACAAATAAAATTCTCTTGTCAAATGCTTATGAGACTTCAGTGCATGGAGAGTCATAGGAAATGGGTACTGAAGCTTTAAGTGTAAATAGTTTGAAAGAAAGCACCTGATAGATTTATGGGGATTTGTCTTGATCACGATGCTGGGTATTGGCACCAGGCTTTAGTGTTTATTCTTGGTTGAGGATCATAAGGCATTTGGAATTTATTCTATTGACATTTCTTTTTCTCTGTATACTGAGTTATTGATGGTTAAGCTTGCTTCCAGCATTTGATGGAGCATGTCCTCGAGGAACCAAGGGATGAGTACCCAATAAATATTTCAAGGAAGTGGCAACTTTGAACTTGATGGTTGAAGTTTTCCTCAACTCAAACAGCAGTGGTTTTGCTTAGTGGTTCTCAAGTTTTTTTCCTCCTAACACACCACATGAATTTTAAGGTTGCAAATTTTTAATACTGGCCATGCTGTTCCCACTTCTTTAATCAATGTACGATATGTCTTGAATTTGGTAGTTTCATGTTTACTTGTTTACAGTATCTGTAAGTAGATTAAGAAAGGCTTTAAAAGTTTGTTTCAATTAGGAATTTGATTAAGGTATTGGCATGCAAGTTTCCAGAATTTCTAGAACCGAAAGTTTCTGTTGCTCTTTGGCCTTATTAATAATTGTTTTTCCTTCAGTGGGGTTGCTTTCTCGTGATTTTGTGAACTCCTTTCCCTCACATCACATCCAGATATACACAGCCTCCTAGTGGCTTTTTGGAATTGGGCGATCTCTTTCAATCGATTCTTTTATCACCCATTCAAGAACAATTAGATGATGGCAAAATTATCAAAGATTGAAATTCCTTATTTCTATTTACAATACATGAATAGTTCCTTGATATTCACTTTCATGGTTATGCAGCTGGTAAAGGACTATCAAGCTTGGGCTTCAGGGGACGCCTCAAGGCAACCTCTTGGAACAGGTGAGATTTAATGTTGCAAGGAAAACCACTAGTTACTGCTGTACTCTTTTTCTTTTTGTTAACTTCACCTTAATCATGTACCATAAAACAGTACCTTAATGCCAATCCAATTATGTATTTATCATTTGCTCCCTGGCTTCTTCATTCAGTGAGAAAACTTGTATCTCCATTTTGTTGCTTTAATTTTTGTTGAGACATCCAAACTTTCTCCAAATTGAATTCCTATGCTCCATCCTTGAAATTCTTGTTTTTCTTGGATCATCCCCTGAAATCAAACCAAAATTGCCCAGGAACTGAGTTCAGATCTAAAGGGGTTGAAGGGGAGGGCCTGTAATTAAATGATTTAGGTCCAAGTCCGGTCCAGCCCTGGCCAAAGGATTGATGATGCCAGGGTGCAGTTTGGTCCTGCTATAGGACATATGTAGTTAGGCTGTACAACATGCCAATAATTTCTTAAAGGGGTATTAAATCATAACATAATTATATGGGTCAAGAAACAAATCTAGGTTGTTCACAAACCCCCCACCAAAACACAAAGCAGATTAGGTGGGGGGTGAAATTTTAAGTGGAAAATGGTGTGAGGCTGTGAGCCATTATGTAGGCCATGGATATCTAAGCAAATCTTATGGATGTTCCCCTTTTTCATTGAGTAAATGCCAAAACAAAATAGAGCAAGACAAGTTAAGCCCCTCCAAAATGACCCAATCCAATGAAGATAATCAGAATCACACTCAAACCTCTTCAATTCTCTTTTCTTTTCCTTGAAAAGCTGTTTGGTTTATAGCACCCCCCCCTGGGCCCCATAGCCCTGCCATTGGAGAAGCCCACTGAAACCTCCAAACACTTCCCATTTCCATTTCATACAAAAATCCTTCTTGAAGCATTCCAACCTCTTACTTCAAATATTTTTGCAATTCAACCCTTTGAAAACTCTTAGTAAAAAAAAAAAAAAGAACAAGCAAATGGGTAAATAACGAGGGTACCCCACTCCATCCACTAGAGCATGCTGTGGAATTATTATTTTAGGATGGTGCTACCTTAGCCTTAGGAACCTATGTTAATCAGGCTTCATGATCTACTTTTGGAGTTTGGCTTTACATATCAAATATTAAAAATGAAGAAAGATGCTCGTCAAAACCAAAATAATGTGATAAGGACGACCCCCACGTAGAAAATAAGGATCATTTGGAGATGAAACATAATAAAAGCCATGGGGAAAGGGAAGAAGATGACATCTGAATTAGAACAAAGAACAGAGTGCCCCTTTTGCATGTGGGTTTCTGAGTCTGATATTTCTTCTTTTTATACATTATTGTTCCTTAGTATGTGACATTAGACCCTATTCTGCTATTCTGCTACTCAACCTCTCATTCCATTATCCTCTATTGTCCAATCTTAACTTATTCTAATCCAACCACTATTCACTTTTCTAGATACGAAATTCACATTGCATGGTTACTCCTTTTTAATTTAATATTATTAGAATTTTTTTTTGTCATTTTTGCAAATGAAGTAGGTATGATTATTGTGTTTTGAATTAAAAAATCTTTTTGCAACACGAGGATTTTTCTTTTCTTTTCTTGGAAAGTGTAAGACTTAAGATTTGAAAGATATGCCTTTTTCAGTTTTTTCAAAACATAGACAAATTGCATTAGAAAGTCTAATATTCACATTTAAAAGCTGTCAAGTTGTAATCATGTGTTGGGTTTCAACTAAGTGGTAAGAAAAGAAAAAATAATATTAAAAAAATGATTTTTTTTTTATTTGATTGTATGGTGAAAAAAAAAAAAGTAATATAATTTAATTTAGTGGATGTTTGATAAATTAATTTAATAATTTAAAATGATTTAATAATTTAATTTAAGTTATTAAGTAAATTAAATATATTTGATAAAATAACTTAGTGGTATAATTTAAAGTCAAAAACACCTTTAAGTAATAAATAAAAATAATTAATTTATTTTTAAATCACATCTTCATTTTCTCTTTTTACTTTATTTGTTTTATTTACTTTCACGATGTCGTTTGCTATTCTATGACCTTTCACTGTTATTCGACCTTTTTTGTCTAAATTATAATTTATGAGGATGAATATATTAAATTGATGATTTAAAATAAGTTTTAAATTAATTTTATCAAATAACTTTAATACTTAAAAGTAAGAATCAAATAATAAGTTTTAAGTCAACAACTTAAATTATTAAGTAATAAACATTAAGTTTTATCAAACACTCTCTAAAAATTGTACTATTTTTTAGTGTTAGGTTTGGTTTAACAATTTATACATTTTAAAATTATTTAGTATTTATATATAAAACATAAATTAAGTTAAATGAGTTTGGCAAAATATGTATAAACTTTAAATCTATTTCTCTATTTTTCATTACTTTTATTTTTTAACTTTTTTTCTTTATTTTCTTTTTGTTGTATTTTCTCTTGATTTTCTTGGAAGCGAATCATAGTATAATATTTTGTGAACTTTTTTGGATAGACTTATAATTTAGTAATAAAAATGATGTTACTCGTGGATTACAACTCCCACAATAAATAAAAGAATAATTAATTGATTAAAATTGATGAAATAATTCTCATATTTATGAAATTAATCTCTTTTATATTTTTATTTGAAGAGTAACCTATTTTTGACATAAATATTATTGATGGTTTCAAGAATTCACATATATATTTTAAAAGAAAATGTTATTTTTACAATAAAAAAATTAAGGTATTTTTGTCAAAATAAGACTAGAAAAAATAGAGAGGTAGATTTTCAAATTTGGGTTTTAATAACCCTTTTAGAGTGTGTTTGAGATTGATTCTAAAAAACGTTTCTAACATTTCTAATACTTGAATGATAAAAAAATTTAAGTATTAAAAATATTAAGAATCCATTTTGTAATGATTATATAAAATGTTTCTAATATTTCTAACATTTTAAAATTTTTATCTTTTAATTATTGTAAAGGTTAAAAGCACTTTCTATAATTACTACCACAAACACTTTAAGAGTGCGTTTGATAGTAATTTTAGGAAATGTTTTTAGTTTTTTCCAACACTTAAAATTTTTATATTTTAAATATTAAAAATACTAGAAACACTTCCTAAAATTATTGTCAAACACAATCTAAAAGTGTTTCCTAGAATCACTATCAAATGAGCTCTTAAATATATTTGATAGTGATTATAAAAAATATTTTTAATATTTTTAATATTTAAATGTTAAAATTTTTATGTATTAAAAAAATTAAAAATATTTTTTAGAATCGTACTCATTAGTCAAACAACCTATAAAAGGATCACTTAAAATAAAAGAAGAAAGAGAGAGAAAAAAAAATTGAAAAGGTAATTTAATTAAGAAAATTATTCCCACAAATATTATTACTTATGATTCCATCCGCTACAACTCGACACCGACTATATGAAAGTTGAAACCAATCCATATCATAAGATTCATAACATCCATTCCATGTGGGCCCAGCTGACTCCATACACCTTGTTTTTTTTTCCTTTTTTCTTCTTTCTATTTTCCTTTTTCTATGCCGAAATCAACAACTTAGGATTCCCCATATAATGTGGATTAATCACTATCTTTTGAAATAAACCCAAAAAAAAAACAGAAAAGAGAAAAAAAAAGGAAAAAACACAGCTAGTATGCAATACGAAAGATACAGAGGCAGCCCCCCATTGTAGACCAGAGAGGCATATGAGTCCAAGGGCACAGTAGGTGGGAGATGGAAGAAATAATTTGATGGCTTCTTGGAGGTGGAGTTTTGCTGAAACCCTTGAGAATGATTTGATGAGACGCCTAACCTAACTTCACTTCACTCTTTTTTCCATCCCAATTTCCCATTCTATTTGTCTATATGCTTGTGGACACTCTTCTATTAATGCATCCATCCTCCTTCCCCTTCCCCTTCTTCTTTATTTCAGGGTGGATTTTTTTTTTGTTTTTTTTTTTTCCTTATGTATATAGTTGATTTATGTCGTGGCTAGTAATTTCATTATTGGTTTAAAAATGGAAAAATCTATTTAACAAACAACGATAAATTCTTTGTAAAAAATGATATGATTTCTTATACACATTATGTGTAAAGATGTTGAGCTATGTTGATATCGACTTGATGTTGTTACGAATTCAATGTTGTAAGTGTTGTCTTCTTATTTAGTATCATTAGAATTATTAGTCTATATATTATTATTTTATTTATTTGTCTATCAAATATTTATTATTATAAATAAAATAAAATTTAAGTACTTTATGTGGTATCTCATATTGAATAAGAGATAAAGTTTTTAACACTATATAAGTATAAATTACTTTTAATCATGTGTATATGTTTTGAAGTTGTGAGAATATTTTTGAGTTCATAACAGACGATATCTATACGGTTAAATATAAGTCATTACAAATTATAACAAATGGTATCAGAATCGATTTCTGACTTTGGTGTGTGACTTTGTTTAGTTTTATAAGAGGTGTTTGTCTATTTGATTTCACAATCATATAAAATATAACGAGAATATTGTGTCTACATGAGGAACTATTTATAATATTCCACATTAGACAATATTTAAACAATTAAGTGAAAGTCATTACACCTTAAATTATTGTAAATTTGACCTTTGAACGTGAATTCATTTATAGTATAGAGGTATTATATATATATATATATATATATATATGTGTGTGTGTGTGTGTTTGTAGATTATTTATTTATTTAAAAAAAAGTGAAATATATTTTCGTAATAAGTAAAGGATGAGGAAAGGTGAAGAATGGAAAATGAAGTGACAAAACCATCTCTATCCAACTTATATAAGATTGGGGCACATTTTTTAAATGTGGTAGGTGTTCATGTTCCATAATAATTAATATACACCCAAGTTCCAAAAATAAAATAAGATAGAAATAAAAAAAAAATTTAAAAATGAAATAAAACCCATAGAGGAAGCATCGCCGTGTGTCGCCACGCTTGTACAGTGGCACGTGGTCTCCACTACGAACATTCCTCAGGATGACACGTGTGCATGCAGCCACATTTTTTGGAATACGACAATTTCCCACTTGTCGCCCTTTGCCAACTTGTGTTTCTTTAATTTTCTCATTTTCCTTTAGCTTTTATAAATATTTCTTTTATAAAAAGCATAGTCTATATATATATTCGACTTCAAGCTAAGAATTATTTGCTAAAGATTATTGATTTGATTTTTTTTGGAATTTATACCCATTTTTAAATTCAATAACAAATTAAATTTTATAAAAGTCTAATATATGTTTGTTTTTTTTCCTAAAAAGGAGTTTAATGTAGGCTTGTTTAACAAGTATGGACAATATTACTTCTCTTTGAAGTCTTTTTTACCTTATATGAAAGCTAAGTCATCATCAATTAAATTCAAAAAAGATTTTTAAATATAATTACAAATTTATATATTTTTAAATTTAATTTTTATATAAATATGAAAAAATCAAAATAATTTCGCCCGAAACATATAAAATAAATTATTAACTTTAAAATTTATTTTTATTTATTTTTATTTTTTTCTCTCTTTCTCAAAAGAATTTAAAATTTATTTAGAAAAAAATTAAAATTATTGTTATTATTTTCTCATTTTAGTCAAGTAGCACTTGCTAGAAGGGAAAATTTTGCTATGGGGGAATTGCCTTTGATTTTCACTATTGTTTTCATGCTTTTCTTTGTCTGCCTTTTTTATTTGGAGGGTGATAGGAAATGTCTCTCAAACTAAGTCTTACCTAACACTGCAAATTTCATGGGCAAGATATGTATATCAAAGTATATTAATATTGCATTTTCCTTTTAAATTTTTCCACAACAAAGGAAAATCAAAATTTTCAATTACAAAATTCATACTAGTAGGACATATAATGGTGAATAATGAAGGTGAACATATTTTAATTGGGGTAATTATTCATTCTATAAGTCTACATGTGTACACATTATGGTAGCTATTATCATAGGGTATACAACTTTTTGGGCCACCATTAAAAAACAAGAAAGAAAGATGTAATTGGTAGGGGGGCTCTCTCCATGTTAGTCAAAAAAGAAAAGGTTGGTATCATCCAAACTTGAAAGTTGAATTTTTTTTTTTAATTTAGTATTTTTTTTCCACTAAATAAATTGTAAAGCTTGGTCATGCCATTTATAAAAGAAGTTAGTCTTTATTAACGAGCTTTTTCATCGACTACCAAAATGACATGAATTTAGTAATTTTCTTCCTTATATATCAATACTTATATTCATCTATGGCATTATCTTACTATATGTTCGTATTTATCTCATAAAAGTTAACAAAAAGTAGTTGGTTTTAACCTTAAAAGAATTCGAGTTCTTAAATTATATACCATTATGGGTTACAAAGGTTGTTTTTGTTAAAAAGTTTGTTAGTTTGAATAGAGTTAAATAAATATGATTTTGAGCACGAGTTGGTGTGAACACATAAATTAAATATGTTATTATTATTATTGAAAGTTTATCGGTTCGAAGAGAGTTAGTATGAACATGATTTGAGTTAATTAGGAAACTAATTTCAATATTGGTTTCTAGTTTTATCATTTCTAACAAAATTTGAGATATAATTATTTATCAAGTTGTGTGTATATTATACATTATTGTACGATTATATTTCCTAAGAGTTTGAACTTATAAAATTTGAACCTACGTTGAATATCATACTTTCTAATACTCTCTTTCATTTCCAATTTTTTTGTTTCTGGGGTTAAACGTAAGTTGAACGTTCGTTCAAACACATAACTTCCTATCAAATTTGCTTTGATATTATATTGAATAACTGATTTTCTTAAAATTTTTATCACATAGTAAAAATGCATTTGACAGCAATTTTAAGAAGTGTTTCTAATCTTTCTAACACTATTACCAATTTGAATTCAACACTAATTATAGAAGTGATTGAGTTCTGTATTTTTACTATTTTGTGTATAGATGGAGAAATGTAATATGTATCCATTTTCTCTTTCAAATAAGGTATATTTAAAGAGAGAAAAGATGAATTTGTTTAACATTTGGGCATAAGAGTGAAGGGTAAGTTGAGAAACTTTTACTGACAATTGAATTAAACCAATGAGTGATGGTTTAAATTTTAAAACATTCAATTATTAAAGTTTAAAACTTTCTTGACTTTGAGAGAAAAAGCAAGTTTAAAGAATCTAGTTCTCCTCACACAACAATTCACAAAGGGAGTTTCAATCATGGGTGACTATTTCAGAGTTTCCCTCTCTTCTCAACTTCAAACAAGGAAAAACAAAAGGGAGATTAAAGCATTTTACTCAATTCATATCTTCACTCCTCACTCATGTTCCTTAGTGGAAAAGGAAAGGTTAACATAGTATCATATGTTGTCATATAGTAACTTAGAATTAATTTACAATATAGTTAATTAGAAATTAAGAATTAAAAGTGAAGCCTGAAGATTGAAAATCGAAAATACGTTTGATAGTATTTCTGTTTAAAATATTTTTAATAAAAGTGTTTTTTAAAAGAATCACCAATCAAATGTTTTTTTGAAAAACGTTAAAAACAATTTTTTTTAATACTATAAATGATTTTTAAAATTTTAAAAATATTCCTTAAATTTCTTTAAAAATATTTTTAAAACTCAAATTGCTTTTTTATAAACACTAGAAAATGAACTCTAAGGTGGGAAGAGAAAACATAAAGTAGAAAGAGGTGGGAGGTGAAAAGGAAGGACCAAAAATGGTGGTCACTCCACTCTCCTCGACCCTCCAACATGGAGTTTTGTTTCTCAAATATTCAACATCACTATTGAAAAAGGCAACCCAACCCCCCTCCTCCCCCTTCCCCATACATTGCGTGAGAGTAAGATAACCTCCTGACTTCCCTCCTTATTCCATGTCACAAGATTTTCCATACTTTACTCTCACACTCTCAATGGTGTGATATCTAATTTTATATAAAAGTCAATAATATTTTGTATTTGGGAAATCTTATTTTAATCCAATCTCAGACTAATATTGTTTCTAAAGATATTGCATCAACGGTTTCAAAAAATGGTTTCTTTTTTTTTTTTTTTTAAAAAACACAAATAATATGTCAAATAATCATAAAATAGAAAATAGTTATTTATTTTTTTAAAATTATTTTAAAAAATAAGAAGATAAATAAAAATAAGGATTAAAAATAAAATACTGCTCGAAACACAATAAAAAAATTGAAAGACTTTTGTTTTAGAAAATATCATGAAACTGTTTTTGAAAATTATATTTTCAATTTTTGAAAAAATTCCTAAACCAACCACCCATTATTTCTTAAGTAAAATGTTTTGTGGAAATATTTCTTTTTATCCCATGACATGAGATGTGATTCTATGCAATATCTAGAGTATTTTTATATTAATAAATATATTTATCAAAATTTAAAATAATATTGAGTTGGGAGATGCTATCTCATTTGAGATAACTCAAACTAAATCAAATCCTTTACATTATCTTTTTTTATTAATTAAATATAACTCTTATTTAGAATAAATTTATTTTTAAAAATGATAAATCGTTTTCAAAAACTGTTTTTGAAAATGTTATCAAACTTCATTTAAAAATTAATAATCAAAATTAAATTAATATTAACGTAGTATTTAAAAAAAAAAAAGAATTAAATAAACAGTTTGTAAATTTGTGTCAATATCGGTTTCCTTGACGCATACGGCACTGTCACATACTTAAAACAATGCTTCGTCTCCCACTCACTAAGGTTAAGTGTCCAATACACATCTTATATTTATGTTCATATAGTGTCACATCTACCTAATTTTATAATTTCCATAATTTAGATATCATATACTTCCCCATTATTTTATTTTTCCATTTCTAATTTTGGGTCCAAAAATTAATCACCTAACCGTTAAAAAAAAAAAAAAAAAAAATCCGAAAATTAAGAATATTGTGTACTATATCAAAAATAATTTTATAAAAAATTTAAAACATGAAAAATCTAAAATAATCAATAATATAAAAATAAGGGTATGTTTGATAAATATTTTAAAAAATAATTCTAAATTTTTTTTTGAAAACTATTTTTTGAATTTTGTACAACAAAAATATATTTAAAAACCTAAAATATTTTTAATATATTTTAAAAATAATTTTTATATTTTTATATTTTTAATTATTTTATATATTCATATAATTATTTTTTAAAATAATTATAAAAAAATAAAATAAAAATAACTAAAAAATGTTATTTAAAAATTTCGTATTGGAATTGAAAACATATGTTTTATGTTTTTAAGAAAAGAAAATAAAAAATAATTTTTTAATTATTATATATGTTTTCTGTATTATTTGTTTTGAAAATGAAAAAGTGTCTAAAATATGGTTCCTAAATCACTGAATTTTAATATTAAAAATGAATTTAAAAATAATTATTAGTGTATATAAAATAAATTCCATACATATTTCACAATCACTACAATAATTTTAATTTGATTATATCCACCCAATCTTGCTGCATTATCTTCTTTGGCCGACAGGTTATTAATTTTAATAAATAAAAGTTGAAGCTGGGAAGTGGAAACACGGGCAAATAGATAAAAATTTTGGGCCACCAACTTGTAAATTTGTAAAAGATGGGAGCAGAAACTTAATTAGTGGAAATATGTATCGAATGCAAAGAGAAAAAGACAATTACGTGTCAGTGACTTGCAGATCGGCGCCCTGAAGATACGCGGCTCTTTATTTGTATTTAAAAAAAAAATAAAAAATTGGAAGAAAAATTAAAGGGATTAAAAAAAAAATAATGGTATTAAAAAAAAATCTCTTTCTCTCTCACACTCTCGCTCTCTTTCTCTCTCCTTCCAACAACTCGCTTTCTCACTCTACATTTTCTCATCTTTTCTCTCTCTAGATTTCTCTGTATTTAATATTTATTATATTTATCTATTGTTTAAGATAAGATATAAATATGTAAATAAATCTAAACATCTCAGCTTCTTTCGATCTCTTCGTTCATTGTTCAACCAATTTTCTCTTTCATGGTTTCCATCATTTTCTCTCTGTAGAAAAGGTTAGGGTTTGGGTTTCTGGCTTCTCACTCCTGGGACCTAGCGACAACACCAGGCAGCTTCTGAGGTACGTTTGTTAATTCAATGGCCTCATTCCTTAATTATCTTAATCTTGATTTTCGTCTTAATTTTTTGAAGCTTTGGTTTGATTTTCATATATTTTTGTTGGTTTGATTATGTGGGTCGAGCAGTTTGATTTTTGATCTCCGTCAGATTAGGCACTGTTTTTGAATGATTTTGGATGAGTTTTTGGGGTGAGGTTTCTTCTACGTTTTGGTTGCGGGGAAATTGTGGGGGAAAGAGGAGAATTGAAGGGAAAATTGGGATTTTTTTTAGGGGAGCCACTTGAGCTCTTGGTTTTTCTTTCTTTTCCCATGTTTATTTCGGCCACCGAAGGGGAATTTAGGGTGTGGTTCTCTTCCTGAGGAGGTTGCATAACATTTCAGTTACAAGATCTTTGTTTGTTTTAGGCGTGCGGATGGAGGATTGTGTGTATTTTGTGGATTGAGGGGGGTGGGGTGGTGTTTGACTGTGGTGGTGTTGGTGGGGCAGTGGGGTAGGGATTGGGTGGAAATGACGGATTTTCAACCACTGCAACAGAAGCCTGAAAGCACAGATGCCCGGAGTGATTTTGAAAGGGGATTGGAGGAGTTGATGCGTGGGCATTTGGATGATTGTATGTCATTTGCTTCGTGTAGCACTACGCGTAATCCGGAGGATGAGGATGATGAGGGTGAACAGCTTGTACGACGGAGAAGGAGGTCAGATCTTGAAGGGGATGATTTGGCGGAGTCGTCTGCAGCTCGTCGTCGCCATTCACGGATTTTGAGCAGGTGGGCTGCACGACAGGCGCAGGAAATGATAACCACCATTGAGAGAAGGAATCGTGAGACAGAGTTGCTGGCACTTGCAGGTTTGCATTCAGTTTCCACACTAGATTTTTCATTTTTGAGGGGGTCTCAGTCTCCAACTTCGAGACAAGGGGCTGTTGACAGGCCCAGTAGTCAAGCTTCTTCAATTTTGCAAATGTGGCGGGAGTTGGAAGATGAACATGTATTGGATCATGCCAGGGAAAGAGTGAGGGAAAGATTGAGGCAGCAAAGGAGTGTTGAATCTAATACTAATGCGTCGATTATGTCAGAGAGTCGGGGCAGTGAGAATCAGGGTAGTTTGGAGGATGCAAGCGAGAGTGAGAATGATTATGGGACTTGGTCACATGATCAAGTGGAGCAACCAAATGATCGGGCGGAAAATAACGGGTCTAGCCGAGAGCAATCTCCTGATATTGGGGAAATTGAGAGGGAGAGGGTGAGGCAAATTGTTCGGGGATGGATGGATAGTGGAATGAGTGATCATTCCTCTAATATAACACGAAGGAACAATAGTCCTAGAGCAGAATGGCTTGGTGAAACAGAGCGTGAAAGGGTGAGAAATATTAGAGAATGGGTGCAAATGGCAAGTCAGCAGAGAGGGTCTCGTGGGGGAAGAAGGGAAGGTCAAATTGCTGGAGTTGGAGCTCAAGTTGACAGAGCTCGTGAGGGGCTGGTTGCTGATCAAGATGAAGGCCAACCAGAGCATATTCGCAGGGACGTACTCAGATTCCGCGGAAGACAAGCACTGCTTGATTTGCTTGTGAGGATCGAGACAGAAAGACAGAGGGAACTTCAGGGTTTGCTGGAGCATCGGGCTGTTTCTGACTTTGCTCATCGTAACCGCATTCAGGTCAGTTCTAGTCTTTCATGTCATTTATTTGTTTTGCAGTTGTTTGCTTATATTCTAATTTTCATCCCATGTGTAAGTACTCTATATGTTCTCCATCAACATCAAATACTATGAATTTCAGCCAATAGAAATCCAACATTCCTGGGTTTGTTTGCTATCACTAAAATCACAATTGGAGATCTCCGGAGGTTAATATTGTCTTGTGCTTAGTTTATCCTGTCTACATATTTGGACATTCTGTGTTGATTAAGTATTCTTCTCGATAAATTAATATCTCCAGTGTTCTATTTACTTTTGGCTGGCAGGTTTGTTCTAATTGAAATAAAAAGTAGTTTGTAGAGTGCAGAAAGAAGTACAATATATGTATCCGTTGTTTAGACTGCTATTTCTATTCCTTCTTTTGCTTGATGTCTCTATTGGATTCTCCTCCTATTAAAAAATGAAAAACATGTATGTTAGTTGGAAGTATGGAGTTTATTAAGCCCCTGATTTTTCTTTTTATTTTTTTAAATACTACTTTTGGTTCTGTCTTCTGACTGGAGTTTTTTTTTTTTTTTTTTTTAAATAATTATCATTTAATTAAAAGCTTGAATACATTTAACCTTACCCAAATCTATAAATAGACTTTAAATCTAAATCCAAAACGCAACATTGATTAGTTCCAATGAAAGCAAGACACATTTGACCATTAGTCATCTGGGCTGGTCTAGATTTGATATCATTGTAGTTCACCTTGTACATGAATTTACTCGGTTGGCATGTTCCCATTCTCAATTTGTTTTGGTGCTTTTTCTTGGGCTGATTTTTATTTCATTTTATAGCATTTTCCTTCCTTTTAGTGAATAGGATAGCAGAAAATTGCCCAACTCCTCCTTCAATGGAAAGTTAAGGGGTTTCAAAAGAAGAATAGAACAGTTTGGTGCTTGGCTCCTATTTGCTTATTTTGGTGTGTTTGGAAAGAGCATAATCGAAGAACCTTCAAAGATGAAGAACTCTCCGATCAGGGTTTAAAGGATCTCTTCTTACGGACTCTTTTTGAGTGGACTAGGGATTCTTTGGAGCTGGATTTCCCCTCTGTGTTGATTTTCCTAGATACTCTTTTTTGTGGTTAACTTTGTTTTGTTTTGTTTGTGTGGTCTTTTTTTGTTTGAGGTGTGTTTGGCTTGTTTCTGTGTATACAACCTGTATACGTAGGGCATGCCCCCTCCTTTTTGGTGCTTATTAATGCATATTCTTGTTGTCTATCAAAAAAATCATTCAGTTTGTTGGTAAGAAAAAGTATACATGGATGTATAAATGGGTTGAGAATTTGGAATATTTGAATGCTTCTCCATGATATGTATTGAATAAAAGTAAAAAATAGGCTCCTGATCAAATTTTTTTTCCATCCTCAAGTAATATATATTGATGGATTGGTGTTGAATTCCATTGCCATCACTAAACCAATAGTTATGTGTTTTTTGCTCTCCTAAAAAGTTCTTTTCTAATCACGTATCTTCACTTCTAAAGGTGTGTATGAAATGATTACAATTCCTTGCAGTGTTCAGTTATGTTATTTCTAATGTTATTTTTGAAAAAAGGCATTGGTACTTATGAAGCGTTGTTTTACATTCACTTGATCTTTATGTTATGTTTTGCACATTTCATGGAATCAACACAATGAATGATTTATTTTTTAATTTGTTACCCAAGCCTTACAGAATTTCCCTTTTGAGCCATTATTTTTTCCCCTTGCATATATAGCCATGGCATATTGATTTGACACTGTAAGAATTCCAGTCATTTCTCAGAGGTAGATTCTTGCGGAATGAAAGACCTATTGAAGAGGAGAGACCGCCTTCAATGGCGGCAAGTGAGTTAGTTCAATTAAGGCAACGGCATACTGTTTCTGGTTTAAGGTATGACATTTCCTTTTCATTTTTTGGTTCAAAATATTTTTTCTTTATGTTTTCTAGGTTATATTTAGCATGTGCCATATCTTGCTTTATTGTAGTGGCTTGTATCTTTTGGGATGGTTCTAGTGACAAAAGAATTCAATGAGCACTTAGATGTTTAAGAAATTTGTACTTAAATTAGGGGGAAAAAATAAGACATAATGAAGAATTTACATTGAAGATGTAATGACTAATTTGTAAGATAAATTGTTTAGTACATAATATTATCCTGCAGTGAACTATGTGGGCTACTTCCAGTCTATTGCATGACTGCATGAGATATAGGTATGAAATATTCAACTCTATTCAGAAATGATCCAAACTAATATACGAGAGCAGAAGGCTAAGGAAAATCTTGTCTTTTAGCATAAACATTTCCATCTGTTGTTCACTCAGAAAACTTACATGATGGTTTAGGTTATGAGACAAATTAGAAACCACCATTCCACATCCCTTTCTTCACCCAAATGCATTTCCCTTGACTCTCTTTATAAAGCATCATGATTGCATTCCAATATCTTTTCCATTAAAAAAGGTGTAATGTGAAATCTTGCAACGATAGAGCAAGAAGGTTGAGGGAATCTAATTATTTCATATATATATATATATATATATATATATATACACACATAGGATCTAATTAAGATGTTCAGAATGAGATGAGCAGCACAAATCAAGGCTCAATATCTTGGCTGAGTTGTATCTGCCTTGGCCATGCCTGTTACTGGACAGATAACTGAGTTCAATATTTGGTTGACTTTGAAACAATTTTATTGAATTGGTAGTCTCGGGATTCACATGACACTCTGAGATGAGTCTTGTGTCTTCATCCATGGTTGATCTCTGTTAGTTCAGACATTGGTGTTTGGATCTTCATCCATGGCTGATTCATCTGTAGGTCAGACTTTAGAAATCAAATGGAGAGATGGATTGGTACATCAGTGGTTGATCCATCTCCTGTTGGGACATGGAATGGGTATCTTTACAGAGAATGGTATTTGGGTTTAAATAAGTAATGGACATTTGATTGGAATTTGAGTTATGGATAATGTGTATTTGTGTTTAATTGGTAATGGGTATTTGATGGACATTTGAGGTTATATGGAATAAATAGGATATGAATATTGATATGAAAATTGGAAATGAATATGGGTATGAAAAACATATTCATTTTTAGATATGCTGATTCAAAGGAAAAAATAATAATAATAATAATAATAAGCATTTTTATTTTTTATAATTGCTTCACTTTTATTTATGTAAATTTGATGGGAAAAATACAGCTAAATATTTTTAGAGGCGTTCGTTGCTTTAAAATGATTTTATTTTTTAATAGTTAGAAAATTTATTTTAAAATTTTCAAAATACTTATTCCTATTTGTTATTTTTCATCTTTTATATTTGAAAATAAAAAAATTATATATAATGATTAAATAAAAATTTTTTAATTATTAATATTATTGTAGACCATTACTAAAACAATGTTACATATAATGTGCTAATTGAAAGGCTAAATTTTTTTTAGAAAATAATGAAACTTTTCAGAAAAATAGTTGATGTGAATGGACTCAATAAACTAATAAAAGAAAAAGATATCTATCACATTTGACATTGTTGCAATAGTTATAAAAGCGCATGTTTGGATCAGTTTATGATAGTATTAAGAATTTAATACTCTTTAAACATTCCCATATGTATTCTTATACCCAATATTGATTTATGATAATTGGTATATCAGAACATATTGGAATTGTAGCTTACTCAATAAAAATTATTTGTCTTCAAAAAATTAAAACAATAAAAGGAAATGTTATTATAAAAAGTTAATAACTGTCAGCAAACAAGTTATTTTGAATTTCTTGTTCCTAGTCATGGGGGCATTTTTTCTTGATTGCTGTAGGGAATCTTGGAAAAATGTAGAGATTGTTTTTTCTCCTGTTTTTATTGGATCTGAGTTGCGTTTTACGATGCTGAATTGTTTCATGACTAGGTGAGTCGAGCTATTCATATTCAAGTTGAGACTGAGTTGTCACTAGACTAAACAATACTGGATTATTGTATTTGACTGGCCATGTTCTCAATGGATACGTCCAGACTGAATTGTACTGATATCATCTAATACTTTGAATTATCTGCTCTCTCTCCCTTTCATGCATATACTTGAGCATATGGACACACAGACACCCTTATTTCTCATAAGCATTTAGGTTAGTATCGTTTTAGTTTGTACGCTAAGTTTGTCCCTCCTAGATTATTTTCTGTTGCCTGTGTTGTGGATTCTGAAGAGGCAAGGAATTTGAGGTGATTCTCTCTCTGCCCACGTTTCTAGTGTTTTTGTTTGTGAAACTCCTCTATCAAAGTGTATCCATGATAGTTGTGTTTATGTTTTTTTGCTTTTTACTCATTCAAGTAAGAGAGTTACAATGATGGTTAGTTGAATGGACTGATGCCATTTCCCTTGTATATCAATCAGGGAAGGTTTTCGCTCCAGATTGGAAAATATTGTTCGTGGTCAAGTAAGCAGCCATTCTGATACTCAAACTAACAATAATAGCAATGATTCTACAAACAATCAGACTCAAACAAACACTTCACAGGAGCTACAACATGAAAATAATGAGCAATCACAACCTAGGAGTCAGGAAAATGACATCCAACTTCCGGAGGATCTTGCAGGAAACATGGAAAGCACCACTCCTATTGAAAGCATGAATTGGCAAGAAACTGCTAATCAAGGAGGGAATTGGCATGAACAAGCTGCTGCAGATGAGAGGGAGAACTGGCAACAGTCAACCTATGATGAGTTCAATGATTGGAGGGATGGCGCAGCAGAAGATATGGACGGAACTTGGCAGGAAAATTCAGTTAATGATTGGCCCCAGGGAAGCCCAGGAAATGTACATGGAGCTGAAGTTGTTCCACAAGAAACCCATGGGGGTTGGTCTGAGACTGTCTCTCGTGAAGCTGTGGAAAGTTGGTCAGAAGGGCCTTCTGATCCTCCAAGAACTCGACGTACCGTTCCAGTTAGAAGAATAAATCGATTCCACCCACCAGATGATGATAATGTATACAGTATGGAACTCAGAGAACTTCTCAGCAGGTACTTGATTACTGTTAGAAGGCCCCTTCACATCTTTTAGCCGCCTTTTGCTCCTTTAATTTACTCAATATTGGGTTTTTTTATTTTTTATTTTGGCAGGAGAAGTGTCTCAAATCTTCTACGTAGTGGTTTTCGTGAGAGTTTAGACCAATTAATACAGTCATATGTGGAAAGGCAAGGTCGTGCGCCCATTGATTGGGATCTGCATAGAAACTTGCCCACTCCTGCGTCACCAGAGCAGGATGAGGAGCAGCAAAGGGATGAGCAGAACGAGGATCAACGTGATTCCATTGCTAGACCTTCATTGGTGCTACCATCTCCACCAGTACCCCCACCGCAGCCACTTTGGCACCAGGATTTACATCACACTAATTGGCCTCGTCACAGCATGCATCGTTCAGAAATTGTGAGCCATCTTTCATCTATCTCCTTTTTTAGTAGAAAAATAATTACATATAAGTTACTGACATCTCCCCAGTTGTATTCACATCAACTATTTTCTGAGCCTATTAGGAGAAACACAATAGTAGGATGAGTAGGATTTTTTATGCCCCTGTTAGCTTTGCTGTGTATCATCAAATTGTTTCAAATCTCTGAAGTGTCTAATATACCATGAGGGATACTTCCACAAATGGTAAATTTGCCCATTACAATGTTCAAGTCTCCATCAACTTCTGAGTCCTAGGTCCTTTACTAGCTGCATTATTCAGTCCTCTCCAGGCAATACACTCTTCTACAATGATGGAGGTGTTGCTTAAATTCCTTTAACCTGCTAATAAGACCTGCTTATAGGTACTTGTAATGACATCACTGCTTCTTCAGAAATGCTTTGGTTAATCCTAGATTCATCACAATCCTGTTTCCAACCAGCAGTTCTTGGGGGCTCCAAGTAGCCCATTGATGAGATTTTCTGCACATGTTCAGTCCACTACAAAGCACCACTATTCTTTCAAAATGAGATTAGAATAAAGCTCACAAAATCTCTTAAAAGCTTTTTGTCTAGTTGCTTAACATGGGTTTGATTGCTTCAATTAAAAAGTACCTGGGTTTATTTAACCCTTTCTCATAGCATTTTCTTGAACAAAAATTATGGTTATGGTTCTAAGAATGCTTCATTTGAGGCTTATTTGGTTCATGGAATGAAGTAGTGGAATGAGTTATCCATTCTTGAAATGGAAAAACTAGGAATTATTTTTTCTAATTAGTGATTGGTGATAAGAAGATTCAATGTTGTAAAATTATTTTCCATTCTCACCTATATAAAAAAAAAAATTTCCATTTTCATTCGATGTTTGGTTTGAATAAGAATGGAGATCAAATTTATGCTAAATTTCTAATAATGACCTGTCAATTCCATGCATTCTACATACATGAAAAAACTTATAAAATGTAGTATATAACATTATAATTAAGAACTTCTAATAAAACCACTGTTTATACAAAATAATTTTTGATTTAGAAAGCCATCTAATGTTATAATACTTGTACCTTCAAATTTTTATATAAACTTATAAAATAAGATATATAATATCAACAATTACTAATGCATACACAATATCATCTTTGTCATCATATTAATAAAAGTTTACTTACCATTAGTAAAAACAAAATAATCTGCTTCACTAACTAATGCATAAATGTAAATATTCCACTTTTATTAGATTCTTAATAACAACATACTAACTTGAAGGACTAAAAGTATCTACAATTAAATTATGTGAAAGCATAAAGACTACCATCTTTATTACTAGGATTACATTCCTAGTAGAAACTTATTTGCCACGAAGATGCATCTCCAGTCATTTAATTTTTTTTTATTTTTTATAAAAGGGATAGGTGAAGTCAATGTAAAAGCGTAAAGACTTATCATCTTTATTACAGTCCTAGTAGAAACTTATTTGCCATGAAGAAGCATCTCCACTCATTTAATTTTAATTTCTAAAGGAGATAGTATCTCTTAATAATTTATCTTTGCATGCTTAATGATTTTTTTTTTTTTTTTTTGTAATTTGGGAGACTAATATAAGTACATTTTTCTGTGATAACCACATCCCTGGTGGATTTGTATGGAAAGCAATATCTAGGGCAGGTATTTCCATGGAATGTCTGAAGACACTGTTAATAAATTAAAACAAGTATCATATTGACCTAAGACTGCTGAGGCTTCATTTCTGAGCAATCCAATCTGGTGTTCTGATCAAATTTTGGTTGTCAGTTTTCATTCCCATATTGCTGTCATTGAGTGGAATGTTTAGCTTGCTGATCCCCATGTTTAACTAATGATGAACTTGATGGGAATCTGGATGGTGAATTGCTCATATTAGAATGCCTTGATGTTTTCCCCCCAAATTCCTCTTGGATGGTTAAGCAAGTAAACTTTGTTGTTTATTTCTATTTTCTGCACATACATGTCAATCCCAAACCTATTAAAGATATTGTGTTTGTGCTGGACCTATTTCAATATTTCCCAGTTTGAACTTAGTGTGCATGCTGACATGGAGCAGGAATGGGAAATGATTAATGATCTGAGAGCAGATATGGCAAAGCTTCAGCAAGGCATGAATCACATGCAGAGGATGTTGGAGGCTTGCATGGATATGCAGCTGGAGTTGCAGCGCTCAGTCAGACAGGAAGTATCCGCTGCTCTGAACCGATCAGCTGGTGGACAAGGTTTGTTTACAATCTCAAAATAATTATTCTTGTACTTTGCTGTTGTGTGCAAAAAAGTGATAACCCTTCAATGAGTGGGAACTAAAATTGCACCTCCTCTTGGGAAATTCCTATGTTCAATTTTGTTTTTAACCCAAGTTGTTCAAAAATTCCTTTCCTTTGTGTTCATCCCATTGGTTTGTTCTGATGAATAAAATATCTTGCAACCATGAAAATTGTCACAGGGAGTGTAGAGACATCGGAGGATGGATCTAAATGGGGTCATGTGAGGAAAGGAACTTGTTGTGTTTGTTGTGATAGCCACATCGACTCTCTATTGTACAGGTATGCCTGCTTATTTGTGCTTTTTCCCTCCGGGATCTATCTTGGAACTACCTTTTAATTTCGTGTTGCTGTTTCTTCCCCTTCTCTTTACTGTCTTCCGTTGAAAAAAAATGTACAGATGTGGGCACATGTGCACTTGTTCAAAATGTGCAAATGAGTTGGTTCGTGGTGGAGGAAAGTGCCCATTGTGCCGAGCCCCGATTGTTGAGGTCATCCGAGCTTACTCTATACTGTAAAAAGAGGAGAAAAAGGTAACCAAAAAAAAAAAAAAGAGAAAAAAAAAAAAACGGAAAAAGAAAAAAAAAGGAAACGCCATCGAGCGAGTGATAAGATTCAGGGGGAAGCCAATGTCAGTTCCTTTACACACGTACAGGAAGCCCCTCAGCTTCTTATCTGTAGAGTGCTTATTAGTTGCCAATGTTTTTCTGCTTATATGTGTAACATTATGCAGTGTATAATTGGGAATAACGTATGACATCTTTCATTCGTCATTCACGCGTAAATAAAAATGTTGATTATATGATTCTTTTTACTTCTTTCGCCCATTGTAATCTCAATACTAATTTCTTCCTCTATAGCAAAAAAGGGGAATCCATGAGGTTGCTTATAGAAGTTATCTAACACCACCGACACTTTCGTCCTCATGATGTTTTTAATTTGATGGCATTGTTCTAAGTCTTCTGTTCTTCTGGTGATGTCTCAAGATGTTTGCCAATAAAGACAAAAATGATGGGGATGGATAGAGTATGTTTGAAATGACTGCGTATATCCTTGCAGAGTTGGGCAGCAAGGATAAGACTGAGTTAGAAAGTCGTGTGGTGTTGTCACAAACGTCACCAATTTTCTAGTGTGCAAAACGGTGGCATTATTGGAGACCAGTGGCAGTGGCGAAGCCACAGATTTTCATTAGATGTCTGCCTTGGGGCAATTATATTATATACAGCTGCACATTCTCGCAAGAACTGAAATTTCTCATCCTCTTAATTTTATTGTCACAAGGAGCCTCAATGGCTTTTATTCCCTCAGGATAATATACATTATGTTAATTAATTCAACATGAATTTGGGCAATAGATTTAAGAAAATCAAAATTATTAGGAAAGAATGTGAGTGGGGGAAACCAGGAAAAAGGAAAACTCACGGCCCCTCTGGATTCATTAAAACCAACTCCTGCCGTTGACAGTCTTGAGCTTCATCACCAGTTCCTCCCGCTCTGCTTCTACCTCAGCATATTTCAGGCTCATATGGGAGTACCGCTCTTGAATCTCTCTCAACTCTGCTTCCAGGGATGATACCTTGTCCTTGTATCCTTCTTTATTTACTCCTCCTTCATCTCTCACTTTCTTGTCCGCATCTGAATGATTGCTTTGTTCCCCCGACAGCAAACTGAAAAAATAAACAGCAGTAAGAAATCCATCTCACACTTCAACAGCTCCATCTGAGCATAAATGTGAAGCAAGTTGCAGGAATTTTTGTTCGGGCGTAACAAAATACAGTGTTGGGCCAACTGAAAAAAAATTAATCATGGGCTGTTCCAAACTCACCTTCGTTTGATTCTGTTCTGTCCGTATTTACTTGTTAAATTAGCAAAAAACATGTATGTCCAGACAAAATGGCTTTAAGGGGACAAAGCAAAGGATGAATGATAAAAAATCCTGATTGTTAAATGTGTATTGATTTGGATGACAGTCATGGCTAATTGACATGAGGGTTACGGAGATGGCCATTGATAGTGTGCTCAGAATTAGAAGATGTTCCATTAACACTCACCTCTTAAGCTGGACTCTATACATTTCATTTGTCTCCAGAGCCTCAGACAGTTGATTCTCTAGAAGCTGTATCTTTGGCATGGGATCTTCTATAACATGAGAACTTCCGCTACAATAATTATCAACCTGAAAGGAGAAGAGAAGGAAACACAGAGAGGTCAAAAGTAATCAACCTCATCAAAAGGAATTTCATTATCAGATCCATCCTAAGGAATTACTTTTCCATCTAAAGCAGGACAGGGGGCTAAATCGTCTTTGATCTATGTCTAAATTGTCTTGACTATTTGAAAGTTGTCTTGATAGATTCTTATTTGGAGATGGTTGCCATTGATTTTCACTAACCTGGATGATATTGTGTTCCTTTGTCTGTCAATTTAGAAGAGAAAGTTCCAAGACTAAATATTTATCCTAGATGATTCTAATTATATTAGATGTGAATTACAAAAATGGCTGAATACAAACCTCCGAGGGGTTCAACTTGTCATTGGTAGGAGTACCCATGGAATTGGATTCAGGAGAAACAGGAAAATTCCTAGCGCTGGACTCACTTTGATCCTGATTTACTTCTTTTTCCTTTTTCAGTTCCTCTTCAAGGGCTTTTGTTCTGTTTAGGCACTCCTCTTTCTCCTCCTCAAGGTATTTTATCTTCCACCGAAATTGGCTATTAGTTCTCTTAATCCGGCCAAGCTCATTTTTCATCTCCGCATCTCGTGCACATAATGCTTCTCTTGCAGTTAAATCTCCCTCCAGCCGCAAAATCTTTTCCTCGAGGGCAACTTTACTACTCTTGCAGTTCTCTAATTCAGATACAGCTTCTTGCGTACTAGAGATTTTCTGAATAAATGAGATTTTCTCAGCCTTCAAATCTTCATAATCTGCAGATTGTAGCTGAAGTGATGCCTCCAGTCTTTCATTTTCAAATTTGGCCTCATTGAGTGATCTCTTAAGAGCCAGAACCTCGTCTTGAAGCAGTGCTGTTTTCTGCAATTGCATCTTGAGGCTGGAAATTTCTTCTGTTTGTTGCTGCATTTCATATTCAGAAGTTTTAAGCTTCAGGCCAAGCCTGTTAATGGTGCTTTTAAGTTTTTCTTCATTAGATTTCACTTCTGCCAATAACCCCAGTAGCTTTGCATGGTCAGCTGCCAAAACTTCCTGGTTCTGCCTCGTAGCAGCAAGCTCACTCACAAGCCCCATGAGCTTTGTTTCAGATTCTACCCGGACAGTATTCAGCTTGTTCTCAGAATTAGTAAATTTTTCTTTGACTTCTTGAAGAGCAGCTTCCAGCTTAGCCTTATCTGCCCGTAAACAAGACACTTCAAGTACTGCTTCTGAAGCTGTTTGTTCCCTCTCATCTTGGGTTGCAGATGTCTGTTCACTGAGGTGTGCTATCTCTCTTTTAAGATCCTCAACTTCAGCAGTCTTCTCCAAGTACATCTGATTTAGAAGATTCTCTTCCACAGCAAGTTTTTCTTTATGATTTCTGTTTTCTTGAACAAGTGTCTCTAGTTCTGTATTTAGAGTTTTCTCTTTCACTGAAATTTCTTCCAGTGTTGAAGATAAAGTTTCTTCTAAATCTTCAATTTTTCTTGAGCAGGACAAGAAATATTCTTGTGATTCCCTCAATTTGGCTTCCAGGACAGTACATCGCTTATGCATTTCCAACTTTTGCTTCCTGAGCTCTCCATTAGACTTCTGAAGTGAACTACATTCTTCAATGAGACTTTCAGCTGTAGCCTGTAAGTTGGGATTTGCTTGCTTCAGATACTCGCACTCTTCTTGAGATTCCAACCACCTCTTTTGCATGCCCTGCAACTTTTGTTTCATGTCAACTTTTTGTGCTTGCATTTCAGTTTCCAATCTTCTAATCTCATCCTGAAGATTCTTGGCATGAGATTCTGAATTTTGTAATACCAAACGACCTGACTCCCTCTCATCAGTGAAATATCTTAATTGAGCTTCCAAGCCAGATAACCGTTCTGATAACTGTACATTTTCTTCTTCCAATTCAGACAAGTGGAGCTCTAGCTCATCTTTGCTGCTTTCTAGCTCTAGTGATTTCCTTTCAAGGATCTTGTTTGATGAAACCTGGGATTCCATACTAGTATTAAGCAACACCATATCATTCCTCAAATCATCCAGGCATTTAGAGGTGACACTACTTTCTCTTTGCATAATTTCCATATTTTCCTCCAACTGACGTTTTTCAGCTTGAAGATTAGAAATTTGAGTTTCCAAGTCCCTCTGGCAATGCCTTACAGCCACAATCTCTTCTTCCTTCAGCAAATGATTGGCCTTAAGCTTGTCTATCTCACAAATTTTCACCAACAATTCCTTGCTCAGATCTGTAAATTCAGATTCCAGTTCTATATTTAAACTGCTCAAACCTTGACCAGAGAAAGGAAGATCATTTTCCTTCAAATCATTGCACACCCGTTCATCTTGGACTAGATTATCATTTGTGTTTCTTGCTCTGGTCCCTTCTCTACTTTGGAGTTCATCTTCAGACTCAGTAGTTTTTGCTTCAAACAATTTGTTCAGCTGGATTAAATTGTTCAAAATAGACTCAACCTGTGCTTTCTGAGTGATCAGCTCTGTATTTTTCAAAAACTTTGGACTATAGACACCATATTTACATTCAGTATTTTCAGGTGAATAAAGAGTATACTGTTGCTTCTTGATGTTGGCTAAAGAAAGTTGAAGCTGTTCACATAATTCAGAAAGGATTCTAGATCTTTCAATGGCAGCATGTGATTCAGAATTTTCAAGACTTTTGGAGACATCTGCAAGATGGGTTTTAGTCTCAGTTTCTTCTTGGTAAAACTTCAACTGTTGTTGCAGTGCAGCAATCTCAATTTCCTGCTCTTCTGCTTTGGTATGACAATTGTAGAGTTCACTATCAAGGCGACAAGCTTTATCCTTGAAAATTTGCAGCTGCAGTTCCAGGTCTGTACACTTATTATTAAGATCTGTACATTGCAACTGGAAGTTGTTGGCAGTGACTTCTTCAACAAGGATTTCCTTCTGCTTCAGCTCTTCTTCAAGCCGGTCAATTTGGGATTTCAATTTAGTCACTTCAGATTCAGAGGTATGGGGAGAACCATTACCCACAAACTCACTGGATAAAGACTTAAATGAGGTAGCACATGTCATAAGATCCTTGCTTGATTCTTTGATCTTGAGATGAAGCAATAGGTTTTCGTCTGTAAGCTCATCGCAATCTCTCTCGAGCTCCTGTACCTTGACTTTTAGAGCTTCGATTTCTTTGATTAGATTGTGATCTCCTCCATTTTGAGGCCCAGTTTCCTTCACATTTAGAGCATGGATAGCTTCTGATAGCTTTGTTTCCAAACTGATCATATCTTCCTCTTTTGCAGCTAATTTACACTTCCATTCTTCCTGACAATCCAACAGAGCTTGAGCTTTAAGATCTCGTTCAATTTCGATCTCATGGTTTTTTTCCTCCAGAGTATTTTGCAGATAATGAATGGAACTTTCCAAATTCTTTTGCGATTCAAGTAACTGTTCTAGCTGGAGTTCTAAGGTACTTGTGTCCTCTGGTTCAAACTCTGCATGCAAATCTGTTATTGGGTGCTCAACAGCACTACCAGCCAGATCTGAATCACAAGAGGCCTTTCTCTTGGCTAAAATATCCCCTCTTGAACTTACTTTCCCCCAGTCTTCATGCCCAAGGCTACACTCGTCTACATCAAATTTTGATTTCAGCATTGAAAGGTCGGTCATCTCCATTTGCTGTTTCTCTATCGTCTCCTCCATTTCCTGAAGAACTGAAACAAGCTCAATGTTTGATTCTTGGGTCTTCTTTAGCTGTATGGTTAAATTAGCATTTGATTCCTTTTGAAACTTTATCTCATCTTCCAGTTCCTGCTGAATATCATTCATATTTTGGGCTTGAAGCTTCAAATTCTCAGTATCCATTTGTCTTACAGTCAATTCTTCCAACAAAAAATTCAGTTGTTCAATTTCCTGCCTCAGCCTATTGCATTCTGTATGTGATGCAGCAAGCTTCCTATCCAGATCTGCCTGGTTTTTGGATTGGTCGGAGAATTCCTTCCTCAATATCTCTAGGTCATGCATTAGTTTCCGAGCATTTTGCTCCCACATCCTAGCTTCTGCTCGAAGTTCCTCGAATGTATCTCTGCAGCTTCCAGGTCTTTACAAGAACCAGCATTGCGTAATGGTGATGTGGCAATAGCATGTGAAACTCGTCCAAAATCATCTCTCTGATTTTGAAGATGGCTTCCTGAACTTGAGACCTTTGAATTAAAAGATGAGCGATTTGATCCAGAAATATCATTAGCAGGATAAGAGCCAAAAAGTGAACTGCTACTGGAGCTTGTTGAATCTTGTTTTCCAATCAAATCGTTCATTACCCCAGTAAAGGGATTTTGAGGGGATAAGTTTTCTCTCCCTAGGGAACCTTCCATAGAGTCAAAGCTGCGATGTGAACCTGATGCTGAGCGACTTGTGTCCTGTAGTGCAGAGAGAAGGATTTTTAACTACACGACTGCAAAGCAAATGCAATAAGGAAAAAAAAAAAGTAAAAATTTAATGCATGTGCAAATAAGTACATGCAGAAACGGTATCAGGCTCGATTGATAGGTCCTTGTTCACTTATTAGTTTGCATCACTGTGCTATAAGAAAGCTAAAAACGGCAGCAAGACCCAAGTCATATAACAAGTTAATTGTGCCCCTATTCTCTACTCCTTGTTAATGCAAGCAGACTGTCAAGACACCTGTCTATATATAACAGGTTATTAGATCCTTGACTAAGGAAACAAAGAAATAAAAGGCCAAATTTTGGTCCCAGATAATTTTTTCTTCTATTGCAAATTTCCTCGGACACGTTACCTTATAGAGCAAGAACAAAACTGATATTCTTGTCATGAAGTTTGGTTAAGATAAAGAAACTATAGTTTAAAATATAAAAATCTCAGAATTTTATGAATGAAAGCATGACTTTATACAATAAATGTTGTGGGATATGCTCCCTGTTTCTTTAAGAACTAGAGAAAAAGTCCTTTTGCAGTGGGATAAATGCCCTGATTTATACACAATCAGAGAAAGAATTCCTCTGAGGCACTAACAATATGATAACCTTGGGTTTTTACGGCCAGCCTAGTCAGAAGCCCAGACTTCAATTTGAAGCACTTCACTGCAACCATCAGGCCATATACTAAAAAATGAAAAATTTAAAATGCTTGTGGCTCATAGCTTGGAGTTAAAAAGATTTGTGAGGCTAGAGGATGGCTGGTGGCTCACATGTCAAGATCTGGTAATTTATACCCACTGATCACATGGCTGAAGGCCATAATCCAACTGTATATCAGGACAAATCCCTCCCTCCCTCTCTCTCTCTCTCTCTCTCTTTCTTATGTATATGTATGTATGTATGAATGTGCTGATTTGCCTATTTTCTTATTTTCATTTGCATTATTAGAAAGAACAAAGAATAAGAAATGGGATTATAAATAAGCATATGCCTGCTAATGGAGAAAAGCTAAGTTGAAGCCTATAGAGAAAGGCATAAGACTTTTAATAAGAGAGGTAAGTGCTCATACTTTAGCACCAGTTTCTCCTGGATGATATGTACTGTCAAATTGGTTACTAGAGGAAGATCCAATGCTCCTGGTAAATGTACTGTCAGACACATCTGATATGTTTTCTAGATCATCATACTCGGCAGATGAATCTTCCATATGTGAATTTGTATTTTTCCATTGCTCGTCCCTGTGAAAGTAGCATTAACTATTTCAAAACTGCAAGGAAAATCAGAATATTAAAACAATACAACATTTCACAATTACTGCCAACCTGAGTGTTGTTCTTGGTGTTAGGCACTGAATTTTAACCTGCACACCAGAAGCATAACCAAAAGGTTTGCATCAGTTATGTGTTAGCAGTTTAAGAACTTCATGTTTCCAAAACTGAGAATATGTAGTAGGGATAACTGAAAAAACAGTGTATATATTCCAGACTAGGAGCACATGGACAGGTCACTAGAGTCTCAAAATTTAAGGCTGACCCCTTGTGTACTTGTTCTCGATGATTTAGTTATAAACTTCAGCCAACTGTAATAATTTTCCACTAGTCTATCCTGAAAATTTTAAAATGTTGGGAACGACTGAACTGTCATGTAAAATTTCTAGAAAGCTTAATTTGTTGGAATTTAGGCTCACAATGCATGTCAGGCTGACATAATATTGTAACATCAATATATATATATTTCCAATAGTAAGAATCTGACAGAGTCCCAGAACACAGCCCACTCCACACATCCAGAGTCCTTACCCACAATGCAAAGTGACATAATAACAACATGCCAGCTACCCCAATACACTTTGAATTGTCAAAAATATCCTTGCGCCTAATTTCCCAAATTCCACTTGAAACTTCTATATTAACCACTAAAGCTGATAAAAACACATCAAAATAGCTTTGAAAGCCAACTTAATTATCATGAAGAATATAAACATCACAAACACAATCCTGTTCTTTGAAAGAAAAGTATAATCAATTTGACATCAAGAGACCTTTTCACATGGAGCCAAACTGCTCAATTTCAAATTAAGAAGCATGATGATGGTTTGAAGAGCAGTGGCAAATGTGTCAAAAAAGGGAGTAACTGGTGATACACTAAAGCTCAGCAGGGAATTGTCAAATTCATGCCTTGTAAAATGAAATCTAGCACAAATGGTCTATGTGAATCATGTCATATCCATGGCATGTCCACTTTCTATTATCATCACATAGAATATTATATGAAACTTCATTAAACAGAAACAATGAGGATAAAGATAATCAAGTCCCACCAAAATGGAAAACCTAGTGCAAGAAACATGAGAAACATGATAAGGTCATGTGATCTGGATTGGGATCCACTTAAAGATGTTAGCGGTCTGGTTCAAGAAACATGATACATGCCCCAGATTTTGAGAGAATTGCTGAGAATTGAGAGTAGTGCATGAAGGTGGGATAGCACATGAGAAGCAGGAATGGTGTGTCAGAAGAGGGCGTAGTAGTGCATAGTGCACGCTGAGAAGTTCATGATGCAGAGCCGACCCAAACAATAGAAGGTAGATTCCTTGCATACTACGCTTCATTGGTGAAATTGAGATTATTCAGTGGAAAATCATTTTCCTAAAATAGTTACTTTGGTAGTTCATCAATGGCCTTGTCAAGATGACCCAAGATATGTTTTCAATAAGCAACATGGGAAATCCATAATTTTGAGATCATCAAATTATCATAGGTTTAATTATCCATAAAAAGAATAAACCAAAAGGCAATGAAGAAGGAATTTTCTGGAACAAATGTGAGAATTATCTTCCTCTGATGCTTGCTTGACTGTGAATGAGAAGAAAACATTAGATCAAGCTAATAAACTCATGGTTGTAAGAGAAAAGCTCTGTGACCCTATTAAAAGGAGTGGATAGAAACAAGAAGTAAGGTATCAAGGTGACAAAATTTGAGAAGAGACTCTTCTGAGTACAGCCTTTAAAAATTAAAGAAACTCACGTTCCCATAAAAGCATTTACATTCTTAACAGAAAAAATATTTCCACAATTTGTACTATGGTATCACAAAAACTTCAACAACACTGCATCATAGATGCACATGTGGTTATTAAAAACAAGCATTGAAAACATTAGATCACTCACTTGTAAAATTGTTCCATGATGGCATTTCTCCAATGGTAACGAAAGAAGAAAAGAAGCTTTTGAACTCATGTAACTGGCCAGATTAACTGTAGCCTCTCCAAGAATCCAGACCTGGATGATCCCTATAATGATAGTAACATTTAAACTTGAGTTTATTAGGGAGAAAAAATAGAAAGAACAAATGATGGGTTTCATACACAATTGATTAAAAATCAAATAAAAATCAACTACAGATTCAGAAATAAACATAGGCATCATACCATGGCAACAACGAGCTTAAAGAGGCACTGTTCCACCTCTTTTGAAGCATCATCTTGTGGAATCCAAATAGAATCGGACAAAGTTTCTGTCCATCGACAGTTCCCAGTCCGTACAGATGCTTTCCCTGTCTTGGTGGCTGTTCTCCCTGTTTCCACAGAGATGATAGAAACACAAAGCTTGTCCCATCCTTTAGGGACCTGCAAATTCAAAACCATGGTAAGAAGAACTACACATAAATACTGTTTGAATGCCGTTTCAGAACTTGAAATATCCAAAGCTGCATTGTTTAATTTCATTGAATGGGTAAAACATATCAAAGCAAAAAGAAATATATCGATTCCATTTCTAGAACGATACAAGACGTCCTAAGAACCTTATCCAAATTTTCCTGAGAGTAATAATCGAAAAACTAAAAAAAAAAAAAAAATCCAATTCGACTTTCCAATAAAATAGCGAATTTGAAGGCATCACTCCATCTTCAACGGCTGACACAGGGAAAAAACGGAAGAAAAAAAAAAAAAAAAAAAACTCCACAGGTCCGTTTGGTTACGGGGAAAACGTGGGAGAAGAAAAAAAACGACAAGAAAAGTGAGAGAATCTGAAAAGAGGAGATGTGCGACTCCGATTTCCAGGGAAGCAAACAGAGAATGTAGAGAGAGAAGAGTGCAACCTGGAGAGCATGAAAGCCGGAGAAGTTGAAATGGAATCTGTGGCCAGATTTGTCAGACTTGTGCCTGTGCAGCCTGAACATTTTCCTTCTCTTCCCTTCACTTTCTCTTTCTTTCTCACCTCTCATTCATTCAATAATTTTCCACTGTCCACACACATGCCACTGCTCAGACTTCCAGAATGGGAGACTTAGCTCGCAATTCCAGCTTTCATGGATTTTTCTTACAAATTTCGCTACCTCATTTTTTGTCTTTTTCTCTACTCCTACCCCTATTGTTTACACTATTCTCATCTGCCCCATCTTTTCTCTTTTTTGCTCATTCTATTATTTCTTTAATTAATCATATTTTCAATAAATAAATTGGATGCCACCTAAGCTCATGTGTCTTATTAACAGGCACATTTTATATATATATATATATAATAAAAAGTGAGATTGGCTTCACTTGAATATATATCTGTTTATTTTTATGCAAGTGGAGTGGGTAGTCCCCCAAATATGAGGTTGATGGTGGTCCATTTTTTTTTATATAATAATATGGTACATTTAGATGAATTGTTTGTAAAGATATTTAGACTGTCTTTGTCAGAATTTTTATTTGAAATATTTTTAATAAAAATATGCTTTTTAAAGTGTTTTTAGGAGAATTATTTATTAATTACTTTTTAAAAAATATTAAAAAATTTAAAAGTATTTTTTAAATTTTATCGAACACTTAGAGTGCGTTTGATAATGATTTTAAAAAATATTTTCAACTTTTTAAACACTTGAATAATAAAAAATTTTAATTATTAAAAATATTAGAATACTTCTTAAAATTACTGTCAAACGAACGCTAGGATGTGCTTGACAGTGATTCTAAAAGTGCGTTTGGGAGTAATTCAATAAAACGTTTCTAACATTTCTAACACTTGAATGATAAATTTTTTTAAGTATTATAAATATTAAGAGTGTGTTTGATAGTGATTTTAGAAATTCTAGAAACACGTTTTAAAATTACTGTGAAACATACTCTAAAAGTATTTCCTATAATCACTATCAAATAGGTTCTAAGAAGCGTTTCTAACATTTTTAACACTTGAAAATTTTTATCTTTCAAGTATTAAAAATGTTAAAAATACTTCTTAAAATTACTACTAAATACACTTTCAATTTTTTTTTTTCAAAAACACTTTTTAGGTTAAAATGTTTTTAAAAGCGTTTTCATGGCCATACTAAAAGCGTTTTCTAAAATTATTGGAAGGTGTTTGAAAGTGATTCTATAAAATGTTTTTAAGACCTGTTTGATAGTAATTTTATGAAGTGTTTATAACATTTTTAATACTTGAAATTTTTTATCTTTTCATGGCCATACCCTTAGGACTCTTCATCGGAAGCCAAACCTCGAGGTATCAAATGTCATGCAACAATCAGTACTGGATAAATTCATGATATCATCAATATAATTCGAACCTAGGATCATGTGTCATTTACTGTGATCACACTTCTTAATGTTCACCTTAACCAATTGGACTACCCTTACAAGTAAAATTATCATCTCATAAATTATTATTTCTTTCATTTTAAAAGATTAAAATATTGAGATAATATTATTATTATAAAAAGTTAATATGTAATAATATTTATTAAAATTTTCTATGTCATAGATCTTTTTGTATAACATAGGATATATGTAACTTTATTTTCTAAAAGATGAAAAATTATTTATTCGAATAAACTTCATGCATTTGGTTATAATTTTTCTTTAAGCAATTTGTACTTTTATGAAAGGTTCATGTTTTTTTTTTTTTTTTTTTTTGTTGGTTTTAAAATTCAATTAGGTTTTTCGAAGTGATGACAGCAAACACAATGGAGAGAACACAAGCTTTTGGTAGTTTTGGTGGTTAAAGCCCTTGGGTGAACAAAATCATAAAATTCAGGGAATTTATAGAAAATTGAAACATGTAAGGACAAAGATGAAAATATTAAAAATATAGGAGACCGGCATTAAGAAAACTTGATCGAGTCTCGTTGCATTTGAATTAGGTCAGTTGATTTAAGACAACTATGTGAAATTAACGCGGGCGTCATCTGACGCGCTGTTGTGAACGAACAAGTCCACTCTCTCACCTCTTGACACGTGTGCGAACATTATTGGTGCACAAACGTTGACAAAGAGCAAATATTGACCTCGAAAGGAGAAAAAGTGTTGGCTTCTAGAACAGCAAGGGCGAGTATTGGAAGTGCGCGGAAATGCAGAGTGGGTTCAGGGGTGGAGTTGGGGGTTAATAACACCAACGGTGCATAATAGCATGATAACTGCCAAATTGATGGGAAATAAATGGTGGTGTGGGTTTTAGGATTGCATTGAAGTTAGGAAAAAAATTGGAGCCCTCATACGTTACTATTCTCCATGTGAAGATTCTTCTGTCTGCATTCAATTTATCATAAGGTTTTTACATCTATAATTTCCCTAGAGGTATCATAAGGTTTTTCTATTTATTGCATTGTTTTTATAGTATACAAAATTTTCATTCGTTTAATGATGATTTGGATGAAGTAAAAGTATATTAATCCTATGAATCTTATAAAATTTTAGGAAAAGTAGGTTTTGATTCACTAATATGAAAATATATGAAAAATAAATATAAAAAATTTTAAATCAATATTATTTTCATCTGTTTAAAAATAATTTGAAATACATGCATTTTTAATAAGTCATTTTATTATTCCTTACTTGTCATGTTAGGGAATAATTAGATGATTTATTAAAAAATACATATATTTTAAATTATTTTTAAATGGATGAATACCGATTTAGAAAATGTCGGGTTCTTTTTTTCATATATTTTCAATGAGTTAAAACTCATTTTTCCTTAAAAATTGTCACTAATTTCTTTTGGGAAAAGTTTTTATTTTTTATTTTTTTAGTTTAATTTTATTTTTCTTTTACATGTTGAAGGATGTATATAATCTTGCACAAACTATTTACTTCCTTTTGTGGAAAAATTAGAAAAAATATAAAATATAAATTTCCAAAGATGTCTTGAATATATAAATATTTACTATATATGGATTAATAATTACCAACTTCTTTTACAAAATAAACACAAGTTTCATAAAAATTAAACTAAGTTTTCATGAAAATTTTGAAAAATTGTATGAACACTAACAAAGAGATGAATAATGATAGATAAAAACAAAAAAAAAAAGGAAGAAAATTTATTTTTATACAATTTTTGTCTTTTTACCTCTAATGCCTTGCAGGTGTTGGTTTGGATGTCAAACTGATTTTTGATACTAGAATAAGCTTGCGTCTCTCTATGACGTATGTTGAAATTTCCATGCCATGGTGTTTGGTATCAAAATGATTTTGATAAAGGCTACTAGGGTGGAAAATGACACTACTCACAAGTTGAGGGAAGTATCAAAATTTCACACTAGAATTTTGATACCTCAAGCTTCCTTACTCAAATTCTTTAAATTCTTTCCTCTCATCATTTTGGCTCTTACTATACCTTAGCTAGTGTTGGTTTTGCTTTGGGCGATAACACTTTTTTCCCCCCTTGTTTTCTTGTGCATTCAAGTCTTTCTCATGCATTTTTTATTTCTTCACCTTGCTTTTATCATCCTTGATCTCTAAACTAATGTGGTAACTCTCTTTTTTACCATTTTCTTGTTGTATTTCCACTAAATTCATAAGTTACTACCTAGAGTAGGGGCTTAATGCCTATTCAAGCTAGTAAGGATTGATTAGCACTTAAGATCACGCAAAGTACTTGATTTATATAGATGAAAATACCATTTCAAGTGCCCATCAATGCCATCATGACATTTCCTTTGGCATAAAATGAACTCATTTGTCCAAAATTTTTCAAAGTTTTAGAACTGAAATGGGAAATTGGATTTCCATATTTCTAAATTTGATTAGAATCCCATTTTAAGTCAAGAGCATGCTTTTGCATTCATTTTAAACAATTTTCAACTTAATACACAATTCAACACCATAGGAAGCTGTAAAAATGATTAGAGAGGTTGCATGGTAGGTGACCTGCTAAGGAGATTAACTTGCTAGTTGATCAATCCCCTTGGTATGACGCTCTTCCAAGTATGCATAGGTGCTAGTGGCAAATAGCTAAGGAGTTGGTTGTACTACTAGTTGATCGACTGGTTGTGTGGTTACTCAATTGTCTTTTTTGTTCTACTCAACCAATTGAGTTGTTTTGCTCAATCTATTGAATTGTTTTGCTCAATAACTACTTATAGCTCTCATTTAATATTAACAATATGTAATGACCCACACTCAACCATGTAGATGTTGTCCATTTTTGACTTAAAGGGTCCTCACAGTTTTCAAACACATCTATAAGGTTAAGAGGAGTCCATAAGTGGAGGAAAAATGACCAATTTGAAGTCCAACATGTGAGTTTGAAATTCTCTTTGAATTTCGAACTTCACCCATTGCTAGTTTTCTTCCAACATCCATAGCTTTCTCATTTCAACTTCGATTCACACACTGTTTAAAGTGTTGAACTTTCGAATTCCTAAGCTTCGAAATGATATACAACATGCCCAAAAATGACATTGGAAGTGCTTTAAATTCCATCTCAAAGTTACAATACATGTTATGGTTAGATTTTGAGCTCCAAATTTCCATATGAACTTGATTGCATTTACTTTAAACCTCGTCCATTATGGTTGTGTGTCCTCTATCTCACTTAGTAACATACATTGCTAGTATTAAAATTATAGTGATGGATTGAGTATAAAATTAGAATTTTTAGAACCATCATTAAATAATGAATATAATAGATCAAATAATAATGGAGAAATAATTATAAAAATATTAAAAAACATGTGTCTAAGAATATAACTCTAAATATGAAAACCCATTTTGATTGTGCAAAGATCTCAATTCTCATCAACTTCCTTCTAAGTTAAGTTTCCTTATGGGGAATTTATATATATATATATATATCTTCTAATTCTTCTTTTGAACTATAATATTATCTTGATAATCCTTCTCCTAATGTAGATGATGATGATACTTCTGATATTTTAACATGGTGGAAAGTACAACAAAATATTTTTATTTTGCTTTCAACTATTGCATGTGATTTATTATTTGTTCCTATTACTAATATTGAGCATCATAAACAACTTTTAGTGGCAACAAAAATATGGTAAACAAATATCAAAATATACAAAATCTAACAATGTTACAAGCTCATATGTGCCCCATTGAATAGAAGTGTGAAATAATAAAAGATCAAGACACTAAGGCCAAAGATGAATCATTAGTAGATATGAAAGTAATGCAACATGATGATGACAAAGATAATAATGATTATTTGTACCTTTGTTATTGTAATTTAATTTAATGTGTAAAATTTAGTATGCTATTTGAGACGTATAACAAAGACAAAGTAACAAAGCTTAAGCCCGAATACTGAGCACAAATGTAGGGTTGAGCTTCGGGCATTAGGTTTGGGAGAATGAAATTGACCCAACTAGGCCCAAAATCATCTCCCCAACTTGAAAAGCCCTCTTAAGCCCACCCAAAGTTTGAATTTTTGGCATTAGGTGGGGGCAAGGTAGCCCGAATTTACATTCTTAGGATGAGGCTAGTGTAGACCCTCAATTTTGTCTCTTTAGTACATGTCTTTGAGTTCACTTCTAGTGCTCCACAGTAGTTCCTTGGTGGCCCATTGCCACTCATACTACTTACCTTTTTTGAGCCACCTCGGAGACTCTGGTTGAGGGATTTATCTGACCCCGTATTGTGACCCTTGGTAGCCCTGATTTAGACTTAGGTTTTTTTCATTCCTTTTTAGGATAACTTTTAGGCCCACTAGGCACCTCCTTAGGCCCACTTAGGTTCCCCTTGGCCCGCTTAGATTCACCCAGACACTCTCCAGTTCGCACACATTCACCCTAAGTCACTTAAGCACTTTTTTCAGAATAGGTCACTCGAACACTTCTTTTGGCATAGTTCAATTAGGTATGTTCTTGATTTTTGGCTATTTATTTCTCGAGATAAGATGAGTATTGGCTTGATTATATATTGCATGAAATGATTTTTTATTTTTTATTTTTATTTTTGCGAGTTTGAGTTTGACATTTAAATTATTATAATCCATTGCATTAATTTAATTTCTTGATTTTTTTCTAATTGCATACGTCTAATATTTATTTTTATACCCTTATCAATTTATTTGTTTATTTACTCATTTATTAATTCTTTAATTCCATGAATTGACGTCTTAGATTTTTGTGGCTATGTGATTTGATTTTCTATTTGATTTTATTCTATTTCCAAATACATGTTTTCTTACTTCAACTTTATTTTTCAATTTTGCATGAGACTCGGAGCAATCAAGGAGAGGAGATCACGACTTCAAGAAAGAATCCGGGCTGCATATGGAAAGTGGGCAGATCATGGCTTTAAGAAGGAATCCGGGTTGCACATGGAAATGGGCAAATCATGACCATTGAAAAGAGGGGCTGCCACTTTGAAGATGCACAACACGCACATAGTGGGCTGTAAAGGAGATTCTTTTTTCGTTTTTTGGAAAGTAAAGTCAACATGGTAAGGATTTGATTACTTACTAAGGAGGACATACGGCTGCATCCTATGGAAACCTCCAAGTGAGTCATATACTTCCTATATCCATGCATATTCAGAAAGGAAATAAAAGATTCCATGGAAAGGATAGGCTGCCATATAAATAGGACAAAAAGGAATAGAAGAGCAAGGTTTTTTTTTTTTAGAGGAGGCACGCACAGGATATTTTTTTTTAGAGGGAGAGGAGAATTCTTGAGATCAACACATAGGAGGAATTTTTTTGGAGGGGGCAAAGAGAACACGCAAGAATTTTTGGCAAAGATCCACATACAAGAGCAATCTTTTTTTAGAGAAGACATGCATCAAGAGAGGATTTTTTTTTTCTTCCACTTCACAGGTTAGTTTTCAACATATCACTTTTATTTAGCCTAGATTTTTTTTAATATTTAATTCAATAGTTTGATTAGTCCTTTGAGATAAAATTTATTTATTTATTTATTTTTTTTAGTTCCAGGTTAATTTAGTTTTAGTTTATAATTTAATTTGAATGTATTAATGATTTTGATTTCTTAGTTTAATTGATGTGAGATATAAAGTTTATTTTTTTAATTTCGGATTAATTTGTTTTTAGTTTATAATTTAATTTGAATGTATTAGTGGTTTTGATTCCTTAGTTTAATTGATGTGAGATATAAAGTTTATTTTTTTAATTCTGGATTAATTTATTTTTAGTTTATAATTTGATTTGAATGTATTAGTGGTTTTGATTCCTTAGTTTACTTGATGTGAGATATAAAGTTGATTTTTTTTTTTTTTTAATTTCGGATTAATTTATTTTTAGTTTATAATTTAATTTGAATGTGTTAGTGATTTTGATTTCTTAGTTTAATTGATGTGAGATATAAAGTTTATTTTTTTTTTTAATTTCGGATTAATTTATTTTTAGTTTATAATTTAATTTGAATGTGTTAGTGATTTTGATTCCTTAGTTTAATTGATGTGAGATATAAAGTTGATTTTTTTTTAATTCGGATTAATTTATTTTTAGTTTATAATTTAATTTAAATGTGTTAGTGATATTAATTTATTTTTAGTTTATAATTTAATTTAAATGTGTTAGTGATTTTGATTCCTTAGTTTAATTGATGTGAGATATAAAGTTGATTTTTTTTTAATTCCGGATTAATTTATTTTTAGTTTATAATTTAATTTAAATGTGTTAGTGATTTTGATTCCTTAGTTTAATTGATGTGAGATATAAAGTTTATTTTTTTTATAATTCCGGATTAATTTATTTTTAGTTTATAATTTAATTTAAATGTGTTAGTGATTTTAATTCCTTAGTTTAAGTAATTTGTGAGATAAAATTTATTTTTTCAATTCTAGATTAATTTATTTTTAGTTTATAATTTAATTTGAATGTGTTAGTGATTTTGATTCCTTAGTTTAATTAATGTGAGATATAAAGTTTATATTTTTATTTACAAATTAGTTTAATTCTAGTTTATTTTTAATTTAAACGTGTTAGTAATTTTAATTTCTTAGTTTAAATATCTTGTGAGGTAAAGTAGAGATTTTTATTTCCAAATTAATTTAATTCTAGTTTATTTTTAATTTGAACGTGTTAGTAATTTTAATTTCTTAGTTTAAATACCTTGTGAGGTAAAGTAGAGATTTTTTATTTCCAAATTAGCTTAATTCTAGTTTATTTTTAATTTGAATGAGTTAGTAATTTTAATTCCTTAGTTTAAATATCTTGTGAGGTAAAGTTTAGATTTTTATTTCCAAATTAGTTTAATTCTAGTTTATTATTAATTTGAATGAGTTAGTGACCTTTATTCCCGAGTTTAAATATCTTGTAAGATAAAGTTTATATTTTTAATTACGATTTAAATCTATTAGTTTAATTGGACTTGTAAGGTAAAGTTTATATTTTTAATTCCGATTAGTTTAAATTCTAGTTTATTTTTAATTTGAATGAGTTATTGATCTTAAATCTATTAGTTTAATTGGACTTGTAAGGTAAAGTTTATATTTTTAATTTGAATGAGTTATTGATATTAAATCTATTAGTTTAATTGGTCTTGTAAGGTAAAGTTTATATTTTTAATTCCGATTAGTTTAAATTTAGTTTATTTTTAATTTGAATGAGTTATTGATCTTAAATCTATTAGTTTAATTGGTCTTGTAAGGTAAAGTTCATATTTTTAATTCTGATTAATTTAAATTCTAGTTTATTTTTAATTTGAACGTGTTATCGATCTTAATTCTTTAGTTTAATTGATCTTGTGAGGAAAAGTTTACATTTTTAATTTCAATTAGTTTAATTCTAGTTATTCATGTGTTTCTTAAAATCTAAATGTTAGTTTTTGGATGATAATTTTGTTAGTTTATTTGATTAGGAAGTTATAAATTTGTTGCCTTAGTGATTGTTGGTCAAATTTTTTTTGAGGGCCATTGGAAACTCATGAAGGTTGGCCTTTACTCTCACCACTTTAATTGACAAGATTTCCTAAAATCTTTATTTCGTGATCTTTGTTTCCTTTTGTTTTGATTGATATTTTGTTTTCTATTTTTGTTATTTTAAAAATTAATTTCCTTTATTTTAAGACAAAACTCTTTTTCTAAAAAAAAAAACCTTTTTAAGAGATTTTTTTTTATTTAAAAAATTCATTTAAAGCCTCTAGAATCAAAATCTCTTTTCTATTTAAAAAAAATAACATGCAACCATATCTTAATCGGTTTGCATCCTTCTCAATTTTCAACAAAAATTTTGGTTTTAAACAAAACGCGAATCAAAGCTTGTGGTCCCAAATAAATGGGACAATTTTAGGCTAAATTCGTGTATATTAATTGGGGAATTGGTGGAACCCCTACACAAAATCACTCTTTCCAAAACCACTTGCTGCCAGTTTTCATTCAACCACTGACCTTCTAGATTTAAATTCCGTTCTAGCAACTTTAGAATATCTGTAAAAAATTTCTGAAACTTGTATGACTTTCCTCACTTCTTGAACTTGAATTTAGAGTTTCATTTGAGTTAGAAAGCCATTCTGGAATAGAAGATATAAATGAGTTTTTAGAGGGGTTCTGTTTTCACCCAGTTCTGGACACCCAGGGTCTTTTTAAAAAAATAAAATACCAGATGACTTTTTAAATTTGATTCAATATTTTTCTTCAATTATAGGCTTCTTGAAATTGATCTTAGATGCATAAAATGTTAAAAAATATTCCTTTTTGAGGGAGATATGAATTTTCAAAGTCTCATCTACTGTGCATGCACGATTCTGGACATCTGACCATCTTGAATGTTTTAAAAATACTTTTGAGAACCATCCGACCCTGAATTTATTTTTTATGTGACATAAACACTTTGAAATATGTATGTGATTTTTTTTATGATTTTATGTGATCATTTACTATTTTTAAAAAAATTCGTTTATGCATGTCACTTTTTCTTATCTAATCTGGACTTTATAGAACCTTTAGGTGTCTTTGTTGTAATCTGTCCTTAGAATGAGTGTTCGGCTTTTGGAATGCTGATCTAGATGTGTAGGAGTTATATCCTGAAATTTTTCATAATTAAATTCCACTCTAAGCTATTTTTTTTGGAAATTGTTTTATGATACTTTCTTTTCTAACTACATGCTGATAGTTTTATGCTTTACTTAAAATTGTTATTATTTTTAGAGTCATTTGGTTTATCTTAGCTCAACCTTAGGCCTTTGACACTGTATATCCGATATAATGGATATGTTATATAATTTATGCTTATCCTAACCACTTTGGCACTTTTGGGGAAATCTTATAAAATATACTTGCTATCCAGGTGCGCTCTCTATCCTCTAATTCCAAAATTTTATGAAAATGCATGTTATCATAAGCTATATCCATGTCTTTGTGTACTATGCTCTTGTTTGATGTCATACTTGATTGTCTTGATGTTTGTTCGATCATCTTTGATAAAAATACATGTTATGTGTCGTATTTTCAAACTAACCTTTGATGCCTTTTGATAGCGCTTAAGAAGCGATTCAGGTACGCACCCTAGCTCCTCTTTATTGTGATTTTATTTGGCATGCAATTTTTTTTTAAAATCACCTTAGCTTGCCTAGGTATCCATGATCAACCATTTAATTGCCACATTTCCCTCAACTTAATCAGTAGAGACCTTTATAGGGCTTAGAGGGGTGCTACCTTTTAGAGGTACCTTCCCAATAGGTAACCTGATCCCCGGACCTAGACTCAGTTTTTTTTTTAAAGACATGCTTTTTTCCAAAAATTATGGAGTCACATTTTAGGATTTTTCTTTCTTGTTTTATTTTCCCTTTAAAATAAAAATAAAATAAGTGGCGACTCCGACTTTTTTTTTTTTTAAAACAATTTTTCACAAATAAAAAGTGAGTCTCGCTGATCGAGTGGGGACGCACGTGAAAAATGCGGGTCCACAGCTAGGTAATATTTGAACCCACTCCAAGCCTAACTCGAGTTCAAAGAAAAATTCCTAAACCCACTTCTAATCTATTTATATCTATGCTAAACCCATTCCATTATGGTCAAGCATGTCTCCAAAAATATAGTCCCACTGCCATCCATACTTATGTCAAATGGTTGTAAAAAACCATTTTTTTTAAAATAATTAAATCATGGAGGAAGTTTATTTATAATCATTATACCAATTTTATAAATATTGAAATTTCAAATTTAGCTTTTAAACTAAAAGATACACTTCATAGTTTAAAGTGAACACCTAGGAAATGATATGAATATTTGAACAAATTTTTGTTAGATAATAGTTTTAAAATAAGAAATATCGACAATATACTATTTATTGCAACCAAAGATGATATTATATTTATAGTAAAAATTTATATTGATGATATTATATATAGTACTACTAACATTTGTTTGTCAAACATTTTCAAAATGCATGCATATTGAATTTTAAATGAATATGATAGGGGAACTCAACTTGTTTTCTTTTAAAATAAGTAATCAAAGGTAAAAATCTTTATCAAACCTCTTCAAGAGATTTAAAATGGAAGGTTAAAAATTATGGTTACTCCAATGAGCTCATTCATCAGACTTGATAAGGATGATTGATATAAATCCATCGAAACTGCTCTATATTGAGTCATGATAGGTTCCTTACTTTATTTTACTGCTAATAGGTTGGATATTATGTTCAATGTATGATTGTATGTTAGATTTCAATAATGTCCTCAAGAACCTTATTTAAGTATCATTAAAAGAATTTTTAAAGGTATAATTGATTTAGTTTGTGCCTAAGGTTCCTATTTTTATAATTTTAAAAAATGAGAGATTATCATTTAACCTTTTGTTTAAAGGTGCTAAGGAAAGGGCTAGATTGGCTGATCAAGTGGTCAACTACTTGCGTTAGAACCACCATTTATTCCAATTCATCATAAGCTATGTAAGAAATCAGGTGCTTAGGAAAGGGCTAGATTGCCCTCCAACTTCTTCATCTACCTCTAAACTACTAAACTAACCATTCCTTTCATCTTTAAGCCTCTAAAACCAATTTAGATCCTTGATTACTCATTTCCTTCTCCTTCCAACCAAAATCATGAAAGCCCAAGAAACCACTTCCATTCTTTAGATTTGTTGTTTATGGCTCCAAAAAAGAGTACCAAAGACAAATGGTTTGTGGATGTTTGTTAAGAAGCTAGGACAAAAGCTAGATACATTAGTCTTTGCTCAAAATGTTAAACCAATAGGCTCAATTTGCTTAGATGTTCTCATCTAGGCCCATTGTCTTAGGTAAAAATATTGATTTTCTTGATTTGAAATTCTTTAAATTTGCTAAGTTGTTTTAAAAATGAGGTGACTATCTATGGTTAATGAGATGTGGTTACTCAAATATGGCTTATGAAATTAGAGGCCCTAAAAAGACCAATGCGAAGAGAGTATTAACTGTAAAAAGTTTAACAGAGATTTTAGAGGTATTAAATGATAGCCTAAATGTGTATACATTGAAAAATTGGCTAATGACCCACAAAGAGCTATCAAAAGAATGTGTGACCTACACCTCTTCAAATACCATTTTTAAACTAACAACCTAACACCTTACCATTGAGTGTTCACTCATTCACCATATGATGAAAAACATTTTTATCCTTATAAGTGGGCTTCACGATGATGTTTCCTTTTTAGAGGCCTTTTTGATTGATAACATACTTGACGGAGGAAAGATCAATATTTGCTATATTATTATGTAACACTTAAAAGCTTGTTATGAAAACAAAAGCTTAGTGTTGCCCTATGACATGTTTATCACCAAGATCTTAAAACCCTTTCAAGTGAATCATAGAGGAGATCCTAGGATGAAACAATTGGCCAATTTCAACACAAGGACACACTTAAGGAAGACACATTGCAACGAGATGAAGGATGGGTCATGAGTTCCTTAGCTTCATGGAAGAAAAGATAGAAAAGGTGAAGAAAACATTACCTACTACAATAACAAATGAGATGGATAGAGATGCTATAGGGGAGGACGTGGAGTTTGTCCATCTCGAGTAGGGAGGAGATCCTAAGGAGTAGGGTGACAAATTCTGCCTGCATAGGAACGGGATTTGGACTTTAAGGTGATTCCCATGGAGGAGGCACCATCATTTGCTAGATCCACTTCATAGTGATATTTAGGAACAACTTTAGATCATCTTTATGTTCACTGAGTCATTAAGTAGTCGCTTGGAGAAGCTCGGATTCTAGTGGTCTTTTCACTTTCAAGTTATGGATAGGAGCAAAACTCTTTAGATGCCTAGGTTGGTTAGATTTGTTCTAATCTAGGTATTGCTATTTTAGAGATAAGGTCTTCTATTGCCCTATGTAGAGCCTAATAATTTGGAGATCCTTGAGCATCTTTGAGCATTGCCCACCATCGATCATGTTCGGTATGCACAATTAACGATGAAAGTAGACATCTCATTCCTTATCTTATCCATTTCCATGTTTGGATAACTAAAGTGATGAAGAGAATGAAATAAAAAAAAAATGATTTCAATGGAATTGAAATTTCATTTATAAGTGAGATTTCAATTTATAATTTGTTATTTGAAACACTTTTCAAAAATTAAAAAATTAAAAACTTGTTTGGATAAGTTGTTTTAAAAATATTTTTTCTTATTTTGAATTTATAAAAAAAAATTGTAAATTTCATTTATATAATATGAACTAAATTTAATTCAAGTCTTATTAAAAATAAAAAAAATTAAATTACAAATAAATTAAAAAATGAATAGTTTTTAATAAAATATGAATAGTTATGTTGTAATAAAATCATAAATTATATTTTTTTATAAATATTATAAAAATATTGATATTAACATCTTATAAAAGCATAATTGATTTATTTTGTTAAAAATAAATAATAATAATTACTAATACTATTTTATTTTGAAGGAATTTAAAAACAAATAAAGTTTAATTTTTTAAGGTATAAATGAATAAAATTTTTCTTAACATGCATATATTTAGTACCCAATTATGGATATAGTGTTCTGAATTTTTTTATTTAATTTATAATTAATTAATTAATTAATTTTTAAATTCCAAAGTACTCTTAAAAATTAGAAGATTCATTAAAAAAATTTAAATATGAATTATGTCGATTATTTTTTATAGTCATTACACATATATATATATTTAAGCTTCATTTTATTTTTAAAAATAATTAAACTTATTAATAAATTAAATACAAAGTCTTGCTTGATTTGAAATTCATTTCTTTAGTAAAAAAAAAAAAAATGGAAAAACCGATTTTCTATTTTACTTTGTTTTTAAAAATTACTTAAAAAAAACAACAATCAAACATTTGTATAAATTTTTAAAAATAATTTTAAAATCACATGCACAAATAGGTTTTTCTATTTAGCAAAAAACTATCAAAGATGTTCTTTTTTTTTTTTTTTTTTTTTTTTTTTTTTATATTTTTAATGAAAATAAAAAAATTATTTTCAAGGAAAAGATGCCAAAGGTGGAGACATACTAGGTCCACTTGTGTGTCTTGCATTTTCATATTTACTAAGATGGTAAATGTTAGTATTGTGGACGTATTTTCATTTCATACACATTATGTGACTTTGTTATTTTTGGACATGTTCCAGACATCTATGCTATAGTTGCTTCGATGCAATGCTAGATATATTTTGAAGTTGTCATATGGATTATACTATTTTTGGCTTTTCTCTATGCTTTGACTCTTTTAAAGTTGTTGCTTGACTTTAAATTATTGAAATCTTCCATGCATGAAATTTATTTCAATGAAATAATCTTCAAAAAATGCACGTATTAAAAAAAATGTTTACCATAAATTTGATATAAGGTCCAATTCATCCTCCTCTTAGGTAATTTTTCTTAGATTTGATAATTGTTGATTTCCAATTGTATGAGATACAAATATTATGGGTGTGTCAGATTACATTGCATCTAATAATTGTTTAAAATATACAATTTCATAGGGGTGCAAAAAACCCATCAAACTGATCAATATGAAGAAACCAATAAAATCAAACTAAATTAAGTTATTTTTTTTTTTAAATTTTAAATTTATTAGTTAAAATGAGAAAAATTGCAATTTTTGGTTGAATTTATGAGTTATGGGTAGTAAAGTTTGATACGATTTGACAATATGATATGATCCCAACACATTTTTCATTGGTTTAAGTCGAGTATAAATGAATTTGGATCAAATTCGTGTCAATTTGAATAACCCGTTCAATAAATAGATAATTTTTGGATCAACCTTCATAGGATAAATTTAATCGAATCGATCCATCTATTAACTTAATTGTATCTTTAAACTATTTAACCCATATTTGACTTATTTTAAATTTATTTTTAAATAAATAGGTCAATTGAATCATATATATTTGGTTGAAACATTAATTATATTAATATATATAAGATAATTGAATTTGATTTTTAAATAAGAAGATCTGATTATTAAATGTGTTAAATGAGTTATATCACGTGTTACTTATTTAATAATTAAATAGTATTTAAATTTATATTTTTAACATAATTATTATTTATATCGATTTTGATTGAGTTATCTAATAGAATACTTAGATTTTGATTGAACACAAACAAGACCCCCAACACGACCCTAGTTTAAAGTTTAAAGTTTAAACTTATGAAAGCGGAACTGAATACACAGTACACACACGAGATAATAAGTCAGAACTTTAATGGGCCGGGCCTGCATGATAAACTCAGCCCAAATGGATTTTATCAGCCAACTTGGAGTACTTCAACAAGTTGGACACTCATCTTTCCAGTTTTTGATATTAAACATCCTACTAATTCTTTAACTATTTTTCTGTTTCAAATCAATAAACCTAAAAGGCCAATTTGAATACTCTATCAACTCCTGATTTAGGGAAAAAAAATAATTTTTATAAAATTCTTAGAAAAATGAAAAGTTTTAAACTTTTTATTTTTATATTTGTTAATTACATATTAAAAAAACTAAAAATATTTGTTGGCCTGTTAATTGAGGGTCAAGTAATAAAGTATTACATTTCACATCAGAGGAAATGTAAAGTTAATGCAAATAATATTAATTAATTCAAGAATGTAAAGATAAAACAATCATATAAAATTACATAAGACTTTAAGGTGTTTCGATCAATATACCTACATTCACACGAATAAAAGAGAATCATTCCATTATACTATAAAAAATATTATAGAAGACATAAAAATCAAATACAACTATTGGATTTTTGAAAAAAATATATACTAATCATTAGAATTTGGTGACTTGAATTCTATTTAGTTTCATTTGAAAAACTCGCTGTGTGACATATATAGTGAAACTATAATTATGAGATTTTTTGGGAAATCTATGGTGAGTCGCATACACATATAATGATGTTTAGTTTTAGGATTGTGATAATTATGCTTTTGCTGTAACCGTTCACAACTCTTCCCTCTTATACCGATCTTTTAATATAGTGGATTTCCTTTTTCTCTTATTGTAATTTCTCTTATTTAAGGTTTTCACATGAATCTATATTCTTATACTGTTTGTATTTTTTTTTTTTTTTAATTGTCTATTCTTGTTATTATGTATCACTAAATAAGATTTTGAGTCACTTTCCCAACATTTTTTTTCCTCTTTTGAAAGGAAAGCAAGATAGACATAGATTAACTACTTCCTATATAAATCTTTTTTCCCCTTTTGAAGGGAAAGCAAGATAGGCATAGAACAACTACTTCCTATGTAAATCTTTGAGTTAATTCATTTTGTTGTGAAGTAGACATAGAAATTACACAAATCTACCAAAATTTTTACCAGAACCCCTAGACAAGTTTATATATTTTGAACAATGTTCCTAGAGTCAATGTTACTGTTCAATGTCATTGTCAGAATTGTTTGATTGTTCCTTTTTTCACAGCTGGTGGAGGCATTTGAATGATCAGAAAATTGAAAAAAGAAGAGAAAGATAACCTTTTTATGATGGAGGCAAATTGGAGAGCTGTTTTGATTACTTTCACCGCTAAACACGACTAGCTTCTTTGCAAAAAGTCTTGAGATCGACAATTAAAGTTCCGGCAAGTTTCCCTACTTGAGAAAAGTAGGGCTTTCCCGGCATGCAAGATTTGAACAAAATGTTTTTCTATTCATCTAGACTAATAAAAATTCCAACATCATCTATGGCGATACCATTAATTGCACAGTGATATCCCTTGATTAGCGTCTTGGAGTGATCTTCACGAGGTGAAGTTGTGCCCTAAATGGACCGCAGCTGGCTAGCTAGCTAATCTTATAAAGCGACACGTTGGAGCAGAGACCGTGGAGTCAATGTAGCGACCGAGGAGAGCATAGCAGCTAGCTGGTCTATGTAAAGACCAACTGTAGTATGCTAGCAACCAAAGTGTGGTCCTAGGCTCATGGCACCTTGGCCTCCATTATCAATATAATGGGGTCCTACATGTTCCAAGTATCTATACTAGAAGCCTTTAATTCTTTCCCCCCCAATACTCTTATGATAGTCCAAAATATAGGCTCAGGCATCTTCGGATTTTCCAAGTTTGAGGTTCAATTCACACGGCTACTGGAGTCGATTAACAGATGATTGACCTTTTCTTCACATTTCGGGTAATGGAGACAATAACACTGTTGTCTTCTTTTCAACAGTCGCTGTCTTTTCTGTTTTGTAAAATTTGCTTGTGCTGTGATTTAACTAAGCTTACTGTTGGTGAGAAAAATTGAGATTAACATGAGATTAGATAGTAATTCATAAATCAAATAAACTGGTTTTATATAATAAGAGAGTTGTAACTATTTACTCCCAATCATGTAAATATTGTTTGCTTTGAGCTCAATGAGACTTCATCAAATAAAATGGTTTATATAATGAGAGAGTTGTAACGATCTACTCTTAACAATATAGTTATTATATACTCTAGGCTCAATTGGATCTTGCAATTTTAAAATGTGTTTATAAGATTAAATTTTTTTTATACATACACAGTTTTAGGAACTTTTTTCCCTATCCATTTTAAAATATCATAATCAATCCCCTTACTCCAAATACAGACATAACGTCTTGGTTGCGTCCCAATGCAAACTCCCACATTGAGGTCTCCTAAATGTAGATACAACGTTTTCGATGATTATAGAACAAATTCCCACATTAGAATTGAGGTCACTTTGATACTATTTGTAATGATTCACTTTTAATCGTATAAATATTATTCACTTTGAGTCTAAAGGGACTTCACAGCTTTAAAATGCCTCTATAAGATTAAGAAAAACTTATACCTATGTCGATGTAAGATATACAAAAATATCCAATGATTTTGAATGGGCTTCTCCATATGTACTATATCTAATACAAAAGGAAGTTTCAACACCATCTTGTTAGGAATGTTGGAGATTTAATTATGTCATATAAAGTGAATTAATTTTATATTATTGGGTGTTTAAATTATTAATAATTACAAGTAAAGATATGCAATCTAATTGCTAGTGTTTGGCTGAATCTATAGGGCCTTCATGACTCAAGGGTGGACTCTTCAATTAAAGCTGGTAGCAAGTCATGGATCTATGCCTTCTGGTGTTTCAACAAACATCTCCATCATCTTCATCCTTTTGATTTTCATGGTCATGACCCACACTCAGTGTATTAGCCTGTAAAACAACTTACAATTTCGGCTATATTCTGCGACCTCATTTATACTAAGACTCTTTAAGGGAAAACAAATAAAGACGAAAATAATAGGGAAAGAAAAAGTTCTTATTTAGATATGATGAAAAAGTTGAGGTATCAGTTAAAAACTCTGCTTAAGTCGGCTAACTAATCTCCACTCGGTCTTTATAAAATGTAAACCAACGTTAGACTTCGGAAAAAAATTTGAGAAACAACTTATTCACCTCCTCTCCATGTTGTCTACAATCTATCCCATGAAAAATTAGGGTTTTAAGAGCAAGCTCAAGTGCCCTTGACCGCCACCTACTATATATACATGCATACAATATACTCTTTGGGCAGATAACCTGAGGGCGGGGGCCCCCGAAAAAACTAAACTCATAATCTTTTCTGTTGGCTTGAGTAATTAAAAGGCTAAAAGCAAGAGGCGCCGCAAACACATGAAAATTGAAAATTTGCTGTGTGATTAAACAGTAGGATTGCAAAAGTCATTGAGGTGTTTGTTTGGTGGGAAAATTCCCTAATACCCCAACAGGGTAACAGCAGGTTTACAATAAATCCGTGGAGAAAATGTACATACACGTAGATATTGCTCAGGATATGTGCTCCCATAATTTCGGGAGTGGCGTGTAAAGGACTGGTAGCTAGCAACATCATTTTGTAGTTAAAGTACAGAAGCAAAACGACAATCTTGAAATAATTAAAATCAGGATGTACAATTAGAGTATGATAAGGAGCACAAACTTTAGTTTATGTGATCTATTATTGAAGATCATATATATATATATATAATTTCCAAAATACAAACTAACTACAAGCTTTTCCACCATGCAATCAATTCATTACTGTTTAATTTGTTGGAAAAGTCAAAATGCATGCTTAATTATCCTCTTTTAGAGGATCATTGTTTACATGCCTCTTAAGTCAATTTCCTGGACTCCAGGAAATTCTTGCTCTTGGGTTCACAGGAGGAAATGTAGTCCAGGAAACTGGCGAAGTTTGTGTCCTTGTAACGCCTCGGATTGGTTTCATCGATGAGTTTTGGCGATGGCTGGACCGTCTTGTTGAAGGGAAGACTGTGCAGGGAAGCAATGGAGATTCGGGACTTGAGAGGATTAACCAAAACCCTATGAAGCACACTCTTGTATCTTCCATTGCTAAATATCTGTCAGCAACCCCAAGTTGATGAAATTTAATTAGATGCCTTTCCTTTACATGAAGGCAAAGCAGTAGTTTCCAAGTGGATATATATATATATATATATGCACTGTTTTTGAAGGACACTCGAGGGAAGAAGACTAGTATGTATTAAATTCTATGAATAAACCGGAATGATAAACATAATTTAGAGTGAGTTTGATCGGTTTGATTCAGTACTACTAACCTCTAGATGGTCGCCGACATTAACTACGAATGAGTTAGGGATTGGATCGACTGTTACCCATCTTCCATCATGCTGTATCTGGAGGCCCTTGACTTCATCTTGGAGAAGAAGTGTGAGGAAGCCATAGTCTGAATGTGGTGGCATGCCGAGGGTTAGGTCAGGTTCAGGGCAGGAAGGGTAGCAATTGACCACAATGAGTTGGCTTCCATCTTGGAATTCTTTTAAACTATCATATTCGTTGTTGTTTGTGGTGGCTTCCACCAATCCTAGGCTCTCTAGGATGGCCTCCGTGAGAGCTAGGTACAAGAATTTGGCTTGCTTGGAGTAATCAACAGCGCTTTGCCTGATTAAAAAACGAACATAAATTTTTTTAAAATAATATAAGATACAGTTAGAAACAAATTAATTGAAATTGAAATTGGTTAGTAGGTAAGCTTTAGCTGGCATGTCCGAAGCATGGAAAGAAGCTTGAATGTGTCCTCACCTGAAGTCCACAGGTGAAGAAGGCCAAAATGGAAGAACGCCTGAGAGGGGCTGGCAGCTTAGCTTCAAAAAATCTCTCCAGCAGAACACTCGATCCTTGTTCTGGTTAAAACTTGTTCCATACCTAACTGGGGCATACATATCAGCCGACATGTACTTGGATCTCTCCTCGAAAGGGAGCTCGAAAAATCTTTTACTCCCTTCAATCATGTTGAGGATAACTTCGCTTGGGATACCATGGTTTGTCAACTGCATCCATACAAACAAAAACCTCCCATCAGGGTTTACTGGTTTTACTTCCAGTTTTTGCAGGAACACATACATTAGTACAAGTTCAGTTTATATGGTTTATCTTGAGCTAGCCCTTAAACGGCATAATTAAAATCAAAGCTCACCTGAAAAAATCCATACTCCTCGCAAGCTTTGGCAAGGGTCTTGAGAGCATGGGGTCTGTTTGAGCCTTGCAGGTGAGCAAAATCAATGACGGGTAACTTGAGATTTGGGTTGCCACTTTGATTATCATCTCTGGTTAACCCAGGTCTGTCCAAGGCTGGCAATATGTACTTGTTGGGAACCCTGGTGATGCCATTGTCCCATAGGTGTTTCACTCCTTTCTGGTACTGGCTTTCTGGTTGGTCACCTTCCTTGTTGGCTTCGATTGCTGTGCTCATTGCAGGTGACATGGTAATACAAGAATCTAGCTGTAGGATATATATGTGCGTGAGTGAGAGAGAGAGAGATCGACAGAGAAAAAACGGATAATAGTAAAAGAAGTGGTGTAGCAATAGGAGAGAGAAGTGAAGAAATGATGAAGAATAATGAGAGAATTGGTGTGGTGATCGTGAAGAAGAAAAGTGGTGTATTTATAGGAGAAATAACAAAATTAAAGAGATCTGCAGTATCAAGTATTTGGGGGAGAAACCAGCTGTGGTTTTGTGAGACTGCTTCTCCATTCCATTCCATGCAGCGGAAACCGTTGACCCAGTAGAGTCAGCCCACGAGTTGGTGGTGCCCAGAAGTATCTTGGCATCCTACATTTAGAAAATTTCAAAACCGAGTGCCTCCCTTGTATTCTTCTTCTTCCTCCCTCAAAACTGAGTGACTCCCCTTGTCTTCTTCTTTATCTCTTTGTCTCTCTGTCTCTGTCTCTCTCTGTTTCTCTCTCTCTCTCTCATTCTCTCTTCTTAAGTCTTTATCAATGTAGTGTTCAAAGTTTTGCCAAATTAATTATTTTCTAACCTTCTGCCTGTCAGGTTTGCCTAGAAAAATTAAGTATATAAAGTTTATGCGTACCATCATATTTATATTTTGTGAGAAAATGTTAATGGCTGTGGTACATGTGACCATCGGTCCCATTGTTGTGATATCAAGGAAATGACCATATCACATAAATCTATTACTTAAAATCATACCACATTAATTATTTCTAAGAAAAAAAAGGAAGTCATCATCTAAGACATTTCATTTCATTTCACTGTTAATGTTAATATTTCCTTTTAAAGAAAACAATGATTTAAAAAAAAAAATTATTAATCACATGAAAAAAATTTATATAATGCATAGAACATGCACACATTTTCTTCATCAAGCGAATCCAAAGAAGCCGAAAAGGTGGAAAATAACGTTTTCCTTCTAGTTTTAAATATTATTTTGAAGAAAAGTTAATCACTAAAACTTAAATAGTTATTAGGGAGGAACTTAAACAAATTTTCCTTTGTCCCGATATTATTTTGAAAAAATAAAAATAAAAAGTTGTTAAAGCTTTATTTAAGTTTTTTTATGTACAAAATAAAATTGAAGAGTCTATTATAATTACTTTTAAGAATGTTTTTTTATTCTTTAGAACATAAAAATGAAAAATATGTATTTGATAATAAAAAAATTATTTTTTATTTTTTGTTCTTAAGAATAAAAAAATATGATATTTTTAGAAAACATATTTTAATTATCATTACTTGTTTTTTAAGAGTTGTTTATAAAATAATTATTAAAGTATATATAATGATTAAAAATAAAGCACTAGATATAAAAAAGATTTTTAAAATATATTTAAAAATATTAAAAGCAGGTTAAAAACATTTCACATTCCTAAATAAATTTTTATTTTACAGAATATCAAAAAATAATTTTCAAAAATTATTATTAAAAATTATTTTTCAAAACTATTTTTGAAAATAGCTACCAAGCATAATAGCCCTTGATGTCTTTATACAATTAGTTAGGGCTAATTAAATACTACTACAAATTTGTTGAAAATTATGTAATAAAAAAGAGGCGTTGGTTGACCTCCAATGTTTGATGAGGAATCTTAACCCTACTTTGATGATCATATTTCCATTATGCCAATAAACTTCATCTTGATATTGCTCCAAATTTAATATCTGCATCCTACAATTTTTGACACCTAAATTATATAGTCTTTCCCTCAAAATGAAAAATCAACAACAATGTTTTTTTTTGTCAACTTTCTTCAAGGAAAATGGTGATTTCTATGGCATGTTTCTTCCATGGTAGAATGACGTGTTTTATGACTTTTCTTTCTTTTATAAAATTATTAGTATTTTTATATCAGTTATTCAAAACAATATTTTCTATGGAAGTTTCATCCCATGGGTAGAATTGTATGTTTGATCACTTTTCCTCTTTTACAAAATACAAAATATTCATACAAATTATTTAAAATCGATCAAATTTTGCATTGACATGTCTTGAACATTTCTTTTTGCGGATCAAATTCAATTGTGAAGTTGGATGTAAGGATATGAAAACCTAATTTGTTTGAATAAAAATTTAATAATCTAGAAGACTATATTTGATTCCATTTGTGGAGAAGGGAATGAAAAAAAAAAAAAAAAAAAAAAAAGGACATAAAAATATTGCACTTAAACCCAACACTTTTTTCCCCTTGATTCACTCCTAATCAATTTTAATACTTCTTGTATGAGTTGGAGAACTCCAAGTTAATGTATAAATCTGGTTAATATTTATCATAATTTTTTCCTTTTATTGTACTTTAAAAAATAAGAGATAATTAAGTGGGTATTTGATAAACCAACTTAACCTAATTTAAGTCCTTGAGTAAATTAAGAACTCGTTTGATAGTGATTTTAGGAAACGTTTCTAACTAACATTTAAATTTTTTTATCATTTAATTGTTAAAAATGGTAGAAACGTTTCCTAAAATCATTGTCAAATATAGTTTAAGAGTGAGTTTGTGAGTAATTCTAGAAAATATTTTTGACAGTTCTAACACTTGAATAATAAAAATTTTCAAGTGTTAGAAAGATTAAAAACCTATTTTAGAATAATTGTTAAACGAGTTATAAGTAATGTTAGTAAAATAATTTAATGGTATGACTTAAAGTAAAAAATAACTTTAAGTAATAAGTGAAAATAATTAACTTATTTTTAAGTTTATATCTTCAATTTATCTTTTTTATCATCATTTACCTTAATTATCTTCATAATTTCTTTTACTACTCTACAACCTCTATTGTTACTCGACTTTCATATCCTCAATTATAATTTATAAGAATAAATATATCAATTTGATAATTTAGAAAAATTTTTAAACTAATTTTATTAAATAACCTTAATACTTAAAGTAAAAATTAAGTAATAAATTTTAAGTTAACAATTCAAGTATAATTTAATTTAAAATCAACTTAAATAATTAAATAATAAGTATTAAATTTTATCTAACACCCTCTAACTTTTTTGCTCTCATTGTTTTCTCAATCCAAAGAAAACTTAAAATCAGAAACGACCAAAGTGTTCCTCTTGGTTAGAAAGAAGCCAAACGCTTAACTTTGTGTCCTTAAGAGCCACAGTTCATGGGACTCATACATTTGCAAGATAAGTTATTTGAAAAATAGATGCATTTTTTAATTAACTACAATATTTCATTGCCTGATAAATGTTTGAGAAAAAAATTAATTTAATAATTTCCAGAAGAGCACAAAAAGAAAAGAAAAAAAAAAATGAAAAATCCTATGCTTAATCCTTTTCATTATTTCCATATAATTTATCTTATCACCTGGCAGCCAACTCATATGCTCACTGCTTCCTCTCCAAAAAGAGCTCTCTGATCAAAGCATAAGATGCTTACAGAATGCCAGCTCATTAATTTGGTTAAGGTCTATGGGAAATCTTTTTTAAAAGAAGAAATGAAAGGGAAGGGAAATTTAGTCAACATGCATGGCAGAATTTTCACTATCTAGAATATGCTTGATTTTTAATATTTAGGCTTTGACAAATGTGGCATCTGCCTTGGGGATTAGGTATAACATATGCTCCAAGACACACAGCATAATTTGAATAGTTTTAAGAGGACATATGGGATTAATAAATACTTAAAAATTAAGTTAAAGGACACAAATATTAGTTCAATAAGGGTATTTTGTCTTTAAAATGATTGGTAAGGTATGTTGTAAAGAATAATGTTGGGTATGTATACTGTCTTAGTCTACTTCTTTCATTCCCACTTTTGAAATCCATAGAAAATCTATGTGAATCGAGACAACTTCTGTTTTTCAAACTAGGGTTATGGAGATGAATTTTTGAGGTTTATTGACAATTTCAGCCACTTATTTCCATTTGTTGACATGGCTTTCTAATATACTTGGTTTTTTAAGTGATCATCAAATAGGGTTTGGCTGATCTCAACTTCAACATCCCTCAAGTTTCTTTGAGCCTTAATTTCACATAAATGTATTTGAATGTTCCATCATTAATGGGTTTCATATATAATTTTAATCAAGTTGATAAATTGTTTCATCAATTTGATTTTTATTAGATTATGTATGTTAAAAAAGATAATATACATATTGAATCAAAATCCTACAAGTTTAAAATTCTAGGAAAATAAGTGATTCAATATGGTACCAAAGCCAGGTTTAATGGAAGGTTATGAGTTTAAGCCGTTTCTCTATAATTTGCATATTGGATTTTACAGAAAGTCATGAATTCAAGTCATCTCTTTACAATTTACATATTTGTTATAAATATATATATATATATATATATATATATATATATATATATATATTCTAGCATTAGGAGACTAATAGTCAATCAATTAAGTAATAATAAACCAGAACTGGGCATGTTGGCAAAGGGGTAGAGGCACCAAGGAGGATAGCAGTCTCCTAATTAGCCCAATGTATTCCTAGAAGAATATCTACTAATAGAAAGTTAACATATGACTAGATATATTAATGGCATGGCTCTTGTCAAAAAATATTATAATAATTAATACATAAAATATATATATACCCTTGAGGCTATGAACTAGTTTGAAAGATCTCAACCAAGTATTAAATTATGAAATGACAGGTAGAGATTGCAGTGTCCCATGGTGGTTTGAGAAGGTGTGCTCATGAGCGTCTTGCAAGGTTTGTGACTATGATGTATATATATTTCCTTCTTACACAAACCCGTGTGCCCTAACTATAAAACAAAACAAAACAAAACAAGAGTCATCTAATGTTGAGCATGAGCACAGGCCACTGCCCAATCAACTCTTCAGTCTTCCCTTTAAATTAATTAATGTAGACCCAGTGGAAATGAGAGGGGTATAGTATTAATAAAAGTGTAGGTAAGAGTTTGTCTTTCTCAATTGATGTAAACCTATGAAACTGTAGGTAAGAGGGGGGGGGTTAGGGGTGATGGTGGCGGCGGACGGCATCCTGGTCCACAGTATTTGGCCATTGCTCCAGGCTCCATACATGAATGTTTGTCCTTTCTTCTCCATTCGATGCATGCTCTGGATCCACATCACTCTCCAACATTGCAAATGGTTTTACAAACTCACATCTTCTTATTAATTTCTCATCTCTATCAAGTAATTCATCTACTCCATCTTTTTTTTGTCATCTTTGTCAAGCCATGCAGTAGACCACTAATTTTCTTGACCACTCCTTAATTGTTTATATTAAAATTTTGAAACCCTAAACTTATTAGGAATATTTCTATATTAAAATTTAAAAAGTATGTTTGATAATTAATTGTCTCTTAGCATATGTTCTTTTTTTATTGGTGAAAATTCTTGTTTAGATTCTTCTCGTACAGTTGATTTTTCTCTTCTATGAGCACCTATGGACATAACAAATTATTAAATATATTTTTTATTAAAATATATTTTTTTTGAAATTTTTTTTTTATTACAAGCTTATTAAATATATTTTTTAAATTAAAAAATATTTTACTTGCTAACTAATAAAAAAATATTTTTAAAAATAATTTCCAAACACGACATTATTATTTAATCAAAAAGGAGGTTGAATATACAACCATAAGAAGTAATATTAGAAAATTCTACAATCACATATTTTATTTTTATTTCATGACAACGAGGTTGTCATATACATTATTTCAAATCTAGTATTTCTAGAAAGAACCAAACATTTTCGAGGTGATTGTCATTTTAAGCTTTGAATGAAATTGAATGAAATCAACAAACACCATGGTAATCAAGCTCTCCCTTCATCCTTTCACATCCTCAATTTCTCACTTTCCTCTAAAGCCTGCTAGGCTTAGGATTAGGGCTTCTAAGTTACACTCTTTCCCACTTCTGACATTGAGTCGACTCAATTCCAAGTCGATGAGCATTCAGTCTGCTGCAAACCTCAATGACCTCGTCTCCAATGAAAGAAAAGCTGAAAACTCTAATAATCCGATATAGTACATGGTTTTCTAGTGAGACTTGATAAAAAAAATGGCCACTAAGGAGCATCATCACACAAGGTTTATGTTTCAATGTGTGCGATTTGAGCTTACAATGATGATAACCCATAACTATCAATTTTGTAACAAAAATTTATAAATTTCTAAATGAAATCATGTCGTAATGTATCATGATATTAATATAATTATATTATAAGTGTATAGTATTTGTATTGTAATAGGATTTTATAATAAAATATTATTATTGGAAACATGCTTTTATGCCCATTAGCATTGGAATTTTATATATATATATTCTTTTTTAAATAATTGGCAATCTTATATCTGAGAAAATATGTATTGGTAATAACATGAAAATGACTTTTTTTTTCTTTGTAATTTTTTGGAGATGATGACTAAATACAAAGTAAAAATTATGAATGTTTGAAAATAATAAAATTTAAGATATTATCTATTAGGGTATGAAGAACACACAAAGTTCATGAAGCTTTGTAAAAAGTTGATTGGAATTGTTTGAAGATAAATAACGTTGTAATAATTTGTATGATATCCTACCTCAAATAGAGGAGAAATTTCTCTTAAGTATATTTATATTATATAAGTATAATTTTTTTTTAACCATGTAGAAACGTTTTAAAGCTGTAAGGGCCCTCGAGGCCAAAAGCGGATAATATCTACATGTTGGATGCGAGTTGTTTTAAATTGTGTTAGAGTTAATCCTCGACCTCAATGTGGGGGTTTGTTTGGCTCTGTAGGGGGTGTTTATTTGTTGAACCCCACAATCCCATGGGGTACAACGAGAACGTTATGTTTGTGTGAGGGGGTGCTTGTGACATCTCACTTTGGATATGAGAGAAAGTTTCTAGGACTATATAAGTATGAGTCCCCTCTTGAGCCCAAAATTGACAATATTTACATGGTTGGGTGTAGGTCATTACAAATAGTATCATAATTGATTCCTAACCCTAATGTGAGGGTTTGTTTAACCCCGTAAGGGGTGTTTATCTGTTTGACTTCATAATCCAATGGGACACAACGAGGATGTTGTATTTGTATGTGCAGGTATTTGTGATGTTCCACATCGAATAAGGAAGAAAGTTCCTAACACTATATAAATATGAGTTCTTTTAATCATATAGATTCATTTTAAAGTTGTAAGGGCTCTTGGGTCCAAAACAGACAATATCTACATGGTTGGGTGTGGGTCCTTACAAAAGGTATCGGAGTCAATTATTGTCCCTGATATGGGGTTTGTTTGGCCCTATAGAGGGTGTTTGTTTATTTGGCCTCACAATTCAATGAGATACAATGAAGACATTGTATTTGCATGAAAGGATGTTTGTGATATCTCACGTCGAATCAAAAGAAAATTTTTGACACTATATAATTAAGTATGAGTCCCTTTTAACCTTATGACACTTTTTAAAGCCATGAGAACTCCTTAAGTTCAAAGCGAACAATATCTACATGATTGGGTGCAAATCGTTATAAAAAATTTTTTTTTTTACTATTCATTGGGATATTTATGAAAACTTATGTTATTTATAATAATTCAAGTTGTTCCTCATTATATCAAGTTACTATTTAAAAGAAAAAAATTGACTAGCTTGAGATTTGATATGTTAACCAATGACACATGTCTATTCGAATGGGAAAAAAAATGAATAACTTGAAATTTGATCATGTTGTAATACATGGTACTTGTAGTGTTTTTACATCGTAATATTAGTGTATTTTTATTATAGCTGTGTAATCTAATCAATTGCATTATTAAAATCCTAATATTAGTAATTGAAGGTCATTTTCAGTATTTTTGCCTCCAATTTTGTTGTAAGGACTTTCGAGGACTTTTTCCCCTTTTTTACTATACTTTGCTAGGCTTATCAAAATAGCCTACCCTTTAGATACTTGTCATCAATAGTCCACCCTATGCGATGATTTTTTCAAAAGAGAATAATTCCTAATATTGTTATAGTTACAAAAGTACCTTATTCAATGACTAACTTTTAAGAAAGTGGTCTACTTGTGGTTTTCATTGTCAATGAATTTTGTCAATTGATTAACAGTTTTTTTTATTTTGAGAAAAAAAATATATATATATATCTGATAATTAGAAAATAAAAAATAATTTTTTTAAAAAAAATTGAAAATATGATATTTTTTGATAATATATTTTTGTTGTTATTTTTACTTTTTTAATATATATATATATCAAATATGAAGAGTAGTTAAAAATAAAACACTGTATATAAAATTTATTTTTAAAAATTATTTGGGAACATAGAAAATAAATTGACTTTTGTTCTACATAACATCATATAATTATTTTTGACAATTGTTCTAAAAAAATGTTTTTGAGAACAATTTTGGAAAACATTCCCAAATTTGTCAAATTTTTAATGAAATTAAATTTTATAAATTTTATAGTTTCATTATTAAAAAATATAGATAGTAACGCTTAAACCATAAAATTTGGATTAGAAACAAATTTAGTAAATCTTTTATCATACATTAGAATTAAATATCTAAAAATTTAATTAGGAAAAAGTGAGATTTGATTTACTAATATGAAAATATATGGAAGAAAGGACCTAAATTTTTTAAATTAGTATTAATTTCATCTATTTAAAAATAATTTTAAATATATGCACTTTTTAACGAGTTATCCAATTATTTCCAAAAATACCATTTTATTTGACATGTCATTCATATAGATGTTTCCATTATTTTTAGATATTTTATTATTATTATTATTTTATTATTTAGATTTTTTTTTTCTCTAGAAACAAACACCTAGTAGAATTCTTATTTTAATTTCCTAAAAGTTTAGGAAATATTGTGTAAAAAAATCCTATTTAATCATAATTACCAATTCATAAAAGTAATAAGGTTGTTTATTAAATAATAAATAATATATTTAATAATATATAATTATTTTAATTATGATTAATTTATTTAATATAAAATAATTATTTATTTACTTATTTTTATACTATATATCAAAGTACAATTATATTGTAAAACATTTTATATCCCAAAAACTCTTACAACAAATTTTATTCTCTATTATATTAAACAATTATTAATATTATATAATAAATACAAATTTATTATTAATTTATTTATTATCAAGAAAATGAATTTATTTTTAACTTATTAGTACTAGAATAAACTTTTTTTTTTCCAAATTCTTACTTGATAATATTTATAGAGAAAAAAAATTCCAAATTTCCAAATAATAAAATATAATAATAATAATAATAATAATAATACTAATAATAAAATATCTAAAAGAAAGGGAAACATCTATATAGAGGAGTCTAATTGTCAATTGATTCAGATGATATGACAAGTGAAAAGACATTTTTTGGAATAATTAAATATGTATGTATTTCAAATTATTTTTAAATAGATAAATATAATACTAATTTAAAAAATTTGAGATTTTTTTTCTATATATTTTTATATTAGTAAATCAAATCTCACTTTTCCTATTTAATTACTTTGAAAAAAAAAGATTTGATACTCTTTCCCAAATTAAAATTCTAAAAATTAATAAATTAATTTCAACAATGAAATATATTTCAATTAGAAATATATAAATCCAAAGGTACATCGCATCAAAGCAATTTTTTTAAAAAATATTTAACATTTTCTTAGTAACCAAACATAATTAAACACAAATTTTTATCGTAATTATAAAATTTTATTATGGTAATAACTTCTAATATTTTGGAATATTTGGAAATTATGCTAAATTACTAGTTTTCAAATTAAAATAAAAAGAAATTCAATAACTAATTTTATAGATGTTTTAAAATGTAAAAATTAAAAATTTAAAAAAATGTATCGACATTCAAATATGAATAAAAACAAACAATTGAACAATTAATAGTATTCAAATACTAGAAAAAAGGGCAAATAATCTACATTTGAGAGTGTTTTATAAATCAACTTAATTACTTAATATAATTTAATAATTTAATTTAAGTTATTAAATAGATTAAACATATTTAATGAAATAACTTAATATCACAACTTAAAATTAAAAACATCTTTAAATATTAAGTCAAAATAGTTAACTTATTTTTTTTTTATCTTGAATCTCTTTTTCTTAATCTAGTAAGGGTCTATTTTACAACCATAACTCCACATCTATATGACCGAGAAAATTTGAAAATTGATCAATAATTTTAAATTTTGAAATAATCTTTAGAAAAAACAACTTCAATATTTAAACTAAAATTGTCTCTTTAAAACACAACTTCTCATTGATGTCTAAAAAGTTTCCCATCAATTTGAAAATAATTTTAAATTTATCATATTTCAAAGAAGAACATATTTAAATTTTTTTTTTCTTTTTTATCTTTTTTCAAAATCCCTATATATAATATTATATCTTGGGGTTTAATACATGCCACGGACAAATTTCAGTTTTAAAGGTCAACCGCAATTAATTATTAAGTATAATTTGGATATAACTATAATATTTTCCTTTAAATAGAAAATAAAATTTTATTTCACTAAATTTTAAAAATATCAAAATTATCTAATATTTTTAAAATATAGATCCAACAGTAAAAAGTTAAGTACATAGTGATACTAGTTATAACTTTCACTGTTAACTTATTGTTGCGTGCAGAATTTAAAAGCTATCTTAAATATGGCCCATCATATCATATGCTCATAGTTTTGCCACTTGGCTTGGCCTTGGTCTTATGCCATATTTTTGGGAAAATGTTGATTATGAAAAATGTTATGGTACTTACCAAAGTTTAATGTTCAATATCTAGATGAGATTGATCTAGATTATTTAATGGAAGTATAAGCAAATGAGAATAAAATATTGTTAACCAAAACCACACATACAAACAAAAAATAAAAAAAAACACGAGAATTTTAATATGATTCGACAATCAATGAGATCCTTATATCTATGAAATGCACCAACGCTTAACAATTCATTAATCAAAAGAAAAAAAAAAGTGTTTATAACGGTGAAGCCCCCAAAAAAACCTTTCAATTGTATTGCACTCTCTTAAAAAAACCTAAAAGACATAACAATGTTTAATATATATGGGGACAAATTCATCATTCATCATATAAAATAAATAAATAAATAAAATTTCAAGGGACACTACCTCTTTAACCCTAATGAGCTGATCAAGGAGTTTGATCCCCATGAGCTTAATGGAGGACTTGACCATAAATATCTTGAATAAAGTGTATTAAAACTTATTTAGGCTTCATAATCCAGCGGATATGAGGATAAATACAAATGAAAAACTAGTATACAAAGGTAATGAAGGCCTCATGCAATCACATTGTGGTACGTGGTACTTGATGCATGGATCCAATGAATCAAAATGGCACACCTTCTCTTGATCTACGATAGTATGACAGAAGAAATGATGTGTATCTTCTTCTTCCGGAAATGGGCCAAAATTCAAAAAGTGGTGTAGATGCCTCAGGCTGTTTCTATCAACTGGAGCTTAATAATGTCCATGATTTTCATCATCAACCTCCAAAATGGTCCTCCTTAACCTTGGTCCATAACCTATGCTAATGTCCAACATTAATCCTTCTTCTCCTGAAAACAACTAGCCAGAAATTGCAATGCCCACTTTACATTAATTTCCATGCATCTGTCCACTTCCGATTGAGAAATCAGGACCCTGTCATCTCCATAATACAATATCCAGGAATAACAGCTACTGTAATGTCCTTCCTCATGGCGTGTAGCAACTTCCAGTTTTTCAAGTATTTCGGTCGACATACTTGAATCCAAAGTCCTTCCCATCAAAGTCTAGCTCATGCAGCTTCCACACTTGGGTCTCGTTCCTAACGTTATTATCATCAGTGTAAATGACAACTTTGAATTCTATGTCTTTCTTCCATCTACAACCAAAAAATAATTTCTACCGACATTCACAGAATCATTCATCTAACTTTTTCTTGAAAATGATGTGCCCTTCGAGATGTATGAAATTCTATCTAGAATAGAAAATACGTACAGTGTATCTTGTCAAGGGGAAAATTCAAAAATCCAATATTTTCCCTCTTCCGCGTGAGTAGGTAGGCCTCGGCCCACCCTATATTCGGTCACTCTCCCTTTCAATTATAACGCGATAACTTGACTCTCGCTACTCCCATCAACTGCTCTCCATCTCTCTTTCACCTACTTTTTATTTTTCAAAAGGAAAATGGAAATAAAAGAATAAATAAATTAGAGGCATTTTAATTCCTCACCTAATCACACGTACTCGTCTCATTTCGTACGGCACCAGGTTGACATTTAAGGACACTAACTACCATGAAAGATACCGGGTAAAATTCAAAAATAATAATAATATTACATTTTACCAACAATTTTTTTTTTAAAATATTATATTATTCTATTTGTAGAAAGCATTTAATATTAAAAAAAAGGTTTTCAAAAAGGAAAAATAGGCTTTTGCTAAAATTTAGAAAACATTTTTAAATTTTTGAAAAATTATTTATATTTTTTGTGATTTTATTAAAAGTATATTTTTTTTTATAGAGAAAACACGGCTTTTATTAAAAATATTTCAATAAAAACACCATCAAATACACATTGAATTATATTAATTTGTCAAATTATTACTAAGTTAGATTTTTATGTCAGTGTATAAATTATTTATTTAATTTTATATCTATTTTTGATAATTCCAAACTCTATTTCATATTTTAGTATGCAAAGGGCATTTTTGGGTGGGCAAATTGAGGCCAGATTGGAAGTTCAAGCCTAATGACTTTGAATATTTTTTTTAAGTAGACTGGAGGTGGCTGCATAATTTTCGAGCCTTCTAGAGATTGACTTTGAACAGACTTACTAATTTCTTGCTATTATTTAAAAGCCCATTAACCATTAAAGTCTTCTATTTTTTCTTATAATTTTTTCATTAATATGCTTGATAAAAAAATAAAGCAAAGTTATTTTAAGGTAATTTCACTCATTTTAATATTTTAAAATAAAATTAAGAAAAACATGATATTTTAATGTGATTCGAGAACCAATATGATTTTTATGTTCAAGGAGTGTACCAACACTCAACAATATATTGATAAAAAAAAAAAAAAGGAAGGATTACGATAGTAAAACTCTCGAAAAAAAATTTTCTTAATTACAACTGCACTTATTAAAAGCAAAACTTTTAAACATAAAACGGTTAAACATATAATAAAGATAAAGTTGTCATTTATTATATATAAAAAAAATTATTTAGGGGGTATTGACCCCTTCAATCCCCATGAGTTAATGGAGCAATTCCATCCTCACGTTCTGAGCAAAGTATAACAAAACTTATTCAAGCTCCACAATCCAATTATTCCAAATCTAATATCTCCAAAAATAATAATAACAAATTTATTTTGTATTTTTTCACTAAAGTATTACTATCTAATAGCATACTTAATAAATAAATTTTATATTACATTGACTAAATTATTTTACAAATTATTATATAGAATTACATTATCTTAAAGTACATTATTATTTATTTTTCAAATAATTTAATTTTTTGGATTAATTTTTTTACATGTGAAATTAATTATCTATTGCTAATACTAGAGTAAATAATCATTTAAGAAATAATATTATCCTAACATTAATAATATATATATATATAAGATGTAAAATAAAAACTTATTATTATGAATAAGTTTACTTGATTTCAATTAAAATAGAAAATAAAATTACTTTTAAAAAAATAATTTAAAACATTAAGAATTGATTTTTAAATGGAAGAATAATTTTGTTTAAAAAGGGAAGATTCTAATATAAAGCCTTAATTTGGAATATGACTTGAAGAGCTTAAATATTAATTTATCAAAATAAAATAATGACTTGAAAAAATCTTGCTTGAAAATGTGTTGATTTCAAAGTTGGTTGTTTCCTTGAGGAGGCGGCTCTATAGACTTAGAAAGAATTGATTTTTAAATGGAAGAATAATTTTGTTTAAAAAGGGAAGATTCTAATATAAAGCCTTAATTTGGAATGTGACTTGAAGAGCTTAAATATTAATTTATCAAAATAAAATAATGACTTGAAAAAATCTTGCTTGAAAATGTGTTGATTTCAAAATTGAAATTAGTGGGTTGTTTCCTTGAGGAGGCGGCTCTATAGACTTAGAAATATATGCCTCTCGGCTTCATAGTTTTTTTCCATAGAGGCATTCAAGCCTTCCATAATTGACTTGCATCAACTTCCTAATTTCTCATAATTCTTAAAATGAAATTGTGAGATTATTTCTTCTGTAGACCAAAAAATGACGTGGTTTTTCAATTATAAGATTAAATTCTTATATGAAAATTTTAAAATTATTTACGCTCTAAAAATATCAGAAAATTTTATGATAAATTGTGACAAATTGATATTTTAATATCAAATTAAAAAAGATGTTACTTTAAGTTATTAATGGGCCAATTTAACTTAAATATTATTAGATATTTATTTTGTCTTACATGCATATGTTTTCTCAATCATGAAATTTCAATGGAATCTTTCTTTTTCCTTTTTTTTTTTTTTTTGTTAAAAAAAATTCCTTTAAGTCCACCCTTTTTGAACTGGACCAAATTTGTTCTCAAGTCTTCCAATTAATGTCAAATTTTATATGCCAAGGAGAAAATGCTACAAGGCTGAAATTTATTTGGTTTCTCCATGGTAGGTCCAACTGGGGAGCCCCATACCTACTCTGCTACCCCATTGTGACGTCTCCAAGTCTATGAGTTGCCTAATACCAAGACAGAAATACCTTAACCATATAATTACTTTTTTACCTTTTTTTTTTTAACTTTTTAGTGTTGGATTGTTAAGCCTGAATCAATATTGTTGTGCTTCATTTGAAATGCCAAGGGTCAAGTTGCCCAATTAACTTGCGAGGGTTGAGCTTCCTAATGAATTTGTGGGGATCAAGCTAACTGATTAACTCATGGGGGTTGAAAGGAGTATCGCCTCCTAGAGAAATTTTTTATGTGATGATTGACGAGTTTACTTTTATATATTTAACTATTTTATGTTTAAGGTTTTTTTTTAGAGCATGCAACTATAATTGAGAGGTTTTTTTCCTTGATTTTCATTGTAACCTTTTTATTTTTCATTAAAAATAAATGCTTGAAATATAATTCATTTTATTTTATTATGTGCCAACTCTATTTGAAAAACATTTTAGTTCGTTTCTCTTGATTAATAAGATCAACCATAAATTTATATTACCACAATATGTTTGTATTAGAAAAGAAGAGTCGTTAAGGATGTATCACCATTAATTTGGATGGATTGATTAGGTTGAAAATTAATCCAAACCTAATATTATCTCACTTGGTAGAAAATTTTCAAGCAAAGTATAATTTTAATATAATATAATTATATATGATAAATATTTAATTTAATATCATAATTAACAAAAAATTAACTTATGTTTTGCTTTATATTTATCATCGTCTACTTCTTTTCACCGTTATTTTATTTACTAAACACGATAAATAAATAAGTAAAATTAACCTTGCATACTAAAATTATTAATACTATTAATAATTTTTTGAAACTATAATTTTTGTATTGTGTTTGAGGTTAAACCCAATCTCAAGTCCAACTTGGCCTAAAAAAGGTGACCTAGTCATTTGATTTCAATATGAGAGTACAAAAGAATCCAAGTTGGACTAAGTGTTGCATCCCTTTGTGGACGAAATTTTGTATTCAATCAAGCCTAGTATTTGTAGAAGCTCATAGCTTCAATGTTTCAAGATTTTTATAAGGAATTACACTACTTGTATGTCCAAATTTTTGGCAAAATTCACTTAATCTTAACAACATCATTACCAATCTATAATTAAAATTTATTCTATGATCTTGAACTTATTTATTTTATTTTAATATTGGAATGTGCTATTGTTCACATGTTCTAATATTTGCATTATTTTAGTTTATATATTCGTGTAATTATGAGATTGAAAATAATTAAAAAAAATGACACAAAATTAAGAGCTCAACCGTTATCGGCTTTATAATTATATTAGGTGAATATTGTTAAGCATTGGGTTAAATTCAAATTTTAAATTTAAAGTACAATAAAAATGAAAATAAAGAAGAGCAAGCAAGATGAAACTAATAAAAGGAAAATCTTTCTATGAACTCAACAAACAATGGTATCTCTTTCTAAGAGCGTTGGTTAAGAGTTGAGAACAGTAACATTATGTTTAGGGCACGAAGGAAGAAAGGCAAAGAAATTTTCCAAGAAGAGTATCTATGTTGAATAAATCATAATGGACTTGGATAGGTTTTGGAAATCATTACATATCAAATTAAATTTAGAAAACTTAGAAAAATTGGAAAAGCTTTAGATTTGAGCAAACTTAAGAAAGCTTGAACATCCCTTAGGGTCACTTAAGCACTCTTATCTATATATATATTTTTTTCCGGTTAAATTTTATTCCCAAATTTCTTATAAGTTCACTATATATGTCAATTTTATATCATTATACTCTAATTGATTCAATCATACTTACTTGGACTACATCGGGATGTCTTCTGTAGTGATTTGAAGTCTTCTAGAGCAGCATAAATCACAGAAAAACATGTACAATGATAAATTAGGATGAAATGATTTAAATTCCCAATTTTATTAAATAATCTAAAACATAGGATATCATATCATATGTGTATATTTCGAAGAAAGACATTGAGTTTTTTAAATATTTTTTCTCATGTGTATATATAATTATAACTAAAGAAAACTTGAATTTTATAATATCATACTTTCCTATCATTAAAAAAATCTACAGAAAAAAAGAAGAAGAAAAAAGTGTCTAATATTTGAAAAAAAAAGGCCCATGTGAATGGATAAGGAAGAGCTTACATCTAAGTTTTGGAGTCTATGTTACTAGTTTCTAACTATGATTAATCAAACATGTCGCATGTTTACCTCATTGGCAAACTTTGTCAAATGGGATAACTTAGTCTAACATCCTTTTCCACCATAAATTATAACATATTGAAATCAAAACACACATGTTTAATTTGATCATCTTATTGATTTGGTATTATATATAAACAAAGACCCACTTGCCATTGGGTCCAAAGATGGGATGCTCTTTAATAATATCTCACAAGTAATGACTTGGTCATTCAATTTTTATCTTAGGGTATATCTTTGCTTCATTTGGACCATCCAACAGACACTAACAATAAAGCTTTTAGTTATCCCTATTTTCTAAGTGCGTGTAAGTTTGTAAAAATGTTTATTGACTGAGATTACATGCAACTTATCTTAAATGTGATTTTATATATGAAAGCGATCAAATAATTAATTATGTAAGTATTATTTCGTTATATTTTGTTAATGATTTTGTTTCTTCGTGTTTAAATTCAAATCTCTATTTTATTTATTTATTTATGATTCATTATTTTATACCTTAACACTATTTATTTGTATTTTATTCATTTTTATTTATATCTTCATCTCAAAATGCATATTAAAGGTTTGAAATGACACCTAAGACGTCGTAAAATCCTCGTGTTTAGTTAATACATTTATTATTTTGATAAGTCTTAAATCTCTTTCATAGAATTTATAATGTTCAAAGGTTGTTATTTTATAAAAATAAACTTGCGTGTGAACTAGAGAATTTGAATTCAAGCCTTTGGATATGGACTTGGAACAAGTCTATTAATTGAATTTGTTCATGAAGTTGAGAGTTGAAGTCTTGTATGGACTTGAAACAACTTAATAATTTAGTGATGAAATGAGGATGCTAATTTGAGATTGACTTTAAGTTATTAATGGGCCAATTAAAATTAAATATTATTAGATATTTATTTTGTCTCACATGCATATGTTTTCTCAATCATGAAATTTCAATGGAATCTTTCTTTTTCCTTTTTTTTTTTTTTTAAAAAAAAGTCCTTTAAGTACACCCCTTTTGAGCTTGACCAAATTTGTTCTTAAGTCTTCCAATTAATGTCAAATTTTATGTGCCAAGGAGAAAATGCTACAAGGCTGAAATTTATTTGGTTTCTCCATGGTAGGTCCAACTGGCGAGCTCCATACCTACTCTGCCACTCCATTGTGATGTCTCCAAGTCTATGAGTTGCCTAATACCAAGACAGAAATACCTTAACCATATATATATATATATATATATATATAACTTTTTGGTATTGGATTGTGAAGTTTGAATCAATATTATTGTGTTTCATTTAAAATGCTAAGGGTTAAGTTGCCCGATTAACTTGCGGGGGTTGAGCTCCCTAGTGAATTCGCGGGAATCGAATTGTCCGATTAGCTCATAGGCGTTGAAAGGGGTAGCGCCTCCTAGAGAAATTTTTTATCTAATGATTGACGAGTTTGCCCCTATTATATATTTAACTATTTTATGTTTAAGGTTTTTTTTTAAAGCATGCAGCTGTAATTGAGAGGTTTTTTTTCCTTGATTTTTATTGTCACCTTTTTATTTTTCATTAAAAATGAATGCTTGAAATATAATTCATTTTATTTTATTATGTGCCAACTCTATTCAAAAAACATTTTAGTTCATTTCTCTTGATTAATGAGATCAACCATAAATTTATATCACGATGATATGTTTGTATTAGAAAAGAAGAGTTGTTAAGGATGTATCACCATTAATTTGAATGGATTCATTAGGTTGGAAAATAATCCAAACCTAATATTATTTTACTTGGTAGAAAATTTTCAAGCAAAGTATGATTTTAATATAATATAATTATATATGATAAAAAATTAATTTAATATCATAATTAACAAAAAATTAACTCATGTTTTGCTTTATATTTATCCTCGTCTACTTCTTTGCACCGTTATTTTATTCACTAAACACAATAAATAAATAGGTAAAATTAACCTTGCATACTAAAATTATTAATACTATTAATAATTTTTTGAAACTATAATTTTTGTATTGTGTTTGAGGTTAAACCCAATCTCAAGTCCAACTTAGCCTAAAAAAGGTTACCTAGTCATTTGATTTCAATATGAGAGTACAAAAGAATCCAAGTTGGGCTAAGTTCAATTCAAACATGTTGCATCCCTTTGTGGACGAAACTTTGTATTCAATCAAGCCTAGTATTTGTAGAAGCTCATAGCTTCAATGTTTCAACATTTTTATAAGGTATTAGACTACTTGTATGTCCAAATTTTTGGCAAAATTCACTCAATCCTAACATCATTACCAATCTATAATTAAAATTTATTCTATGATCTTGAACTTATTTATTTTATTTGAATATTGGAATGTGCTATTGCTCACATGTTCTAATATTTGCATTATTTTAGTTTATATTTTCGTGTAATTATGAGATTGAAAATAATTAAAAGAAATGACACTAAATTAAGAGCTCAACCATTATCAGTTTTATAATTATATTAGGTGAATATTGTTAAGCATTGAGTTAAATTCAAGTTTTAAATTTAAAGTACGCTAAAAATGAAAATAAAGAAGAGCAAGATAAAATTAATAGAAAGAAAATCTTTCCACGAACTCAACAAACAATGATATTTCTTTCTAAGAGTGTTGGTTAAGAGTCGAAGAACAATAACATCATGTTTAGGGCACGAAGGAAGAAAAGAAAAGAACTTTTCCAAAAAGAGTACCTATGTTGAATAAATCATAATGGACTTGGATAGGTTTTGGAAATCATTACATATCAAATTAAATTTAGAAAACTTAAAAAATTGGAAAAGCTTTAGATTTGAGCAAACTTAGGCTTAAGAGCTTAAGCATCATTCAAGCGACCCCTAAGAATGCTTGAACATCCTTAAGGTCACTTCAGCACTCTTATCTATTTTTTTTTTCAATTAAATTTTATCCCCAGTTTTCTTATAAGTTCACTATATATGTCAATTTTATATCATTATACTCTAATTGATTCAATCATACTTACTTGGACTACATCAGATGTCTTTTGTAGTGATTTGAAGTCCTCTAAAGCAGAATAAATCACAAAAAAACATGTACAATGATAAATTAAGATGAAATAATCTAAATTCCCAATTTCATTAAATATTCTAAAACATAGGATATCATGTTATATGTCTATATATCGAAGAAAGACATTGAGTTTTTTGAATATTTTTTCTCATGTGTATATATAATTATAACTAAAGAAAACTTGAATTTTGTAATATCGTACTTTCTTATCATTAAAAAAATCCATAGAAAAAAAGAAAAAAGTGTCTAATATTTGAAATGAAAAAAAAAAAAAAAAAAGGCCTATGTGAATGGATAAGGAAGAGCTTACATATAAGTTTTAGAGTCTAAGTTACTAGTTTCTAACTATAATTAATTAAACATGTCACATGTTTACCTCATTGGCAAACTTTGTCAAATGGGATAACTTAGTCTAACATTCTTTTCCACCATAAATTATAACATATTGAAATCAAAATACACATATCTAATTTGATCATCTTATTGATTTGGTATTAATTATAAACAAAGACGGACTTGCCATTGGGTCCTAAAGATGAGATGCTCTTTAATAATGGCTCACAAGTAATGACTTGGTCATTCAAGTTTTATCTTAGGGGATATCTTTGCTTCATTTGGACCATCCAATAGACACTAACAATAAAGCTTTTAGTTATCCCTATTTTCTAAGTGCATGTAAGTTTATAACAATGTTTATTGACTGAGATTACATGCAACATATCTTAAATGTGATTTTATATATGGAAGCGATCAAATAATTAATTATGTAAGTATTATTTCGTTATATTTTGTTAATAATTTTGTTTCTTCGTGTTTAATTAAATCTCTATTTTATTTATTTATGATTCATTATTTTATACCTTAACACTATTTATTTGTATTTTATTCATTTTTATTTATATCTTCATCTCAAAATGCATATTAAAGGTTTGAAATGACACCTAAGACGTCGTAAAATCTTCGTGTTTAATACATTTATTATTTTGATAAGTCTTAAATCTCTTTCATGGAATTTATAATGTTCAAAGGTTGTTATTTATAAAAATAAACTTGCGTGTGAACTAGAGAATATGAATTCAAGCCTTTGGATATGGACTTGGAACAAGTCTATTAATTGAACTTGTTCATAAAGTTGAGAGTTGAAGTCTTGTATGGACTTGTAACGACTTAATAATTTAGTGATGAAATGAGGATGTAATTTGAGATTGACTTTGAATCAATGGAATGACCCAAATTTATTTTCATTTTGTGTTTCCTTTTTCATTACTAGAAATCAATAGATTGACTTTGAATATTGCCTTCACATGAAGAGATATTTATTTATAAGACATGACATACTTATGCACATATGTTAAGTATGTCACACTTACTCAAGCTCATTGAGATTTGAGTATAGTTAAGGGTCATGGAGATATTTCGACCAAATATCCCGATTTTTCAACCACCAATGGCATATTAGCCAATTAGGCTATTTTGCTTTTTGGAATATATACAAATATATTCTTATGTAAATCTTAATTGTCCCTCCTAAACTTCTCTTTAATAAAATCAATTTTAATTATTTTTTCGAATTTCATTTAACATATCATTAAAAATATTAAAAGCATCATAATAATTTTATTAAATAGTCTCTTTTATATTTTTATAATATTAATTATATACAAGAAAAATATAACTTCATAAATAAGATGATTAACATTTTTAAACATAGAAATCAATACATATATCATTATTTATCTTATATCTTGAATATTTTAATATTAAGTGAATTTCTAAGTTTTATGTGTTATTGTTAAAGTCATAAATTATATATATAAGAAATTTAATACGTGTATTTGTATTATTATTTATTTTAATATTTTGTAAAGATTTTTTAAAACATTTTCATAAACAATTTTCATTTATTAATATTTTTTATTGAATTTTTTTTAATATTTTGTAAAATCCAATTACCGATATTTCAATAAAACCGTTATTTTTATTGGGTGGTGGACAAAGATGACTGCATGACATGAATATGCAGGATATGTGTTCAGGAAGCGGGGAAGCAGCTTCAATAGCATATTTATCTTCCAATTAATAATTATATAATTGTAGGCCAACTATGTGTCTTTGAATTTTTGTATGCATCAAAGGTGGAAGACAGTGAAGGATCCAGTACCCACCTCCCCCGAATGCCTCCAAGATTCTTGTAAGCCATTTGACTTGTATGCTGCTTCGATAGTTCAATTCATTTTTACATTCTTACTGTCATCTACTCTTTTCTTTTATAATATTTTGAGTGAGGAATTTGTGCTTGATTGGCTTAATTCTGACTTATTCCAAGATCTACATCACCTTTCTTTGACTTTAAAATCCCTCCTCAGCCACCCATTTTTCATCCTTGCTTTTGTTTTGATAAATGTTTTTTTTTAAATAAATAATATATGAGATTAAATTTAATTAAAAAAACATGGGTGCACATGTTAAATGTGTAGAGAAAAATTTATTATATTTTTAATTATAAAATATTATCATTGAAATAAAGTTAAAGCAAAAAAATGAACGGTTGCTTTATTTGAATGATTAATATATTTGAGAGAATTATGTTTTGAGATATGGATTAGGTTTTATTTAAAATTTGGTGGCCTAACTTATCGGTGATATGACCTAAAAGCTCAATTGTTAAAAAAAAAGAAAAAAAAAGTCTTGTAAGGAGTTCAAGCACACTAAATACCTCTAATTTCTCATTTTGTCTTTAATGAGGCTAATGCAAGATGACCAAATTAGCTCATAAGAATCCTAATAAACGGTATTGAAGGTTCCATTTCATAATGAAATGTATTGATATACTTGTTGCAATGGAAACATGTATGAGGAAATAAAAAAGAATGTACTAACTCTAATACATACATGTAGTATTAACCTCTAAACTTACATAATAACCGTCAAGTTTAACAAATTAAGTACCCAATTTAATGCAATAATAAAATTTAAGTATTGTTCAATACTTCTTTTAATCTTTGCCTCTAACGTGCTAATTTACAAGCTAAAAATGAGCTTTTAGGGTTTGGTTTGAGATCCAATAGAGATTTTAGAATTTTTGTTTGGCAAGGTGAAGGAGAATTTAGGGTTTTCCAAAGCGATATTGGAGGAGGTCATCACCTGATTGGATGAGAAGATTTTCATACAAGCCAAAAAAATTTACAAAATTTAGGATTTTTGTTTGGATGTAATGAAGGGGATTTCGGTTGAATAAGACCAAGAAGAGTAATTGAGGTTCAAGTGATACGTGGAATCACAAGTTGATTTTATTGTCATGAATAAACTTTACATTGCTTGGGTGTTTATTGTGGCTAGGCTCTTGCGAAGGTTGTTGTTTTTTTTTTCTTTTTTTTATACCAATTAGACTCTTAAGTTGAAATGTCGCCAAGTTACTCATCAAATTTTAATTAGAACCATATATGGGACTCAAAACATAATTCTCATAAGAGTCCCAACTAATATAATTTTTTTCAATTATTATTTTATCTTCCAAAAAGGAAATACTAAGCTTTTTTTTTTTTTTATAAAAAAAATGGTTTTTTGAATTTTGATGTGAGGGTAATTTATATTTTTTGCCTTAAGCCTTAAATTAAATTGCTTTGACTTAAAAGAAAAAATTTGAAGTTATTTGTTTTTTAATTTGTGGGTTTTCTAAGACAATTTTGTCTTGATAAATTATTTTTTTTTTTTACTTTTATCTTAATAAAAATACAATCAATTTTATATAACTTCTACTTTAAAAAAGAAATTAAACTATCTTAACTTTATATAATCCAAATGAAAATGAATTTATTATAAAGTAATGAAGTTCTTGTAAAGAAAAAAGTGAATATGATTAACTTGTTTTTCAATAAAATTTTAATCTAAAATTTTATTTTCAATGGTTACTCAAAAAATGAAACTAACAACATAAAAATAACTTAATTTAGATAAAAAAATTAATCTAAAACATATTTATAAAATTTTAATAATTTAAATCAAAATTCTACCATATACAATCACTATTCTTGCCTTATAATTCATTTGAGTCTTAATAAAATTCATTTTCATAACCTTTAGTAGATTGGTTATACAAAAATAAAAATAAATAATACTAAAAATTATAAATTTTTTTATTAAAAATGAATTTACTATAAATTTTTGAAATTCAATCTTTTACCGTACAATAAAGTCAAAATAAACTAATAGTTGTCATTTTAATTAGAACTCTAAATATAATTCATATTCATCTAAATTTCCATTACAATCAACAATTCTAATTAATTTTGAAAAATAAGTTAAAATTTTAAAATTAAAAAATTTAAAAAATTAATCTCAATAATAGAATACATATTTCAATCCCACATAAGTTTTAAGTAATTTTAATTAGAAAAAATTTAGGATAATGATTTAGTACATATCAAACTTAAGATCACAACCATTGAGAGCATATGATGAAATTTAATTTGTTAGATAGACGGTAGAGATATTGTGTCATCAAGTAACAAACAAACAAGGTTAATGTATAAAAGAATTAACCCAAGTAAAAAGTACTTGGACTTAAGTTGGCTACAACAAGAGAATCCGATCCTTTTACTTATATTTGATTTTCTTTCGTATTTTCTCCAATTACCAAATACGAGAAAATCACTTTTTCAAGGAATTTTTTTTCCCTTTGTACTTTTGAGAAGTAAACATAGCCTCATAATAAACGTGAATAAATAACCTCATGCTTTTTTCCTTTGGTATTTGTTTTTTAGTCTAAAACCTAAATAAACGTGAATTTGGCTTAATTCTAAACAAAATTTAATGTCATTAAGTATTAGACCATTAGCTATTAAATTATTTGTTTTTTATTAATATTTGAATGCGGTTAAATATTAAATCTATTTATTTTTATATATTAAAATGTATATAAAATTGATTATTATATTTTTATTTTTATTTAAATAATAATAATTTATTATTTTTCTAAACACCTCAAAATATCATAAATTATTATCATAATAATTTTTTTTACAATTATTAATTACATAATTAGTAGAAAATTAAGAATGTGATAATTAGGATTTTTAATTATACATGATTGCTAAGAAAATATTAGAAACTTTTTTAGTTAACTCTCAATATTAGAAAAATATATGAAATAAGCTCCTCTCTATTTTCATAAATTTTTCAGAAAAGAAACATAGTCTTTATGAAAAATCAAGCATAAAAGGTAAAAATAAAACAAAGTTATTGAAAGTTGTGTTGTGCCTTTTGGAGTAAAAAGGATAGTTCCCAAGCATAACATAATATTTCCTTGACCCCTTCTAAAGGGAAGAGATCCATAGTAAAACAGTTACTTTGAGAAATCAAATTATAGAGAAAACAGACACAAGTAATTGTTACTGGAAATTTGAAACTGCTAACTGCTAGAGGTCTTGCACAGGTGGTGCCTTGAAAAATTTAACTTCTATAGTTGGTTTTAATTTCACAAGCGATTTTGGGGTGTTGTGGGATCCCACATCCGCCTAGTTATATATTCATTTTCCATTTAGGTCTCAAACAGTCAAAGGACTATCTGGGCAACATGCATATTCATTACCTAAGTAATAAATGTTCTAAACCATTGCGTTAGGAACAATCATAAACATAAACGCCTAACTTTAAGCGCATAAGTTGTTATTTATTGGCCCAATTATCAACATTTAAAGTATTATAAAGGTACGTAAAATGTTACAACTCTATTAGAATAGACGTTGAAACTCAAGTATGTAAAGAGTTCCCTAAAAACACTCTAACCCATCTTTTTCAAAAACTGACTTAAGTTTCGAAGGAGTGTGTTTAAAAAAACTATCTGAACTTCGCTTGGAAGAAGCCAGCTAAAGAGGACATTATTGGCCATGTACCAATAGGGGTGATAATATTTTCACACTTAAAATCTTTTTATAGTAATTGTTTAAAAGTGGACTCTTTTAAATTACAGAAATTGTACAATAAAATATTTTTAAATTTTTTTTGTGCAATTTTTGGAATCCTGTTCAAAATTTTGCAATTTTTGGATCAACCTTTCTTCTTATAGTACCTTTTTTCTTTTCTTTTCTTTTTTTTTGGAATTTTTAAAATTATAATAAATTTCAATTTCCTTACAAGATTTTCAAACATTATGATAAATTATTTTTGGATTCAAAATTACAACACTTGGATAAAGGGAACCTTAGGCAAAAGGGACAAAATAATCTCAATTTGAAAAAAATGTCTCCCACTTATTTAAAATTGTAAATATAAACTCACATATGTTTAATTCCTCACTTGTAATAAAACTATCAACTTAACTAGACAATTTATAAAGACAAATTTGTTGTTTGCATCCAATTTTAAATATGGTATTAAATTTTTAACAATCAAATGGTAAGTTATTGCTCGGTTGAAGGAAAATTGATTTTGTCTTTTAGGGCACATGTAAAAATATTAATAATTTGCTCATTATGTATTGACCTATATTATACATGATTTGAGTATTTTCTAGTGAATAAGTGACATATTGACTTACCATACATGACTCAAGCATTTTTAAGTGAACAGGTCATTACGACATTATATCGTCATTGTGACATCTTCCAAGAGCTTTGCCATATTTTCGAAAGTGAACAATTTTAGTGTTCCATCTTATTTATCAAAGTTGAGAATTTTCAAGTGAATGAGTCATTGTGACATCTTCCAAGAGCTTGGCTATATTTTCTAAAGTGAATAATTTTAGTATTCTATCTTATTTATCAAAGTTGAGAAATTTCAAGTGAATGGGTCATTATGACATTATGTCATCGTGTGACATATTCCACAAACTTTGTTATATTTTCTAAAGTGAACAATTCTAATATTTTCAAAGTGAACAAATCATTATGACATCTTCCAAAACTGTCACATTCTAGGAGATAAACAACTTCTTTTTTTTTCTTTTAACTAATTCACCTTATTTAGGATATATTTGGAAATTGTTGTTAAATATATTTTTTTCTTTTATGGATATAAAACAATTTTTGAAGAATTTAATTTGAAAATAAAAAAAGAAGAAGGCATTTTCAATAATATTTTTATAGTATAATGAGAAATAATTGAAAACACAAAAAATATTTTTAAAAATATATATTATAGATAAGTGCACAAGACAATAATGAAGAATAATTTTCATACTTAAGCTTTTAAATAAAATTTTAATCTTGAAAAAATTGAAAAATTATTTTTAAAAATTGTTCTAAAAAATTATTTTTAAAAAAATTGTTTTAAAAAATATCATCAAGCGGTCTATCAATAATCCACCTTCATAAGTTCAAAATCCAAATGGGATTTGGAGTGGATTTAGGTCAGAGCAAAGTTGGTTGGTACCCACTGAAAAATCTTTCTCTTCATTAATTTCATTAACTCCTCTTTTAAATGACCTTTTCTGATGATCATACTTTTACTAAATCTTATTCTTACCTAACATACATGAATTCCTCAATGGTCAAAAGTAAGACATCATACTCATTATTTTCCCAATATCTTCATAATTTCCTGTCATTTTCTATTTGACCATGTTTTTTTGAAATTTATTTTTAAAAATAAGTTTAAGAAAATACCGCTAAACAAACTCATATTTTCTTTTTATTTTTTAAAATTAGTGAAAATAATTTCTACTTATTTTTAAAAAATTATTCTCTATTTTATTTTATTTTTTAAAATCGTTTTTAAAGAATAACTGTTAAATAGTGTTAGAAAATTTTAAAAACGGTTTTATGTTTTTAAAAACAGAAAACTGTTTTTAAATCATATGGCTAAAGAGGCTCTTATCCTTTAATTCTGATGAAGATAGAAAGAAAAGGAAAAAATACGAAAAACTTGAAAAGGAAAATCAGATGTTCTAAAACTTCTTGTTCCAGTGAAAATCATTACATTATCCTTCTTGTTGAAAGTTTGTTGGTGCAGGAGAGGACTTTACTTGTATGGCCCCAAATAATTTAGGCTTATTTGGGCTTCTTTTATCCTTTATGGACTGGAGCGGCCCACAATTAGCTTTCCTGGGCTTCACTAATGTGGCCCAAGTCATATGGTTTCAAACACCATGCATGAACAATTGGGTAGGGATGTATTTTAGTTTAGATCAAGGTTTTAGTTGTTTGGGCCAGCCCAAGCATGCTAAATTCTTAGACTGGGCTTTAACCGATTGTAGATCTGATTCATTTAAAATTGATTTCGGATTGGGCTGGAGTATACATCATCTGTTTGGTTCCCGGCTCCCACATTCATAGGACTACAAGGTTTACTCCACGTGCAAAGCACGTGAATGGTTATTTAATAAAGTTAATACTAAATTAATTTCTAAAATTTATTTAATAAAAATTATAAAAAAATAATTTGTCAAAAAGAAATTAGTTTTTTTTTTAAAAAAAAGAAAAATTATAAAAGTATATGGAACAATACAATTTATAATTAAATAACAAGATTATTAATTTAGACTTGTTTTATAATGGGTGTTTTAGCTTTAAAGTTATGTGTGAATTCAAACCAATAAAAACTATTATTTTATTAAATTTTCAACTCTTAATTATTTTTAAAATATTACTAATTAAGTTTAGCAAATAATATTAATATTCTACCATAAAAATGTAGTATGAAATAAAAATAATTTTATTTAATTTTTTATTTAAAATTATTATAAAATAAAATTATCAAATAATAGAAGATGTAAATATGGAATAAAAATACTTTCCAAAATGAATTTCTTATTAAATAAACTAATTTTAATTAATCTTAATTATCACTAATAAAAATTACTAAACAACATTAAATAAAAAGTCGGTTATAATTTTTTTTTGGTAAATATTTAAACAAAATATGGATAAAGGAGGTAAAAAAAGTTACATTCTGGCTTTTATAGTATAAAGATATGGAACACATTGCATTTTATGCTAATTTTTAAATAATAAAATTTACTAAACCAAATATTTTTATGTCATTTATCCATCCATTTTAGAGTTTTTATCCATTTGAGGGTGTATTTGGTTTGGGGAGAATTTGAGGGAAAGCCCGAGGGAAAGAAACTAGAGAGGAAATGTACAAAAGAAAGAAAAAGTAAGAAAAAATATAAATAGATTTAAAGTTAATAAATTATTTTTATGTGTCACTTTAAATTTATTTAACTTATTTTAATCATTTTCTATTAGGATTAAATAATTTAAAAGTACATAAATTTGTAATTAATTTTAATTATATTTGATTCTCTTTTGTATTTTACATAATAAAACCAAATATGAAAAAAATCATTTTTCTTAATAGTTTTTTTTTTTTTTTCTTAAGCATTTTCCTAAAATTAAACATAGCATTATGGTCTTTAATAGTGCCATGAATAATTACGACCAATTAGCTGAAAAAAAATATATATATATATAGTCTAGTAGCACCAAAATCTAGATCATAAATCCTTTTAATTTACAACCCATTACTTACAATTATTATTATTATTATTATTATTATTATTTAAAATAAATTAGAGATACATTTTGATTCATATCGAGGTTTTAAGCCCAAGTCTTCTAAATTCATGATTTAGGAGGATGATTGGTCTTAACTAAATGTAGATGTGAGTTTAGGACTACAAATTGGTCTAGTTAGCTTCATCCAATTTGATCTTTGGAAGGATTTGGTCACCCTTTTATGTAACTTGGGTTAAATCTAGGTTTATTTTTCTCAGCCTCATTTAAATTCGAGTTCGGCTTAGCCTAATGCCTTTGGACAACCCAATCTAGCCTGAGTATACTTGTAATGTATATGCAAGAATCAAAATAATGTGATTAAATTCCATCTTCATTTTTCCATGAAAATACGAGTGAAAAATTGCACAAGCTCCCAAAATATCCATAGTGTTCATACTTTACACTACAAAGTTGTGGGGGCCTCCCCCCACGTGTCTATACATGTGCACTTCCACGTGTCAAACCACGTGGCAGTACCCTTGCTGAACCACGTGTCACTCTCTCCATTACTGCCCAGACAACCACTAAAGTACTCAGAAACATTCTATCTAGATCGCTTGAGTTCATTGAGTGGGCAACATCTTCCTACCAGCCCCAAATCCTCCCTAATACGTGAAGCAATGGCCATTTTGACATAGAGGTGATTGATGGGACCTTCCCTCATCCCTACGTCTGTATTAGTGGACCATCACATCTTGTCTCATACCTTCAATAGGCTGATTCAGCAACAAGTTGCATCATGACGCGTCGTCTGACACAGCCACCAGCCACCCTGAACTACAATGTTTGCTTTGTCACATACTGATAAGCCATCATTGTAGTTTAGGTCAAGGCATCAACTTAACACTACAGTGCTTTCCCCCTTTGAGCACTATAAAAATCCCCTGAAACATAACTCAGGTACGCAACACAAAAAAAAGGCTCCCATATCTCTCATCTCAAAAGGTTTCTATTCATTTGTGCCTAACTTGAGCTTTGGAGGGTGTGTTCGGACCACCAGTCTGGACATCTTTTATGCAGGGAAGAAGCTAGCCCAGTCTTTAGTTGCTGGATTGGAACTTTCACTGCCGCAACCTAGGGAGAAATCTATCTTCAATTGACCCGGTATCAACACAAATCACCCATTATACCATCATGTAAATGCCACCATTGTCTTCTACTCCTTCTCCATGTAAGTCTTCTTCTGAGTATTCCATGGTAAGTGCAAAATCTATAAAGTTTACATTAAAGATTTGGATGAGATTTAGGATTCTAAACTCGCTATCAATTCTAATATCCAATAATTAATTTTAAATTATAAGCCTAAAACTATTATTACCTTTTATTCTCTTCTCATTTTTTTCTCATATTGTTGTACAACAAGCTATTTATAGCCTTATTATCAACCCTTCATTTTGTCCTCATAACACATGTTATTCATCATATTTCGTACCTTTCACCTTGTAGGTTTAGAATTATTATTGACTTTTATTTTCTTTCCATTCTTTTTCTTGTATTGTTGTACAACATGCTATATATAGTCTTGTTGTAGACCCTTCAATTTATCCTTATAGCACATATTATTCATCATATTTCATTCCTTTCACTTCGCATTTTCATATGGCATGCACTTAGGATTTCCTTTTTCTTAGCCATTCATTACACTCCATGGTGGTCCACCTATTACTCAGTTGTCACTAATTCTCGAGCCACCTTTTTAGATCTTTTGGAGGGAGTTTTTGAATTTGTAACATAATTTTAGAGGTATCTTAAAAGCCTGTTTGGTGGAGTTTTTAAAAACAGTTTCCTGTTTTTAAAAATAGAATTAAAAACAAAGTGAAATAGAGAACAAGTGAAAGTTGTTTTCACCAATTTTTAAAGACAATAGAAAAACATGCACACTTTATTATTTCTCTTCTACATAGAATCGTTATTTTTCAACTTTTTTTTTGCTAGACAAATTAACTCCAAATTAAACAAAACTTAATGCATTGGATTTGTTAATAAGTTTATTAATTTTTAAAAATAATTTAAAACTTAAATAATAAATTCATTAGTATAAAAAATTTATGAATTAAAATTGGTTTAAAATAGCTTTATTGTTTCTCTTTTATATAAAATTATTATTTCCCAATTTTTTTCTACAGGCAAATGAACTCCAAATTAAATAAGGCTTAATGCGTTAAATTCATCAACAAGTTTAATAATTTTTAAAAATAATTTAAAACTCAAATAATAAACTTATGAATGCCATAAACTTATGGATAAAAATTGATTTATAATTACTATATTGTTTCTTTTCTGCACATAATTATGCTTTTATAATTTTTCTTACCTCAAAAATGAACTTCAAATCAAGTGAAATTTTTTTATTGAATTTATTAATGAGTTTAATTTTTTTTTTTAAATAATTTAGAACTAAAAAATAAATCTAATCATTGAAAAAAATAATAATAAATGAAAATTTATATATCATAAATAATGACTTTACTATATATCCTATACACACAACTATATATATATATCTATATTCTCATTAGGTAAATAGATTAAAAATTAAGTAAGATATAATTAATAATTTAAATTCTTTAATAAATCCTTTAATTTTTAAGAATAATTTCCAATAAAAAAAATTGATTCAATTAATTGTAGATCAAATCAAAACATTCTAAAATATTATGTTCAAAATTGAGTACTACATGTGTGCATATATAATAAAAGAAACTTAATTTATTATTTATAAAATTAAATTAAATTTCATATTATTATAAATTAAATTTATAAAATTTTTATAAAATAAAAGTAAGGCATTGTTTTTAAAAATAATACAAATTCTTTCATCAAAACAAGTTTTTGTTTTTTGTTATAAAAAACTATTTTTTAAAACATCTTGTCAAACATTCTTATTTTTAAAAACTGTTTTTGGTTCTCTATTTTGAAAACAGTTTTTAAAAATAAATTTTAAAAAACACTGGCAAAAAGGCCCTAAGTGTCTCCAAAGTTTTGGCGTTCGTTTAGGCACTTTTTAGCGACCCCAAACTTATTTTGGCCTTTTTTTTTACCTATGCTGAGGGTTCAACCAATTACTATAGCAGCTTGACACCCGTTACTAAAATGGCTTAATTGGTTACTGTGGTAACTAGTTGACCGATCGAACCACTTTCCTCGATCGGTTCATCGTATTTTGGTTATTTCTCCCTTGTTTTAACTCCAATTTGAATACCCTTTTTTGTTGGTTTCCTTACATTATTCCTAGGAGTGTTTTGGAAGTGTTTTTGATGACCTTTAACCCTAGTTTAGAGGCTCCTTGATTTTAATTCTTTGTTTAAGTGGGTTTTTGGTTAATTTGAGCATAGGGCGAGATGAGGACAAGGTATATGGGACCAAAGCGCTTGCAGAATTTGGTGCCAATTGAGCTGCGGACCGATACTGATTGCTGATTATGGAAAATGAAGAGCAGATAAGAAGATACGGACCAGTCCAGTGACTGATAATTTCTAGTTGATCCTTCTATATAAGATTCAGTTATCGTTTTCATCCAACTCTTGGCAAAATTTGCTATATATGAAATTGTCTTTGAAAAAAAGTTTGAAAATGCACTGAGTGAGCTCACCTTAGTGGAATTGGATTCAAATTGGCCTACAAGAGAACGGGAAGCAGAAGACCTCAAACTTGCCGATCGGAATCAAACTACTGCAAGCCATCCTAAAAAATAAGGGTATCTATTTCATATAAAATCTTGGAGCACTATTAAAAAAGGTTGATGAACGTGGGCACAATGAGGAAACTGATTCATGACTCCACCACCCTAATTGCATTTTAAGATTTTTGCTCATTCAACAGAGCTAATGTTGAAACCTATTCTGGTTCATAAACAAGAGGCTGAACTCTCTCTGTCTCATCCTCTGAAATGGCTTGAAATAAGGAGACATTGCTTTTATTGCGTGATGTCAGTCCATCAATGCACATTTTTCTGCTGGAAGTTGAAACATAAAAATAAATAAATAAAAAAAATAAAAAAAAGAACCTCCGCTCCATGATAGTACAGAAGAAACTGATTTATAGCAAAAATGATGAAGTGAAAATTGTTTTATTTAGAACTGAAGATATTGATAAGGAGCAGAGCCAGGAAGACGATGAGGACACTAAGCTAGCTGAAGAAGTCGGTGATACCAAGAAACCTGGTGAGAATGATGAAGATAAAGAATTCGTTCATATGGAAGATTCACAAGTTGAAAAAGGAACATCTGTACAGAAAGCTTTTTTACTTGTTTTTGAAAGAATGGCAGCAAGAGAGGGTCCTATACCAAAGCTTATTCTTGCCAGCGGCTATTTCTAAGGGAATTATGAAGAACACAACAAATAATTTACAAGGTTCTCAAGATGGTTTTAGCTACAGGAATTACTTTGGCTGTTATCCTTTTCCTCGTCTTTGGGGTATTTGCTTGCTTATTCATAACAAATTTAGTAGTTCTGGAGATGGCTGGTCTGGTATATTGTTGCTGGATCTCAATTAATGAATGTCATTACATTTGTTATTGATAGACTCCACTATGGGGTTTCAAACTTTGGATATGTTGCCTACTATGTCATATTAGTTACACTAATACCTTCATTATTCCTATTTTTGGTTGCTCCTATATGCGGTTTGACTGGAGTCTGAACCAGGTTGTTTCTTTTCATGGCCTTGCGTGTTGCAGCTGGCAAATGGAAGTTGAGCACTAAAAGTGGGCCATGGAAAGTGATTAAGATACTCAAGTTTGGTCTAAAATTTTCCATCTTCTGCTCATGGTGGTGACTGCCGTTGGGGTCATGGGATATTACACATTAAAGTGCTCTAGATTTTAGTAACCAGTTGATCAACTACTTTAAGCAGTACTTCAACTTAGATTTTGTGCTGTGGTTTTCGCAAGCCTATTCTTTTATTGAGATGTTGACACTTGAGAACAAGTGGGAGCCGGGAGGTAAAATATGGTAAGGGTCTCCAATGCAACTTGCTTGTCAAAACCCATATTTCGGGCAACTCAAAATTTGGCCCATGACCCCAGGCCAAAGGTTTGACCTTAAGGGTTCCTCTTAATCTATGCTGGTAGTCAACCAAAACGCTTTAAATTTTTTTTTTCTCTACGCATAATCACACTAGAGCTCCATCCAATTAACAATCTAATTTATCAACATACTAACCACTACTCAATAGCAACCGGATATAATAATGATCATTAAAGTTTATAAATAAGAGTTCACAATTTAGCAAATTAATCAGAATAAAGTCTCATTACGTATATATAGTTTCAAAGTTTGCTAATACAAGTCCCAAAATAGTCAACATAACAAATACACTACAATTCACTAAGTTGCTCTAAGATCTCCTGGGGCATCCTAAAATCCTCCCTGCCCCACCTATGGATTCTCATGAGTCACATCTGCATCTAAAAAGATGTAAAAAGGAAGGGTTGAGCATTCCACATTGCTCAGTAAGGTGCCTTACACTCAAGGGGATAATTGGGATTACTAAGTTCCAACTTAATACAAAAGAAACATTCCACTAGCGTTGATCAACTCACATATTTTAATTTCTATAATTATAACAATTTCATGATTTTCAACAATTAAATAAAATGCATATGGATATGTGACACACAATCATACAATGCACTGTTGTTCTCGGGCTTTCATCGAAGGATATGCATCCGTACCCAAATACACTCCCCATTCAAAGTCTTCTCGGGATAAATTTTTGGGTCTTTCACCCTAGGGATCTCTCTCCCTTCTTAATTCACCCTACACAGACTTTTATTTTTTATTACTATTTCATTTTTATTTCTTTTTCCATTTCATGCACTTTTCTCAATTTTTATTTTTTCCTTCACACAACCATGATGCAAATGAAATACAATGAGGTCAATTATCTAATTCACAAATATCACAATATCAAATAAAAATTTCCAACTAGTTTAAATATCATTGAAATTACAAGCATACCATAATTCCATAATTTTCCAACAACCCTAATAATTCCAATAATCAAATATAATTATTTTTTTCACAATAAAATTACCAAAAGCAACCAAATAAATTTCCAATAATTCAAATATCAATTAAACATAATCTATACCAAAATTCCATAATTTTCCAACAACTCCAATAATTCCAATAATAAAATATAATTATTTTTCCACAATAAAATTACAAAAAATATTCCAATAAATTCTCAAAAATCCATATATCAATAAATTATAATTTATACCATAATTTCATTTATTCTCAAAAATCCCATTAATTTTAACAACCAAAATGTAATGATTTATCAACCAAAAAAAATTCCCCGTCATCACCAAATTTCCAAAAATATTCCCAAATCATCCAATAAAATTTTCTATATCATAAATATTACCTATTTAACTCATAACAACAAAATTTATAATTTTTTTTTCAAGAAAAAAGCACTTAATTAAAGTTTTAAGATTAAGTCTCCCTACCATAGATCTATCAATCAGACCGTTGAAAACAAAATCAACCATTGTAGAAACATTCCTCACGTCGAGTAGAATTCTCTCTCAAAATTCCACTCAAAATAGAGCTCATTTGGCTATCCAAACGGTTGGCCAAAGAACGGAGAAATATTTTTCTCCCCTACATGAGCTCACTCTCCCTCCATTTTTTCTCTTTCTTTTCTTTCCCTTTTACATTCTTCTTCCTTTTATTTCCAAAGCCCCCAGCCACAAGTGGCCCATGGCCCAAACACCACTCAAAAGCTTTAACCCTGTTTGATTTCCTTTGTTTTTATTTTTCAATTCATTTCCACTTCTTTCGTTAATTTATTTTCCATTTCACTTGATTTTCATTTGTTTTTTTAACAACACACAAAATAAATTAACAAACACCATCCCAAAAAATTTAATTTTCTCAAATTTATTATTAAGCAAATTAATTTTTACTTAATTACTTTATTTTTCATTTTTTTTCATTTTCGCTTTTTGTTTTTGGAAATTTTCAATTTCTAAGATCCTAAGAAATTTTCTACTATAAAGCTGACGTAGTATAAAAAACTTCAACTCGCTTAATTGGCCAACAAAATATTTTGAATTCCGCCAATACAAAATTAACACGTGTTCTCCAATCACTTTTTTTTTTTTTTTTTTTTTACTTTTCAATCATCATTTAATAGAACACTTTTCAAACTAAAAATTCTAACGTGGCCTAAAATACCCGTTTGTCTTCAAATACACTAGGAACAAGTCCAAACCCGCATGCTCTCCCCACTTGCAGCTTCGCCTCAACCAAGTCTTTTGCTTCATTTTCTTCCTTTAGATTTGCAATTCACCATCTCTTCTGCCACCTTTTTTTCTCCTCACGGTGAGCTTCTCCTTTATTTTTGCATGGATTTACATGCTTTAAATTGGGATTTAAAAACTTTTCCATTAAAATAATATTTTTTTTCTAATTTAATCCTTTTGAGATTCTAGACTAATAAAATTCAAGTTTTAATAGAACTTTTTGCTACCATATTTCTTATGGCAAGCATTTTTTACCCTTTTTTTCCTTGAGTTTTAATAATTTTTTTATTTTCTCATTTTTAATAAACATGAATAAATTCTATAATTCCAAAAATAATGGAATTCATCTAAATTCCAATGATTTCTCTATTACCATTAGGAAGATGAGATTTATAGAATTAATTCATACAAAAATAAATTGGGCCTTGATGGAGGTCCAACATCCACGATATCCTCTTTGATAATAATTCAAGTAAAATGTATGTTTAGTTTTGATTGACTTTGATATGTTTTATGATATATGAAATTATATTATACCTGTTTTTATACATGTTTTCTATGAAGCGCTTTGTTCGCTACTTAGGTATGTTAACTCCTCTATTGTTTTATTCACTTGATTATTTTATGATTCATTTTTTTAGCCATAAACACTTAATCCTTGGTATCCATTGATTATCTGATCAATTGTCATACTTGTCTCACCTCAATTAATGGAGACATGTCTTAGGGGCTTAAAGGGGTGTCATGGTTTACCACCATACCTTTCCAATGGGTAACTTGACCTCACACATAGATTTGATTTTTCATAGACTTATTTTTCCTTTTAGGAGTTGCACTTATGATTTTCTTTCTTATTTTGTTTTCCTTTTAAAAATAAAACAAAAATAAGTGGTGACTCCAAATCTTTTCTAAAAACCAGTTTTTCACAAATAAAAAAAGGGAGTCTTGCCATCAAGTGGGATTGCACATGAAAAATAGAGGTCTACACCATTATGGCAGGGAGTTACAATCTAAAAATGGTCATTATTGGCGCAATTACTATTTGAAAAAGTGCATTTTCTTCTATTTTCTATCTGAAAATATGTTATACAAGGAAATAATTTTTTTTTTATAGTATAATATTTTTCTTGTTAACCTCAAATCAACTTGCCCACCATACCGGATCCATACAGTCAATTTATTGTCCTTCATATATACCATGGAGATTTAAGTAACTCTTGCAAAATTGCAATTCAATACCAATTTAGATTTTATAGTTTTTAGGCTTTTAAAATTAAGTTTTCTTATATTAGTTCAATAAATCATTTGATTGGTGGGAAAGAAAAGGAAAAGAATGTATGAACCTGCATTTTTCATGTGTCCCCACTTGATAACAAGACTCACCTTTTAGTAAAACACTGATTTTTGAAAAAGATGGAATTGCCACTTATTTTTATTTATTTTTAAAAGAGAAAATAAAATAAGAAATAAAACCCTAAAAAATACTTCTTATTTTTGGAAAAACGTGTCTTTGAAAACCCAAATCTTAAGTCCGGAGGTTAGGTTACCTATTGGGAAGATACTATAAAGTAACACCCCTCTAAGCCTTGAAAATAGGTTTCTACTGACTAGGTTGAAACAAACATGACAATTGATTAATAAATCATGGATACCAAAGATAGTTAAGGTGATTACATCTAAAGTCTAACAATATTCTATTCATATCAAATCAATCATATCCAAGAAATCAAGCACACGAGAGGAAAATATATGCGTACCAGAGCTGCATCCCAAAGCACTTTCATGAAAACATCAAAGTTAGTTTGACAAACAATGCAACATACAATATACAATTCATCTCATTTAAGAAAACCAAACAATGACCAAAGCATAGGAAAACATAATCATACATGAATAGGTTTATAAACTAAATATGTCCATTTATAGAACTAAAAGGATAAAAAGTGTGAGGGATGTACCTAAATAGCATGCATAATTTACAAGGTGCTTGAATATAACTTGAGGAGTTAGCTTACAAGCAATAATAATTAGTAGAAAAATAACATGATTGAAACCTTATATACTAAACGATATATTTACAACTTAAATGAAATGGCAAGAGTCCAAAGAAACATCAACTATCACATATGACACACAATACAACCCATTGTTAAGATTAACTAATGTATAAGATAGCTAGGAATGCCAAAATTATGGACTAAGACGAAATATGCAGCAAAGGGGTAAAACAGTAGCACCCACTAGAAAATTCCTAAATAAATATCTAAAAGCATCAGTTCATCATGAAAAAAAATAGGAAACATCCTCAATATGTCTATATTTCATTACACAAGCTTATCTCAAAATAAGTCAATTAACTCTAGATTAAATAAACATGTGAGCACTATACAGAAATTCCAACACACAATCATAACAAAAAGTTCACAAAACAAATCCTAAAAAAAATCTAAAATGTGAATTTAGTTGCAAAACTTTTCAAGGAACATCTCCTCATGTCTAGTTTATTATCAAAGTGGCCAAACATATTATTAACGTTCCATTTAATTCCAGTTTATAAAAATATCTCAAAAGGTCCAAAATAGGACATAATTCAATGATATGCATAAATTGAATTTTTTAACCAAACTAGATGTATGATAAAATCATGCAAAATAGCACAGAATATATTCAAAATGTCTATTTTATAAGAAAAATAATTTCAAAGCAAGAAGGCATGCAAATCAATTTAAAAACAAACAAATAGCCTTTCTGTTCAAAATTGGGATAGTCAGTGGGTGTGATAAAGAAAAATTATATCTTTCAATTAGGAGCATATTTCTTTTCAATGTTTTATGTGTCTAAAATCAATTTTGGAAAGTCTAGAATTAAGGAAAAATACGAAAACAATTTATAAATTTATTTAATAATTAAAAAAACACAAAAACTATATGGGTTCCAGAATTAGGCAAGAATAGAACCTGTCAAAAGATTATCTCATAACTCCTACTTCAAAATTGCTTTTCAACTCAAACAAGGTTCTAAAATCATGTTCAAGAAGTCTATAATATCATATAATCACAAGAAAATTTTTATGATCATTATAAGTAGGTTAAATTGAAATTTCTTTTTAGAGACGCAATAAATTGAACAAGTTGGTGACATAAGGTTTTTTAAAAAAAGGATTTTTACGTAGGGGCTTCTCCAAAATCATAATCATTGGCTCTAATTTTCATATGAAAATTTAAAATTTTAAAATAATATAAACAATAAAATAATGTGAAAAAATAATTTTCTTTAATTTATATGTGATAAAATTCATAAAAAAAATAAATATTTTATTTAACATAAATATATAGATATTATGGGGAGTAATGGGTCAAAATGGCCCTTCCCTGAAACAAAATGTTCAAAATGGCCTCCTTTTCAAACTATTGTTCAAACTAGCCCTTTTGAATCCACGTCAGCATACAAAGTAATTTTTTATTCTTTTTATTTTTTACTTTCCCAAACTTCAGCTGCATATTTACTTTCCCAATCCCAAACTTCCATCCGAGCTGCTCTCTTCCCCCGTGCTCTGCGTGTGGATTTTTCGTTAAAAACCCTAGCCCCACCAGTGGGCCACTGAGGGAGACGTTGGAGCTACAACTTCCATCCGAGCTGCTCTCTATTCCCAGCCCGTGCTCATTTTTCCTTAAAAATCCTAGCCCCACCAGTGGGCCACTGAGGGAGACGTTGGAGGTTGAGGTCAGTGTTAATTTTTTTCAGATCTGAGCTTTTTTTTATCATGTGTTGTTAGTATTTTTATTTTTCCCGTTGGATGCTGAGAAAAGTGGGAAACGAGAATGAAAACAGAAAGAAAAAAATTCTTGATTTTTCCCGTTTCTCAGTTTTGATTTAGGGTTCTTGAAATTTAAATCCAATGGCACAACAGCAAAGAGACCCCTAAAACGGATCCAGAAAACGCAGAGAGCAAAAGAAAAGCAATTTTTTTGGTTTTCCTTGGGGGTTTTGCATGGATTTTCTCGGAAATCAAACGAGGATGAATTTTCCCGGAAATCGAATCGGGCATGGATTTTCTTGGGAATCAAAGGGGGGTTGTAAAAAAAATAATAATAACATGATTAGATTAGTACCTGCGAGGATTGAGAGTGGCAGAGTGAGAGAAGGGCTTTTTTAGGGATTCTCCCGGCTGGAGGGCAACTTCAGAAAAGGGGTTCTTCATGCCCGACTGAGAGAAGTGGGTGGCCTTTTGATTTTTAGATTTAATACAGTTAAAAAAAAAAAAAAACAAATCATGAGAACAATTTTATCTCATCTTAATAGAATATATTATAATTTTTAATAAAATTAAACATTAAATAAAAAAGATATTAATAAAAATAATTTTTTCATATTATTATTATGAAATTTTCCTGTGGAATTATTATTATGGGTTTGTTTTGGTATTGGTATATCAGCTTATCACTTTTCCTATGGAATTAACTGAATTTATTAAATTTATATTAATATTATTAAATTTTCCTATTGATATTAAGTAAATTACTAAATTTATAAAATATTTATTTATTTGAGTATTTAAAGGAATAAATGAATATAAGAATTAAATTTTGAAGGTGTAGTAGAGTCATTTTTATAAATATATTATATTTAAATACTTCACTTTTAAATAAACTTTATACAGTTATGCATGATGGTCATTAATCGATTATCAAATTTCAATTAGAAAAATTTCTCTTTATCCATCAAAAAAAAAATTTCAATTAGATAATTGCTGGCTTTTGAATAAGACAAGGGGACCCACCCTAGTAACTGTTAATTATTCAAATCAAAAGGGTAGTTGGTTGGTTTGAAATTTGAAACTTTGGAATTGGAATAGTTGTTTTATTGTTTGTTTTTTATATTGAGTGGAAAAATCAAAGTAAATACTTAATAATGGATGGTAATAATAATATGTTAGAGGCAATTAGTGACATTAGATAATATTTGTTGTTATGTTAGAGGTGATTGATGAATTATATGGTGTTTGTTAATGAATCCTGATAATAAAAGTTTCTAGAATGTTAAAAAGATAAACATAATTTTTAAAAATATTTAAATATAAATTTTATACCTTTCAATGTAATTTATCTATATTTTGAAAATACAAACTTTTATTAAAAAACATACGATAAGATAATAAAATAATTACTTATATTTTATAATTCATGTTTAGAAAACTTCTAAAATATGAGTAAACATTTTTTTTTTAAAAAAAAGCCAGATTCTTAAAGTACAAACACTTTCTCTTTAAAAAGACTTTTGTATTTGGTTATATAAAAAAATTTACTTTTTATTTAATTATAATTTTTAAAGATTTCAAAATTACCCATACTTTTAATAAAAATATTATTAAAATAAAATAGTAAAAGTAAAAAATGAATGGTCCAACTCTACAAAAATCTATTCTAAAATAGACCATATACCTCATGTTTGATGACTCCACTTAGACTACTAGATTATGGATGTGATGGGAGTGGAGGAGGATGAAAGGGAGGCCAAAAGTGAACCCATGTGGAAAAACTTTGATTATGGGTTGGAGAAATTGAATGTGGGTAGGGACCATATTGTTTATGTGATCCTTTGTCAATTGGGTTGTACGTCATTTTCGTGATCCAAAAGTTAATCATCCTAATTATCAAATTAGAAAAATAAACTAAACGTGTTTGCAACCTAAACACATGTAATATCATCCTACTCTTTGCTTATACACTTATTTGCTTATAAATTGCTTTTATTTGAGTTGAATTTATTATTTAGACATGAAGTTTTGTTACATTCCAATATTTCAGGCTCGTTCTTCTTCAGACCCACCATCAGCCCAACCCCTTACCTCTTCAGACCCACCATCAGTGTAGATTGACACAGCTACTCAGCTAGATTTACCGTCGGCCATTCCGAGGGGCAGGCGAAGCCTACATCGACCTAGATTGCTACCTCCACCACTACCTCTATTTCCGGCTCCAGCCCCATCGCAGATAGATGTTCCTCATGTGTCACATGCAGTACCTGCTACAGTTAAAGAGGAATGTCCAAAAAAGAAGAGAGTACTAGTTACACATAGGTTCTCTCCTTATGGAGGCATGTGAGATTATATATGTTTTTTATTTTCCACTATATTACTGTTTAGTGTTTATTTTTTGTGACTTTGATTAAACTATAAAAAATTACATTTTGTAGTAGACTATTTGTAATTAATTTCATTAACTAATTTTGTCAAAAAATTTATATATGATAACTACGGCTTAAGAGTATACTATTATTTCGATAAAGATAAATTTGACGTAATACAAATAAATTAATATCTTAAAAAACAACAAATTAAATATTTTAAATTAATAAATTATATAATTTTATATATTATTTATATGTTACATAAGTTTATTATTTCAAGATTATTAATCATTTATAATATATTTTATTTATCAATTTATGTTTGTTGAAGTAATACTAGATTTTTCATTTTAAATATAAATAATTTATTATTTAAGTATATTTTTAGAATTTCAATCATAAATTGTAATTTTATAGTTTTTAATTAAATTTGAAAGTAAAAAAAAAGTATAATTGAAATCTTAGTTATCAACTGCGGCTTAAGAGTATAGTATTATTTCGATAAAGATCAATTTATCATAATCCAAATAAATTAATATCTTAAAAAACAACAAATTAAATATTTTAAATTAATAAATTATACAATTTTATATATTATTTATATGTTATATAAGTTTATTATTTTAAGATTATTAATCATTTATGATATATTTTATTTATCAGTTTATGTTTGTTGAAGTAATACTAGATTTTTCATTTTAAATATAAATAATTTATTATTTAAGTATATTTTTAGAATTTCAATCATAAATTGTAATTTTATAGTTTTTAATTAAATTTGAAAGTAAAAAAAAAGTATAATTGAAATCTCAGTTATCAACTACGGCTTAAGAGTATAGTATTATTTCGATAAAGATAAATTTATCATAATCCAAATAAATTAATATATTAAAAAAAAACAAATTAAATATTTTAAATTAATAAATTATACAATTTTATATATTATTTATATGTTATATAAGTTTATTATTTTAAGATTATTAATCATTTATGATATATTTTATTTATCAGTTTATGTTTATTGACGTAATACTAGATTTTTCATTTTAAATATAAATAATTTATTATTTAAGTATATTTTTGAAATTTCAATCATAAATTGTAATTTTATAGTTTTTAATTAAATTTGAAAGTAAAAAAAAATTATAATTGAAATCTCAGTTATCAACTATGACTTAAGAGTATAGTATTATTTCGATAAAGATAAATTTATCATAATCCAAATAAATTAATATATTAAAAAACAACAAATTAAATATTTTAAATTAATATACAATTTTTTTAATAAATAAAATATTCATTTATAATATCTTCTATTTATCAACTTAAATTTGTTGAAGTAATATTAGATTTTTAAATTTAAATATAAATAATTTATTATTTAAGTATATTTTTAAAATTTTAATCATAAATGGTGTAATTTAATAATTTTTAATTAAATTTTAAATTATAAAAAAAAATTTAACTAAAGCCGCAGTTGGCAAAAGCGGTTTTAGTGTAAAACTGAAGCCGCAGTTGGCAACTGCGGCTTTAGTGTAAAATGAAGCCACAGTTGGCAACTGCGGCTTTAGTACAAAAATGAAGCCGCAGTTACCAACTGCGGCTTTAGTGCAACAATGAAGCCGCAGTTGCCAACTGCGGCTTCAACTAAAAAAATGAAAAAAAAAATATTTTTAATTACATGGCGCCTACGTGGATTCAAAAGGGCTAGTTTGAACAATAGTTTGAAAAGGAGACCATTTTGAACATTTTGTTTCACGGAAGGGCCATTTTGACCCATTACTCTATTATGGGAGTACATGTAGGTGAAATTATTTTCTCAAAATTTCAGGAAATTTTGAAAAAAAAAAAAGATATTGTTAAAAAGAATAATTTTAAAACCATATTCATTGTGATTCTAAAGAAAATTTTAAAATCCACAGTTAATGACTATGGTTCTAAATAAAATTTTTAAAAATAATTTTAAAATCACAATACTAATTGTGGTTCTAAAAAAAAAAATTGTAAAACCACAGTTAAGAATATTTTTCAAACCATAGTTACTAACTGTGGTTTTAAAGAAAATTTTTAAAATGTTTTTAAAATCACAATTACTAACTATGGTTCTAAAAAAATTTTAAAAATAATTTTAAAGTCACAATACTAACTATGGTATTAAAGAAAATTGTTAAACTATAGTCATAAATTATGATTTTAAGGATATTTTTAAAATCACAGTTAACTATGGTATTAAAAAAAATTGTAAAACTGTAGTTATGGATTGTGATTTTAAGGATATTTTTAAATCCACAATTACTAAGAGTATGTTTGGTAGTGATTTTAGGAAGTGTTTCTGACGTTTCTAATATTTAAAAAATTTTCTCTTTAAAGTATTAGAAATTGTAAAAACACTTCCTAAAAATTACTATCAAACACACTTTAATTGTGGTTTTAAAAAAAAAATTAAAATAATTTTAAAATCATAATACTAATTATGGTGTTAAAGAAAATTGTAAAATCACAGTGGTGATTTTAAGAATATTTTTAAAACCATATTCACTTTCTATGATTTGATGGTTATTAGGAAAATTTTAAAACCATTACAGGGTTAAAAGGACTAGGATGGTAAATATTTTGAGAGGGGTACTATTCCCGTTAGTTTTTTTCCTTCCAAAGTATTATTTTGGCCTTCAACTCAATGGAAATGGGGAGAATCCAGGGACCACCTGAATTTGGGGAGCAACAATGAAGACCCGCCAACAGAAACCTCTATCGCCCTTCAAATTCCTCATTATATATACCGTTTCCGCCAACTGCCGTTACCGCCAATCTCTCCTCCAATGTCCTCCTCCTCTTCTTCTTTGGCAGCCTCCGCCTCACGGCGTCTTCGCCACCTCCAGTCTCTGTCTTCCAACAAGACCTGCGTCGACTGCCACCAGAAGAACCCCCAATGGGCTTCCGTCTCCTATGGCATCTTCATGTGCCTCGACTGCTCCGGCAAGCACCGCGGCCTCGGCGTCCACCTCAGCTTCGTCCGCTCCGTCACCATGGACTCCTGGCCCGACTCCCACCTCAAGAAAATGGAGGCCAACTCCGGCGGCAACGACGCCCTCAACGCCTTCCTCTCTGCCCGCGGCATCCCCAAGGACACTGATATTCCATTGAAGTACAACTCCAACGCCGCAGCCCTCTACCGCGAAAAGGTCCAAGCCATCGCCGAGAACCGACGCTGGACTGAGCCACCGGTTGTGAAAGAGTCGGTGGTAAAGCCACGCAGTGTTAACAGTAGTTCTGAGACGAAGGTGGATGGGGTTCGCAGGAATCACTCGGTGGCTGATTTTCGGGCAAGTGGAGGGACGAATGGGCTGAGCCGGACGTGGTCGGCTTCGGACATTCATGAGAAGGTTCAGGCGTCAATGGACGGGAAGGCAGAGTTTTTTGCGAGGAAGGTTTCGCAGAATGCAACGCGGCCGGAGGGGCTTCCGCCTTCTCAGGGAGGCAAGTATGTGGGGTTTGGATCAACGGGGACAAGACCCATCTCCAGGGCTGGTTCTCAGTCGGATGTGATCTCGGATGCTGTTTCAGCAGTTTCTCAGGTAAATATCACTGCATCGATAATGGAAGATTTGTTGCTATATATGGGTTTGTCCTTGTTCTTAGTTGATTACTACAATGAGCTTAAAGGAAAAAAATTATCCGTACTGCTTTTTTTCCTTTTTAATTGTTGTTTGGTTGCTGAGAATGTTTCCAAGTTCATTTTTGTATAAACAATGCCTTTTGGTACTCTTATCAGAAAAGGGTAAAAGCTACATGCTTAGTTTTGGATTATCTGCACCCAATTGTACTTTTTTTTTCTTGCAGTTAACTAAACCCATATATAATAACAATCAGAAAGGTTTTCACCTTCCTATTCTCCATAAGACTCAATAAAATCCGATCTATTACATTTCTTTTCCTGATACTTTGATGTAATGGTGGTTTTGTATGAATTGGCTTGAAATATTGGGCTCTTCTCCACATGGGCTTGTGCCTAGTTTCTTAGAAGACTTCTTTTTCTCGGAAATAATTATTTGTAATCAGAAAAACTGAAAGGTGTTTCTGGTTATTATTACATTAGGAATGGAGGAAAAACCATAAGATTCAAATGGACTAAGGCCTGCATCACCACATCAGGATTTTTGTGACTGTCTGATGCCTTAATTCCTTTACCTGGTGTATAATGGATCAATGTGTGTCGTGTTCCTTGTTTTCTACATGATCAATGGGTTGGGCTAAAATACTGCCTGACATTTCGCCGTAATTCTAGATCACTGCCTCTGTTTTTTTTTATTTTTGACACACCAACCATATGACACTCTCTTTTAATATAAAAGTAAAAAGACATGTTCACATGTTATGAATGTGACCCTGTTGTATGTTTTTGCATGGAAGACCCTTTTTCTTTTCCCCCGACATAGGCATGTGTGTGTGCATTTTTTTTTCTAACTTTCAGCTGCAGAGAAAATAAGGCTATAAGATTTTTTATAGGTTCATCACATTGTATTTTTCTAGCTTTAGTGTGCAGCATGTTAAAAAGTATCCAAGCTTCAGGTGGTTTCCAATTTCTTTTCAAACGACTTGGCCTAAGAGACATTTGCTTTGGGTTGGTCCAGAACTCTATTATATCCTTTCTTGATGGTGTATTGATTTCATAGAACAAAACCCCTTTGTTAAATCCACACTCAATGGTTAGTATCAATTTAAGGGGTTGTCTGAACCTATGTAGTTTATTGACCAGGCTCTGCAGAACTTCTTGTGACACTCATGATCATACTTGGATATACCTATATACAAGGAGCACACATGATTTCAATGTTATACATAAGTTAGGGAACATGATTTATGTTGTATGTGATAGAGGGGAAAAGGGCGAAAAAGAAAACAAAGGGCAAATGAAAATGCAGGAAAAAAACAGTTGGTTTGCCTGGTTTGAGCACATGTCAACTTGTATGCTTCCACCAATTTAAAGAAGTCCTGCAGCATGATACATGACTGGGTTGAAGATTTTGCAGGATGGGGAAATTTGGTAGTTTTGATGATTGTGGTGTCAAAAGGTTGGAAAGGGATGTTACATTGAGCATGTATCAATTTGTGAATTGAAAGATCATTCATCACGAAACTTTTGGGCAAATAGTACTGTAGAAAATGTACTTGTGATGCTTCTGCTAATGTTGGGAAACTTATTTCATTGTTGCTGATTTTCAGGGCTTTGATCTATTTTCTATGGCTGCATCCTCTGCAGTGCAGTCTGCTGCCAATGCTGTCCAAGCAAGCACAAAAGAGCTGACTTCCAAGGTACTCACCAGTGCTTTCTTCTTTGGACCATCTACACTTCCTATGCTATTTCCTTCTGTTCTCCTTGTGACCAAGATGATTTTAACCAGTTAACACCAATCAATTTTCTCATGTTTGAAAGATAAAATAGACTTTAAGAATCCAACCATATCACAAGATTCGATTTTAAGATGATGCAACACTTGGCAGGTGAGAGATGCCGGCTACGATGAGAAAGTAAGCGCGGTAGCTTCAAAGACCACTGAACTTGGACAAAGGACATGGGGAATTGTGAAGGATGTAATGGCACTGGCCACACTAAAAGTAGAAGAATACACCAGAGATGGAGCCGAGTCCAAGTCCGGCCAGGAGAATAATGGTAGTTTTGGACAGAGTCCTGGAGAAAGCAAATGGAATTCAGATAATGCCAATGCTGGAGAAGATCCTAGAGGAACCCAATGGAATTGGAATGATGACAATTTTGGACAGTACCATGCAGAAAGCAAATGGAATTCAAATAATGCCAATGCAGGGGATTGTCCTACACAGAACAACTGGAATGGCTCACCCCATAAAGGATGGGATGATTGGGGACCAGATAGCCCTGTTGCTGCAAAACCCAACAAAAGCAAAAGTGAAGAAGTCTGGGTCGGATGGGATTGATTAGTGTTAGAGAGTTGAATTACAGTTGCATCAAATTGCAGTGTCCTGAGCAGGAGATTGTTGTTTTTGATCAGGTAGCTGTTTTCTGGTCCATCATTGGGAGATGAAGTTTCTCTTGCTCAGGCAAAATCTTTTGTAAAGATTCAATAAGTTGATTTCTTCAGAATTAGTGGGCACTTAGAGATAATCTGGGCATATCACACTCCTTTGTTTTGGCTCCTCACCTGTGTGTACTACTACGAATCTGCAACACTGAAATGAATCCCTTTTGAAAGTAGTTTACGTAGGGCGCATGTGGAGAATGTTGCCTGGAATTTGAACCACCTCATCATATCATGAATAGCATTTCCATGAATAAATTGTCAGGATAATATGGAATGCATGGCCACAAAGACTAAGCAAAGTAGAACAACCATTCTCCATTAATATTACCTAAGCTGCCCGAATCGAGTTTACATAATTCGAGCAAACACGCAATGTGATTGAAATATTTGGTAAAATACAGAGGATACCATCCATTTCCTTCCAAATTGAGAGGTAAGAGCAAGTAGTTTCATAACAAATACAAGTCACAGAGGCTTGTTCAATGGCAATACAACAGGGCCCCCCCTTTTGTTCTCTTAACAGAAATTGTATTGGACATTGTTGAATTAATGGGAGAATCTCCCTAATAGCTAAATTAATTTGTTTCTTCTCACTGAGAGTCCAAAGATAAGGACTGGCGGAATCATTTACCAATGGGAGAAATGTTTAGTATGATGTTAAAAATAAGCAGGCAAGCCAATATAAAAGTAGAGTCCTTTCTCGTATTTTGGGAAATGTATTCCCAATTGTAGTAAGGCTAAGTGAGAAGAGACTACCACAGCTGAGTCACTTGTCTTACCTCACAAGACAAAAGATATTGGCTTCCGAAGTACAAAATGGTCGGTTTTGAGATCACTTTCTTTTCACTTTTCCCTGATTTTCTTTCTCTTTCTCAGCTTTCTTTCTGTTTTCTGATTCCTTCTCTTTTCTTTCGGCAACAAAGCAGGAAAACCAATACGTAAGACAGAAGGTACTCTCAAGTCTCAACCACAAGATTCTTTTCCAATGGTTCTATCCCAACTTTAACTGCTTCTTAGTTTTTACTGTGAGAGACGGTTTGCCTCCAAGCGCCTTTTGGTCCACTATGCAAAACCATTAGAAGGCTAAATCTAGTTAGGATGGGGTTAAGTTTTTTTGGGCACTGTCCCATCCAGTCCCGGATGATATATGGGTTACAAGTGAATTTACATTTTAAAAAAAAAATAGATCCAAGTCGGGTTAGCATCGATAAGAGTAATCCATCCCATATTAGTTCAAGATAGGTTACTCTCATCCAATCCAATCCATATTATTTAAACCCGTTTTCATCTTCGTCCCAAAAAATTCAGGCCGGGTTAGGGTATTGCATTACTCTGCTCAAAAGAAATTCTTGTATTCATCTTATGTTACCTTTAGAAAAGAAAAATCTTTTAGAGAGGAAGAATCAATCCTAAGGTAAATTTGGAGTTAAACTAGCGTGACCATATACATGATGGGTATAAAGCATGGTCTTTATTGGGTCAAAATTAGTAGCTTATGCCTTAAGCCCTACCAAAGCCTTCTCCACAAGTGATTCCCTAATAATTAATGTAAAACCTGTTCCCACACTGACAAATCTTACGTATTTTAGCCCCAATTACCTTTCATTGCAATGAATCAGAATTTAGGGACAAGTCAGAATAAGGGTATGTACCAAAACAAGTAAAAAATTAATAGTGGCATGCCCTTTTCCCATCAACATCAAATGGTGGGAAGAGTAGTGCCTCATTCCTCATTCCTCATTTTTATGCCTAATCATACCTTTCCATTAATTCTTATTTTTATGCCTATTTAACTAATTTTTAATGTATGTATATATAGTTGGCAATTGGGTAGTATTAATTAAAATATGCCCCACAATATATAGTCAATTATTATTATTATTATTATTATCTTTAATGTCCAGCTATTTTGATTCCCGAGGCCTTTTGGTTTATTCTTTTAGAAGATTGCAGGCCTAGATTTCACAAAGAAGCCGCAGTGTTGAGGCTCGAAGGTTTGATGGAATAACCTTGTGGAATATTATAATAACCTTTATGAATAATACTACTACTGATTCATACCATTGGTTGTTGTGAGATTTTCCACATGAGGAAACAATGAAAGAGAATTCTTTGGGCATGATTTGGAAGTGTTTTTTAAAATAGATTTCTACAATGGAAAACATAAAAAATCAAAATTTATTTTCTTTTTTTAAAATAAAGTATCGTTAGATAATATCTTTTAATTATTTTATATTATTTTTAGTTATTTTAAAAAATAATTATATAAATATATAGAATAATTAAAAATAAAATACTATATATAAAAATTATTTTTAAAATATATATAAAAATATTAAAAACATTTTAAGTTTTTAAACAAAACTTTTGTTCTTGAACAATTTTCAAAAACTATTTTTCATAATTATTTTTAAAACAATTAACAAATAAGCCCATTATTTATAAGATTGACATGGGAATTATAAAAATTTAAAGTTAGAACTTCAAAATATTAGAAAAAAATAATAAAATTAATTCAAATTTTTTTTTTAGTTTGAAGGAAAATAAATATTTTAAAATTTAATTTTTTTTTATTTGGTTTATTAACATGCAAATTAGGAAGAAAAATTCATACTAAAAATATTTAAAAATCTATTTTCAATTTTATAAAAATGAATATCCCTTGTCAAATTTCAATTAAAATAAAAACAAATAATTCTTTTTTTAAAAACCCATTTAGCCTCTATCTAAATTTTTCCTTTTTTATTTTATTTTTATTTAATTAGTTATCTTGAACTTATTCCATCTTCTCAATTTCTCATTCTTTGATTGTGCATGTGCATCTTTTTTCAAAAGCTCATCTATCTGTACAATATACATGCTTGATTATGAATTTTCTCTAACAAAATACATTACAATATTTACAATATTGAATTCTCATCAATTAGATCAAGAGGGTTTTCTTTGTTTTTTTTTCTTATACAAGAGAGAAATCTCATTGGTAGAATTTTTTCACTTGAAGATGAAGTTTGTATAATAGGTAAATTCCATTATTCTTTTAATCAAAATAAGTTTTTATGTTAATCACACTTTTGTAAATGGTTAATCTAATTTGTACATGAAAATCTTTAATTAATTAGTTCAAACTACATATGATTAGATGATAAAATAATGGAGAAAGACTTTGTGATTAGTGTTAAATTTCTTCTAAATTTCCTCATCTTATGGTGATTGGAGCATCTTGGAATAGGAATTAACCCATATATATCTACTAAAAGATTGTGTATTATTAACTAGGGAAAAGGCAACTATTATGATTACAATTTTTTTTTTTAAGTGTCAATGATAACTTCAATCATTTAAGCTCATTTGTTGATCATACTTACTATTTAAATTTATTTATTGACCATATAGTTCAACTCCTATTTGATAACAAGACCAAAGCATTTTAAGTCATATTTAATATATTAAATTTGAGAATATGATATTTTGTCTTTCTGTAAAATTTTACTGTAAGTTTGCAATGTTTTTAAGAGTATATGCGTTATAATGACTATTGAGTTTTTATGATAATATATTTTATTTGTGGAGAGAAATCAATCTTGATATTAAGGATAGACATGAGAAAATCGATCTAAAACTTCTAGTAAGCGAAAGTGACATCTTGTGTCTTCTAGTTGAATATGTCAATTTTTCATTTATTTTTTTATTTTGTCTTATTGTAGCACTTAATAAGGTCATTTCTAGCCTCATCATAAACTATTGGTTGTTAATAGAGGTCGGTTTTACAGTTTAGTTGTACAAATGGTGCTCATTTAGAGTTGAGGTTGATGGAATGCAATTATGACTCATATTATTGGTCTAAGCTTATTGTTTAATAGGGTTATGATTTTTGTGGTTAGTTCAAATCTAATATATATATAAAGAACATTATTTTTAAATTTTTATTATTTATTATAATATAACTGACATAGAATTCTAACTATAAAGTAAGAATAACATTAAATATTACGTTATTTATAATAAAAGATGTTGATCAGTTTAAAAGACGCTAAAATCTTAAGCTATTATGGATTATAATGTCTTTTCACTTTATATGATACATATAAAAAATATATAAAATGAAAAATTCTAATAAAAATATATTTTCATTAAATATATAATAATAATAATTACATTGGGTTAATGAATTTGCATATGGTAATCTTCAATTAACTTGTACAACAAATTGATTGTCTAGAATGCAATGGAGGGTCAATTTAAATTCTTGTAGCTGATGGAAACCACCTAAATTCTTCCGTCCGATGGAGACAACACCACATTTGGTGATCATCGGTTACCAACTAATCCATTCATTATGAAGGTGACTCATACTATTTCTTTTCAACCAATGTGAATACACATTATCATATTTCTTCATCTATGGAATATTTATTTTTCTCAACCATTCAAAATGATAAATGATGAGTTTCTTTGATGTAAATTTAATTAATATATATTCATCTATCAAAGTTCATAAAGAGAGAAAAGTATCACAAAAATACTGTAGTGTCCTACCCGTGACCCAATATTGGTACGTTATGGTGAAATTAAAATTTGGTATAAGGCTCTTAGATATAAAATTTGAGAACTTCATGGATTGTTTGAATATAAGACTATATTTTGTAGGATCTTAGTTGATTTTCTGAAAATACCAACAAGCTCTACATTGAATAATGATATTGTGTGTCACAGCACGTTTGCACTTATTATTTTAATTAATTAATTAATTAATTAATTAGCACAATCTCTCCCACTCCCTCTCCCTCTCCCTCTCCCTCTCTCTCTCTCTCTCTCTCTCTCTCTCTCTCTCTCTCTCTCTGTGGAAAATCATGTTTATCAATCCCAAAGCCGTGTCAATCACTCAACAAAAAATGTCAAACACTGAAATACAGATCACCCATCTAACCAAGAAGAAAATAAATTAAATACAAATACAGATATACACGATTACATTCAACTCATTAAAGATTCAAACTTCATACTCTTCCGTTAAAAACTAAAAGAAGAAAATGAACCCAGAAAAAGGCTTATAATCTTCTTCTTCCTTCCAGTAAAAGCACCCAACTAATTTCATCTATCACGCCCTCTCTTACTCAAAATCTTACTTTTTCATTATATTACTACCTTAATTCTCTCTCTCTCTCTCTCTCTCTCTCTCTCTCTCTCTCTCTCGAGCTCAAAAGCAAGAAATCCCGCCTCAAATTAATGCAAACAGTATGTTCAAGCTCTTCTGGTCTGGCTTTTTTCTCCCCACTATTCATTGACCATACTGTGAAGAAGGAGACAAAGGGAGAAATCCAAGAAGAAACATTCAAATAATTCAATAAAATTTCGAAAACCCATATGAGTAAACTATGATTCAGATTCAAATTGTCTGAATTTGCAGCGCAGAATCCAAAGAAACTGGCGGATATTAACGTGTACTAGATACATACATGAGAGAGGAGCTGGTGTTCATGATCCTCTCGGGCACTTACACCCTTATATATGTTATCCTAACAAAGCAAAAATCTCATCATATGCTTCTGAGACGGCCTTTATTTACACTTACACCTCCTCTTGGCTTCACCCACCTCCAAACTCGATCGGAAAAACTCCTCCACCTCGTCCCTATTAACGATCTCGAAGAAGTCAAACTCCCTTATTCTTCTCTTGCACCGAACCACTCTTCTCGGCTTCCTCGGCGCCGGTGGGCAGGTAAGAATCACCGGAATCTTGTGTTCGGCGCTGGTTGGCGTCCGGCAGGGGCTGGTTTCTGCATTGTCTGGCTCAATTTTGCTGCCAAGTGGAGCTTCGATCTTGATGGGTGTTAAAGAAGCTTGATGGAATTCAAGATCTGTGGACATGGCTGGGGAGAAGAGAGGATGGGGATGAGAGAAAAAAATGAAGGAGGGTGATTTTGTGTGTGGTTTTTTTGTGGGTATATATGAATGGAGAAAGAGGGGAGGCGTGCATTAGAAGGTAAGAGCGTGGGAGAGGTCGTTGGTTCTCTTTATTCGTATTCTATCTTCTAATTTTTCCTTCTAAGTTCCAGCCAAGAGGCTCGTACTGTTCACAGAGCTTTACATCTCATTGAGTCAGCTTTCAAAGCTTGGTTCTATGCTGAGATTTATGGTGACTCGGTCTCTCTATCCCCACGCTTAGCCAAAAAAAAGTGAAAGCCAGCTGGAAATTTGGTTTGTGACCTTTTCATTATTATTATTATTGTTATGAATTTATGAATTTTTCTTGTTATTATTATTGCCATGCCCAATTTACACAAATTACCATGTTTGTAGAGGCGGGAAAATAATTTTTTTTTTTTTTTTTTTTTGAGAAAAATAATTTTAGCAAATATATCATTTTATAAAGATTAGGCCCATGCAATAATACTAAAATTTATTGGTGGAATTGCCTCAAATTTCATGTGAATGACTTTAGTACTATTCTCACTACGCTAACTAATGATGATTTATTGTCCATATATGAAACGAGATGGCTAAATAAATAAAATTTTCTCAAAAATGATGTATCCATTTAAGAAATTTTATTATTGAAAATAAAATAAAATATTTAGATATCGAATCTGACAACAAGAACTATAAATTAAATATTTTATTTTTTGAGATGATTTAACACGAGCAAATCTATTGACTTGATTCACCGACAAATGAATAATAATTTATTCATTCAAATATATATTGAAATCACATCGAAACATCTTTTTACATATTTATCTAGTTTCTAGAGGATTAATCTCCTATTTGTCCACAATACAAAAAACCCCAAACCAATGAAAAGAGTAGCTTGTAAGAGGCTCGCCAAGGTAAGGATAGAAAGGGAGACAATGCCACTAGTCCATGTGTAGTGGTAGTCATCTTAGGAGAAACAAAGTTATGGCCCTTCATGTGCTCCCATCACTAAGATCAAGAGAAAAATGGCAAAATAACTTAAATAATGTAGAGAACACATAGCAATTTAAATAGACTAATCAAGCCTAAAGTATCCTGATATTCTCCAATGATTATACCTGAGCTTAATTTCATTTGGACCGTCAACATCAAAGAAAATTGATCACATGGAAAAGCCTAATATGTTTAGAGGAAAAGGGACCCTCCCTTGTGAAATTGGGGAGCCCATTTAGGAGTAGGGCTACAAAGAAACTTTGTACCCATTAGTAGAGCTTGTGATTTTCATTAGGATCCAAAGCAAGTAGCCATAAGAAAATGACAACTTTTCTTTTTTCTTTTTTTTTTTAGGGGGGGTGGTGAGGGGGTTTAATTTTCTTAGACTAAAATGTTGCATAGGATACCATTTTAGAGCCTTGAATACACACGTCTACCAAATTACAATAAAAAAAAAATGGGAAGTTGGATTGGGCTACCAAATACCAACCATGATGAATGAATCTTGCCACGTGAAGTGTCCGTCTGCTGGCAGCTCAGCTGCATGGTTTTCACCGTCAAACGCTGCGTTTTAAAAAAGGTTTGGAAATGCAGGGTACATGGCTGCATTCACAAAAAAAAATGTACATGCTGGGACTGGAATCCTTGCATGTAGGCTTTATGCCTTCTAATCCATTTAGTTACAAGTGTGATAAGGACACCCTATGATCACACATGTAATGATTGGGGCATGATGGTTTTGAATTTCTGTGCACCTCTTGGTGGGTGTTCTCAGACCTCCCTTTTTCAGGCAACATTCCAAATCTCACCTTGTTAACCACCACTTTATTCCTTGTGTCATGGTTACTTAAGAGTCTCGACCTTTTCTTTCTTTCCTTTTTTATATTCTCTCTCTCTCTCTCTCTCTCTCTCTACATTATCAGAAGACAACCAAATAATAATAGTAATAATAACCCACGTTTAAAGGAAGAAGAAGAGTTCATGAGAAGCCTTGTGTTAGGGTTTGTCTATAATATACGTATTTTTTGTAAAGAGAAGAGGAAAAGAGGGAGAGATCAGTTGATGTTTTTTGACTAGCCAGGTTTGTTTTGATTTGGTTCCATATCCGGCTAGTAAGGCAAGTTATCATACTAAGCTATACATATATATATGAATTAAGAATATTCACAAAAGTAGTAATTAAATCTATATGCATGTCATCCCCTTCATGAAATATAGCACCATTCTTTTTTAATTTGGCGCAATTACCATATGTGTTATTAAATCCAGCAATTTTAGATAGTCTAATCACAAAACCAATCTAAGCTAGGTGGATATATTATGCATTTATATTTGATTGTATGTAACACAATTTTTCTTAAGCTTTCAAGATCATCATCTTAATGGTACAACTAATTAATTGATGGATTTGGTAGAACTTTATTCTCTAAAGCCATCATAGAAACATTTAATAAATGTATTTTTCATGAAGATAGAAATAAAACAATATTGGACCTACGTAAAGATGATGATGCTATACAACTATAGCAGTGGTTTCTTATGGTTAAAATCAAATTATTTGCCATCTATGTAAAATATGAAGACATTATCTAATAATTAAGATAGAAGTTGATGAATACAAAACGGAGACATTTGAAATCCTAAAGGTCAATCTTTTGGAAAGAGTTAACAAAAACAAAAAGCTGCACTCGAATGTGACGTTAAATTGGTTATATATGCTCATAAGTCTTGAAACCATTATGACTATTAGAATGGAAGTTTGTGAAAAAATTAAGCTTTAGAAATTTTGAGTTTGGCAATAAATTGACAGAGGTCACATGTCAGTAGTTGGCTTTTTTAATCATAAGTCATCGTGTATTGTGTAAAACAATAGCTTATGTAATAAGGTATGTCAGAAGTCTCACATGTCACGTAGTTGGCTTTTTCAGTCATAAGTCATCGTGTATTGTGTAAAACAATAGCTTATGTAATAAGGTATGTCAGAAGTCATTGTATACTGTGTAAAACAATAGCTTATATGGTAAGGTATGTCAGAAGTCATCATGTATCACAGAAAACAATAGTTTATATAATAAGGTATGGATATTGGAAAAGAGGGATAGATCAAATGGTATGTGCTTTTACATGTTTAGATTTCTTTTTACTAGTATTTTATTGTTTCATTTTTTATGATTATTAATTAATCAACATTTATCATGTGTGACTAAAACAGCATTTCAGAAATAGCAACAAGTAGCAAGTCGACAAAATTCGATTGCATCAAGCATAGCTGGCTCAAAATTATAAACTTAAGCTTAAAGGGATTGGGATAAGGATAGTCAAGTATAGTAGTTTAAATTATTAGAAGGAATGACACTCATATATGAAGAATAGATACTCAATTTATGAATAATGCATATCTTATTGTTAGCTAATTGTACCAATTCTTATAAAATTGGTTTTTTAGAGCTATTCAGTATGACATTAAAAAGTTTCTAGTTTTGAAAACAATATTATAAAAATGATTTTAAATTAATATTAACGATTTGATCATTACCGCTCAATTGAATTATCTGATTCATGCGTTAAAGAAATTTTGGCGATTTGATGATTTGATCTATAACCATTGCCCATATTAGGATAGAATTGTTTTGATTCAAATTCATAATCGGTATGTTTGATTACATAAATGTATAAGGAAATGAAAATAAATCACTAAGAATTGTTTTTTCCTATATTTGAAAAGCATTGAAAAATATGAGAAAAAAATGCAATGAATAAAAGGAGAGAAAATGTTAAAAGATTTTCTTCCTCATTTTGCTTATAAAAATGTGACAAAATACTTTAATTCCCCAAGAATTTAATTTTCTAGTTCCCTCAATCGATCTAGAACTTTATAAATTTTCCTTAAACTTTTTGTTTTCTTATATTTTCTTTTCCTCAAACTTCTTAAGCCAAACATAACCTATCCAACCTATATATTATCTAGTAATTTGGTTAGATAAAGGGATATCTAGTTTTAAATTAAATTTAAACAAAAAGCATTATCAGTCTTGAGTTTGGAAGTGAGTGGCACTTTAGTAACTATTCTACGGATAAAGAAGACTAATAGAGATAGGGCAAAAGTAGTCAATACTGCTCCGCTAAGGTTAGGACAAGAAATTTGTCACAAGTAGTTCTTGACATTTGTTGTACTAAAATACATTTTATCATTTTGTCGCGTATCGGGTTGTTTCTTAAATTCAATGTAGACTGTGTTTGTTAGTATTTCTATTCAAAATATTTCTAATGAAGCTTTTTAGACCAAAAATGCTTTTTAGAATCTTTGTCAAACGGACTTTTACATCACTTTGAAAATCTTATTTCTTTAAAATCAAGAAAAAAAATGTTAGTGTGAAACCAATGTTTGGTTAATCTTGGTTTCGATAATAACAAAATAAGGTTTGGAACTAATGATTATATTTCAAGTGTGCTTAGGTAAGAAGATGTCCAAAGTGGCAATCATAAAGACAAAATCAAATTAAAGGAAAATCAATAAGAAGAAGGTCTCAAAGAGAAGTGTTTTTCAAGACCTAAGCTTTATAAGATCTCTTTGTAAGGTTGTTGATGTACTAGGTTTTTCATGCATTATATTATTTATACATCAAAATCATCCAAAATTTATTTTGTTTTAAATCTTTTAAAATTAGATGATTTCATATTTTCAACTAAAACCTTGTGTCAAATGTTTTCCAAACTTATTTAAAAGGTGTTAAGTTGAAAAAGATTGTTGTTGAGCCAAAAACAACTCAATTGGTTAAACTGAATGAAGAATCGGTTGACTTGTTCAAATCAATTGATCAAAGGGTGCAAAACTCTTCTCTCTCTTTTGGAACGCTTGTTCAACTAGTCGATGACCAGTTAAGGGGTGGTTGAGGTCCAATGGTTACTGACCATACATTAAATGCTAATGGCTAATGAATCGATCGAACTGGATCTCAATCAAACGAACCCTCAACAACTAGTTTAACCTTTTTGCTCTATAAAAAGACTTTAATCTTTCTTAAACATTTCTTGAATATATTTGAACATTGGGAGAGTGTTTTTTAGTGCACTATTGTTCTAAAACTTGCATATCATTAGTACACTTTTCAATCTTAGTTTATTTTGTATAATTTGAGCCTAATTTTTGTACTAGGATTTTGTGAGATAATTTCCTATCATTTGTAAATCTTTGAGAAAAAAAGCCTAAATATGAGGTATTACTTAGGGAGTCTCAAGTGTAGGGTATCACTTGAAGAGTTGTTCAAGACTAAGGTATCTCTTAGAAATTGTAAAGGGTGCTTGGAGGTAAAAATCCAAGAGGAGGGATTGAAACCAAAATCCAATTGTATTGCTTAGAGGTTTGGTTTGAAAGCCTTAAATTCGTGAAATTTCAAACTTAGGATTGAAGTTAGAAAAGAGTGGACATAGATCGGGTTGCGTCGGACCACTATTAAAAATCTTGTGTTTGCATTTTCCCTTCTCTACTCTTTTACTTTATATGTAATTGTCTTTATTTTAGTTTATTATATAGTTTCATATAACTATCTCTTACATCCAGATAATTTAAATTTTTTTAAAGAAACCATCACACCATTTACCCTCTCTAGGGTAATTACCTTAGATTAAATTAGCTTAATTTTTCTAACAGTTAGGTTTCATGGTGATGAATTTCATACATAATTGAGGTGTATGGCAAAGATAAGATGGTATGAAGTCCATTATTTGAAGAAAGGGCTCCTTCAAGTGTCATGTTAGTTGGGTAATATTATACATCTCCCCCCATAAGTCATAAGCTCATTATGAGTGCTTAGAATCATAGAATGGAAGCTTGTGAAAATGGTTTTAAAAAAATTGGATTTTGCAATAATTAATAGACATATCACATTGTGTTTTGCTTTCAATGCTGGGGATGTGGTAGCCAAAATTTGAAGAAAGATACTAACCATGTAATCTAATGCGCCCAAACCCATGTTTCTCCATACATACATATAACTTTCTTAAACAAATTTTACTATAATGTTTCTTACTACTTTTGTCACGTCTGCATTATGGCCCTAGCATGGGCCTCACCAGGATTTATAATTATTTTGTGTATTGGTAACTATTATTTATTTATGTTAGAATATAAATTTGTGTATTGGAAATAGAATTTCCAAGGAGCACACACCACTAGAATTTCCAAGGTATTAAGCGCATGGATGGCAGCTAAATTTGGCTTGATACACCACATGGTACACATAGTGCCACTGCATATACCATAGTGTGTGCAAAATATATACTTTATCCCCCCAAAACTTTAAAGATTTGTTTGATAATTGTTTTTTATAATAATTATTTGTTTTTATAATAAAAAAATTAAAAAAACACTTTTAACGACTAAAAATTATTTTCTATTTTCTAATCTCAAGAACAAAAAAAAAAAAAAAAAAAAGTATTTTCATAAAATATTTTTTAGTTGTTTTAAAAAATAATTATACAAACATATATAATAATTAAAAATAAAGTTCTAGATATAAAAATTATTTTTAAAAATATTAAAAATAGGTTAAAAACATTTCAGATTTTTAAAAAGATATTTATTCTTTAAAAATCATATAACAGTTTTTAAAAACTATTTTTCAGAACTATATATTTTTAAAAACAGTTACCAAACATAACTTAATATTTTACCCTCTAAATTTATTAAATACCAATATTTTACTCTCAATTACAAACCCTTCGTGAAAGTACAAAAGAGATTGATCTTTTTTATACTTTGATTCTAACATTAGTATAAAATTGGGTAAAAACAACTTTCAATTAATGACATTAAAGTGAAATTTCCTAAATACCTTTAATATATAATAACCATCTATTTTGATTTATTTTATTTTATTTTAGAGAGATATTTATGTGATTACTCGTGATTTTCACATGAAACTATGAAATGCAATAAACTCGAACTTAAGTAATACATGTTTTTTTTTTTTAGTTATGAATATGAAAAGGCAAATTATGAAACCCGTAAAAGATTAAAAAGGTAAAATGGATTTAACCCAAATAATAAATAAATAAATAAAGTGGAGAGGTTTTGGGTTGATAATTAGGCAGAATGGTGACATTCCTTTTGGGTATCCATCAAAAATAAGTCCAAGAAGCTCATCAAAAGAGCAAGGACACGTTCATTGGATTCTGACACTACGTATTAATGTATTGGTCACTTCTCTTGTAGAGATTGCCTCACTATCAATTTCATATTATAAATTCCAATTTTTTGTGTCTTTTTTTAATTATGATTTTTTGGTATCCACCGACTATTTGTATCATCATATCTTGAAGGAATGCATGCAAAAGTAGAAATACGTCATCGAGGAAATGATTTTTTTTCTTGGATTATTTTATACAATTCAATTGCACCACCCAACAAGCCTACTGCTATTTGAATTGGTGCCCACTCAAATTTATCAACTACTGACCATTCACAGTGGCTTGAAATCTAACCCCATTGAAGTTGTTGGTTATGGTACAAAATATTTACTCTAAATTTATGAAATTACCTGCAACTATAAAAGCTAAGTATACACAAATTATTAAGAGCATTCATGGAATCACAACCTCCACAAAGGTCCCCTCTCAAAGTCTGTATTTTTTCAGGAGCTTCAATGTGGTATGACGTGGTAAAATTTAGAAACAATTATAATAGTAGCTGAACGGCGTTAAGAAAGGAGTTGATGAGTTGGTGGAGACATTTTCTTAGCAGGCGTGTAACAGGCCTACGACCGGGGTGCTTTGAAAAGAAAAAGGGAAATGACAACTATTGAATTGGATAATGTGGAAAGTCAATGGGTGAGCTGTGGATGCTGCATTGCTACCTCCGGTACGTGTATGAAAATGTGTTCATAGTTTGAATTGTTAGCCAAAACATTGAATAAATGTTTTAATCGATTTGAATGCACTCAAGGTTAGAAAAAATGGTTAGGGATATTTTCAACTTTTCTATAGGAAACGATTCATGTGATTTTTCATCAACGGGGTATGACTATGAAATCAAAGAAGTATCTACCAAAAAACACGAATAATCAAATTTCATTGCGTGTGTATTTATAAATTGTTGTGTATCTTGGTCCTGATTCTTATACCTTCATCTAATTACTTTGAATTTTTCATACGTGCTAAATGGTGGTGATTGATGGTACTTCGGTGGGTGGCTCTTCAATATCTCAAAATTTTTCTTATTAATAAGCCAAAAAAAAAAAAAAAAGAGTAAAAGAGGTAAGATTTTTGCAATAAATAAATATTGGAGACAGTCCAACAACTAAATTAAAACGAGAATGGAGTATTAAAGAGTATGATATGCGTATTAAGATGGTGTTTGATTTTTTTAACTTTTTGTTTAAAACAATTTAGTTTTAGAATTAAGTTATTTATTTTTATACTTTTTCATGACTTATTATAAACTTTTTACTAAATAGAAAAAGTCAAAATATATAACTTTTTCTAAATAAAAAAAATTACATATTGATTTTTTTTACTTTTTAATGCTTAATAGAAATAAAATACTACAAAAACAAACAACCTAATATTTAACACTATTAAGCATTAAGGTTTTATTTAGAATTAAGTAAAAAAACAAATATCACCTAAGTTTAAATCCTACAGATTTAAACTTTTAAGAAAATCGATTATTCAATATGATATCAAAGTTAAATTTGATAAAAAATCATGAATATGAATTCAAATTTTGTCAATTTTTTTTAATCTCTAAACATGTAGGTATAAGACTGTAGAAAGATGTTATGAAATATGATATGTATATCGAGATAATGCTCCTATGATATTATGTTTTTTCTTGATATTATGTTTTTAAGAAAATCGATTGTCCAATATGGTATTAAAGTTAGATTTGATAGAAGATCATGAATATGAATTCAAATTTTGTCACTTTTTTTTATCTTTAAACGGGCATGTATAAGACTGCAAAAAGATGTTATGAATGCATGTTCAACTAATGCTAATGTGATATTATATATTTTTTTTTATATTATGTTTTTAAGGAAATTAGTTTTTATTTGAAAGGTAAAAGTAAAATTTAGATTAAATGTGTAGATTGATGTTGACAAGAAATGGGCTCTAGCTCTTACGATGAGCATGTCACATTAATTGATTTGACAAGTTAGATGGAGTAGCCTGCAAAAACTACAATCTAATAGCTACCAATGCATTCTAATGGTCAATAATACCATCAAATGGGATGGGTTGCAATAATTTAGTAAGGGAATGAGAGGATGCATAGAATGGAATGGAAAGTAATAATTAGGATGAAGTCATGAACACAACAATTATTTATTTGATATCATTCCGTTGCAAGGGGCTTTAGTTGTTAGGATGTCGGATGTTACTTGGATTAATTTGAGAAGTGAGGTGGAGTAGTGCCAAGGGCAACGACCTCATCCTCATTTATTTTGCGTATTCGTTGATAATAAAAATAAAAAATAAAAATAAAAATGTGTGCGCTTAATTCATGAGCCCAATTGGGAAACCCTGGTTGGGCCCAATTAAACTCTATGTCTTTATTGTGGCCCAAATCCAGGCCTGTTATTGCCCTCAGCCATTGGAGTTCTGTTCCTACAAGCTGTCCGCATGATTTCAACTTACCTCTTCCGCCCATAAAATCTGTCAGGATAGTGTCATTGCATGAAGTTTTCTATGTATCACAACATAGGATCTCTATATACATCCTATATTAAGGCACTATACCTTAAACTGTGTGCCCCCTACTCTTGCTCCGTTAAATGTCTCTCACTCATTCTCACATTTCTTTCTATTATGTATAATTTTCACAAACCTATTTTCCTCTTGAAACATTTTCACTCATGGCCTATAGAATATTTATAAATATATTACTAATAATTTTTCTTATTTTATAAGAAAATCTAATATTACAGTAACTTTCCTAATAATAAAATACATATTTCTTTTATCACGTTCTAATGAGAGAACAATTGAAATTACTTTCAACCAAAATTCTTATTATAATCCTCTTTGTTTTACTCTTCCAAAAATGTAAACTTAAACTTTGATATCACTTGTTGTGCTAATAGAAACTTTGATAATAGTTTGGTGTGAAAAAAACTATGACAAAGAATAACAATATGTAAAAGAAAATACAAGAATAAAAAGAGAAAATGCACAAAAGCATATAATAATTTACGTGGTTCATCGTAAAGCCTATATTCATAAGTGAAGAGAAAGAAGAATTTTTACTATTGTTCAAGGAGATTATAATCCTAGAACTTTTAAACCAACCCAAATTTTACCTAAGAATGACTTTTTCTTTTAATCAAGATCTTTATTATATTTTTTTTATCATTCCATATGTAGGAATATTTCATATATGAAACTAATTCCCTAATTATTAAAAATATCTATTCTTACAAAAAATAAAACAAAATCATAATATGATATTTTTCTTCATAATAATAAAACAATCTCTAAGAAAAATACGTCCTAATAAGAAGAACATCAAATTTACAACTCAACTCAAAAGAGAATTCAAGACATTTTCTGACAATTTATACTACTAACTTTATATGCACATGCATTGGAGTCGAGTGTATCCAAAGATTCTGAGTACTTTGTGTTCCTAAAAACGAATCTCTAATTGATTAATCTATGATATATTATAGAGTTCTTAAGGATATCATCCAATTGGAGTATCATGGAAGATACAAACCTGTTTTATTTAAGTGCAATTGAGTTAAACTAACACAACAAAGTGTACACATTAATAAGGAATCAAATTTTAGGATGGTAAATCCATCTAATGTGAATAGCTTTAAGTTATTCGATAAAAAGTCATTTATTCTTACAAATTCATGCTACACAAGCTTTCTAATATAAGAACCTAGAAGATCCTATTTGGCATGTGGCATTAGATGTTCCACCCAAAATTGATATTGAAAGATAAGAGGTGATTGTTAAGAGCGTACCTAATTGTCTTTCATTGATGATTGAGTTGATTCTCATTGACACCAATGATATCGCCATGGTTGTTGAAAAGATTAAAAAATAGAAAAGGTCAAACAAACATTAGAGAGTTTAAAACAATCATTAAAAATAATTAAAAACAAAATATGTTTCATAAAAACATCATACTTTATGTTTTAAAACTATTTTAAAAAGTAGTTACTAATCAGGGCTACCTTTTACCTTCATGAGGATGAGCATACGTGGAACATATAACTTATATAACAACATGAGTATCAAACAACTTCACCATCCTCCTCATCACTACCAAAACAACAACCACCACATCTTTACTAGCTTCTTCAGTCTCTATTCCACCAACCTCATCATCTCGTCCTCGTGAATAGATGGTAAGGGTTATTAATGATATTGAATGCGAGTGTGTAGTTGGTATGCATTGCAATAATTTTGTTAGTAAGCGCTTTTAAGTGCTTTTGCAATTTATATAAGAAAAAGACTTTTCAGAACTAATATATCTGCATAAAGGTTAGCCCATTGGTAGCCTAAGCTCCAGAAACAGAGCCTTGCAGAAAAGGACTCGATGCCCAACCTCTTTCTCCAGCTTTTCAAATATGGCGAGGATTAGTCCCTTCAAACACTAGTTGGTGAAATATTCAGCAATGCCAAACTTTCTGAATCATGCACAACAAAGAGAGTGTTCCACAAAAAATTACTGGAAAAATAGAAGATAAAGAAATGACAAGACACACTAAGAACAACAACATTCTCTGATATGAGCAAAGACTCGACCAAATCATGCCCCTTCCATTGGCAGGTTCTAAACCTTTCATCTGGGGCATCGAAACTAAAGAAAATGAATGGGAAAATTTTACTCAGACCAAAACTTCACAAAGCCAGCTACAAATGCCTTAATGAATGCCAGAAATGGGTTAGTTTCTGGCTCTGTAGATTTCTTGGATGCTCCATCCCATGATTCACTACAAACACATAAAGCACCAGTTAGTTATCGCAGGAGAATCTCCCTCAGTGCAGACACCTTAAAGAAAATAAGGATGGGTATTTTTGAATCTCAGAATGACAAGGTTAGAAGATGGTCCTCACAGATTAATTCTGTCTAGAGTTGGACTGCTTCCTTTCTGGGGGATGCTACCATCTTCAATATTGGGTTTCTTTTCAATCACAATTGCCTCTTCAGAAATGGTCTCACTACAGGCACTGCTGGTACTAGACCCAGTCATATTCTCGCTATAGATGCCATTTGGAGAATCTAATTTCTGCAAAAGCACATTAAACAGCACTTTCAAGCACAAATTCATCCCATACATATTCAAGAAACAGAGATGCACATCTCATATATTCATTACAAGTCACCATCTAATTAATCATATTTGTTCAGAATATGTTTTATCTCTCATTTGTTAAATGCAATAATTTTTCTAAAAGAGAAGAATTCCAATGAGTGGATACTTACCATCTGATCAAGAGACAAATTCAGGCCAAATAGAAGCAAAAGTTGGTCTTTCAGTAGTGAGGTAAAATGGGCAGAGCAGGGTTGGGGTTGTTAAGATCATTGTGGTTGACACCAGAACAGAGCCATAAACATGTAACATTTATCCACAGGCACAAACACAGAATCAGAGTGATAGGACCCAAAGAAGCATGAGGTGCTGTCATGAATCCTCATGGAGAAGATCGGTTAGATCTTGTTTGCCATTAATGTTAGGATAGAAGCAAAGATCTAAAACTGTTTGCATAATTCAATCATCAGATGAAAATTGTAAAGGATGAATTTGAGACTATATTGATGTCCATGTGTGTATGTCAAAAAAAAGATGGCATTCAATCATTAGGTCACAGTAAGGACTCAATCTGATCAAACAATTTCTAAGAAGGCAAAGTAGATTACTTTGTATAAGACTGGCTCTAAATCCTTTACAATTTTCCAACAGAAACAACTATAAACTATTAAAGGGTGTTACAAATGCAAATTGTGCTAAAATCATATTCAGTGAAGAGTTCCATTCAAATTCAAACCAGACTTGACTTAGGGGGTCATCTAGCAAATTTGACGAACCAATGCCCCAATTAGATTGAAGCATTAAGGGAAAGCCTAGCACACTTGAAAGTGCATATTAGTGCATCCAGAAGTCACACACACACACAAGTTCCATTTTTATTAATTACCTTATTTTCAGCCATCTCCTGACTTTGCTCAAATGCGTCTGATGATAAGCAGTCACCATGAGATGTTTCAACTTCAAGAACTGTGCCATCCTGATCATCATGCACAACATCTTTGTTGATTGAAGTGATATTGGAGCTTTCCAACAATGGATCTGCAACATTTTTAACTGCTTCCTCATCAATCAAACCAGAGTTCATTTCCAACAATGAACCTCCGGGGCTTGTAACTGCTTTCTCATCCTCCAAACCAAAAGGGTCCTCTACTGAATTCTTTCCATTCAATACAGAACTTTTTCCCGTTTCTGTTTCCTTTTCTTCCAAAATTCCAGTCATAATGCTTGCTTCACCTAGCTCCCCATCCAAGCTGTAAGATGGCTTAGTAAAAGACCTTAATGGAAACGTCTCTACCACTACATCTGCTGCTATATCCGTCACTTTAGCAGCAGTTACTTCTACTTCTTCTAAAACAGTATTCTTTGCCCCTGAAGTTTCAGCAACTTCCAACTCTGCATATATTGGTATGTCAGATTCTTCATTTTTCTTTTCCATATGACTCCCATTAATGATCCGCCCATTGTCAAATATGCGATGTTCAGATCCAGTGTATTTTCTACTAGAATCCAGAAGCAGTTCTTCACTCCTAATCTGATGATGGTCAGGTACTGAATCAGTTTCAACTGATGATGACAGGTGAACTTGAGGTTCTAAGGAAATTGATCCGAGAGGATATTGCTCAGATAACTCAACCATGTGCTGCTCTTCTGGGGTCAACTTAGCAGGACCCAGCACTCTATTTTCTTGGATAACCTCTCGGACAATCTCTCGCACTGTGTAGAAAGACCCACCAACTTCCTTGTGTGTAAGATTGAGTGATGGGAAATTGCCATCATTTGATTTCTGATATCTACAAGCAAGTACACCAAACAAGTGATGAATCCAAATTGCAGCTAGCTACTTCGATGAAAATTTGGAAAACAGAAAATCAAATAGAGTTTAACAGTGAAATCAATGAATAGAGAGAAGTGTAATCAGCAAATCATAGCATGAATTTCAGCTTCAGTTAAAACAATTCTATTGAAAAAAAGAATTATTGGTCTAATCAGTAGACCAACTAATTCTTTTTCTCATAAATAACAAACAAATATCCAACAACATATCCTGCACTTACTATCTTCAAAGTTATAATATCATGGTCACAGTCACCATATCAGCACATTAACAATGTCTTCTAGACAGTCTTTGTGCATGCATGTGTGTAGCAAATGCAGTATGCGAAGCAACCATAGATATAAACCATTTCTAAATGAGGCAGGATGCTAATCAGTTGAGCTACAGAATTGAGCCATAATGTCATGAAAGGTTACTGAGGCATTTGAACCGGATGGACCCCCTCATTTGCAAAAGGGAGAAATCTGCTTTTAGTTCTAGAGAACATAGGAACAGACAGACTGCATGAGGGTAAAAATTATCTTGCAAAGAAGTTGAACTCAAGAAGAAGTTTCTCTTTTAATCCTGGTTTTTATTTTAAAGTGAAAATGATGGCCAAAAATATTTTTTGTCAAACCCTACTATATGAATCTAACAACTCCACCAAACTACCTCTTATTCTGGAAAATTCATAAAAACTCGTCTAGCAGATCGTAAGAGTCATTTTCACAGTTGATTTATAGGTGCATAAGTAGAAGTGGTATTGCTCACCTGATGTTGATATGGTATTTCTCAACGGATACAGATACACATGTTCACAGTCACACCAATATAACAGAATGACAAAAGATTAAAATGAAAGAGAGCGAACACGAAATTCAGTTAGGGTAATAATGACTGGTGAAGATATCAAAATACAGGAGAAAGTATATTGCAATTACTTCTTTATAAAGGATTCCACCATTTCCTTCCTCTCCTCTTTTGACCGGTGAATTCGAGACTTTCTCCTTCCAGAATCATTCTCCTTAGCTAGGGCAAAAGTTTGCCCAACCCATCCACCTTTTATAGCATGCATAATGTTCAGAAAGTTCACCAGATTTTAGGATACAAACCTGCATGTAACATAATCAACTTAAGTCCTTTATGAATCAAGTTCTTGATTTCTTATAAATAGAAATATACTTTTTGCAATCCATCAGTGACAAGACAACCCATAGAAATACAAACCGTTATTAAGGGAAATTTTCATTTGAAAAAATCTAGGTAGGTTTTCAAAGACTCAAAGGATGGATCCCTGCAGACCAACCTGGTAATCTGAAAAAGGACCAAATTGGAGACCCAATATTATTCAATGGGTTATCATAATGAGGTTACTCTGTATCTCAGTTGTATTCTTTATTACATTCAAATAACATTCATATCAAGTACCAAAGGACATGATCTCTACAAGAAATTCAACTGATGACAGATTTTACTGCTTTTTGAACAGTAAATACAACAGTATGCCACCAGTTAGGCAAATAAAATGTAAAAGAAACTAATGGAACATAAATTCAACTGCACATCATAACAAACCTGAATTAGAAGTAGTTAGAACAGTGCAACATCTAAAGATTGAAGTCAAAGATTTGGCCATGCATTCAGCAACTGCCCCCATCCTTTCCAAAATCACATGTCAAACATAAATTAGAAATCTAGATTATCAACATATGAGCTCATGGGGAGAAGCTCCCTTCCTTCTCACTCTCTCTCCTCTTACCTTTTTCTCATTTTAGGGTGCACACTTGAAGTTTCTATTCCAACTATTGGTTGGTAGTTAGATGTAAAGAACAATTGAAGTATCCTGCTCTTGGGAACATTCGTTGGAACTTCAAGTGTTTGTGTAGTTGCATATGACTCAATGGCACATAGGACTTCCCTCATTCTTGCACTTGTTTGTGTGTGTGTTTTCATTGGTTGCTAGTTTGATGTAAGAACCATTGCTTGGTAGTTTGATTCAAGGAATAATGGAAGCATCCTTCAATAGGGAACATTTTTGGCACTTCCAGTGTTTTGTATAGTTGCATATGACTCGAGGGCACAAAAGACTTCCCCTATACTTCTGTGTGTAAGAGAGATGAAGACTTTTTAATAAATTTCAACTTCAAAAGAATCACTTCCCCAACAACTAGGTATAAAATATAACGTAAATACAAAATTTCTACAAATAAATCAATGATATTGAGTACAGCTACTTTCAATACAAGCACTTGTAATTGATAAAGCAGAAAAGGAACAAAAAGAAAAGGCTGCAAAGAATGTGGTTCAATCCAATAAGGCCGTGAGAAAAGAAGCCCCATAAAAGGAAGGACATGGCTCTAAAAAAGATAGTTGGTGAAAAACACCAGGTAGTTGGGAATTAGGCTCTTCAAGTTAAGATGTATCGCTTACAATATGTAACCATCCAAAATTTTGGTCATGAATAGGGGAAATAGCTGTTTTTTAATATATGTTAATAAGTAGGTATGCCTAAGATTACACAAACTTCCATCACTCCCATAAATTCATAAGTGGATAATCTCTATAAACAATATTTCATTATTAGGCAAAATATCCTACTGCAACTAGAAGATGATCCACTAGCCCAGGATTAAATTGGTATGCAAAACTCATTAGGCAGGGTCCAACTGCCAGAAACAAGAAGCTTCAACATAAAAAAATGAATTGCACACAAGCACAAAACAAATGGGTAATAGCTTAGGAGCCTCATCCCAGGAGCTATTTTCTTAATAGGGGAAGGAAACTGACAATTTTTGTAACTAACACAATCCTCAATGGAGATAGGCAATAAAAAAATTAAATAAAACAAACATAAAATTCTCAGTGGAAGTGTTGGCAATAATGCTCCTTCTTTGGTTTTCTCATGGTCTTTAATTAAGAAGTTTGCCATGATTTTTTTACAACTCTAAATTCGTCTTCAGACTTCAGCACTATCAGCTGTTCCCCAGAGTTCCTTTTCTTTAAATACTTCTATAAGTTGTTCTGTATGTAGGATTTGAGAACATTGATGCCAAAGCCCTCACATATACATATAACAACATGACTGGGATGAGAACAGTGAGCTCATTTCTGGGCTAGAAACTCATAAAATTTTTAAGAAAAAAAATTGTGCCATTCTCCATCATTTTGAAAAATTAATAGCTTTTGTATAAAAAGTAACAAGCTCAGAGCTACAAATACAATACATTCCATTTTTCATGAGGCAAACAGCGCCTCAGAGAACAACGCTTCCGTGAAAATAACCCTCCAATTTCTATCCCAAAATGCATAAAGATACTCCTAGCTACTGAAGGAATCTCCATCAAGAACATACGCAACCCAACAACCAAATTCAGAACATGCGAGTCCCCCGTTTGGCTGCTGAGAAAACAGAGAAGAAAACGAAATTCTCATTCTCTTTCCCTTTCCCGTATTTCCTCATCAGCCAAACGAAGCATAACGGAAAAAACATTCAAAGACAGAAAAAAAATGACAGTCCAAAGGGAAACACATTCTCTAATGGTTACAGTGAAATTCAAAGCACTTGTACAGAGCAAATGGCAAAAACCCATACCAGCAGAGAGAGAATGTTACCTCTGTGTTTAGAGAGAGAGAGAGGGAGTGTGGATTATCAGAACCCTACTACACCCACGCAGCTAACCATCCCATTTCCAATTGGTCCAGGTGTGCGCGGGATGTACAGTTCTTGAAATGGGGTTTAAGGACATCAGTCGGACAAAAAAGGCCCAATGGGCCGGCTACCAATGGGCTCAGAAATCATGTCGCCTACCATTGTCCATTTAGCTGAAATATAAATTTGTCTACCGGAAATTTGAATAAAAGTTAAAAGTTACTTAATTCTTTTATATAAAGATTAAATAATTTAAAAATATATAAACTTCTAATTAATTTCAATCATATTTAAATTTTTTTTAAAATTTCATAATAAAATCAAACATAAAAAATTATTTCCTAAACATTTTTTTTCTTTTCTTAGTATAGGACCAAACATACCCGATCAATTAGATAAGAATCATATGGTTCATTATTTGAAGATAGTTAAAAAAAATGTATTTGATTAGAATGAAATAATATTTAGTATTATCTAAAAATAATAAAGAGGAAGAATATAGTTCCCTTCAATTTGACTTTCACATCATGAATGCAATGAATGAGTTCTACCTAAAGGATGAGTGTGTAGTTGTATTTCTATATAATGACACTTGAATTTTCTTTATTACTTTGAGGCCAAGTCAAGGCTTGCTAGGGCAAGGAACAAACTCTCTTTGTTGTCACTATGTTGCCTCATTGCTTGAAAATGTCTCGAATGGGTGGTAAGGAGCCCGCCCATCTTGTGGCTTGCTCTAGGTTGGCCAAGGTAGTAAGTAGATAATGAAGGGCATAAGTGTGACCGGACTATGGCTTTGGTCCAAGACATGGGTCATACTGTATGCATGAAGTCGCTATAGTGTTAGGTTATATAGCTGAAACAAATTATCTTCCAAATTCACAAACACCTTGTTTTGAGGCAGGTAATATTTGTGTGGACAATAATAGATTATTAATCAAATGATTATATTATAAGAATTATAGACTTAACACATCTTTCACCAGTAGATGTGTAAATAAAAAAAATGAGCTTCTTAACAAATAAATATATTTTCACTAAAAGAAATGTAAAAAGATATTTTGTAGATGTCATCTACTATCACATTTACCTGTATAATTTGCATTAACCTCATATGTGAAAATTACTTTTGATCTAACTAATCAATAAATTTAATTTCTTTTAAATTTCATGTATGTAATCTGAAGATTTGGCACTGCAACCAAGTACCGACAGAAGGGCACATTGGCACGAATATGTTAAGAAAGATAGGAAAGGTGTTTTGTACGGGAGAGTACCTGGGATTATTCAGCCCAGTCGATCTTTCCCCTGTTTCTGGGTCACAGGTGGCCAAAGATTTGACAAACTGCCTGAAGATTAGACAGTGCGTCCTTCTAGGTATTTACACACACACACAAAGAGAGAGAGAGAGAGACAGAGAGAGAGAGAGAGATCCATGAAACAAAAGTAAGGCACCGAAGAAAGCTTATACTCTCATCAAAATTGCACCTGATATTGCAGAATGAATATACAGTGATGAAAGAATACACAAATATTACTCTCACTACACATTTTGTGTGTTTGGATAGTGAAAAAGAATGGGGGTTAGGTCCCTCTGGAATGTGGTATTCCCCTAGTGCCGCTTCAAGTAACCTCATTAGAAGATTTCTGTAGTAGCCGTAATTTTGACAGGAAGCTCTTTTTTTGCCTCTCTCATTCGTGTCATTGCACTATATATTCCAGTAATACGAAAAGAAATGTTTCTCCCTCACCATGACCCTTCTCCATTCACTGAGTTAAAGAAATGTATGTCTGTGTAGCCATATCAGGAGTTGACAATTCCACTATCAGAACCATTAAACGTCCTTATCGTCCAATTGGCTTCTGCTTGTATCCATGTTTCATCCTTTCAACAAGTTTCTCCTTTGCTTTTCTCTTCTTATCCATCTTTGACCTATATCTCTCTTCCCTCTCCCTCTCATAAATTCCTTGCCAATGCACTTCTCCTGTTAAAGGCCACAACCACCTCTCCCTGGGATGGTCACCATCATCAGCTGCCTCTGCTAGATCTTCATCCATACTTTTCAACAATGTGCTGTTAAAGTACTTTGCCCACATGAATCCCCTTCTCTGTTCAACAGGATGCTGCTCTTCTAGCTGACCCGAGTATGGATTGATATAAACCATCTTTCGGGCACTATGATAAGCCCAAACATTGACCAGGAGTTCCAAAACCCGGCAGTAACATTGCTTTTTCTGATTATCATCAAGAAAGAACTAAATGAGAAATATTATTCCTTAAATTCCCAAAGGACCTTGGGGATCTGAATGTGTGTTAGGGCTGACGCAGCTTACCTCGAACTTTGAGGAACCCAACAAACATACTGTGGGCTGGCTTGAATTCATGGACTGGCTTGAATTCATATGCAACGCATCAAGCGAATCAGCAAACATCCTGTGATAAATTAGTTGAAAAGTTCTAATCATAAATTTAGATGAAAAGTGCTGTGATTGGATACAACTAAATAAAGAAAGCGGCCAATTTAAAATAGCAGTTTTGCCCTCTAAATTACCTGGAAAACATTATGAACTCTAGAAAGGAAGGGGTTGGCATCACCCAGCTATGCAACGCAGACCAGTAACCACCATCTTCAGGCATAGGTGGAAGTGCTTCTATGTATGATGGCATAGCATACATCTGGCGGAAAGCATCTTCAAAAGCAGTTCTGTTTGTATCATAAAACAAAAGGCCATGTCATACCATGTGTATCTTTCATGTTTCAAATATACAATTTTGACTGAATCTGAATGAACACTCATAATTTTACACACCATAACTTGGATTACATTAGAAAAACTTTTGAGCATTTAAGTATAAGCCTTCAATTTTCAGTGGTCCACACAACCATAGTAAATAGCCTCTGCGGCCATTCAAAAGATTCTAATTACCAATTTGAGGCATATATCCTTTTTTTTAATCATGCTATCTAAGGCATGTACCCCTTCAAAATTTCCAACTGGAATCTGATAAAAGTTACACAACATACATGTCATTGTGGAAAATTGTACAGTAAAATGGTTTCATGATCCACACCTAGCAAATTACTTATTGAACGCTAGTGGGAAGCTTTTCATCCTTTTTTGGTTCTAAGTCTACTCTTAGTATGTGAATGGGTAAAGACAGGTAAGGGAGAAACCCAGAAAGCAAGCAGCTATAATCTTCACTGATTCAAATGGCAAGTAGGTGTAAAACACAGAACCCAGAGGCACATTATTCCCACAGAAAACTGGATGCACCATCAGGCTTATCAGCATTAGTGCACTACATATAATGATCCGTGTATGCATAAAAATTATATTACAACCAATAACTGATTAAATATACGCCCTTGAGGCCTGGGTCAAGTGGTAAAGGGTAGGGGAGGGTTTGTGAGAGGTTCTAGGTTCAAGTCCCAATGGGGACAAAAAAATTACCTAAAAAAAAAAACTGATAAAATATACCTGCAGTTTCCGCCATTTAAAATGTCGCACATGGACCAAAATGTAGGGATGCGGTTTTTTTGTGTGGGTCCATCATCCACGTTCAGGTGAGCCCAGAAGTATAATACATCTCCCTTTGTTTCTCCTTGTATTGTTTCTTCCAGAACCTTTTCAGCTCTAGAAGACAATGAAACCTGTTTTAAGAAGAAATCAGATAACTCCAGAAAACTCATAAAATAATTTTACTTCACAAAAAAAAATTGACAGATTGACTGTACATGCATAAAAGTATCACAATCTTTCTTTATTCAACTCTCTAGGGATTCTATCTAGCTACAGATAGGCGAATCTCTGTAAAAGACAACCCTATTATTTAGAGTTTTCTTCTACTGCTTCATCAAAACATTTAAGGAAAATAAAAAATTTTAAAAAGAAACCACTGAACAAGATATACCTTACTTCCAACAGCATGCCATGATTGAAACCCAATCCAAGGTCTTTTGTGAATTTTATCCACCCTAAATGCAATAGAAAACATGCCTCCAATATCACAGAGGATATCCCGATAATATGTGTCATTCAAGACAGGAAGCCGATCAACAGCATCCACATCATCTGATCTTAATCTCCTTGCACTTGTAGTCTGAAAGAGAATATAGATGATCAGAAGCAAGAACTAGATATCGAAATGGAATCAGTTCATGGTTTGTGCTTACACCATCTAAGTTAGAAGTTAATAAAGAGGGGGGAAGTTTCTCTATGTAGGTAATATATGATCACGATGCCATACTTAGTGCTTAAACAATCTGATATAAACATTGGATTGGAACAAATCATGATTATTTGTGTTTAAAAAAATCTGAGTCAAGTTAGAGCTTAGAAAAAAGGAGGAAGTTATTAAATGTTCCAATGTCATTATTCATGTTTGGACAATCTAAGTTACAAGTTAACAAAAGAGAGAAGGTTTCTTTACACCAGAAATAAATGACTTCAACAGTGGAGCTGGAAACAGGTAATCAATGCCATAAATTATATCATACTGAAAGAGGTCAATGAAGAAAAGGGATTCAACTTGCTTCAGATTACAACTATGTGTGAACCCTAAAAAGTAACATAAAAAACTGAGCCTTATAGGGAATGAGTGAACCCTAAACCATAAATGGTAAAAAGGTAAATCCTATGGGAAATGTATGAACCCTAAAAAATCAAGTGAATGGTAAACATAAATAAAGCTCACAAGAGCTAAGGCATTACCTAATTGTACATGTCTATCAACTGTATATCCATATGAAATAAAGGGAAAAACTGTATTTGAAAGTTAAGGTAGATACAAAAGGCAGTTGGGGCAGTGAATCTCCACAGTACTATTGGGATAGAGTCAAAACAAAGCTATATAGATATGTATGTATGTATGTATGTATGTATGTATGTATGTATGTATGTATATCCTGAGCATTGATGGTTTTAGGGCAAATGAAACTCACCAGACTTAACCCACGATACATAGAACCATGATGTAGAAATGGCCAGGCTCCAGCTCCATTATAAATCTCATAAATGCATAGTGGCTGGCCTGTCCTTTCTAGCTCTCCTTCATCCCTTTCATTGGCTTCAAACTTAACCTTTTCAACTTTTCGAGCATTCCGATATATTTCATCCCATATACCTGGGTTTTTCTCCATTCTTTCTTCAAGCTACAGAAGATCAGATGATACCATATTTCAGCTGTCTTCAGAAACAAAAGGAAAAGAAAAAAAAAACAGAAAAGAAGAACAAACTAACAGAGACAAGATGTAAAAAGTAGACAATGAAAGCAAGTGGAGAACCCAAGGAAGTTCATAGTTGCAAATACTTCAATACCTCCTCCATTTCTAGTCTTTCCATTTCTTCAATGCTTTCTATTTCCCTTAAAACATCCCAATCTAGCTGTGTCAGCACATCATTCTCAGTTTCACTATTGGAAATGTTCCCTGAATCAAGCTGGTTGGACAAAGTTTCTTCAAGGACATCAACAACACTAGATTTTCTCATGGAAGCACTCCCATTCTCAATGAGCGGCATATCTGCAGTTCTGAATGAATTCCACTCCCATGCATCATGTTGAGACTGAGAAATATGACCTGGTAGCAATACATCCGATGGGAAACTAAGGACATTCTCCAGAAGCTTTGCATAACTATTCACGCATTCTGATGCCAGCATGTTCTTAGCAAGTAGCCTTCCAGAGAGTGAAACTGCCTTAGCAAATTTAGAGAGTTTTCCATTTGATATCAAAAGGGAGAAAGCTCTCATCAAGGCATCGGGATTGTTTTTTGGAAAAATTACCACATGGACTCCATCAACAACCTGTATTGTAAAAACATTTTAATAAAGGAAGAGAATTGAAAACAAGCCTCACATTTAATGATTTAGCTAAAAGGGAAAGATGGAAAAAACTTGAAAGTACTCACATATTTTCTTATGTCAGGAAGATCGGGTGCTATAACAGGGATTCCAAATGACATGGCCCGAGTGAGTAAAGGTGGAAAACCCTGCTCAACTTGGGACGATGCATAAATAACAACATCAGCCATTAACATGAGACCATTGACATCACTATTCATGCCATATTGCCTTAGAGAACCAGGAAGAAGTTTCAGATGTGAAGCAACTTCCTACACCAGAATTGTAACAGATCAATTCCACTGAAGTAACCATATACTAAGCCTATACACAATTCTTTATATCAAAGACCTTGATAAGAAAATCGCACACAAATCATGTCATGGTACTGAGACCCTCAGCAATAACAGCAATGGAAAATAGTCTTCCCATGCTATCAATACCAACAAACAACAAAAGTGCCTGAAAATAAAATATCATAATTGACAAGCATTGCCTTTACAGTGAGCAATGTAATTATTGGTGTGCTGAACACTGGAAAATAAAAAATAAAAAGAAAAAGAAAAAAGAAAACACAAAATCAACCAAGCCTGAGTCAGCCTGAGTCAGTAGGAACATGCTAACTCATGCATCAGAATGGTGTTTTGACAGGTCAAGGTGTAAGGCAAGGAATTGGAACCTCCATAAGACTTGCATTATAAAAGGTGGTATAAGGCTGAAAGCTTCATCTCCCTAATTATTTTAAGTTTTGAAAGAACTTAACAGAGATTCCCACTGAAAATGTAAAACCATAACGATATATAGAGAAAAATGACAATTATGTAGAGGGCAATACATGAAACCAATGTTAAAAATTAGATTTTAAAATCCTGCTCTACCAAGCCTTGTAGTATGTCTTCAGGTTTATTTCTTGTTCTGTGTTGAACCAATCAGAATATAGAACAAGGCACACTTCATGATAAGGTTTTCCCAGTCATATTTTCACTTCCTCCATTAGCCATTTACAAACTAGTTATTCAACTATTGTATGGGTTATCATTTAGCTTTTTCATTCACTTTGATAAATAAAGATGATGCAGGAATATAGGACAGAAGCAAAATTTTACAATAGATTTACAAGTGAAAAATGGAAAAATAATGGTGCATAAATAGTTGAATACCTTCAAATGATCATTATATCCATCAGTAGAGTTACCAGATAAAAAGACAAATCTAAACATGGCCCCAGCATCCTTACTCCTTGCATATTTGCTTAGTAGTGGTCCTATGTCATTCATTGCTACAGCATAGTCCCATGATAGCTCATCGTAGAAGAAAGAACTTCCAACAACTAGAACCAACATATCATCTTTATTGAATCCAAGGTCCCCTCTTAACTGATATTTCGAGTGGGTTTTACTGTAGCTCTCTGCAGCCCACACATCTACTGGCGATGCAGGAATCACAAAGAAGTTTCCAGTGTCAAGCACACTATATAACATCTGATACAGGAAAGAATGATAATTGATAAATGACACACTGCTAACTAGAAAATGTGTGACAGCGATAATATGGAAGATGTGATGGCAGATTTACCGGCAAAGAAAAATCTGGAAAAACGACAACATCAGCTCTGCTAAAAGCACTTCTCCAATAAGAAACAAGATGTTCCCAGCCCAGTTTCTCATAGAATGGAAGTCGCTTTGCAAGTGTATCCTCTTGAATTATCCAAATAAGTGGTATGAAACAAAAAGGCTCCTGCATTAGGCTGCATAAATATAAACTCACTAATCATAGTTTCACAAACTTGAGCTAAAAACCAACCATAGAGATAGAGAGATGAAAGGAAGGGAGAGGGCAGGTGGAAGTGAGGGAGATGCAACTCAAATTAACTGCCCACAACCCATATAATTTGGCCTTATTTTTTTATGGAACATAACATGGAGGCATTGAGAGAAGAGAGGGGAGAATTCGATGCTAGTAACTTAACACATGATTGGAAACTTGTGAAACATTTACTTCTCTAATGAAAATGGCAGCCCAGAGAGTTGCAATACTCTGACCCCACCATAGGTAACACATGATAAGAGTAATTTTGGGAGTGTATGGCTGAACCAACTTGATTCAAGCCCCTTGAACATGGAAAATAATAAAAAAATCAGTTACAGTGTTTCAATAAGATTAGGGGTGTTTGAGATCAAAGTTAATAGGTGCTTGATTATGAGTTTTGCCATTTTCTTTTTCAATTTTAGTTTGCTCCCAAAAATTATTTTTCCCTAGGAGTAGAATTGCAAGCTATCCTAATGGGAAGTCACTCTTTCAATATGCCAGCATTATGGAAATTTCCAACTTGGTCATAGGAACAGCAAAACACTCAACTGTTATTGAATGTTTAAGAAAAGCCAATCTCCAAACTAATTCTTTCTAGGCAAATATTCATTAAATCAAAAGCACTGACAACAGTTGATCCCTAATACACCAGAAGAATAGATTGATACACTGAAAAAGGAAGAGCATAAACAAGTTAATAAATAATGGATTCTTTCACAGATTTTTCGATTTTTTCTTCCCTTTCTCCTTTCATTTTATTATTTATTTTCTGCAGTACAGTACAAAACTTACAAGCCCCCCCCCCCCCCCCCCCCCCCCCCTCCTCTCCCCTTTTCTATAAACCCTAATTGTTGTTCTCATATCTTTGTCAGGGATCATAAATCTTAAGTCCATTTTCTACTTATTCTAGCATTGAAAACACCAGATTCCCTTGCTTTCCAGAATTTACAGAGCTTTTCATCTTAATTCCAGCCTATACCTATAGAACCACAACCTTCCTGATCCTTATTTATCAAAAATTGTAACCATTCTAATCCTTGCTTTGTCCATAAACCCTAAACTGAAAGTCTAGCATACTAATATTTGATCATAGGAAGTAGCTATAAGGCCCATTCCACATCACTCTCCCTTGATGCTAACCTCTTAAAACTTCATTTTTGAAAAATATGAAAGTTTCTCACTCAAGTTCTCTTTTTGGTAATACCAATATTACATAATCATGTGCCACATCGAAGATGAACTGCACCATTCCAAGTGCAGTCCCACAAAAGCTACCCATTTCTTTCTTCTCTTCTATTTTATTGACTATATACGTGTTCCACAACTCTCCCACCTCTGCTATACCTTTTACTGTAGATATGTTTGATGTAACACAAAAAAGATATCATGTCTTTGACATCTTGAATCTATATCAACTGTTTTCAAATTGATATTAAAAAGAAGAAGAAGAAGAACAACAACAACAACAACAACAAGAAAACGCATGTTGCGTTGACTTTATACCAAAGGAATCATTTAAAGTTTGGAACTTATAATACGCAGACTTCTTTATTGATTATATAAAAAAAACCTGTAGTCATGTTAATGACCAGCACCTTTCTTTGACAACATGCTAGTTTTTAAGTCTTTGACATTTTTTTTCCAAAAGAAAAAAGAAGAGAGATATGCAATGCTTTAAGGAACTTTCGTGTTAGTCTTATTAATTGGCAGTCTTTTTTAATTTTTTCATCCTTATAGGCAAACAAAGACGATTGATTAAAAGTGTCTAACCAAAAAGGGGTGTTCACATGATCAGGCATTTTAGAGCCATCCTAAGGTTTAAAACTTTTCCTCCTGCTGCTTCTCCTCTCTTCTTCCACAGTTATGTTGGGTACTGAGGTCCTGGAAGAGATTGTATGATAACTCCATCAAAAGAAGCCAATCCTAACCCAACCTCCAAGTCTAAAGTCAATTCAATGCATAAACCTAGTATTTTCTAACATCTAAATCTATGGTCCATGAAATACTTCTTGAAATATTATTGCGTACATTAAAATTTTATAGGATTGATCTAGAATCAACTGCACTGATTCAATACTCGCATCCCTTGGATTTTTATCTTTAATTGTAGAAGGTACCTCATACACGAAACTATTTTTCAAGTTAACACTGTGCTTAGTTTCTTGATTGATGGCACATCCATGAACACATCCAGACAAGTGCACCCTAATAATAGAGTAGTCAGACACTTTGTATTTTAACATATAAACCAAGTCACATGCATGTAATTAGGTCCATATCACTTAGTTTTCTGCATATGCAACAACACAGAGTTGGATTGGGCATTTCTTGTTTTCAGACCTTTGACTTGTCCCCAATTCAATAGCAAAACAGATATAACACCAACTGCAAAGGAATTAGCATCTATGTTTTCAACTTCATTGGCTGGATCTACTTTATTGTCACTCGTGAAGGAAATAAGATTCAAAGGAATTCAACGTCAACCATTAGAAGATACCATTTACGTAAAAAAATCTCTCTAAAATATATACGGGTGTGTCAAATCCAAGCACAAGCTGATAAAGCAAGATCCTACCACAATGCATAAAAAGTGGAATCCTAGGATGGTAATTGTATTCCTAAATAAGCTATATAGGTATACCAAATCAGTACACACCTTAAAATGGCTTCTTTTGCTTCCAGAGAGTCTACAATGATGCCTTCAAAACTGTAGCAAATTAACACAAAGATTGTGACCATCTGTATCAACTAAGTAAACCAATCAATAATAATTGCCACCCAAAAGTCTCCTACCAAATACAAAGTTCAAGAAAGGCAGCCAACAAAAAATGATCCAACTGGATCAAATAGCAAACCTACGTTGTCCAATCAATATGACTGTATATCTCAGGACTTAGAATTGAAATTTGACCACCTAGTTGCTCCCATATGGAGCGAGAGTTACCATCATCTACAGCATAAATCTGCACAATAGAAAATTGAAATGTTTTAAGAGCCAATACTTGAAATCACCATTCAGTATTTACATGTAAAAAAGAGTTACCCATAATTATGCACTACTTATTTTGATTAGTGTCCCATTTAAAAAATTGTAGTAGAACTTCTATAAAACATAATACCCAAACAAATTAGACAATTTTGAACAAGCATTCTTGATTCTTAGGGAATCAAATCACTATTATGTTTTATGCCCTTAAAGGCATTGATTTCTTCTTCAGATAGGCACCAATCAGCCATTCCATAAAATAAACCTAACAAAGAAGATACTGCAAGATCGTTCTTAGGATTTCATATACTGCAAGATCATTCCTAGCAATACTACCATTCTAGCAAACAAATTTATCTCTTCAAATGCTGTAGAAAATATAGAGAGCATCAAATAAATGCATAAACACACACCAATGATGCACTAATTCAGCACACAATAAGATACTCAAATGCATCCTAAGAAAAAAACAATACAAGTGAAGGACCTATTCGAAAGTAATGAAGATCCACAAACAAAACCAGCTTCTGAGGTAATTTATTTTAACCAATAAAAAAACCAGCTTCTGCAACTACTAATAATTAAAGAAAAGGACAGTGCAAATAAATGTCACAGAAAATCACCTTAAACAAATAGCCAAGTCCTTGGAGATTTTTAATCACAGTAAACAGCATCAATGATGGCGGATTCTTCTTCATGTTTCCCAAGATCTGACATTCATCAAAACAATGCACAATTGAAATACGACCATAATCACTTCAATGCACAAACAAATGAGAAAAGATGGATGTTAGTGCAAATTGTGTTTCAGAATAATGTTAGAGCAGTTAACCTACACATTCTGATTAATCTGCATAGAATTTAACCATGATTGCTTGAAATCATACTGTTCAAATTTGAGGTCATTCAATTCTCTACAAAGTTGCAACCACAAACACAAGTAAATTGTGCAGCAAAAGCAACTTAAACATCCCAAAATTAAGGATTAGGTACATGAGATATTATTATGAGACTACAATAATTGGATGTTTTCTATGTTCATATGCTCAACTATAAGTGGACAGAAGTTCCCAGATTTGCCATTTATAGAATTGAGTTACACTTCAAACTTGAACCAAATTTGGGAGATATATATACAGAAAATCTGAATTCTACTACACCTGACAAATATAAGAAAAAATATAATGATTGATGGGGAAAACCATGTCTATCAACCTCCATTTACCAACTTATTCAACATGATGCATCTAATGAAGGTAAAGAAAAGAAAGGGTCCATAAACTTTTCCAATAATATCCTATTGAAGGAACACTTCTCCCCCATATCAAATAATCATACCAAGCCAATAAAAAACAAGGAAATAAAAAAATAAAATAAAATAAAATAAAAAATAGAAAAAGAGTTGAGGCAGAAGAATCCTACGCTATGCAACAATCAAACCCTTAAGTTTCCTTCTTTAAAGACTTTCAAATATAAACCTGATATCAGCTTCAATGGAAAATCTGATACCCAGATGGTCAGAAAAAGGAGAAAATAAGGATGGCCAGGTGGCCCCTCCCAGTGCCGCAACCTGAATTCCCACCCCCCCCCCCCAAAACCATAATTTTAGGGTAGATTATTGTATCATTTTATGTGGTCATTTTTCCCTTAGATAATCTTTTAATATATGGAAACTTAAGAGTGTTGAGCTAAAGAGTTGGAGTAATTGAACCTATTGGGTTTTTCTTGTAAGGAAAGATTTTAGGGAACTTGTCTACCAAAGCATAGGGGTAATTTATTGTTAATAATGAAGGCAAGAGAATCCTTTTCTTGATAGGCAATGCAGGCATCAGAATCTTTCTGCATGGTAGTTGAAAACCATTAAAAAAAATAAAGAAACATAGATGTTCTTTCATAGAAGAGAAGAAGCAGACATCTAGAGCTTAGAGATCTTGCAGATCTTTTCAATCAGTCTGAGGACTAGTAGGTAAGGAACTAACCTATCAAAAAAAAGGTCAGGAACTAATTTTAAAAATTTGAAAGCTGGGCTTTCTATTTTGAGTAAGTATATACACCTGATAATGTTGAACGAAGAAACCTTAATGTATTTCAACGACTTCTCTTGATTGAATGTTTCAGAAATCTAGATCCGTATTGAAAGACCCTCGTAGTGAATAATCATGGTTGAAAGATCATATGGTTGTGTTGGGGCCAAAAGATATGGATTTGGGAAGTTTCAGGTTAGGTGATAGAAAGGTTTCATATCCCTGTCAATCTAGAACTGCATTAAGCCAATTGATCTGGTAAGAAATTCCCAGTTTGAAGTTTGAACTAGCCCAATGAATCCAGACAACTGTCCAGTGGAAAAGGCATTTTGGCCTTTTTTTTTATTTTTTTTTTTATTTTGTTTTGTTTTTAAAGATATGGGACAGCTCTTATACACTCAAGAAATCTTGGAGATAGCATGAATACAAACTTTTGAGATTTATATCTATGAACCTAAAACAAAACGTTAGAAGCAGGAATTATAAGACTTTAACTCCAATAGCAAATTAAAATCATTACAGACTACAAGTGCAGACTAAGGCATTGGAGGAACACCTTTAGGCTCAGCTACAAAATTTAATTTGAGGATTTCACATAGGGGAAATAATAATACGACACGTACTTTATAAATTCCTTTAGAGATTATAAAGGTTCAGTTATGTTTTTCACCCTTTCTTTGAAACAACAAAGATTTGTTTAATATTTGTAAATTAGATATATTAAGAAGTTTTGTAAGTGCCCCATTCCGGTATGGTCATCAATTGCCAATGCAACATCATCAAGATTCTCAATCCCCAAAACTTGAGGCGGTGGAGATGGCATCACTGCCACCACCATGCTTTTGCACATGAATCTTGATGATGCTTCACCTGAAAACAACAACTCTCAATTCATCCATGCATGATACCAACGTTTAGACTTGTTGCAGAAACAAATTTAAAGTAGAAAATGTAATTAAAAGAACTGAAGATTTAATTCCCAAAAAAGAAAAAAGAAAAAAGTGAAGGAGTAAAAAAAAATGAAAAGAAAACAATACTGAGATTTATGTACATCTTCAATCCATGGCCACGACACCACAATCATGAGGTGACGGGGCATCATGCCAATGGTTAAAATAGCAACAGGTAGGAACCCTAATTGGGGAATATACAGTACTTAAGAATATAAATTCGTGACCAAAAAAAAATAAAATCCTAATTTCTATTTCAAACTAGGAATAAGAAATTTAAGAGTAAGAACAAGTTCAACAATTTTTCTTCTGGAGTTTGGGCTTGTGGTTCAGATATTTCTGAGGAAATAACCACCATCTAGATAGACCTGTGATCAGATTCCGGCAAACAACCTAATCTATTCGGAGATGAATCAAAAAAAAAGAAAAAAAAGAAAAGGGAAGAAGAGAAAAATCCCAAAAAGAGAACCCCAAGAGGCTGAAAAGAACCAACCCTGCAAGTACAAACTATAAAAATATAGGAAAAGGAATAGTTTCCAGCTATATCCATCTGGGTTCAGAAAGAGAGATAGGTGGTAGAAGGGTTTAGTTGAGGTATATATATACACACAACTCCATTCATGGGTTTCTTTCATGACTGGTGGATGCATGGAACTTCTGTGTTTTCAACTATTTCTATTTTTATTTAAAATTAAAGAAATTTATATACATGTGCGAATAAAAATTTTTATGGGCATTCGGGGCTGCAGTAAAAGAGAACAATTGAACATGGGTAAGTGAAGACTGATCATAATGGACTAATAGTTTCCATTCAACTGAAAGCCCATCATAGAGAAAATATGGGTGATTGAAGACTTTGTCATCAAGGAAACAGTTCTCCCTTCAACTAAAAGAGGAGGTAGTTGAAACGTTAATTGTTTTTCATGCAAATATGGTTTTCATGAGAGCTAAAGGTTATCAAATCGGATATACATTCATAGGTAGTTCATATATTTTTATAAATATATGAAATAGGGTCTACTACAATCTACACTATACAACACAAGTGTACTTTTTACGTATCTATCCAAAAGATTCTATCAATTATGTGATGACACTTGTGCAGCATAAGCCTCGTTACTCTATACCCGAGTTTATTTGTATTATACGTGAGTTCCTATTATTTTGTATCATACTGTACTTTGATTCCTTTTGTTTTTATCTGATAATGCATATTTCAACTTTTATTCAATCACTCAAATTTTATGGCACATTACCAGTGACCCAAATTCAAGAATCAATGTGCATCAATTTGATATCTTAGCATTTTTTCTATAAAATATTACCTCTCATTGTTCGGTTATAAAAAACTGACTAAAAAGAATAGAAGATTGATGAAAACATGAGTTATAACATTAATTATTAAAGCTTCTTCATGAGATTCTTGCGAGTTTCTTTTGTTTGGAACAAACACTTCTTTTTTGGCAGCCAAAACTTACCCAATTCTTTGCCTAACCCCCAACTTTCTTGTATCATTTATTTATTTCTCTTCTAGATTAGATAATGATGATGTACTATCATCATCAGTGCTTAAATCATTTGGAGATTTATGTAACCATTTAAGTTAATTATATATATATGAATAAAATAAAATAAAATAAAAAACTATGTCTTGGACATAATTGGACGAGTTGGATTTAATTCTATTGAATTGGAAATTACTACCAGTTATATATCTAAACACATTGGCGTGGAATTCAACCAAAAGCAGTCTCATATGAAAGTATGATTCCTCCGGTAATAAAGGTTCAGTAACATAATCAAATCAAAATGCAAACAACCTCAATTCTTTGTTGCAACACTCAACAGACCAAGATTAATCCACATAAATCAAGAACAGTCAAATCAAACCCCAGCAATCCAATTCTCAATTGCAACACCCACCACAACAAGATTCTCCAACATAAATCAAGAAGAATCAAATCAAACACAAAGAATTCAATCCCAATTGCAACAGCCAAAACAGAAAGACTCGGTAAAATAAATCAGATCTCACATAAACATTCTCAATTCTCAAAGCAAAAACTCACAAGAGCAAGTCTAGGCCTCCGAACGCCGATCCTCATTTCTGACCGCAAATGATCGAGTCCGTCTCGCTCTCCAAACCTCCTTAACAAACTTCCCTGCCCGAACCTCAACGACTTCCCAGACTTAATTCCGTCAAGAAACGACCACCCCTGCTCTGGCACGCGGATTTTGGTCTGCATGACCGTCATAACAACTATAAACAAAACAGAAAAAGCAATAGACCCTGACAGGAATCTCCACATAGTGCAGAATGAGCCTCTGCGAGCGCCTCGGTGAGCTCGGGGCACCCGAATCCCCTGCGGCCGAGGATCGCGTTGGTGACCAGAAGGTGCGCGAGGATTAGGATTAGGGTTAGGGTTTCTCCTGACGGGGAGAGGGCCGCGGTTGGTTGGGATCGCTAGATCGGGAGGGTCGTCAGCCGGAGGAAACATCTCTTATCACAAAATGAGGTTGGAAAGAATACAGCAGTAGGAATTTTCTCGGGAATGACGTGAGATTTTCTCGGAAAAATGTGAGAAACTGATGCGGAAGCTTGAGTTGAATGAAAATGAAGTGAGGCCGCCACTCAAATCTCTTTTATATGTGATTCGTTTTCCTGTTTTCTTGAGTGTTTGTTGGATAGTGTGCTGAATCTGTTATGAGCCTATTCCTGATCCTCACTCACTTCTTCACGCGCTTTCACACGTCCATCAACTTCACTCCCCCGGAGACAGTAGATTTACATTTTTACCCATGACAATTACAGATTTACAGTTGGACGTGATTATATACTCACATTTTCCGAGTCAAAATATCCAAAATACCCTTTAAGATGATAATATCAAAATGTATCACATTTTTTACTATAATTTTAAAACTTAAAATCCCTCAAATCTCGAAATGTCTGTTATTAACTTAAAATTAAATATAAATTTTTCACTATTATATATTTTAAAATTTTTAAAAATAAGGTTTTTTTTTAAATACATTTCTTAGTTATTTTTAAATAGAAAGTAATAATAATTTTATAATTTTAAAAATAAAATTTTTTATATAAAAATATACACTTATTTTTAATATCCTGATAGTAAAAAACTTTTAAAATCTCAATTTTTTTAAACTATTTTTTAAAACCATTGTCCTTTTACTTTTATATGAGAGTTATTATTATTTTAAAATTAATTTATTAATTTATATAATTAGTATAATTATCTTATACACTTATTCAAATTTCAAATTCGTATTATTGGACATATGCACAAATGTGTTGACCATAATTTAATCATAATTTGTATGACAAGAATCTGCATTAGTACGAACATTTGACTCAAGTTTCAAAGCTTTGAACGGTAGAGCAATAACCACAAAAGTCGAATTTTATTTTCAATTTTCTTATCATTTTTCCAATGACCAAAGAGATTAGAGAACAATTATTTGACTCAAGTTTCAACTTCAAATACTAAAGCAATAATAACCACAAAATTTAAATTTAATTCTCAATTTTCTTCTCATTTTCTTAATAACCAAACAGAGCAAAAGAAAGACATTAAAGCACAAGTGTTTACAGAAAACCATTATCACCTCCAACTACCTTTTTAACGTAATTTTCTTTCTTTACTGCAACATAAACAATAAAAATGTTTTACAAAGCAAGCAAAAGAATAAAATCATTTTAAAAATTACGTAACTCATAATTCAACTAGTGATTTAAAAGGGTATATTTGATATTTCAACTGACTTGAAAATAAAGTGTCGGTGAAATAACTATTAGTATCATGTTTAAAATTTGGTCACTGTATCTTATACGACACGTTGGAAAAAGTGCCATTCTCAGAAGCTGAAAGGAACGGGCCGTTTGAAAATGTAAGCCAAAGGTCGGTCGTCACGGCCAGTAAAGCTTGGGCCAGTGCAACGCGCCTGTGTACGCGTAGAAAATAAATTAAAAGTGGTTTTTTGTTAGAATGCACTTGGCCTAGTAACCACCTACAGGAATTTGAATTCTATTTTCTATAAACAATTTCCAACAACTTACCGTTACTTGAATTCCATATATGCCGGTTTTGAATATGTTGAATAACCTAACATGATTATTCATTCATGCAACTCTTTGTTTTTTTGTGGTTTCTTTATATAATTTATTCCCTCCAAAGATCTACCCCCATTAAAGTAAGCTGGAAATGAGGGACTGGCGAAAGTTGTATGGTCATGGATTTGGTACCTTATGAACTGTACAACAACTTTAAAGGAATGACACGAGCAACTATAGAGGAGTGAGGACCATGTATCATTGTGCTGTTTTACTTAGGTGTTGCTTTCTGAATTCAAGCATCATCGTCCGGGCAAGCTTCGAGAAACTGTCTTGTTTTGAGTCGTTCATCCCTTGAAAGAGTCGGATCATCATCACCAGTCAGCCTCTTTCGAAGGACTGCACCGAGACTATGTGGATCACTGTCGAAAACCTGCAGAAAGAGAGAAGTGAATAAAAAGGTTGCAAAGAGTAGCCATTGATGGAGTTTTATGTGAGATAATTAGATGTTACATCAACATAATTGTTGACATGGCCATCATTGTTGGGGGCTGCAACAAGCTCATGTTCGTTACACGTCCATTCGCCATCGACAATGTACTTGTATTCGTAGTGTCCTTCCTGTTAATAACAAGAATTAGAATCCTGGTCTCCTTTGGCTTTGAAACAGCATGATGCGTAAACATTCTATGTTGCTGCATGAATATTTCAAAGTAGGAATGCTGGCTAATTTTTGAGAAACTGATTGCTTAGAAATAAATTTCTCAGTGAGAAAAAGGAAGTTATATGTTGAAAGCTTAAATATTGTGCCCGTGGTAAAAACTATCCAACATAATTCATAAAATAACCCTACAAATGCTAATCCGGAATCCAGATGCAAAGACATTGACTTTATGATCCCTAACATTAGTATTCCATTTGGACCTCAGGAAGTAGCAGGGGAAGGAAAACTAATAGAAAGGGAACTTAAATTTACCTTATATGGTTTGTCATGAAATATATGAAGAAAATAAAATGTAATGAAATTATTTAAATACGTATTTTCGAACTTTCCACTTATGCAGAAGGGGAATAAATTTGGAGAACCATGAAAGGAAAATTTTATTCAGCTTTAAATTTATCTTTTATTTTTCTTTACTTCTTGTTCCCTTCCCAGTTTTCCTCAGATGTTCCATGATCCAAACAGAGCCCACAATCAGCAGTGGAAATTTGAAGCAACAGAGCATAAATGTAAAATGTTAGAACTGAAGACTTTTACACCTAGTGAGACACAAAAATGAATAAAATGGTGGACAATTTTAGACCAATAAAATACACTTACTGGCAATTCTCTCTCAAGAATCCACAGACCCTGTTCCTTGTCAAATGTCAAAGCCATTCTCTGGAAAAGAGGCACAAGACAGCATAGCTAGATGGGTCAGAAATGGAGATGACATCACATGAGAGTTTTAAACGTGCACAATAATGAATAATTGCAATAAAGGGGTTCTTTTTCCCTATTGGGACTCAAACCTAGAACCTCCCACATGGAGATCCAAGCCCTTGTCACTTGAACTATGGACATATCCTCATACTGTTCTAATTTATTGGACTTCCCTAAGAAAAAATCAGGGTCCAAGAAAACAAACATCTCTCTTTGCAAAAAGTTTGATAAGTCAAACTACTAGATGGAAAAAATTTCCTATCCTAGAATCAAGTGATAAAAGATGAGATCATTTGCTCAATACGTGGAAGCGGATACCCAGCCAGATGAACTATAACAATGTCATTTTAGGTAATCAGCAGTTTCACTACATTCAGATTCAAATTATTGTTTTACAGGGTCTATCATTACTGTTTTTTTCTGGCTTATATGCCAAATTTCAATAGCAATGATGGAGCGGGATTCATATAAAGAATCCAAAAACAGGTGTCGCGTTCCTATTTTGAACTCCATGGAGCTAGTCATTGCATGCCATGCATCTAGTTTGCAATACTAAGATCATTTTGGCCTGGCCAATCAATGAGACTGGTGAATGAAAATCACAATTTTGTATTTTAAACCAGGGCAGCTTCACTGCTTTCCCAGAAATGATGCACCAGGTATTCTTAATGGGAAAGCACCAACTAATGCATACTGATTTCATATAAGACTAACATTCAACCTATCACATATCTTAACTGATCTAACTAGAAGATCCATTTTGCATCATCTAAGGGATTCCTTGGTTCAGGCCGAAGAAGCAATGTCACTCGATCATTATCAAAAGAACCTCGATGTTTCATGCGGATGAGAAAGTATTTTAGATATTGTGGACAGAAGCTGCAAGGTTATTTTGTTGTCTACACTTAGGACAAAACAGAGCCAACTGACTACCATATTTTACATGTGATATCAATCATCAAAGTTTATTCTTAAATCTCAAGAAGCTGAATATATATGGAAAATATTACCTGGCCCCATCCGATATCAAGACCAGAAATTTCTACTGTGGTGCAACTGTTATCCTTCCATTTCAAAGTAACAGGCTGCTTTTCGAGGTCTGTAAGCTTTAAAGAAAAGGATAATAAACCAAGTGAAAAAGGAGAAATCAGAAAAAGAATTGCATCATGACTATTGTAATTGAAAAGGAACAAGTATGGATCAAAGCTTCATCATTCTTTAGTTTTATAACTAGCCAGATTGAAAGGCGGTTTTCATCCATACTTACGTTTCTGTTTTATGCCAGTCACTCTTGGCCACTTTTGCAAATATTCAATGATATGCTAAAATCCAGGTCATAAAGAACAACCTAAGCCTTTACATCTGTATCATGCTCTGCCATTCTCTAATTTTTTTTTCCCAACAGTCTTGACTCAACCCTCGCCATAAATGTAAATATTGGCAAATATCATAATGTAGAAACAGGAACTAAATTTATGACACACTTTCGAACAATTTACTAAACCCTAAGGCCATGTTTGGTTGGAGGGGTATAGTATGAGATAGGATAAGAGAGGGGATAACATATTAACATATTTTATCCCATGTTTAGTTGACAATGAGATAAGTTATTCCATCACTTATCCTATCCTAAGATATTACCTTAGGATATCATGTCCATTGGATTTAATATTTAAGGATATCATATCCCATTGGAAATCATATCCTAGGATATGCATTTCGTATTTGATAGGATATGATATCTTAGGATATACATATCATGTCCAATCTTATCTAGCCAATCAAACGTAGCCTAAGGCCATGTTTGGTTGGCTTGATATAGCATGGGAAGTGCTTATGTGATACAAGGTGCTACTCCAATTGCCTTAAAAATTTTACAAAGGTTCCCATTTCACTGAACCTTTCAACTCTGAAAACTGTTCATCCCTTTTCCTGGGTATAAAGTAAATGGAAGGAATCTACATGCTACTCTGAGGAAGAAGATACTAGAATGCCTATGGATAAATAACTAGAGCATCCTGGAAATGATGGGGGAAAGAAAAGCCAATTGCAGCTTCCTGTTAACTAAGATATCTCCACTAATGATTAAGAAGCTATCAAAGTGGCAGAAAGTAGAAATATAATACGGGAAGGAATTGAGAGCTCAAACAGGGGGAAGGAATTGAGAGCTCAAACATTTCTGCAAGAAGCAACTGACATCCAAAGAGGAAGAAGAATTGATGGGGGAAAAGAAAAACCAATTGTATCTTCCTGTTAACTTAGATATCTCCTTGAATGATTGAGAAACTATCAAATAGGAATCTATAACATGGGAAGGATTGAGAGCAAGAAACATTTCTACAAGATTGAGAGCTGGAAACACTTTTTCAAGAAGCAACTGCCATCCAAAGAAGGAGAAGAAGAACACCTTAAATAAACCATTTTATTGTAGGTGTTCAAGAAGACTTGCAAAGAAAAAAATTTAGGCATGTTAAAAAGAAACCATAGTTCCAGGCTTCTTAATAATTGCCTATGATATTATTTAAGAAAGGAAAAATCACCCACTATATCAGCAGTAGCACTTTTGATAGCATCCAGCTTTGGGAAGCACGAGCGCTTGCTCTGCAAGAAAAGAAAAGGGGGGGCTGCTTAAATTATTGATCAGTGTTTCATATACACTGCATAATTATCAAGTTCAATTTGAAAAGTAAGAGGAGAACTGTTTAACAAGAAAAAAAATGCAGAATTACCTGAAGTAAACTGTGAGCTTCATTAAGTTTATAGCCCTGAACCCAGAACATGTATGCCAACTGTAATTCACAATGAACTTCAGTACATTACTAAGAGGCAGATCAATATACCAGTATGAATGCAATTGCAAGACAGAGTATAAAATACCATGTGAATCCAACTAACTAGCTTTCATAGTTTTTTTGTCAGGATTAAGATAGGAATCTGGCAATTGACAATCACATACATCCTTGCTTATTTTCTTTTTATTCTCTTGCATATCCATCCCACATTTCACAAATGGAAAAAAAAAAAAGACACTTTCACCATAGCATTCTACATTTCACAGGTGGATAAAAAAACATTTCCGCCATAGCATAGAACAATTTACTTGTACACGAGCAAGAAATTTCTACTGTATGCAGTTATAACAAGCTTGAGCTTCGATCTTCTTCATCGTATATGGAACGGATTGATAAGCAAAAATTTTAATTTTGTTTTTTTTTTTTTTTTTTTTTTTTTTTCCTTTATGTAGGGGTGGGGAATGTGGACTTGAACCATATGAACAAATAGGACCTAATTTTCTGCTTGGACTCATCAATAGAGAAGTACAAAGTGAGTGTGATATCCCATATCAAATAGGGGAAAAAGTTATTGGTGCTATTTATGCATGGGCTCCTCTTAACATTGTAAATGTATTTTAAAGCCGTGAGGGCTCCTTTGGACCCAGAGCAGATAGTATCTACACGGTTGGAAATGGATCATTACAATGAGCCTTACCACCCCTTTTGTTTTCTTTGTCTTCTCTCTTTCAGTTAATAATTTTTACATACCACCTAACAAAAAGCCATCACCTAAGTTCCATCTAGATTCAAATTAGAACACCTAACAACTTATTATCTAAAATGAACGTTTAATTGAGTAGTTAAATATGTCCCCAAGTCTTCTCAAAATTAAGTGATTATCGTAATTTATTGCGAAGACCTTGATTCAAACTAAGCCTTATCTATCACCATCTTCAAAAGATCATACAAATTTTCACCTACCTATCAAATGAATATTTTGATCATTCCTTTCCTTTTCTTACTTTCAAGAAAAGGCAAATGTTACCATGTTGCAATTAAACATCGGTACAAAATATTTTTAACCTTTTAGCACTGATCAATAGATGTTTCAAAATTCATATGCTGAGAGATGAGCAACAACAAGCATGACAATGCACTAGATGAGCTAACCAAGCTACCATTAAGGCAAAGATACTTGCTACTATTATTAAAGAATAAGTTGCACTCAAAATCAAAATATGATTCTCTTGTCAAGCTTTCCACTCTTCCATCCATGCCACAATGGGTACTTCAAGTAGTACTTGTCTTCATTCCTCAAACATTGCTCCTTGGATTATCGATTCTAGTGCATCTGATCATATGACAAGTAATTCCTTTCTTCTTTCCAATCTTTCTCATCCTTCATCTCTAGCCATTGTAACATTGCGAATGATTCTAGATCTCCTATTCATAGGATTGGAATAGTTAATATGTTTGATTTTACATTTTTGTCTATTATATACATCCCTAATTTCCCTCTCAACTTATTATTTGTCTGCAAGCTTATTCTCACTTAAACTATTTAGTCACATGTTATCTTTCATATTGTATCTTTTAGGATCTAAAGACGAAAAGGATGATTGGCGGAGATTTGAAAAGGATGGACTCTACTACTACTAATCATTGCACAAGTCCTCAACTCTCCATAACTATTATCTCCCCATACCAATGGTAGTTTCATCTAGGTCACTATTCTTACACAATCCCCATCAATTAGTTCCCAATTTACCTTCCTTTACGCACTTTAATGTGAAACCTATGAGCTCAATAAACATCACAGGGCTAAACTTCACTTAGAGAAGCCATGTTTGCATCCTTTTAAGTTAATCCACTTTGATATTTGGGCTCTAGTGAGAACTATTAGCTTATTTGGTTGTTAATATTTCATTTTATTTATAGATGATTTTTCTTGTATGACTTGGTTGTATGATCTCAAGGATAGAACACAAGTATTTGATTTTTTTTTTTTCAATCTTTTGATGTTGAAATTACCAATCGGTTCAATTTTTTTTTATAGGTAAAGTATTTCATTAAAAGCCAAAAGGCTAAAGAAGGAGTATACACGGAGTATACCAAGATACAAAGGATCAATAAAGACCAAGGGGCAAACTAGCCTGATCCTTACTTAGTAGCTAGCCAATCTACAAAATCAATCAAAGAGAGAGTGTGTTCCTCTATATACACCCTAGCCTAATTCACAAAAGTATACAAAAAAATGGATTTAATATCTTGGTCGTTCCTCTCAGCACCATCAAAGGCCCTCCTATTCCTTTCTTTCCAAATGGTCCACATCAGGCAGAGGCCGGCAGCTCTCCAAGCTTTCTCCCTTTTCTTGCCCACAAAAGAACCATGCCATCCCAGGATTTAATACCAATCAGTTCAATGTTAAGTTAAAATTTCTCAAAACTGACAATGCCCTTGAATACATACATTCTCACTTTTAGCACTTCCTTGAGTCAAAGGTTATTATTCACCAAAAATTACAAGTTGATACACATCAACAAAATGAAATTTCTGAAAGAAATAATAATCCTATTCCTATATTGCTCATACATTAATGCTTCAAATGAACGTGCCAAAATTCTTTTGTGAATATGTTGTTCTTATGGTGGCTTTTTTACTAAATGGAATGTCCTCTCAAGTTCTTTATGGTAAGTCCCTTTTTTAGATGTTATTTTATGACAAAGAACCTTCCCCTCTTCCTCTAAAAGTTTTTGGGAGTGTCTATTTTCTACATAATTTGAGCTCAAATCATTACAAACTCGATCCTTGAGCCCACAAATGCATATTTCTTGGTTATTCTTGAATTCAAAAAGTATTGATCTTGTAGTCTTATTTTACGAAAACCGTTGTTTTTGTTGATGTTATCTCTTTTAAAGGATGTAACATATTATTCTAAGCTAGGAAGTGAATTGTATGAGTTTCTTATTGCCAAACCAGTTAACTTTGCACCAATTCTCAATATTCCTTCTTATGAGAAGTTTTATGTCAGCAAACAACAACATCATCCTTCTCTAGAAGCAACAAGTGTTGCTTATCACCTCCACTAATTTGGTGTCTCTAAATCCTGCTTCTGATCTCCTTGTTGGCTATTGCTATTAATAAAGGTACAAGCACGTGTGCTAAATATCCTATTTCTAATTTTGCTTCTTCGGATCACTTGTCCCCCTTTTTTTTAAAGCTTTCTCTATTACTCTTCCCATGTCTTAGCATTAAGCTCTTTCTCATCCTGGCTAAAGGAGAGCAATGGAAGAGGAAATGCATGCTTTAGAGTGCAATCATACATGGGATCTTGTTCCTAAACTTAATGATGCTCTAATTGTTGGTTTTCATTAGGTCTTTTTACCATAAAGAACAACCCTGATGGTATAATTGATAGATTGAAGGCTCATTTGGTGGCTAGAGAATTCACTCAGGCTTACAACCTTGAATATACTAAGACTTTTTCTCCTATGGCCAAACTGAACTATTTTTTTTTTAATAGGCAAATGAGAAAGTATATTAAAAGTGCCTAAGAGAAAGTGCAACATGATGTACACAGTAGACGCCTAGTGTAGGCGAGAAGGACATAAATAAAAAAATCCCTCTCCTTGCTCTATGTACACCCTAACCCAATTCATAAAATTATACATAAAATCAGATTTGATTGTTTGGTCTGGCTACCCCACATCATTAAAAGACCTTTGGTTCCTTTACTTCCAAAGAGTCCAAAACAAGCACAAGAGAGCGGCTCTCTTAGTTTTTTTTCTATTTCTTCCTCACGAAAGAGTAATGCGAACCTAAAAAGTTCCTTTTAATTGAAGAGTGCATCAGTCAAACCACTCTAAAGAGAGAAAAATATCAGCTAGCACAACATACTTGCTTTGGAACAATGCAAAAGCAAGTGACCAGTCATTTCCTCATTGCCTGTGCATAAATAACACCAAACTAAACTATATACAAGTTATTGTATCTACGGCAGTAAATCTAGACTAGCCTCTTTGCCAACTTGATGTAAACAATGCCCTTTTTCATGGTGACTTAAATGAAACAGTGTTTATGGTTCAATTGCCAAGGTCTGAGTCCAAGGAGGAGTGTGTTTATCAACTAAAGGGGTCTATTTATGGACTCAAACAACCTCTCATACATAGTCTAAGTGGTATTATCTCATGGCATGACCAGAACTCAAGCTAATCACTCATGTTTTTCAAAAGAACATATCATGGCATTGTAATCCTCATTCTATATGTAAATGATATAGTTATTATTGGTACTGACCATAAGGGACTTGAGACTTTCATTAATTACTTTAGTATCGGTTCTCACACTCAAGATCTCAGAAAGCGTCATTATTTTCTGGGTATTGAAATTGTAAAATCAAAGAAAGGTATTTGTTTGTCTCAAAGGAAATACAGTTTTGATATTTTGACGGATACAAATTATCTTGGTGCAAAACCTGTCACTATGCCTATGGAAACCATCAAAAGTTGATGAATGATGATGAGTTAGTGGATCATCCCAGGTTTTTTAGGAGACTAGTGGAAAAGTTTATTTATATAACCATTATTCCGCTAGATATCTCTTATGCAATCAGCATTGTCAACTAATTTATTGCATTGAAGGATACACTGACACTAATTGAGCAGAATCCCCTCATTACAGAAAATCAACAACAGGTTACTATATTTTTCTTAGAGGTAATCTCATAACTTGGAGGAGCAAGAAACAATTAGTTGTGGCTTGTTTTAGTGCAAAGGCAGAATATCACACAATGGCAAATACAGTATGTGAGTTGAATTGGTAGAAAACCCCTTTACAAGAAATTGGCATATCAGTATTAGATCCCATTCCTCTGTATTGCAACAATCAAGTAGCCATTCACATTGCCACTTTGCCGGTAATCGTGTTTTTTATAAAATGAGAAAACATATATGAGATGAATTGTCATTTCATTCACTCAAAATGGAATCAAATAAAATTGTTTCTCTATTGTATCATCAAAGAATCAACTAGTAGACATATTCACAAAAGTCCTTTCAAAAGAAGCCCTTCACAACTATATGTGACAAGTTGTGAGTTGTTAATCTGTACTCTCCAGCTTGAAGGGGAGTGTCAAGATTATAAGAGCAATTGTAGGAGAGATTATAGGAGAATTTATAGGAAACATTATTGAAGGGATTATATGAAAGATAGTAGGAGAGATTTTGGAAATATTTTTTATTTATTCCCTTTTCTTTACTGTTATAGGCTTATAAATACCCTTGAAATTTCATTCAGAATATACTGAAAAATACGAGATGAATTTTCTTCTTTTCAATGGATCTTAGTAATCTCTTAGAGATTTTTTTTTTTTTTGATAGGTAATTAATCTTTTAGAGATATGTCATCATTTGAATTCTTGCAAAGATATTAAAAACTGCAGAGCATTGAATGGAAAAGATGATTTATATTTTCTAAGCAATCCTCTAAAAGATAAATGCAAATGCAATTTACCAATTAATTTATTAGTTATACCCTAAAATTTGTTAAATAGGAGAACGAAACATGATGTAACTTTAGTTTAAGAAATTTAGAAGAATTGACCAGTATTCTGACTTGAAACATGATATCTTCTAAGAAGAACCAAAAAAAACAAAAAACAAAAAACAAAACAAAACAAACCCAAGCTAAGTTAGATTTAAGGGTTTAGCCTGATCTTATCTAAAACATGCACAATCATAGGGATCCAGAAGGCATGAAAACCAAAAGCAACTGAAAATAAATTCAGGCTTCATTTTGTAGGGGATTTTTTGCCACCTCAGGGAGGGTTAAGTTGCTCTAACTTGTACAAGTTCATATTATATTCTTGAGATGTATCCTCTTGCTCCTTTTCAAGAAGTTCACTCCCCTTTTTTATCAGCTTTTGTATATTCGGGAAAGATTTCTCGTCCCTTATTTGTAATGAATTAGTTTATTTCTGATATATATATATATATATATATATATATATATATATATATATATATATATATATATATATATTATCAAGAGAATATGAGACATAATGAATGTCAAATAATCAACAACATGCTAAGAAATGAAGATGTAACCATAAATAAGAAGACAAGCAAAAGGGAAGAATAGCTATTTCATGATTCCTCTAAAGTATGATGATTCCGTAGAAGTGTGCCATTTAATTACAATTCATATTTCTTAGCTAAAAGCCTTAGGCAGAATAAATTCATATTTCTGAGACAAAATGGAGAAGCATACCGCCACGGCAGGAGCTCTCCCAAGTCCAGCTGTGCAGTGTATATAAGTCACACCTCCATTTCGATTTATTGCCTTATATAATTTGCTAACCACAGCTGGAAGTCGCAGCCGTAAATCAAATGCATCAAAGTCCCTGCTAGATTATACATCAGTCTGCTGTACAAAGTGAAAATATGCACTATATGTGGAACTGTAGTGCAGACAAAATCAACAACCCTTTAACATGAGTAAAAACCAAGTCATCTAATGATCTTCCCATATGCTTTTCTCACCTTTGGAGTTCTTCAGTTTAGTAATAATAGTGAACTAAAAAAAATTCAACTAGAGACAGTTCAGTGATCCAATAAAGCAAATTTTGTACCAGACAAAGGGCAACTTAATTTAAAAGCCATGTCCTCTATTGCACTAAAATACAGATGAACCAAAGAGGAGTTGAATGCCACAACATTCACATTGAGATGGTTATGTATTTAATATATAACACATAATTGGCCAGACAGAAATTATGTCGAGTCTACAAAGCATTGAATCTTAACAACTATCTCACTTTTCAGTGAGGATTAACAAAGTTACAGCACTTTGAGAATAGAAAGCCAAAATATGACCAAAAAAGTCACTATTTTGTCATGATTCATGGCTAACCTTATTTCAGCTCGCAAGTGTTGAATGTCATCAAATGTCTTGGCATATTCTCTTATGGCATTGATATCAACTCCAAAATATCTGGACATACAAGTCAAGGAATTAACAGTGTACTTCCTCACTCAGACAATTTTGTCAGTAGTTGTCTTAACTCAAGTGATCAAAAGCTAAATATATAATAGATAGTCCAAATGGAACTCTAAAAATAAAATTGGTTAGGATACTCAAGATCTGAATCTTGTTGTACGCAAAAAATGGTTTTCACCCCAATACTCCGAAGCTTGTCAACATCTTCTGGACTCTGCCATTTGGAGGAAAAACAAAAATCAAATGATCTTCTTAGAAAGGAAAAAAAATTCTCCTCATTAAAGAGAAGAAATGATATCACCTGTAGGCAAGACCCCACAATCAAGTCTGGAAGAATGAAGTTGTAATTCATTCCTAGCTCATGCCTATAAGTCAATACTGTATCAGAACATAAGAATGAAATGGTTAGCTAAAACCATATGCATGAACACAAAGCAAGACAAAAAAGGAAACTTTTAAAGAGCATTCCCATTAAGTTGAATCCATCAAAATGCTAAGAAAATCTATAAGTTGGCCATTGAATACAGTGTGCACCAATCAGATAATCATATTGTTTTAAAAGAGCAAGCATGAACTATCAAGAAAAGCAGATGACAACTGCAGTGTGTCACATGTCACAGTTAGGCAAGGAGGAAAATGCCGGGATATATCGGCGATCGTGTATCGGAGGACTTCGACACGACATTTTGTGAAGAAACATCGACGGGAGAAAAATCGCTGAAAATCGGAAAAAATCGCCTATATATCGCCGATATATCGGCATCAGGCGATAAATCGCCGATTTACGAGAAAAATCGGCTAAAAAGCGCCGATATTTCGGGAAATTTCCCGATATTTCCTACTAGTCCAGCCCGCGCACATGATACAAAATCTGATCATGATTTGCAGGCAAAGGTTGTGTTTTTCAGCCTGGCTCAAAAATCGTGCATTTAGGGTTCGTGAAATTTAAATCCAATGGCACAAAAGCAAAGCGACCCCTAGAACAGATCCAGAAAACACAGGGAGCAAAAAAAACAGCAATTTTTTTGGTTTTCCTTGGGGGTTTTGCATGGATTTTCTCGGAAATCAAACGAGGATGAATTTTCCCGGAAATCGAATGGGGGATGGATTTTCTTGGGAATCAAACGGGGGTTGCAAAAAATAAAAATAAAAATGATTCGATTAGTACCTGCGAGGATTGAGAGTGGAAGAGGAAAGTAGGGCCTTTTTAGGGATTCTCTCGTCTGGAGGGGCAACTTCAGAAAAGGGCTTCTCGATGCCCGAGTGAGAGAAGTGAGTGGCCCTTTTGATTTTTAGATTTAGTAGAGATTAAAAAAAAAAAAAAAAACAAATCATGACTCCTGTGCATCTGATGGTCCAAATTGAAGTAGGACGTGATCCAACGGTCAAAAATGAAACTCTGCTATGTGATAATATGTACAAATTATTGATATTTAATTAAATCAAATTTTTCATGAAACTTTATAATAAGTGTAAAATTACAAAATTTATATTTTTTTACGATTTACGTGATATAATTATATTTAATATCACAAATCATATTATATATATATATATATATCAAATTTTTTAACAAAACAACTTTAAATTGACTATTATACTTCTAATTATATTGCTACAAGATTTTTTTTTCACATTTTCATGAGTTTTGATCAATTTTTTGTCTATCAAAATTTTTTTCCAAAATATCCACCGATAGTTCTCTAATATATCCGATATATCCGTAAAATTAAGTTACCGATATATCCGTTATTACCGATATTTTCATCCTTGCAATTGGGTTTGTTTTATTGTTCTAAACAATCTGGTAGATTACTTCTTTATGTTTAACCTAAATTACAAAAATCCAGATAAAAACATGCTTCAAAATATGAAGGATACATTTCTTCTACGCCAATTCCTCCTAATCTTACTCAAGCTTAAACTGGGCATGACGAACTTACCAGCCCCCATAGCTTCTGTCATGTTATTGCTGTAGATCTCAGATTTTTCCTCCTTGAATCCAGGATCACTCATCTTGGTGTCGGATATGGGACCAGAAATTGCCTAGAGATAAACCATGTCAGTAATTTCCAATATACAAAGTTGAAATTTCTATCAAGCAATATGAGGAGCACTTATAGCTCAACTTTTCAAGATCAGAATCAAAATCAAATCTACTCTTTAATAACCAGAACCCCTCGTTACAAGTACCATGCCCACCTCTAGTCAAATAGTGCTTAAAATGGATGATAACTTTTCTTCTTGTTTGTTTCAACAATAAAGATGAAACCCTCCCTGAGGTTGGAGACTTTAGAATTTTTTTTAATTAGAAAGAAACCACTTTCTTTTTCTCTCTGCCAGGGACTTGAACTTGGAACCTCCCACATTCTCACTCCAAACCCTTGCCACTTGAACAGCCTCAAGGGTGGGTTTACATTGATTTATTATTAGTATTAGTATTATTATTATTATTTTGATAGCCAAATAAATATAATGCACAAGTACAAAGGAGGATCAGATATGTTTCCAAGATTTATAAAATATTGATCCAAAAGAAAACATAAGCCTATACCACTTCTAAGAAAAGCAAAACCAACTGCAAATGTTAATAAGGTCACAAAATTAAATACAACTCAAAATTGTGCCACACAATTCAGGGTGGTGCCTCCACCTATGACTTGAGAGTACAGATAGGAAGGCCCAATTGGCCTGAAACCCCTTTTACTGGACTGGGATTAACCTTTTCTTTTTGGCACTGGAAAATTCCTCATCATGATTGTAGAATGTAAATTTTCTGCATCTAATATAAACACTATCTATTCTTTAATCATTTAAATTTGGAGCAATATCCTAATGAAACTACTCTTAAGAGGTTATACTAATTCAAAAATTGATCATTGATCCAATTAAATGGACCATTGCTTTTACAAACTCAAATGGATAATAAGGTATAAAAATGCATTTTGAAAAAGAGAACATATTTATAAACTAGTACATATTATGATAAACGACCTTATTTAAATAAAGATTTAATTGTATAATTTGTTAGGTTTCATGCCATGACATTAACGAGAAAAGGGATGAAGAAGAAAAAGAGGACTCTCAGTTTGAACTGTCTTAACCATGTGATTTAAAATTCTTTTGAATGTAGTCTAATAAGCTTTCATCCATTTTATTTTTATAAGTAGACAAATTTTGATTAAATTAATGTACAATCATTAACCCCATGAGAACCAAGTAAAAACAGGGTTTCATTCAGGAAAACATTTTGGACTACAATTATCCACTTATGGAGAAGGGGGCAACATATCCTGGGGAAAGTTCCAAATTCCTCTACCCATAAGGTAAGGAAGTTCTCATTAACTCAATAGCCTCTGCTATTCCTGAACATGCAATGTCATGCTCCCTAACCCCCAAGGGAGTTGGTGAGGGAATGGACTATTTTCTGTTGGCCATAAAAAAGTCTTTGATCAAGTCAGGTCATGAACTCCCAAAAGATTGGTAAAATCCAGGTGAGGTGAAAAGGTATACTCTCAATCTCAATTCAATGCCACAGTCTCATTGAAGCCTTAGAAGGTTGAGGTGCCACTCAAAACAGCCTTCAAGTTTACACTGATGTTGTAAGTAAAATGTAAAAGTTGTTTCATGCTGGCCCAATTATCACTTCACAACAGAGACAATCCAACAACTTGTTTCTGAATTATTATCCTTCCAAATCAATCAGTCTGCTTATCCACTTGCCTTCAAATTCTCATACAATCAATTCAGCAGAGTACCGGTTTGGAAGTTTCTTGATGAAGCTTGTGATGATCCCTATTCTAGACACTGGCAGAGCCAGCATATGCCCAGAGGGGGCAAGTGCGTGCCCCCAAAAAACCAAATTTCCAGTAAATTGCTAGGTTTAAAGGCAAAAAGACTTAACCACTAAGCCAAATTTGCATTTCAATAACACATTGCCCCCCTGAAATTTTTTTTTTCTATTCTCCTTTTACATTTCTGGCTCTTCCAGTGATTCTAAAGATGATGTTTTGGTAGCATATAAAAAATAGTGAGATTAGCATAGAGAGAACCAAAAAATGATGGTGATCATAAGAACACTAGTTAATTCATAGATATTGTGCTTCAACATGTAGAAACCCAGAATTGCATAGACACTGGAGTGTAATTATTGTTTAGCTGTAAATATATTCCTGCGAAATTGCAAAGATTTGCAAAACGAGCAGAATGTAATGAGTCGGCTATATGTTCCTAACCAGCTTAGGATCTTGTAGCATAGTCTTGGTCATGCAACATATTCCACTTACCAAAAAGAAGAAACGAAAGAGTAGTTGAACCAGACAAATTGAGGAATATTCCACCAAATTTTCCAGATATTTTTATAAAATAATAATATTAATAATAATCTACACTTCCCAATCTCAAATTTTTAGAAGAAAAAAATTCAAAATCTTATAAAAATAAATAAATGGAAGAAAAAACATTTTGACAATAAATTAAATGACAAAAACTGAATAAAAATCAATAAAAACTTTCCCAAAAATAATCTCTCAATCTACGGGTTCTCAATTTACCTTCACGGCTATGCTCCGATGCAGATCAGTAATCTTATTCATCACTCCCTGCATAAATCAAAGAACTAAATAAATACATCCATATCTGTGCATATCATGTATACTTAATTTTCTTGAGTGTACCAGAGTGTGAACAGAGCAAATAGCCTTTCTTCCATGGCAATTGAAGCTTTGCAAAGACAAAGCGGAGGATCTGAAATCAAAGCAAATATATATCTTCAGAAACGTAGTAATGAGATCGACGCAACAAAGAATCAAAATTCAGAAGAAAAAAAGAGTCTAACCTGGGAAGATTCTGAAGGCAATTCATCGATAAGCAAGAGAAATATCTTCAGCAGAAAAAACTTGGGAGTGGACCTTCTCACTGATTTTCTCAGCGGCCAAAAAGGTTAGCCTTTAGTGGGGATACAGGTACGGACACGTGTACAAAATGTAAGATCTTTAGCCCTTTTACTTTTTCTTTTTTTTATCGATTCATTTTTAATGTTAAGGCCTGTTTGGTAACACAATTAATACCCCTCTCTCAATATCAATAATATTAATTACAAAAACCTTTGATAGAAATATCATAAACTTCATGGCTACTTTTGATAAAAAAGGCTTTATATAAGGAGCTGAAAGCAAAATATTAAATAAAAATTGATTTATTTTAATATTAGTTTATTTGTTTAAAGTATAGCTGTGGTTTATGCTTTGCAGGGCAAAGCACAAATATGTGTTGCCTCGGATGCTTTTGAGGAGGTTTTTAGTTTTATAACAAAATTTTGGCTATATTTGAACCTGTCTCGCGTGGGGTTAGAAAGCTGTTCGTTATTTTTAAAAATAAAAAACTGTTTTTAAAAATTATTTGGCTATTGTTCTTTATTTTTAATTTTTAAAAATAAAATAAAATAAAAAACAAATTTTAAAGAACAAATATGACCCAAACAACTATGTTTTGTAATGTTTGTTTTTAAAAACTATTTTTAATTTAAATAATAAATTTATAATATTAATTGAATCAATATTTTTGGTATTAATTGTTTTTAAAAAAATTACTGGTTGAGTATATGAAAGACTAATTTTTTTTTCCTATTTTACACTTAAATTGAAAAGTCATAAACAAAGTTTCCAAAGATTAATTTTTTTGAGGTCTGTGTATGGTTACATGACTCCTCCTTTTTTTTTTTAATTGTAAATTATGCTCAAAGTTCATTGTATATTCCTTTATATGAAATGTTTGAATTCATTTTAAGATAGTATCATTACATGTAAGTCGCACATTTATAGATGTGTAATGCAAGGAGGAGGTGATTAGCTATTATGAAAATATCATATGAAAATTTTAGAAAAAAAAAATCGATGTAATAGAAAATTGATCAAAATTCATAAAAACATTTAAATTTTTTTTTTTTTAATAAATTATAAAATAATTTTTGAAAAGTAAGTCACTTCAGAGAAGAAAATTTCCTTAAGACTTGCTTAATTACAGGGAATTTTGCATAAGACTTAACTTGATGACATAACACAACCAATAGATATAGATGAATAATATATCATCATGTATACATTCAAATGATTCATTAAAGAAATATGTGATAATACCTCTTAATTTTGTTGAAGAGAGCTTAGTTTTATTTGTGCCAATCTCACCTTACTAGTGACCTTACAACCCCCTAGCCATCCAAGTCAGACCCTTGAACCATCCCATATACTTTCTAATGGAATAGGTTAAGTGTACCACTAATTACAAAGCCTAATTGGACTCCCTAACCCTTGCTTCTCACTCGAGCACTTATGTAGCATCTTGGTGCTATCTTACCAAGCACCTTCATGGAAAGCATAGGAGTAGAGGCATGCAATATATTGTTTGAAAGTACCTCTTTAATGATGTAAGAAGGATCAGTGAAGACAACAAGTAAAGATGGGGAACCAACCTCTCATCATTCACATTGGCATGTTGGGGATGACCTCTTTCTTCATCAAACATACTAAATGAATGCTTTCATTTTGAGATAAAATGTGAATTTCCCTCGCCATTTTTACAAGTGGACATCTACCAAGGGCTAGGTATAGAAACACAAAAATACGAAGCATCAGAGATCACATCTGAAGGGCTAAGGGAACCTACTAATGCCATGGCCTATTTTCATAGGTCCAACTAGCAATTCCCAACCGACAAAAGCTAACAATGTTTGTTGGAGTACAATTGCTCTCATCTCTTTTAATAGAGAATCAGTTACTTTGAAGTAGATCTTCATAATATTTTAGAAGCCATCCATGGATGATCTCGATTTCTACATTACGTTGAAGGACTAGCCAGTTTGGATCATCCTCCCTCGAAGGCAGTATGTCCAAGCAATGAGATCCTGCAGTAATAAAGCCTTGTATTAGTTTCACAAAATCATAAGATAACAACTGTGATATTAATTTCTTGAACTTCTTATGGAAAATTTGTTGGCTCCCCCATGACTGTTTAGCATGAATCTAAGCCAATTATACTGAGGGCTGTATGAAAAGTTAGTGTAATCATGGAGTAATAATTACCTCTAGGTGTATGGACTGCTATGATACTGTGTGATATGTCTTCCAGCACCCTAATATTAGAAATCAAATAAATCAAGTTAGGTTTGAGAATGATAAACAACAATACAAAGAAGGATTTAAAGAGATACACAGCCTTTCCTTGTTAACTGGGTTCAGTACATTGCTGGTTAACCCGGAGAGGGTAGTGCTTTGAAGAGATAGATGAGTTCAAAGAAATAAATAGAATGACAAAAAATACCCTCCACTGCTATAAGGATCTCGAAGTCCGTTGGAGAAGATGATGTTGCTACCGAATCTCTTGAGAATTAGTTTAATATTCTGCAATTGTTACATGGACGGTGAGCTAGTCACAAAACTCATTGTAGAGGAGACAGAGAGAGAAATCAGAGTGATATAAAGAATAGCCATACATGTCCACCATAATAACTGGTGATCCAATGGGGTCTAGGGGTCACTCCATAGGAATACCGGCAAGAATCGGCATATTCTTTGAAATCAAAGGGTGCAGCTGGGAACATAGTGTCATTGCTCCCTCGACCAATTGGTATTGCAAGTTCACTACAAACCTACAAAGGCCAATGCAAAACCTTTTTTTATTGCTTTTCTATAATTGCCATTGCGAAGAAGCATATACTGATCATAAATGAGTGCATTACCTGCCAATTCCAACCTTCTTCTGTTTCTGATGGAAAACTTGATTGCCCCATATCATAGCAAGATTTGTTACCTCCTGAAGCAACAATTCCAGAAAATATTCGGCCAAGAATATCGGTTCCTTGCGATCCTCCATCAATGCCATTACAAACAATGGTTACCGGATACCTTGGAGGTCTATCATACTGAGCAGCTACACTATACATAGTCTCCAAGTAATCCTTCAGCTGGGAAGCACTCTCTAATGGTCTGTAAGGGGTAGACAAAAGTAGGGTTTTATGACAAATATTATTTAAAAGAGAAAGAGAATTAGAAGGACAGAAAGGAAGTAATGTAAATAAGGCAGCAATCAAATGGGATTAGGGTCTATTAAAGTTCAGTCTGATTACTTGCAGGTTCTGAATTTTTTGCTAAGATTGAAAAGACCATTGGCCTCAGCAGCTGCTTTATCAATTTCAGCCCATGAATCCTTAATGGTATTGTAGCAACTTTCACTGAAGTCCTGCACCAGTCAGATCAATTAAAAGTAAACCCATTCAGATTTTCACTTAATTATTAGGGTTTAAACTGCAAAAAACCAAACTAAACATTGTTGTTTCAATACCCTAAAATCCTTGGTAACAAGAGAATAATATCCATCTTGTGGTGTAATGTCATCAAAGTAGAGAATTGGGGCTGATGAGGCTAATGCACCAAGTGCAACATGTGGGTACTTCAGCCGAAACCATGCAGCCAGCACTGAAAACAATAATATCATCATTATTTTTTGAGACACATTGATTTCCAAAGTTGATAAATAACTGAAGACTTACGTCCACCATAAGATCCTCCGACAACGATCACCGGAGAAGAGTCTGCCGACAAATTTTTCTTGAGGTTTATAATCACCTCTGCATAATCTGCCAGAGCTTGACCCGAGTTGAAGTACCCACGTTGGCTAGCATTTTGTAATGATTTTTCCATTGATCCAAATGGGTTCGACTTTCCATAGTAGCGATGCTGCAGAGAAAACTCAAATCAAGCATTCCCCACATTCGATATAAAACAAAAAAAGGAAGAAAGATCAAACCTCAATATAAACCAATAGAGCGCCGAACCGAGCACCGTTCTCAACTAGGAATCCAATTGAATTGATATCCTTGTCCAGGTCTGATTCCTCACCAAGATAAACAAAGATCGGAGCAGCACTACGGGCACCACCCCAGAAATTGAAATTCACCATGTATCTGTGCTGGAAGGTGGTGTAGCTTTCTGGACGGTAGTTGAAGTGATCCAGTGTTTGCGGGTAAAAGAAAGTCTGAAAATTTTCAGAAAGATTTACACTAACGGTTCTCAGGCTGGAGGATCCTCCAAGCACGCCGAGGCTGGATCCTCCATGCACACCAAGCCTGGGTATCTTCCTGAACGGTGTAGCAGAAACAGATGCTGTGATGAAGAGAAGAATCAGCCATGGAAGACAACTCACAGCTCTGGTGCCCATTTTGCGGAGACACGAAGTAATGCTTCAAAGGCTATACGATTTTGTTTTTATAACAAAAACATCGTCTTATGTCTCGGTATGGACGTTAAGATTCATACCGGCGAAGTAGAATTCTTCTTTGTCTCCTTTTCTTGACTGCAACTGGATGAGATATATCCGGGTCTGAAGAAATTTTCTTATATTTTTTAAAAGGAAAGATCATAAATTATTTTATTTTAATACTTACACATACATATAGTAACGGGATTTTACCTTGTCATGTATGAATGTCTTAAAATTTCAATTTTAATATTTTATTTTATTAAAAAAAAAAACAAATTGATCTTTCCACAAAAAGCTTACTTTTACTATGCTTTTGTTATCTATTTATTTATTTTTTTTATTTCTTATTATTTTATTTTATGAAATCTCAATTTATTATAAATTTATTTATCTTTTATTCCTTATTCTCCTAATATTTACAATATAAATTATAAATATGTAAAAGAGTTTAATAATAAATCATATACTTAGGGTTTTAACTTAGACAGGTTGGTCGGATTGATAACTAACTCAAGTCCAACCTGAATTAAAAAACAATCAATCCAAGCTCAATCTAACTCAACCTTTAGCCGGAGGTACTCAACCCAAACTCAATCTAACTTTATTTTTCTAAATTCAGGTTGAACTCAAGTTGATTGAGTTAAACACGATTTGATCGGATTAAATTCAGACTGATCAAATTAGACTTAGGTTGTTTGGGTTCAATGTTGTAAGACTTAAAATTCATTCATAATATTTTTTAAAAAACTTTTTTTCTATCTATTTATATCAAAATTTAAATAATAAATAATACAAAATTTCAAAATAACAATAAAAAAAGTAAAAATAAACTTATATATCTTTTTTAAATATATATATATATATATATATATATATATATATATATATATATAATTATAATTTCATATTTTTTCTTTAAAATCTAAAAAAAATGAATATTATCATATAGAATAATAAATATTATAATTATTAAAAAAATATTAAATTGAGTTCGCATTTGGCTCGAATTATCCGAACCTTGGTCCGAGCCTAACCCAAATTAAGTTGAAGTTGATAAAATTTAAGTTCAACCCAAATAATGAAAATATTTGTCCAAACCCACTCAAATATCGGGTTGAGTTTGAGTTGGGTTGGTCCAACCAATCCAAGTTGCATCTCTACATCTACTTGCTGAGAAGAATTTTAGACAAAATTGTGATAAATTGCATACTTTATCATAAAGTGTAAAAGATCTAATCAAAGATGTTAAGAAATGTAACATTTCTTGAATATTTGAGTGAGTATAAGTTGGTGGTAAAAGAAGTTAATGATAAACTTTTTATTATGAAAATTTTAATTAAAGAAGAAATTGTAAAATTTTATATTAATATGGTGAAATTTGCACCTTGTGTCAAAAGAAAAGGGAGAAATAAATGGAGGTAAAAATTGTTGTATTTTTTAGATATTGTGATGACTCACACTCGGAGGTCAGGACACAATCGTCATTTCACATGTGAAGTCCAAAGGCTTGACACGAGAGTCACAATTTATAATAGTAATTAAGCTAACAAAAAAGTCTTAACTAGAATCTTAATTTGTCTTTTCATACAAAATCAATAAATAAAAATTATGGTAATTCTCTCGAAGTGATAGTAGAATAAACCACTGACACCTTAAGTGAAAGGTAAAAACACCAATCCCATGTTTTCAAAATTTTCTTAAGTGAAAAATGTTTTCTGAAAAATTTAAAACAAAAACGATAGTCTCGTTAACAAAGTTTTTTAGAACCATAATATATAGAAGGAATATCAAATATTATAAAGATTAATTCAGCATAGAATTAAGTCAGTATATTTGGGGTTAGTATGTCTTGTCATACTCATGTTTCATTATGTGGTTATGGCATGTTTTAATCTGAAAACAAAAGCATGCATAGTACTACATAATAAATCCATTCTAGCTGCCAAACCTTCTCTCGGCTAAAGAAGTTCTGTTGCTTATGAAAAAAAGGTCATTCAAGCATGTTTCGTTCAGGAAGATACCCTTGCTTCTTTGTTGAAAGGGCAACACTTTTGTAGGTTTCCAACTTGGGTTGGTTGGAGTTGATTCCACCAAAGCTTAGTGATATCAATAATGGTAAGCTTGGATCAAGGTTTAAGCCATGTGATTTGTAATTTAGTGGAAAAATCCCAACCTGAGCTAATGTTGGCTGCACTCTCTGGTTAAGGCCTTGTGGAAGTGTAACCAAGCCCCACCTGAGCTCGGTTAATATTGAAACATAATTACTGAGCTTGAGAGGATATTTTGACTTTTCATATGCCTTACAATTTAATAATTTATTAAGGGAGGTTTTCTTGTCCTTTGCTTGCACATGATGAATGGGACTTCACTGTACACAGAATCATTAATCCAAACCAGGCTCATCCCCTTCAGAAAAGCCATTAACACAAGAGCTGAGCTTGACTGATTGTGACTTAGGCAACTCAAACCAACATCTACATTTCAATTGCCTAGATGATATTTTAGATCTTCGCTTATACCCACCTCTCTTTGGAGATTTCACACCTCAAAGCTACTAGGAAAGGAATCTTTAGAAAAGGCAAAGTTGGAAAGCTTACAATAGTTAGCTAAATATCAGGATGAACTTGCCTCTTTTCAGTAGAGATTCTGTTCAAGAGCTGACTGAATCCCTATAGTGGATTTTATTATTTTTATTTTTGTAATATCAAGCATAATTATCAAAAATAAATCTATGTTTACCATGTGGACTCACCATTTTGATCTAATAGTATCCATGAAAAAAATATGAGGTTTTAAAAAGTCGAAACAAGCGAGAGGAATTAAAAGGTGAAACATGTAAAGTGCATAAGAATATATATATATATATATATATATATATATATTATAGTAAATTATATACCACCAAAAAATTATATTTTATGATAAAATGGTTATCTTTCACCATGAATTTTTTTATGGCAAAAAGTAATCTTTTATTGTGATTATTCTCATGGACAATAATATGCTGCTACAAATTTTATTTTATAGGAAAAAATGATATATTGCCATAAATTTATTTTGTGATAAAAAGTGATATGTTATTGTAATTTTATTTTATTGTAAAAAGTGACATATTGTCATAAATTTTATTTTGTGAAAAAATTATTTATTTTATTATAAAATTAAATTTTATGATTAAAAATAATTGTTCATGGACTTACTACAACAAATTCCCCACAAAGATGTTAAGTATAAGGGTGAATGTAATTAGAAAATATATAAATGTGTTTCGAAAAAGAAGTACAAATTAGATCCCTGTAATAAAGGTGTTGATTGAGTGTTGTCTTGACTGGAAATATCAACATGTTTCATTTTTGTGCCCCGACAAGATTGAGTTTCCATCCTGAATACCAATCTTGGTGCAATGTGTGAAAAATTTTAGACTAGCCAAAGATCTTCAATGTGTTAAAAAATTTCCCAAGGATTTTAGCAACCATCTCCAAATTTTGAAAATTTTTATTAGTTTTGGCTCGTTCATAATAGTCCAATAACCAAATTTCAAAATTTTAATTTTAATTTTTTAAAAATTTTAAAATATATATATTATAAAAAGTGGTTTTTATTTGTGAGTTATAAAAGTTTAGAATTTGTTTGAGAACAATTATCTATTATCTAGAACAAAAAAATACAAAAAACACATTTGAGAATTAAAATCTATTTTTTATTTTTTATTTTTAAGAACAAAAACCTAACCATTTTTAAATAATATTTTTTAATTATTTTATATTATTTTCACTTGTTTTTTTTATAATTATTTTAAGAAATAATTACACAAATAAGTAGGGTGATTAAAAATAATATTTAAAAATATTAAAAATAAGTTAAAAATATTTTAGGTTTTTAAACATATTTTTATTTTATAAAAATCAAATAACAGTTTTCAAAAATTATTCTAAAAAACTATTTTTCAAAAATAATTATCAAACAAACCCTTATCAACTATAACAATTGTGGCAGTAAAAAATTGAGTACAACTAATATTTTCTTCTAAAAAATAATGTTCCAATAAGCTTTAGTTACATTTTTAATATTTGATATTTAAAATTTTAAAATCTGAAAGTATTACATGTGACATTATTATTATTATTATTGTTATTATGTAGTCAAATACTTGCATAAACATTTCTTTATAATATAAAACAAATACCAATATATTAATTAATTGATATAATTATATTACTACAAATTGTAAAGCATTATTTTATATAATATAAAATTTACAATATAACTGTAAAACCAAAAAACAAGAGATGTATCATGTCAAACACAAGCAATGCACACAATAAAATGAAAAAAAGAAGCTTTCTTTCCCATATTTTGTGGCCGTAATAATTCGAAAAATAAACCAAGCAACCACAACAGTGCGTGACTTTGCCAAGTTGTCCTAAAAGGAGTACTCCAAAAGTTAGATATTAAAGCTTTAGAAGCTTAGAGGGATGGTCTAAATATTTGGAAGGCCCTACTCATACCTCCCACAGCTTCTGGTAAATCCATCTAACAAACTGCTCACATCTCCAATGGTCCAAATGCTCCCCACGTATTTTGATCATCGGAGGACTGTGGATCTCCTAAAATGGATTCCGTGAAAGGTTTTGCCGGTTGGTTTCTCCCAAGGGGGAAGTTCCAAAATGAGTCGGAGTTCTCGAAGAATATGTAAAATGCAACAGCTGATGCCAGGAAAAGTCCCAGAAGCACCATATAGATCTGCCACTCTACATGACAGAGGGAGAAAAAATTGTCAGCCTAAAATACCAAATGTCACACATGAGAGGGAGAAGAAGATTATCCGCCTCAAATACCAACCTTTCCAATCAGCAGCAACATTTAGCTTGGTCACCACAGCTCCCCACTCCACAGAAGTAGTAAGAACAACCCTGCACACAACTCAAACAGAGTTGTGGACATCACAATCAAATCAAAATAAAGGAAATTTCTAAGAACAGCTCTGCTTTGTGGAAGTGAAAGCAATGCATCCAAGGAACAGCATGTTCATAAGATAGGTAGCATAGCCTAAGGGAAATTGTTGAGGAAACTGGATAAAGAGACTATGAAACATGAGATCATCCAGAAGTGAACCTGAAAAACTTAAAAGTTAAGGGAGTACCAATTGAGATAATATCATCACATCAAGTAAAAACAAAGCCAGTACCACTTACATGTTCAGTTACAAGGGGTGTTGAAGGACAGAAAGAACATTCACAAGTTCAGTAAAAGACTTTTTAAAGACTAAAACAACAAAGCATAAATCAAGTTGCTGATCCCAAACAATTGAAATAATGAACGTACTTCTAAGCAAAGAAAGGAATGTTGTTAGTTGTGCCTTAATATTTTGCCCAGAATTTGAATTTCCTATTATGATTCCTAATGTGCAGACACTAATGAGTTGTTCACTGCCAAAGAAATTTGGGAGTCTCACCAGCAGTGTGGAGGATGATTCAAAACATCTATATTCTCATGAAGAGATGTTGGAGGAGGATAAATAGATGTAGCCTCTATGGTTTGTTGTGGGTGTTTACAGATCCAGTAAAAAACCTTCTTCTAGGGTGGAAGGTTCAAAGGTTGGATAAGACGTAAAGGAAGGTTTGGTGCATGTCAAGAGAGTATAATCAAAAGATCTTCAATGAGGAAGAGCTGTCCAAGTAGAGACTGAAGGAAACCTTTCGAAAATCCCTGTTGGTCTTGGGCTTCATTTTTGAATGGAGAATTTCAGAGTGTTGGATTTTTTAGATGATCTGAATTGTTGATAGATAGGTCCTTTTTGTCAGCTGTCTAGTGAAATTGCATTTTGCTTGTGTTTTGTGGTCCTTTTTTATTAGACACTGTAATATATTCTCTACATGCCTGTAAAAGCAAAACAAATATTAACAAATATAAAAAAAAATTATTTTCCTAAGCCTTATACTTTCAACCTCCTTAGGTCAACTGAAGCAATGAACGCCCTAGAGCCAAACAATCAGTCAGATAAACTCTCATTATGAGAAAACACGAGTTTATATATCTCAAACATCAAATATTAAGATATGAAGCTTATCCAAACCATTCTGTGAATCATTTATTACAATAAAATACCACTAAAATTACCCTTTCTTTAGCCTTAATGGCGATTGCTTTAATATTTACCTAAAGTATGATCCAATATGTTCTTTCTGATAGAGATCAAGGGACCTATTAATCTTTAGGAATTGATAACATAATATCTGGCTGTCAATAAATAAAAAGTATTAGTTTTTGGTTGGAACTTACCTTTCACGAGGACAAAACTCTAGTCCTGCAATGCATGTACCCAGGTGAAGCCTCTTACTCCAGTGACAGATTTCCATTTTCTTTACTTCAACCACACATACATCTCCATCTTTGCTCCCTCTATGATTCACAATAATTGACACATTGGTTGAAACAAAATCAGAAAATAAAGCCTCAACCTAACACATCAATATACCAAAGTCAGAACATGGAACTTTTGTTCAAATTTACTACCTTAAGGAATTAAGATCATATTTCCAATGTCCCATGCTAATCATTTGGCATCATAAACAAGATATTGCTTGCATGAAAAGGTCTACTTAGAGAAACTTGGTATACAAACTGACACTTCATAACCACATGTCAGGTCTATCCTTAACATAAAATTAGCAGCAATTTATGAGTCTTAAATCCTCCAAGACATCCCACTTCTCAGTTTCTGAAATTTAGCATATTTTTACAATTTAAAAGAAGTCCGCTTTCATAGTCCTCACGCTCAGGTTTCTTACAAAGATCAACTCACACACACATGTGCAACCATCAAGATGAACATAATCATAACTAGGCAAAATGAGGAAGATGACTCAGTCAATCACATACTCCTCATTTTAAGGGTGATCAGTCCTTGTGGGTCTCACATGTAAGTCCTTGTTCTGTGAAGAATTCTTTGATCAATTAGTGAGACAATTTTGTTGGTTCTTTTAGAGGGGATGAAATGAGACAATCTTTTACAGAATGAACCTGTCTGCTTAAAATTAAAAGACTGCCTCAAGCTTATCTTTCTATGGTCTAGGCATCCTTATGGGAGGGGTGGCTTGTCTTTTCTTGATTTTATTGATTGGTGGATGCTGGCCTAAGGCATGGTTTAGAGATCTTTCTAAACATAATGTAAGTATACATTTTTCCTCCATTTGAAGGATGCTGGAAGTTCCTTATGAATTAATGCATTTCTTGCCAAGTCTCTCTACAGAAAAATAAGACGAGGATAAGGCCCTTGAGATTTATTTGAATCGTATTTCCAATTTGGAAAATCTTCTTTGTTGAAACTTTCATTTTATAAAAGTTCCCCTGCTTTTAAACATTCATTGTTATGATTATAAAAGTTCCCCTACATGTCTTAAAAGTTCCCATTTCTGTCATCTTTGGAATTAGAAAGTATTTTTTGCTTGAAATTTCTTATTTTAAGAAGTTCCTACACTATTAAACTTTCTACTTTTTTTTTTAATTTGCACTTTTCTACAGGCTATTTTATTTAAATTTGTGACTGACTCCAATACAATTTCTATCTATGTTTTAATACCATTTTTTGGAAGGCTTAGAAGTAATAAAACAGGAATTAGAGTCCCAATATGCTACTACATAGGTTGGGTTTCTTTATTTATAGTTTTATTGAGTTATTAGGTCTTCTAAAGTATATAAATAAGACAATTATTGTCAACAAAAATAGAATGACAATTTTGCCGAGTTTGCAAACATTAACAATGAAATTTCACTATTTTCTACAAATGAGTCTCCCAAAAGAAGGCTTTAAAGAGACTCTTCCTTCTTCTTCTTGATGTTAATCCTATTTCCCATTCCCCTCCCTCATCCTAAAATGATGAAGCCACAATCCCCCATTATTTGATTGGAAATACTTACCTCAGGGTTGTCCTGCATATATATAAGACAAACAAAAAAGGTACCAAGGCTAAGCAAATGAGAGACCAAAACACCTACTTTAAAATTGTGACAAAAATATGAAAAGATGGCCTTTTTTTTGTCCATAAAAATGAGTGCCTTGCTAATCAACTCCAAATGTGAAATATAAAATTATGGTTATGTTATGTATGTGTTAGCCCGGTATACATTATGGGCTCAAATCCTAACAATTTTAACCTGTTTTGAAAGTTGGTATCCTAATATGGTCCCCATCTATCTATTTATCATTGCTACTGATTTGTCTCCTCATGAACAAGAATGGGGTCACACATAAGAGAGGTTCTTAGCCTGATATACACAGTGGGTCCAAATCCTTACAACTTAAGATTTTAGTAAAGTTGGTAGCGTAAACTAATGTCTTAAGTTGAACTTCATATTAGTTTGGATTGATACAACCTCAATCCAAACCTAACCCAATTTTTGGTTGGGTTGGAACTTCTCAACACACGTAGAATTTTTAAAGTCAAACTAATTCAACCCATGTTGCAGCCTTGATTAAGATACCTAATTCAAGTTTTTCTGAAAAGATATTTAGTTCATTGTTCTGCTTTGTGAAATAAATTTTAAGACATGTAGACATCAAATTCCTTAGATTATACCGGAGAAACAAGAATCTTATATTTTTGTATGCAAAATTTATCTTAATCAAGAACATATTCATAATTATCAAAAATTTCTTGGAACACATTACATGTCAGCAGAAAAAATTAACATGATAATAACAATCACATAAAAATCATTCTCAACTCAAAAAGTATAATACTTATGGTGTCATTTTGGAAATAGGAATTCTGTTGATGGAACCAAGGTCCCAATGCAAATTTTGAATGATCCTGTCAATTTTAGCGGACTCTACCATTCAAGAATTATAAACAATAAAAAGCAGAAAATGGATGCAATGATAAAATTTCAAGAGAGTCACCACAGCTCTCTACTTTCCATTTTGTTCTATGAATCAAAACGTGAGTATAGTGGATCAGAAATAAAAATTTTAAGGGCGATACTATGTCCTTACAGTGCAAGATATTTCCCATCCAGACTCATAGACATTACAGAAGCAGGCTTTTTGAGGAGTCTTTTATGTCCAATTTTATTCCATGTACTTATATCCCAAACTGCTGTCACTGCTTTATCACCTGTTTGATTGAGATAAACATACCGCAGATATAAAATATAAAGATAAAACTGATGTACCTTAATTCCTTTTAACCAAATATAAATTTACCTCTTTGAACAGTGCAAAACAAGAATGGTTTTGTCCCATCCTTAGAAAACCGACACAGTTCAATCTTCTCATCCTACAGGAAAGAAATGCATGATATATAATTACAAACTCAAAAATAAGAACAAGATTAGCATAACCACCGAAAATTATTATATTAAATAAACTATACCGAGTTGCGAGTCAAAGTAGTCAAAGGAACACCATCATTTATCTTCCATATTCTTGCAGAACCATCTGTAGATGTGGAAGCTAAGAACTCTGTGTCGAGGCTGGAGCATTGCAGACATAGAAGGCTAAACATTTAACTATCAAATTGTAGAGTTTTCTTTAAATTCAGATAATCTATTTTGAATTTCCAATTTTGGAAAGATCCAAAGAAAAGCAGCAACTATTCAATTTCTACCTCATACAAAAAACTAAGATACTAAAATTTCAAGGTAACTATCAAATTGTAGAATTTTCTTTAAATTCAGATAATATATTTTGAATTTCCAATTTGGGAAAGATCAAAAGAAAAGCAGAAACTATTCAATCTCTACCTCATACTAAATTTATAAACTATTAAATTTTGAATCACTTTGAGCATCTATGGATCAAACTCTAATGGATGGAATACCAATATTGTTGTTAGATGGTTGTCCCATTGTTCTAGGAAGGCAATCAGACCAGTTATCTTGGATAATTTCTGGTTAAGTGGTTCTTTTTTCTTTTTCTTTTTTGGTGATGGTATAAAAATCTGCTTCTAGGGAAGTAGTTTTGGGAAGATCAACCCCTTTGTGCTCAATTTCCAAATATTCTCAAGGTAACAAAGACTAGAAACCCCTCCTTTTTCTTCTATTTTAGTTCCTTCATTTTTGCCTCTCTAGGAGTTTCAATTTCCATACCATCCTCTCTAATCAAGATTCTAGGAGTTTGCTCTTTTGCTTCGTCTTTAGTCCATATGTGCCTATCACCTAACTCCCCAAATGTGAGAGGGTGTGGTCTTTGACTTTCACCAGGTTGTTCCAATCAGTTCTTTCTTTAGGGCCCCATCTATGTCCTTTTCAATATCCAAAGTCCTGCATAGGGTAAAGGCTGTAACCAATGAAAAAGTAAATAATAATAACAATGCTATAAGTGAGGAGGCCTTACTAATCCTTGATCCAGATTGTTGTATTTTGTGTCTAAAGAGTGATGAATTAATGTTAGTGTCCAATTGCTTTAGGGCTCTAGCATGGGCTCTTTAAGCTTGTTGGTATTTACTGAGTTCCCTCCCTAGGTGTAGTGGAAATGATGACCATATCATTTAGGGGTTTGAAGTATGTTCTAAAGACATGGTCTTTATGGGGTAAGACTAAGGTGCTAACTTTGATTTGATTTATTTGGCGAAGGAGATATCACAAGATTTTTAGAATAGATGGAAGACCATGGATTATGGGACTTGGTGCCTTTTTCCTCCTCTTTTTGGGCTGTGACCACTCCAGCCTTTCTTAGCACTCCTTTAAGCTTACTTTGCTATATTGGAACCCCACTTGTAGTTGCAGAAGGTTAGCAGAATAATACACCCTGTGTGGACACTGCCACCTATGGGCTTCATAAAGTAAAATTTTGATGGGTGTTCTTTAGGAAACCTAAAAAAGCAAAGTATTGGAGAAATTCCTAGACATTATTGTGGTTTGGTGTTTGAAAGGTGAAAGCTTTTATAAACCTATTGAAGAGGGTTTGGCTTTTGAGAGAGATTCTCTAACACTTTTGGAAGGCTTATAGTTGAACAAGGCCCTGAGTCTTCTCAATTATCTGGTGGAAGGTGATTATACTATTGTCTTTCACGGTCTTCTGAAAATAAAAGAGGGTCATGGACATTGAACTGGTGGTGTCACTAAGTATATATTTAGCTAGAGACTTTAGTTGCTCCTTTCTTAGACTTGGCACTTAGCAAATTATGCAGCACATCATTTAGCTAAGAAAGGAGCTAAACAAATGATTTCTTTTGCACAGCACTCGCTATCTCCCTGAGTATTGTAGAGCAGTCTTTGGTTTGTACAATGTTTTATAATCTTTTTTTGCTATGCAAATTGTTTTACTCTCATTTGCTTTCCTTCTTTTATCAAGTTTTGTACATTTGGAAAGGTTTCTCATCCTTCTTTCTATCTCGTTTTTTATTAAAATGAATTTTTTGTTTCTAACTAAGAATAATAATAATAATCAGAGAAGCTAAATTTTCAACTAAGATTTCAATATTTCACCAGTAACATGGTCAGATAATTCTTAAAACTGGTTAATAAATCAAGTGATTTGACAAATTTCTAAAGAAATTTCATAAACTGTTGCTGCTGATATGCAAATTTTTCTTCCTTTTTGAATTTGTTCTGTAAGAACCTTTCACCAAATTTGCAAGCTCTCACATTGCAGATACACGTTATTCTCCCCATGTTTTTGTATTCTTAAGGTTTCAAAGGTTTGGGAGGTAATGAATGATGCAGTTGACTAATTTATTTAATAAAATTTTAAATACTAGCAAAATGCTAGACGAGGAAAACACTTCGATACCTATATATGAAAATAAAGATAAAATAAAAAGTTGCAGATATTGGAAGGGATATACCTATGTATGAAATGCTAGTATTTTTGAGGATAAGTGGAGATCAGAAGGGATGTGGGATTTACTTCACTTCTACTCTTCTCTTTGGGCCTCTTGCTCTATCGCATTTAGAGGAGTTCCACTCAATGTTATTCAACTCAATTGGCTTTTGGTTTATAATTCAAAAGTTTGAGATAGTTGGCGGATACCTTTGCATATGGTTTTTGTATAGTGGGGTGTCTAGTCTTTCTTTGATCAGAATCTGTATTTTTGAGGGAAAGACCTCTCATCCTTCTCTTGTACCTTTATTATTATTAATATATATTTTGTTTCTGATCAAATAAAATAAAAAGTTGCAAATATTGAGTGGTATTTGACTTATACTAATAAGCTACAGGATAGAGTAATCAAGGAAAGTCCAGGACATGGCACGAGTGTATCAGAACAGTTTGGTTTTGTTCCAAGGAGATCAACCACGGAACATATTTGCAAATTAGGCAATTGAGGGGAAGGTTTAAAGAGAATAAAAGATACCTTCACATGTTTTTTATTGACTCCATTAAAACATTTCATAAGAATCCTAGAAAGATAGTCGTGGGTTTCAGTAAAGAAAGAGATGTATCCAATATATTGAATGAAACAAAATATACACTTGTGTTTATATATTACTTATACCACTCACTATGCTCAGAAGAATAATAAATAAATAAATAAATCATGTCTATGTGTTTTAGAAAAACTTTTAAAAAGTATCCTTTTTTTATTATTGGATAATTTTAATAAAGGATGTGCAATCCAGGTACTCATGAAGTAATTACAGAAGTGCACAAAAAATTATCATTTGCAGGTGTAGAATTTTCTGAAGACAAATATGTATAGGTTTGGATCATGTTTACAAAAAGACTTTCTGCAACCTCCAAAGTGGAACATTTCAGCTTCTTTCAAAACAAGCTGGCAATCACCATTTTCAGGGAACACATTAATATTAATGTCCAAGAAGAACAAATAGTAAATTGCTCAGGTGATCATGAAAACCAAAACTACACTCTAAGAGGCCATTAGAATCATTTATCACTAAGTTTACTTGAAAACAAGTCCACATCTTTGTTTGACAAGAAACACATTTCATTGATGTAACTTGTATTATCATATTTATGACAATAAGCGCAAAAAAATTGTCTATTTTGTAGTAAATAAACCAATTGAAATGAATTTCCTGCTACGCATTTCAGCATTTGATTATGTGTATTACCTTTAATGTGTCGGCATGCATACCAATATAAACAATCATCATGCAAGTAGGAATAATGATACATGCCAAATAGATTTGGTCCCTACCTAAAATCCATATCTCGGAAGGACTTGTGGGCTCTTGGTTCATCTAAAATGATTTGCATGCTCGGCCACTCTAAGATTCGAAGATGCCCATCCTATAAGTAATAACAAACAAGTTAGGATCCATATGTACAACATAAATACTTAACCATGGTGCCAATACCAACAAACAAGCATATGATAAATTTTATCATTTGAAGGGCACCAATAAGCATGTGATAATCATTATAGGCTAGTGCTTACCACCCCACCAGCGGCAAATCTAGATCCCTCAACACTAAAAGCTAGGCATTTCTGTGGACCCACACCTTCGAGAGCATTTAGCTTTTTGGCCAACAGTTTTATGTTTCCCTCCTGAGCATACAACTCAAACAATCTGCATATAGAGAGGAAATATCTCATTGTAGTGAAATGGTCATAGGAATGAAACACACAGATTATACAACACAAACCATGAGCCAGACAAAAAAGGGCAACATGATCTCTGGAAAAATGTTAAAGGCTGATTCCGTTCACCAAAGAACACCCTTAACAACTCTTGGCTAAAATAGAAAAAGGAAGAAATGAGACAGCACCAAACAAACAAAAGAAACAAGTAGAACATGCAAACATCTGAACAGATGCCCTTAACACCAATGGTTTGCCCAGATATCATTATAAAATCTATGGTAGAACTTATACAATGTATAGAGTTGAGTCGCCAATGGTCAACAGCAATTGCCAGACAGTATACTAGTGTAGACAGTGACGATGTGTATAGAACAAGATGATCAGGAATGTCTAGCTTTTAGCAATCCACAGAGGACTCACAGTAACTTATAATAAAAAAGATGAGAGAGGACCACCAATATTGCTAATAAGGAAATATTTCTCCAGCATTGACATGATTGATCATGTCCAACTGGTGACAATGGGTTTAGTAAACTTAGCTAAACTCAAATGGATAAAGTTACTCCACACCATGCAATCAAAAGAGGCATTATAGTAAATGAGCAAGTGCCAATCAGGCTTTGATTCACAGGGGGCATAACCACTTGAATTGCTAAGAAATCTTTGAAATATACAGTTCCAAACAAGCCATATATTGTTTATCAGCAATCTAATCTTCTTGATTTATGAATTTCCACCTTCAAAACTTCAACTTAGCTAAGAAAAGGACAAGCATGCAGAGAGAAGAATGTTTCAAGAGTTGGTTTCCAATAAAAGGTAGGAAAAGTTAGCGATCTCTCCCCACTCCCTCCACCCCTTCCCTTCGGAAAGAAATTCCAGGGCATTATATCAAATCATCAACACAATATCATCCAAACAAGTATAAATCTTTTAAATAGTAACTCTGTTTCGTTAGTTAGAAAACATAGGAAAAGAAAGAAAATGGGATTTTGGATTCGATGCCTCTGTTACAACGGCTACCCAAGAAAATAATAATAAACAAAATAAACTAAATGAGATAAGTAGTAGCATTAGGCTCAGTCAGTGAAGGTGGTCTCTTCAGTGCTCTTTGGCATCAACTACTCAAAAATCTAAAATTCAATATCTTATTGCTTTCTAACTTTTTTTTCTCAGAGCAACCATACAGAGGAATTGAAAGAACCTCACTTGCAGTCACCGGTGGTGGTAGAGCACACCAATTCGTCACCACTAGGGTGCACCGCAACCGCCACAGGATCGCCTTCTTCAAGCACATATGTAGCCTGAAAATGAACGAATTAAAAAACAAAAAAATAAATAAATAAAATAAAATAAAAAATCAATAAGAAATGAAAATGGAAAGAAAAGGAAAGTTGCTCCAGCCTCCACTTTCACAATTTAAAAAAATCGACTACTGCTCCATTTGGTTGCCAAAAAAGGGACAAAAGGAAAAGAAAAAAAAAAAAAGAGGAGAAACAGAAATTCTAGAACTTGACTCAATTTTAAAGGACTAAAATTTAGTTTTCTTTTCCTTTCCTCCGTTTCCACATCAACCAAACAAAGAAAAGGAAAGAGAAAGAGAAAGAGAAAGAAAAAGAAAACGGGGAGAGAGACCAGGGGAGAGGAGGAGAGGGAAGTGGTCATGGGGTCGAAGAAGAAGATCTCGAGCACGGCCGGAGAAGAATTGCGGCGGCCCGACCTGCAAATAATCACTAGATTGAGGTTTTCCGGCCTCCTGATCCACGCGGCGCAAGCCACCGAGCCACCGCCGCCCTCCATGGTGTAGAGTGAAGGAGAATATGGTTTATGGGAGAGTAATTCAGTTAATCGGAACCTAGAGAGAGAATGGGATTGGAAGGTTAACTAGAAGCTGAAGATCCGTTTTAGAATGTAAACGGTATTGGTGGGACCCACGTTGGGAGAGGAAGGTGGAAAGTACGATGATGAGCGGAGTCAACGGAAGAGTTAAGCATATCAGAGGGAGCATATACTCTCGTGATTCCGCGGCTGTCTTGTAACTGTGGAGCTGCTTCTTATACCGCTGGACGGCAGTTTGAACCGGTTCAGGTTAAACTCTACTTGGGTCAACCACCCGAACCAATGTAATGTCTGATGGTGTTGAACCGCGAATTTCACTGCTTTTCCCCCAAGCCTACATGTATGATTTTATTATCTTACTTGTATACATTTATGTCCTATCATTGTTTTATTTAATTAATTCATATAATTTTTCTCGTTTTTCAAGTACAATCTACTATTTAGAAATTGTTCATAATTTAACTAAAATAATTTCAATATAAAAAATTTAATATTATTATATAAATTTCTTGATGAAAATTTTTTTGGTTTAGATAATAATTCTCTTTAAAAAATTATTTTTTATTCTTAATTTATTCCATAAAAAATAAATTTAAATAAAAATAAATAAATACAAAAAAATCAAATTGTTGCAAATTAATTTGTTTTTTGGAATCCAAATTTTAAAATAAATTTTCTTTAGAATATATTCAATTTCTATAACAATACTAATAATAATAATAATAATATATTGTTGTTTTAATATTTCATTTCAGTTTTAAACTATAAAAAATAAATGCATATTATGGCAATTCATCATGATGTATAAGATCAATAATTTAATTTTACTATGACGTCTCGCAATGGCTTAATGAGATGAATTCATATTAATTTTGTTTTATTGAATTGATGTTAGTATTTACAGAAGATATAATACTATGGACCCCGTATTTTAATGCCTACGTTTCCACTTAAATGGTGAGACTCGCTTTTTATTTTAAAATTTTGATTTTTGTAAAGTTTTTGGAGTCATCACTTATTTTTGTTTTATTTTAAAGGAAAAAATAAAATAAGAAAGAAAAACTCTAAATGTGACTTCTCAAAGAAAAACAGGTTTGTGAAAAATCGAGTCTAGATTCAGGGATCAGATTACCTATTGGGAAGGTAAGGTGATAAGGCGTAGCATTCCTCTAAGCCCCTAAAAATAGGTGTCTACTAAACAACTAAGGCAAGTGTGGTAATTGATCAGTTGATCATAGATGCCAAATAGTGATCAAGGGTGTAAAAGCAAGTCATGCATGATAACATATAAATAAATAAATATGATCGGGTACGAGGTGTACCTTAGTCGCAAGTTGAGTGCTATCATAAAAAACAAAGTTAGTGCACAAATGCAGAATAATAGCATGCATGCTAGAGTAGGGCAAAGTCAATCAAGCGATCAATCACAGTTGTGGGGCCCCACCAATGCCCAATTTATTTTGTATAAATTAATTCTCTAGAATTCCATTATGTTTAGAAGTATAGAATTTTATTCATACTTATTAAAAAAATGAAAAACAAAAATTTAGTTGAAAATAAAAGAAAATTTGTAAAATATGCTTGTCGGAAGGAAAATAGCAGCAAATAATTTATTAAAATTGGATTTTTTTTGTGACCTAAAACTTTGAGGATGAATAATAATAAAAAATAAATAAAATAAAAAAAACAAAAAAAAAATGAATAGTTAAAATTATTTGAAAATTAGAATTTTAAAAAACAATTTTTGAAAGCAAAGGTGAAGAATTAAGAAAATGAGAACATGGCATGTGGGATTGCATGTCAAAGGTGGTCATGCATGAGTGCAGAAGTGGGCATGGGGTACTCTTTTTGGAGTGCAAGCTGTGCATCATTGGAATTCACTGCTCTTAGTCTAGGAACTTCACACCTTGCAGGCCACATGGAGGAAAATATCCATGTCCAATAAGAAGAGTGCCAGGCTGAACACCAATTTATTAAAGATGACAAGAAGTTTGGGTCCCATATGCTAGATTGATGAAGCTACTTGTCATGGGAGTTGGTCTCATTGGTTCACATCTTCCACAAATTGAGCTTATGAACTATGAGAACCATGTCAAACATTATCCTGTAATCTCCTTTCTGCAGCCACCTTATTTACCTAAACACTGAAAATTTAGTTGCTAATACACCTTATGCAGCCACCGAAATTCATTTTTTTAATATTGAAAATTCAACCACATTCTCTATTAAAACACGCACTGAAATTCAAATACATTCCCTCACCGGATTCTCACTATAAAAACCACCATATGCAGCCCACAATATCACTTGAACTCCACTGAAAATTCAGCCACCAATACACCTCATGCAACCACCAAAATTTATTTTTTTACCATTGAAAATTCAGCCACATTCTCTATTGAAACACGTACTAAAATTTAGCTACATTCCCTCACTAGATTCTCACTATAAAAACAATCATATGCAACCCACAATTTCACTTGAACTCCACTGAAAATTCAGCCTCCAATACATCTTATGCAACCACCAAAATTCATTTTTTTATTATTGAAAATTCAGTCACATTCTCTATTGAAACACGTAAATATTGAAATTCAGCTACATTCCCTCACCGGATTCTTACCATAAAAACCATCATATACATATCACAATGTCACTTGAACTCCACTAAAAAATTTAGTCGCCAATACACCTTATGCAGCCATCGAAATTCATATTTTTACCATTGAAAATTCAATCACATTCCTTATTGAAACACACACTAAAATTTAACTACATTTCTTCACCGGATTCTCACCATAAAAACCACTATATGCAGCCCACAATATCACCGGACTCTCCATTATAAAAAAAGTGTCCATCTGCAACCAAAATTCTCCATTATTTCTTCACTAAACCAAGCATCACACAGTTGTTGTTTCTCCACTAACTCACCACTAATTCTCATCGAAATTTGACATTTAAACAAAAATGTTCAATTCATGGTAGATTCTCTAATTTAGTTGAACATGTTTCCATCTTCTAACTTTAAAATATTCATGGTCACCCTTTTCAAATTATTTTCTCATTTACCAAAATTCAAGGTTGCAATCTCCATAAAAAATTCCACAACTTCTTCCACTCATCCACCAAAATTCATTACTACAATTCTCACATTCTCTCATTGAGATTCATGGTTGCACTTTTCTAATTCTCCTCAACGAAATTCATGGCTACATTTATGGCTTTATCCTTAGTACTCAAAATCTCATTATGTTCTAATGTTCTCACCATCGACAACCTTGCACGAACCTTCCTTCAAAAATCTTATTCATTTCATCTTTATAAAAGTCTTTCTCCATGACGGTTCCTGAAAAGCCTTCAAACAAAATTAACTCCATTCCAACAACGGTTTTTGTTCTTCGATCACATCATTTACCTGGGAGATTCTTCTCCAACAAAGACCAACAAGAAAATATCTCAACTTCCTTTGCTTCTTCCCTGTTCTGGTTTCTTCTTCTAGCTATATCTCAAAACCAACTTCTTTCATCAAGAATAATCATACCAGCGTATTGACTAGATTGACAACCCTAAATGCTCGCAGTCTCATATTTTCTACTAGTATACAACTTATTAAACCCAAATGGCATAGCAATCTAAATACAATACCTCAATGCAATTTTGTGACCTATGTCTTTAAACAAATAGGTTGGAGTATAGATGTCAACACAGAAACCATACATTGAGTTCATTTTCCTCTACAACCTCACTTATTCAGTCTCGGAAATTTGGACATTAATGATATCACCACCGTCCGTTAGAACCAGGGCAATAAACAAAGAAAAGTAAAATAGAAACAAATGATGAAACCAACTAAGAACTATCAACCAAATCCCATCTCATGTTGAGATCAATGGGCTTGGCTTAGTGGAAAAAAACCACTTACAAAAACTAAGCAAAAAGAATGTAGTCAACATCTCTAGACATCTCTACAATGAATATAATATAGAGTCTCACCTTTTTCAAGTCAAACTAAGTAGGATAATAGTAGAATTGATAACACATGCATATGAAAACCAACCCAGAAATTAAGAAAAATAATGTGAAAAATAATAATAATAATAATAATATGAAGATGACAATGATCATACCTGAAGTGTCTTATCTCGAGCAAGGCTTACTCATTTTCAAACTTTCCTACATTTTGTTCTTTTCTTCCTATTTCTTTTCTACCCTAGCCTTCTTAGCTTTTTCTCAGCTCTCTCTATCTAAGCTTAGCTCACCATGGTTTTTCATCCTGAATCCTTATTTAGCCCATTTTTTCTATGCTCCAAGCCTTTCCCAACGAATCTTGTTTGCTATCTCTTTCAAATGTTTCTCCTAATAGTCTTTGCTACCTCTCATATTTCAGCTCACTCTTCCAACCTCACCTCTCATTATACTCAGCTCAAAACCGCCTTCCTATCTATCCTAAAATCTCATTCACCCTCTCTTTTTTACAACTCTCTAATGGTTTTCAAACTCTTCTTCTCAGTTTTGTCTAACTCTCCATGCTCTGTTACCGCTCTCCCCATAAACCTTCTATAGCCCCCTCTCGTTTTTATTCTTACCCATCCTTCCTCAAGCTCTCCCACTTTTTTTACTAGCAAACAATCCCTCTAACGGCTAGAGAAACCTACCGGTGTATGGCAACTACTAGTTTCCTCAAGAAAATGTCTTTTTCCATCCCACTATCCCCCACACATCTGCCACCCAAAACCTCCTAAAAGGTGATAAAAAGGTGGTCCAAAATATCCACTACCTCTATACCAAAAATGAGGGCCTACATATATGTATAATAACACCATTTGAAATTTAAACTCAATGACCTATGCATTAAAAATTAGTAGATATAAGTTATATAATGTTATCATTAAATTGATTTGTTAGAAAATAAAATAAATATTGCAAATAATAAATAGAGAAGATATAGAGTTATAAGAGAACTCTCGGGTGTTTTTTCATTGCTTTAAGTCTCCTATTTGTAGGAGTTGGAAAAACCAAAATTAAATTAATATTTAATCCTTTACGGGAAATATCCAAAGTTTATGAATAACTATGAGGTCATTCGCAATTATCTATATATATTTATAATACTCTCCCTTGAATGACTATCACTATTGGTTGTTAGAACTACTTTGTTAAAAACCTTGCCAGTAAAGAACTTAAAAAGACAAAACCTGGATAAAAGAAAAAAGAGTATAGCATACTAACATTTCATGATGATGCTCGTCCTCACGATAACATGGTTATGTTGTCTTTAATGGTTCAATGTTAAGATCCTTGAGTTGACACATTAATTAGATGTATGGATTTCTTAAATGTTGTAGTAGATAAAACTTTTGTAAATAAGTCTGTTTGATTATCGTTTAATCTTATTTGTTGAATATTGATTTCACCACTATTTTGAAGCTTGTGTATATAGGAGAACTTTGGTGAAATATGCTTGGTTCAACCGCTTTTAATGCATCCTCCTATAATTTGTGCAATACAAGCAATATTATCTTCATGTAATACTGTTGGAGTGTCTTTGATAGGGGATAATTTATAAGACTCTCGAATATGCTTTATCATAGATCTTAACCATACATATTCACGATTAGTTTCATGAATTGCTAGTATTTCTAAATGATTTGACGAAGTAGCTACCATTGTTTGCTTAACTGATCTCCATGACATTAGAATATTTTCATAAGTAAATACATATCTTGTTTGAGAACAAACTTTATAAGGATATGAAAGATATCATGCATCTACATGCCCAATAAATTGCAATTTTGATACTTGTAAATAATATAACTCATGTCACTTGTTCCATTAAGGGAACACAATATATGTTTAATTATGTTCCAATATCTTCTAGTTGAAGTAGAACAATATCTTGCTAGCAGGTTAATACAGAATGTTACGTTTAGTCTAATACAATTTGCAAAATATATTAGTGCACCAATTATACTAAGATATGGTACTTCTAAACCAAGTAATTTTTCATTTTCTTCTTTAGGATGAAACAAGTCTTTGTTCATTTCAAGTGAACGAACAATCATGGGGGAATTGAGTAGATGCAATTTGTCCATATAAAAGCATTTTAATACTTTCTTTATTTATGTCAATTGGTGGACTAATATATCATTTAAACAATGCTCAATCTGCAGGTCAAGATAATATTTTGTTTTTCCTAGACCTTTCATTTCAAAGTCCTTTAAATTATTGGTTGTTGTTTTTTTTTAACTCTTCAAGAGTTCCTATAGAATTCAAATCATCCACATATACTGCAATTATTGTAAGTTGGATTTCTAATTTTTTTAATAAAAATGCATGGACATATAGGATTATTCACATATTCTTCTTTTAGAAGATTCTCACTAAGGTGGTTGTACCATATACACTTGAATTGCTTCAGACCACATAGGATTGTTGTAGCTTGATTATGTGCTATGAGGTTTTAAATAATTTGCTTCAAGCATTTTAAATTCTTCAGGAATTTCAGACATTTGAGATTTTAATTTAATTCCTTCCAATATCCAAAATCCTTTAAGGATTTTCATGTATATATCAATATCCATAAATCTATGTAAATAAGTTGCAACTACATTTAGAAAATATGTATGAAGTCCTTTTAGAACTACTTCATAAATGAGTTATTACGAGATCTAATACATGGTATCTCCTAGAAACTTCATGCTATAAATAATGTTTAATGTTTCATGATCTCATTTTTCATAGCACCTTAATACAAATACTCATTCGTCCAACAAAATTTAGACTTTAGGTTGTCTTATTTTTACATGTTTAGGCATGGGACTTCAGGTCCTAATATTTCCCATGTTGTTAACGAGTTTAGATATGTTTGGATTACTTCTTTCCACTTTGACTAATGGTTTTATACTCTTTTTTTTCTTTTTCTTTTTTCAGTTGGGATCCTTATCATTTTTAATGATGTTAAGTTATTTAGGAAAGAAGACATTATTGTGATCCTATTTTATATGATCTATGAAGATCTCATTATTTTCAGATACTTATGCCTTCTTAGGGGCTATTGCCCCTTTTAGGAACCATCTTCCTCTTTGAGAGATGTTGTATAACTTGTTGGTTTTTTAGGGTTATTTATTTATGCTTCTTAAATGGCTAGTTATTTATAATTTTAGACCAATCAACGATTTTATTGCATTTCTTATGATTGTACCCTCTTTAATAAGAATAATTGTACTATTATCTTTAAGGTTAACCACCATTTCAATGTGGTTTTCCTTATGTCAATCTCTTCTAGAGGATTATGACCCTTTGAATATACAAATCTACCATGCTTTAGGACTTTGAACATACAGATTTATCATACTTTAGCATGTCTTAGATTCATTTGCCACTATAGTGGTTGATTGTCTTACTAAGACATCAATCTATCACACTTTAGTGAGTTTTATGTTTATTTATTGTAGTATTAGTTAATTATCTTTAAGGGACATTAACTCATATTCAAAATTTCATTTGATTCTTCAAGAAGGACATCAACTTATACTCAAAATTTTATGTCATTTTTTGGAATCAACTTATCTCCCTCTAATGGCATGAAAATTGTTTCATTAAATTAGAAATTTACATAACATGTTATAATATCCTTCAAATGTTCAATTATACCAGTCACTAGTTGAAGAAACTTCTTGTCCTTGAATAGAACGTCAAGTATTATTTGTATGGATTCATGTACCACTAGTAACATAGTATGAGCTCTTTTGGAGCTTTCAATCAGATTTTCATAATTTGATATATACTATATTATTAAAGAAAACATTGACACGTATTAGCAAATATGATATGTACTATATTATTAAATAAAAAAATAAAGCATCAGAAAGTAAATATCCTACGTAAAAATTTAATAATAAACATTTTTTTTGTTACTAATCAATCAATTTTACCATTAGGATTTTTAAAGAAAGTTATAATAATCTAGGTTAAACATGTTAACCTCTATCTATTAATTTTTTTCTTTTAATTTTGGTAAAAGTCAATGAAATGTTTGATTATACGACTGGTACGCATCAAGTGTCATTACATGTCACACCTTTAATAATAATTTTTTTTTTATCAACTATGGTAGGTTCATTCTACAAACTTAACTTTTTATTTTTATTTTTTATCATTTCACCACTTTTGATAGTAAGGTGTGAACTTCTTTTTAAGAAAACAATGACTCTCATAGATTAAGAAGTTATTGTATACTAGATTTAGTTCATATCCTAGTCTATGACCGCATCCTAATCAGTTACATTCACTTTGGGGAATGATTGCAATCCGATTAGATAAGATTAATAATTATTCATGAAAAACTTAACTATTCTCAATCATATCAAGTTATAGTGAACTTAAAGGAGGATCATAGTCTTTTAGTGGACATATGTTTCTTTCATATTATTCTAAAGAATTAAAGGGCTATTATATTTAAATTATAAATTTATAAGTGTGAAACATTTAATTATGCCTTTTCATGAAACATGACAAATATTTTAGAAATAAAGCATGAAAACTATAATTCTAGATATTTCAACCTTTACACCTAAAAGAAAAAAATACTATTCATATATTCAAATCCTTATCATAGAAAATTAAGAATTTCAATAATTCAATACTTAAAAATGAGAAAAATTCATATTTCATAACTTCAAGCAATGAAAATATATAAAATTCTTGTAACTCTAGGCTACGAGTAAAACAACAATTTTTATATCATAATACTTATAATAATCTCTAATTATGTATCATATATATTTTGTTTCAAATATATGAATTTAACCCATAAATTTTTTATATGGCTTTTGTTGGTGCACAACAAATAATGTATGTATCCGGTTAGCCCTCCCCTAACATAGATAGTGAATTCACCTACAACAAGGAGTATCGAGACGGGTTTTCCAGACACACTCCTCTAAATCTTAAATTAAGCGGGAAAAGTTAAGTAAGAGAACATTGGGAATTGGTCGCATACCTTCCCTATGGTGATTGATGGCTATTTATCATTGTCCAAAAGTAACGTTCTCTCTATGCTTTAATTGTGTCTTTGATTACATTTTCACTGTCTTTAACGCCAATGATTAGTCTGCTCGTAATGGCTTTTAAGCCTTGAAGTCTAACGTTTATGCTTAATAACGGTTGTGACATTTAATGCACTTAATGTCTTTCATATTTAATGCTTGATATGCAAGGATAAATATTGCCTAGACAGTTTTTATCCGTCTGCATCCTGAGATGGACAAACTATAATATTTGGTAGACGAACGATGATACACAACAAGCACTGAACAAGAATCACACTAGATAGAGGCAAGCATCCCACAACTTCTAGTCATGAAAGATTATAAAATTGATTGTTCAACATAGCTCCTAGCTATGAGAAATTATATAATATTTATTTTTTTATATATATAGATTTTAGTTATAATAACATATAAAATAATAATCTCTATAGTTTCCATTTATAGGAAGTCCATATTTTCTTTCATAGAACTTCAATCTATAAAAGTATTTTACATTTTTTTTCAGGATATAAGAATATATATAAAAAAAAATTCACATAGCTTCGAGCTATAAGAATACATAAATTAATTATTTTATATAGTTTTAGGTTATAATAATATACAAATTATTTTTCATATAGTTTTAGACTACCAATATAATTATATATAACTTCTAATTACAAGAATATATTTCTTTCTTTCTCTACATAGCTAAAAGCAATATTGTACAATAAAATAGCTTTATATTCTTTTTTCTACCTAAGTTTTCATGAGAAACAATATTTTCATATTATCGTAAAGTAAAATAATTACTAAAAACTCAAGAAACTAACATCATATGTAGGTGACACTAACTAAATAATAAATGTGAAAGAATAGATTTGTCATAACTTCAAACCATGAATAATTTTATTACGATAAAATAAAATTTTTGCATAGCATGAGGCTATGAAATATTCTCCATATGGCTTCAAACTATAAATTTTTCTAAAGGAATTAAAAATTACATGCATAACCTCTAACCATGTTATTATAATTTTATAATTTCTCGTATAACTTCATATTATAAGGAGCTTACATATTTTATATATTTTTCATAACTTTTGGTAATGATTTTTTTTTCTTCATATTTCTAGCTAGAAATATTTTTTGCTTAATATTAACACATGTTTTCTACATTTAGATAAAATAAATGAAATAGATAATAAAAATAAAAATGTAATTTTATCAAATACTTTTTAATTGAGAAAGAAGAGAGTTTATCCTTTAATTGTTTCAATCTTCTATAAACACTCATGATTTCAATCTTCTAAGAACACTTCTCTAGAAAAGTTTATAGGAGTTCTTCTATGAACACTTCTCTAGAAGAGGTTGTAGGAGTTTTATTTTGTAAAGACTTTTCATGTTGATAACATATTAGTAAATAAAAAAAAATTAATAAAAAGAATAAATAAAGATATACAGAGATGGAATATAAGGTTAAAACTTCGACATTGGATAAGTTTACTAGAGATATTTACATATGTACAAATCCTCAAGCAAAGCTGCAAATAACTAAAATATAAATTAAAAATATCGATTTTGGAGTTTAATTTATATTTTGAATTTTAAAAAATTAAATCTTCCTTATCACTTACCACTCTAAATCAAAGTGCAACACCTCATCAATAATATGGAGGCACATTTCTCAAACACTTTATGTGAGTTAACTCTATAATTTTTTTTTGTTAGTGTAATTTAAGCATGTAAATATTTTTTTTTTTTAAGTTAGTGTAATTAATTTGAACATAAAAATTTATGAAGAAAAAACTATGATGAAAAAAATAGAGATTCCCACATAATATTGATAGTATGAACCAAATCATAATGTTTTTGCATCACATCTACTCATTAGAACCAAAGAAGTGGTTTCAATATGAACCAAATCATGGTGTTTTTGCATTATATTATTAGTTTATCTTGAAATACATTAATATAAATTTATTATTAATCACTTATTATGAAAGATACATAAATATAATTTATCATTAATTTATTTATTATCAACAATACTGGATATGAATTTATTAATACTAGAATAAACTCTTTTCTTTCAAATTCTTTCTTTATAAAATATTAAGAAATTGTATTAATATAAATTTATTTATTAGAAAAAAATATGAATATGAATTTATTATTAATTAATTAATCTCTTTGATGCCAAACAACTAATAATATTATGTAAACAAATGATAGTCACTAATTTAAAATAAAACCTATATTTTTTTAAACCTTTCAAAAATCTATGAATATAAATTTATTATTAATTATATGCCATATAATACTTGGATAATAAGTATTAATATTATGCCGTGAGAAAATAATTTTTAATAGATATAATAAGATAATTAGTATTAATATAATGTAAAGAGTCATACATTTTAAAATAGAACTTATATTTTTTATTCAAAGATATAGAAAATTATTCAAAGATATATAAATATAAATTTATCATTAATTCATTTATTATAAAAATTAAATGAATATGAATCTTCTATTAATTTATTTAATATCAATAATACATGAATATGAATTTATTATTAATTTTATTACTACCGAGAGCTATTCATTTAACATATAACTCTTTTCCTTCAAATATTTTCCATATAAAATTATTATTAATTTGTTTATTATAAAATATTTTATACTTAAAAAACACTTACAAAATATTTTATTTTTAACTCTTTTAAAAATACACGAATATGAACTCATTTTTAAGGACACAAAATAATACATATAAATACTATACAACATATAGAAAATTACATATTATGAAAAATATGTGAATATAATAACATAATAAGTATTAATATTATCTAAAAAATTGATTAATCAAATTACATAAATACGAATTTATTATTAATATTATGCAAATAAATGACTATATTTTTTAAGCCATCAAACAATATCTATGAATAAAAATTTATTATTTTATTAATATAAGAAGTCACCCATTAAAATTGCTTCACCCAAATCATGGATTAATTTTTTTTGTAAAATTTTATCATGATTTTATTATTTTTCTGATATTCAGGTGTAAATATTTAATGTGAAATGCATTCTTTTAGAACTTTTAAAACGAATGAAGCCTTGAAGTAGCACAACGGTCTTGTAATTTTGAAAATAAGGTCAGTCTAATTAAATTGTATTTTTATTATAATTAAATAGTATTTTTAATAAGAAAATAAATTATATGGGTAGAATGATTGGAAATACATTATTAGTTAATTTAAATAAAGAGAAAAAAAATAAAATGAATGATATGGGAAAAAAAGAAGAAGATATTTATCATTACATAATTATTTTGAATGAAGATGACATTAAAAAGTGTTGTCCAAATCACTTAAAATATATGAATAATAAGTGTGTATACTAAATATACAAATAAAATAAAACAAGTAAAAAATTGAAACTCATAAATAAGTTTGATCAAGTTTTACTTTATGTTCTTAAGACAAATTTGTCTTGCTTAGATGCTTACGGTTTGTTGACAATCGTCTCTCGTGATTCAACAATCATTTTATTGCGATAGTACCACTTTAAGGGATCTCTGGATCTAGTGGGCGGTAAATCACTGATCACAGAGCAGATTTTTTAGATATTCTTCGTATACCAAATATTTGGTAAAAAAAGAAATGACTAGACTTGAATGACAAGAAGGATAAAAAGTGAAGAGAATGGATGAATGGAAATGTCATGGTGAGTCCTCTCTATAGATTTGATGATGACGTCTTTAAAATACTAGACACATTCTTTAAAGGTTTGTATCTTAAGATACCAAACACATCCTTTGGAAGAGGATGTGTCTTTTAAATACGAAACACATCTTTTAAAACAAGTTTTGTCAATTAAGAAACAACATGTCTTCCGAGAAAAAGAAAATCTTAATTTCCATCTACCCGTATCAAATCCAAAAAAAAGTGAATTAAGTCATTAGAATAAAATGTAATATTATCAAAAATATTTTATAAATGGAAAAAAGCATCAATCCTGTAGATAAAATGGTACAATATTATAATTTAAATCATTCTCAGGTATTTTTGATTAATTAATTAAAATTGATGTACTAATGAATAAATTATATAAATTAAAAAAATTAAATTCTTTATCAAATTTGTGAAACTCAAATTGATTTAATATTTAGAGAAAACTGAAATAATGTCGCCCTTGGAGTTGGTTTTAACCTGGATCGATATTTAAAGGTTTATTAGTTGGGTTAGAAATCAGCCCACTTACAGCCCAATAATTCAAAAATTGGGCCGGACCAGGTTCAGACCATTATCACCGGACTGAAGCTAGCCGCATGTTCCACACCGTTTTAGGGTTTGGTTGCAGCACGGGAAGGCGCCATCTTTGTTTACAAACGCAAGCATTCAATCATTTGTTCTCCAAACGCTGCGTTTCCATCGATTTTGAGTTTTCGATCAACCGAGTTCTAGGTTAGAATCGTTTGGATGCTGAGAAAATAATTTTTTGGTTAGATATTCTGGCTGTTTGGACCGTTAGGAGTTGAAATCGTAATCGTATTGTATCTGGGAGTTCTGCAGCGTGATCATTAAAAAATTGAAGGAGCTAGATGGGGGTGGAACAAGCAAATGGCACTCCTACAGAGGTGGTGCCGGCTACCGAACAGGTATATATGGTTTCAATTTTCATCTATTGCTTTGGTGTTGGGGGTAGAACTTCCGCTTTGTTTTGTTCTTCTTCTACGTTCAAAGACGGGGGCGCTTCGTTGGTGGTGGCTAATGGCCTTGCTCCTCCGCGTAGGGAGCAGATCGAGGGGTCTTCCTTACAATGTAAGGGCGGTGTTTGTGGGCATGTGGGTTTGTTTTTCAGTAAGGGTTTGGTTTTGGATTTCCCAGAGACTCATTCTATCGATGCCAAGTGTGCAGACCTTGCGTCGTGCGGTGAAGTGATTGTTTGAAAAGAGGGCGGCCCCAGGAAGGACTCGGTGGGTGTGAAGGATGTCGTGTCCGATAGTTCAGGAATTTCGTCTCCTTCAGGGATTGCCTGGGTTTGCCTGTGGAAGGCTTTGAGAAAGAAGTTGAGTCCCTGTTGAGAAAGCTAGAAGTTAGAAAGGGTCGTAGAGTGGTGAGGTCGAGTATTAAGAGGAGGCCTTCCTCTGCCTCTCGCTTTGAAAGTGAGCTTCGAAAGTTGGAGGGCTCCGTTAATTAGAATCAGTCAAGCGGAAAAGGGAGAAGAAGCAGGAAGTGCGGGTGAGGTTTGGTTTCTGAGAGTCGAAGCTAGTGATTGGGTGAGGGGTTGGAAGGTGGAGAGGAAGAGGATGTTTACGCTCTGGCCATTTCTTTGTAAGGGATTCACAGTAGTTGGTTGCTTGTGTTTTCAAGGGGTAGTGGGCAACTGCCTCTGGTAGAGGCTTGGGGGAGTGGTATTTGGAGAAGCAAGTAGTTGTTGCTTGTTTTTCTGGGCAGGTTTGTTTTCCCTGGTTAGATAGCAGAACGTGGGCTAGATTAAGTCGTTTGGGAGCCCTTTACTTCTATGATACACAGGGGGTTGTCTTTGTTTTGTGCTCTTTGTTTTGGGTTGGTTTGTTGGTTTTTTCTCCCTTTGGTCTGCTTTTTGCTGTTCTTTGAATACTCCGTGTGTACCTAGTGCACCTTTTCTTGCGCTTTTAATATATTTGCTTATTTACCTATAAAAAAAATCTATTGGGCAAGCTTGTTTAATGCTTTATTATTCTATATGAAAGAAGCTAATCATAATCTTGATGTGAAGAGTGATTTTTTATATTTCCCAGTTGCTCCACAACTATGCAGTGGTTTCCTGCAATATTGCCAATGTTATGATCCCTATGCATAGAAAGAAATAAAAAAAATTTCTAAGAATTTATCTGAATTTCATTGAAAATTTGAAAACTTTAATTAGATTTTGTATAAATTCATGTTTGTATGATAGCCTTATGGTGTTATTCCTTGGTGTCTTTATTCAAAATGTTTTTTTTTTCTCTAATATTTTGAGGCCAACTTATGTATCTCATCTGGTTATTCTTGAAGTTCCATGATAATATTGTCCATTTGCTCATCAGTTCAAATAGTGGCACAGTTGATGTTTAAACTGTCAACATTTTGGTGTCATCTGAACCTTTAGCATGATATATAAGAGCTTGACACTAGGCTTTTTGAATGCTTATTGTACTTATTTATTTATTTATTTGCAGGATATCTCTGATGAGTTAGATGTGAAAGTGAAGAAGTATCTTAGAGGTGAAGGTGCTAATTTAGAGGTATGACATTGGTGATTGCATTGCTAGTTGCTAGTTCTTTGTTCTGGTGACATCATTGCAATTTCTCCATTGCAGGTTTTACAAGATAAGAAATTGAAGGGTCAACTCGTTATTAGGGAAGAATTATATGGAAAATCTGCAAAAGCTGCTGCCAAGGCTGAGAAGGTGCTTTAACATCTTTGTTTAGTTTTTTTTTTTTTAATGTTTTTTTATGTTATATATTCTTACAATTTTATCTCATACTTGAGATTACATGTTAAATTTGAGGTGGGTGAGGGGTTGTGGTGAGGATGGTGTTATCTCATGAAAGAATGGTGTAACAAACTGAAGTCTATTAGTATTCTGTTTAGCCAGATTTTGTATGTTTTCTGTTTCTTTACAGTGGACACAACATAACGCTAATATGCTTTGGATTATATCCTAATCTGCAATCATTTTATTCAGTGGCTTATGCCAAGTGAGGGAGGCTATTTGGAGGCAGAAGGTATAGAGAAGACTTGGAGGATCAAACAGGAGTCTATTGCACGTGAAGTAGATATCCTAAGCTCAAAGAATCAATATGATATAGTCTTACCAGGTTGTTATCTATTGTCTGGTTGCTTTTAAATGAAATGGTTTAGTCATTCAGAAGTTTGGTTGACGAGTTGATTTTTTTAAAGGCAACTTTTTGATATTACCCTTCCTTGTTCCCTTATTGAACATAATAGGGGCACATGCACTGTGCACTTACACGTTTTTTTTATAAAAAATCTGAGTGTTAGATTCTGCAAATACCAGTTTGAGCTGCGTGAGAAAAAAACAGTATTCTGAATGATTATAAACCTCATACTGAGATCTAGTGGTTGCTCTCATCTGTTTTTGGTTTCCTAATGATTATGAACTCACATATTGTTTTGCTGCTACCTAATTAACTAAGACCTGTTCCAACAAATTCTAATTATTTCAAAACCCTAATTTTCACTTAACTTCAGTTTGCATAACGTTCTGTTAATCGTTGATTTGCCCTGGAATTTCTTATGTTAGTAAGCTCTTTTAAGCATAACCTGTTCTTGACTACAAAAATATTAGACTTGTACCCAGAGGTTGCTAATTTGTTTCTTCCTGCCTAGTTTTATTCAATTATTCACTTCATTTTTTCTTCTTAAATATGCAGAGGTTGGTCCTTACACTCTGGATTTCACCTCAAGTGGTCGGTATATGGCAGTTGGAGGACGTAAGGGCCACCTGGCTGTCATAGATATGAAAAATATGGGTGTAATTAAAGACTTTCAGGTATCCATCAGTCCTTAAAATTTGAGCTAATTTTTTATGGAGATATAACCTGATCTTGTATAAAACCTTTTATTTGTATCTCAGTTTGAAAGATGGGGTTACTAAAATTAAATGCTTAAAAGTGCGTTAAACTTGTCTTGGCAAATTACAAATTATTAGGGTTAAAGCCTAAATAAGCTTGATATACAGTGTTGAACTCATCGTGTATTTGTTTTCATCAATTTATTGGGCCCAAAGAAGGCTGCTTTTTAGGCGGGGTGGTAGGGCTAAAGTAGAAAAAAGGAAGTTTTTTTTTTTTTTTTTTGATAGGTAAAAGCAATTGTATTAAAAGCGCCAAAGAAGATACAAGTTGTATACAAGACTAAAATAGGGATTGATACACAAAAAAACAACTCCCTTGTTTCACTTATAGCCCAACCAATCAATAAAATCAAATAAAGACAACGAGCTGGAGCCTTTGGCTTCTCTCTTTCCATAAGGTCCAAAATAAGCACAAAGGAATTGCTTTCCATGTCTTCTTCCTTTTCTTCCCTACAAAGGCACCTTGCTAGCTAAGGAGGGCATCCTTGATTGAGAAAGGCATTACCTATTGTACATCAAAAAGGGTAAAAATAGGATGTCACAACATGATTGCCTTGCGACAGTGAAGGAGGATATGATTTGTTGATTCATTTTCTCCTTTACACAAATAACATTTGTTTGGTAGACACCAACCCCTCCTTTTTAGCTGATCTAGAGTTAGAATTTTTTCTCAAACAATTTCCCAAGCAAAAAAGTTGACTCTCATTGAGACCCAAGGATTCCACACAATGCTTTTGGGGAATCCTTTTAGAACGTGTCTTGCTAAGGAGTAAAAGGATTTAACTATAAAAGTGTCTCTTTTTGATAATCGCCAAGTTGTGACATTTTCAATGCCCTTTCTAATTACTTGCCTTTGTAACCTTTTGAGCAACTCTTCCACCTCTCCCAATTCCCAATCATTTATTTGTTTTGTGAATATTGGATTCCAACAACCCACTTTCTCAATTTACTCCTACATCTAGTTTACCCAAGCTTCTTTATTAGAGGCTATTGAAAACAACTCTAGGAAAGCCTCAGCTAGGGGATTCTCCCCACACCACCTATCATTCCAAAATCTCACCCTCTTACTATACCCTACCCTAAAAACAACTTTGTTGTTAAACTCCTTCCTTGTGCTTTGAATCGCCTTCCAAAGGCCACACCATACGCTTCCCTCGAAGCTCTAAAACACCATCCCCCCTCTTCCTCTCTAAACTTCCCTACAATCATCTGTTTACAAAGAGATTTATTCTTAGATGCAAATCTCCAACACCATTTCCTAGAAGGGCCTTATCCATAGTGGACAACTTTCTAATACCCAAGCCCCCATCCTTTTTATCCAAGCTAACTATTGACCAGTTCCCTAGGTAAGGCCTACTTTGGATCTCTCCTCCCCCCTATTTGAAGCTTCTCCAATCTAAAGCTCACCTTACAAGGGATTACAAATAAAGACATGTAGTAGATCGGTAACTTAGATAAAGTGTTCTTTATTGAAGTTAATCTCCCTCCTTTTGATAAGTACTGCCTCTTTCACAAAGCAAGTCTTTTGTAAAATCTTTCCTCCATTGCATCCCACACTTGTAAAGACTTAAAGGAAGCTCCCAAAGGGAGGCCTAAATAAGTAGTAGGGAGAAAGCCCTCTTTACATCCTACCACCCAAGCCAAATCCTCTATATTAGAAACTTGCTCCTTTGGGATCAACACACTTTTATCCAAATTAAATTTTAAACCAAAAATCACTTCAAACCACATGGACGCCTAACTCAAAGACTCCAAATGCTCCTTGTTTGAGTCACAAAAAATCAGAATGTCATCAACAAAAAGAAGATAAGACACTACCATACCCACTCCTCCTTTCCCACTAGCCAAGAAGCCTTGCATCAAGCCCCCTTCCATAGCCCTCTTCAAAATACTAGAAAATGCCTCCATTACCATGATGAAAAGAAAAAGGGAAAGAGTATCTACTTGTCTCAGGCCTCTAGAACTTTGAAAGAAACCTATAGGAGTCCCATTAATTAGAATCAAAAAGTGAGCTGAGGAAATGCACCACCTAATCTATATGACCACTTAGCCTCAAAGCCCATATTTTCCATGGTTGCTAATAAAACCCCCATTTCACATGATCATTGGCCTTTTCAATATCCATTTTGCAGCGGACCCCCCTTTCTGTGCTCTTTAGCCTCAAATCTAGTGCCTCATTTGCTATAAGACTGCATCCAAGATTTGTCTGGCCTCCACAAAAGCGTGTTTCGAATTTGAAATCACTCTCCCTACCGCTCTTTTAGTGTGTTAGCCAAAAATTTAGCTAGGAGCTTATAAAGACTCTTCACCAAACTAATAGGATAGAAGTCCCTCAAATCCTTTGCACCCCCTTTATTAAGAACGATCACAATAAAAGTGGCATTAAGGCTTCTCTCAAAATGGCCAAAATCATGAAAACTCTACAAAGAAGCCCATAACTTCATTCTTGACCATGTCCTAACAAAATTTTGGACGTTGTTTTGATAGCAAATGAGGTTGTTGATTCTAGATTTAAGGGCAATTCAAGGGGCATCATTTGTAAGTTTGATATTGAAAAGGCTTACAATCATGTAAATTGGAGTTTTGTTCTTGCAGTATTGGAAAAAATGGGGTTTGGCTCCAAGTGGATTAGGTGGTGTATCTCTATTAGTATGTTTCTCTGTCTTGGTTAGTGGGTCCCCATTATATTTCTTCTAAAGCTCTAGAAGTTTGAGACAAAGAGATCCTTTGTTCCCTTATCTATTCATCATGGCAATGGAGGCTCTTTCCCGCATTCTTTATGATATTAGTAAGGAGAGCTTAGAGTATTTGAGTTGGGTTTTTATGTGGTTTGAGATTATTTTAGGGCTAAAGATCAATTTGGAGATAAATGAGTTGATTCCTATTGGGGTGGTCTCAAATATGGAGGATCTTATTGGGGTTTTAGGTTGCAAGGTAAGCATTTTCCCAACCACCAATTTAAGCCTTCCTTTGGGAGCCCCTTACAAGTCCTTTAGGGTTTGGGAAGGGGTGGAAGAAAGATTCCAAAGAAGACTTGCTATGTGGAAGAGACAATATCTATCAAAAGGTGAAAGGTAGATGTAAAAAGTACTTTGTCTAGCTTGTCGATTTATTTCATGTCCCTTTTTGTCATTTTGAAGAGGATAGCAGTTAGGCTAAAAAAGATTCATAGAGATTTTCTTTTCGTTTTTTTTTTTTCTTTTTTTTTTTTGGTTGGGGGGGGGGGGGGGGGGGGGCCTTTGGAATATTAGTTGCATTTAGTGAGTTGGTCTATCATTTGCATGGAAAAACAAAAGAGGGGCTTGAGCATAAGAAATTTTTGCATCCTTAATAAGGTTCTTTTAGGAAAATGGTCTTGGAGATTTGTGAGTGAAAGGAATCCTCTTTGGAAACAGGTAAGTACAAGAAAGAAGAAAGAGGGTGGAGTACTAAAAAAGTGAGGGAAGGTTATGGAGTGGGGGTGTGAAAGGTAATCAAAGGTGGTTGGGAGGCTTTCATGGATAGAAAAAGTTTTAAGGTGGTTTTAAGGAACAAGGTGAAGTTCTGGAAGGACAAGTGATGTGGGGACATGTGTTTGAGAGAGTCTTTTTGAATCTCTATTCTATAGCCTTTTCAAAAAATACTTGAGTGGTAGATGTTTGGGATGGTAGTAGTTGGAAGAAGTCTTTTTTGGGAGGTTGTATGAACACTCCATAAGTATGGGTATTGAAGATATTATGGTGTGGTTGGGTACAAAGAATGCTAGCTTCTCAATTAAGTTCTCTTCCTCTTTCTCAAATACTAGAGCAAAGCCGTTTCCTTATGACACAATATGGAATTCCTAGGTGCTATCGAGAATTGGCTTCTTTGCTTGGAAAGCAACTTGGGCTAGGATTTTGACTTTGGATCAACTCAAAAGGAGGGGTTAGAAGATTCCTAATAAATGCTATATGTGTAAAGCAAAAGAAGAATGGTTGACCACATTCTCCTTCATTGTTCAAAAGTAGATATTTTGTGGCAATTGATTTTTGCTTTTTTTGGTGTACAATCAATGATGCACTTTTCAGTTAGGGGTGTTCTTTTGAGCTAGCATAGGTCTTTTGTAAGAAAGAAGAGACCAAAGGCTTCGAAGGTTGCTCTGTTGTGCTTGTTTTGGACCATTTGGAGGGAGAGTAATAGGAAAGCTTTTGATGATTGTGAAATTATAGACTAAGCAATTAAAAATTCCTTTTTGTATCTTTTTTTGGGATTGGGCTAGAGTGTATGTTGGGGGTTGTTCCTAGTGGTTGATATTTGTGGATTGGTTAGGCTCTATGTAGGGCAAGGTTGCTGGTTTTTATGTCTTCACGCTGTTTCTAGCCTTTTGGCTGCTTTGTATACATCTTGTATACCTTCTTTTATTCCATTTAATACAATCTCTACTTACCTATAAAAAAAATACGAGGTTCTAAACTAATAATATAAGGATAAGGCTCAAGGAAGCGCTCATTAAGGTTTCACTAGTAGAGATCCAATGGGAGGATAGGAAGAAGAATAAAACAAGTCCCAAACTGAATCTACTCTCCACCAAAGATCCTCAAAATAATCTGTGTTTCTTTCCTGATTAACCCCATAAAACCCTGATGATCCTCAAAGCCTCTAAAAGAAATGTTCACCATCTCTGCCACACTGTAGAGAATATTATGTAGGAAAATGTGAACATCTGAGTGCTCAAAGGAGGCCTGAATTAAACACAAGAATGAAATTTACATTGCTTACTATCATCTGAGCAATTCATAGGCTCAACACGTTGCCCAAAAATGTTTGAATTTGCCTTATAATAGTATTAATTACACTCATTTCTCTATGCTGTTTAGTGAAATAAGTCTTGTGTTTAAAACTATTTGCTAAAAACCTGAGCAAGTGTCAATCCTAGAACTCAAAATTGCAGAGCCAGACTCATAATTATTTCTATATATATATATATATGAGATAAAATGATACTTCTCATATGAGAACATCAACTTCAAAACATATAATAATGCTGGAATTGTAATTATAAATAAAACAATCAGTAGATTTCTTATTCATCAAATTCAATAAATAAGATTCCCTTGGCTTTTTTTAATCTGAAAGCAGATTTGTTGAACAATTCCAAACTAATTTTTATATAGTTTGTCTATTAAAAACATATTTTGTGAAAATTAGTTGAACATCATATTCCAGTAACTACATTAAGTTTTCCAGTTAGAGTAAGTTTGCTTTAAAAATTAATAAAAAGTTTAATTCATGTAGCTTTTTAATAAATCTTGTAGGAATTAAAAGCTGACATGATTTTTTTTTTTCTTTTTCTTTTTTTCCTGCTGCAGGTTAGGGAAACAGTCCGTGATGTGGTGTTCTTGCACAATGAGCTGTTTTTTGCTGCTGCCCAAAAGAAGTATGCCCTTTTCTATAAATAGAATATTCTTCACTATATGAATGCGTGTTATTCCTTATGAGAACATTTCTGTTAAGATTCAAAGCTGTATGATAAGAGTATAGGTACATGCTTCCATTTGGATTGGTGCCCATAATTTTTTAGGTGACCTTGATACAAAACTATAAAACTTTTACTCCCTTAAACCAGTATAGCTGTTGATGCCAGGGCAATGTGGCTCAGGCATGATATTCTGTTTATCTTGGCTAAAAGTTGGAATTGAAGTTTCAAGCAGGGGTTAGACCTTTGATTTTACCCGATAAATAGCGCTTGCCAATTGCCGTATCTGTCTTGACACACTGATAAAATTCAAGGGTTGCTTTAACATGATCATTTTTTTTCTTCTCTCAAATGGCCTACGTTGAACCTGTCGTTCAGTCCTGGTTCTTCTTTGTGTCCATTAATCTGTTGGAACCCCTCTCCTTGGTCATTTTGTTCTGTTTCAATATGTTTTTCACCTCAGTTACAGTGACTGATTATCCTCCACCACAACTAGGCTTCTGTTTTGCTATCTGATCTTCTGGTGACATGCCATTGTTCTCTTGATGCAGGTCATTTTAAATTGATATAGTGAATCTGTATGCAAACTGTTGCATTATAGGTTTTATATCCTCCCGAAGGTCTACTTGCAAAATTTCCATATTTAGTTTTAAAACTTCCAATAAAACAGTTGTCTGATCAAATAAGTTGGGGATTTTAGTCATACTGTACATATTGTTTGTTCTTTTGACACAAGTCTGGAAGTAACTTTCTCTTAGACTTCAGGCTGTTTACTTGTGTTTGTTTTATACTTTTTTTTTAAGAGAGTTTTGTTTAAATGAAAAAAAGAATTTTTATTTTTATTTTTTATTTTTAACTTTTGTTTAAAATAAAAAACTACTGCTCTCTTTTTTCTTTTAAATCCTCATCCAAATAAAACCCTACTCTCGTTCTACTGCCTTTTAAGTCTATATATGTATTTTATGATTAATTTTAGGATAAATTTCATTCACCTCCCCAAAGGTTTGAGCTAAATACTTAGCTACCATAAGTTTGCAATTTCATCATATACCTCCCTTATTTGACATTAAGGGAAAGATGAGTGAAAATAACAAATAAGAAGGGCCATAGATGTATTTGATAAAATTTCAAACTAATGGTGAGTAGTTGTATTTAGCCCAAACTTCAATGGAGTGAAATTAACCATTAATTTTATAATGTGAAGTTTTTTAATTGAATTATATTTAATTAAAAGATAAGCTTTTAGAATTTTATAACATGTGAAATTTTGGACACTAAGAGCCCATTTGGTAGTGATTCTAAGAAGTGATTCTAATATTTCTAGCACTTGAAAATTTTTATTTTTCAAGTGTTAGAAGGGGTAGAAACACTTTCTAAAATCCCAGTCAAACAGGCTCTAATTTGGTAGGAGAGTTTTGCTTAGAAAAGCTTCTCTCTCTCTCTCTTTTTCTAGAAATTTTAGCATTATTTTGTTGTTGATTATTTTAAGTATTGATCTAGACTTAAATGGAAATTCTGAAATAAGTTTATTAAACTTTAAAGAAGATTAGAAAATTTGATAAAATTAATGGAGTTGGAAGATATTTGAATCTAAATTAAATATGAGAAATTACTCAAAGATAATAATAATTAAAAAAGGGGCAATACACACATACAGGGAAGTTTGTTTGTGCTAATGAATACCTTTTTTTTTTTTCCTCTTTCCAAATTAAGAATGTACCAAGAAATCACTCTCTTAGGCATGTATCAAGAAAAAAAAAATCCTGATAAATTTTGGTATTTTGAGATGTTTTGTGAAATTATTAATCTTTAAATATTTTATCTTAATTATATAAAATAAGAACAAACATAATATTTATTTTTTTTAAGACATCTAATTACTAATTTTAAAATATTTTTAGCATGTAAACACATGCACTTATGTTAATAAAAACAATCATTTAAACTTACATATTTAGCTCCATTCAGATATTAGTATTTCAGATTAATAGGCTGCAGGGTTAAATGATTATGCTTCCAAATACGCCTTATTCTTTCATTTTTGGTGGTTGAATAAATCATATACTCAATCCAGTCTTTTCCACCTGGGGAGGCTTTATTGCTTCATTCATGTTTTGCCATCCTCCTGCTACATTAAGTGCCATTTTTCTGTTACATATAGGCCATTTGGTTTGACCTGGTGCAGTCATTAATTTTTGTAGGACATGAACAACCATCTCAACCCACTTTCTATTATGCTTTTGCTAATAGGACTTCCTTCAAAATTTTCATGGATTCACATACTTTGGTCTTTCCTCTCTTGCCTTTTCATTCATCGATCTTACCCTTTCATTTCAGCCGCACTCATTCTATACCTATGTTTCTTTACCCATATTCTGCCCCATAAACCACATCTAGCCTTATCCTTTTCTATTGAAATTCCTTCCAATCTGATGACAGTAAAGATGATCACAGCATACTCGCTTGTTGGTTTGGTTAAAAGATTTGACTCTTAAAAACGCTTTCAGTTTTCCATCTGTGGTGCAACCGTTTAATTTCATTAATTGTAAAGGATATTTCAATCTTTCTATGATCTTTCATCAGTGCAGTCAACAATAAGCTGTATGATCAGCAATAGTCTGTTAAATAGATCATCCAATAGTATTATTTGGATCATATAGCTAATAAATCTAAAAACTGACAGGTATCCATATATTTATAACCGGGATGGGACAGAACTTCACTGTCTAAAGGTTAGTATCTCCCCTTAAAGGATTGTTTATGGATCCTCTTGAGCATTCCAGAGGCTTTTCCCTGACTAGTTTGATGGTTCATTATGATACATCTGTCTGTTTTGTTTTCACGTCATCTATGGGGGCCTGATGTTTTTGTTTATTTTGTTTACAATGTTTATGGGCCTCATCATTCTAACTCTCCGTTTCAAATAACTATATTGTTGGTCACTTTTTTTTACGAATACAACATATTAGAATAACTCATAGATTTATAGCTTTGTAGAAAGTCAAATAAGTCAACTTTTGCATTTTTAGATTGCTATAACCCACTTCTGTTCTTGTCTCTTTCAAACCAGTTTACCCACAAGTTAGTAACGATAGCTCTTATCCAGAAGGCTTTCATTCTCTGGCTTCTTGTCCCAACCCTCTGAATGGAAATAATAAATGCATCTGTAATGTCCCTTGAAGAGAACCACACCCTGTGTCTTTGTCCAGAATTGGTGGTTGATTTAGTTGCTAGGTTTCCTTTTTTTAGATTTGGTGGATTCAGTAAGTTGTTCCACTTATTTGATAGTTCCTTATTGATATCGCTGTATGTGGGCTACACTTTCAAACTAAAATTAAGGATACTTATTTTTTGATAAGTCAAAAAGATAAAATTGTATTGAAAAGAGCTGCCAAAACAGCGACTCAAAGTAAACAAAGAAGATACACCTCCCCCATCAAACACAGAGAAGTAAGAAAAACCCCACCCTCAACGAGAATCCACCCAATCAATGAAACCAACTAAAGTCGAAGGACCATATTTTATAAACAAATTTGTCTCTGACCAAAGCAAGAACACAAATTGTCTTTGGATGGACAACACATCATCTTCAAATGCAATACTATTCCTAACCTTTCAAACTGTCTAAAAAAATACATAAGGGACCTGCTCTCCAAACTACCTTTCTATTTTTTCCCACCAAAGACCTGTTCCAGCTCAACAGCGTCTCTTTTTCAGTGGCTGGCAGCACCCACTGCACCCTAAAGAGAGAAAAAAACAATGCCCATAAAGTCCTTGTCTTGCCACAATGGAGAAGGATGTGATCTATCGATTCTTCATGCATTTGACAAAGGTAACATCTATTCGCTAAAGGCCATCCTTTTTTCTGGAGTTGGTCTAAAGTAAGAGCTTTTCCCCACGTCGCTTCCCACCCAAAAAAACTCACTTTAGGCTGAACACAAGTTTTCCAAATAACATTCGATGGGAAAGAGACTAAAGGGCCAGAACCTAACTAAAAATAAGGATACTATTAAAGAGTATGATATACATTGTGAATCCAAATCCTACAAGTTTGAACTTTTAGGAAAATTGGTTGTTCAACATGATATTAGAGCCTTGTTGGTGGGAAGTTATGTGTTCAAACCTCACAGCATAATTGTTCCCCTAATTTATTAAAGAGGCTAATTATGGTTGCTTTCCTACATACCTATGTATCTCTCCACATGTGGGTATGGGGCCGTAGGTTACAGAGGGTATTAAGGAGCATGATATACATTATAAATGCAAATTCTATAAGTTTAAGCTTTTAAAAAAATTAGTTACCTAAAAAAAAAGGTTTAAGCTTTTAGGAAAATTAGTTGTTCAATAGATACAAAAGTCATTTACCTCAAGAAAGCTCAAGTACAGGTTCATCAAAAACTAGGTAGAGAAGCTGGTTTCTTATCCAGAATTCTGATGTCATCAATAGCAGTATGCTTTGATTGCCTTCCCACTTGTTGAAATCAAATAATATTTGAATACCATATTGTTCCATCACTTGGATGTTTTTTGGTTGCATTTGTTGTGGAATTAATTTATGAAGTTTGATGCACAGAGGTCTAGCTCCTAACAGGCTGATATTATTATGGAACATAAACTGTACGCCATCATGTCAGAAGCATAGGTCCTTTGCATAGACTTTTTCTCTATTTTGTATCATGCTGTTGTCTGGTTATCTATCCAGTTAGAATCTGTAATGGTAGGACCCTTGTGATTCCACATACATGTGCACCTTCCTCTCATTAGCTGTGTCCAGATTCTGATACATGATTGAGTTGCCTAGCTTTTATCTTATGTAGTTTCCTTGCATTTCATATTTACTTGAGTTGCTTATGGTCTAAAGCTCTTTCTGTCCTTCAGGAGCATGGTTCAGTACTAAAACTTCAGTTTCTGAAAAACCATTTCCTCTTAGCATCCATAAATAAATTTGGGCAGCTTCATTACCAAGATGTTACTATGGGTGAAATGGTTGGTAACTACCGGACTGGTCTAGGCCGTACTGCCGTAATGCAGGTGAATCCATTCAATGGAGTTGTTGGTTTGGGTCATTCTGGTGGTATAGTGACCATGTGGAAGCCTACCAGCTCTGCTCCCCTCGTGAAGATGCTGTGTCATCATGGACCCGTCTCAGCTTTAGCATTCCACCCCAATGGACATCTCATGGCCACAGCTGGCATGGATAAGAAAATCAAGCTTTGGGACTTGAGGAAATTTGAGGTTCTCCAAACTTTACCAGGCCATGCCAAGACCTTGGACTTCAGTCAGAAAGGTTTGCTTGCCACTGGAACTGGCTCATTTGTACAAATTCTCGGAGATTTCTCAGGGACTGAAAATTATAGTCGGTATATGGGTCATTCCATGGCGAAAGGTTACCAGATAGGAAAAGCGCTGTTCCGACCATACGAAGATGTTCTGAGCATAGGGCACTCCATGGGTTGGTCTTGTATTCTCATCCCTGGATCTGGAGAACCCAACTTCGATTCATGGGTGGCAAACCCGTTTGAAACATCGAAACAGCGGAGAGAGAAGGAAGTACACTCTCTTCTCGACAAGCTCCCGCCTGAAACAATTATGCTGGACCCCACCAAGATTGGAACAGTGAGGCAATCAAGGAAGAGAGAGAAGCCAACAAAGCAGGAGAGAGAGGCCGAAATGGAGGCTGCTGTGGAAGATGCCAAGAGCATTCCCCTGAAGAAGAAAATGAAGGGGAAGAACAAGCCGAGTAAGAAAGTGAAGAAGAGGGAGGAGGCAGTTTCCAGAGCCAAGAAGCCATTCCTGGAGCGACAAATGGAGGAAGAAAATTTGTCCAGAAAGAAACAGAAAATAAGTGGGGAAATTGAACTGCCCAAATCTCTACAGCGCTTTGCTCGCAAGAAAGCAATAACATGATCAAAACAACATTTGTGAAGCTTATACTATAGTTTTGTTTTTCCCTCCTCTCCACTCGACTTGGCCCCTTTTTTTGGTGTTCATCTGATCTAAAATGTATTTTATTTTCCAATTTTTTGTTGTGTACTTGAGAGACAAATTAGATTAGATTGGCGGAAAAATGATTAATGCAGTGAGTCCACCCAAGTAATTGGGATTTTGAGCAGAATTTGATCGGAAACTAAATTGGGCAAATTTCACTAACAATGTTTAAGATGGGTATGATGTTATATTGTTGTGTAGGGAGTGATATGGTCAACAATGGAGGTGGTAGGTGATACTGATAGCTCTACAAGGCCGCCACTGGCAAAAGCCATTCCTACGTCTCCTCTAATCCCTAATCACGTCACAGAGGGCTTTGAGTCTCTGGGAATTGTTTATCAACTTGAAAACAAGATTGGTAATTTTTTTTTTTATTTTTTTTATTTTGTGAGAAATGGGTGTTTTTGAAAAATATATTTTATTATTTTCAGTTGTTTTTTTCTCTTATATTTTTGGGATTTTAAAAAATAATTGTATAAATATGGAGAATAATTGAATATAAAATATTATATATATATATATAAATTATTTTAAAAAATATTTGAAAACACACAAAAAAAAAAAAAAGATTTTTCTTTTTATTTTCCTTCAAATTTTGAATTTTAAAATTTATACATTAATATATGTTTTTGTTAATTTTATTCTAGCGATGTTTTTTTTTTTTTTTTTTTTTTTTTTTTAACTTTAATATGTTTTGATTATTTTATTTTGTGAAGTTATAATGGTAAACTATTTCAATAGGGTAACCTTTCATCATTTAGATACTATATTTGATCATTTTAAATACTATTTTAATTAATGAGTACATGAAATTGAATTATTTTTAGAGAATTTTTATTTTATTATTATTTTTATATGAGTGTATGAAAACTTATGTGAATCCGCATTTTCGCTCGATGCGTTTCCACTCGATGAAGAAACTTGTTTTTTTATTTGTTTTGTGAAAATTTGATTTTTTAAAAAAAAATTAATTTTGTTTTAAGAAAGAAAAACCATAAGTGAAAAACCAAGTTCAAGGGTTAGGTTATCTATTGGAAAGGTACGGTGGTGAGCCGTAACACCTCTCTAAGCCCGTACACATACGATTTCTACTAAACAAACTAAGGAAATTGTGGCAATTAATTAATTAATTATGGATACTAAGAAAAATAATCATATAAATGAGTATCTACAAGTTATGGTGAAAATCAATATATACAAAAATAATGATAAAATTTAATTACAAAAATACACAAAAAAATAATAATAATAAGAGAATCATGTAAAAATGATTTATTGAACTAAAAAAAAAAAGGTATTAAAAAAATTATTTTTAAAAAATTTTAAAGGATTTTATAAAAAATAATTTTGAATTAATGATTTCAATTTATTTATTTATATACAAAAAAAAGTCAACTTATTTTCTCAATTTCAAAAAAAGTTATTTACATTTATTGTATCAAAAAAATTTATTACAAAATTTCAATTTGAGTACAAAAATTATTTTTACTAGAAAATAATGAATTTTTACAATTTTATTTACAAAAGTATTTTATCATTTTCATTTTTTTTTAAAAAAAGTGATTTATACAAATTATTTAAAAGGACATAACTTTATTTGCAAAAGAAATTTTAATTAAAAAGAAAAACAAAGATTTAAATCCTCTATTTCTAAAAAATACTTTTAATCCCATTTTAATTAAGGAAAAAGAAGTCATTTAAAAAAACATTTTTTGGATAATTTTATTAAAAATTAATTTTTGGGACAACTTTATTTACAAAAAATTTTTTGGACAATTTTTTTAAAAGCAATTTTTTAAATTCTATTAAAAACTCTTTTGGAATTTTCTAAATGTATTTTTCTGAATTTTTATAAATAAAAAAAAATTCTTTTATTAAAAATAATATTTTAAAATTATTATTTTATTAAAACACATTTATTCAATTCTTCCCCTCAAACTTCAAATTAGTCTAATAAATTTTACCAATTAAAAATGAACCTAAATTAACAAATATAACTTAACAAAAATATTTCACATATCATAGACCCTAATATAAAATTTTCAAATTAATAACCAAAATATGAGTTCAATTAATCAAACCCAAAACATGATAAATTAAGATAAATCTTATTAGGCCTAAATTTAATATTTCATAATTCAAACCTAATTTAATATACACCACAATTGTCCCATGTTCAAATTAAATAGTTCGAATTGGTCAAGCTCATATCAAATATTCAAGTCATCTAACAAATCTCACTCACATTGTGGGCCCAAAATTCACATCAATTAACAAGCCCACATTAATAATACACATGACCAAATGAAATAATATTTTAAGCCCAATCTAATAAGCCCAAACATTAACAAACTCACATTAATAATACACATGACCAAATGAAATAATATCTTAAGCCCAATCCAATAAACCTAAACAAATAACCAATTAACAATAGGCCCAAGTCCAAATAAACAATATGCCATCCAAATATCCCAAATTAATCACCAAGTGCAATATAATCACAAACCCCAATTAACAAATTTTAAATTAATCCACCTATAATAAATTAACCCAAATTTCATATTAATTCTCCAATAATATATTAATCCAAATTTCATACTAATTAACAAAGCCCAAATATAAGGCCCACAAATAAACATAAATGCACAAACTCAATTTTAATAAAACCAAATCAAGAAATATAAAGAAAAAAATAGTAATAATAATAATAATAAATCCTGAGGGGTAGCTCAGTTGGTTCTGCCTTGGGTTTGCTCCCAATGGTCACCAGTTTGAGTCCCCTTAGGACCATTGGAGGTTTACTCGGTCGTTAATTTCAGGACTCTATGGGATTAGTTGAGGTGCGTGGACATCCATGGTTATAAAAAAAAAAAAATGGGCGGGAGAAGAAGAAAAATAAAATAAAAAGAAAAAAATAGGGGATAAAATTGAGCTCAAAATTAATATAAAAATAAAATTAGGACAAATTTTGAGATCTACAACTTAATTTTTCCTAATTCGTAAACTTGAGTTTGATGCAAATGTGGCTTCTATGACCTAAAAATTATCATTTATAAACTCCTATCCAAACATATTATTAAAACAGGCTTTTTCATACCATGTCGGAGCTATACTATTTTTTTTTTTATTATTAAGAAACTGTGTTTATTGGCTTACTAGGAGTTGCAGTTTCAGTATAGAGTTTAGAATGGTTAATTTTATTGACTTATTTTGAAGTTTTGACTAAATACAACTCACTTTTATCAGTTTGGAATCTCTCCATTTTTTTATTTGATATATATATATATATATATTTTTTTTTTTCTAATTAAAAATAAGAAGAGTGGTGCAAAAGCAGAAATCTTGTGGAGGCATTTCCTCTATCTAGTCATGGTCGTACAGAAAGGACTTGTCTACTGGTCAGATTTTATGCACACTAAATGAGAAATAAACTTGTCTACTGGTTGATTTTTGTGCATCTACTGTTTGGCTTTTTTGGTCCCATACCTGCATTTTCGGTGACTGTTGGGGAATTAATGCTTCCTCATTCTTCATAAAAGAAGCTGTACAGATCAAAAAAGGAGAGCAACGCTTCACATCATGAGCTGGGTGGTATCAGCAACACCCACAGCCATATCCTTCTCCATCGACCGTTACACTTCCAGATTCTCTACCTTACGCCGTCTTCCAAACCGTAATCTTTCTCTCAATGCTCTGCCATGGCATCCCCGCTCCCGCCCTCTCACTTTCCGCACAGCTGCGCTGCTCCAAGACGCCGGAGCCGCCGTGGTGGTCACGGCCGGAGCCTACGGCCTCGGTCTCACGTTCGATAATCTCACCCAGCGCAAGATCATTGAACAGGTCGCCTACTCTCTCTCTCTCTCTTTGATTTGAATTCTTTTGTTATGATGAAAATACGGTTCTTGAACTACTTTTTGATTCATTCTGGCTACACTGAAGAGGTTTTTGATGCAATTGAAGTCTGATATTAGAGGATTTTGATGTGTTTTGTTGAATTGAAGAGGTTTTGAGCTCTTTGCATTGCTGAAACTTTGTCAATGATTTGAACTGGTTTGTGAAGGGAATAATTATAGCCAAGTGCCACTTGTGTCACATTAAATGCAATAGGAACTGTGGCTGCCTCCCTTATCTATCAAAAAAAAAAAAAGGAACTGTGGCTGCCTCCCATCCAGCCAACACAACTTTAAGACTCATTAAAATTGCATATGATTAAAATATGTGATAGTGTTCTCTAGCTTCCATGGATTTGTTCCTCCCCTGGTGGAAAAGAAACTACTCCATTCCCCAATCCTAAGCTTCCCACCATAGATGGAACTCAGTTGGCTTTAGGATCAATTCAATCCATGGGTTTGGACAATTAATTACTCACTTCTGCTCTGCAGTAAGCATGCGAGTGAAATAGCTCCTTGATCATTTTTGTATCTGAACACACTTATCAAATCTAACCTTTTCCCTGAGATTGGTTCATCAATCGCAAACTGGCCAATGGTGGTTTAGTCAATGGAAAGGAAGTACAATACAATTAGGAAAGGAGTTAGCCAACCTAGCTTGGAAATGGGGAAAGACTACCTAAAGACTCCTCTGCTTGTATGCTGCAGGAGCTTGCACCTTTTTCTTTTTTCCCTTTTCGGCTGTGAGATTTTGGGTGCTGTATGGTGTCTGGTTCCTTCAACCTATTTCCGTTGGTGTCTTTTTGAATTCTGTATGTCAAGTTTTATAACTAAATAAAATTGAGTCCCATGAAGTGTTCCTTTCATGCCTTTTTCAAAAATAAATCATACCAATTTACTTATCAACTTCTCATAAACAAGAAATAAATTAAACCAATAAGTTAAATTTTAGCTGGAGTAGTGTTGTAAGTCATCATGGTTATTGAAATTAATGTTGTTGAGACAGTCATTTCCTTAAACAATTGAAGCATTTTATATAATAGTTCACGGAAGTAAGTATGTTTGCTTTGGCTTAAATGGTTAAATTTTTATGTTTAACAACACGATTAAAGTTATGGCTCAAGCTATAGAAAACAATGCATCCTCTATTTTGAAAATGAGTGCATGCATAAAAGATCATTTTTTTATTTTTTTATTATTTATTTTTTAAAGCATATTTGTCTATCCTTTAATATCTTTTCAAAATATGTTAGATTTTGATTTCTCTTAAGAGTTTCAATTATGAGAACAAAATCAATATTTTTTAAAGCATTCGTTTACCAAGTCAAAATGTTTTTTGCATTATCAATGAACCCATTCAAATTAAACATCAATTGAACATTATCTATTCATGCAATACTATAACAGATTAAATGTTTGCAAAAGTAAAATAATTGTAATCAAGTTATAACTTGACTACTAAAAATTGATTTTGAAGTTAAGAATGAAAGTTGAGAAAGTCAAAGAGAAAAAAGAAAAGCACATTCTAAAATCAATTAAGAAAAAGCAACTAGATTAAAGTAATGATTTTTATTTGTCGTAAATTCCTATCCAAATAATTTGAAACTTTTTTCGGAAGAACCTTGTTTTAACTGGCCACCTATTTGTTACATCTTTACGTCATTGTATTTTGATATCAACTTTCTGTATTAGCTCCATAAGATTTTTCTAACGTCGTAAAAACTATTTTTAGGTGACCCCAAGATTTTAGTCTATTTTTCTTTGTAGAATTTATTGTTTTGGCAGTGAAATATTTTTTAGTGAGGAGGTAACAGTAGAAATTTGGGAGTTAAGGCTAATAATTACTGAGATACTCGTCTTTGGCTTAAGAAGATGAAGATGTTCAAACATGATCTGGCAACGTCCTCTTTTCTTAGTAGTTGTGATACAGCAGAAAAGAATGGGAAAGAGGGAATAGAGAAAGGAATAATAATAAAAAAAGACTCTTGGAATAAATTCAAGAGAGAATTTCTGAACAACTAATTTTATTCAATGAGTAATGAATGAATAACTGTCTATAATCTTAGGTATTTATAAAGTTAATTTTGGTCCTAAATATAATAGGAAAACAATCCTAATCATACTTAAATTATTCCAAATAGGAAAATATTAAATACAAGCCAATAAAATAAAAATAAAATCTTAATTAGAATATAAATAAAGTCTAATCATAATAGGAAGCTTGAATACATGGAAATCTAATCTCATTTCTTTCCAAATTGTAAACTCATTTTATCTTCATTACACTAAGGTGGTTTGGCCTTAACATAGTTCTTGAATGCTCTTGTATCAGTTCCTCCAAGTAGGGAAAAACTTGGTTCCAACAAGAAAATTTTTGCTATTTCAGCATATATTGCAGGATTAGTCTTTCTCAACTCTACCTCAGCAATCCAAGTATTTTCACCAGCTGGTTTGCCCATCCACTTCACTGAAAATTGCTCATATTGGTTGCCTCTTCTTAACCTCACCTCCTTGACATCTAATGAGTCTTCAATAATATCTAATGGCCGTTTAGGAAGTTCATGCACTTAGACTTCAGTTGGAATTTCCTTTCTATTAAACCCTTCATATGGAAATAAGTTAGGGACATTGAAGATTGACCTGATTTGCAAATCTGATGACAACTTTATCAAGTATGCATCCAAACTAATCTTCTTTAGAACTTTGTATGGTCTAAACTTCCGTGAGTTGAGCTTGTGATAAGTACCTTTAGGAAATCTTTGTCACCTCAAACACACTAGTACCATGTCCCTTTCTTTAAATTATTTGGCCTGTCAATGTAAATTTGCCTCTAATGCATATAATTCATTGCTAGCTGGGATGACGGCCCAAACTTCTTCATGAATTTGTCTTATGTGTTTAGCAAAGGTATCCTTATCTTTGCTTGGTGTAGTCTCTTGTGGTAGTGGAACTAAGTCAAGCACATGTTGAGGTTTGAGACCATAGGCCACTTCGAATGATGTCTTCTTCATGGACCCATTTATTGAATTATCGTAGGTGAATTCTGCTTGTGGTATGATAGGTTTCCAAACCTTCACATGGTTTCTGACAAGACATCTTAACATGTTGTTACCCAAGCTATGATTGACTACTTTGGTTTGTTCATCTATTTTTGAATGACACATGCTAGAATATTTCAATCCAGTTCCAGGTTTTTGCATTATCAATTCCCTTTAAATAACCATCATGCACCATGTTTGGCAACCCCTTCTATTTGATTATTCCGTGCAATTCCATCATGATATGACTGAAATATTGATCAATTACCATACTAATTTTTTAGCTCTTCGAATCTTATGATTTGGGTCCTGATCATAGTTAACAATAAAACACCCTATTTAATGCACAAGCATGGGAACAAACTGGGGAGGGTGGTAGATTGAGTCCCTGCCTTTTGAGATAGATTGTTCAACAATTGGGAGCTTAAGGAAGTGGAGACTTTATTATGGAAATTGCACTCTTTGCTTGTTTGTAGTGATAGGGAGGACAAGTTGAGCATAACAGTTAGCATTAGGCTAATTTTCACTAAAGAATACCGAAGGTCTTCTTTCTTGACTAAGGACAACCCCTATTCCCACATGTGACGTACAACACTCTAAGATGAAAAGTTTGTCAAAATTCAATAAAGAAAGAATTAGTGCTTCTGTCATTAATCCTTTAATAAGGTTTTGGAATCCTCATATAAAACATAAAAGAATTGGTAACATCCAATAAGTGGCGATTTTTCCTTTGAACAATCCCATTCTGTTGGGATGTATAAATGCACAAAAATTGGTGGATAGTTCCATTTTTAGTATAAAAAGAGGAAAGAGAACAATCATTATATTCAAGGGCATTATCAAATCAAAGAATGCCAATTGAAATACCAAATTGATTTTTTATTTCTTGATAAAAAGGTTTCGATACATGAGGTAAATCAAACCTTTCTTTAGGTAAAAATAGCCAAGTGACTTGAGAATAATCATGAATAAAACTAACAAATTACCTAAACTCCTGAACATTAAGGATGAGACATGGACCCTAAACATTTGAATGAAATAAAGCAAGGACTTGCAGCCGGGGACATCTATCTCTTTTCCTTGGAGCAACATATGGAAGGCGTGGGTGCATCCTAGAGTTAGCTTCTTCGCTTGGGAGGCAACTTGGGGAAAAACCTTAACATTGGATCAAATCCAAAAAAGGGGGTGGTCTTTGACAAATAGATGCTTTTTGTGTCATGTCGAGGAAGAATTCATAAACCATCTCCTTGTCCATTGTGTAAAGACAACAGCCTTGTGGGAGTTGTTTTTTGCTCTTTTTGGGGTGTCTTAGGTACTACCATCGTCAGTTAGAGAGACTCTGTTAGGGTGACATGGTTTGTTTGGAAGGCAAGAAATAAAATCACTTTTGAGGGGGAAGAACTCTTAATCCAAAATCTAAAAGGTTCTTTTGTTTGTTATCTTTGATCGAAAGCAAAAAGGTGTATAGATGATATTCCTCTAACTCTTTTTAGTTTTCTAGATTAGCTGGGCCCCTAGTGAGGGTGGGTTGGTTTAGTTCCTTTTTTTTGTAACTTTGGCTTATTGTGGTGTTTGTTGGTGGTAGCTGTATACATTTTGCATACCTTAGGTTGCAATTTTAGTGGCCCTTTTTAATATATCTTCTTTCTATCTATTTTCAAAAAGAAAAAAAAGGACTTGGACTCCTATTATTAATCCTAGATGGAAAAGCTAACCGATGATGTTTGCTAGGTTCACAAAACTCATACTCAAAGCTTATTGGGCTACGTTGAAGACAATCCCAAGGAATGTAACTGCTCAAAAGAAGTATGACTCAATCTGTAATGCCATTGAAGAGGAGCAATAACAAAGAAACAATAACAACATCAGACATCTTCCTACCATGAGATTGAAATATAGACTATAGGGATAATAAAGCCCGTCTTGCTTTAATTCTCCACTAGTCATCTTGTTTGTGCGAGGATCCTAAAAAACACAATAAGAAAAAATGATAGCAACACAATTAAATTGCTTGGTAAGCTGACTAGTAGATAATAAATTAATAGAAACTTTAGGAACATAAGAAAAAGATCCATCAATGAGAAAGGATTGAGGATGTATTAGAAGATTTAGTTACGCGAGAAAATGGGGAGGACTTTCCAATCATATTATAAGAAGTTGCAAATCTATAACTAGGTGGAACAAAAATAACCAAAATTAAGAAGGGCATGTGTATGTAAATGTGCTAAGGTGGTAGTAAGAGCATTGATGTTGGATCGCAAGGAAATCTGCACTAGTTTGTTATAATCATCTAAAGATAAGGTAATAAACTCTCTTCTACCACTTACAGGTTGAACAAGAGTAGGAGCATCAACTCCACCATCGAAAAAAGACAACCTAATTAGCCTATGTAAGATGGCCGAACTCTTGTCAATATTTATCATAGGTATGATTAGTCCTACCATAGTGTGAACATTGCCTATCACTTCTACCTCTGTCTTTACCTGCTCCTAAACCTTGTTCTCAACCTCAAATAAAAGGACCACTTCTACCTTATCTTGTGGATCTAAGTGTAGAAATATCCTTACAATCATTCCTAGATGAAAAGGATTGTAGATCAATGTGCTGAAGACGAGCATAAACATTACTGAGAGATGGTAAATCCTTATTAACAAGTATGCTATGTTTGACCTTAGCATATTCAAAATCAAGATTAGAAAGAAGTTTAGCAATTTTGAATTCTTCCCTTTGCCTTCTTTAAACCTCAACATCAACAGACAATGGTTGATATGCATTCAATTCTTCCTGCATCTCTTTTAAGGATGCATAGTGCCCACTCAAAGGTTTCCCATTCAGTTTTGCCTTGAAAATATTTTCATATTGTTGATAAATTGTTGAAATATTTTTTTCTTGAGAGTATGCGTCTCTAACCACATCCCATATCTACTTAGTAGTTTTTAGAAACATGAAATTAACACTAACATAGGGTTCCATATTGTTCCACAACTATGTTATAATCATGAAGTCATCTTGTTTCTAGTCATTAAAGTTTTTAAATTCCACAGGGGAGGATCTTCTACAAGATGTAGTTTTCCATTTGCCCTAATATACATCCTGACGACTTTAGCACATCATAAATAATTAGGTCCTTTTAGCTTAACTACAGTAATCTGAATACCAACAATGTCTCCAAATTTGTGATTATTGCTAGGTTGCATCTTTGTTAATTATTAAAGGATGAAAAGAAAGAATATTGCACTTAAAAATTGAAACAAAGTGATGTTAAATAACCTTCAACACTAACACATAGTTGCACTATACTTGAATCATGCATTAGAACCGATCACATAGGTACTATTGTTGGATGTCACTGTAGCAATATTGTAGCAGACCAATTAATTACTACTTAAGAAGAGCATATTATAAATAATAATTATCATACATTTCACATCTTTTGAGTAGTAATTATGTTTAAAATATCCAATTAATATGATTGTTGCCCTTGCAAGAGTTACTAACAAGTTTTGTGAGGTTTGGAGTCATTTTGAGGTGTGATTTTGATGAATGAGTGACAAAAGAGATGAATCGACTTGAAGAGGGCAAATAATGTTGATGATGATCCAAATGCCTAATGGAAGAAGCAATGCAATTGGTTTGGATTAGGATTTGGTTTGATTGGAGATAGCTAACTTGGAGTCAAAAGAAAAAAATTGAAAAAATGACAAAGAGGAGTTAAAAAATCATATATTGCAATATTACATGATTGTGCAAATTGGATCAGAAAGAGGAATCAATTGCAATGAAAAAAATGGATTTCACACCACTATGAGAAATTTTGCATGAAGTTATGAAACGATCCAAAAAGCCACCTACTTTATGTTAGAATTTTGCACGACTATGCGAAAATGATGGTCCTTGTGTGAAATGATCCAAGCTCATGCGAAATGGTGATTTTGATGCTAAACTCCAAAATTTTGAATCCGTAAAGTTCTAGAAGACTAATGAGAAGTTGTCAAGTGTCTATTTGACCTTAGCCTATAAATAAAAACTTGAATTTCTCGTAAGGAGCTTTTTAACACTTTTGATTTTAGAATTTTTCTAGAAACTCTCTCTCAATAGAATTCTCTATTTTTTCCCCCCTTATTTTCTTGGTATCCAAACATGTGTTGTGAGACCAAATCTCCAACCATGAGTGACTAAATTTTGTTTTTATCGGAGAAAGGAGCATCTAAAAGCAAGTATTATGGTGAATTAGCGAAATGAACTTTAATTTCAAAGATAATTTGATCTAATTGATTGATTAATTGAATTTTGGGGAGTTTCCTCTTCAAATTGTCTTGAATGACTATTCCAGTGCAAATTAGGTAGATTCATTAAATTCTTAAAACTAGATTTAATGATATTGAATAGTTGCATTGTATGAATCATTGGAAGATGATTTAAGATGAATGGAATACGCATGATTGAATTGGTCTTTTAGATTAAATCACCTAATTTGAAGAAAAAATGGATCTAGACTTAAAGCTAAATTAAAATTCGGTTTAGATGAGAATTTAGATTCTTAATGTAACTCGATGAAGAATAGATCTTACCACCTATTCACCATAGAGATTGTTTTCTAGAAAATCCTAACTTTAGAGTTTGTTGTTTATTAATTTTCTCTCAAAGTTTGATTGTAGTTCTTCCCAATTTGAAATCATTGTTATTTTCATTTTCATCATGAATTGTCAATCCAGTTTCATTTGATGACAATGATTTCTTTTTCTTCCATTCAAGCCTTAGTTACCAAAAAAAATTCATCCTAATGGACGACACCTAAAACGATTATATTATCGTAACTTTTGCTAAAAACCATTTTTGATCGGACAAGAGTTACCTTAGCATGGTTGAATTAGGTTATAAATTTTGTTTTGATATGATAAACGATGAAAAACCATTGATCATCAATGTAGCAGCACTATAGCGAATTATTGTAGCAATGTCACAACATGTTACTGTAGCAGTGCAAAGAAAGATGGTGGAAGGTGTTAAGGCTAGGTTTTCCCCCCCTAAGATTAGGGTTTGAGATCAAACTTGCTTTGACACCATGTTGAGTGAGAGAAAAAATTGTATCGTATTTTTCAATAAAAGAGTACAAAGCATCTATACAAACTTTTATAAAAGAAACAAAAAGACTAAACTACCTCTTACTAAATAACTACTAATAACTCTTTAACAAAAGTTTTTATTAACAATCACTGAAATGAAATATCTTATTTGGGCTTATTGAGTAGTGAAACTGAAATTCTTGGTTCATTAAATTCTTGCCAAATGCAGATGTCACTTATGGGACCACTGGAGTGTCAGAATAGGGATGTTTCCTTACAGAATTGTGGAATTATGAATTGTAGGTAGTCCTCAAATTCTAGTATGTTGAAGAATTTTACAACCCACATTTGGAATTTGAAGGACAAATGTGGTGTTTATTAGCTTTTAGGAACTTGGGGCAGGAGCCTGTTTTTGGTGAAACTAGGAAAAGAAGGTTGGGTGTTTGACATCATGCATTATTGGATCTTTATTCAAAATGAAACAGGAAGCCTTTTTATTTTTTTTATATTTTTAATACACAAATAAAATATGTACCAAACAAGCTCCTGGCAGAAGAGGACACAAGCCAAGTACACAATTTGAGTGTACAAGGAGTAACAAAACACAAACGTGAAAGGTAAAAAATCCAAACTAATATTCAATTCTAACAAACAGAAACTTCTATCTCTGAAACTACAGCCACCAACTAGACATTTGACCATGAAAAGGAGATTATTAGTTTTGTTATGTACCTTGGCAAACAGATGTTGCGTTTCTAATACTAAAACAACAGAGAAGAACATTGAACTTGGAAAGTTATATTTGTAATTTTCTTTTCTGAGGTAAAATGTTCTCTCATTTTAGAATGCTGCCTCCTTTTCTTCGTTGACAATTCTTCTTCATCTCCCTGTTATATGAAGCAGAGTTTGAGCAGAAAACTGGTCCATGTATTGTCTGGGTTGCTTTTCATGGTTTCTTGGTCAATTTTCAGGTGTGCTTTCTGTCTATAAGACACATTCTTAGACTTGCTTGGATTTTGATATTCTTACACTACTTCACCTGATTGTTTTAATCCTAGAATAGCACCTCAACAGAGGCTCGCTACTTTGCTTCTTTGGTTCCTGTTGTCAATTGCTTAAGGTTAGTCATATATGGCCTCTCTTTAGCTACCGACGAAGGACTCATAAAATCTGTTACTCGAGAAGGAAAGCCAGAGTAATTTTTCCTATTGTCATCATCAAGCTCTTATGACTTCCTTTCTTCTTGATTCAAAGGGACATTATCCGTGATTTAGCTTCATTATTTAACACTTGCAGGGAATTGCTTAGAGGCCCTTTATATTATGTCCTGATTCTGCTTGTATGCACTATGGTCTTCTGGCGTGAGTCTCCTATTGGGGTGATCTCATTGTCAATGATGTGTGGTGGGGATGGTAACTCCTCTTGTCCAACTTGGCAGTCTGTTTCTTCTTCCAATCATTTATCTCTGACTCAGTGGTTTTAGGCGTTGCTGACATCATGGGAAGAAGATTTGGGTCCCTAAAGCTTCCTTACAATCAACAGAAGAGCTGGGCTGGTAGCATTTCCATGTTTGTATTTGGCTTCTTGATTTCAATTGGGTGGGTTTTGAACCCCTTTTTTCAGCCAACGTCAATGATGGTATTTTGCTTGCTCCGTAAGGATTTTTGAACTTGGCATGAGAATTTTCCTTCATTTTGTAGGATGCTTCACTACTTTTCAGCCCTGGGGTACTTCCAGCTAGATTGGATTTGGACAATGAAAAAAGTTGCATTAATTTCCTTGGTGGCAACAGTGGTTGAGTCTCTCCCTACAACAAAGGTAGTAGATGACAACATATCCGTCCCTTTGGCAAGCATGGTAATGGCATGTTTGATTTTTGGCTTTTGACTTGCCATGTTAGAAACATTAAACTTCTTCCCTTCTATTTTTATTCATTTATTTATTGTTTCTTCGTTGGTTGCGAGGCTTTTAATTGCCCCATAAATCCATGCCTCATACTTTCGTTGTTGTACTAAAACTCTTGAAATGAATGGATAGGACTCTTCATTAGCACCTTTACTTCCATGTTTGATGGGCCCCTAATGGGATTCTCGGAACTGTAAGTATCTAGTGTATGACTCTTACCCTCATACTTTCAATAATTTGAACTTCCTAATGGGTCTTTTGCATGAATTTCTGTATTTGATGAGAATCACTATCAACTTCATCTGGAGCAGAGAAAGGCAAAACTAGTCCTGAAATATGTCCTTTGTGTTCCTTCCTTGTCTGCTCCAGTTATACTATAGACTATAGTTTTGTTCTATATATTGTAGACATTTTCTATATAGGTTTGAGATTTTATTTTTATTTTTTATTTTTTATTTTTTATTTTTATTTTTATTTTTTTATTATTTTTTTAAACCCTTGTGGTTTATAGGATTGTCTTGTGAGTCCCACACCAATTATATATAAAATTAACTTTTAAAAATAATTTAATTTAATTTAATTTAATTTTTTTAATTGTAATATATAAAGAATAATAATAAAATTACTTTTTAATAAAATAAGTTCTAAAAAGATTACAATATTTTAATTATTTGTAAAATATATTTATTTTTAATGTAATTAAAAATTTTCAAATCAATTTAAAAAAATTTGAAAACTTAAATAGGATAGGTAAGAATGTGAATTATTTTGAATAAATAAGATGGAGTTCGGATGAAGTCCACTTGTTCATCCAACAACACGATAGATTTTTAAATTTTAAAGTTATTTTTAATGTAGATAATTCATTTCACAAATAAGAGAAGATCTTTATTCAATGTATTTTTCTTTGAAAAAAAAAACAATTTATTTAGTATTTTTCTATTCCTTACCCCAATTCCTTTGTCAAAATCTAAAATATATTCCTCAACAAAATTTACTATTACTTTTAATACTATTCCTCTACAAATAAAAAGCTTCCCAATTTAGCAGATGGGAATAATCCCTAATTCGGAGAAAAAAATTCTGATTACAGAATTTGATTCTAAGTGATTGTCTTTTTAATGTATAATTATATGAAAATTAAGTTTTTTATTTTCTATTTTTAAAATTAAAATTTATTAATAAATTTTTATTCTATATATATCAATTTTAAAGGCCATTAATTTTAAAAATTGTTTAAATTTTGATTTTTTTTTCAAATTTTAAAAATATAAATTAAATTTATATATATATATTTTTATAATATTTTTTATTTTTTATTTTTAAGGTTAATTTCATTTATCTTTGTTGAAATTTTGATTAAATACACGTAATTCTGATATAGTTAAAAATTTGGTTAAATTTATGTTTTTATACTTTTTTATTTTTGTTATTTTCTTCTCTTATAGTTTTTTCATTTTTGTGAGAACTGAGGTTGCTTTCGAGAGAGAGAGATTGGATGGGAAGACGTCAGTCTTCCTGAACTCGTCTTCATCTTTTAGGTTCGGTTAAATTGCTTTTCAAATTCTTTTCCTCCTTTTCTTCTTTTTTGTTTTTGCTTCCTTTGTTTTTTCCAACACTTTCTCATCAACCAAACGCTAGAGTGGAACAAAGTTTCCCTTCAGGTTTTATACTTCAATACCCCCAATCCAAGCCCACTACGGGAATATCATCCAAACCCGAATTGGGCTGGACCGGGTCAGGTCGAAGCGGGTCACATCCATTTCCAATTTTAGATAGAAATTAATTCCTAATAATTGAATGTAATTTGATAACTATTTAATTGAACTTAATAAAAATTATTAAACAAGTATTTGGTAGTAAAAAAAAATTATTTTTCTAAATGTAAAGTTTATGAACCTTGATTACATATAAAATATTTATTTTTTATATTCATTATTTTCTAATGAATTATTATTTATTGTGCTTGTTAGTGAATTAGACAAAGAATTTATTACTTATTTTCTTTGGTAATAACCTTGATTACTTAAAGCCTATGTTGATATAATATCAAATACGAACATAGATGAGATTATGATAATATATTATAAATACGAAGAAAAAAAAAAAAAGACACAAATCAATATATAAAAATTCGAATGATTTTATAAAACTAAATATAAACGTAAGATGACATATCGTTATTATTTTTATTAGATATAATATTTTGGGATACTATATTCTATTAAAAATAATAGTTATAATACACGTAATGAGATATGATATCCTAAATTGTACATATTTTATCCGATTCAACCAATTAAATCTAGGTTAATTTTTTTTTTAAATATAATAATAATGATGTTTTAAAAAAGTGAAACACATTTTGGTTACACTTTTATTTTTAATTTTTAATCAAAAATAATTTTCAAAATCATTTGTAAGAATATGTTTTTACAATTAGTTTTTAAATATGATAGCAAAAATTTAAAATAAAGGTATCAAAATTTCTTTCATTTGCCTTGTAGAGTGGTAAAAATTTGTTGACCACTTATTAATCTTCTTATGTCATAAAAAAGTATATAGTAGATAATAAAATTATGGTATGTGTTACATGGACCCCACACAAAAGTAGATAAATTGTCTTCAAATTAATATAGAACTAAAGAATTATGATAATTAAAATATAATTATCAAAATAAATAAAATTGATGAGTTTGATAAGTGAAATGGTAAATATCAATTCTTATTAATAAATAAAATTGGTGCATTTGATAAATGAAAAAATAAGTATTAATTCTTTTTGTATTAATAAATAAAATCGATAAGTTTGATGAATAAAAAGGGAAGTATCAATTCTCATTAAACAAACAATTCAAAGTGTATGCAAATACACTTTCCAACTTTCATAAATATTAATTTTTAATTAAAGAATAATATTTTGAGGGTTAAAACTATTCCAATATGCCTCAAAATCTTTCTAAATATTTACTTTGCTCAAGAAATAATATTTGTAAGAAATAAGGAAAACTATTCAAATACGTCTCAACTAATAAATATAAAAGTTTAACTTTTAAAATCACACAGTACAGAAAAGAAGAGACTCCACACTTGAGAAAACTTGAAAATAACTCACTTCAAGGATGTAAGGAGTTTTTCGAACATTTGAAGATTCGAAGATTAGGTTTAACGCGTTTTCAAATTGAGATCAAGCTTTATGTTCTTGGTGAACATGAGCTACATGAAAGTCTAAGCTCAATCTAAGAGATGTTAAAGTCTGAAGGAAGATAATAAAAGAACGAGTTCTCCTATCAAATAAATTGAAAAATCTTCAAGATATACCCTTATACTTCATTATGTACCCAAGTCTAGAGAAAAGGAGGACAATCATCTTTTGTAGTGTAACATAGCCTCAATAAAGGATTTTGAAGGTTTAATTGTTTTACTCACAAAGTTGGTTGTTTCAAAGCCTTCAAAACCACCTCTAAAAGGGTTTGTTAAACTCTCATAAGATCACAAAGTATAGCATAGAAAACATCCCATTAAGTGTAATGAGGAAAGGATTTGATCCTAATGCCTGTAAGTTAGTAGTCGATGTTGGCTTCATCTAATAAAAATGTCACATTAGGAAAACACTTGATCTTGGTTATTGGAGAAAGATTGTAAGGGTTCACTGAAACTCAGAAGATACTAATAGAGAAGGGTATGAGATAAAAAAACTCAAAGGTTGGTCTGGGATTTGTTCTTACTCCTTCATGCATATCAATAAAAAAAGTGAGCACAAAGTCATATCAAAACTGAAGTAGATATGAAGGATATAATCCAACTTTAAGCACTAGGAAATCTCTCTTTGACAGAATTAGTAAAACTTCAACTCGGATGTCAATCTTTGATAACTTAGGGAATAAAAAGAAAAACTTTCTACTAAAAGATAGGTTCTATTTATTCTAGATTGGGGCCTAAACTAAAGAGAGACAAGGTTGATCCATAAATTGCTTAGCATTTGTCCAAAATTGCTTCCCAAAAAGAAGCTAAAGTAAGCAAACTTATTGAAGCCAACTTCTTACGGGAAGTGAAATATCCAAATTGGATCTTGAACGTTATTCCTATTAAGAAGAAAAATTGACAAATTCCAATATGTGTTGATTTTCATGATCTCAATAATGCATCTAAAAGATGACTTCCCATCACCTTTAACTGAACTCATAGTTGATACCACTACTAGATATGAAACACTATCTTTTATAGATGGATCATTATGCTATAATCAAATTTGAATTGCTTGAACATATGAAGAAATTACAGCCTTTTGCACTTTAAAAGGGATATATTACTATAGAGTTATGCCTTTCTAGGTTGAAAAATTGTTAGTGTCACCTACTAAAGAGCTATGCAAAAGATCTTCAATGAAATGCTTCATAAGAATGTTGAATGTGATTTGAGCCACATATATGCTCCAATGATACATGTATGATGTCATCTACACAATACAAAATTCAACTCATCTAAATTAATTTGAATTGGCGTCAAGGCCCAAGTCATGGATCTAAAATATATTTTGAAATTTGGTTAAACAAAGTTGAAATCCTTCCTTAAAGTTGCTCCTCTTAGACAAACTTCCAAAGGTTGAAGAGATTCAAAGTTCTTATCAATGGAACAAATATTCTCCCAATCTTGTATCTTTTTTTCTTGAAGCATCAAATCAATTATCCTCATCTCATTTGAAACCCAAAGGTAAGTGAAGAACCCATCACACACCTATAGTGACACCTAAATTGATCTTTTTTTCTCTCTTTTTTTTTTTTGGTAGGATTTCCAATTTTTTGTTTTTTGTTGTTTGGATATGATAAATGAAAACACCTACTTCCTTAATTTTTTTTTTTCATATAAGGGATCTTCAATTTTTTTCTTATGATAAATATATATTTTATTTTGTTTTTAGCATAATTTATGGAAATATAATTGAAGCTCCCTCAATTTGGAGATTGGAAACCATAAAATGCATATCTAGGGCATTGAAGTTCACTCAATGTCATAAATCAACCATAAATTAAAGCCAAATTTTCAATTTATTGTTATTTTCATGAAGGAGCAAAGATTTATAACGCACGAGGATAAATTAATACAATACAACGATGAATAGAGAAATATATATATATATTGTTGTCATTTCTATTGTCCAATAGCACAACACATTTATTGTTATTTTTGTTATGAATTTGAACAAATTATATTTTTGTTGTCGATATGCTAATATAAGAGACAGTTGTCATTTCTTTGAATGGACTCTCCATGAAAAATTTAGGTATAATAGTAGTTATGAAAAAATACAATAATTTGTTCAAAAAATAATGTATGCAAATAAAGAGGTGAACCTTTTTTTTTTATAACAAAAATTGAGTTGGTGCACAAAGTATTTTTTGTCGGAATAATTCTATTTTTTATTTTTAAAAGTGAATTAATTTGATATGTACCTATGTCTAATATGTTCTAGACCACGTAATGCATTATAAGAGACGAGACATAGACTTGTTTAAAATGAATTTAATTTTAAGAATATAATTTTAAAAGCATTTCATAAAAAAAATTGTATAATATATAATTTTTTTTTGTGGTTAAAGTAAAAATCCATTATCATATTTTTATAAATAAATAAATATAAAAAGATGCTTCTTTAAAAAATTTCATTATTTTTACCCCATAACTTTTGGTTACGACGATTGTACATATTTTTCATATAATTTATGATTATTAAATAATTGAAATATCTACAATTACAAGCTTTTGACATAATTGTATGAAATATGATTTACATAACTTCTGGCTATAAGATAAAATAAATAAGAATTATAATAGTAAAATACAATGCATACTACTTTTTCATATTTCATTTAAAGAAAATAAGGTTACATAACTATAACAAATTTTACGAATGAATTTTTTTTTTTTTTTTTTTGCAAACTCAGAGCATCTTGCTGATAACATATTATAAGTAAAAGAATGAGAAGAAGAAAAGAAGAAAGATAAAATAAAAATACTAAAAAAAAAAAAGTAGAATAGAATTTTATTAGTAGGTATACTTTTTTTTGTAGAGATTTATATTAATATGAATCATTATTTACAAGTTCTCACAAATAAATTCTTATATTTTATAACTTTTTTTTTTTTGGTGGTTAAAGTAAAAATCCATTATGATTTTTTTATAAATAAATGAATATATAAAAGATGCTTCATTAAAAAATTTCATCATTTTTTAATAAAATTACTAACATTTAAAAAAAGAAAATTATAAAATTATTCCAAAGTGAACCCTTTTATTTCATCTAAACCAATTCATAATAAACATTTTTCTTCTTGTGTGGTAATGTAAATTTGTAAAATCTCATTTTAATTTTTGAAATGCTTGATAGTAAAAGCTAAAAAGCCCACTTTGCTACAATGACACGTTATGTTATGAAATAATTGATGATTTTGATGGGGTCTTATATTGAGTATCACGTGTGCAATTGGTAACCAAGGTTTTCTATCTCTATAAAGAATAGAAGAAAAGTGAGTCACTCTCATCATTCAGCTATGTTGGGGTCTCCGGAAAAATTATCAAAAAGGGTGGGGTGGGGGTGACCCAACAGCTGACTTATCTCAATCATTTTTGTAAAGTAGGAAATTTATTCTAAGGCAATTTTATCATTTTCAATATTATTTATAAATAACTTTGTCATGATAAGATAATCAATTGGCAATGCATGTATTATTTTTCCCTTTTGAACCATGAATATGGTATTTAATAAAGTTTTATTTAGAAAAGTCAGAAGATAAAGATAATTTTATCATTTACTTCCATGGACTTGCTGTTGAATGCTAGAATTGCCATCAAAATAATTTAATAAATTATGCATTATTAATCTAATTTATTATTTTATATTAACATTATAAATTATTTTGTATTATCACATTAACATGGTATATTTAATAAATTTGTCTTTTTTCATAACTCCTTTGGTCACACGGGGATGAAAAAAAAAAAATTCAAAAGTGTAAAAAAAAAGGAATATATATCAAAGAAAAATTAAAATAAAAATTATATAGTTTTTTCTTATTTTATTATAAGAAATTAATTATTGAAATATACTTTTTTTTTCAATTTTTTTCCCAAAAATTTGAGATTTTTTAGAGAACTTGGTAATATATATATATACCTTTTAAATAAAAACCACACCCTAAGTTATTATGTCGCTTTATACATGTGACAGACAAATAAAAATTTTGCTATCCTAATTGTTCATTTTTTAGGCGCACTTATCAATTAAATAATATACAAATATTCAATTGAATAACGCATGATTATTAGTTTAGTAATATGACACATGAAAAAGTTAAAAAAATAAATAAATAAAGTTATGTTGTAATGTATTGTAACATTATTATATCTGTATTGTAAATATAATACCTTTGTCGTACTTATATTTTATGACAAAAGTAATAATTCTAGAAATATTTATTGATATCTTATTGACATTAGTATTAACACATCATATCATCATATTAACATAATTTATTCAATATATTAAAATTATTTAATCATTTCTATATATATAAACTATAAATCTTGTAAATTCAAATTAGTACTTCATTTAATTTAAAAAATGATTGATAATATAAGTATGTTAGGGAGTATAGTACGATCATAAAAAACTATTACTTTTACAAAATAAAATTATAAAATTTTCCAGTTAAGTTTTATTGTAATGTAAGATATTTATATTGTAATTATAATATATTTTTGTCGTACCTATATTTTATAATAAAAGGAATAGTACTAGAGATTTTTTTTATACGTCATTGATATTCAACATATAATACGTGTTAACATCATCCACTTGATGCATTGCTATATATATATATATATATATATAGAAAAATCATATAATTTTAAAAATTATTTTATTATAGACAAACAAAAATAGATTGAACATTCTCCATCATTTTCTTATTCTTTTAGACAATCTAAATGAAAATTTAAACATTCTATCTTTCTCAAACTCAATACAAAAACAATATATATATGAAAAATTCATCATCCTTAACTTTTGGAGGAATCCTTCATTAAAGGTTGTGAATGATTGATTTCTTCAATTTTTCGATAGAAAGATTGAGAAAAAGATTTGATTCATTCTCAATAACTATGAGATGATCATCTTAAGTTATCATTTTGCTGACAGATGCTCCTATTACACTCATAGTCTTTGAAAGATGAGAACCTTTCTCTGATGTTTTGTAGAACAAAAATTTGTTTAGAACTTGAAATATTTTTAACTTGTTTTTAATATTTTTAAATATGTTCTAAAAATAATTTATATATCTAAAACTTTATTTTAAACATTATATATGTTTGTATAATTATTTTTTAAAACAGTTTAAAAAAAAAAGTGAAAACAACTAAAAGATGTATAAAAATATTCAATTTTCTAGTTTTAAGAACAGAAAATAGAAAATAGTTTTTTGGTTGCCAAATAATAATTATTATTTTTTGAAAAATAGAAAACAATTCTAAAAAAAAATTGTCAAACAAACCCTTAAATATTTTTTTGAAAATATCACTTAGAAGTATTTTGATTTTAAATAACAAATTATATTCATACTAATAATTTATAAGATTTAAAACCCAAAATTTTGATTTAAAAAGTGAGTGTTAATTATTACAACTAATGTGGTGGCAACTCACTTTAAATATCCCCCAAAAAAATTGATGTGCTTTAAATGCTTTGAAATTGAAGATATTTAAGATATTTCAGCATATTATTTTCTAAAATAGTCTTTAAAGGGAATATTTTTTCTTTTGTCCTATTCTCCTTGGGAATATGTGTATATGTTTTTTCAAATTCATTTTATTTTATTTTCTATTATATAAAGATTAAATAATTTTAAAATATATAAATTTCTAACTAATTTTAATTATATTTGATTTTTTATTTTATTTTATTTTTTTTTATGGTGAAACCAAAAGTGAGAAAATAATTTTTTTTAGTATTTTTTTTCTTTTCTCAATACTTTTTGGGAACTAAACATAACATAATTTATTGATTTTGAATGCATTTTTAATTTTTCTTCTCCTTTTCTTTTCTATTTTCTTTTCCTTATATTTTTCTTCAGATTTTTCAAAACCAAATATGGCCTTAAAAATGAAGTCTCAATTGTCAATTATGGTTTCAATTTAAAAATAAAGTCTCAGTTGACAATTGAGGCTTCAATCAATGATGAAAATATCGGAAATCACAAATATATTGGTACTTCAATTTTATGAATATGTCATAGATATATTGGTGGATATTTTAACATAAAATATTGATGAGTTTAAAATTGATCAAAACTTATAGAAATGTAAGAAAAAAAACTCATAGATATAAAATTAGAAGTATAATAGATATTTTAAAGTTATTTTGTTGAAGAAATATATATATATATAAATTGATTTATATCATTTATCATCAAGATAATATAATTTATCATATTGTATGTGTCAATAAAAAATATAAATTTTATAAGTGTATATTTATTATTAAATTAAATCAAATATTAATTTGATAATAATTAATATTGTGATATTTAATTATAATATATTTAATATTAAAATTATGATATATTTAATAAAATTATATTAAATGATGATAAATGTATAATTGTATAATATTTAATTAATATATTAATTATATTAAAAACATTATCAAGAAAATTATCATGATAATTTTTATATTTTTGTTAATCAATTAAATAAATTTTTTTATTTAATTTTAAAATAATTATAAGTAATTTGTTATTTAAAATATTCTTTTAATATTTTGTTTATATGATGAATTATTATATATATATATATATTTGGTGCAAACTATATATCAACCTTTTAGTATATAGATATTTGGTGCAAACAATATATCAAGGTAATATATATATATATATATATATATTTGGTGCAAACTATATATCAACCTTTTAGTATATAGATATTTGGTGCAAACAATATATCAAGGTACAAGCTTACGCCAGTCGTGGGCAAAGGTAACTGTCGTTTGGAGGTCCACATGGCTAGGTGGAGATGGGAACCCCACTGTAATTGCCAGCCACAAACATAAGTTTCCCTTACAAAAATTTTATGGAGAGAAACTGCGATGTTAGATAGGAAGTGTGGTGTTAGTGGGAGAGATATGGGGGTGTAGAGGATGCTGGTTTTGTCCATTTCATCCGCGGGGAGGGTTCGAGTCCGGTGGTAGGCGGTGCTAATATAGCTACCGGTGGCGCCACTTCTTGCTGCCAGATGGCTAGGTGGAGATGGGACTACCACTGCTTTCTCTCATCAACCTTTGTCTTCTTTATTTCTTCCTTCGTCGTTTACGGGTTCATTGCGGCTGTCTATGCTTGGCTTTTCGTCAACCCTCATGCGCCTCTGGAACTGGCCTCGCTGGGCTGTCGCCCGGACAGCGAGGGCTCCTGGGCGATTGGTGTTTTCTACGGTGACTCCCCGTTTTCTCTCAGACCCATTGAGGCGGTATGCCTGCGTTTTTCTTTCTTTCTATTTTTTCTTTTTAAGGTTTCTAAGTTAGCGGATGACCCTGAGGGGAATTGGTATGTGTTTTAAAAACCGGACCGGTCGGTTCGACCGCCGTCGATCACCAATCCGATTCGGTTCGGCTGTTTGAGCCAGACAGTCTTTGAACCGGCGTCGAACTTTTGGGTGAATGGAACGGTTCAAAAAACCCCTCTCCTTCCCCACTCCCGCCTCAGCCGCTGCCTCCCCCACTTCTGCTACTGCGGCACTGCCCCGCTTCCCCTTCACCTTCCTTTTCCAAGTTGCCCCCTCTTCCCACTTCCCACCTCCAGCCCAACGCTCCCATTTCATTTTCAGATTTTATTTTTATTTTTATTTTTATTTTTATTTATCTTAGTAGCTCAATTCCATTATTATTTATTTTATTTTATTTTATATTCATTATTTTTTAAATTTATGATTTTTTAAACTTATGATCTTAATTTAAATTAATGAAAACATTATAATTTTAAATAAATTTCGTATTTTAAAATAAGTTTCTGATTTAAAAATAAATTTTAAAACTTTTAATTTTAAAATATTTAATTTTATAAAATTACAAATGGTTCTATAATAATGATTTTATGAAGTATTTCTAATTTATTTAATATTTAAAAAATAAAAAATTTTAAATTTTAGAAAGATGAAAAATATTAAAAAATACTTTAAGAATATAATTAATAATAATTTAAAAAATTATTTTTAATTATTGTATTATTTTTTAAAAAATAAATATTTTAAAGTATTAAAAGAGACAAATTGTCCGGGTTGCCTGATGGTACGAGGGGAACTGATAGGAGGGAATCCTGTAAAAGGTACATTATTTGGACAATGAATTGAAAATCTTAAAAGGTAGGCTTAGGGGTTTGCTGAATTCAAAAGTGTTACAAAATGGGACCCACCCTGTTGACTTGAAAGTTGAAACGAACCATTTGGAAGTGGACGTTACTGGTTGAAGCCAAAATTGAACCAAATCCGAATATATTAGTCATAAATTAAAATGTACAAAATATAGTACTTGTGTACTTATTTTATTTATTGAACATGTTGACTTTAAGTAAACTAATAGGCCCCATTTTCATTTCAATGTCTTGTCATTGATAATGTTTGCCTAAAATCATCTGATCATTGGTGAGCTTATTTATTCTACCTATCAGTTTCTTAAGGGTTCCACTGTCTCATCTATTTTGCTTAAGTTGGCATTTGAGGACAGCATAATTTCATAGAGACAGGAAGACAGGTTTTGCTTGTTTTTATGAACAGCATCTTCTAAGCTCACTTGATGTGCCAGTTTGTAGATGTTCTGTTGTGTTTTATAACTGTTGAATTTCCAACTTTTAGTTTGTTCAATGTACTTTTCAAATACTCTGTACATGATTCAAGTGGTGTTTGTTTTTTTACTTAATTCTAAATAGAATCTTAATTTTTAATAGTGTTAAATATTAGGTTGTTTATTTTTGTAGTATTTTATTTTTATTAAGTATTAAAAAGTTAAACAAACTAATATGTTATTTTTTCTATTTAAAAAAGTTATATATTTTAGCTTTTTCTATTTAGTAAAAAGTTTATAATAAGTCATGAAAAAGTAGAAAAACAAACAACCTAAATTCTAAAACTAAATTGCTTTAAGTAAAAAGCCAAAAAAATAAACACCACCTCAATTTTAAACTAGTGGAACCTAAATGCATCTTTGGAATTCAAAAAGCTGTTAGCTTGGATTAGTTTGTTATAATTGCATCCTTTTATGAGAATTAGTTTAATATTATTTTAAGGTGTGGAGTGGTTATAATGATGTGTTCAAGTATCAATTGCCCAAGTGAAGCTTCTTGTTGAATGGGAACAAATATTGTTCTTTTGGGTGTGTAAGGCCTGATCTCTATTTTGAAAATCAATTTTCTTCAAAAACACCTTCACCACATCAAGAGGGAACTGGTTTCTCGTGCAATCAATCATTTTGGTGAGGGGAGGTGCTTATTTGTTTGTTATATTGGCTGAGAATGGGGTGACCTTAGGATTTCTTCTGGTCTTTTCTTTAAAAGTGATTCCTAAGTTTATGTTGCATATGGATTCATGAAGCCTATGTAATGCCTCAAACCCAATTTAGGGGTATAATCATAATTTAAAAATTATTAATTAATTAAAGCAATCTCATAAGGGTAAAAAGGTCTTTTCGTATTTAAAATCCCTAACTATAAATTAGATTTTTCCTATCTTCTATATTCAAAAAACCATTTTACACAAAGATAAAAAATATTAGAGAGTATAAGGCTGAAGATTTGGAGGTTTAGGGTTTGAAGATCAATTTTTCAAGTGATGAGTAAATTTGTCAAGCTACATACTTCAAGTTTTTGAGCGCTTCTTCAAGGTAAGGGAAATTTATGCAAATTTTTATAAAAGAAAATAATTTTCCTTTTATATTGTATTTTGAAATGTGTAAAAATATTATTTTTATCTTTCCGCATGGATCAAATATGTGTTTTGTATGGAAAGTATATTTGAGAATTTTTTTTGTTTATAAAAAGTGAAAAATTGAGGAGTTATGATATTTTGTTTTGTTAGTTTGACTTGAAAAAATAGGGTTTCACGGGAATCATAATCTTTCATTGAGATTATTCTTTTATAGAGTTTACAGCATATACAAATCCTTCAAATCAAGAAACTAAATCACTGATTAAAGGGAAAAAATTACTCCTAACAATTACTTTCCTAAAAATACAAAGATTGACAACTAATAACTAATTTACAACTTTACAAAGTTATTTCTTTCCATATCAGTTTCGGTTTTCCAACACTCCTCCTCAAGTTGGCTTAAAGATATCTTTCATAGCCAGCTTGCCAACTAGAAAATCGAATTGCCTCTTGTGTAGTCCTTTGGTGAAGACATCAACCACTTGTTCCTCAGTAGGGATATAGGTCATACAAACCAATTTGTTGTCTATCTTCTCTTTAATGAAATGCTTGTCCACTTCCACATGTTTGGTGCGATCATGGAGAACCGGATTGTGAGCTACTGAAATTGTTGCCTTGTTGTCACAATACAACTTCATAAGAGATGAACCTGTCATATTTAACTCTTCCAGTAATCGTCTTATCCACATAATCTCACAAATAACATGAGCTACAGCTCTAAACTCAACCTCAACACTGCTTCTAGCAACCACGTTCTATTTTTTACTTCGCCACGTAACCAAGTTGCCACCTATAAATGAACAATACCCAGAGGTGGACCTTCGATCCAATATGCTTCCAGCCCAGTCTACATCGATGTAGGCTTCAATTTGTAGGTGTCCTCGTGATTTAAATAGAAGGCCTCTACCGGGTGTCACATTTAGATACCTTAGAATCTTGTAAACAACTTCAAAATGCTCTGGTCCAGGCGCATGCATAAACTGACTAACTATACTCACTGAGAATGCTATGTCAGGGTGTGTATGGGATAGATAAATCAATCTCCCAACAAGTCTCTGATAACGATCCCGATCCTCACATTCTTGGCTTTTGTAGGCTGCAATTTTATATTCGGCACTATAGGTGTATCAACAGGCTTACATCCTAACATACCTATCTCATCAAGAAGATCAAGAACATATTTTCGCTGATTTACAAAGATACCTTCTTTGGACTTAGCAAACTCTATCCCAAGAAAGTATTTTAATGCTCCCAGGTCCTTAATCTAAAATTCCTTAGCAAGTTTCCCCTTCAGCTTCTCTAGTTCATTGCAATCATCCTCAATTAACACAATATCATCAACATACACAATTAAGATGACTACTTTACCTTAATTTGAATGTTTGTAGAACATTGTGTGGTCAGCTTGACTTTGAGTATATCCATAATGCTTTATTACTTTGCCAAAGCGCTTAAACCAAGCTTTAGACAACTGCTTAAGTCTGTATAAGGACTTCTTCAATTTGCACACTTTCCCAACTCCAAAACTTTCTTCAAAACCTGGTGGAGGACTCATGAACACTTCCTCTTCTAGGTCTTCATTAAGAAAGACATTTTTAACATCCAATTGGTGTAAGGGCCAATTGGAATTTGCTGCAAAGGACAACAAAACTCTAATCAAGTTTATTTTAGCTATAGGGGCAAAAGTCTCTTGGTAGTCTATCCCATAGGTTTGTGTAAAACCATTTGCCACAAGTTTGGATTTGTATCTCTCAACACTCTCATCTGCTTTACTCTTTATTGTAAACACCCATTTTCACCCTACAACTTTTTTTTTTCCTTGGTAAATCTACAACCTCCCAAGTGCCATTCTTTTTTAAGGCATTCATTTCCTCAAACACTACCAATTTCCAACTCGGTTCATCTAGTATTTCCTGAATATTTCTAGGTACCACAAGTTTTGTAATATTTGTAGTGAATACTCTATAGCTATCAGAAAGGTTACTGTAGGAGATATATTTGGCAATGAGATGTTTAGTGCAGGCTCGGGTTCCCTTTCTAAGAGCAATAGGGAGATCAAGGTCAAGGTCCTATGCAAGAACAATTGGGGCTAATCCTAAACCAGATTTGGGTGCAGATATTTTTGGACTTGGATCAAAGTGTGATGGTAAACTTAGATCAGTAACAGGAGAAGAAGAAGCATGTATAGGAGTAAGAACAACAGGAGGGTTACCTGAGGCATTTAGAGAGTCATTGCCCAAGGCTCTCGGTTGACCATGTGCTAGGATGATCGGTTGGTCTTTACTTCTTCCAAGTACTTTTTCCCTTGAATAAATCACATGCTCAAGATTGTTTCTATATTTTTTTCATTCATAGTATTTCTTCTTCTGACAGACCAATTTCAGATTCGGATTCAGTAGGCTTAGTTTCCTTATTTTATTTTTCAAGAGAGATATCAAGAATTACACTAGACAAAGGTTCAACAATTTCCCAAAAATTTGGTTTCACTAATTTCTCCCCCTGAAGTAAATTTTTGGTAAAATATGAGACATTTTTCATAAAGGAAACATCCATAGTTGTGTAAAAACGTTTTGTAAGGGGATTAAAACATTTGTAACCCTTTTTATTAGGAGTATATCCTACAAAAACACCATTTTCTGCTCTTGGGTCTAACTTAGATCTTGACCTTTTGGGAATGTGTACATATGCAATGCAACCAAATATTTTCAAGGGTAATTCATAATTAATTCGAGATTCTAGAAATACCTTTTTTAAGCACTCTAAAGGAGAGGTATACTGTAAAAATTTTGTGAGCATCCTGTTGATTAGATATGAAGCAGTTAGTATGGCATCCCCCTATAAGTATTTTGGAATATTCATGTAAAACTTCATAGCCCGTGCTATTTTTAACAAGTGTTTATTTTTACGTTCAACCATTCCATTTTGTTCAGGGGTATCAGAACACGAGGATTGATGTAAAATTCCTTACTCATTTGAAAAGGTTTCCAAAACTTTATTAAAGTACTCAGTCCCATTATCAGATTTCAAAATACTGATTTTTGTTTGAAATTGGTTTTCAATCATTTTGTAAAATTCTTTAAAAATCCTTTCTACTTCAGATTTTCCTCTCATTAAATATACCCAATAAAGACGTGTATGGTTGTCTATAAAAGTCACAAACCATTTTTTTTCCTGAAATTGTGGTTACTTTTGAAGGTCCCCAAACATCACTGTGAAAAATATAAAATGGTTTTGATGTATAGTAGGGTTTTGGAATGTAAGTTTTACGTTGGCTTTTTGCCAATAAACAACTTTCACATTGAAATGATAAATGATCAACCTTTTGAAATAACACTGGAAATAAATGTTTTAAATAAGAGAAACAAGGATGGCCTAATCTACAATGCCAAACCATTATTTGATCACGAACAGAAAGAGAACTATTACTACTTAGTCCTTGAGCAATTTTATTACTAGGTAAATTATCCTCGAAATAATTAAGACCATTGATCATCCTAGCACTGCCAATTGTCTTCCCCGAGCTCCAGTCTTGAAAAATACAATGGGATTCATAGAAGATAACACAACAATTAGAATCTCTAGATAATTTGCTAACAGACAAGAGATTACAAGTAAGTTTAGGAACATGGAGAACAAATTTAAGATCTATTCCCTCAGAGATTTTTATTAGACATTTTCTTGCAATAGGTGAGAAATTGCCATCAACTATCCTAACATTTTTATTTCTAGGACATGGTGAATAGGATCCAAACATGTTTGAGGAATTGTTCATTGTTCATGTGGTCAAATGCTCTAGAATCGATTATCCATGGAGTAGATTTAAAATGACAAGATAGAGCATATAATTCATTACATGTGTGTGCTACAGAAACACTAGGAGTACCGGATGTCGAGTTGGATTTCAGTAGTGCAAGAAGATGCTCCATTTGCTCAGTGGTGAAGGGGCTGGTCTCAGCTTCATTAGTAGTAGGAATAATAGCTTGGTCTGGTTTGTCACCTGTTTTTCCTTCCAATTCGTAGGTTTCCCATGGATTTTCCAATAGTTCTCATGGGTATGGCGAGGCTTGTTGCAAAAATCACACCAAACCTGTGGTCTTTCATCTGATTTGCGCTGAAACGCAGCGGCTTTATTATAGCCTCCACCCGTGGTAACCAAGGTTGAACCTTCAATAGCAACTCCAGGTCTCTTTTTGCCTAGCATCACATTCCTCCGACTCTCTTCTCTTCTAACTTTTGAAAAAACTTCACCTATTGAAGACAGGGGTTGTCTTCTAATGATTCTCCTTTTTACCTCATCAAACTCGACATTAAGGCCAGCCAAGAACTTGAAGATTCGATTGTCTTCCATAGTCTTCTTATGATAACATCCATCCTCGATAGATTTCCACTCATAGGTGTTGAAGAGGTCAAGGTCTTGCTAGATCCACTTCAAGGAGTTGAAGTACTTTGTGACGTTGTCCTCCTCTTGTCGTATCTCACCGAGTTTAAGGGTTAATTCAAAGATCTGTGATTGATTTCCTAGATCAGAAGACATCTGATTTACATTCTCCCAAAGCTTTTGTATTATTGGATAGCACATGTAATTAGAGCTAATGTCTTCTTCCATAGAATTCACAAGCCATGTCATCACCATGGAATTCTCAGCATCCTATATAGCATAGTTCGGATCATCCACTGTAGGAGCCTTCTTTTCACCTATCAAGTTGCCCATCTTTCCACATCCTCTGATGTACATCCGAACTGATTGAGACCATCTTAGAAAGTTGTCACCATTGAAGCGAATTGTGGTGATTTGGACAGAGTGAGATTCCGAGGTGGTAAGACTGATTTTTGAAGAATCAATGATGATGGGATTGTTTAGAGAACGTTGAGGAACAGTAGTGGACTCATTTGAATTATCCGACATGGTTTCAGAGAGAACAGAGATTGAAAAAGAGGAAGAAAGAGGGTTTCGGCAAGCAAATTGCTAGCTCTGATACCAACTTGAAAAAATAGGGTTTCACAGGAATCATAATTTTTATTGAGATTATTCTTTTATAGAGTTTACATCATATACAAATCCTTCAAATTATGAAACTAAATCACTAATTAAAGGGAAAGAATTACTCCTAACAATTACTTTCCTAAAAATACAAAGATTGATAACTAATAGCTAATTTACAGCTTTACAAAGTTATTTCTTTCCATATCAATTTCTGTTATCCAACAGTTTGAATTAATGAAATAAAGTGTTTGACTCTAAATTATATGGTCCTAGTCGACAGGTTATAATAGTTGACCTTATGGCCCTAGTCAACGGGTTATAATTGTTGACATTTGGTTTTGTTCACCTTAATTAGAACAAATTTGAAACTAGCCACTCATTTGTGAAGTCCCACCTAATTGGGTACCATTTATTATTTGATAACTAGAGTAAAGATATTTTGAATGCATTTAATTTGGTTTTGATGAGAAGTTGTTTTGAAATGGATATGAAAAGTTTTATTGAAAAGTTTGAATGTATTAGTATTTTGAATTCAAAAGTTTTTATGAAAATAAGTATATGTTATATTTCCTATTTGCAAGCATGATTGAAAATGTTTGATCCATAAAACTGTATTGATGTTCTTTATTGAGTTTTAAGCTCATGTCCCTTTGTTAATAATTTTTCAAGTACTCTCAATTCGAGCAAGGGGTGATGGCTAGGGTGTGGAATTTTTCTTTGTTAGGATTTTGGTTCAAACTTTATTTTGAATATTGTTTAGATGTTAAAAGTTAATTCCTATTTAAATTATTTGAATTTGGAGTTATTTGAACAATAACACTCTGGTTGATGTGTTGGTTTTTAAAGTTGAGAATTGGTGATTATAGAATTTATTTATTTTACTATTTTGAACGGGAAATTAGTAATTGGTAATTTCCAGTTACAAGATGAATATTGTGTTGTTTCCATTTTGAGCTTTTAGGTTTGAGGTGTGAAATGATCGTCATGCCCTAAGAGTGGGTTTTGGGGCGTGACAGAGTGGTATCAGAGCACTAGGTTATGATCTTGTTGGGAACTTATTTTAGTTTACTTTGGGGATAGATGAGTGACGCATTCGTTTAAGTTTCAGTTTCATCTTCTACAAAGTCCTATTCTTCCTTATGAATCTAAATTGTCTAATTGGTTTTCTAGTGACTAATTTAGTTATACCTAATGCTTTATAGGACAACATGCCACCAAGAAGACCAGCATCTTCCCAAAACAGTTAGGTTAATAATGATGTACCTCTCCCACTTGTGGGTTTGCCTCCCATGAATGCAGAAGGGTTTTATAGGTATCTTGAGACTTTAGCTGGTTTGGTTGAGCGTCAGGCTATAGCTATTGAAACTCAAGCTCTTGGACAACCCTCATCTTCTAAGGGTAGCTCATTTGATGACTTTAAGAAGTTAGGTCATCCTTACTTTTCTGGTACTTCAGACCCAACGAAAGTAGAAGCTTAGATTCTTAAGATAGATAAATTCTTTGATGTTATAAATTGCTCTTATGAGCAAAAAGCCTCTTATGCAACATTTATGTTAGATAAAGAAGCAAATCATTAGTGGCGTATGACCAAGAGGCTTTTAGAGGATTAAAGACCTTTAGTTTTGAGACAGTTTAAGGAGGCACTTTACAAAAAATACTTCCCCAACAGTGTTAGACAACAAAAAGTAAGAGAGTTTGTTCATTTGGAACAGGGGGATAAGACAATGGCCCAGTATGAGGCTAAATTTATAGAGTTGTCACATTTTGCTCCACAATTGATTGCTACAGAGGAGAAAAAGACATTAAAGTTTTAGGATGGATTGAAACCCTATCTGAAAAACAAAATATCTATTTTGAAACTTAGTGTCTGTTCAGAGGTTGTAAATAGAGCCCTTATAGCGGAAAAGGATAATAAGGAGCTTCAACAGTACAGGGAGCAACAAAAGAAGAGGAGTAGGAGTGATAGTGCCCATGATAACCAAGCACCAAAAAGGTTTGTTTCAATTGAGAGTCAGATTACAGGGGAAGTAGTGCAAAATTTAGATGTGACTTGTTCTATTTGTGGTAAGAAACATTGGGGTAAACCTTGCTATAAAGAGTCTAGAGCTTGCTTTGGTTATGAGAAGCATGAACATATGATTCGAGATTGTCCAGAGAATAAGAAGTTTATAATTAGGAAGCCTAAGGAGGAGAATAAAGAGGATAAACAGAAACCTAGAGTCCGAGGGCGAATGTTTCCTATGACTCATCAAGATGCTCAAGCCACTTTTGATGTGGTGATAGGTACTATTCAAATTTACATTTTATTGCTAGACTCTTGATAGACCTAAACTCAACACACTCTTTGTTTCAATATCTTTTGTTGGTTTGTTAAGTATGCTTGTTGGTAGCCTAAACTTTGATTTGATTGTTGCTATTCCTATGAGACATTCTATTGTGGATAATATAATGTTTGGAGGTTGTCTTATGATGACTAATTATATGGAGATGTTAGTTGACTTAGTACTTCTTGACTTTTAGGATTTTGATGTGATTTTGGAGATGAATTGGTTAGTTTTCTTACATGTTTCTATTAATTATTTTGGTAAAAGGGTGATTTCCATATTCCTGACCAATATAAGTTTAGTTTTAAGGGAAAGTATGTGGTTAGACCATTGTGTATGATCTTGGCTTTATGGGCTAGTTCCTTGCTTAGGAAAAATTGTTAAGGGTTTTAAGCCTATGTGGTGTGAGATGGAAAAGATACTATGTTCTATTGTTGTCCGGTTGATAAAGGTCTAGTGAAACAATCTTAGTATTCGAGAGGTCACTTAGGAAGTAGATGAAGAGATAAGAGAAAAATATTTTCATTTATTTCAAGACTCATGTATGTTAAGTTTAGAGGACTAAACTTCTGTTAAGGATGAGAGGATGTAATGCCCCAAACCCAATTTAAGGGTAAAATCATAATTTAGAAATTATTAATTAATTAAAGTAATTTAATAAGGGTAAAAAAGTCTTTTCATATTTAAAACCCATATAAATTAGATTTTTCCTATATTCTCTATTCAGAAAACTCTTTTACACAAAGATTAGAAAGATCAGAGAGTATAGGGCTGAAGATTTGGAGGTCTAGGGTTTGAAGATCAATTTTTCAAGTGATGAGTAAATTCGTCAAGCTAAATACTTCAAGTTTTTGAGCGCTTCTTCAAGGTAAGAGAAATTAATGCAGATTTTTATAAAAGAAAATAATTTTCTTTTTATATTGTATTTTGAAATGTGTAAAAATATTATTTTTATCTTTTCGCATGGATCAAATATGTGTTTTGTATGGAAAGTATATTTGAGAATTTTCTTTGTTTATGAAAAGTGAAAAATTGAGGAGATATGATATTTTGTTTTATTAGTTTGAATTAATGAAATAAAGTGTTTGACTCTGGATTATATGACCCTAGTCAACGGGTTATAATTATTGACATTTTCGGCCCTAATCAACGGGTTATAATAGTTGATATTATATGACCCTACTCAACAAGTTATAATAGTTGACCTTATGACCCTAGTTAACGGGTTATAATTATTGACATTTGGTTTTATTCACCTTAACTAGAACAAATTTGAAACTAGTCACTCATTTGTGAAGTCTCACCTAATTGGGTACCATTTGTTATTTGATAACTAGAATAAATATATTTTGAATGCATTTGATTTGGTTTTGATGAGAAATTGTTTTGAAATGGATATGAAAAGGTTTGGTTGAAAAGTTTGTATGTATTAGTATTTTGAACTCAAAAGTTTTTATAAAAATAAGTCTATATTATGTCTCCTATTTGCAAGCATGATTGAAAATGTTTCATCCATAAAACTGTATTGATGTTTTTTATTGAGCTTTAAGCTCATGCCCCTTTGTTAATAATTTTTCAGGTACTCTCAATTCGGGCGAGGGGTGATGGCTAGGTTGGGGAATTTTTCTTTGTTAAGATTATAGTTCAAACTTTATTTTGAACATTGTTTAGATGTTAAAAGTTAATTCCTATTTAAATTATTTGAATTTGAAATTATTTGGATAAATACACTCTAGTTGATGTGTTAGTTTTTAATGTTGAGAATTGGGGATTATAGAATTTATTATTATTTTACTACTTTGAACAGGAAATTGGTAATTGGTAATTACCAGTTACAAGATGAATATTGTGTTGTTTCCACTTTGAGCTTTTAGGTTTGAGGTGTGAAATGATCGTCATACCCTTAGAGTGGGTTTTGGGACGTGACAACCTAGCCTTTTGGGTTTAGAAGTAGAAGGTTGGGTGGGTGGTTGCTTTGGGTTTCAGGGATTGGATATCTTCTACTCATAGACAATAGATCGTGTTGGGCTCTTTCATTGGGTTGCCTTTTTTTTTTTTGGGTCAAATGTTGAGAGAGTTGGGCAACTCAGTTTACGTGCTTCTGCAAAATATTGGGATATTGTCATAGTTGTAGTTCGAACCCCCAAAGTTGATTTGGAGCTGTTCCATCCCTTTACAAGGGTAGAAGGGTATACAGGTCATGTCTACCAACTGTCTATAAAATCCTACTAAGCCAACTGTTTTCCTTTTGGGTGAGACCATGTATACATCCAAAATACCCATGAAATGTCCTCTCCGCCAAAGAAAGATCATGGTTAGTAATTTTAAATCGGGTTTGTAGTGCTACCACTTTTCATGTACGTAAACAAATGAATATGCAAAAGCTGTAACTTATTCTAGGGCAGAACTTTTGATAGCATTTCACATGTATCAAACTTTAAAAAAGGGGGAAATGATAAGTAATGGAGTTCCTTCTTTGCATGCATCTCCTTGTATGCAAGCATAAGTTCTCCCGGTAGAGGATAATGTTATAATTGAACCTCTAACAGTTTAGGTCAAAGTGCTATCTCATTAATTTAGCCATCCTCGACTTGTGTGATCTAAAGATTCCGCACAACTTGATGGATATGGTTAGTTCATGGGAGACTAGAAGCAAACGAGAGAGACAAATGAGTATTATTCTTTTCATTTGGGAATCATGGGAAACCTAGAAGAAAATGAAGGGACTGATGAAGTATCATTCTTTTGAATCTTTTCATTTGGGAATTGTGCTATTCTTTTCGCAGGTTCGACAATGATTTGGGAATTATACTATTGAATATATTCGATTGATTTTCCTAAGGAACACGTGGTTGCTTATTATTAGTCACTGACAGAAATATGCATTGCACTTGAGCCCAACTTGCATTTACATCAGTATGTGAGCTCTTATCATTCTTTTCAACATGAGCATGAATTTCAACCCTTCTTTTCAACCTAGGAATGGATTTTCTCCATGTTGACTTGAGGAGTGCAGAGAGAATCTCTCTCTCTCTCTCTCTCTCTCTCTCTCTCTCTCTATGTGCATCTGTTTTGTATGTTATGTTACTTTCTCTCGTACATTAACCTAATTGTTGCATTCAACTTTATGGGCATCATGATACAGGGAGACGCACTTTTCCTATTCTATGAAACAAAGAATTCGATCACAATGCAAGGAGATATTGGGGTCTCAAAAAGTGACGATAAGGGTGCAACATGGCAACATTTGGGTGTTGCCTTGGATGAGGAATGGCATCTTTCGTATCCATATGTCTTTGAATACCTTGGCAAAGTAAGATTTCAATTTCATAGAAACACATTATGTTCTATAAACATCTGTTGAACCTAGCATTTGCATGTAAATGCAACTTACATGATATCAATGCGGTAAATGTCAGGAATATCAGATGGTTTTGAACAACTGGATGTACCCCATAGCATTAGATGGTGGAAGTACTTTGAAAACCTTATAAATCAATTGCTCAAAATTCTTCTGCTTTATTAATTTTTGGTCAAGAATCTTCCGCGTTGGACCCTTCTAGTTTTGGTGCATAAAACACTCTACATTTTGCCACACAGACGATAGCTCAATATGAAATTTTCTGGTTAATCTCATTTTTTTCATTAGTTCACTTTCTATTGTTTCTTACAGATATACATGATGCCTGATAGCAGTGGTATAGGGGAGCTCCGCATCTATCGGGCACTTAACTTTCCCTTGGAATGGACACTGGAGAAAATTATTATAAAGAAACACCTAGTTGATTCTGTTATTATTAATAATGATGGGAAATATTGGATTTTTGGTTCTGATCACACTGGTTTTGGTGCCAAGAAGAACGGACAGATGGAAATCTGGTATAGTAGCTCGCCGTTGGGTCCCTGGAAGCCACACAAGAAGAACCCTATTTTTCACACTGACAAAAGCTTTGGTGCTCGGAATGGAGGCAGGCCATTTGTGTACAATGGAAGCCTTTATCGCATGGGTCAAGACTCCGGTGAAACATATGGACGGCGAGTCCGTGCTTTCAAAGTGGAAGTCCTTACCCAGGATGAGTTCAAAGAAGTTGAAGTTTCCCTGGGCATAGACGAGTCAAATAAGGGTCGAAACGCTTGGAACGGTGCTCGCCACCATCACCTTGATGTGCAACAACTAAGTTATGGCAAGTGGGTTGGTGTCATGGATGGAGATCGGGTACCTTCAGGAGACTCAGCTCGTCGTTTTATTATTGGCTGTGCTTCAGTTGTGGGTGTTGTCTCACTTGTTATACTGTTGGGGGCGCTGGTTGGAGCCGTGAAATGTATTCCCCTCAACTGGTTACCACACAATTCAGGAAAGAAAAGAGATGTTTTCCCGACATGGGAACAGTCCAATTTGATGTCTTCCAAGCTTCGACAGCTCTGCAGTCGCTTGAATAGAGCACCTTTATTCCTCCGACGCATGATAAAACGCAACTCCATTATCGGAAGATTGGTAATCTCTTTAATATTTGCGGTTGGAGCTGTACTAACCTGCATTGCCGTGAAGAACATCTACGGAGGCAATGGTGCTGAAGAAGCTTATCCATTGAAAGGTCACTATTCTCAGTTCACACTTTTGACCATGACCTACGAAGCCCGGCTCTGGAATTTGAAAATGTACGTGAAGCATTACTCAAGATGCTCTTCAGTAGGGGAGATTGTAGTGGTGTGGAACAAAGGGGCGCCTCCTGAACTGAGTGAATTGGACTCGGCAGTGCCGGTGAGGATCAGAGTGGAGGAAAAGAACTCACTCAACAACCGGTTCAAGATCGATCCTCTGATAAAGAACCGAGCTGTTCTAGAGCTTGACGATGATATCATGATGAGCTGCGATAATATAGAGCGGGGATTCCAGGTATGGCGAGAGCACCCAGATAGGATTGTGGGATTCTACCCACGTCTTGTAGAAGCGAGCGTGTTAAAGTACGACGGGGAGAAGTATGCACGAAAACTCAAAGGGTATAACATGATCCTGACAGGAGCAGCCTTCATTGATGCCCAATTGGCATTTGAGAGGTATTGGAGCAAGGAAGCCAAGGCAGGAAGGAAGGTAGTGGACAAGTATTTCAACTGCGAGGACGTGCTTTTGAACTACCTATACGCAAATGCAAGCTCTTCAAGGACGGTAGAGTATGTGAGACCCACTTGGGTCATCGACACATCCAAGTTCTCAGGCGTTGCCATCAGCCGAAACACTCAACACCATTACAGAATAAGAAGCAAGTGTCTCTTGAAATTTTCAGAGATGTATGGTGGTTTGGGGAAGCAGAAATGGGAATTCAACGGCCGGCAGGACAGATGGGATTTATGATCAGGAATCCAGTCCATTATTCACCATGGCCACAGTTAGATTGTAATAGAAGGTGACACAAAAATTCTTCTAAACTTCCAACTTTGCTGGTTCTTTCTCTTGTGAATGAATCACTCAAAATATCTTAGGGATGGGTGTACTCTTTACGATCCCATAGTTTTACATGTACATCGGGTTTTCTCATTTCTGTTAAGTTATTAAACCTTGATGAAAGGTGAGATAGTTTTGAAAAATATGCTTCTTTCACCTTCTTCTGTTGGGAATCTTCTACCCATATTTTTCCTTGTGGTTTTGGGGGAAAATGAAATGATATGGATTTTGCAGATACATGGATGGGGGTGTGGAGGTGAGGAAGTCGGAAGAATGGGCATGTTCCCTGTCCACAGATATGAGCATGTGAAGAGATGGAGAGATGTGGGTGTAGCATGGATTGAAATTTCGGATATCGGACCGCTTCGAAACGATTTTAAGTATTGGTTATCGAATGATAGGAATATCGGAAAAATATTGAAAAAATATTGGAAAAATCGCAGAAATATCAGTGATATATCGGTTTGGAGCCTATAAATTGATGATAAAATTGCGAGTGGAGCAATGCGCGGAGCAGCTGGGGAGAACATAAAAAAATCACCAAAAAAATCAGTGATATATCCCTGATAAATCACCAATTTTTCCATAAAATGGGCTATTTTTCCTGCCACTTTTTTGAAAATTTTGAAAATTCTCATATTTGAATTTTTGACGATCCAATGCGTGTTTTTATATTATCATTTTATTTTATATTATCCTTTTATTTTTAATCATTTTCATATTTATCTCATTAATCATATTTTTAAAAATTATTATCACTTCAGTCTTAATTTTTTTTTTTTTTATATATTTATCCTTTCAAATTTATTTTATTTTAAATGATTTTATTTTAAAATATTCAAAATATAATTTTACCCAAAAAAAATTACCATAATATAAAAATTTTAGAAAATTCTAATATTTTATAAATTAAAATTAATTTGATAAGATAAATTATTAACAATTTTAATTATTTAAATAAATTAATGTTAACAAAAAAAGTTGTTACTACATATTTTTAATAAAATTTTAGAAATTAAATCTCAAATAAAATATTTTATATAAATTAATTTAATTTTTCATTTAAAATATAATTAAACATGTTTGAATAAAAGTATTTTAAAATTTTAAAATAAACATTTTCTTCTACAAGATAGACTCCCTTCATGTAACAATATGATGGAGCTACATGAATCTTCATGTTGGTACTAAGGACTATTGCAATGTCATATGTATTATATTTATGTATAAATTATTTTTATTCAATAAAATCAAATATTTCTTAACTCAATTCTAACTTTATGCACTTCCAAAATTCATATTTATTATTCTTCAAATTTAAGTATCAAATCTACCGATATATCTCTATCTATCAATGTTTTTCTTCTTCATCATATCTATATCAATTATACCTACAAAATAACTTTTAAATGTATATTCTTACTTATTTTATCATTTTTTTTGAAGTTTTTTCAAGTATTTCTATAAATTTTAAATAATTTTTGCTCCACCGATATTTATGAAAAAATATCCATCAATATTTCTTAGACATTTCTAAATATTTTTAATATATTAGTAAAATCTCGATATATCTGTAATTACTAATATTTTCATCTTGGGGTGTAGTCGACTTTGAGAATAAAAAAAAAAAATGAATGGGTATAGGCAATGTGGTACCATTCTTTTAAGAACCCATTAACATACCATACTCAATACTCTTCTAGTCAAAATGGGTGCCCATGTAACGATAAGGATAAACAAGGTGGATGATGCATTGGATAGGCTAGAAGCTCTTTTTCCTTTTTTTTTTTTTCTTTTGTTTCTTTGGGAGAACTCTTTGTTGTACCATAATTTCAATTTTGTGATTACCATGATAATGTGACTATGTTATTGTGGATGGTGGGTTGTTTGAATAAATAATTTTCTTCTATTATTGTTGAAGCCTACCAACTATCTAAGTGGGTTGCTTGGGATGCAATCCCATCAACAAATCTAAACCAACCAAATATGTATAATTAGTAGAAGAAAAAATAAAATTATTTGTAAGAAGTTAAATAAGAGTAAGAAATATAGGAAAACACATGTTGAACTTCATATATGTTTTCACTTGCTGCTTTTATTTTTTTTATCAATTTTTTATATATATATATAGAATGAAAAAGAAAATTTAGTTAACTTTTTGTTATATTATATTTTTATTTATAAGAAGATAAATAAGAGTTTGAATGATTCATAATATTATTTTATTTCATAAAACCCATCAAGGTTGGTTACGGTGAACATTAAGAAATACTAGGAAGTCTGGTTTTGGATATCCTAAAATTATGAAAAATTATTTGTGAAAAAATGAAAAGTTATTACTCCTGTTTCTCAAACCGAGACAATTTAAGATGCCCATTAGGAAAATTTGATTGATAACCATGCCACCATGTATGAAACATGCGGTTTATATGCTATAACCAGATCCTATGATTGTCCTGACTGATCTAGGTTTTCCTGATTCGAGATTTAGATTCATGTATTTGAAGGTGACCCCAGATGCTAGCTAGTGGGATGGGGATTGACTGACGATTGTGGTTGAATTGGTGAATAGATATTGGCAGTGGCGGCGAGTGTTATGAGGTAGTAAAAGAAGCCTGCAAAGCCTTCGGTTCTTTGTGGTTTATCTGCGGGCTGGTTCGAATCAGCTTGTTTTAGTATGCATCTTTATGAAATCTGGAAAAGAACTTTGTGGTTGATTCAACAATCACCATGCTTGTCACCATTGGCAATTCTTGCCCTACCACTGCTACCACACCAGTACCATATTGTTGCTGTCGCAATTGTCAACAGTCATCATATACATGAGCCTAACTGCACTAAGATATGTGGTTATCTGGTATAGTCTGCATACTGCTATTTCTCATTTTAGACAAGTTTATGTGGCTTAGGAGTCATTGTATTGTTTGTCAGTCAAGGTTTGTTATTGAGTATTTTAACTTGATCTGGTTTGAGAGGTTGGCGAATGCTTTTACATTTAAAAAAAAAAAAAATCATGGTTTTATACTTATTTTGTTGGTGATGAAATTGAATATGTTCTCCTGTATAAAATGAATTGCAGTCATTGTAAAAGGAATTTCTTGTCTCTTCCATGAAATAACCTATTAGTATAAGTATAAATATACAAATAAATTTTGTTATTTGTTACCCTAATAGAATGAACAATTATTTTTTATCACTAGCACTTATCAATTGAATGATATGCAAATATTCAATTGAATAACACATTCACTTAATACATTTGAATTAAAAACTATATTTTATGATAAAAGTAATAATTCTATAAATACTTATTTATATCCTATTGGTATTAGTATTAGTACAATATATTAGTATATTAACATCATTCACTTAATACATTTAAATTGTTTAATCATTTCTATATTTTTTTAAAAATCTATAAGTCTGTAAATTCAAATTAGTACTTCATTTGGTTTTAAAAATGATCGATAATATAAGCATGTTAAGGAGTATAGTATGATCATAAAAAACTATTACTTTTACAAAAAAAATGGTTCAAAATTTTTCCAATTAAGTTTTATTATTATATATCGAAAATATTGCAATTATAATATATTTTTATCGTACTTGTATTTTAATAAAAGTAACAATATTAGAGATTTTATATATATATACCTTAGTGACATTTAACATATCATATGTATTAACATCGTACACTTGATGCATTACGAAGAAAAAAAAAACTATGCAAAGGAAAAAAAATACATAGAAAAATCATATAATTGTTTAAAATTATTTTATAATAGAAAAATAAAAAAATTAAACATTCTATCTTCATCAAACTCAATACAAAAACATGATTTATTAATTTATATATATGAAAAACATGATATATATATATATATATGAAAATTTCACCATTCTTATTACATAATTATGAAACAAGGGTTTTTTTTTTTTTTTTTTTTTTTTTTTTTTTAAGAAAAGTAAAAAATTAGAGTAAAAATAGAAGTATGTAAAAATGCATGTTAGGTCTTGTTGGTAATTGTTTTTTAAAACAGTTTTGAAAAGTAATTTTTAAGAATAGTTTTTGAAAATTGTTTTCTGATGTTTAATTTATAGAACAAATTTTTGTTTGAAATCTGAAATATTTTTAACATGTTTTTAATATGTTTTAAAAAGAATTTTTATGTATAATGCTTTATTTTTAATCATTATGCATATTTGTAATATTATGTTTTAAAACAACTCTAAAAAAGTAAATAAAAACAATTGAAAATAATTAAAATATGTTATTTGAAAATACCTAGTTTTTTGTTCTTGAGAACATAAAATAGAAAATAGTTTTTTGGTTGTTAAACGTGTATTTCAATTTTTTTGTTCTGAAAAACAGAAAATCATTTTCAAAAATAGTTGTCAAATAGATCCTTAGATATTGTTTTGAAAATATCTCTTAGAAGTTTTTTATTTTAAATAACAAATTTATACTCATATTAATAATTTGTAATGATTAAAACCCAAATTTTGATTTAAAAATTGAGTGTTAATTATTACAAGTAATGGGGGGTAACACACTTTAAATGTCCCAACAAAAAAAAATGTAGTGTTTTAGAATTTCAAAAGCTTTTTAGTCGAAGGATATTTATAATATTTCGGTATATTATTGTATAACATAGTTTTTGAGACAATTTTTCTTTCTTTTGTCCTATCTTTTTGAGGAATTATCAAAGTAGATGACAATTTCCAATCATTATGACCCACAACCCACCTTTAAACTCCAAAATTTGTCTTAAATTTATTTTTACATTAATTTTGAGTCTAATTACGTCATAAAATAAAATCCTATGCTCCTATAATGGAGCTTACAACCCAATCCATGGAAATATTAAAACTTTACAAGAGAAAAAGAAAACCTATGCTCATTTAATGGAACTTACAACCAAATTTATGAAGAAACAAAGAAAGAAAACAAATTATCCTATTCAATCATCACAAACAATAATAAAAAGGAACATATATGTGTCCCATGCATGAAGGGTATGGGGATTGCATCATTGGGATTATTAAGCCTAGTTTCCTTTTGTTTCTTTCATCCTATTACCTTGGCTTACGTTTTGTTTCAGGTCTAAAGAACACCCTGAGGCCATGACATCACACATTGTGTTGGATAGCTCACACATGGGCGATACTTGAGATTTGTTAGAGATTATTACTTGGAGTGTGATGGATGAGGAGCTATGATCTACACTAGGACATACCTCTCTTATCGACGATGGATTTTTTATATGATAGCTTACATTGGGGCATATCCCTCTTACCGGTGATGGATTTTTTAGATGATGTCTTACATTAGGGCATACCCCTCTTACCCTTTGATGGATTTCTAGTTTTCTTTCGTTTCTTTTACCCTATTACCTTGGACTATGTTTTGCTTCAGGTTTGAAGACCATCATGAGGCCATGACATCACACATTGTGTTGGATAGCTCACCCATGGGCAATGCTTGAGATTTGTTGGAGCTTATTACTTGGAGCATGATGGATGAGGAGCTATGATGTAATCTACACTAGGGCATACCCCCCTTATCGATGATGGATTTTTTAGATGATGTCTTACATTAGGGCATACCCCTCTTACCCGGTGATGGATTTATGAGATTCTTTGCATTAAGACATGACCATTTCATTCATTCTCATAGAGCATGATAGGTCAAGAGTTGTTGACGTTATATTGAGATATTTTCAGCATTGAGACTTGAGATTGATTTTGATATGATGACACATACTAAAACATATCTTTTTTATTGGTGATGGAGCTTGATTTATCTTGGAGCATAGTCACTTTAGGTTGTTATACTAGGGCATAGTCACTTCAGGTTGTCATATTAGGGCATAGTCACTTTATTCATTCTTATAGAGTATCTGGATCAGGAGTCATACAGATCATTTTGATATTGTCATTACCAACAATGAGAGTAGAGGTCGACTTTGATCTGATAATGTATATTAGGGCATGGCCCCTTGTAGCAGTTATTGATTTTGATATGCTACCTTATATTGGGGCATAGTCATGATGGGGAATGCTTTTCGTTGGAGCATAGCCACTCTATCGGATTCTTCACACTGGGACATATTCATCTCTTTGGGGATGATTAGATTTATTCTCTGCATTATAGCATTTCACGAGTGATATAGGGATCATTGGATTGTTTTCACATTGTCATCATTCACATTGGGGCATAGTCACCACTCTGATTTACAGTTTACATCAAGATTTGATCTTCTGTTTGTGATTGCTACTTTTGATGGATCATGGAGTGGGAGACACTTTGGGTCCAATCTTCTCAGCATACTTGGTTTGATCTTAGATGCCTACCTATCTTTCGTTTCACACTCAGACATTTCACCCTTGACACCTTCACACCTATATCTTTCTTACTAGAGCCTTGATTGATGTTTTCTTTTAGCCTACCTATTTCACCATGACACATGACTTACTCTTTGGATTAGAGAAGGATCTAGATCCGTCCTCAAGTTTCTTGGTCGAGCTTACATACATCTTTTGGACCTTAGGTTCAGTATCTTCCATGATGGTAGAGCCTTATAGATTATCGATTTATTAGTGATGATGTTTTCACTTTGACAGTCGACATGTTGTACTTTGACATCACATACATTTTGCACTTGGATTTTTGGTATCATTGTTTTTATACACCGATCAATTTTGTTTTATCAGCATAATATCACGATGTATGGCCCTGTTGACATTTCCATTTGAGGTTGGACATTTTGATTACATGGTTGATGAGTGTATTCCATAGCGTTTATAGTTTTGTGGCATTCCACTTCCCAATTCAATCATTGTCACATACTTGGGCATACCCCCTTCTATGAGATCATCAAACCTTTCATAAGCTTTACTACCTTTTAACCTAGTTATCGACCCTCATAATTTGCATATTGGGGCATACCTCTTTCTTAGAGGCTATAAACTTTTTACTAGACTTCACTCACCCTTTTAATCTAGTTGTTAACCCCATGAGTTGCATACTAGAGCGTACTCCCCTTCTTCGAGACTATCAGACCTTCAATAAACTTCAATATCTTTTGACCTAATTGTCGATTCTTATGAGTTGTCACATTAGGGTATATCTGATAGGAAAAACCCAGATCTCTCTGTTTCCCAAGTCTGGATTAGGTTAAGAATATACATAACTATCCTAAGCTTTTCTAAATCCTATGCACAGTGGAAAAATAGCATTTTTATACTTTAAAGGGATTTAAAAAGTGCTAACGAAAACCATAACTTATTTTCGGATGTTCCCGAATCAAATCCACATGTTGAAGATGAAGATCGAAATCGTAGAAGTCTCGTCAACCCGAAGTCTTCCACCTGATGACTCGAACTGACACACTTCCGGTGGAGAGGAAAAAATGATGGAAGTTATGGCTCTGTATCTCTCTGGATGGTAGAAGACAAAAGCTATAGAAACCCTAACCTTGATGGGGTATTTATAGGGTTCCTAAGTGGGCTTAAGTGAGTTGAGCTCACATAGGCTTGGATCACTTAATCTAACCTAAAATGGGTTCTAATTGATTAATTAACTCAATAGGACCTACTAATTAATCAATTATCCAAATCTAGAGACCTTATTCACTTATCCCTATGCAACCTTACGCAATTATCAAAACTCCTTCATGCACAAAAATGAACCTAGAGTCAATCCGACCCTCAGAACCCATGCCAATAAAGTATATGAGCTTAGAGCAATGACCATTGGGACCTATAAGAATACTAACTCCCTCAGAATCCAATTCTAAAGTTGATTCAACATCTCACTGTAGAGAATCTACTAAACTCTAGTATCCTATGTAAATAATAACGAGACACCAAATGCTCGGGTCCGTGACCTGCTACCTATTGTGTTCAATCTCCCTATGAACTGATGTCTGTAGTCTAATAAGATGATAGTTCCTTTCAAGACTACCTCTACCATCATTGAGTTGCAGATCCTCCTATTGTGTGTTCAATTAACATATTTTAACTCTCAAGAGTCTATGTCAAGTTCCACTTAAAGAATTATTATGATCATAGTTTCTATGAACACACCTCCTTAAGATCACTCAAGGGGACACAATGTCTCAATCCTAAGAAATACCATGGTGTCTTTGTTGAGAATACCTATTGCTACTGGTTTCCATCAATAGTGACATAATCCATAGGGAATATATGATCAACTTACGATCTCACCCGTAAGTCAAAGCCACTGCTAACTTTAGCACAAACTCAATATTCTCTCAAGGTTCAGAGACAATACAATGAAGTAATTTGGTAGAGTCATGACTACTTGATAACCTTAAGTCATAACTCACCATAGGTCTTGTCCAATGTGCCACCATACACATTAGTGCATTTACCAGGGGAAACCCATCCCAATAGCCAAGACCGGCCATTCCTCCAATAAGGAGGTGGTGCACTACAGCCTCTAATAGATTGTCTAGGCCCATGAACCGATTGTGAATAAGTTATTTATTTGCAAGGAACCCATGACTTAGATCTTCTATACAACTCTTAATGCACCTAAGTCACTGCAATATAAAATATACAAACAAGAATGCTCATATAGTATAATACATGGAATAAGGATAGATAAAAGTGAAACTGAAATATCATTAAATAAATAATGAATTCCAAATTTATTACATCATGTCATGGTTTTAAGGGCTCTATCATAACAATATCCTCTTCTGTGTCGAGTCTGCTTGCATCACTATCTTTGACAGCCTTTAGTTTTGAGTCATTTGGTCAAATCATCATCATGTTAGTTCAGTCTTATCTTTAATGGAGATCGTACCTTGTATAATCGGTTACAACTTTATCCTTCTTTTGGTTTTATGTGATTTCAGTCATGACGACTGTGTCCCGTCTGTTTTAGGTGTTTTTAGTCATGGCGATTGTGTCTCGTCCTTTTGATTTTAGGTGATTTCGATCACGTCTGCATCCTATCTTTCTTAGTTGATTTTAGTCACTACAACCACATCTCGTGTTTCTTCAGCTTTAGGTGATTTCGGTTATTATGACCGCATCCTATCATTTCTTTGGTTTTAAGTGATTTCAGTTATTGTGACCGCATCCCATCATTTTTCTTTTATTTTAGGTGATTTTGAGCATTACAACCACGTCCCAACATTCTTAGTTGATTTTGGTCATTACGATCGCTTCTCATTTTTTTTTAGTTTTAGGTGATTTCGGTCATTGCAACTATGTCCATCTTTCTTCAGTTTAGTGATTTCAGTCATTGTGACCACATCTCATCCTTTCTTTGGTTTTAGGTGATTTCGATTATTACAATCGCGTTCCATCATTTTCCTTTTATTTTAGGTGGTTTAAGTCATGATATCTATGTCCTGTCTATTTTAGGTGATTTCAATCATCATGATTGCATTTCGTCTTTCCTTATACTTCAGGTGATTTTGGTCATGGCGACCACGTCTCGCCCTTTTTCCTTAGTTTTAGGTGATTTTGGACATTGCGGCAACATCTTGTTCCTTCCTTTGGTTTGGTGATTTCGGTCATGGCAACCGGTCTTGTCTTTTCCTAGTTTTAGGTGATTTTGGTCATTACGACCTTATCTCATCTTTCCTTGATTTTAGGTGATTTCGATCATTCCGATCTCGTCTCATCCTTCTCCTCAGTTTTAGGTGATTTCAATCATTACAACTGCGTCTCGTCTTTTTTTTTTTTTTTAGGTGATTTCGATTATTACGACCGTGTCCTATCATTTTCCTCATTTTTAGATGATTTCAGTCATTGTGATGACGTCCCATCATTTTCCTTTCATATTAGGTGATTTTGGTCATAGTGACTGTGTCTCGTTCCTTTCTTTTAGTTTCGTGATTTTGATCATTGTGACCGCATCCCATATTTCCTCAGTTTGGTGATTTCGATCATTGTAACCACGTCCTATCATTCCTTTCAATTTGGTGATTTTGATCATGACGTCCACGTCTTATCTTTTCTTTGGTTTAGGTGATGTCAATCATGGCGATCGTGTCCATTTCATTCCTTTCAGTTTGGTGATTTTGATCATTGCGATAACGTCCCGTCCTATCATTCCTTTGGTTTTAGGTGATGTCATCGATCATGACGACCATGTCCCTTTACTTTCCTTCAGTTTGGTGATTTTAGTCATTGCAATTGCATCTTATCATTTCCTATAGATATAGATAACTCTAGTGTTTGCACACCTTGTCCTCACAACTTCATATTCCATCCTACTTCTCACATTGTTGCATATGCGTTTTTCACTTCATCATACTATTTTAGAGTTTCTCATCATTCATTTGCACACAATATAGCCTTTTGAGCTCATAGCACGTGTTTCGATCATATTGTTGGATACCCTACACTTTGTGTTCTCATATAGTACACATATAGTTTTTACTTTTGCACGCATTTGTTCCTGTGCACCTTAGTAGTTCGGCTGCTACTCGACTTCAACATCAATTTTTGAGTCACTTTTGGAGACATTTCGGAAGGAGTTTGGATCCTAGTGTAGCTTTAGAGGCACTTTAGGAGTTTTTGTTCTTTTTTTTTTTCATAAGGTTTTAGAGACCTTTTTATTCTTGTTTTAGTTTGAGAAAGCTCGTGTTATTAGGACAATTTTGGTGGTCTTTTTTTTTTTTTTTTTTATTCTTTGATAAAGTTCACTTCATTTCTTTTGGTGTTCATATTTTCATTTCACTTCATCGCACACATTCCTTACACTTGTGAACTCTACCGAAGAGGGACATATTTGTAAACCCTAAAATTTGTCCCGATTTATTTTTACATTAATTTTGAGTCTAATTTTATCCTTAAATTTCAAACTCGATTACATTCGACTTTTTTGCCTATTCATACCCTTTCAATCTTAATTTTTGTTATTATTATTTTATTTGTATTTTGTATTTTATATTATATTTTTATTTTTATTTTATTATTTGTTTTTATTTTGTTTTTTTCCTTTCTCTTTATTATTATTATTTTCCTTTCCTTCCTTTTTTTTTTTTTCTTTTTTCCCTATTCTCACTCTCTCTCATACCTACCCCATAACCCTCACATCAAAGACCCCATACCCTCCTCCACTCTTCTCTCTTCCCCCCAACTCTTTCTTTTTTCTCGCTCTCTCTTCTTTTAGTTTTTTTTTTTTTTTTTTTTTTTCCCATTTTTCCCCTTTTTTTCTACCGTTCTTCTCATTCCTCCAATTTACCCACACTTCTTAACTCCCACTATCACATGCCCTCTCATCTTTCATTTTTTTTTTCTTTTTTTCTTCATTTTTCATTCACCACACTACCTCCCACCATCGGCAATCACTGTCGTTGTTGCCAACGATGTGACATCAACGTCATTTCCAATGACCCTTTTCCCTTCTCTCATTCTTCCATTTCTCTCTCATTCTCGCATCACCCATTTTCCTTTCTTTTTTTTCTTTTTATTTTATTTTCATTTTCCTTTTTTCTATCTTCAAGCTCCTTCATTGCTACTCTCTTCTCTTTCTAAAGATTTGCAATTGGGTAAGTTTTGCTCTCTTTTTTTCTTTGATTTTAATAGTAATTATTGTTGATACTTGGGCTTATACATTTGTGTTTGTTTGTGGGCTTTGTGTTTGGGTCTTGCATCATGAGATTTGAGTATGTATATTGGATATCTAATTTGACTTAATTAAATTTACTAAACTTTTTTTTCTTCTTATTGCATCTGGGTTTTACATATTGGCTTAATTTTGGTTATGGATCCAAGTTTGCTTATTATATTATGCTTAGATTATGGGATATTAAATTTATACTTAATTGAATTTATTTTGATTTGTTATATTTTGGGCTTGTTGATGGATATTAGATTGTGAATGTATTTTGGTTATTAATTTAGAAATTTTGGACTAGGGCTTATAGTATGTGAGATATTTTTGTTGGGTTATATTTACTGATTTGGGACCATTTTTAATTGGTGAAATTTATTAAACTAATTTGAAGTTTGAATTTGGGTTTGAATATTTGTTTTGAACTTTGCACATTTTTGGATATTTACTTTGTGTTATTTTTGTTTTGCATGAACCCATTCCACTACTCATATTTGCATTTTATTGGTTGAATATAGATTTATGGCACATGGAGAATTGAATTTCATGGAAGAGAAAGAGGCTCGAGAAGGTTGTAAAAGGGGCGTTGAACTTGTCGTAGGCTTGCTGGGGTACATGTTTTATTTCCTACTTTTATTTGGTTTTATTTCCCACTTGTATTTGGTTTTATTTCTATTGGTTCATTTAAATATTTGTTTGCATATATTTTCTTATTGTATATAGAACTGAATATCGAATAAACAAGAAATTTTGTTTAAATAAGAGTTCAATAAATATGTTTTAATAAAATATTAGTTCTAAAATATTCCTCATAATAAAAGAATTTTTTTTTAATAAAAATTCATAAAAAAAGTTTTAAGGAAAATCTAGAAAATTATTTTTAAGAAAAATTCAAAAAATTGTTGTAAGTAACAACTGTTCAAAAATTTATTTGTTTAGTAAAAATTGTTCAGAATTTTATTTTATTTTTAAATAAAATTTCCCACAAAGTTAATTTTTAATAAAATTGTCCAAAAAAGTGTCTTTCTAAATGAAACAGTCTTTCCTTGATAACATGGATTAAAAGTAATTTTTGTATATGGAGGTTTTAAAATTATTTTTAAAAGAAATATAATATCATAAATTTATTATATTATTTTTATTCTCCATTTATTAACTTATGTAATTATTTTAAAAAATAAAGTAGACCCATATTTTTCATATGCATCCCCGCTCAAAAGTGACATTCACTTTTATTGTGAAAATTTGATTTGTTTAAAAAGTTAGGGCCTGTTTGGTTCATGTTTTCAAGAACTATTTTCTATTCTTGAAAAAAAAAAACATAAAAAACTTGTTTGGGGATAGGGGTGTGTTCTTTTGTGTTTTTTGTGTTCTCAAAAACCACTTTTTTGAGAATAATAAAAAGATGTTTTCATTGTTTGTTCATTGTTCAAATAATATATTATTTTTTGTTTTTTCTTATATGCTTTTTGTGTTTCCACAAAGGTGAGCTGAGCTCCACCCAACCACCACACCCCCACTCGCAAACCCTTTTCTTCTTCCTTAAATTATTGAAATTAATATACTTACACATGATTACAAAGTCATCATTTATTTAAGAAAATTATAACTAGTGTAAAATTTTCAAAATTGAATAAATTTTTTTTATTTAAATGAATTATGCATATGAAAATTATTTATATATTTATAATATCAAATTAATGGAAGAAAACACTTTATTAATTAAAAAAATAACTTTCAAACATGTTTTGTTTTATTTATTCTAAAAAACTTTTTTATTAACTCAACCAAACATTCTTTTTTTTAAAAAAAACAAAAACTGTTTTCAAAAATTCAGTTTCCAAACATAATTTTTTTTTTTTTTTTTTTCTGAAAACACAAAAAACTGTTCTTAAAAATTGTTTTCCCTAACAGTTTTTAAAAACAGCAACCAAACAGGCCCTTAGTCACTTATTTTAGTTTATTTTTAAAAGAAAAAATAAAATAAAAAAGAAAACTTAACTCCTTATTTGGAAAAAACATATTTGCAAAAACCGAGTATAAATTCAGGTTCAAGTTACCTATTGGAAAGGTATGATGATAAGTCATAACACCCATTTAAACTTGTAAGTCTCTACTAAACTAATTAAGGGAATTGTGACAATTAAAAAACCGTTTATAAGAATGTACAAGGTAAATGGTAAAACCAAATCACAAGAATAGACAAAATAAATAAAAAGAGAAAGACATGAATCAATCTATCAAACTAATGAAAAAATATTTTATTATTTCAAATGTAGCAATGCAGTTTTAAGAAATTTTGAAAGAATTTATTTGTTTTGAATTGATGATTTCAATTTATTTACCTAAAAAAAAGTTTCAATTTACTTTGAATGAGTGATTTGATTCAATTTTCGTTTGTATTTAATTTTCAAGAAAGTCATTTACACTTATTGTTAAAAAAAAAAAAAAAAATCATTAATAGTTGATGGAATTTTTACAAAATTATTTACAAAAGTGTCTTAGCCCCTTTTTTATTTATCAAAAATGACTTTTTATTTTATTTTATTAAATAAAAAAAATTATAGAATAAGAGATTTTATCTTGTTTGATTAAAAGGAAAGTTTTTCAATTTTATTAGAAGTTAAAAAAAAAAAATCTTTAATTCTATTTGTCATTAAAGATTTGGATTTTATAAATAAATAAAAATAATATATATATATATATAAAAGGAGTTTTATCCAATTTTATTTAAAGAAAACTAATTTTTCATATTTTATTCATGAAAGCATACCACTTTGATTTTCCAATTTGATTTTCGTTTTATCTTAAAAGGATTTTATTTGTTTGAAAAAGAAATTTATATTTTGACAATTTTATCTAAAAGAAAAAGAATTTGAAAGATGCTTACAAATTATTTAGAAAAAGAATTTACCTTAAAAATAAAGATCTTCCACAATTTTATCCAAGAAAAAGGGAATTTTGTTTACTTTTATTAAAAAGAAATTTTTATTCAACTTTACTTTTTTAATTAAAATAAAAAAGAATTTTGTCTTTCAAATACATTATAATTTTATCTGAAAGAGGATTTTTCTTAACTTAAAAGAAAAAAAAAAAGATTTTCTAATTTTATTTAGAAAGATAGCTATGCCTTAAAAATAAATAAATAAAATTATGAGTTTTTACCTAAAAAGTTGAATTTGGATTTACTTTTATTAAACATAAATTTTTACAATTTCATGTACAAAAGCAACTTTAGCACTTTATTACGAATTTGCCTAAAAAATTGTTTTTTATTAGCTATAAGAGCTAGTCCAAATTTTTCGAATTAATAACCAAAATACAATCATAATCTAATATCCAACTTTAACACTTTATTTAATAAAGATAAAGGAAAAAAAATATTTATTATTTATTATAATATCTTTAAAACTGGCAACAAATCGATAATCTTTATTCATTCAAATACCCATACATGTGTTTCTAAATAATAAAATAAATAAATAATAAAATTTATAACAAAATAAAGACAGTATATTTACAACAATTATATATCTACAGTAATTATATATTTACTAGACAAATAATAAAAATGAACAAAACATATCCTCAAAGAAAAAGAGCTCGTCCACGTCACTTTCATTTATAGAAAATATCCTAAATATATACAAAAAAATCTCCAACTCTTAAGGAAGTCGTCACTTCCAACCTGTCCATGTTTTGCCTCAACCACTCTACCTACCTCCAACAAAATGTGATCCTTATCTACCTCTACCTCTTATTGCTCTTAATGTAATACCGATGGAAAAAGACCCATTTGGATACGCTCCAATTATTTACTAATTATTATTTTTTTTTAAAAAATATGATTTAAGGAATTATATATGGTGCAAATAGTCCTCGTACTTTGATGGCTTCAACTCTAGATATAAGTATTTATAATGTAATATCAATGTAAAAAGACCCATTTGGATTCGCTCCAATTATTTATTAATCATTTTAAAAAAAAAAAAATGATTTAAGAAATTATATATGGTGCAAGTAGTCTTCGTACTTTGATAGCTTCAACTCTAGATATAACTATTTATAATGTGATACCAATGTAAAAAGACCCATTTGGATTCGCTCCAATTATTTACTAATTATTTTTTAAAAAAAAAAATATAATTTAAGGAATTATATATGGTGCAAGTAGTCCTCGTACTTTGATGGCTTCAACTCTAGATATAACTATTTATAATGTAATACCAATGTAAAAAAACCCATTTGGATTCACTCCAATTATTTACTAATTATTTTTAAAAAAAAAAATATGATTTAAGGAATTATATATGGTGCAAGTAGTCCTCGTACTTTGATGGCTTCAACTCTAGATATAACTATTTATAATGTTATTTATTTATGTTTAAATATTATTGATAGAATCGTATGTGGTGCAACCCGACTGCTCACAATTTAATATCTTCATCTCTCTATACAACTACTTACAATTTTTTTTTTTTGACCAATTGATGAGGATATCTTCAACCCTAGATATAACTAGCTATATATGTATATATTTGGTTCATACGGATAACCTTAACCTTGGATCTACCTAATCCACGTTAGTATCCAGGTCATGGTGCTCAAGGTATAAAATTGACCGATGATTAGAAGAAGACGATAATCATAAGTTTTGATCCACCTAATCCATTTAGCTAAAATAGGTCATGGTGTTCATGGTACCAAATTGAGTATAGACAAGAACAATAAGAAATCAATCTCGACAACCTTAAGGAATTAAACGTCTTTTTCAGGGATATTTTTAAAATATTTGTTAAAAAATAAGTATTGAAAGTAGATTTTAAAAAATTTTATTGCGAAAATATTGTTAGAAACTTGAAATGTTTTTAATTTGTTTTATATTATTAAATATTTTTTAAAAATAACTTGTATATATATTGTTTTATTTTTAATTATTTTAAAAATAATTTAAAATAATTAAAATATATTTTTTTTAAACAATTTATTTTTGAAATAAGTTTTAAAAAAAAAACTATTTTATATTAAATAATTACCATATGAGAATAGTTTCCAATTGAGCTCTAATTTGAGTAAGTAAAATTTGATTATAAAAACGAGTGATAATTGTCAAAAGAATTATAAAAGGAATAAAATTCTATTAAACACACAAGAAAAATTATTTTAGGAAAATCATAAAATTCTATTAAAATTATGCAAGAATCGCTTTAAATGATTTTCTCAACTTTTCAAAAATACATCATTTTTATAAGAAAATATTTTCAAAGTTGGAAACACATTTTTCAAAATCATTCCTAAATGAGTTCTTATATTCGAAGAAAATATTTAAAGATTTTATTAGATTTCCGATGAATCCAAATTTATTTATAAAATAATACAAATCAAAGTTGAATATAAAATATAAATACGTAAACTTGTTTGAAATTGAAATGAGAAAAATACATTTTTATTTCAAAGAAAAATTATACAATATCATCAGAAAATATTTATTATTTTTAAATTAAAATAATATCAACGATATAAATATTATCTTTAATTCAAATAAAAATAAAAATAAATTAAAAAATTGTTCCGTGTGAGAACCGCGTAAAACATAAGTATTTAAATTAGTAGGTGACGTAGCATATATTTTAATTCCTTGTTTGGACTTTCGTACGTAAAATTATTATGGAAATGGATCACTAAATAACATGAGTTGTTTGGCTGCGATGGAAAAGAAAAGAAAATTAAAAATTTTCACCTTATCCTTCCACAAACAACGTGGTCTGTTTGGAAGGAAGAGTTCAAACTTCTCGATTGGTTTATTTTAAGATATTTTTAAGCATTTTTCTGTCTCGCTTCAACTTCCCAAGCCATTTAATTTTTTCTTACTAATCAACCAATCATAATTAAATATTTTATTTTATTTTATTTTATTTTTTAAAGTGGAAAAAAATATTTTAATTTGGTTGTTTATTTAAATTTAAATGTGAGAAAATAACATTTATTTTGGAAAAAAATTTTGAGAGTGAAGACGTACTCGCTAGTGACGTGGAGGATACTCTATCGACCCCACTGCCAGGTGTGACGAGGAGGGGGATCTGGTACACTTTGCCATGAGGAGGAGCGAGTGGGGGGAGGTTGTATACGCGAGGAGGTGAGGGAAGAGCGAGAGAGTGTGTGTATATCTAAGTGGGTGTTCATAAATAGTGCGGTGCATCTAGGGAATATTTGCAGTGACGAGCGTTTTATCTGGGACAGCTCTCTTCACGTCCGTCACCTTCGACTTTCTAGAGAGAGATAGGGACAGAGGGACAGAGGTTTTTTTGGAGAGAGAAACGGCGGTTTTTATAGGGAGAAACTGCGATGTTTTAGAGACAGTAAAGTGTGGTGTTAGGGGAGAGATACGGGGTGTGTAGACAATGCTGGTTTTGTCCATTTGATCGGTGGGAATTCTCCGATATGGGTTCGAGTGCGGTGGTAGGCGGTACTAGTATCACCACCGGTGGCGCCACTTCTTGCTGCCACATGGCTAGGTGGAGATGGGACCACCACTGCTTTCTCTCATTAACCTTTGTCTTCTTTATTGCTTCCTTCGTCTTTTACGGATTCATTGCGGCTGTCTATGCTTGGTTTTTCGTCAACCCTCATGCGCCTCTGGAACTGGCCTCGCTGGGCTGTCGCCCGGACAGTGAGGGCTCCTGGGCTATTGGTGTTTTCTATGGTGACTCCCCGTTTTCTCTCAGACCCATTGAGGCGGTATGCCTGGATTTTGCGTCTTCCTTTCTTTCCATTTTTTCTTTTTAAGGTTTCTTTGATTGGGTTTTGGCTGATAAGTTGATTTTAGGATCTGGGTATTTGTGGGTGTTTGTTGGTTTTTTTGGAATTTTCATTTTTCTGAAATGTGGATCTGAAATGGGTGCAGATGAATGTGTGGAGAAATGAAAGTGCAGCGTGGCCTGTGGCCAACCCTGTTGTCACATGTGCTTCGGCTTCTGATGCTGTTTTCCCTAGTAATTTTGTTGCTGACCCTTTTCTCTATGTTCAGGTGAATGAACTTTTCGTTTGATTTTGTGAACTCTCATCTTTTTTGTTCAACCAATTGTTTGGAATCCATACAGTTTTAGGGCTGTGTAGGGTTTTTAGTCTGGGTTTTTCATGAAGAGTGCTAATGCCATGAAGATAATCAAATCATGATGAGCTTGTAGCTTTTTCTAAAGTGCGCACACATCTAATATTTTATCAATATACTGCCTTGGTGTTGAGGAGATTATGATGTGTTTAATGGTGATTTTAGGAAAAAAAATTTAGATTTTTTTGTACTTAAAATTTTTATATTTCAATTAGAAAAACTAAAAATACATACTTCCTCAGATCACTACCAACAAACATTCTAAGTTAGTTTAAAGATGCATTTCTATTTTCTATATGTTTTGTTTAGTTCTACTTAGAGTGCAAATGTTAAACTTGAATGTAATTAGTCTAAGAACTCATTTGATAGTAATTTTAGAAAACTTTTGTAATATTTTTAATATTTAAAAATTTTTGTCTTTCAAGTCTTAAAAAGACTAAAAATATTTACTAGAATCACTCAAACTTATTTTAAGAGTGGGTTTGATAATAATTTTAAAAAATATTTTTAATCTTTCTAATATTTCGAAAGACAATAATTTTTAAGTGTTAAAAATAATAGAAGCAATTCCTAGAAGAGCTTAAATTCAGAGATGATGCTACTGGAATTGATATCATAGGATGTGTGGGTTTGCTGAATTCCTAGGCCAGAGAGGAGAACTCTCTGTGGAATGTTTCTTGTCCTAGACGTACACGATAAAAAATTTCAGATGTTTTTGCAACAGGGGACCACCCAATTCAACTCTAAAGAACCAATTGGAAGAGTTTTGGGAATAGACACAGTGCATTGGAGTGGACTTTCCTGGTTGAGGCCAAAGTTGATGGACTGTTAGTTCCGCTAAAAATAATCCTGTGATTTTGACAGAAAGCGAACACTATTCATAATCATTATTCCACTAAAATGATACTCTTTTTACTCTCTACCAAATCCGAATAAATTAGTTATAAATTATATTGTACAAAATATAGTACTTGTGTACTCAAGTCTCAAACCTCTCTACGCATTTTATTTATATTGCTGATGTTTGCCAAAAATCATCTGGTCAATGGTATTCCTTTCAGTTTCTTAAGGGTTCCACTGTGTCATGTCTTCTGCTTAAATTGGCATTTGAGGACAGCATAATTTCATAGTCATGAAGATAGGTTTTGCTTGGTTTTATGAACAGGATCTTCTAAGTTACTTGATGTGCCCATTTGTAGATGTTCTGTTTTGTTTTATAACTGTTGAATTGCCAATCTTTGGTTTGTTCAATGTATTTTTCAGATGGTCTGAAGATGACTCGGTTTTAAACTAGTAGAACCTAAATGCATCTTTGGAATTCAGAAGCTGTTAGCTTGGATTAGTTTGTTATAATCGTGTCCTTTTATAAGCATTAGTTTAATATTATTTTAAGGTGTGGAGTAGGTGAAGCTTCTTGGTGAATGGAAACAAATATTGTTGTTTTGGGTGTGTAAGGCCTGATCTCTATTTAATTTGAAAGTCAATTTTCTTCGAAAACACCTTCACCACATCAAGAGGGAACTGGTTTCTCATGCGATCAATCATTTTGGTGAGGGGAGGTGTTTATTTGTTTGTTATATTGGCTGAGAATGCGGGTGTCTTTAGGATTTCTTCTGGTCTTCTCTCTAAAAGCGATTCCCATGGTTTATATTGCATATGGGTTTGTGGATCCTAGCATTTTGGGTTTGGAGGTAGGAGAGGAGGTCAGGTGGGTGGTTGCATTGGGTTTCTGGGGTTGGATATCTTCTGCTTAGAGAGAATAGATTGTGTTGGGGGCTCTTTCATTAGGTTGTCCTTTTGTTTTTTTTTTTTTTTTTGGTCAAATGTTGAGAGAATTGAGCAACTTAGTGTAAATGCCCCTGCAAAATATTGGGATATTGTCATAGTTGTAGTTTGAACCCCAAAGTTGATCTGGAGCTGTTCCATCCCTTCACAAGGGTAGAAGGGTATATAGGTCATGTATAACATGACAATTGGATGTTTTATCTTGATAATTATTTCTTGCTTTTGGGATGAATAGTCATCGTGTCATTTGTTTTCTTCAGTCATTCAACGATGACAGTGTTTTTCTCCTGATAACTTGTAGATTTTTCTCTGTATTAGTTGATAATGCGTCTCAAGGTAAGTATAGGGCTTGTATTCCTTTGTTTTTGCCTGCAAGGTTTTGATTGTAAGTAGGAATAGTCATAATTTGGTTTGGAAAATAGATTTAGGCTATGTTTGGTTCCCGAAAATTGTTAAGGAAAGGAAAAAAATCATGTGAAAAATTATTTTCTTTAGCTTAGGTGACATGAAAAATATGATGAACAAAAAAATTTAAGGAAAATATTAAAGAAAATATCATAATATTTTTCCTACTATTTTCCTTAAAAAATCATGAGGAAAATAAGAGAAAAATAGAAGGGAAAAGTTGGGGGAAATTTTATTGGGCTCGTGGAATCGTCTTCACCGAGTCTCTTGTTCGCCTCTAACTTCCTCTTCACCGGTCGCTATGGCTTCTCACTTTCGTCGACCCTTTCAACGGCTACCACTATCACTCCGACCACCTTCCAGTGCCTTTGAAAACCTATCCTCTTTAGGCACCCAAGTTCCCATGGATGAAATGCATTCTTCAAATCAAGTTTCCATGAGTCTCCTTCCTTACCTAACCCAATATGAAAACTATCCATCCCTCTGTCCATTCTCATTGTACATAATATGGGGAAAAGAAAGAAGATAAACTTTTCAGATACAATATTCATTAAACCAACACATCAGATCTAAGACAAAGAGAAGGAAAGAAGCGCAAAGATTGACTGCTGCGGTGGAAGGGCGGTGTGCCGGTATCGAGGGCAGAGCTCTACTGCTTGTTGTGTGGCTACGGCGGCTGTGTGAGAAACGATAAAGGGATATAGGGTTTCTTCGTCTCATATATGAGTACCACTCTTCACTATATTTTCATAAAATTACAACATGACCCCTAAATTTTTCAAAATTTCTAAACCTGCATCAAACTAGTACTGCGTCAGTTAAGTCCAACCCGAACCGAAAAATCCAAGCTCTCAGCCCAATCAAAGGTGGGTTCGACTTGGATTGAGGCTTCACCAACCTAGCTCAGCTAAAGATTGAACTTATGTATATTTATACTTATTAATTGTAGTATTATAACTTCTATCACATACAACATGAGAACTAAAAACTTGAAGTCAATGAGGTATTATATGAAGTGAAAAATGGATCAACACTTGTAATAATGATAAATTTATAAGAAACCCTAGTTTATATTGATAACCCTAGTTTATATGATGATGCTAGTGAAATTGATATCATAGGATGTGTGGGGTTCGCTGAATTCCTAGGACAAAGAGGATAACTCTCCATGGAATGTTTCTTGTCCTAGACGTACACGAGAAAAAATTTCAGATGTTTTTGCAACAGGGGACCACCCAATTCAACTCTAAAGAACCAATTGGAAGAGTTTTGGGAATAGACACAGTGCATTGGAGTGGACTTTCCTGGTTGGGGCCAAAGTTGATGGACTGTTAGTTCCGCTAAATATAATCCTGTGATTTTGACAGAAAGCCAACACTATTCATAATCATTATTCCACTAAAATGATACTCTTTTGACTCTGTACCAAATCCGAATAAATTAGTTATAAATTATATTGTACAAAATATAGTACTTGTGTACTAAAGTCTCAAACCTTCTCTACGCATTTTATTTGTATTGATGATGTTTGCCTAAAATCATCTGGTCATTGGTATTCCTTTCAGTTTCTTAAGGGTTCCAATGTGTCATGTCTTCTGCTTAAATTGGCATTTGAGGACAGCATAATTTCATAGTCATGAAGATAGGTTTTGCTTGGTTTTATGAACAGGATCTTCTAAGCTCACTTGATGTGCCAATTTGTAGATGTTCTGTTGTGTTTTATAACTGTTGAATTTCCAACTTTTGGTTTGTTCAAGGTACTTTTCAGATGCTCTGAAGATGACTCAGTTTTAAACTAGTGGAACCTAAATGCATCTTTGGAATTCAGAAGCTGTTAGCTTGGATTAGTTTGTTATAATTGTGTCCTTTCATAAGAATTAGTTTAATATTATTTTAAGGTGTGGAGTAGTTATAATGATGTGTTCAAATATCAACTGCCCAGGTGAAGCTTCTTGTTGAATGGAAACAAATATTGTTCTTTTGGGTGTGTAAGGCCTGATCTCTAGTTTGGTGAACTGGTTTCTCATGCGATCACTCATTTTGGTGAGGGGAGGTGTTTATTTGTTTGTTATATTGGCTGAGAATGGGGTGTCTTTAGGATTTCTTCTGGTCTGCTCTGTAAAAGCAATTCCCATGGTTTATATTGCATATGGGTTTGTGGATCCTAGCATCTTGGGTTTGGAGGTAGGAGGTCAGGTGGGTGGTTGCTTTGGGTTTCAGGGGTTGGATATCTTCTGCTTAGAGAGAATAGATTGTGTTGGGGGCTCTTTCGTTGGGTTGTCCTTTCTTTTTTTTGGTCAAATGTTGAGAGAATTGAGCAACTTGGTGTAAGTGCCCCTGCAAAATATTGGGATGTTGTCATAGTTGTAGTTTGAACCCCAAAGTTGATCTGGAGCTGTTCCATCCCTTCACAAGGGTAGAAGGGTATATAGGTCATGTATAACATGTAGAGAAGTATCAAACCGACAATTGGATGTTTTATCTTGATAATTATTTCTTGCTTTTGGGATGAACAGTCACCGTGTCATTTGTTTTCTTCAGTCATTCAACGATGATGGTGTTTTTCTCAGGGTAAGTATAGGGCTTGTATTCCTTTGTTTTTGCCTGCAAGGTTTTGATTGTAAGTAGGAATAGTCATAATTTGGTTTGGAAAATAGATTTGGTGATTTATATTCTTTTCTTGTATTTATTTTTTGTTTGTTTTGATGGTGCCTGTATGGAATTTTAGGGCATATTTGGTTCTGTTTTTAAGAACTATTTTTTTTTTTTTGAAAACAAAAAACACAAAAAATTTATTTAGTGGAAGGGGTGTGTTTTTATTTTTTGTGTTTTTTGTGTTCTCAAAAACCATTTTTTTAGAACAATAAAAAGATTTTTTATTATTTTTTCACTGTTCAAAGAATAGATTATTTTTTATGTTTTCTTTTCCTTCTTTTTATGTTTTATTAGCTATTTTTTGTGTTTCCATAAAGGTGAGTTCCACCCAACCACCACACCCTCACCCGTAAACCCTTTATTCTTCCTTAAATTATTAAAATTAATATACTTACACATGGTAACAAAGTCATCATTTGTTTAAAAAAATTATAATTGGGGTAAAAATTTCAAAATGGAATATATATTTTTTTAATTTTTATTAACTCAAATAAATGTGTTTTTTTTGTTTTTGAGAACAAAAACTGTTTTCCAGAATTCAGTTCCTAAACACAATTTTTTTTGTCTAAAAACACAAAAAACTGTTCTTAAAAACTGTTATCAAAAACTATTTTCCTGAATAGTTTTCAAAAATGGCAACCAAATAGGTCCTTAGTGATTTATTTTCTTTCCTTGCATTTATTACTTGTTTTTTTTTTTTTTTTTCTTATGGAAACCGTGGAATTATCTTATTTTATGAGAGTTGTCTATAAAATCCTACTAAGTCAACTGTTTTCCTTTTGGCTGAGACCATGCATACATCCAAAATAGCCATGAAATTTCTTCTCTGCTGAAGAAAGATCATGGTTAATGATTTTAAGTCGGGTGGGGTGGAGACGTGGGAGGTTAGGTTGGTTCCCAGTGGGACTAAAACAAAAATATTACCTTTCACAATACCTTTAGTTAAGAATTGATTAGTGTCTAGTCTTCACATAGGGAATAAAAAATAGACTCTGAGTTCAGCTTCTGCTTATAATGTAAATTTAACTTTAATTTGTTCAATAATAGCAGTAATGGAAAACCAAAGTCTTATCGGATTGGGCTTAGGCTTGGGCTTGGGCTTGGGCTTGTAGTAATAGTAAAGAAAACCTATCCAAACTCATCCATTGGCCCATTAAAAAGAGCATTAAGATTCATGTTGAAGAAAGTAAAACTTGAAAGCATGAATAGAAGTTTTCAAGCTCCTATGAAATGTTCTCTCTTATGTTCACTAGATAAAATAATTTTCTAGATTTTCATTTTCTAGTTCTTCTCAACATTTTTTGAAGATGGAATGCTGTTCTTGTCACCCTGTCTCATTTTGCTTACCATTGTCTTGAACCACAAAATAAGTTCTGTTGCTTTGATTTGCAAAGGTTGACACCAGATGGTTAATCATATTTGACTCATCTAGGATATAATTTAAGGAAGCATTCTAGTTATACTCTTTGATTTCTCTTTACTTGCAATATTACCAACCAGTAGAATTGTGCTTAGCATGTGGCCATTTATCATCAAATCAATCCTTTACCTTTTTCTAGTTCAGACGTTAGGTGATCGATCATATCTGCAGTGCTAATTTGTTGCGACTGATTGTTGACACGGCTTACCTTTTCAATTTTTGTGCTAATATTGCTTTTTTGCTAAAAACTTCCTTTGCTGAATGGTACCATTAAGATGATCAGTCATAATCTATTCATGCCAGAATGGTATGTTATGGGATGTTTCAATGTGTGGGTCCTGACTCCAGACCCTTTAACGATGCTGACATGATTTGATTTTAATTAGTTCTAATTTGATTTAGTTTCATTGATTATCAGACCATTTTTGTACGGGAATTGCATGATTTTATTGGTCACTGGGTCACATGGGATAGGGATAGGGATGCAGTGCAGAGGAACCAATCCAGATATGAATATAAGGTTTGGGTATAGATGGAGCGTGCCTTAGAGGAGTTTAATAAGGTGAATGTCAGTTCAGCAGTGGGTCTATGTCATCTTTTAATATTTGCAGTTGGCTGTCTAGTTCAAATGCAACAGGAAGTCTTTTAATCCTAAATTAAATACTGAGTTTGCAGACACTTTTGACATAGAAGAAACTGCCCCTCTGAAGTAACAGTTTGTAGTAATGATGCTGTAATTGTAATGTGGCTGTAAAGATGTGGCCAGGAGTTAGGGTCCATCAGTGATTGAAGATGCAGCCTAATGGTCCCAGGGTGATATTGACCTTTTTTTGCTTAAGAACTTTTCAGATACCATAAATAAGACAGCTGGTTGTAGTTGTCAGGTCTGTAGATATATTCAACCTAAATGTAAAGAGTGCTATTATTAGTCACTGATAGAAATATGCATTGCACTTGAGCCCAACTTGCATTTGCATCAGTATGTGAACTCTTATCATTCTTTTCAACATGAGAATGAATTTCAACCCTTCTTTTCAACCTAGGAATGGATTTTCTCCATGTTGACTTGAGGAGTGCGCAGAGAGAATCTCTCTTCTTTTCAACCTTTGCATGAATTTTCTCCCTGTTGACTCAAGTAGTGCTAAAAGAATCTCTCTCTCTCTCTCTCTCTCTCTCTCTGCTTTTTTCTCTCTGTATGTGCATCTGTTTTGTATGTTATGTTACTTTCTCTTGTACATTAACTTTATCCTTGTCATGCTACTTTCTCTTGTGCATTAACCTAATTGTTGCATGCAACTTTATGGGCATCATGTTACAGGGAGACACACTTTTCCTATTCTATGAAACAAAGAATTCGATCACAATGCAAGGAGATATTGGGGTCTCAAAAAGTGACGATAAGGGTGCAACATGGCAACATTTGGGTGTTGCCTTGGATGAGGAATGGCATCTTTCGTATCCATATGTCTTTGAGTACCTTGGCAAAGTAAGATTTCAATTTCATAGAAACACATTATGTTCTATAAACATCCGTTGAGCCTAGCATTTGCATGTAAATGCAACTTACATGATATCAATGCAGTAAATGTCAGGAATGTCAGATGGTTTTGAACAACTGGATGTACCCCATAGCATTAGGTGGTGGAAGTACTTTGAAAACTTTATAAATCAATTGCTCAAAATTCTTCTGCTTTATTAATTTTTGGTCAGGAATCTTTGAAAACACTGTACATTTGGCCACACAGACGAGAGCTCAATATGAAATTTTCTGGTTAATCTCATTTCTTTTCATTACTTCACTTTCTATTGTTTCTTGCAGATATACATGATGCCTGAGTGCAGTGGTATAGGGGAGCTCCGCATCTATCGATCAGTTAACTTTCCCTTGCAATGGACACTGGAGAAAATTATTATTAAAAAACACCTAGTTGATTCTGTTATTATTAATCATGATGGGAAATATTGGATTTTTGGTTCTGATCACACTGGTTTTGGTGCCAAGAAGAACGGACAGATGGAAATCTGGTATAGTAGCTCGCCGTTTGGTCCCTGGAAGCCACACAAGAAGAACCCTATTTTTAACACTGACAAGAGCTTTGGTGCTCGGAATGGAGGCAGGCCATTTGTGTACAATGGAAGCCTTTATCGCATGGGTCAAGACTCCGGTGAAACATATGGACGGCGAGTCCGTGCTTTCAAAGTGGAAGTCCTTACCCAGGATGAGTTCAAAGAAGTTGAAGTTTCCCTGGGCATAGACGAGTCAAATAAGGGTCGAAACGCTTGGAACGGTGCTCGCCACCATCACCTTGATGTGCAACAACTAAGTTATGGCAAGTGGATTGGTGTCATGGATGGAGATCGGGTACCTTCAGGAGACTCAGCTCATCGTTTTATTCTTGGCTGTGCTTCAGTTGTGGTTATTGTCGCACTAGTTATACTGTTGGGGACTCTGGTTGGAGCTGTGAAATGTATTATCCCCCTCCACTGGTGCCCACACAATTCAGGAAAAAGAAGCGATGTTTTCCTGACATGGGAACGGTCCAATTTGATGTCTTCTAAGCTTCGACAGCTCTGCAGTCGCTTGAATAGAGCACCTTTATTCCTCCGAGGCATGATAAAACCCAACTCCATCATCGGAATATTGGTAATCTCTTTCATATTTGCAGTTGGAGCTGTACTAGCCTGCATTGCCGTGAAGTACATCTATGGAGGCAATGGTGCTGAAGAAGCTTATCCATTGAAAGGGCACTATTCTCAGTTCACACTATTGACGATGACCTACGAAGCCCGGCTCTGGAATTTGAAAATGTACGTGAAGCATTACTCAAGATGCTCTTCAGTAGGGGAGATTGTAGTGGTGTGGAACAAAGGGGCGCCTCCAGAACTGAGTGAATTGGACTCGGCAGTCCCGGTGAGGATCAGAGTGGAGGAAAAGAACTCACTCAACAACCGGTTCAAGATCGATCCTCTGATAAAGAACCGAGCTGTTCTAGAGCTTGACGATGATATCATGATGAGCTGCGATAATATAGAGCGGGGATTCCAGGTATGGCGAGAGCACCCAGATAGGATTGTGGGATTCTACCCACGTCTTGTAGAAGCGAGCGTGTTAAAGTACGACGGGGAGAAGTATGCCCGAAAGCTCAAAGGGTATAACATGATCCTGACAGGAGCAGCCTTCATTGATGCCCAACTCGCCTTTGAGAGGTATTGGAGCAAGGAAGCCAAGGCAGGAAGGAAGCTTGTGGACAAGTATTTCAACTGCGAAGACTTGCTCTTGAACTACCTCTACGCAAATGCCAGCTCTTCAAGGACGGTAGAGTATGTGAGACCCACTTTGGTCATCGATACATCGAAGCTCTCAGGCGTTGCCATCAGCCGAAACACTCAACACCATTACAGAATAAGAAGCAAGTGTCTCTTGAAATTTTCAGAGATGTATGGTGGTTTGGGGAAGCAGAAATGGGAATTCAACGGCCGGGAGGACAGATGGGATTTTTGACCTGGAATCCAATCGATTATTCACCATGGCCACAGGTAGATTGTAATAGAAGGTGACAAAAATTCTTGTAACTTCCAACTTTGTTGGTTCTTTCTCTTGTGAATTAATCACTCAAAATCTCTTAGAGATGGGAGTACTCTTTAGGATCCCCATAGTTTTACATGTACATTGGGCTTTCTCATTTCTGTTAAGTTATTAAACCTTGATGAAAGATGTGATTGGTTTTGAAAAATATGCTTCTTTTACCTTCTCCTGTTGGCAATCTTCTGCCCATCTTTTTCCTTGGAGTTTTGGGGGAAAAATGAAATGACATAGATTTGCAGATACATGGATGGGGGTGTGGAGGTGGGGAAGTCGGAAGAATGGGTATGTTCCCTGGCCACAGATATGAGCATGTGGAGAGATGGAGAGATGTGGATGTAGCTGGCTTTGGGAGTCCCCAAAAGAATGGATGGGGACAGGTAATGTGGTTCCATTCTTTTGGTCAAAATGGGTCCCCATTTAAGGATAAGGATAAACAAATTAGAAGAGCAAGGTGGCTGATGCATTGGATAAGCTAGAAGCTTTTGTTTTCCTCCTGAGGGAGAACTCTTTGTTGTACCATAATTTAATTTTCTGATTACCAAGACAAAGTGACTATGCTATTGTGGATGGTGGGTTGTTTGGATAAATAATTTTCTTCCATTATTGGTGAAGCCTACCAACTATCTAAGTGGGTGATGGGTTGCTTGGGATGCAATCCCATCAACAAAGCTAAACCAACCAAATATGCATAATTAGTACAAGGAAAAAAAAATTTATTTGCAAGAAGTTAAATAAGAGTAAGAAATATAGGAAAACACATGTTGAACTTCATATATGATTTCACATGTTACTTTTATTTTCTATCAATTTTCTTTTATATATAGAATGAAAAAGAAAATTTAGATTATTTTTTTATATCATATTTTTATTTATAAAAAATAGATAAGAGCTTGAATTATTCATAATATTATTTTACTTTATAAAATTCGTCAAGATAATCCAATTAGTTAAAGTAAATATTGAAAAATATAGTTTTAGTCAGTAACTTATAATTATGTTCGAATTTTATCATTAATAATATTTTAAATTTATCAGATATGTTTAAAAAAACTGATTTGAATCATATAATCGATGATACATTAAATTTATTCGGTACGGAACTCTAAGTTTTGGTTACTAAAAGGGTAAAAAATATTATTTTACTTCAATAAAATCTCAAAATTAAAATTAATTAATTTATTGGACAACTAAAATTAGGTGAATTGTATATTTCTCTGAGAGAGTCGCCAAAGGCGGACGCCCCATTGACTGGCCCTATTTTTAGAATAAAAATATTTAAAACAACAAAGCCCCTGCCTGCTCACTCGCTCAAGTACGGACTCAACCAAATCGCCTCATCCAGCCCCCACTTGTCCATCTCCGATGCATTTCCACAAAAGCTCTACCACCCAGATCTGTCTTTGCTCGTCTAAGCCGCCAAGGCCGACACGTGTTGAACGTAAAAAGCGAAAATACAAGTTTGTGTAATCTCGAGAAGAGGGCACTCTCTCTCCCCTGGTTTGAAGGGGTGGCCAATCATGGGCAGCATCACCATGGCCTTTATAGAGAGAGAAAAGAAAAAGAAACGAAAGGAAAAGAAAAGAAAAAGAAAATTTAAAAAAAAAAAAAAAAAGACAGAATAGAGAGTGATGTTCATGATTCAATGTCATGTGCTGATTCCTTCTTATTCATCCCCATCTCCACATTGATCACACTCGGCTCTATTCGATTGTTCGTTCATTCATTCTTTTTTCTAGGGTTTTGAAATGGAGGAAAGATAAAGCTGGTGGTAGCTTCAGATTCATGGAATCATTCACTTTTATCAGATTGAAAAAGGGGAAAAAGGGGGAGAATATTAAGAGAGAGTCGTCGTTGGGGGCCGTGACATTGCTCTTGCTTCAAGGGTTTTGTAGACAGAGAAAGTGGGCATTGAATTTGGGGAATTTTTAGACGGAAAGAAGGGGAGAGAGATGTTGGCAGTGGCTGGGGGAGAAGGAGCGCAGATGGAGAAAGATTTCGATTCCAAGCTTAGGATTCAGAGCAACTCCTCTAATGGTGGCACTGCTGGTGGCGGCGGGGGCGGCGGGGGTGGCGGTGGAGGTGGAGGGGGTGGGGGTGCGGTTCAGAGATCTAAGAGCTTTGCGTTTAGGGCTCCTCAGGAGAATTTTACTATTCAGGATTTCGAATTGGGGAAGATCTACGGCGTCGGGTCCTATTCCAAGGTCCAACCTTTGTGCCCCGTTTTAATTCTCTTCTTTTTCTCCTAATCTCTTTCTGGGCGTTTTGATTATGTTTTTTTTTCCTTTTTAATTTGTTGCCCTAATCGATTAACAGGAAGTGATGGTTTAATGCTGATTATGATTACCTCCTTCAATCCTTGAATTTATTTGGGGTCTTTTTAATCTCCTTGTAAGATTATAAGATAGCTTATACATATTTATATATTTCCTTGTAGATCAACGGTTGGTAATTGTACAGCAAGGATGATGATGATGGTATTGATAATTAATAATAATTCTGGTGTTTGCTTCAGTTTTTTTCGAATGATATGATCATATAAATATATTTATGTATTATTGACATGTAGATGTTATTTTTTTTCATAAAAAAAAAAAAAAAAAATTATTATTATTATTTAAATATTAAACTTGTTTGGTTCTGAATAATAATGAACTAGATTTTGGTTCCATCCGGGAATCTAATTTGTTTTTGTTTTTGTTTTTGTTTTTTAAGTGTTAGATGGTTTTGGTAATTTTGAAAGCAACACTAGGCTAAGAGGAAATATGGGATTCCATTATAGCACTTTTAGGCCAAAATTTTAACCATCTAGACATGGTGGTAAAGGTATCTGGAGCAATAAGTTGAGCACAAGCAATCATATATACACTCACTGGAATTTGGGGGCCTTGTTAGAAGTATTAGTTTTGATTGTTATTACACTGTAATGTGTTCGGTTATTAAGCCATTTGAGCTCTTGCATATCTGAAGTTTATGTCTGGTTTTGTTGGCATGCGGGTTTAACTCTGTACTAAAATAAAGAAAATGAGACATTCTTCAGAATTTTGAAGCCATGTTAGAGGTCTTAGTTTGGTTTGTTGATGTCCCATAAATAAGTCAGGTTGTTCTACTGTTTGGGCACTTACGCATCTGGAATTGATGTCTGGTTTTAATTGTTAGCATTTGGGTATGTAGTTATTTATTTGTTTCTTTATTTTATATCATTTGACTCCAGGTTGTGAGGGCAAGGAAGAAGGACACTGGAATTGTGTACGCTTTGAAAATCATGGACAAAAAGTTCATCACAAAAGAAAATAAAACAGCTTATGTGAAGTTAGAACGCATTGTGCTTGATCAATTGGATCACCCTGGCATTGTGCGATTATTTTTTACATTTCAAGATACCTTTTCTCTGTGTAGGTATTCTTGGTTAAAATCTGGTCAGAAGTTTAATATTCTCCATTCTTTCTGTCTCCAATTTTCCTCTTGCACCATGCTCTCTCCCATGCTTGTTTTCCTTTATCATATTTGGTTATGTTTTTTACAATTTGCTTTATCATTTGACATGGGTCCCTTCTATGGATTTTGAAGATATGGCACTTGAATCATGTGAAGGTGGAGAACTGTTTGATCAAATAACCAGGGTAAGTAAGTAGCAAGACTGTAGAGCACATATTCATCCTATTTTTGGGGAAATGGCAACTTCCTCATCAAGTGTCTTCTTGTTTGTTCTCAAAAATTTAAAATATCTAAGCATTCTTAAAATGCCTTGCCCTTGAAAATGGACTTTTAGGGTCCATAGGGTCAAAATGATGTGATCTTGCGAAGGGAAGACAATGAAGGAAGAGAGGCGTAGCCATTTAGTCATTTTCCTTTTTTGGTTATTCATGTAAAAAATTGCTTTTGAATTAAAGCAATTTCATTTGCAAAGACCATAATTCTTCTTATAAACAAGAGAAAGAATCCTGCATTATAACCAAAAAAACATGTAAAACTATGAAAATTATTTGTGAGAAAATGTAAAGTTGTTACTCTTGTTTCTCAAACCAAGACAATTTAAGATGCTCACTAGGAAAAATTGATTGATGACCATGCCACTATGTATGAAAAATGCAGTTTATATGCTATAACCAGATCCTATGATTGTCCTGACTGATCCAGATTTTCCTGATTTGAGATTTAGGTTCATGTATATGAAGTTGACCCCAGATGCTAGCTATTGGGATGGGGATTGACTGACGGTTGTGGTTGTATTGGTGCATAGATATTGGCAGTAGCGACAAGTGTGGTAAGGTAGTAAAAAGAACCTGCAAAGCCGTTGGTTCTTTTTGGTTTATCTGCAGGCTGGTTCGAATCAGCCTGTTTTAGTATGCATCTTTATGAAATCTGGAAAAGAACTTTGTGGTTGATTCAACAATCACCATGCTTGCCACCATTGGCAATACTTGCCCTACCACTGCTATGACACCAGTACCATATTGTTGCTGTCACTGACGCTGTTGTCAACAGTCATCATATACATGAGCCTAACTGCACTAAAAAATGTGGTTATCTGGTATAGTCTGCACACTGCTATTTCTCATTTTAGATAAGTTTATGTGGCTTAGGAGTCATGCTATTGTTTGTCAGTCAAGGTTTGTTATTGAGTATTTTAACTTGATCTGGTTTGAGAGGTTGGTGATGCTTTTACATTTTTTTTTTTTAAAATTAATTCATAGTTTTATACTTATTTTGTTGGTGATGAAATTGAATTTGTTCTCCTGTATAAAAAGAATTGCAGTCATTGTAAAAGGAATTACTTGTCTTTCCATGAAATAATAAAAAAAACATTGTTTGTGCTTTACTGTCCTCATTTTGGACATTGGGATGGCAGATATCTTCCAACTGATACCTCAAAGAGAGCCTTACTGATCCTGAAGATATGTACCATACCATTATTTTCCCTTTCACTTGACCTCTATTTTGACCCTAGTGATGACTGAAAAATCATTTTTCGGAGGTTAGGTATTTTAAGGGCAACCAGAAAAACTTTTCCTACTCAATGAATTTTGAAAACTATGATTAATATTGCATGGTATCCCTGAATTATTCATGAAATTCTCAATTATTCAGAATAAGTCTAGAGTAGAAACATGTGCTTTCTTTACCTACCCGGCAACTCTACCTGAATATGAATAATTTTTTGGAGTGTTCCAAATATTTTATGAATTAGAACAAAAAAATTTCTTGATCTCAAATTTGTCTCTGTGTTTCTTGTATGTGGTGCATCATGCCTACAACTGCAAGTTTGCTATTGTAATATCCAGTGAATTTGTGTGAGTGCAGAAAGGTCGTTTGTCAGAGGATGAAGCTCGCTTCTATGCAGCTGAAGTTGTAGATGCTCTTGAATATATTCATAGTCTAGGATTGATACACCGGGATATTAAGGTATTTTAATTGCCTATACAATATTTCCTTTGCATGTGAAAATTGCTAACTTTTCATGAATTGCAGCCGGAGAACTTGCTACTTACTGCAGATGGACATATCAAAATTGCTGATTTTGGGAGTGTAAAGCCTATGCAGGATAGTCTAATTACTGTCCTTCCCAATGCAGCATCAGGTAAGGCTATCATCCTGTCATTTTTTGATAGGTAAATTTTTGTCCCCATTGGGACTTGAACTTCCCTCCCACAAACCCTCCCCATCCCTTTACCACTTGAGCCAGGCCTCAAGGACAGCTATCATCCTGTCATAATGATGCTATTTTATCGATGACTAATTAACCAAAAACCATATATTTCCTGTCCAGATGATAAGGCTTGTACATTTGTGGGAACTGCTGCTTATGTCCCTCCAGAAGTTCTCAATTCTTCTCCTGCAACATTTGGGTAAGTCATTTCTTCTGAAAGATTTGGGCATAAATTTTAGATCTTAAATTGCCTTATAAAAAGAAAATCTTAAATTACTGCCAGTATTTGTGGATTCATTTGAGGCATGCTTAGATAGCAAGGGATTGGGATGGTGATGTGAGAGGTTCTAGGTCCAAATACCAATAGAGGCAAAAACTCTCAAAAGAGGAAAAAAAGGAAAAGAAAAAAAAAAGAGTTGGTTTCAATGGTTCTGTCGGATCATGTACTTTCTTTGGTGGATAACATATTTACTGTTGTTAACTGCATACCTACAGAAACGATCTTTGGGCACTTGGCTGCACTTTGTACCAGATGCTTTCTGGAACTTCTCCTTTTAAAGATGCAAGTGAATGGCTTATTTTCCAAAGAATTATAGCGAGAGATATCCGATTTCCAAATTACTTTTCCAATGAAGCTCGAGATCTCATTGACCGGCTATTGGTAAGCATAACTTAACTGCTGGTTAGCTTCAGTTAAGAAGTGGTATAACTTCAGCTGATTTTTTTTTTCCATATTTCTTATTTCTTACTTATTTTGAAACAATAGTTCATTTCATCTTTTTCTTTGGCTATGATACTGAAAAGGCTTAAAATAGAATTTAATTGATTGGGTCCTCTTAACTTCAATCTCTCAAGCGGTATAGGGAGAAGAAGCTGGAAGTGTGGGCTGGATTTGGTTTCTGAGTGCCCGGGCTAGGGTTAAGGTGTGGGGACTGGAGGTGGAGGGAGATAGGTTGTTTACAGTCTCTACTATTTGTGTTAGGATCTCACAGTTTTTGGCTTCCTTGTTTTTTCCTGGGATAGTGAGTATGTGAGCCAGGTAGTGGCTTGGGTGAGGCAGGTTCTTGTTCCTTGTTTTTGTTCTCTTAGCATTGTAGGGCTTGATTATGTCAATTTGGGAGCCCTCTGCTTCGCTGTTTCTTTGTTTCTTAGGCCGGTGTCTTTGGCTTGGGTAGTGGTTTGTTGTTTTCTCCTTTTGCCTACTTTATGGCGCTCTTTGTATACTCTTTGTGTACTTGGTGCACCTTTTCTTTGTGATTTTAATATATTTGCTTATTTACCTATAAAAAAAAAAAAGGATTTAATTGGTGGGTCCTGAGCTATGATTAACTTGTAAAAAATATTGCATTTGTATAGCCTCGTTCTGTCATCAAATTGAGAATGCATTTTTTTTCTTTGAAGAACCTTTGTCTTTCTATATGGTGTTTTTTTTGTCCCAAAAAAACAAAGAATGTTATGATAGAGACAAGTTCAATGGTATACTTTTTCAAGTTCTTTTAGTAGAACCACTTCATGTATATATGCATATGTATATGTATATTTATGTTTATATATTGGCTAATGTTCTTAAGATATAATATTATGGGTTTTGGGCATAAAAATTTATCAAATATACATAGGCACATCTGTATGTTTGTATAAAAGACATGTTCAATGGATCGCTAACTTGTGTGGTGAATAATAGAGGAGAAGCAAATGAATTTCCAGGACAATTAGGCCTACATCAATGATCCACATTTTTTTTTTGATAGGTGAGAGTATTGTATTACAAAAAGGCACTAAAATAGCAGCTTAAGATGTACAAGAAAGAGATATTCACCCCGTTACAACTGAAACAAAAAACCTGTTCAACAAGATGTACAGAAAACAACCTTCCCTCAACAGGAACCCACTCAATCAATGAAATCAATTAGCATTGAAGGACCATCTTTTATAAACAATTTAGACTCCAACCAAAGTAAATATACAAAAAAGGCTTTCAGCTTTTAGGATCCACATTGAACCACTATCTTTTGATATCTGTGTTGATGATTGTACTGGACGTGTATAAGAAGTAGTCCCATGGTGGATATTACTTTTCTAATAATGTAGGTTGTTCTAGAAACTAGAGGATGGATTAGTTTTCAGTTAGAACAATGTATTTTATAAAAACCCCCCCTTTTCTTTAAAATAAAATGTTTTTGACCCCCTTGTTATCATTAACATACTGGGTTCTGTTCAAGGCGTGAATCAATTCATCTCTTGGGGGATTGATTTTGAATTTTTTGGATATGTAGGATATGTGTCTGGAACCTGTTTAGGGTGTTTCCCATTTGTATCCATGTCCAACAAGTGTGCATGTTTCCATGTCTACTTTTAAGGAGTGACTGTGCTTTAGGGGAACATAGAACTTGCCTGGACAAGTTCACAAATCTTCATGCTTGATCCTGTTCAGTTGGTGGTTTTTGCTAAAGATTTCAAATGCCATGTGAAAGTTTTTTAAAACTGCTGTTGTGTGATCATTTTGAAATGTATATGCTTGACCCTGTATTCAAGGGCCTGGTATTAGCATCCAATTCTGGCTGCCTGGTCTAATTGAGGGAATTTTGGTCTTTGGATTGGCATTCCAATCTTAGGCTGCCAAATACTATTTCTCTGGACTTTATTCAGTGATCCAGGAATGCTTTAGAGGAGAGATTTGGTCTTTTTTTTCTTTTTTTTTTTCACGATGTCTTCTGTTTAGTGGGTTTTTTTTATCCATTTTTTCTTCACCTTTTGTTGGGTGTTCCCTATATACCCATTGTGTACTAAGGCTTTGCCCTCTCTTTGTACTTCTATGTTTATTTGCTTATAAAGAATGCTATTTAAAAGGAAAAATGGCAGGATGTGATGTTTGCCCCTCATTTTGCACAAAACATAGTTGAAAAAGGCACCAAAAAGGGTAATGAAAAAAAATCAATGCATGTAGAATTTTTAAATGGCTCAAAGCATTTTGTTTATGAACTAAAATTTATGAAGCATCACATTCTTGATGTGAAGTAAAAACCTTCCTTTCATACTTCTAAATGTACATGCTCATAAAGGAAGGCTTATAGTTAGAAAATTTAACAGAAAAAAAAAAAGGGGGGGATGGAAATGAATGAATAATTAAGATTTCAAAATAAAATTTTACTCCTAGATTTTTTTTTTTTTAAAAAAAAAGACTAAAGCATTTTATTTACAATACTTAAAAATTGGACTTTTGAATCATTTTATCACGTAATTTGGACCTTTTTGTCTAATGTGTGATGTACATACTTTTGGAGAAAAGTAGTTGCATGTCACAAGGTTGTATCTTGTACAAGCCTTGCACCTTGAGACGCTAGCTTCAATGGATTTAAAGCCCTAAGGCCAAAACAGTAGTAGATGTTTTACCTTCGTTTTTCACCTGGAGCAGTCCTCAAGACATTGGTATCAAGTAACTTCTAAAACTGCAGATTTTAAACTGAATTTCTAAATAGAATAATAAGTGATAATTTTGTTTCTGCTTCAACTCCCTCAATTAGATGTGATATAATTTTATAATGTGCAACTATGATGCAGGATACAGAACCAAGCAGAAGACCAGGTGCTGGACGTGATGGTTATGCTTCACTCAAGATGCATCCTTTCTTCCATGGAGTTGACTGGAAGAATTTACGCTCACAAACCTCTCCTAAACTTGCAATGGAAGCGATGGTGTGACTTCAATTGTGCTTTAACTCTCTGTCTCTGTCTCTGTCGTTCTTTCTCTCTCTTTTCTCCTCTAAATCCAACTTCTGTTGCAGTTTTGCAAAATTTGGTAAAAGGACTCCTCCAAAGTAATTTATATTTCTGTCTTAACTTTTTCAGGTTCATTCAAGTGAAGGTGATGATGGTCAGGATTCATGGAACCCTGCACACATTGGGGATGGCTCGGCAAGACAAAATGATGGGAATAGTGGTGCCGCATCATCTTCTGAAGCACCTGGTTCTGTAACTAGGCTTGCTTCAATAGATTCCTTTGATTCAAAATGGTATTGGTTTGACATCTTTAACTTGGTGCCTGGCATTGACCTTCTTACTGTTTGAAAACAACAATATCTTTCTTCAACATTGAGTTCTCTCTGCTGTGAACTTAGGGAGAGATTAATATTATATTGTTGTTTTTTGTTGTTGGTTGGTGAAATAAGAGTCAGAAGGTGAAAAATGCCTGGAAGAGATGGATTGGCATCGATTCTAAGTAGGTCATGTTTTGAGAACCCATTTTTTGTGGGTTTAGGACAAATCCATATTTGTGCAAAGCAAAAATTTTGGCCTTGGAGACACTGTTTTGAATAATCTTCTGGTGTGGTTGTTTAATTTCTCTACTTGTTTGCCTGTCGATTTAATTCTGATTTAGAATTCTGCAGCTCCAGCAAGCTGCATCAGAATTTGAGGAAATTCTAACACTCTGTTAGCATATTCACAGGCAGCAATTTTTAGAGCAGGGGGAATCAGTTCTTATGATTTCCATGGTGAAGAAAATACAAAAACTAACAAACAAGAAGGTGCAGCTTATACTCACCAACAAGCCAAAACTGATCTATGTTGACCCTGCAAAGCTGATGGTAAAGGGAAATATAATCTGGTCTGACAACCCTAATGACCTCAGCATCCAAGTCGCAAGTCCTTCACATTTCAAGATTTGCACAGTATGTCCCTTCTTTCCCAATCTTCTATTTTGGGGCACATTTCCTTGGGTCATTTTTTTACCTCTTCTAAAGACATTGCAATTGCTGACCACACGGACCTAATATTGGACCATGCAGCACTTTCTGAGATGTAGGGATATATTAGAACTAAAAGTTTACTCTGATTAAAATGAAGAAAGAAAGCAATAAGAAAAAACAAAACAAACGTTTAGTGCCAAGATGGAACTAAGAAGCTTGTTCTTCTACTTAGTTTGCTGGTTGCGTTGTGTGATTTGTTGCTTCAAAGCTTGTCGGAAAAAATAAAATAACATGAAGTAATAATGGCAGATGATTTGTGCCCCCAACCTATCACCTTTACATCTCACATCTTTCAATTTTCTGTATTCTTGCAGCCAAAGAAGGTTATGTCATTTGAGGATTCAAAACAAAGAGCCTGGCAGTGGAAAAAGGCAATAGAGGGGCTTCAAAATCGATGAAATCTGTTTCTGGTTTCAACAACAAATTCTTTGGATATTTGACATTCTAGAGGAACAAGGGGATCCTTAACAGTCGGATGCTCCTGAGAAATATTTATTTACTGAAAATGAGAGATTCAAGTTGCAGAACCGGCTTTACAAGGTGCAAACCATTCCCCCTCCAATCGCCCCTTCCCTTGTGGCTTTGGAACTCAGTTTGTTACAAGGGGATATTGTGCCCATTCTGCATTTGTATGGTATGACATGCACACAACGGCAAATGCAAAATGTAGGGTTTGTTGGGGATGTGTTCATTACTTGTTTATTGTAGAAAAGGTACAAGCCATTAATGAAAATTTATTATGTGAAATCAGTACTGTGGCAATAGAGATTCCAACCACTTAGGGTTTGTTTTAAAACAACCTGATACTTTTCAAGTATTCCATTTTGTTCTTGTAGAGATGGATGAATTTTGCTCTGAATGGTGTCAGATGAGCTGAAGCTTTCCACACTGTTCAATTGTAGCATACAGTGCTTGTTTTGCAATTTGATGAACATCCCCTTTTGGTTAGTCTACTTCACTTATTAATGGAATGATATCAAAATGAATGATTTTGTTGTACAGCTTCCACTTGTTGGCTCATTTCATTTCACCCTTTACGCTATTCCTTTCGGTTATGTTTGGTTCCTGGAAAATTTGAGGGAAAAAAAATAAAGAGGAAAAGTGAAAAAAAAAAAAAAAAAATTTAAATCAATAAATTATTTTTATATATTTCTTCAAACTTATTTTACTTAGTTTTCTTTATTATATAAAAATTAAATAATTTTAAAATATATAAATTTCTAGCTAATTTTAATTATATTCAATTTTTTAAAAAAAATTTATAGTAAAATAAAATATGAGAAAATTATTTTTCTTAACATTTTTTTTCTTTCCTTAATACTTTCTAGGAACAAACATAGCCTTAGGCTTATGTCAATTTCACTCTCTTGGATTGGCAATGCTATAGCAAAATCTGGGTTCTCACAGGAAGATTAAAAAATCTGAAGAAAAGAAAAAGGAATAGACTAAAGGGTGCGTTCTAAATGACCCTTAGGCATTGACTGCTTTCCTTTTAGGGGTGTGAAATGTGAATGTTGCAACCAGTTTAAAAGTAATGGCACGTGTGGCACCTGGAAATCTATTTTAATTTCCCTGTTTGAATTACTTGTTAAAAATGAAAAATGTAGGAATAAAAGTTAAATTTCGATAGAAATCAAGACTGGATTTTATCATGATTTCGATTCATATTTTTTAGCACATGCTATGATTTAACTTAGGTCTTGTTTGATAATTATTTTTTAAAACAATTATAAAAAAATGGTTTTTAAAAATTATTTTATGATGTTTTGTAGAACAAAAGTTTATTTGAGAACCTAAAATTATTTTTAACATATTTTTAATATTTTTAAAATAATTTTTATATTCATAGCTTCATTTTTAATTATTATATATGTTTGTATAATTATTCTTTAAAACAAGTCTCAAAAAACAACTAAAAACAATTAAAAGAAATTTTCTGAAAATAATATATTTTTTGTTTTATGAGAATAAAACATAGAAAATAATTTTTTATTGTCAAACGTATTTTTTTTTCTTTTTTTGTTTTAAAAAATAAAAAACTGTTCTTGAAAACAATTGTCAAACAAACCTTAATTATCGTTTCTATTTTCAGGTATGAGAAAAAATATAAATAAAGAAAAAGATTTTAAAAAATTTACAAACCTTTTCTCTTATTTGATCGCGCATTAAAAAATATTAAATAGACGAAGAATGCACTTTCTCCAAATTTTACTCATTTTTATCTAATGAAATGAAGGAAAAAATGTAGGAACATTTCTCTTTTCTTTCCTTTTAACATCTTTCTTCTTCTCCTTCTTCTATAGCATTTAAATACGAGAAAATGGTTTTCTTGAAGTTTTTTTCCCTCTACTTTCTATAACCAAACATAGTGTAAGCATATTCCATGTGATGTGCATTGACTGAAAGAGAGGTTTTGCACAAATCATACAATAAGACAAGCAATAATACTGATCAACTTAACGGATGGTTTTCTCTTCTTCTGCTGCTTTTTATATTCATGTGGGCTCTTCATTTACAGCCAGAATAAACAAGGATAGAGATATGGTTAGAACTTAGAAGCATAAATAATTGTCCATACTGGCCGCCAGTTCTGACCAAGTTTGCTTTAAATATAGGATTTTCTTTTGCCCAATAGCCAGACCATGGCTTCAGAGCAAGCTGCAAAATGTTTAGTAATAATACTACTATCAATCACCTTACTGGTTATATCTGTGTCAGCTACACCATCAAACAAGAGAAAATCCTTGAACACCATCAAGGAAGTGAACCGTAAGGGGCCATACATAGGTCTCATCACGGTCGTTCCACCTGAAGAGGATGCTTTTTTCTCGACAGGGGCTTTTGAGATTAACCCACATCACCCTTTTGTGGATCTTTCAGGTGGGAACCCTCCATAGACTTCTGTTGATTCTAAAAGGTTTGATTGAGTCAGGTAAAATGACAGTTGGGTGTTGCAGGGAGGCGATTCAGAATCGGAAAAGTCCATGGGAGGAAAGTCATCTATGTGAGATGTGGAGATGGGATGGTATATACTAACTTGTATTCACTTTTTTAGTTCTCTGTGGGGAAGTTAGAAATCATTCCTCCTTGAAGTTCTTCTGTGAACAGGCTTTAAACTGATTTGAAATGTGTCATTGCCTCAATCAGGTGAATGCTGCTGCAGCAACACAACAAATGCTGGATCTGTTTGACATAATGGGAATTGTCCATTTTGGTATTGCTGGGAATGCCAACAGCTCCATGTCTATAGGAGACGTCACTATCCCAAAACAATTTGCTCATACTGGCATCTGGGATTGGCTGGTATGAGTAATTCTTTTCTATCTACAGTTGCTCTAGATCTTTTATGTTTTTACTTTGTCATGGCAGCTTACATGTATCATATTGCATCGCTGATAGAAACCCAATGGAATATTGCCCTCCGACGATGTTGCTCACTTAGACATTGGAAGTTATAATGTTCCTAAAGGAGGAGTGAATCTCTTGGGACGTATTGGATATAGATATGAGCAGTTCTTTTCTGAGATGGGAAAGCCTGACGCTTCTCAACCGTTGGTTTGGGCCAAGATAAGCCAGCATTGGCTACGACTCGCTGCTAAATTGGAGGTCAGATAATATAGACTCATTTCCTTTTATTTCAAGATTGTCATGGAAACAAGGGAAAGGTTGTCACAGAATTTGACCATTATCAAGCAAACCACTCAGCCATATCATGACAAACACTATAAGAGAAAGAAGCCACCCTTTTTGTGGAAAAGGAAAGGAAAATGATTTTCAAACACTTCATTTTTTTATTACTTTTTGATCAATGTCTTCTAAGTGAACAGATGTAAAAAGGGGAACATATGTGGCATTAACAAATAGGACTCCGCCAAAGCCTTTTATGATTGTCAAAATTCAGTCAAATGTAGTTTCCCATTGATTTTGATCTTTTTGTCTTACAACTTCAGGGCATGGAACTGCAACAGTGTGCAAACTCAAGCAACTGCCTCGCACAAAAGCCTAAACTAGTAGTTGGGCTTAGGGGGTCAACATCCAACATTTTTGTGGACAATGCAGCTTACAGAGACTTCCTGTTTCAAACTTTTCATGTTTCATCGGTGGATATGGAGAGTGCAGCTGTAGCAATGGCAAGTTTCCTCACTTCTCATTCTGGTTTTCCACAAAACTATTATAGCAGAGTTAGAAATAGTTTCAGTTTGCAGTGGGCATGACTCTGTTGGCCTGGGTTTAGGCTAATAGCTTGTGTCACTATCACTCTTAGCTAAACCTTGAGAATGATTTAAGTCCCTTACTCCTAAGAACATATTTGGGCTGCAAAAGTTGTGGAAATTTGCATTCATCCCTATTTGGCATTGAATTATGCATGCAGACATTTCATCATTCTTATCGGTGGGCATGCAGTTTGATGCATTTTGCGTTTCTTATTATTCTTCTGAGGAATTTATGTATCAGCCAAGATACTAACTGGCATTGATGGTTTTTCAGACAACCTTGTCAAATGGCTTCCCTGTGATTGTGATCCGAGGACTATCAGACTTGGCTGGGGGACAAGCAGGGCAGAACTCAGTCCAGATATTTGGGCCCCTTGCAGCTCTCAATGCAGCCAAAGTTGTCATTCAATTTATTAGGACACTCTCAGATGATCCTTCTCAACTCTAATTTTTCCTTCCAACATTGTGGTTCACCTATTAGAGCTAGCATTAGAATAATAAGAAGGAAAAATGGTTGGTAAATATATGATTACATGTATTTCCTTATTATCACCTGTCAATTCGTACTAGTGAAGGCACTTCAAGTGTAGTAGGAGCTAAGATAATGGGCATGTAAACTAGCATGACATCTATAGTTCCTGTACCATGGACTGATCATTGAGAGGAAAGTGTTGTGAAGCCGGCCTCAAGGGCACTAGAAAGATGACATCTCCATTAGCTTTATCTCCTCCTCTCAGAACTCTGGGGATGGAATCTAATAAAAAATCTCAGTTGCCTCAGCCTGAAAATGAAAATACCGAGGAATGAATTTGGCTATCAATTGCAGTATTGGTACACATGAAATCCCGTTAAATTAAGACCTATCAAGCAGATCATGAATAAACAAAAAGGAAAATTAAAAGACATTTTTATTCTTACAATCCCAATTTGTTTTACATCTCCCAGTACATATAAAAAGGCCCTTTTGCAAAGTCCATGTGATTCAATCAATAAATTATTACGTCTACTTTGTGATATATGAGCATTTTTCCTTGAATTGTGCTGTTTTTTTATGATCACATATAGACGGTAACCATTGATTTGGGCCCAGATAAGCCAGCATTGGCTACATCTCCTACCAAATTGGAGGTCAGACAGCAGAACTCTACTCATATGGATTCTATTTTAATTCAAGGCAAAATGGAAAAATCTGATGAACTCTTGGTGACATTGGAATCCTGATAGTCTGGCTCTTTAGTCTTTACTTCCGCTTCTGGATCCATCCTTAATTGGGTTGGCCCGTGGCTTGGCTTGGGGGCTTTAACTTGATACAACTCCCACCTGTCCGGACTTGTTGACCAGTCCGATTTCTTCCCAGCCCGTTTGAGATGCTTCTAAGAACTTTTCATAATTGCATGGACATCATTTTCCCATACTTCAGAAACAGTGCCCAAAGCCACCAAACTTCCCATGGCCATGCTCTTACCTTTTTTAACATTTTGGTGGCAGGGTGAGGCCCCCACCTGCACAAGAATCCAATGTGGTTGACCCTCAAATTCTTTCCCACTCTTGCGTTTTCTCCCTCATCATCTACTTCCCTGTCTGATCTCTCTCTCCCTAGAGATTAATCATGGATGCAGTTGGAGGAGCTGTTCTTTCTGCTTTATTTGGGGTGTTGTTTGACAAGTTGACCTCGGCAGATCTCACGTTTGCACGCCAAGGGAAAATCCACTCAGAACTCAAGAAATGGGAGAAGACACTGATGAAAATCAATGCAGTGCTGGAAGATGCTGAGGAGAAGCAGATGTCAAACCGCTTCGTCAAGATCTGGCTAAGCGAGATCAGAGATTTGGCTTATGATGCGGATGATATACTGGACGAGTTCACCACCCAAGCAGCTCTGCGACCCCACTTGATTTCAGAATCTCAAGGCAGCCCAAGCAAGGTATGGAGCCTCATCCCTACCTGCTGTACTACTCTCATCTCTCCAACTGATTTTATGTTCAATGTCGAGATGGGGTCCAAGATTAAGGACATCACAGCCCGGTTAATGGATATTTCTACCCGAAGGGTTGAGCTTGGCTTGGAAAAGGTTGGTGGACCAGTTTCTACTTGGCAAAGACCACCCACTACATGTTTGGTGAATGAGCCTTGTGTTTATGGGAGGGACAAAGATGAGAAAATGATTGTTGATTTGCTCTTAAGGGATGGGGGGAGTGAAAGTAAAGTTGGTGTAGTCCCCATTGTTGGCATGGGTGGAGTGGGGAAGACCACACTTGCTCGCCTTGTGTTCAATGATGAGACCATCAAACAATACTTCACCTTAAGATCATGGGTTTGTGTGTCTGATGAGTTTGATATAATCAGGATCACAAAGGCTATTCTTGATTCCATTACTTCCCAAACCACTGCCCTGAGCGACCTAAATCAACTTCAAGTTAAATTGAGCGATGCCTTAGCTGGAAAAAGGTTTTTGCTAGTTCTTGATGATGTGTGGAACAAGAACTATGGCGATTGGGTTCTTCTACGGTCTCCTTTTAGTACAGGGGCAGCAGGGAGCAAAATCATAGTCACGACCCGTGATGCAGAGGTTGCAAGAATGATGGCCGGATCTGATAACTATCACTATGTGAAGGCTCTATCCTATGATGATTGTTGGTCAGTGTTTGTGCAGCATGCATTTGAAAATAGAAATATTTGTGCACATCCCAGTTTGGAGGTGATTGGAAAGAAGATTGTGCAGAAGTGCGGAGGTTTGCCATTGGCAGCAAAGACCCTTGGTGGCCTGCTCCGCTCCAAATCAAAGGATGATGAGTGGGAAGATGTATTGTATAGCAAGATATGGAATTTCCCAGACAAGGAAAGTGACATTCTCCCAGCATTGAGATTGAGCTACCACTATCTTCCTTCACATTTGAAGAGATGTTTTGCATACTGTTCTATATTCCCAAAGGACTATGAATTTGATAAGAAAGAGCTGGTTTTATTATGGATGGCAGAAGGTCTAATTCAACAGTCACCTAAAGGGAAAAAACAAATGGAGGACATGGGTAGTGACTATTTTTGTGAATTACTCTCAAGGTCATTTTTCCAGTTATCTAGCTGCAACGGATCGCGATTTGTGATGCATGACCTTATCAATGATCTAGCTCAATATGTTTCTGAAGAGATATGCTTTCACTTGGAGGATAGTTTAGATAGTAACCAAAAACATACTTTTTCTGGAAACGTTCGGTATTCATCATTTGCTCGTTGCAAATATGAGGTGTTTAGAAAATTTGAAGACTTCTATAAAGCAAAGAATCTACGAACATTCCTAGCACTGCCAATTCATATGCAATATTATGACTTTTTCCACTTAACCGCTAAGGTATCTCATGACTTGTTGCCGAAATTAAGATACTTAAGGGTGCTATCTTTAAGCCATTATGAGATAAGAGAATTACCAAACTCAATTGGTGATTTGAAACATCTGCGGTATCTTAATTTGTCATGCACTATAATTCAAGAGTTGCCCGATTCGCTGAGTGATCTTCACAATTTACAGACGTTGGTATTATTCAGGTGCAGGAGGCTTAATAGATTGCCCAGAGGCTTCAAGAACCTAATTAACCTTCGACATCTTGATATTGCTCATACACATCAGTTAGAAGTAATGCCTCCACAAATGGGGAAGTTGAAAAGCTTGCAGACATTGTCAAAGTTTATTGTGGGCAAAAGCAAAGAGCTGGGAATAAAGGAGTTGGGAGACCTATTACATCTTAGAGGGAAACTTTCCATTTTAGATTTGCAAAATGTGGTGGATATTCAAGATGCAAGAGATGCCAATCTAAAAGATAAGCACCATCTTGAAGAGTTACTAATGGAATGGAGCAGCAACATGTTCGATGATTCACAAAATGAAATAATTGAATTGAATGTTCTCCACTTTCTTCAACCTAATACAAATCTGAAGAAACTCACAATCCAATCCTATGGTGGTCTGACATTCCCATATTGGATAGGAGATCCCTCTTTCTCTAAAATGGTGTGCCTGGAACTCAATTATTGCAGGAAATGCACATTACTACCATCGCTTGGGCGACTTTCATCACTCAAGAAGTTGTGCGTTAAGGGCATGCAGGGAGTGAAAAGTGTGGGCATTGAGTTTTATGGTGAGCGTTCTTTATGTGTAAAGCCTTTTCCATCTTTAGAGTTTCTAAGATTTGAAGATATGCCAGAATGGGAGGAGTGGTCTTCATCAGAATCATACCCTCGTCTCCGTGAGCTTGAGATACATCACTGTCCTAAATTGATTCAGAAACTACCCAGTCACCTACCCTCCCTTGTAAAGCTTGATATCATTGACTGCCCAAAATTGGTGGCTCCACTTCCAAGTCTTCCCTCCCTTTGTGACCTGATTGTAGCAGAATGTAATGAGGCAATGCTGAGAAGTGGGGGTGATCTCACCTCACTCATCACCTTAAGACTGGAAAATATTTCAAATCTTACTTTTCTAAATGAAGGGCTTGTACGTTTCTTAGGAGCACTTGAGGTTCTGGAAATTTGCAATTGCAGTGAGCTGAAATTTCTGTTGCAGAGTGGGGTTGGATTTGAAAATCTTTCCTGTATTCGACATTTAGTAATTGTAATGTGTCCCAAACTTGTACTGTTGGCAGAAGATCAACCACTGCCTTGCAATCTTGAGTACTTGGAGATAAATAAGTGTGCTAGCCTGGAGAAGCTGCCAATCGGACTGCAAAGCCTCACATCTCTTAGAGAGTTGAGTATCCAGAAATGCCCGAAACTCTGTTCCTTGGCAGAGATGGACTTCCCTCCTATGCTAAGAAGTCTTGAGCTTTATGATTGTGAGGGGCTTGAGTCACTACCTGATGGGATGATGATAAATGGTGAAAACAGAAACTTTTGTCTCCTTGAATGCTTGAAGATAGTGCATTGCCCATCTCTCATTTGCTTTCCAAGAGGAGAGCTACCCTCCAAGCTCAAGGAACTGGAGATTATAGATTGTGCAAAGTTACAGTCTCTTCCAGAGGGACTAATTCTTGGTGAGCACACTTGTCATCTCGAGTTCTTAAGGATCCATAGATGTCCATTGCTCTCATCCTTCCCAAGAGGCTTGTTACCCTCCACCATGAAGAGATTAGAGATTCGGAATTGTAAACAGTTGGAGTCAATTTCATTGTTGTCCCACAACACAGCACTCGAATATCTGCGGATTGACAGATTGAAGATTAATTTTTCAGGGTGCCTCAACAGCCTTATGCATCTCATTGAACTACACATATATAGTTGTTCAGGATTGGAGTCATTTCCAGAAAGGGGCTTCTCCTCCCCTAACCTGAAAATGCTTCATATTGATGATTGCAAGAATCTCAAATCCCTACCTCTTCAGATGCAAAGCCTCACATCTCTTCGAGACTTAAGGATACATGATTGTCCAAATTTAGTTTCCTTTGCAGAAGAGGGTTTGTCCCTGAACTTAACATCATTTTGGATTCGAAATTGCAAGAACCTGAAGATGCCCCTACATAAATGGGGCCTCCATGGACTCACTTCTCTTCAGACTTTTGTCATTAGTAATGTGGCTGCATTTTGTGATCATGACTCTCTGCCTCTTCTGCCTAGAACTCTAACCTATCTTTCCATCAGCAAATTCCACAATTTGGAATCCTTGTCCTCCATGGGACTCCAAAATCTCACCTCTCTTGAAATACTAGAGATCTATAGCTGCCCAAAGCTCCAGACCTTTTTGCCAAAGGAAGGCCTGTCTGCCACACTTTCAAATCTTCGTGTCAAATTCTGTCCCATTATTGAAGCAAGGTGCCGAAAGAACAAAGGAGAAGATTGGCCCATGATTTCTCACATCCCCTGCATAGATATGGATTGAACTGCATTCTAAGGTATCCCATACTTATGGTTCCATCTGGTATGCTCATTCACAACATACTGTTCTTGTATACCATTTTGTTTATACTAAGCAATCTTTGTACTAAAATGAAAAAAATTGCTAGGAGGCGGCTTTTGACAGCATTTACAGGGCTTGGGGCTTTCTCTCCACATTCTTCCTCTTATTGGCCCCTACATATCCATGTTCAGCCATTCATTTTGGTGAATCCCCTATGAAATGCATGGCAGGAGATGGAATTGGATCATGCAGCAGATAACAAAAAAACAAAAGGTGAGATCTATATATTGACAAACAGCGGCTTCTGAAGAAACTATTGGTTAACATTTTCTCTTAAATTTGTGTTCCTTGTATCGGTCTCTTCATCAGTTTCCTGTGAGCAACTTCAGCTATACAACGTGTAAAAGATGAAAAGGATCTCAAGCATACACATCTCTTATTTATTATACCATTGTTTTGGTCCTCAATCACTCCTAGTCCACTCTGAAGTTCTCTTTTCCAGTTTTGTAGAAAACAACTTCCTCACTTATTTTGTCCATTAAATGAAATTATCGCTTTGGTTATTACAGTACAGCCTTTATGTTTGAAGTTGAAATGTTACTAGTGCTAAGTGATGGCAAACTGGATATGTTATCTTGAATACGACTCTCTTATGTCTTACCATCTATGCTCACTAAATATTTCCTTTCTTACATTCTACACTTTTCTTTCTTTCTTTCTTTCTTTCTTTCTTTCTTTCTTCTTGCTTTACTTATTTTTTCTAAACGGCTTGGAAAAAGTATCAAAGCACTTTGTCCAAGACAAGATGTATCACTTCCCTCTATTAACTATTTATCTTCATAACTTGTGGTATATTTTTCAGGCATTTTCTGCAGAGAGCCCCTTGACATCAGAGTAGCATCTAGCGGTTCTCTGTTTCTTCCATATAAATATGACCCCTTTTAGTTGTAATAACATGGAGAAGCAGCCAAAATGCTGTATTTCCCACATCTATTGGAGAATGGAGAATCATAAGAGTGCCAAAACTTGTGTTCTTCTCAGGGACTGGCTTGCTGTCTATGCTTAGAAGCATTTTGCTTGGCAATTGGGGAAGAGTCCAAAGGTGGCACCCAACTGTAGGATGATGCTGAACAATGACAAACTAGTTACTACCAAAATTTCATATGAATGGAATTCAGCCAGTTAATGTGGATGTGGTCTCTTGGCTCATGATTTATTTTTCCTTTAGGCATTTTCTATGCGTGCATTGAAAGAAATTTAATGTTGTCTTGATGCAATGGAACTATCTAAAGGGGGATGAATAAGGTAGTCCCTTAATTAATTCCCAAATTTTATTCTTACAATCATTTGTCTATATTCATTTCCAAGTCATTTCCAAGTATGGTATTCCATTTCAACCAAATGTGGTACTCCATTTCCGGTCATTCCCAATTGTAGAATCCTATTCCGATTGTAAGCTACAAAGTTTTTGTTGTCTAATACGTTAATCTTAAAATAAGATAATAAAAAAAACATGATGAATTACGGAAATTTAATCTTTTTCAATTTATTATTTATTGTAATGTGAATAGTAGAGGGGCAAATGTAGCCAAGTGGATCAAGGCAATAGACCGTGAATCCACTATGCACAAGTCCAATTCTCGTCGTTCACCCATAACTAAACTAAACTAAACTAAATCATTTGCTATAATTTTTTATTTATTTTTATTTCCTTATATTCAAAACATCCAAGCTTCTATAGAAAGTACAAAACATAGGTTATTCCGTAATGTCTTACAACTTGAAATGCTACAACTTGAAATGCTACTGTCACAAATTGATTTTTATGTTATAGGAGATGATTATTATTAAATTATAAACATCTAGGTGAGGCTAAATTCATTTTAAGGACATAAAATCAAACTCTAGTCTTGATCAACTTTATTTGTGATTTTAATTTTTATTTGATTTATTTATTTTACATATTTATTAGTCCATATGTTTTTAATAAATTGGACAACAATCTTAAGACAAATTTTATTTTATTTTATTGTTTGATTATTAAGATTACCATAAAATAAAATAGTAATCCGAACCTACCAATTATATACATATCACTAGCATCATAAAAACTACACTTTGAACCATATTTTATGACTCAATCCCCCATCTCGAGTAAGAATACCATAAGGGTAAGAATTAATATTTGGTTCTTTTAATTTTAGACAAATACAATTTAAAAAGTCTTTTGAATCTTGGATAATTGTCACCTGTCATTCATAAAAAAAATATTATTTTTAATCTAATATATAATCAAATGATTTGTTTTATTTTGAAAAATTATTATATCACCATTGGGGTTTGTTTATTAATCTATTTTTCAAAAAAAAAAAAAAAATTATAAAAATGATTATTTTTAGTTTTTTAAAAAAGTTAATTTATTAATATTAAAAGCATTTTTATATTTATGTTTTCCAGATTGTCGTAAAAATGTTTTATGGAGGCGCAACGAGGCTATTTTTGTAATGAAAATCGATAAAATTTCCATCAAAATTCTTTTTGGTCAACCCGCACAAAGCAATTGATTTTGATCATGGTAGGTGGCATTTGCGTAATTATAAAGAATACTAGGGCTGTTTCTTGCTAACCTTAGGACTATTTATAGTTTTACCTGTCTAGGGTTTTCAGCAGAACCAACGGAGCAGAGCAACGATATTGGTCGTCGGTGGCAATGGTTCTCAAGTACGTTAGTTTCCTGTTTGTTTAGGAAGAAAGTGAGGGAAGACTAATGAATATTAGGGTTTTGAATATTAGATTTTACATTATCTGAGGCTCCTAATTTTTCTCTTTTGTATTGGAACTGTATGAAACACGAGATTCAAAATTTTCGTTCGTTTTCTGATCCTTTCTTTTACGCAATTTTCTCAGTAACGAAATGGAGGGCAATGTGTGCCCTTTCGTTCACTATCTGCTTCTTTTTGCGTGCTTTTTTATTTCTTCCCTACTTTTGGAATGCGTCATAGTTTGCGATTGCTGTGAGCTGTTCTCTCCTATCAAACCCTAGTTCTAGTGATATATGCATTTTTTTTTTAATTTGAGATCATCCTGGATTTGCTATTGGGATTTCTTATGTAGCCTGGGGGGCATTTTATATTTGATAAACTGCAAGCAAATTGTTGAAAGGAGGGTTTGTTAGATTTTGTGGGTGAAAGGTTGTTGGGGATGAAGCTTCTCAAGGGGATCAACGAGCACTGCGTATCCACCAATTTAGGTTTAAAAAAGATATAAAACTGAGCCCCTTTATCAGAGGCATTTCTCCTGATATTCTCAGATTGATAATCATAAATAGTCTTTCCTACCCATAGTGGTTGGGTTTTTGGAATGTGCATTGTCATCAACACTTAGATCAATAAAATCTCTGGAGATTGTTTATTTAGCTTCTTTTCTTAACTTGTGCCATAGTCATTGATTTTCATTTAGCTAAACTGAATAGAGCTTCGACCTAATTTTGGTTCATTTATGCAAATCATATTTCCTGTGCCTCTTCTGCTGCTGATCTTATTTCCTAGTAGTCAGTTACTCAAGTAACTTGCTAATGGGTATGACCTGTCTGGCCAGTCTTAGATTCTAGAATGCCAACTTCTCTATGGATATTCATATTTTTTAAGTGTACTAATTTAAAGATGTAAAAGACTATTGCATACCATGTGCAAACTATAGTAAAATATTTTATATAAGTTCCACTTCATGATCAGTTTCTTTTTCTTAATTTTAAGAAGCCATATTGGTTCAATATTTTCTAAATCATCTGTGGAATATTATTACTATATGAAATACGTTGCTAATTATTCATGACTTGAGCAAATTGTTATGAACTCTTCTAGAATAGATGTATATGTTTCAATGCTTCCTCCTGGCTGTAAACTAGTATGCAGGCACCTCTACTACCCACCTTGCACCACATTTGCACACATGAACAAAGGAAGCGAACAAATAGAACCTTTGACTTGGACATATAAAATCTGGCTGAAGGAGATCCATGTGCTTGGGTTGGGAGGTGGAGTGTTGAAAAACCATTTGTTAGATCTCTGTGAGCATGTGTCCTATAAGGCAAAAAGGTATTCATATTTTGATAGGGCTGATCCCAAGCATTTGGGTATAGGGCCTTGTTGAGTTGAGTTGGAATTGATTCTAGGAATTCTTGTGGAATCTCTTAGATGTATTCATAATTTGTTAATTAATTCTGAGATCCTGGGCAGTTCTTGCTGCAGAATGATGTACTGTATCGCATCTTTGACATTATGGTTAAGGAACAGAATGACAAATGAAAAATAGAAGTTAGTTTATAGGATGTGCATGGGACTTTTCTATGGGCCTATATATGTAATTATAATATATTTGAAATAACAAACATGTGATTGGTAGCCCTTGAGGCCTGGTTCAAGGAGGTTGGGATGGGGATGTAGGAGTTCTGGGTTGTGTCTTGGCAGAGAAAATGATAATAAGAAGTTTTACTTTAAAAAAAATCTGTATTTTCTTAATTACCAGTAGTCTGAATGAAAATGGTGTACTTTGGTTTCTTTTTGGATAGAATAAGTAATTAACTCATGCATTCTAATATGCATAGTTCTGCCACATATTCTATTATCCTTGATCTTTATGTCCCTTGTTGATACTGTTTTTTATTTGGCGCTGATTGAATTCTATGAAAATCACAATGTGTGTCTGCAATCTCATTACTTAATATTGGTCTTTCAGGACTGAACTCTGTCGCTTCAGTGGTGCAAAGATATACCCTGGTAAAGGTATCAGATTTGTTAGATCTGATTCACAGGTAAAATGTGGATTTAATTACATATTTTCAAGTCTCATATGAATATTTAATTTCCTTGATTGCCTATCAAAAAATATTTAATTTCTGTGATTTATTTAGAGAGCAGTGTTGGGGTTGTTATTGTGCTTTTTAATATTCTGAATGTCCATTAATATTTATATAATCTCGTAATTGATCAATTGTTAGGTATTTCTATTTGCCAATTCAAAATGCAAGAGATACTTTCACAACCGACTTAAGCCTTCAAAGCTTACCTGGACGGCTATGTATAGAAAGCAACATAAGAAGGTGGAATGTCTTCTAATGATACTTCATTCATTGAAAAGTTTACCATATGCAGCTGTATCATGTGGTTGGACATTACAAATTTTCTTCTTTCATCTATATGCAACTCACAGGACATAGCTGCGGAGGCTGTGAAGAAGAGGCGCCGTACCACCAAGAAGCCGTTCTCCAGATCCATAGTTGGTACTACCTTGGAGGCAATACAGAAGAGGAGAACTGAAAAACCAGAAGTTCGAGATGCTGCTAGGGAGGCTGCTCTTCGGTATGATTTCTTCCTGCTTATTAGTTTCCCTTGCACCCACCCTTCACCAATTCATGCACTCTATACCATGCCCATTAACACTCTCACAGGAACATAATCAGAGCTCATTTTCATATATAAGTTGCATCTGCTGGATGGTAACTGACATTTTCTGGGACCAGATCCACCAGGACTCAGATCCATGTATAAGGAATCTGGATCTAGAAGCTCTGTTAGTGCAACAAGAACCAACTGCTTGGCCCCCTGTTTGAGTGGTAATAGGTTTCTTTTAATTCCATCTTCTGAAGAGCCTTATAATGTGCAGTGAAATTAAGGAGAGGGTCAAGAAAACCAAGGACGAGAAGAAAGCAAAGAAAGCAGAAGTGACGGCCAAAACTCAGAAGTCTCAGAGCAAGGGTAGTGCAGGCAGGGCTGCCGCACCAAAGGGCCCCAAACTAGGAGGTGGTGGTGGAAAACGCTGAGCTACCAGCTCTGGATAGGTAAAAGCTAGGAAGTTGCCCTTTTGGAAGATACTGTAGTGAACTCGAGGAGTTTTAAACTTTTTAAGTTTCATTTATGCTCTTACCTCCTAACCATTGGTTGATTGATGGCATATTTCATTACCTAGTATTGGGCCCCTGTGAAAACCTAATTCATTATCGAAACATATGAATCCTAGATTTGTGTGGTCTAATTTGACGACTACATACATTCTAAGGTGAATGAAAGAGGTAAAACTCAAATTGTCATTCAGGCCTGGAATTATATGCTTGATAAATGATTATTTTTATGGAAAGTGTTATAAATGGTATTGAAGGCTCCAACACTGAGCATTTGATTCTGTGTTGACACTTCTGTATTTATTTAAAATGATGGGAAATGGTTCTCATATTATTGTTCTTGGGTAAGCACCGCTATGGTGGTAAAAAAAACCCCAGCAGGATCTTGAGCATTTCAAACTGCAAGAATTGCTGTGATTCCATTTGTCTCCTCGATATGGTTTTCCGTGAGTCAGAACAGCCAAAGTAGCTGGGTTTTCTGCTGTATGATAATATGCAGGAAGTCTCCCTAGTCTGATTAGGATCTTGAGACTGACAATTTGACTTATTGTGTCTTATAGCTTATATGCCATCATGTCCACTCAATCTTTTTGGAAGTCCATACCCAAACATCTTATGAAGAAAACATTAAGATCCAAATTTGTGAAATGTGAACCCGACCCAACCCAACAAGACAGCGAATTTACTCGAGTCTACCAACAACATTGTAGCTTCTCATGGGCTATTATCAAATTCCGATTTTTCCCTTTTTTCTTATTCTCTTATTCCTTCCTAGTATAAAATAAAAAATGGAGACCTACCTAATCCCACTCCCCATCCCATATTAGTTTTTAAGGCCAAGAGCCTTTTTTTAAGGTGGATGATACCCTCAAAAAGTTCACAAAGTTTAGAATACTGGTTGTCATGAGTGGTGTACCTTTTCTATATTCCATCATCTTTTCACGGTACTTGTTTTTTTTTTCCCATTCTTTCTGGCTCTTTATTCAGCTTTCTTATACATATAAGGTCAAAAACAAATGCTGACCATTTTTCAGGAAACCTGTGGGGAGTGGTGGGAGGTAAAGCCTTGCTACTACCACTTCAACGTGTGTTTGTAACTTTGAATAAGAAAGAGATATACCTGATCATTATTAGTTTCAATTCTGCGAGTACTCATAAATTTATTTTATTTATAAAATTTATTTTTTAGATATATTCAAAGGCAAGGAGGACAGTGGTGGGTTTTTTTTTTTTTTTTTTTTTTCTAATCCTCTAATGGAAACATGGAAATTTTTTATTTTTTTTTAGGAAAATTAAAGGCATTCATTTCATTATTTTTTTTGTTTATTTATTAAACACTTATAAAATTGCTATATTTCCTTTTTTTTTTTTTGAGTGTTTCATAAATATTTATTTTCAATAGCTTAAGTTGATTTTAAGTTAAATTATATTTAAATTGTTGATTTAAAATTTATTATTTAATTTTTACTTTAATTATTAAAGTTGTTTGATAAAATTGATTTAAAATTTATTTTAAATCATTAAATTAATATATTTATACTCATAAAGTATAATTAGGGTAATAAGGTTGAGTAATAATAGAGATTGTGGAAAGTAGTAAGAGAAATGGTAAAGGTAATTAGGACAAATGAGGATAAAAATATAAAATAAAAATGTCAATTTAAGAAGAAGTAAATTATTTTTATTTCTTACTTAAAGTTATTTTTTACTTTAAGTCATATTATTAAATTATTTTATTAAATATACTTAATTTATTTAATGACTTAAATTAGTTATTAAGTCACTTTAAGTTAATTTATCAAACATTCACTTAATTTTCTTCCCATGTTTTTAACATTATTATTATTATTATTATTATTATTATTATTAATTAAAATTCATAAAATTAGAATATCCTTTTGAGTTTGGGATGATAGCAAAATTTACAAATAGATTGACATGTTAGCTCGAATCTAATAATAGGGAACCGAATTGGGTAAAAACTCAATTTTTATTTGGACAAAAATACCTTTATTATTTTCTTATAAAAACAAGAAAATATAAATATAAATACTTGAAATGGTAAACGACATTTATGTCAAAATATATTACTTTTTAAGTAAAAACATGAAAATGGAGAATTATTTCATCCCTTTTAATCAAATATTTCAATCCAAAACCGATAACTCTTCTTCACATTTTTGGTTTTGAAAAATGTTCCTCCAAAAACAAGCGGAATTCAAAATACACCTCACTATCTCCTGTTTCTCAAAAACAAGCTCAATTCAAATCACACCTCACTATCCCCTTTTTCTTTCAAGCAACCTCTAAGTTTTCACATGGACAGATGGACTAATAGCCACAGCAACAAAAACATTGCCAAAATTCATCAACACGCTAATGCTTCAGTTGAATGACTTAAGTTACTACTTAATCACTTAATCTTAAATTAAATTATATTTAAGTTATTAATTTAAAACTTATTATTTATTATTGCTTTAAATATTAAGATTGATAAAATTAATTTGAAATTTATTTTAAATAATTAAATTATATATTTATTCTTATAAATTATAATTATGGTAAAAAAAAGTCGAGCAATAATAAAAATCTTAGAATAGTAAAAAAATATCAGAAAAATAATGAAGAGAAATGAAAAAAAAAAAAAAAAGAAGTTATTTTTATTAAAAATTATTTTTAATTTTTAATTATACTATTAAATTATTTTAAAAATATATTTAATTTATTTAATGATTTAAATTAAATTATTAAGTCATTTTAAGTGATTAAGCGAGTTAATCATACACCCTGGAACCAAAAACACCAAAAAGGGAGTGGAATTGGGTGGGTGCGTCTGCTGATAACTTGACGAACCGTAGGGGAGTGAGCAGCTCGCCATTTGCTTTCAGTTGAGTCAAAGGACATGCCTTTCCTCCTACAACAACAACCCAAAACTCTTCATTTCTTTGTCTTTTTCTTTCTCTCTCTGGACATTTTCTCTCTCTAGAATGGCGCTCTCTCGGCTCCGCCACCCTGTTGTCTCTCGCGCCCCTTCCTCTTCAGAGCTCGCATCCTCTCCTCCACCGCCTCCAGATCTCTCCCTCAGTACTCTCCCTCTCTTTCTATTTGTTTTCTGTTTAATTTGATTTGGCTACATTTTTTGTTTTCTTGTAATCTAATGGACTGATTCATTTTAGTTTCTTGATTCATGTTGAAAATTTTTATTTGGTGGTTGACAGGTTTTTGTGATACTATGTAGAATATTGTAGTTTTGGGTGTTTATTTCGTTCCGGTTTTTTTTTTTTTTTTTTTTCCTAATTCGGTGTGCAATTTTTCTTTTCTTTTCTTTTCTTTTTTGGATGCATTTGGGGATCGTGGAATTGTGAATTGGTTTTGGTGTGTGAAGTAGATGGACTGTGGGACTGGAATTAGGATGGGATTTGTTGTGACTAAATGCAGAGCAATAATTGGGGTGTTCGGGATTGTTGGATTTGTGTCAAGATCGCTTGATATATTCTAAAGTTTGAAAATTTGACGTTGAAAGACAGCTTGAGAAATGATGTTGCAACACCTCTCAAGTTGTGATGTGATCATGTGGATCATCGGACATATTATATTGGTTGTGCAATTCTCTGAACACAAGGATAGTGGGTGTTGGTAATTCCACTATTTTTTGTGCTTAGAGACAGGTTATAACTTAGTTATGTGTGGCTTCTGAGAAATGTAGGAAAGAAGAGAGTTCGAATGTTGGGTCTTTTCTTATTTAGGAACAAAAAAAAAAACAAAAGCTTACGATCAATTGATCCTAATGCAAAATTTTGTTTTATTTTTCTTTCCTTAGTTTTCTCAGCAATCAAATGGATGGTTAGATAAAAACTTGAGGTAATACTGTTTTCTGCTTAATGCAAGTAATCATTGCCACTTGGGTTGTACTAATGGTTTACGATGCACTTAAGGACTTTAAGTTATGAATTAGTTGCTGCATGGATTAAGGTATAGAAGGATTTCTAGATTAGTGTTAAGAGTTGTTCAATTAGACATAAGTCATATATGCTTATGTATGGATGCATGTGTCATGCACATGTGCTCAAGGTTGGATATGTTTAATGTATTATGACAAACCCTTGTGGTAGGCTACCTTGATGCTTGTATGGATTGGAGTGGCTCCCCAGCTTCAACAACTTTACAAATTTACTATTGGAGTTATTTTCTTTTTCCATTGGTCCTTGGCTTTTGACTTTTTTCTTTTTTCTTTTTTCTTTTCTTTCAGTTGATTCATTTGCTCTGCCACTTTTCTACAGAGGAGAGTGGTTGGTGTTACAATTACAGTATGCATGGAAGATAATGATTGAAAATTTATGAGAAGATAAGCATCATGGTGCATATCATTTTTTCATATACTACTAAAAATATGAAATAAGGGAAATAATAATGTCAAAAAATAAACTAAATTATGCGCTTTTGCTTTAAATTTTGCATCTTTTTTCAGTGAGAATATGAAAAGTTAAAATATGTATTTAGCCATAGTATTTTTTAATCCATATGGAAGGCTGGAGCCTTTATGTAGCTTGTGGCTAATAGGAGGGACAATGCCAATAATTTCCTTCAACAAAGGAGGCCGGCAAAGCCTTCAGTCATGAGTGATTGATGTGTTATGTGTTTAGACAATGGGGAGATGGTAAATCTCCTTTTCCTTAATTGTTCAACAAGAAGGAAGCTTAGACTCATCACATTTTCTGTGGAATGGATACCCCATAAAACAGTAATTAATCTGATGGTAATGACTTTTAATAGGTTTGGAGGCAACCATAAGAGTAGGATATTTAGGCGCATATCTACACATGTTTTTTTAGGTGATCTAGTTGGAGAGGAATGCCGAGATTTTTTGGGATAAATGGAGACCTATGGAATCAATTTGGGATGTGGTGTTTTGCTTCTCTTCTGTTTGGTTGTTAGTTTCCCCAAATTTTTTGCGCATCTTTGTCAAGTGACACATCCTAGAGTAGAAAGTTGCTTGTTGTTTGAGGAGTAGGCCTACAATAGTGTTTTTTGACCAGATTTTTTCCTTTGGTGGGTCAATTCAAACTCAACTTTAATAGTACTTTTGTATGTTATCTAGAATAATTCAGCATTAGCTGAGTTTTCCAAGATCATAAGAAAGGGGTGGTTAGAGAATTTTCCATTCTTGTTGGAGGGTTTGGTGATAGAGGCCCAGGTACTACCCTTGTGGGAATGCTTGATCCAAGTCAATACTTTAGGCTTCAGTAATTTCTTAGTGGAGGATGATTCATTGACAATTATATCTTGGATATCCTAAAGAAATGGGCCCTTGGATGTAGGGTTCTTTACTACCTAGGACTTTAGATTTGTCTTTGGAGTCAAGGTGTTTCTTCGGTGCGTTTCTTGCTTAGTCAACCATTTGCTAGTTCTTTGCATTAGCATGGAGGAGTTTTTTGTGGTAAATCACATGCCTCCATTATTTGTTTTTTTGTTTTTTTGTGTCTTTGTTTTTCTTTTATCAAGAATGACAATGAGTGAATAATAGAAATTTATTTATTGTATATTTTGGGGACCTAAGCTATTTCTTAAATTGCCAATAGATACAAAATATAAGGTACAAAGTTTAATGAAAGGTCTATGTACCTCAACTAAATGCAAATTCAAAGCCCAAAATGTATCTTCAAGTGTGGATGGGATTGCCCTAGTTCTTCTCCTCAACTTTGGATACAATTAGGCATCTCCTACATCTTCAACCTTTTTTAGGTGGAGTTTGGTGAATAAGTGAAAAGAAAATTGAAAAAAAAATTGGGCAATTGAATTTTGCTTGGATTGACATACTTTGGTATACTACTAGTGAAAGTCCTAACTAACAGGCTTAAAAAGGTGGTAGGTAAAGTGGTCTCAGCATTCCAACATGCATTTGGAGAGGGAAGACAGATTTTGGATGCGATCCTCATTGCTAATGAAGCCATTGGCCCTAGGATGAAAAGTGTCGAGAAGGGAGTCCTTTGTAAGTTGGATATTGAGAAGGCTTTTAATCATGTCACCTAGAACTTCCTAATAGTAGTTTTGGATAAAAAATGGGATTTGTTCTTGAGTGGATAAGTTGGATCAAGTGGTGCATCTCTGTGGCTCGTTTCTCTGGTTTGGCACATGAAACCCTTTGATTACTTTCAAAGTTCTAGAAGATTGAGGTAGAGAGAACTTCTATCACCATATCTCTTTATCCTAGCTATAGGTTCTCTCGTCTATCCTATATAGGGCAAAGGAAGGGGGTTTTATCTCAAGCTTCTCAGTTAGTGGAAGAGGAGAGGGAATGGAAGTGTCCCATTCCGGGCCATTCGCTTTTCATTGATGATACTCCTATCTTTTGTGATACCTCAAAAGATAAAATAAAACACTAGAGTTGGACTTTCATGTGGTTTGAGGCAATCTTAGTCCTTAAGATCAATTTGGAGACAAGTGAGTTAAGCCCTTAGGGAGGTTGCTAATGTGGAAGAGCTTGCTAGAGTCTTTGGTTGCCGTGTAGGGTATCTTGACCTTCCACTAGGAACTCATTTCAAATTAACTTGAATTTGGGCTATGATGGAGGAGAGATTTCGAGAACGACTTGTTATGTGGAAAAGATGGTACTTATTAAAGGGAGGAAAAATGACCCTATTTAAGAGTATCCTTTCTAGTTTGTCAATTTGCTTCATGTCCTTGTTCATTATTTCGAAAAAGGTGAGTTTAAGGTTGGAAAGGATCCAAAGAGACTTCCTTTGGGGGAAAGGGGCTCTTGAGAGCAAGCCGCACTTGGTGAGTTATTCTTTAATTTGCTAGGAGAAGAGAAGTGAGGGGAATACTACCCATCCTTAACAAGCCTCTACTTAGCAAGTCATAGTGGAGATTTCCTTGTGAGAGCGGCTCCCTTTGGAAGCGGGTAATTTGTGGAGGTGCTAGGAGGGGTGAGAGTGTGGAAGGCTATCAAAAGCAGGTGGGAAGACTTTAAAAGTAGAATGGTCTTTACGGTAGGAAATGGTCAAAGGGTTAAGCTTTGAACGGATAGATGCTGAGAGAATGAGCCCTTAGAGGAGTCCTTTCCCACATTTTTTTTCCACCCTCCCCAATCTACTCCCATGTCTTGACTACCCATGCATCTTTAATGGATGCTATTGAGAATAATGTGGGAACCCTAAGTTCACGAGACAGATCCATGATTGGGAACTAGACGAGGTGGAGGCCTTTTTTAGGAAATTATAGGCATAATCAATTTGCAATGGTTTAAAAGGTAAGATGATTTGGCAGAACACAAATTATGGCAATTTCTCTGTTAAGTATCTTTATCCCTCCTTTTTCATTGATAGAGTTTAGAGGTGTTCCCTTCACGATTTTGGAATCCTTGGGTCCCTATGATGTTGGGTTTTTCACGTGAGAAGCTACATGGGGGAGGATTTTGGCTATGGATCAACTTAAAAGAGGGGATGGAGAATACCAAACAGATGCTATTTGTGCAAAGGAGGCAAAGAAACAATTGCTCATATCCTCCTTCACTGTTCAAAAGCAGTCATGTTGAGGCATCTTGTTTAGGCTCTTTTTGGGATAGAATGGGCGATGCACTTTAGTATGAGAGAGGTCCTCTTAAGTTGGTATAGATCTTTTGTCATGAAGAAGAAAGAAAGTTTGGAGAGTTGCTCCCGTTGTGTGTGTTTTGGGCTATTTGGAAAGAAAGAAATAAGAGAGCTTTAGAAAACATTGAAAAGGGGGACTAAGCAATCAAATAAGCTTTCATGCATATTTTTTAGGACTGAGTTAGAATCTACATAAGTGATAGTTCTTTGACCATGTTAGACTTCATTGATTGGCTGAGCTCTAATTGAGGTGGGGAAGTTGTTTTTTATGTTATCCCTTAGCTTTGTTTGGCCTTTTGGTGCCTTTGTATACAGTGTGTATACCTTGTGCACCCCTTTTACGATCAAAGCTCCTTTGCCAAAAGCCTTAATACTACTTTCTTGGTCCTAATTCCAAAAAAAGGTGGTGCTGAGGACCTTTGGGACTTTCGGCTTATAAGCCTGTTAGGGGGATTGTATAAGCTGTTGGCCAAGGTGTTGACAAACAGGCTGAAGAAGGTTTTAGGAAATCTAGTTTCTGTGGATCAAAATGCATTTGTGATGGGCAAACAGATCTTGGATGCTTCGCTTATAGCTAATGAGGTGATTGACTCCTAGCAAAAACGAAAAGAGAAAGGGCTAATCTTTTTTTTTTTTTTTTTTTTTTTTTTTTTTTTTTTTTTTTTTGATAGGAAACGGAGAAAGGGCTAATCTATAAATTGGATATTGAAAAAGCCTATGACAACATCAACTAGAACTTTCTAATGAGGGTTATGCATAAGATAGGCTTTGGGTCACGGTGGATGGAGTGGATGTGGAGATGCATTTCAACAGCTAAATTCTCTGTTTTGGTTAATGGGGTGCCAACAGGTTTTTTTCGAGCTTCAAGGGGCTGCGTCAAGGAGATCCTCTATCTCCTTACCTTTTTGTTTTGGGAATGGAAGTGCAGAGTGCTCTCATTAGAAGGGCTGTTGATGGGGGTTTCATATCAGGATGCAAAATTCGGGGAAAAGGATGGAGATGAATATATCCCATTTGCTTTTTGCTGATGATATAGTTGTCTTCTGCGAAGCAAAGAAAGAGCATCTAACCTATTTAAGCTGGATTTTGGTTTGGTTTGAGGCTGCGTTTGGCTTAAGAATCAACTTCGCTAAAAGCAAAATTATTCCAGTTGGTGAGGTGGAAGAGATTGAGGAAATGGCAGTGGAGTTAGGGTGTAGGGTGGGGTCTCTGCCCTCTTCTTACTTGGGGCTACCCTTAGGAGCCCATCACAAGGCTCCTTCTATGTGGGATGGGGTGGAAGAGAGAATGAGGAGAAGATTAGCTCTTTGGAAAAGACAATATATTTCCAAAGGCGGGAACTTATAAAAAAAAATATATATATATATATATATATATATATTTCCAAAGGCGGGAGAATCACCCTCATTAAGAGCACGATGGCTAGCATGCCTCTTTATCAACAGTACCCCTTTCGAATGCCCAAGATTGTTGCAAGAAGACTAGAAAAATTACAAAGAGACTTCCTTTGGGGAGGGGGAAATTTGAAGAGGAAAGTCCACTTAATCAAGTGGGAGGTGGTGTGTGCTCAAAAGGAGAAGGGTGGTCTAGGCATAAGGAAGCTTGATCTTTTGAACAAGGCCTTGCTTGGTAAATGGATATGGAGATTTGCCCACAAAAAGGACAATCTTTGGAAGAAGGTGATTTTGGTGAAGTTTGGCCAAGAGGGTTTTGGGTGGAAGACTGATGAGGCTAGTGGGACGTTTTGAGTGGGGGTTTGGAAGGAGATTTTGAAGGAGGCAAACTGGTGTTGGGAAAATATAGAGTTTAAAGCGGGTAAAGGGACTAAAGTCAATTTCTGGACTGATCGTTGGTGTGGCAACGCAGCACTGTCCCAAAGCTTTCCCCAGTTATACGCCTTGGTGGTCCATAGGAATGCAATGGTGAATGAAGTGTGGGACTCGAATTATGGTTAGGGAGGTTGGAACCTAATATTCTCTAGAGGCTTTAATGATTGGGAGTTAGATTTGATAGGAGACTTGCTTACTATCTTGAGGGACTACAGGATATCTTTAGAGGAGGATTCAGTTATTTGGAAGGGTGGGGGAAATGGAAAATTTGGGGTTAAGGAAGCTTATAACTTGCTGATTGCTCCCAACGAAATTGCCTTCCCGAAAAAGTGCATTTGGGTGGATAAAGTCCTAACCAAAGCTGCCTTTTTTGCTTGGGAGGCCACGTGGGGGAAGATTCTTACCCTAGATAGGCTTCAAAAACGAGGGTGGCAGCTCCCTAATCGCTATTTTTTATGTGCTTGTGAAGAAGAAACTGTAAATCATATTCTTTTACACTGTATAGTGGTCAGAGTCCTCTAGGAGATCGTCTTGCCTTGTTTGGTATTTAGTGGGTGTTCCCAGAAACAGTTAAAGAGATGTTATTTAGTTGGAGGAGCCCTTTTGTGGGGAAAAAAATGAAAAAGATTTGGAATTTCATTCCGTTGTGTATTTTTTGGATAGAAGGAAATGAATAGATTAGCTTCTAGGGGGGGGGGGGGGGGGGGGGGGGGTGGTTCCTTAGCTATATAGAAACTCAAAAATTCTTTTGTATGTAACTTGTGGAGTTGGGCTAGGGTGTATATTGGAGAGGAGTCCTCTTCACTTATAGGATTTTTGGAGTGGTTAGCATCCACTTTACAGCAAGCGAATACTCTAAATTGGACCACTCCTTAAGGAGAACACACCGCTAACCAATTTAGTTGTAACACATTAAGTGGGGTCCCCTTAAAGGCCTTGGAAAAGAAAGTGTTGTTTTCTCTTTTTGCTCTTTGAGGTTTAGGCTACCGTGTATACTCCCCATATACTTTGTGGCTTTTTGCCTTTTGATGATATATTTCGTGCTTATTTATCAAAAAAAAAAAAAAAAAAAAGACATGCTCTGGTAAAATACTGGATAGGTAGTATAGGAAAAAGAAAGAGTTAGAATTGGGTTGGAGAATAAATGGAAGTGAAATAAGAAGAAAAGTAGGAAATAATGTAAGAGGAAAAATAGGCAGCAATCAACGAATCTTCAAATCTGCTTTATTATTCACCAAGAGTGACCTTTATATACACAGTCTACAACACATCTAGCAAAAACAAACAGCTAAAATTTTAAATTGATACAAACAACATGGTAAATTTGAAACATGAATAAATCCTCATAATTGTTAAATGAAAACATAACTATAAAATCCTAATTAAAAGATACATCCCTTATACCTATGCCTGTGATAAGTTTGAAAAGGTGTAATTGGCATGTATGCTCTGCGTCACCCCTCTAGTTTTTGTGCAGCTACTCCACCAATTACGCGATCCCTTTTTCCTTCTCGAAAACTGACCATAAGAAGTCATTTTGAATTCTCTCACATCATGACAAACTTAATAGGAATCTCAAAAATGGTGAAGGCAATGTGTGGGGATTTAAGCAATAGGTGATGAAATAGGAGATTGTCCCTCTTAAAGATAGAAAAGTCTTCTTTCATCTGTCAAGTCCCCTCAAAATTTGTCCTATAATTGGGCCTTAGAAGTAAGGTGCCTTGGGATTCCCTTCTAAGTAAGGTTAACCACTAAACCTACACTCAATGGAGGAGGTGAGCCTCCAAATATGCTTGTGTTATGACACCAGCAAGGATGCTTTCTCAAGAATCTTCCAAGTAATGCTAGCTTCTCATTTTAATAAAGATGGATGTGAATGTGCATGTATAATTGGTGTGAAAGTGTACCTAATTGTAAACCTAAGGTAATCACCCAAGTGGAGGATGAATTGATTGAAAGATACTTTTTCAAATTTTATCAACATTGCAAGCCTATATGCAATAATAATGATATAAAGCAATAATCAATGATGTGAGCAAACAAATAATAAAGAGATAAGGGAAGAAGAAACAAACTTTGATTTACGTGGTTTGACAGCACCTTAGCTGCATCCACTGTCCTAAAGCTTTAATCCAAGCCTTTAGGTTGCTCCATTATGCAAGGATCCTTCAAACCAAGGGCTACAATATACAATTGGTTTCTAGGTACCAACAAATCTTCACAATTTCTTTCAAATGATCTTCCCTCACTAAGAACCACTCTTTTAGGGGAAAAATAATCCTTTGATCAAAAGGAGTATAAAGAGCTAGCTAGGCAAGTGAGAATACAGTGTGGAAATTAGCTAGACTTAATTGTGCAATCAATGGGGTTGCAAGTTAGGAATAATTGTATTAAGGATGTATTGGAAGCTCAAATTCAGTCTCTAGAATGTTTTGCAAGTGGTAGGTTGTTTCTAAATGAAGTTTGGGGGCTTTAAATATGAGATTTTTGGAAAAAATAGTTTTTAGATGTAGTCTTCCCCTCTACTAGTTGACTATCCAGTCTATCACTTGACTACCCATTAGCATTTGACGCATATCAGGTGAACCTTGAGAGACAACCAGTTAACTCAACCAGTTGCACAACCTATTGACCAGTTACTGAACCAGTTGCACGACCTATTGATTAGTTTCTTAGTCTGTAGACACTTCTAACATGCCACAAAACAAGGGTTCTACCCAAATGGAACTAGATGACTAGCCGGTCAACTGCCTGAGCTAGAGAACCAGAGTTTTGTGCATTTTTGCAAGCTTCTGAGTTGATTTAAACTTCGGCTAAGTCATTCAAATTTGAAAAACCCTTCTTAACTTTTGAGAATACACTGGAAAAGTTTAGTCCTGAATGAGCGTAGCTCATTTTAAGAAAATATTTTTCGATTTTCACACGTTTGAGCTTTATTTTGAAAACCTTAGACTGATCAATTTTTTTCAGGCCAGAAGTTTGATCTCAATAGGTCAAATTTTTATGGAGTATGGTCCTCACACAATTGCACTTATCTAACTTTAGATAAGATCCTAAGTACTAGTGTTCTTGAGGACTTCTCTTGGATTGAATTTTGGACGTTCCATGCATGTCTTCTTCTTGAAGCTCCCAATTTATATTAGAAATTTATAACCTGGGTCAATAAACTTCAAGAAAAGATTAGGTGTTAATCCTTTGTTTTGTTATCATCAAAATCAGTCTTGAGAAATTCAATTTGGACTTGTGTTTCTTTTAAGCATCTTAAGATGAGATCATTAGCATCTTATGGCTTATGTTTCCTCTTTCCATATTTTTTTGGTTGTAGAAATGATGCTTTCACATTGCCCAATATCATTTTTAATGTGACACTGTGATTCTGACCTATTAACTTATGTGAAGACATCATTGCTTATAATGCTTATTGAATTCAATCCCATTCCCATTTATGTAAGGATCACTGTAGTATCCTAGCTTACTTTTTACTCGCTGGTGCAGCACTTCCACTGTGCAAAAGTCTCCTGTGGATGGTGATGGCACTCTGTTAAGGTTTGCATCTATTGCCTTTCCATCTGTGGTCCCTTGTGAACCATGTTTTGATTTCTTATGTGGTTGCATTACTCCTATATTTCCAGCTTGTTTGAATTAGTTTTTTTTAATTTAGTGCTTCTTGTAAACTTCTTGTACTCTAATTTCAGGACTAAAGAGAAGGTGTTTCTTTCTATTAGTTAGAGATGTTTTGGCTTTTTATTACCTTATTTTGGTTACTACAATGGCGAAAATGTGATTGGAGTTAATGCTGATGTTAAAACTAAACTGAGCCTGGTTATGGAGCATCAACTAACCTCAAGATTGAACCAATACATTCAACCCTAACCTAACCCGTTGTTGAATGTTTTGGATGCTTGTGGTGGGGTTTCATTAAACCAGGTCAAGCAGTTCTTATTCTGATTTTACCTTGATATGTACATGATGTATGAATTCACAAAAAACATGTATATATTTATAATTTATGGATATAACATGACCTTAAACCAGTTATTTGACCTGAAACAAAACACATGTCAGAAAACCAAATCTGAAAATCAAATCAAGGTCAAGCTAGGTGGTTGATCTAATTGAGCACCGGCATGAAGCCAGAAAACTGATCTAAATCCAATCAGGGTCTGCGCATCAGGTTGGGTTCATATTATTCAGTTATTATTTGGACCAACCCAGCTTGCAGCCCAAGTTAATTTAATCCCAAATTTTCTTCTCCTATGTAATTCACTGATGGTGAAAAGCTTATCAGGCCTGCATCTTTACTGATGGTCCCCAGAGTTCAAGATGGTTCTTCAAAGCTCAAGGTCAGTTTTTGAAATATATAAGTAAATACCTCTTCATATCAAAGCTGTGTTTTGACTTTGATTGCCATTTTGCAGTTGCAAATCAGTGTCCGTAATTTCTCATCTGCAGGTATAGATCTTAGCTATTTTGAGTTTATGTATCTTGTCTTTGTATCTCTTAGATTCTTACAGTTTTGGTCATAAGAAGCCCTGTAGTGATCTCTTGTGTGGGTTCTGCATTCAGTAGCTGTCTACTAAGCTGCAGGCTTGATGAACACAACCATGCAACCTTCAATAAGAAAACAAGAGATTGAGTAACTTTCCAATTTTATTTGTATTTACCAGTACCCTACCGACACTCTTCAGGGATCTTTATCAGGTCAATTAATCATAACATATTAGGACCCTTGCCTGTTTCTAATAGACTGGCAGGGTAAAAGAATGTCAATAACTGAAATAAATTTATGAATTGCTAGTTATGTTATCTGTAAGTTGTTCCTTCCTTTTATGTATTAATAAGAGTGCACATTGGGCAAGGACCGACATAACCCAAATCCTACTCATGCTAGGGCTTAGGTTCTAGGCAGTCACCAACTCAGAAGAAACTATAGAAGTTTAATTTCATTGTATACCTTCCTGTTGTGGTAGTGGTTCCTTGATTAGATAAAATGTACCCTCTTTAAAATCCTTAAGCTATATTTGTGCCATGCCAATTAAGAGACCGTTTCGGTTTGGGAAGAAGTGTCCTTGGTGGATTTTTCTAGAGAGCAATTATTAAAAATTTTCTGTTAAAACTAGGAGAAAATAAAAGTTATTATAGCAAGTTATTGTAGCAGTTCTTTTCAGCCAACTGGAATGGGTTACTATCACCACTACTGTAACAGTGAATGATTAGGGTTTCTTTTTAGTCTTTTTGAGTTCCTTTCTAAGGTTTAACTCAGTTAGGATTGGTTGTTATTTGTTTTTCTGGTCTATAGAAAGGGCTGCAGTCATCTGATTGAATTAATACTTATCGAAATGAGAATTTACAGTTCCTAAGGACTTGTTTTGAAGGCAAGAGATCCTGGATCTCTCTCTCTCTCTCACTAAATCCTTTTTTTCCTCCTTTTTTTCTGGTTTTCTTTTAATTTCCTTGCTATTATATACATTATTGTTGTGTTTCTATGTGTTTTTCATGTTTTGAGTTTCAACTAGAGTTAGTGATAAATGCATTTTTCATGTATACTTTGTGATGCATGTCAGGGTATCCGTGTTCTGGCTCTTATCGTTGAACTTTTGTGTTACTGCAGAGCTTCCTTCGCATATGGTCCTTGGAATGCCAGCTTTATCACCTACAATGGTAAGATATATGGGGAAGGAATTAATTTTGAAACATTTGTTGTTTTTTTTGTGGTTGGATTTTCTCTTTTTTGCACAAAAGCTAGGTTGCATTCTTGTGTGCTCTTGTGCAGACTCAAGGTAACATTGCAAAATGGAGGAAGAAAGAAGGAGATAAGGTCAGTTATATTCAAAAAGTTGATATGATGTGAGAGTTTAAAGCTTCTTAAGTTCCAATTTGATAAAATTATAAATAATGACAGTAAGAAATTTTCACTTGATGAGACCATTTGTTGATTTCATCTATGAATTTGGTGATTTGATCTAACAGATTGAGCCGGGTGATGTTCTATGCGAAATAGAGACAGACAAAGCTACCCTTGAGTTTGAAAGTCTTGAAGAGGGGTAATTCTGTTTTCTTTTCCTAAAAACAAGCTGATTCTATATATTTTGTGTAGTAATAGAATGTAATATTGAGATTAACTATTATAGTCATATATTGTCTTCTACTCTTCATTCCCACAAATCTTTTGATTGGCATAAAAAAGAATGTTTCCATGGGCATTCTCTTTCTCTCTATATTTTATTTTCAGCACGTGGAAATTGAAATGTTATGAACTTCATTTTTTTTGTTACACTTAGAATCTGATTTCTCTTTCTATCTTTTTGTTTTCACATGTCAGCACATGTAGTTTCATGGCTTTCACATTGAATATGATATTCAGTTTTCTAAACAAAATCTGTATTTCATCAGCTGCATCATGGCTGGATAGTGCATATAAATAGTTGAGTGAAAATTTAAACATGTGCTTCAATCCTTTGGCCCTGGTGTTTTGCAAACATTTTATGCAGGTTTCTGGCTAAGATACTAGTAGCTGAAGGTTCAAAGGATGTGCCTGTGGGACAACCTATTGCAATAACGGTAAATTGAGATAATCCTCAAACGTTTATTAATTTTTTGTACTTAAATAGAATACCATGTGCATCCAGCCAGACAAGGAATACGATAAGCATTTACTTTTGTTTCGGGTTTTCTAAGAACAAAAACTGTTCTATGATGTTCAGAGAATTCAGCATCTTGTTTAAGTATGCCCTTTTAGTGAAGTTCTTTGCCTTTTTTTCCCATTCCGTTATTAGTCTATTAGGCTTTGTAAGTAATTTCTGTTAGAGTAATAGCTTTTCAATATAACAGATAGCTTTTGAACATTGACTTCAGTTGTGTTGTAAACATAACTGTTGATATGTTATACAGTTTTTTTATGCTTGCTCGATCTTTGCAATCAAGTATTAATCATTCTGAGTATCTATTGTTGTGAAAAATATATTCAACCATTCACAAGGTGGAGGATGCAGAGGATATCCAAAAAGTCCCTGCTAGTGTTGCTGGAGGATCAGGGGTTGAAGAGAAAAAATCAAAACATGAAAATGCTGGAAATGAAGACAAGCAACAGGAAACAAGTTCTACAATTAACACAGCAGAACTTCCTCCTCATATTGTTCTTGGAATGCCAGCATTGTCCCCAACTATGGTAAGAAAGTTTGAATACAGATTGTAATACTTCTGGCTCAGCTTGTCATGCTAAATTTAGAAGCTTAAAGTTTTATTTATTTGTGTATTCATTTTCAGAACCAGGGTAACATTGCTAAGTGGAGGAAAAAGGAAGGAGATAAGGTTGGTTATGCTTAATTAAAGGTTATTGAATTTCAAGTAATATTTTTTTTCCTGTTTGGAAAATACTTGTTTATCTATTCAGCCTTTGCTGTTCTCTTGATCATTTACTTGATCTAACAGATAGAAGTGGGTGATGTGATATGTGAGATAGAGACAGATAAAGCCACACTTGAATTTGAAAGTCTTGAAGAGGGGTAATGTTCTTTGACAATGCCTTATAATACTCTATTGCTTTACACATAAAAAAAGAAAAAAAGAAAAAAAAAAAATTCTTTGACAATGCCATAGAACTCCTTTTCCTCCATATAATATGTCTTGAACTTCAATTATGGAGCTAATCATATAATCTTGATGCAAGTTTGTTTAGGAACTTAAAAAAATTTTAATCATTATTTTGGAACATAAGTGAATAGAATTTTAACCAATGATGCATTTTTAAGCCCTTCTTGAGATACTTGTCTTTATTTTCTGTTGGAATGTTGGCTGCAGGTACTTGGCTAAGATAGTAGCACCTGAAGGTTCTAAGGATGTGGCTGTGGGACAACCCATTGCAATAACAGTGAGTTGGAATAATGCTAGTCACTTGTTTGTGTATGACTTATTTTTACCTTAGCTGCAACTTATTGCCAATCAATTTTACAGTAAGCACTAGGTACTTGTTATCGGTTCTTCCAACATGATTTTGATTAATGCAAATCTTATGCATCATACTAGTCTGTAATTTCTAGTGCAGCTATAGCCAGTCAAGGCATATGGAGCACTAATATCTGCTTTTTTGCAAGGTTGAGGATCCAGATGACATTGAAATTGTAAAGGCCAGTGTTAGTAGTGGTTCAGATATCAAGAAGGAAAAGCCACAACAGCAAGAATCTAGAAATGAAGTTAGAGCAGAGAAATCCAGTTTTACTAGGATTAGTCCGTCTGCAAAGTTGCTAATTGCAGAATTTGGATTGGATGCATCAACACTGAAGGCATCAGGTCCTCGAGGTACTCTGCTGAAAGGGGATGTTTTAGCTGCAATAAAGGCAGGAATAGGATCTTCAAGTTCTTCCTCAAAGGATAAGATGCCTCCACCTCCAGTTCACTCTCAAGCTTCTCCCTCAGCATCACCAGAAAGGTCTCATTTACAGCAATCAGAATCATTTGAAGATATGCCCAATAGCCAAATACGCAAGGTAAGTTTCATTTAACTTGGAAACAGCATTTGGCCAATATTTGTAATGTGCATGACTTCCGTCTATATTTGTTTTGTGGATTCTTAAATAGGTAGTGATATCACTGACATGTTAATAGGATTTTAAGCTTTTTTAGATTATGCCCCTCATATCTACCTATTCAAATCAAGTCAAATAAGGCATTTGAGGAAGAATAGTAATTGCACCAGTAACAGTTATTTATATTAAAGCCTCTACAAGGACAGGAAGGCTTTGAGGATGTGAGGGTGGATGTGGTGCCCTGCATTGACAAAAGTTATGAACCTGGATTTATAATTGAATTATGGGAGGTTTTATGTGTCCATTTCAAGTAACTGGGACAGCATTTTCTCCATGTGGGTGGAAGATCTAGATTAGATCCCTTTTTGTCTATTATATAAATATTTGTCATGCCTCTCTTTTATAAATAAGGGCTTTAACATAGAGCTCCTTTTTACTGAAGTTGCGTTTAAATTGAGCCATCAGATGTTGTTTTGCAGGTGATAGCAGCAAGGTTGTTGGAATCAAAACAAAATACTCCACATTTATATTTATCCTCAGGTTTAAGAATACTATACACTTTTCTATATTTGTTACTATTAACTAAGCTATAGTCTGAAAGATTTGATTGCTTCTACAGATGTTATACTGGATCCCCTTCTTTCCTTTAGAAAGGAGCTTAAAGGTATAAAATATAATCTTTTATCTTGTTACTTTGGTTTCTTATGCATTCTTGTAATTGGAGGATTATTCATCCTTCTGTCTTTTCTCAATTACAGAGAAGCATGATGTTAAAGTCTCAGTGAATGATATTGTTATCAAAGCTGTAGCAATGGCACTTAAAAATGTACCAGAAGCAAATGGTAATACATTTCTCAAGTATTTATGCACTGTTCCAATGGAGCTGTCTTGAATAGATAATTCAGAGGCATGAAATTGCATGTTTGTGGTTGGAGTTAATTATAATTAGAGATGAATTTGTTTTTATTTGTTTTTCCTAGTTCACATGTCTCTTTCACTTAGTTGATGTTTGATGCTGCATTAAGACATATTTTCATATTAAACACAAAAATGGATATTAGTTGAACTTGTTTACTGCTGTAGGTTTGTTGCACATACTCTGTTCTGCCAAAACCTACATAGACCTAAGTTTTGTTTAACTGTTGAGTAGAGGTTGTTGAAACTTGCAAGAATTTTTTTTCCCACTAATCCCCAATCTTCAACTGAAGAAATCAGGAAGACATACATCATGTTTTAACTACTAATACTAGTTCTAATGCTATTGCACATGTTATTTCTAATTTGCTAGCAAGTCTTGTTTGCTTGGTATTAACATCTTTTGTAACAACTTCTGACTTCCTAAGACCTTATTGAACTTTTCTAATCATTTAGTTAATAAATTTATCTTATATTTTCTACATAGAAATCAATTTGATTTTATATATAAGAATTGATGTTAAACCCAGAAAGGGTTTTTGTAAACCAATAATTGAGATGATGTTCGTGATTGGTGCCGATGGTAACCACCAAATATTGATGTTTACCAGCAGAAGTTTAAAAGTCATCAATCAAGATTACATTGGTGGTTGATGCTGATGATAACCACCAAGTATTGATGTTCAACAGAAAAAGTTTTTGAAATACATCAATATAGATTACATCAATAGTTGTTCTATTGATTGGCTTATTTTTTCTACAAGCCCTCTTCTGAACAATGTTTGAATTCTTTCAATCTGAAGTACTTTGATTTGTCAACTTTTTCTTGCACTCAAGTTCTGTGATGGGCTTCATATGCATATTATTTGTGTTTCATATTGTGTTGAACTGATGAAATGAAGGAAAGTGGTATTACTAACTGCAATATTGGAATACTTTATATTCTTACTGCCAACTGATTTTTGGAGTGCATGGATACTTGCATCAGTCCTACAACATTTCATTTTGATTTTTTACACCAACTAAGTTCTGATATCTATATATCTGATGCCAAATTTTGTTGTGGCAATGTATTGCAGCTTACTGGAATGCCGAGAAAGGAGAAGTCATTTTATGTGATTCCGTTGACATATCAATTGCAGTTGCTACAGAGAAGGTATTCTGCCACTAGCTTGTTCCTTAACCTTCATTTGGATCTCAGGAAACAATAGGGAAAGGGAAAAAAAAATAGGGAGAAATCTCAAATTCTCTTGTTTCCTAATATTATCTGAGTTACAGGGCTTGATGACTCCAATTGTGAGGAATGCTGATCAGAAGACCATATCATCAATCTCTATAGAGGTATTTCATAAGTTGAACTTACACTTTCACATTCTCTTTTTTTAGCTTGAAAAATAATTAATAAATCCTGGAAATTTGTTTGCAATAGAAACTTGAATCTACAATTTATTTTTTTTCCTAAAGAGTGTTATTTTTTTTTTTTTTTTTTAAATATTCATTCATTAAATGGTAAATACAAAGAAGGATGAACAATGCTTCCAAGATGTACAATTGTTGATAAAAAGTAAACATGTATGCTGCTCCATAAAAACTAAAACCATCTACACGGGCAGAAGGCCGAAAAAGCAATATACAGACACTGTCAAAGCTTAATACATGCAGGGGGGATTGTCTCAACAAAGGAAATCGAGTGCTTTGCTGCTTGCTTGGCTAACTGCTCTGCAACTTGATTAACTGAACAAGGCACCTGAGAGAAGGAGCAAATCCCACGTAACTAGCCACATCTAGAATTTTGTGGATTCAGTTGCTGAACCTCTATGAGACTATCTCCCTATTAGATGCCCAAGATATTACAATAATAGAATCTCCCTCTACTATTAGATTAGATAGGCACAAAAGTTTTATCCTGCAGCAAGCCCTCCAATAATGCTAGGAGTTCTGAAGTTACTCTTTTTAGACTAAACAACAGTACATTCATCAAAATTGTCTCTATGTTAGAACATATGCAGTAGTGGTCAGCAGTATTAATCTCAAATCCTTACTTTTTGTGCATTGATTAATGCTATGAGTTTTGTTGAACTGAGTGAGAATGAAATCTGCAACAAGCTAAATGAAAGTCAATCAATCTAGCTCCAATATCCTTTCAGTTACTTATCAATTCTCAATTAATTCTTTGGGGAATAATTTTTCTTGTTTCATGGATTTCTAGTTAATTAATTTTTGTACCTCAGGTTAAAGAATTAGCTGAAAAGGCACGAGCAGGGAAGCTTAAACCCAATGAATTTCAAGGAGGAACTTTCAGGTGAATGTGTCTTATAATTCCAGTATGATACTATTACTTGTGTCTTTTGTTAAAAGCAGCCATCATAATTTTTTTTTTAATCTTATACAGCATTTCAAACCTGGGAATGTTTCCTGTTGATCACTTCTGTGCAATTATAAACCCTCCACAGGTACTTTCTCTCTCTCTTCCTAATTAAGGACTCAGACGAAACTAATATTATGCTAAGTTGTCATTATTGAGTTTTTGTATCTCTCTTGTTTAATGCTGTTATCTTGCAGTCTGGTATTCTTGCTGTTGGTAGAGGCAACAAGGTTGTTGAACCAGTGGTTGGAAGCGATGGTTAGATATTGTTGCTTATATCCTATTCTACCATACACTTGATGCATTTTTAGTTAGTTGTATGATTTGGATTTACTTTCTTCTCAGGACTTGAGAAGCCTGCAGTTGTCACAAAAATGAACTTAACATTGTCTGCTGATCATCGTGTTTTTGATGGCAAAGTTGGAGGTATGTAATGGTGTAAAATTTGTTTATTTTCTAAATGAGGAGGTTTCCTAGCTATGCTGGATACAAATCCTGGATAGCCATTTGCTATCCAAATCATGCTTCATGCTCTATAATTTAGTAGGATATTCATGCATGATCAGTGTGCCATTAATGTTGTACAAAATACAAACAATCATGGAGGGGTCTGACTCCTCCCAGGTTCAATCTCCCTTGGTTTTCGAAGGTCATGAGTGTAACCAACTCCAAAATCCCAAATCTTGCATGGGGGTCATGACTGAAAGGCAAAAGAGATGGGCACTAAAATGCCCATCTTTGATGAAAAAGATGGATGTTGTCTCCCTGCATTAATACTGTGTCAAAACAGAGAGAATGAGGGTTCCTTTTCTCTGTTTCCTTAGTACATGCACCTGCATCTACAGTGTCATCGGTTATCCAAGTTTCTGCTATTTAAGCAGCTCGGAGTCTTGGACTATAGCATTGAAGGATGTGAATAACAGAAGTTTTAACCTTACACTTTTTTGGTTCCTTTCATTTTGATGTTAATCCTGTGTTATTTCACAGGTGCATTCCTTTCAGCTTTGCGCTCAAACTTCAGTGATATTCGAAGACTTCTGTTGTAAACATGAGCACTTAAATGTTGTTATTAAAGACTTGTTCTGTAATAACACGAGGAAAGCCCTCGGAATTAATAGATGGAGTTTCCTAGAGAGCAACCATAGCAGGTGATTGTCTTCCAAATTGTATTTGGAAATTTTCCTAGCATCCAGCAATTTTGTTCCTGGGATACATGGCTTTAACATTTTGCATTTCTAGTACCATCTCAAATTATTGATTCATTGGATTCAACTTGTTTGAAGAGAGTCAAATAGTCTGTTTAGGTATCAATTGATATGAGATTTTGTATGGTGTACTTAGGTTTATGTGTTCCAAAGTTGTGCTGCTGTTGTCCTTTATCATACTAATAATGTAAAAGGCAAGCTCTGGGTAAATACCCATTAATTTATTAATAAATTGCTTCCTGGCTTAATGTTATTCCAGTTTTAATTTGTTCCATTCCTGGTGTTGTTGCTCCTTACCCTGTGCTTCTAATTAGCTGGTATAACTTGAATACAGATCAAACACCTTTTGGTTTTGTTTAGTTCCTGGAAAGTACTAAGAAAAATGTCAAGAAAAATTATCTTCTCATGTTTTGTTTTATTATAAAAAATATTTTTAAAAAATGATTAAAAGAAATTAAAATAAATATATTTTTAAATTATTTAATTTTTATATAAAATTAAAATAAGTTTAAAGTTATTTATAAAAAATAATTTATTAATTTTAAATATAATTTTTAAAATTTTTAATCTTATATTTTGAATTTTCTTTCAAATTTTCTACAATTCAAATATAAACTATAAGATTATGATAAAAGGGTGTTGCTATCATGAAGAGACTAGGATGTCTCGACAACGGGTGTGACCTGTTCAACAATTTGCAGCTCGTGCTGGAATTCCATGCCCACCTCGACTATAGGTGGAGGGAGAAGCAGTACTCCTTTTGGTGCTTGGACAAGCCAGGGCTGTCAACTCAAGATAAGCTTTTCACATGTAAATGTAATGTAATGCAAGGAAATTAACACTGTCCATTGGAAAAGTCCATATTTCAGGCTGAAGAAGAATATGTGTTATGTTTGTCTTTCTTATACTTAAATATAATTTAATTTAATTCTAAATACAACTTAATAATATTAAGTAGTTTCTTTTTTTATTATTTTATTTCTATTAAGCATTAACTATTAATAGGGTGAGATGGTGTTGAGATTTTATTTTAATTGTTTCAAAAATCTATTTTTAGCATTCAATAAAAAAACTAAATATTTTGATTTTTTTCTATTTAATAAAAAAAAGAAATATGTAAAAAAAAAAATTAAAAATAAATCATCAAAATCTGAAAGCAAATTAGATTCAACATTAAGTTAAAAAAAAAATAAACACCACCATAGTATAAGAATCAATGACACTTTTTTAAGATATCAACTTAGTCGGAATTTGGTAAATCAACTTAATAGATTAATATTACTTAATGATAATTTAAGTTATTAAGTAGATTAAACATATTTGATCAAATAACTTAATATCATAACTTAAAGTAAAATAAACTTGAAGTATTAAGTCAAAATGGTTAACATATATACTCTTAATTTTAAATCTATTTTACCCTATTTGGTTGAACAGTCAATGGCACAAAATGATCGTACATTAGAATATGAGTGAATGGTAGATAGATCTTAATTTGATTAATAAAAGCATAACCAAAAATCCTAATCAAAAGATAAGATTTTGTCCCTGAGATACATGGACTTCAACATTTTGCCTTTCTAGTGTCATCTCAAGTTGCTTGAGTTATTTATTGATTCATTGGATTCAACTTGATTCATTGGATTCAACTTATTTGAAGATGAAATTTTAATCCTGTTGTTAGGTTTATCTGTTGGTTTTTATCATACTAATGATGTAAAAGGAAAGCATTGGGGTAAATACCCACAAATTTATCAATAAATTGCTTCTTGGGGTAATGTAATTACATATTTTGATTTGTTTCTAGTTAGTTGCTAAAATTTGGTGTAGATCAAACACCCCATAGGAAGATTCTACTAACAAAAGAAACCGTCCTCAATATAGAGGTGACAATTCATGTTTGTAGCTCTAGTTCATGTCAGATCAACATGACATGGAGCAGCCCAACGTAGTGATCCCCAATTAGTAGCCTTGATCGAGGTTGCCCATGATGGAGGTGGCACCGACTTTAGCATGAATGACAAGGGCATCTTTTGATATAGACCACACTTTTGTGTGCCCGAAGTAGAGGATTTAAGAAAAGAGCTTCTTGAGGATGCTTACTATTCTTGATACATTGTTCACCAAAGAGGAGCAAAGATGTATCATGACTTGAGAAAATATTTTTGGTATATAGAAATGTAGCAGTCACCTCAAGAGATTTAATTATCAAGTCTATTCTTGATAGATGCTATTTCTAAAGTTAAGGTGATCACACCTTACCCATAAAACTATCCTCAATTGTTCTCTTCCTACTCTAATTGCATGTGATGACAATGAAGAGATTTTAGGATTGAAGGTCTATTTAGCAAAAAAAATTGAAATCAAAGACCTTGAAAGTCTAAGATACTTTTTGGGAATTAAAGTGGCTAGATTTCAATAGGAAAATTTTATCTTTCAACAGAAATACACTCAAGATCTTCAAGAAATGGGTATGACATGCAACAAACCCATTAACACTCCAATAGAGGTAAATCATCAATTAGAAGAAAAACAAGAGAAGGAAGACCAAGTCGATTGAGGTATTTATTAGAGAATGATTGGAAAGCTTACCTACCATTACACACAAGACTAGATATAACTTATGTTATGAGTGTGGTAAGACATTTTATGCATGCTCCTCTTAAACCACATTTCGAAGTTATTTACAGAATTGTTAGATACTTGAAAGGAACTCTAAGCAAAGGCCCCTTGTTTCATGAAGGGTGGTGAACTCAGTGAAAAGCTTATACAAATGTTGATTGAGCTACCTTCATGACAGCTAGAAGAGCAACTACCAAGTAATACACCTTCTTGTGAGTGAATTTAGTTACTTGGAGAAGCAAGAAACAACTAGTGGTGGCTCGTTCCAGTGCAAAGATAGAGTTCAAGGCAATGACATAGAGGATATGTGAACTACTTTAGTTGAAAATAATACTCTTAGATTTGCAAGTGAGTAAAAAGCCCAATGATAGTTTATTGTGACAATAAAGCTGCTATAAACATAGGGCACAACCAGATTCAACATATCCGACCAAGCACATGCAAATTGATAAGACATTTTATAAAAGAAAAGCTTAACTCTCAACAAGTCTATACTCTATATGTTTCATCCTCCAACTAACTTGTAGATGTGCTTACAAAATAATTTCCAATGCCAACTTTCAACGGATTGTGAGTAAGCTTGGAATGCAAATATCTTTGCATCAATTGGAGGGGAGTGTTCAAATGGGCAATTATTCTCAATAAATTAGCTGTATATTTTTTATTGTGTTATTACCCTTGATTGATATCTTCTATATATAGGAGGTTAGGATATTTTCCTAGTTTAACGCTCTATAGGTTAACGGTTAATTAGTGTATTCTATACATTTTATAATTTTTTTTTTCCCAAAAAATGTGTCAATTTAGCATAATTCTTTCACAAATTCACAAGATTTACCTTACAATTGTTAGTACATGAAACAAATTTGATTTCATTTGCAAGCATGGATGCTTAACAAACAAAAGTTTCTGAAAACCACTAATAGAGATGACATTGGTGATTGTCATGATGTTTAACAGCAAAAGTTTTTTGAAAGACATCAATGGAGATAATATTGGTGGTTGATGACGGTAACCAGCAAGTATTGATGTTTAACAGCAGAAGTTTTTGAAAGACGTCAATGGAGATCGATTGGGTTTTATCTTCCACTAGCACTCCTCTGAGCAATGGTTGAATTCTTTCATTCTGAAAGAACTCTTATTTATCAAAATTTTACTGCATCGAAGTTCTGTAATGGTCCAACACTGTTTCAGTTATTGATCAATTATCAATTGATTCTTATGGGGATTAAATTTTTCATTTTCCATCCATTTGTAGTTAATTTATTTTTGTTCCTAAGGTTAAAGATTGTGCCATTAAATGCTGTACAAAATACAAACATTCCTGTCTCTGAGGTTGATGTAAAATAAGGTTTTCGGTTTACCTTATTTTAGGATTAGCATAATCTTTCTTTTAAAAAAAGTTCGAAACAATTGTCAATTTGTCATCGAGGACCCATGTGTTTCTGAAAACAAGCAAAGCATGTCAAGAATTTTTCTCCCTGAGAATATAACTACAGATGAAGCAGACGTGCATAAGTGCTGCATGTACTTTGTGGTGGTCCTGCCACATTCTTTCAGGCAAACTAGTTGGGGAATGGAAGAACCTAAGAAACAATTTATTCTGCTCAATAAAAAAAGGAAGATGGATGTTGCTATCAAAACTGAATTACTTTTTATCATTCTGGGTTGCTTCTTTGACAGCAAGAGGTTCATACCATTGAGGGCCAAACCCTGCAGCTTTCCTTGCCTCCTCATTGAAAGGAGGCTTCAATGGCCCCCTGAAGTGTGTCCTCACTGTTGCATGAAACTTCTGAATCACATATTTCTCGTCCTCTACAATTGTAGTTTCTCTTTCTGTGGCTTCATTTTCTAGAGATATCAAGCTGCATGGATCCGTGATTGGATTTCTAGACCTCAGACAAAGGTACTTAAACCATTTTACTCCTGCAGCACAATGGGTTATCTCTTCTGGGTAAACCACCCTCTCCAATAAATCTGCAGTCTTATTGTCACCTCCATTGCGAAAACGAGATATGGTTGTGGGTAGCACATCAAGTCCTCTGGCCTGTTTTATAACCCAATTGTGTTGTCAAAACAACATTTATAGATTGAAAAAAAAAAAAGAAAACTAATGAATTGTTCAGACAATGCATGGGAATTGAATCATCAATTTCATTTTCCTAAGCCTATATAAGAGGAAAAGAAAAATCCAGGATCTAGGGTGATTTTAAGGTCATTTTCATAGATGTTTAAAAAGTAAAAATGTCATTGTGTCACGAAATCATAAAAGCCCCTACACTAATTTCTAGCTATTGCTCTTTTTTTTAAGCAGCTCCATTCTAGATGATGAATGTATCATATACAGAGTGGAAACAATTCAGTTTCCATTTGACATTCAGAGTCACCCTATAGAGATCGTTCCATATTGTTTTGCATACAGCTTTTGTTGTTCATAACATTTTAAATGGGTTTACGTCCTGGCATTAATAGAATAGATGACAGAGCACTAGGCTCCCACACAACCTATTGCAGCTTAAGCTGCTAACAGGCCTTGAGGCATCGAATCCTATAACCCTGGGTATTTTCCCTAAGATTTGAATAATTATCACCATTCCGTGAGATAGATTGTAGATCTTCCTGATAACTCGAAGTCATAATTTTATGCTTCAAACATCATTGGAAACAACATGGAATGATTTCTACTCCATATAATTCATCTAAGCAAAAACAAGAGAGATTTCTATAATTTATCTTACCTCATGGACGCAGTGCTCAACTGCCAATCGTGCCAACAGATCCTTGGAAGTAGCAGTGGCTGAGTCCCAGAGGCCATCATGAGCCGGCAATGCTCCATAGAATGAACCCAGCTCCTCGAGTCGTGCTGCAAGGAGGGTGAAGTGCCTGCCTTCATCCTGAGCCACCTTCACAAAATCAGTGAAGAATTCTCTTGGCATGGCCTCTTGTTCACCAAAACGAGCAATTATATCCTATAAAAAATCAAGAAATGAAATGAAAAACATGAATTAATTCATGAGCAGTCAAAAATATCAGCAACAGAAAAGTGTTTTTATTTATTTAATTATTTGCTTATTTATTTTTTGGATAGACAAATAGGAATATTATTATTAGTGCCTAATAGAAAAAGGGGGTCTGCTCCAAGTACAAGGGGGCAATACAAAGGTCGCCAAGTGGCAAAAAGGAAGCAAAAACAACCACACTCCGCCATCTACAGTCTAACCAATCAATGAAGTATAACAAGGTCAAAGGACAATCCTGTAGTTACTGACAAGACCAATGGAAGAGGAACCAATGAAGGAATCTTTGAGAGATTGATGCAATCACTCCACTCCATCAAAAATCAAAGATTATATTCCTGGTATACAGTCAAAAACAAGCACAAAGGAGCAATCATCCAAACTTTCCTCCTATTCCCCAAAAACTGTCATGACAGTCCAGAAGCACTTCTCTCGCTACGTAGGGGAGCACCCAGGGGAGACCAAATAGAAAGTACAACAGGTGCCACAGTCCCCTTGCCCATAATGGATGGTGCTACCTTTAGCTGCTTTGTTACACAAGCAACAATAGTTTTTGGAAAAGATCATCCTCCAGTCTTGCAATTATCTAAAGCCAAAATCCTATGCCAAGTTGTGTCCCATGCAAAGAAGCACACCTCGGATGGGCCCAAGAACACAAACTTCCCTTAGGAGAACTCCTACCTCCAAAGCAGAATAGAAAGATTTAATAGAGAATTTCCCAGTCTTAGCACCCTGCCAAACCAATCCTTGTCTTCTCTGAGTCCTTCCTTTTCCTGAAGCCTCCTAAGTAAACCTCCAACACTACACAATTCCCAATCATGGAATTGTTATGAGGAACTAGGATTCCAAGGCCCCTAATCACCTGAAACCTCCCAAGCATCATCCTTTGAAACTGCTAGAATAAAAGGAGGGGAAAAACCTCTCAAAAACATCCAGTCTACACTATTACCATTGCTCACCTCTAATTTGGTTTTAACCTGAAACATCCCTCACCCAACTTAATCTGATTGCTCACCTGTAATCTGGTTCTAGTGTGAAACATCCTCCACCATCTCTTATTGCTTTCCACAAACCCACACCATACACCTCCCTTCACAAAAACACCAGCCTCTTGGCTCTTTCCTTATTTTCTTACAATAACCAACCTCCAAAGAAAGTCTCTTTCCAAAGTAAATCTTCAACTCCATTTTCCAAACAAAACTTTGTTTGGGAAAGATATCGCTCTACGGGCTATAGCCCTTTTCTTTTTATCCATACAAATGGACAACCATTGTACGAGGTAAGGTTTCTTCTCAAAGGCTCCACCTCCTTAAAGAAAATCTAGATGGATTTTTTGCAGTCTCAAACTCAGAACCTAGGGATGACTGAGAGAAACATAAAGTAACTAGGTAAGCTGGAAATGGTACTTCTGAGCAGAATGAGCCTCCCACCCTTTGAGAGGTAACAACATTTCCACAAGGAATACCTTCTATAAATTTCCTCTTCTATCATATCCCAAACCAAACCACTAAAGACTTAAATGGGGCTTCCAAAGGTAAACCTAAGCACATGGCAGGCAACTTTCCCACCGCTCAGCCTAGCAAAGATACTAGCTGCTACACATTAGGGACCTCACCCCTAGAAATTAATCACTTTTCTCCATTTGAACTTTTAGATCTAAAAAAGCCTCAAAACTAGAAAAGGATCCAACTCATTTAAGTCATTTGTTTCAGACAAGGCTCACAAAAGGGAAGGGTCTCATCTCCCTCTTCAATCCCCACCCAAAAAAACACAATATAAAACTACCCCCCTTGCCTTCCTCAAATGAACAGCCTTCCTCACCGAGAGCAGTACGAATGGAAAAAGGGGGTCGACCTAAAGCCCATTGAGCTTTGGAAAAAATCAGAAGGTATACAACTCAACATCACATAGAACCTCCCTGTTGAGATGCAAAACCAAATCAAATCAATCCATTTCTACCCTAAGACCATCTTACCTAGCACTTCAATTAACATGAGCACAAGTTTTTTCAGTGTCTTACTAATAACATCACCTTTGGAACTCTTCAACCTCAAGTCAATGATATAATTTTCCATTAGAGCCACATCCAGAATTTACGTACCCCTTACAAAAGCATTCTAAGAAAGTGGTAAGAAAAGTGGCTTTGAATTCTCAGAACTTCTTCAATAGCCCCAAATTCTGCCCTTCCCTCAACAAAGTCCCAGTAATGTTGTCAAAACACCAAAGAAAACCATTTGGCCCAAGGGCTTTATCCTTCTCCTTTCCAACCTGAACAACACAGCATGAACTTGCTCCTCAGAAAGGGCTCCTTCAAGCTTGAAGGACAAATCATCAATACTAGTTCTTCAATTCACCCCAGATCAGTTGGTAAGAAGTGGAAGTAATTCACCACTTCTTAAGAACATCCTTCATCAACCATACACCATTCACCCTTAGTCCAAAAATGAGAATCCTTCAGCCACAATTCCTTTGACTAATTAACACCTAAAGAAAAAATCATGATAAAAGAAAGTCATTTTAGAATGTTCAGTCAAATGCAACGAGCAAGACTGATACACTAAGCAAGGCAGTGCTTTGCTTGATTTTTAAGTGAAATGTGGAGCGAGGACAACAGGAAAGCTACAAAGCACTCATATCAAGGAGGTGAGAAGACACGGTAACTGAAAAATAAACCAAAAAAAAAAAACCATGGCCAACCCAGAATCTTTAGAATATTACAGCATTGTTGAGTCATGCTGTAATCAAATAACATCCGTCGTCGCTTCCTTCTTCCATGAATTTAAGCTTTACACGCCAGTGGATTTGAAGATTGTGTCAGAGCTTAAGAAATTACACACAAGATAATTATCATTGCCCCGTCTATGGTTTAGAAAGATGAGTAAAAAAGGGGTCATACCCAGGACAAGTCAATAGCCCAGCTTTCAGTGTGGACAAGACTATGCACAATGGCCTGCTGACTCTGTAAGCTGCCAGCCTTTCCCAGCTTGGGCATGAGACCGGGCGGAACCAGCTTCACCTGCGGCAGCAGGGTGATTGAGGCATTTCATCGAACAGGTAGAGTATTACATGAAATGGGCATTGAGGAAGGAGTTAGTAAGCATACATTACTGAGCCTGGCGGGGCGGTCAGGCACAGGGAGATGGGGTGATGGGTGGTGGGGCAGAGTGATGGAGCCCTGGAGCCACTTGGTCGCGACTTCATCGCCCAGTCGGGCCTTGTCGAATGGGTCGGCGGTGTTTAGCACACGTAGCGCTGCTTCCACTAACGCCTCCGTCGGACGGCCCATCTCTTATACTCTCTCCCAGACCAGTTATTTTATTCAAAATAAATAGACAGCATTGTCCTCCAATTATATCTCAAAAATGCAACAATTTTTGCCTCCATTTCTTTTTTCCTTTCTTTTGATACATGGCTCAAACTTCACCACTTACAAGAGTGTTTCCTATTTTATCTTAACATTTTGAGATTTGTGATATTTTCTATAATAAATTCCCGATGCCCTAGTTAAAGTTTTTAGACATCTACAACTTGATTGGAAACATTTTCGAAAACAGTTCTTAAAAAACAATTTTTTTAAAACAATTTTCAAAAACAATTCTATAATATTTTTTAAAACAAAAGTCTGTTTGAGAACTTGAAATGTTCTCACCCAATTTTTTATATTTCCAAATTTTTTTTTTAAAATAACTTTTATATGAAATGTTTTATTTTCAATCATTCTTCATATTTGTACAATTATTTTTTAAAACAATCCCTAGAAAACAATTAAAATGTATTATCAAAAAACACCCTATTTTCAAAACAATTTTTAAAAACATATTTAGAAACACAATTGACAATCAAACATGCTTTCATATTTTTCTATTCTCAAAAATAAAAAACTGTTCTTGACAACAGTTCCCTAACATGGCCTTAAAAGTTATATAGAACTTTTGCCAAATGGTAGATCTGTTGTTTCTAAGTATGAGGGGCTTGTGCCGCTTTGATCCTAAACTAAACAAGGTTGTCTTGGTCTAAACAACACAACAAATTTATTGACATGAATTAACTATACAAGATCTCAACAAAAATAAAAAAATAAAAATAAATAAAAAAGAGTAAAGCAAGCTTCAATGCGAAAGAAAAACAAGCTATGCAGCTTATGAATGTGACAAAAATATATAAAAATGTAGAAGAGGAATGGGAAGGAATAAAAGGTTTAAAATTCTTCCTTCATATTTAGTCTGCACAGAGATCCATATGTATACAAAAATTCCTAGCACTAAAAATAGAAACTTTTCTAACTTAATTACATTAGATCCCTTTAGTGACGGGATTGCCTAATTCTCTCATAAATTACAAAATAATACAGCCATGACTTTCCTAATGTCATTCTTCACAAAAGACTCTCCACAACTCAAGGGGGAAAAATCCCCTAAAAAGGACATCATTTGACTAACTCCTCACTTAGCTAAGTGATCTATAATACCATTCGCTAAGCAAGGAGTCCAAAAGAGAGAGCAATCCAAACCTCTAGCACACTTGCAATTTAGTAAAAGGCACATGTCATTCCTCCATAAATCTCTCCCATACCCACAAAATAACAATTTTTTTACCCTCCTTCAATCAGATTGAAAAGACTTATAGCCATATCTACAAAAGATTAAAATTTCTACCTATGATCATCCATTCCAATTTTTTACATCCTAGAAAAGTTTAACCTTTCATTTACTAGAGAGAAGTTAATCCAGGGGCTAAACCAGAGTTTTCCTTCGTAATGAACACCGAGTTAATCCTTTGTCCACTTTTTGTCCTTGTGTATCACATTATTGCCAAGGTGAGAGGAACCATTTTTTTTTTTTTTTTGAGAAGTTCACTCCCAACTTGAAAAGCTTCACATATATACATAGTAACATATAATCACACATGATATCACAAGAATTTTTCTTCTTGAAAAATTAAAGGTATGCAAATTCTACCTATAGTGGTAATGAAGGTATTACCTTCCCCAAGACAAGAGGGATCAAAAGTGTGACAACAAGACTTTGAAGCAGTTGCTTAGTTGGAACAGAAACACCAACTCCATCAGCTATGAACTTGGAAATAGAAAATGGGACCTAAATATGTGTAATTAACATTTAGCACACACTCCCAGTGACTAAACCAAATCATTAACTTTGATGTAATGCATTATAAATTGATGCCATCACAAATACAAATTAATTATTCATGTAAACCCATACTTGTACCCACATACACACATATTGAGAGAGATAAGAGGCAAAACAACAACCAGAGAGAGAGAGAGAGACACACACACACACACACACAAGCATGCACATATATATATATATAGAGAGAGAGAGAGAGAGAGAGAGAGAAAATTGCTGAGTAATTCAGCTTCATTAAAATTTGCAATTTGCTGTTCTTAATCCAATAAGACTTTATTATGAACTTAGAAACAGAAAACATAAAGAAGGCATGTGCTTGGTAAGAGCATACATAAAGTAATGACTACAAAACTGTACTTCCATGACATAATGGATATCATTTCCTTTGGTCTAACACATATAAGCTCCATTTATTGAAGTTTTACATATACTTTTTGAAAGAAAAATCTTTCTTGTGCATGAAAAAGAGTGTCATTCAAAAACCCAGGAATTATAATTTAGTAAATATTCTGCATGAGAAAGCATAATACCAAGCATCCAACCACCCAGAAGAGAACCATTTGTTCTACAGAGTGGGATGGATGTAGAAACAACTCAGGATTGAAACTTGAGGAGAAAAGGGGCACCTAAAATTTGAACCTACACCTAGTACAGAGAGTAACCAAGAAGAACAAATAAATAGCAAGAATAAAGACAGGCAAGATAAATAAAAGAAAGACACCAGAAATTACAGGCAACTTCTTTTAAGTGTAGCCTTGATTTGAATTTTCTTTTAGAATATGAGAATACAGAAAGCTAATTGAAAAGGAAAATGTGATCATAAGCTTTGTACCCATGGTTCTCATGAAATTGATATTTGCAAAGTAAGACATTTTGGAATGTAGACCAAGTTTTAAGTGGACATAATTCGGTAGCACAATTGAAGCTCATCATCAGATATTCCATATATACAAGTTTAACTAAATCTGGTGTCCAAGTCAAGATGCAAATAGAATACATCAAATATAAAATAACTAATAAGCACCAAAATTATAGCTCTGCAATAAACACTGCATGGAGAAGATGTCAAATTGTGTTTCAGAATAAGATCTGAACTCAAAGCTAATATTTTTCATGATACTAATGATGTTCCTCGTGTACTTACAATAAAAATTCCCAAGAGATTAGTCACTGTCATTGCAAGAGCAAGTGTGGAATTCCCCCCAGCAAGCTGTGTTTTAGCAATACAAATCCTCAGTTAAATTTAAAACCTACTCCATGCAGAACCATGATTTTGGGAGAAAGACTGGCATGCCTGAGTCAGTGCCACACCACTTGATAATGTTGTCGGCATACAGCTAAATATAGCCAGTCCTGTAGAAGTGAGAAAAGGTTTTAAACAGTTTGCAAATTGGCAAGAGAGAAATAATAGATGACTGCACCAGCACAAGATTGTGGATCCTGTGCTCACTTCAAAGGCAAAAGTTAGCGTTTGCCCGATGTCCTCAGTGTCAATAAAAAACAAAAGAACGCACCATTATCTGCAACTGAGTAGTGTTTGCCCTATGTGCTTAGTGTCCATGAAAAAGCAAAAGATGGTATATTCTATGAATGGAAAAAAAATCAATTTGGAACTAAAAGGTGGCATCCAAATGATATTAGTTTCAAATGAACCAGCACTATAATGCTAATGTTGGTAGTAACAGGGGAGGAGAAATCTCTACAACTATCAGAGAAATCACAAGACTAAGAGCATTCAACACTTTTCACTTCAAAAACCTACCACTCTTTTCTTTAAACTGAGCTTGAAGATGAACTTTGCTGCAAAATAGGATCCAAACGTTTCAGTTTTTTATAGGAAGCAACTTCTTAAAAGTTAGTCTATTACTGTTTTGAAATTATTTTGGGACAATAAACTTTTGCAAAATTATGATCCTTGCAGCTGACTCTTCGAGAAAAAAATGAAGTTCAGTGCCATACCAGTTATAAATTCTTGAGGTTGGAGCTGAAATTGCAAAATAAGCCTTGAAAAGAGGGGGGTAAATAATAGAATAGAACCCTGCACTGACAGGAATAATTGGTTAACAGCATAAATGCATTTTTACTGAAAAAAGCAAATTTATTATTAGAAGAAAAATAAGAAGTACAAGAATGAGCTATCCTTCTCAAAAAGAAAGCAGGAAATAGCCAAGGTAAAATACAACCCAAAAGGCCACTCCATCAATAGGAAATATTGGTCCTACAACACATCAAGTGGGGACATCATCCCATACGAACCCCTCCAAGGTCCTAGCTCTCCTCTTAGCCAACAGATTGGCTTCCTAGTAAGACCTGGACCTGCATAAAAGGGAAGAGCCCAGGTCCCTGGATCACGAATTCTCCTTATCCAATGGTCCAGCCTCAAGGACTCTCTTAGTTGTTCAAATTTGAGGTTTCCACAAGAGGTGCTTTCCAATACTAAATTTGAAGTAGTTGTTTGAATTTCTTATGATACACAACTGAAATAAGCTCTTAATTGTAAAAGGCCTCTAAATGTAAGGATTGTTCTTGGATTACCAAACGGGTTTGAATTAACTTCATCTAATTGTGTTTCCCCCAACATGAAAGAAAACATAGGCAATCTTTAAGTGATAACAACCAAAGAATCTAGTTTTATCATGAGATTCCTATCTTTCAAGTCCATCACCACTTCTATTCCCAATCGGTTTGAGAAAAAACACATAGCATTTCCCCACCATTATCTTTATGAGTTCCCAAAAACCCATCAAGCCTAGAGGTTTCCTACTGAGCATCCATTGAACATTCAGATGGAAACTTCCATATGGAGGACCGATCTCCAGGTTAATGAATTCCTCTTTGTGATGCATTCCATATAAGCAGCCTACAATATCCTAGCAATGAGACTGCAGAATACAAAAATTTCATACCCACATACACAGAGAGAGATCAAGAATTAAAATGTGTCGTATTTCTTCCACTGTTCCCTGCTTTTCTCAAAGATCCTACTGATTCTTCCAACCAAATCACTCAGTGGCTAAAAAACCACACCATCCCTCCCTCTTTCCGTAGCTCTCAGAGGAAATGGCCATCATACCCAAGAGAAACAATCAACAGATTCTTGCAAGGCAAACGCATTCTACATTTTTCTAGACTGATGATAAGAAAAATTGAAGAGTAACACATAGTATAGATAAATCGTTCACCCATCCCAAACACCTCCCTTCTCCCCTCCCAAAGAAAGAAAGAAAGAAAGAAAGAAAGAAAGAAAAATAAAAATAAAAATAAAAATGTAACTTTAGTAAACCAAAAAATATTCAACCATCTAGATATAGTCTAACAGAGATATCCTTTTTTTTATTAGTATAGTCTAACAGAGAGATCTTACTTAACAGTAGCTTCCTTAGAGCCCAGCAAAATCAAAAGTTTCCTTCTTTCATGTTTTGAGGTCAATTTTGATGAATATTAACTCTAGATTTAGAGCTTTTGCATCCCTAAACTTGGAGCACCAACACTGGAAGGCAGGAAGGTTAATTTTAAAGACAAAGTAAAACCTAAAGGGAGGGAATCAAGATCAACAGAAACAACATGAGAAATAGGACAACAAGGCCTAAGAAGATGACATTTTGTAGAATAATCTTCTCACTTTGAGTAGAAGAGAAATCATCCAATCTATAATATATTGCATTTTCTTGAAAGTTCAACAAGGTAAAGTATGAATGCATAAAGAAATATCCCTAAAAACCAATACCTCAATGAAGAAAGTTAAGCCTCTCTCACATTATATTTATTAGCAGGGTACAATTGAAACCCATTATAATGCCATTGTTCAATATCAGTAACTTCAATTGGATAGGACAGGAGTGAGGCAAACCTCCACCCATCAAAACAAACCTTTCTTGATTCTTTCCTAAGATTTTAAGGTAAGCAAACTTTTACTTAAGACAAAGGAAAATATTAAATGACATATTAGATTGAGTCCCAATATTTAAAAAACAATTAAATGCATGAAAGTGCAAGAAGAGTCAAAATCCTGCTTATGACTTCAGATACTAATGATAACAGGACCAAGTATAGTTAGTATCAGTGAAAGAAGTAGATCCAAAAACAGGGGTGCCCCACCACACACCAACCCATTTTGAAAATATTGAAGAGTACAAAAGAAGAACAAAAGATGAAGAATGAACCTACAAAATGCATAATCACACATCAGAAATTCAAGTTTATACTAGCCCAAAAATTCCAACTGGCCATGCTTCAGCAGCTGCACCAATTTCTCCACTACGCAGCATCAAACCTGTAGCATGAGAAAATAAAATTTTAAAATAACAATAGGGCAAGGTTGACATTATAAGTTAATATAATAGATAAAGAATGAGTAATATCAGAATCTTACCAGAGATGATAAATATCCCACTTACTTTTGACAAAGAATACTTGTCAGCAAGACAACCAAGAGTAGGATTTGCAAGACCCAATGCCACTCCACTGACTAGAGCTGATGCATGCAGTTTTGCACAACAACAACAAAATAAATAAATAATAAATAAATTCTAATTAAAATAAAGACAAAGGTTCCAGGGGAAAAAATTGCAGATAAAGGTTACAACATGAACTTCATTTTTGTTTTTAAACAAGAAAAAAAATGTATTCTAAAATCAATTCAACAAAACCTTATCCCCAATAAATGAAGTGAGCTATACAAATCCAACTGCACCTTAAACTACATCAAGATCAATATCAACTGTTGAATCACATGCACAGACTCAACCATATTATTTTTATCCTCCCTTTTCTCTTTTTAGCACCTTAAACCAGAACCATATCATTTCTTTTGGTGCAGGTAGGTCCACGCAGTATATGATAGAACCATCTCTCCTTAATTTCCCCATCTGGCCCTCAATTGGTATTTATCCATAACTCTCACAAATACACCATTTAATTATAGTCTCCATAAAATAGTAACTTTTGTCTATATAAATATATAGGAAGAATTTAAAATCCAGAGACAATGACTCTTGATTCACTTTCCATCATTCTTTTCTCAATGATGTTTAGTAGAATTAAAGATTAAGTACTTCAACTTTAGTGTTGAAACATAACCGTTGAAGGTTTAAAGTATTTTAAACTGAAAAGCTTTGGCATCACTTCAAGACTAAGTAGTAAATTCAATTAAACTATTTAACAACTAAAAGAAATTGAACTCCAAAAATTGTTTAATTTATAACTTTAGATTCTTTGAATATTTTTTTGGCGATATTATCTCAATAATAGTAAGGCCACAACGCAGGGCTATCAGGTTGGAGATCAACCAAATCACAACCCAACCTCGCCTTAGGTTGAAAGTTTTTCCAATACCTATGTTGGATAAGATGAACTCCTGATGAACCAACTTATCAGATTGCTCAGATTAGGTATGAATCAGGTAGCTTTTTAGTTATATTTTTTAACAGGTGCAAAAAATATATTATTAAGTGTCAAAAAGGAGCCCTGATACAAGTTAACCATACAAGAAACACATGTAAAAAACAAATTAAAAATGGAAAAAAACCTAAAACAAGATCCTAACTGAAGTTTTTCTCACTAGGCTCACTACCTTACCTGAAGTTTTCCCCTTCCGTCCTTAACCTCTTTTAACTTAAATCAAGTTAATCCTCCTCACTAATGCAGTTAATGATCATAGTTGGATATGTTCAACTTAAATCAACTTATTTCAAGCATATAACCAACAGTTTTCAAGCATCTATTTTTCCGCTAATTAAGCACTCACTAGTCTATATGATCAATAGAAATCAAACAGAGCAAAAATCTACCATGAGGAATTAAGAACAATATTCAAGTAAAGAACTGAAGCAACATTAACAACTTCAACGTGGTAATGAAAATTTTACTTGACATTAACGACATTAACATTTCACATTTTGACTTCAACATTCAGCACTACATGGAAAAAAGAATTTTTCAGTCATTCTATTATATACAGTAGGGTTTATATTTGGACTTGAATGATCAGCCTAACTGAGAAAATAACCACAGATTAAAGACCTAAAACATAGCACCACTATCAAAGGACCCACACACATTGTTACATTTCCGGGTGTTGTAGTCGCTGGATTCTTTCCAAAACATTTTCTCTAAGCTTCAGCAATGACTCCTTGTATGCTTGGAGTTGATCCAGATCAGCAATGCGGCTCAAATCTGCTTCCCACCACATAGGTTGGGATGTGAAATCTGGGACTTGATCTCCAAGAAAAGAATCAAACGTCTCATCAAAGTTTCCACCAGAAGAGGAGGTGAAAGGCTTCCCGGTGGGTTGGAAGCTCAAATCTGTTTCCCACCACAGAGGTTGGGATGTGGATTCTGGGACTTGACCTCCCTGAAAAGAAGCAATCGTCCCATCAAAGTTTCCACCTGAAGAGGAGGTGAAAGGCTTCCCGGTGGGTTGGGAGCTCAAATCTGTTTCCCACCACAGAGGTTGGGATTCTGGGACTTGACCTCCCTGAAAAGAAGCAATCGTCCCATCAAAGTTTCCACCTGAAGAGGAGGTGAAAGGCTTCCCGGTGGGTTGGGAGCTCAAATCTGTTTCCCACCACAGAGGTTGGGATGCGGATTCTGGGACTTGACCTCCCTGAAAAGAAGCAATCGTCTCATCAAAGTTTCCACCTGAAGAGGAGGTGAAAGGCTTCCCGGTGGGTTGGGAGCTCAAATCTGTTTCCCACCACAGAGGTTGGGATGTGGATTCTGGGACTTGACCTCCCTGAAAAGAAGCAATCGTCTCATCAAAGTTTCCACCTGAAGAGGAGGTGAAAGGCTTCCCGGTGGATTGGGAGCTCAAATCTGTTTCCCACCACAGAGGTTGGGATGTGGATTCTGGGACTTGACCTCCCTGAAAAGAAGCAATCGTCTCATCAAAGTTTCCACCAGAAGAGAAGGTAAAAGGCTTCCCAGCTGGTGAGAAGACAAGGACAGAAACAGTTGCCCCGGACAGTTGTGAAAGTTGCTGGGCTTTCTTGAACAATCCAGCTCGCCGTTTGCTGAAAGTCACCATCAAACGGTCCTTGGATTCGATCTTTTTAATCTCGATTTTCCTTCTCCCCATTTCAATTGAAGCAATTGATGTGGGACAGTGAACAGATAGTAGATCTTAGTTGAAGATGAGGGAGAGATTGAATGGATTTTGAAAGGGTGGAGGCAGAAACAAGAGAACAGAACGTCGGAAACAGAGAACACAAAGTCAGGGAGCTGATTGTTGGCAATTCAAAATTTAGGTATGGAGGGAGAATTTAAGAGGGAATTGATGACCGTTGGGAGGATAACGGCAATCCACTAACAAAATTCAAAATTTAGGTATGGAGGGAGAAATTAGGAGGGAAATTGATGACCGTCGGGAGGATAACGGCAATCCACTAACAAAATTCAAAATTTAGGTATGGAGGGAGAAATTAGGAGGGAAATTGAAGACCGTTGGGACGATAACGGCAATCCACTAACAAAATATTTTATTTTATTCAAAATAAATATGTACCTTTTTTATAAAAAAAAATGTTATTTCATTAACAAAACTACTAATTAGAAATTAGAAAAAATTAATTATCAATTTATCATAACAAATTCGTTTTTTTTAACGAGGGAGAGAGGAACAGCCATGGCCGTTTTCACCCTCAAAATAAATCAAAGGAGGGAGAGAGGGATAGCCATGCAATCGGTAGCCGCTGTGACCAACTGAAAGCCATGGTCAACCTGAGAAAAAAAATTGAAAAAAAAAAAAAGATGAGATAGAAGGGGATGGCCATGGCTTGACCGCCGGTCACTTTCCACCGGCGGCGTGCCACAGCTGCCCCTTTTATTTCGGTCAAATTAATTTTTTTTTTTTTTTTTAAAGGCAAAAATGAAAAACGGAGAGCTGACAAGGAAGAAGAGAACGAGGAGGAGAAGGGAAAAAAAAGAGAGAAAAAGGGAAAGGGAAGAAGAATGGGAGTGATGGTTACGAACTTACGGCTAGGTTGAAGAGGGTAAATTTGTCTTTTCAAATTATAATTTATTCTTTTTTTTTAAGTAGATGGATGTATGCGAAAGATACTGTCTAACCAAATTTCAATCCTATTTAATTTAGCCTTTTTTAAAAAGAATTATTTAGATTGATGTCTAAGAATTTTTTTTTTTTAATTTAGTTAAAATTTTGAATTATATGTGACTAATTTTTATTTAAAGAGTGACTTAAAGAAAAGTTTAATTTTAAAAATAAAAAAGCATTCTTTGTATAAAAATTTTTATATTTAATAAAACTTTTATAATATCGATATTATTTTTAAAAAATTGTAATTTTACTTTAATATGAAGTTAATGAAAAAAAAAATTATCTTAAGGTTGAATATTTTAATATTCATATCTAAAAGCTTTTAAAATTTCTTTCATTTAAAATTCTTATTGTTAGTAGGGCAAAATTAAAATAAAATATTAAAAAATTTAAAATTAAATAATAATTGATCAAAAAAATGTTTTGAGGTTACCTTTTTCAAATGTTTAAGAATCAATTTTCTCGCCATAACTACAAATATGAGAATGTACTGTTCTTTTCTCATAGTATAATAGTCTTCACTTTCGCTTTTATGTAACAAAATTAAAAATTTTTTAAGAAATAATTTTAAAAAAAAAAAAGATTGTATGTTTTTTTTTTATTATTCAATGAGATAAGAAAAAAAAAATTTCTCTCTTTTTCAAAGAGAGACGACTCTCTTAGAGGAAAAAAAACCTTTTTAATTAAAATAAATCTATAAAGGCGAATTCTTTTTTTCATTTATTATAAAAAAATTATTTTACTTTAAGATTATGTTTGGTTTTAAAAAGTATGGAGGGAAAATACAATGACAAAAATGAAAGTAAAAGTATGAGAAAAAACTATAAAAAATAAAAAATAAATTTAAAATTGATAAATTATTTTTATATATTAGTTTAAATATGCCACACTTATTTTAACTCTTAGATTTAATTATGTTTTTATTTTTTTAATATTTTTATATTATTATTATTACAAGAAAATTATTTTTTTTAATATTTCTTTTTCTTTGAAAACGAATCGAATTTAAAACTATATCCCATAAGTTTTTAAAATGTGAATTCTTAATATTAATTATTTTAATCATAAAAATTATTAATGAAATAATTATATTAGATATTAAAATGAGAAGGAAAAAATATAGAGAAAAAGGTCGGCTAAAAACCTGGCTCCACGTCAATGAAACGGTCCGCGGCTTCATCCACTCCACCGTCCATTTGTTTGTGATATGATGACGTGTAAAACATCCACAATATCCACCTCACTATTCGGTGTTAGTACGTGGAATATAGGGCCCCCTCCCTTCCACTTTCTGGCGCCTTAGTTTCTTCTCTCCAGACACCGAGTCGGCCTGACTGGGAAGCTACTGCCAGACCAACCATGACTTCAATTCCGGCTCCAAGGACCGAGTCCACTCACCATCGACTCTTCGAGTTCGCAAAAACAGCCCTCATCAAGATCTTCGTCTCTCCCTACGCCACCGTACGTGCCCTAACCCTCTCCTCTCCTCTCTCTTTCTAAAACACTGCTGATGAACGGTGTCGTTTTCGGTTGGTTTTGTGAAGGTGTGCGATCTCTACGCCGGAGCAGGAGCCGACGCAGACAAGTGGGACGAAGCTCAAATCGGTCACTACATTGGAATCGGTAATCAACGTTTTATTTTATTTTAATTTTTTGGATTTTTGAACGGAGTTTCTTGCTTTGTGAAAGCAAACATTTCGGTGTTTTTATCTCTTGAAGGCCAAGAAGGTACTTTCAAAGCGCTAGCCAAATGGTACTCTGTAAATATTTCTGGATGAATTGATTGCAAATTGATGACTTTTGGTGTTTTGGGGGTGTGGTGTTAGATGTTTCAAGTTCTGGAATAAGCCACACTAAGGAGGTTTGGGAGAGTCAGAGGAAGTCTTACAATGCTGATTTTTATGAACTAGATCCTTCCATGGTGAGCTTATCCATTTATTTATTAACTTGTAGTTGTTGTTAGTAAATAATTACTATTTTCCTCAACTGGGTGCCGCTGATTTTAGGGATTTCTTTGTTTATGGTTCTTGATTTTGGTCTTGTAAGGACAGAAATTCATGTTTAGTATTCCAAATTACTTCACCCCTTGTTTGGTTATGTAGAAGTCTGAGGAAAAGCAGAGAAAATAAGGATCTATTTAGTGGCAGAAGTGAAATGGTTTTTTCATTCTCCATTCATATTTGATTTTGGATGGTTTTCAATTTTTAAAGTGCTGGTATTTAAAAAAAAAAAAATGAAAAATCAACATTTTGACCTTTTTTTAATGATCCATTTTCAGAAAATGTTTCTGAATTTTGTGAATTCAGATTTTTTTTTTCTTGTATACTTTTGAGAATTGGGCTAGGGTGTATATAAAGGACCACACTTTGTCTACGATTGACTATATAGATTGGTTGTTTGTCAAGTAAGGGGAAGGCCTTTTTTGTCTCCTTACCACAGCTTTTTCGGGTGTCGTTTGTAATGCTTTGTGTGTACTGCTTTTGCCGCTTTTAGGCATCTCTAATGCAAATCCTTTATTTACCTATCAAAAAGAAAATGTTTCCAGAAACAGTTTTTGAAAATCATGGAACTCATTTTGTGTGTTGTTTGCATTTTTCTTTCCTGGAAAATATATGACATGGTTCTCTGTTCTCATTTCCATTACCAAGCAATCTTTTGAGGTACTTTGGAGCTTTTAAGGCTTAGCTCAAATGGATATGAAGGTCACTAAAAATGTTTCATTAACAGGAAGTGTTTCAGAATTTTTTCTTTCTTTAATTGAGTTGAATGTAGAACAATAAAATTTCAAACCAGGAGTCAAACAAAATTATTATTTTTGTTTTATTATTCTAATTAGCAATTAGATCTTGAATTCAAGAGGACTTTTTTTAAGTGCCGAAATTCTTAAAATTTGGCTGAGTTGACAAATTGATATCTAGCAGTTTCTGATGTCAAGAGAAGTTTAAATGTGATGATGAGTCTCTTATTTGGCAGGATTTACTTTTCCCCATTTCTGTATACTTGAAATTTTCTGTAATTTTTTTCCCGGACTGATCATAACTTTCTAGCATGTTTTTCAACATGTTAATCCTTTGGTTATGTTATTAATATCAGATTTTTTTATGCATGTATATGTATTTCAGCTGTGTATGTTTTAATTGCTTTTGCATAGTTTTTCTCTGACATTGTATCTCTTTGGCAGGAAAATCTAGAATTAAATTTGCAGGACAAGTGCAATACTGCTGATGTTGTTTGCTGCTTGCAGCATTTACAGGTTCCAAATTGTCTTTTTCTTTTGATGATTGTTGTTGTTTATTTGTTTATTTATTTATTTTCCTCCTTTTTATTTTAACCCAAAAAAAAAAAAAACATTAGAATAGAATGAAATTGAGATGGCTATTTGCTTGCAGTTGGGTTTTGAAAACGAAGATAAAGGAAGAAGACTTCTACATAATGTGGCATCTTTGCTGAAACCAGGGGGTTACTTTTTTGGCATTACACCTGACTCATCTACCATATGGTATAGCCCTACGACTATCAAAGACCCTATTCTTTCTTTTCCTTTGGACCTGTTGTTTCTGGAGTTCATAACTTATATTGCATCCTGCATGCAGGGTTTTTATTTTCTTTGACCATCTTTTGTAATTTTTACTTTGTATTACCAATAAAAGTTGTTTTCTGATGGACTCACTCCAATCTTTGTTTCAGCTCTTTTTTGCTGGTATTAAGTGCAATATGAAATCTGAATAAATAAAGCTTTGTTAGAGCTTTTCCATCATAGTGAAGATGAGACCATATCTTAGAAAACAAGAAGTATGCATTATCCAAGAACCCCTCTCTCTCATACTGAGCATGAAACTCAGAACCTTGAAAGTTTGAGAGCTGCTTTTTGGATTTTGATGGATTAAATTTTTTTTTGATTCATTTCAATTTGATCATTTTAAAGCTCTAATTCTATACAGTTTGTGTTATTTTCACTCAACCAGGACTAAAGTTTAAGCTGAAAGCCTGAAACTGAAATTTGAAGAGTTTGTTTGAAGGAACTTAATGTGTAATTAACTCACAGTGACCTCATTGTTGGACAGTGAATTGCAAGATTGTAGATCAAGCGTGAAATGGTAGTTATTCTTTTAACGCTTTATGCATGGTATAGAACCAGGGGAGATGCTAATTCACTGCTCAACAAGTGGGTTTTCTTTTGAAATAAAAACTATTATTTTCACTGACTTGGTCAGTGAAGGCTTATCCCTTTTCAATCTACATGGCATACGTACACGAATATTCAAACTCATCGACTCGGCTCAAAGCATGTGATCAAAGCTCTAGTGGCGCACATAGCAATATCAGAATTGAATTCTCATCGTCCTGACTGGCAGTAATAGTGAACTAACACTGTTCTAATAGAAAGGGGGAGAGGTCTAATATTAATCCCATCCTTGGAATCACTTCTTTGCCTTTGCAACTTATGATCTAGATCTCAAGTTTCTGTTATTAGTCTCTTATCATTTTTATTTTGTTGCAACACAGGGCAAAGTACCAGAAGAATGTTGAAGCATACCACAACAGAGGCAGCAGCATGAAGCCGAACATTGTTCCAAATTGCATTCGATCAGAGAGCTATATGATCACTTTTGAAGTTGAAGAAGAGAAGTATAAATGAAACTAAGCTGCCCAATACGCCTGCTTAATCAATGATTTTATAGATACATTTTGATAATACTTGTTTTTGTCTTAGTTGATGAGCAATGTTTTCCAGGTTTCCATTTTTTGGAAAGAAATACCAGCTGAAATTTGCTAATGATACTTCTGCCGAAACGTATTGCCTGGTTCACTTCCCAAGCTTGATCAGGTTGTTCTTCTTAAACCACTACCTGATAACTCAGTGTTTAATCAACAGATACTGTCAATTAGCTGCCTTCTTGGTAGGCACCAAAGCTGTTAAAATCATGTATCATATTGTATATTGGTCACTGTTATCTCTACATCTTTTTATTATATTTATTTTGTATATAAGATACTCAGAAATTTAAAGTTAAATTGAAACATAGGTAGAAATTTGCATAAACAATTAACATAATGAAATTGAAACAGATAATAAGTTCATTTTGTTCTGAAAAACAAAAAAAGTTCATTTTGTTGAAAGTTATTTAGTTCCTCATATTAATTCTTCCTTAGGGTTTATATATAAAATACTAGTGATATAAAATGTATTATGTAAATGCAATGATTCACAATATGTAGACAGCTTTTCAATCTCATAAACTCTGTGACTTTTCCAACATCTCAGTATCAAAGAAAAACTTGTTAATTCTATAACAAGAATCTCTTACACCAATTCGTCTATTAGTTGCTGATTCTTTCAAAATGTCAATGATTTAGTTCTTCCTCCAAAGTTTCTGTAATGTTAAGTAACATGAATAGAGGTTGAAAACCTTGGTTGTAATAGGAAGGGTATTTTTCAACATATAAATGGTGCTGAGTATAAATTAGTTGAATTGATTACAGAACATCAGCAGACTAACACTTCTTTCCTCCATTTCACTTATTTCTCAGCAGTTTTGAATTCTTGACATGCAAAGGATCTTCTGACACTGTCTACATTATTTAACTCAGGTTGGCCAGGGAGGCAGGTCTTGAGTATGTGGAAATTCAGAACCTGACTGACTTTTATGATGATAACAGGTATGTGGATTTTTGTTTTGCAACTCATGGTTTATCTGCATTGTTTTACTTTATTTTTATTTTATTATTATTATTTTTATCAGAAAAAAACATTTCCATTCATCAATCTATTGGTAAATACAAGAAGGATAAACAATTCTTCAAAGATGTACAAAAGAAGGTAGAAAGTGACCAGGAAATAAAACCACAAAAACTAGCCCCTCCTTGTAAAAACCCGCATATATACCTCCATCTGTTGCTTCCCATGGCTTTGTTAAGCATGTGGTCCTTTTCTGTTGCTTCCTGTGGATTCTGATTTGTGGATCAGATCTTGCTTTGTATAGGCATTTTTTTTCCATGTTCTATCCATGTCATATATTTGGAACCACATGATCAACATAGTGATACCAGCAGCAATGTATTTTTTGTTTGGATTACATTTTGGTATTAAAAGAATGAAAGAAATTAAAACTAATGTATATTATAATTTATAGAAAGCTTTACTTATTTAGTTTGAATTAACTTTCTAAAGGGATGGGTTTCAAATTATAATCAAGACTTTTTTCACTCTTGAATTTATTGAATTCTAATTGGAAGGTTAGCATGGTAGCCAATGCCTGGTTTTAAGGTTCTCTAAAGGAGTTTTAAACTCAGGAGAGCATAATTTTGTTGCAGAATTTGAATTATGAATTACAGGAGATCAGTTATTGAAGAATGCATTATTTATAGCAAGGACATAGGATCATGTGGCATATTTGTTCTTCCAGACAGATGCAAAGAAGGCCCCACCCTTTTTTTTTTGGGTGATAGCAATTCTGGTAAATCACTTTCAATGGATATGGTGTTTTTCTAACCTCGGTGTGCATGGGCAGCTATTATGGTCTTCTATTCTTTGTCACTTGTCCTTTTCTTTCCTCTTGTTAGTTTTTCAATTTGGAAGGATTCTCCATCCTTCTGTACATTCTGCTGTACATTCAATTTGGAAGGCAATCAAAAATGGATGGGAGGTTTTCAAAGTTAGAACGCGTTTTAAGGTTGGTTCTAGGAACATGGTGAAGTTCTGGAAGGATAGATGGTGTGGAGATGGGCCGTTGAGGGATGCTTTCCCAAACCATTTTTCTATAGCTTCCTCTAAAGATGCTCGGGTGGCTGATGCTTGGGATGGTGGTAGCTGGAATCCTAGGTTCATTAGACAGTTGAATGATTGGAAGCTGGAGGATTGAGACCTTGGTTCTATCAAACTTTTTCTGCTACATCTTTTTTCCATGTGCTTCCCAAGATTGATTCTCCAGTTGCCTTTACTCATATTAACTTTATTTGAAAGTTTAAAGTTACTCCCAAAGTCAAAGCATTTGTGTGGTTAATGCTCAGTCAATGGCAAATGCCAAAGATCTTTTACAGATTCGGAGACATTTCAAAAGCTCTAACTCATTAGTATCCTTTGCTTGACAGTTTTTAATTTGTTTTACCGCCTATTCCATTCTCATATGTTGTTCTTGAGGAGCTGTTCCATAAACTGGTTTGAGCGGTTTCATTATTCCATTCTATTATTAAGTTCCAGGCATGCAGGAATATATAAAAAAATTAGTTTCCCAAACAGCCTCTGATGCTTCAGTTTCCAACTTATTCTTTTGTAGAAAGTTCATTTTGTGTTGTTCAGATTACATGTTGATCTTCCCCTGCTGTTTTATTGTTGCCTGAAGGGCACAATTTGCAGGCATGCTGCTTAATTCTGGTCCGAATCTGGTGGATCCTAGAGGGAGACTTCTTCCTCGATCATATGATGTATTAGGTAATTCATTCATAGTTTTAATTCTCCCATATTACCACATCTGGCTAGCATTACCATTTGGTTTGTCAGTTCTCATTCTTTCGGCATTTCCCTTTTGCAGGTCTATACACCACATTTATATTTCAAAAGGTTGACCCAGACATTGTTCCTCCACTTACAAGCCCCTTTATTATCAAGGATGGAAGTCACAATTATGAGGAGGCAAGTGTTTGTGATTGTTCAAAACATGCAAAATTCAAATAAAATATCATTGCATTCTTAGTTCAATAAAATATCATGACTACTATAGTTCAACTATCATTATAATAGTACAAATTAGTTTCTTAGTTATTGGTATTAGGGTTGTTCTAGTTTTTTTACCCTTATCCTTTGTAAACTGTATTAAAGCTTGTTGGAGCCTATATGAAATGGAGTGATTTGCTGTGGCGTTTCCTCTTCTCATCTCATATAGCTGCCTAGGTCCTTTTCTGGTTTTACATCTTCCCTCTTAGACCCATATTATATGAAGGATTATTTATAATCATAAACAAGGAGATTTCTGCTATTACAGTTGTTGTGTGTTAACATCAGCATTGTACGGAGTACCCTAGGACATAGCATTTGTGATTTAGTTTCTTAAAATACACCATGTGCTGGCCCACAGCTTTTGGAGAATTTTTGCACATTTTAAGGAACTCCAAACCTTTTTCAGGACAACAGTAGTTTTAAGGGTTTTTTTTTTTTGGGTCCTCTCTTTTCCTTTACTGGATTCTAGTTCAGGGTCATCATGTTTGAAGATAAGTACAACATGGGTCACTACTTCTTTGATGCTCCTAAAATGTTGCTTTCAGAGGTCACTCAATTTTTAGTGGTGCTTTGAATCTGACTTCTGTTTTCTGATGACCTTATTTTTTGTGCCATTTGATGGTTCAGTGATGCATAGTTTAGTTTTTGCTGACGGCCAACGGTTCAGGAGCTTTTTATGAAAATAATGTTTCATTATGCTTCATCTTGTTGAAGTTCGTGGGGCCTTGTAAAATACATCTACATTTCTGTTTTTTTGTGGATAGTGATTTCCTGTTTAAGACTGTTGAACCTGATTGTAATGCTATCAAAGCTCTTCTAATTGCTTCCTATGATGGTGTTTGGACGCAAAGCATCACCATAAAATTGAATGGCATTATTGCAGTCTTATTAGACTCTTAGGTGCTAACAGAAACTTAAATATATCGACTGAACCTCTAAATCAGTCAGAAGAGTGGATGCATCGTTATGTGGTTATGGAATATCAGGGAGCTTGCAGTTTATGCTATTGTTATTTTCCTAGACACAACAAAACAGTGTGCAGACAAGTGGGATTTCTACTACAGTAAAATAAATTTCACCTGTGTAACCGGTTTTTGAAGTTTCTTATTTGAACAAATAGATATTGCACCTCCAACATCTCCTTTGCCCATCCACTATTTGTCAGCTTTGCATAGGATATCCTCTATGGTGACCTTCCAATTACTTTGTGAAATGGTAGTCTTTCATATACTTGGCCTCCACTTAACCAATTTAGAATTCATTGTAGTTTGGCTCTCTTATAATATCACTTCTACTTGTATTAGGAGTGGGCAAGAAATCCAGTGAATTGATCAACTCGAAAGAACTAAATTGAACCAATTTAATCATTTTTTTTTTTCAATGTTTCAAAATTTATGAATTCAATTTGATAAAAAACTGAAATTATTGATTTGATTTTTAGGTGAAAAATTTTCATCTAATTTAAATTGAGCCAAACCATAAGTTATCTTTTCCTTGAATTCTTCCTCCCTAAAGCTAATCCTAACTCATTTCTCTCTTTTTCTTTCTCACTTCTGTCAACAATAACAAGTTTTTTCAACCATGAATATCTATATAAAATGTTTTTATTATTGCTTGATATTTTAGGTTGGATTATCATATTTTTGGGTTGTATTATACAACTTGTATTTCGTTATTTAGTGTGATAACAAGTTTTTTTGGCTGTCATTTTTCTAGAAAATATGAGTCCAATTTTGGTCCAAACGAAATCAATTGAACCAAATCTAATCTTGATGTTAAATCAAGTCAATTTGGTTGACTAGTTAAAAAATTATTTCTAACGGTTCCTTTTTTATCAAAACTGACCAACATGGTTCAGTTCTGGGTTGGTTAAGACCAAACCTAAATTAAATCTTGCCCAACCCTACATTGTATGATGTTGTGCTCCATTCATTCTTGCCAAGTGAGTATCATCTAGGTAAAGTGCTGTAGTGATGAAAATGCTGCACTATCCTATTGTTTACTTTAGGCTACTTAAATTTGTGGGAAGTAGTCCAGTGATTGAAAAAGCACGAGGCATGTATGTTTCTAGCTAGTGCAGAAGTGACGTGTAGAGCTGTGCTTGTATAGTATGTGATATAATGTAGGCTTAGAGGGTGTTAGGTAAATCAACTTGTTGACTTGATATGTTTTAATGGCTTAATTTAAGTTATTAAGCATATTTAGTATGGTAAAATGACTTAGTATTGTAACTTAAAGTTAAATGACTTTGATAAATCAATTTAATGACTTAATAACTTCCGCATAATTTAACTTTAAGTCATTTTAAGTCATTAAGCAATAAATATTAAGTTTAACCAAACACTCTCTTAGTTTTTCCCTTTCTTTTGGTAAGCAAAGAAATATGCATATATGTGTGAAAAGGAAAGATGCACACCAATGTACATGAGCTGTATACAACGGGCACCACGTGGCAAATCCACAAAAGAGAAACAAAAAACAACTCTCTCTCTCTCTCTCTCTCTCTTTCTCAACATGATCTTAACCAATCTACAAAATCGATCTAAGGCATTCAGCCTTCCATTATGTACATCCCAACCTAGGCTAACATACTACTTAGCACAACCATTTCATCTTATTCTTAGATTGCTCCTCATTTCCAAACGCTTTGCGATTTCCCTCCTTCTACAACATCCAAAAATGCTTAGTGGAGTCGCTTGCCAAACCTTCTTTCATTTCCTCCCTACAAAGTGGTCATGGAAATTTAAAAGAGTTTCTCTAATTGTGGAAGGAAGCACCCAAACTCCACCAAATAGGGAGAAACAACAATTGCCCATGGAACCCTTGACATGGTGCAATGAAGACGGATGTGATTGATTGATTCTCCTTCAATTTTACATGGATAACAAATGTTTACCAGTGGCCTCCTCATCTTTGAAGCTGATCTAATATCAAGACTTTTCCCTAATTGGCTTCCTAAGAAAAAAAGGTCGCTTTAGTTGGGACCTAAGAAATCCAAATAATGCCCAAAGGGAAGGGGATTTTGATTCTAAATAACGCCCTTAGTTTCTCTCACAAGAAATAGGAAATCTTGATTTGGAATTCTATGAGGATGTTTTGTGATAATCAAGAAACTATTTTGTATCTCACAATAGGATAAACAATAATGACATTGATTGTTTCTTGTTCAAGATAAAACACACTGAGATTGATTGGTAGCTATTTTGTGCAAAATCGGGTAATGATAAGAAAGATTATCTCGTGCATATGTCTAGCCTAAAGTTGATTCAGGAGATTATCTAAAAACATTAGGAAATAAATGAATTCAAGCATATCTTTTTTTTATAGAGTTGGGTATGTTTCTTTATCTTATGCTCAAACCTTCATCTTGAAAGGGAGTGTTAAACTATGTATTAACGCCATTCTTAGATCCTCAAGTAAGGAAGGACATGCGATAGAATATAGAAACCAAATTCTGTATTTAGTTTAGTGTTGGATTGGACAAGTTATGCATTGTGCCATTTATATCCCTTGTTTGTGGAATATGGAAATCCATTGGAGTGGATGAGATGTCCATATATCACAAACAAAAATAGCAAGGTTTGTGATAAAATTGTGTTGGTGTGAATGAGATCAGGGTTTTGAATCCTACAAACTACATTATTATGGTGGTCTAAGTGTTATTATCAAATTTCATGATTTTAGTCTCAATTACAGAAGGAAAGAATTAAAAAAATACAAGGATATTGAATCAAGAGCCTTAATGTATATCAAAGACACTAAAGAATACCTAGGATACGATATGGAATCTAATATATGATACTACTATACATTTAATAACTAAACTCATATAGATTACAAATATGCATTTTGTGTGTTGTATTTTTATATACAGATGTGATACGTAATTTCATATATATGGTACACAAGGTGTGCAACATGTGCAAAGACTTTATTTTGGTAGCTTTGAGAATGATTTACTAGCTGTATTTGGGAGAATTTCCTAAACACTAGAAGCAGCATTTGAATCCCAAAAGTAACTTTTAAAGATATTCAAATAAAACTCTCAAACATGTATAGCACATAATTCAACATGTGTATCTAAGGAATTTCTTGTTGCTCAAACTTAATGTGGGAACCAATATGAGATTAATGAAATGTTTAAAAGAGTAAAAATTGCCCTTATTTTCATAAAAGCATTTTAAAGATGGTTCCCAAACGCAAAGATCAATTAGACAAAAATGGCACTTATATTTGCTTCTACTTGTTCTACCACTCAACAAGAAAAGCTAAAAGCTACCTCAAATGGGCATGCTATATGTTTTCCTTAGAAACAATCATTACACTATAAACGTAAGTTGTAGTTAACAAAAACAGTTGAAGACTATGCTTTTGGTTGCCTCTTTAAAAAAATAAGTTTTCTTTTTAGTGTACTTGGAATCTATGCCTTCTACTTAAGTTGTATGTATCAAATGAGGTTTACCATCATACTCTATGTACAAGCAGGTTAAGTTTGGCTACCTTTGATCTTTCTAGTAATCTTGGCTTCAATTGCCAATGCAAAACTAAACTTGTTTCGCATGAGTTCTTACCATGAAGCCACAATAATCTCTAAACGTGGCTTATTTCATCTTTCTTGGAGTCTTTGAAGAGCAACCATCAAAATTAAGGTTAAGATAGCCTTAGCAAAACAGAAGGGATCTACACAAGCTCCCTACCATACTCTTGTTGCCCTTAAAACACCTTTATCTGATTGAGCATAATTAAGCTCTTAGGAATGCTCTAAAAAAGCCTTATTCTCAAATCCCTTAATGAAGTGAGGTGGTGCATGGAATGCCAAAGTAGGTGTAGTGATTTTTGCTTATTCTAGAAAATAATTGGAGTAGCAATGGAGTGGGTATGGGATGGTTCACTCTTCTCCTGACCCCAATCAGAGGAGAGTGAAACATAACATTTTCCAAACCAAACCCATGTTGGAAAGGAAACTGCAAATCCCATTCCCACCTCAATTTAAGGTAGAAGAGAGGACAAAACTAAAACATAAAGTGGTCTTATGATTCAGATGGAATCTAGAGAAAAAGATATTATAACGCTATCTTTATTGAAAATTATAAAAACAGTGCTATAGTCTAAGGGTAAAAGCATTTGAGAAAAGAAAAAATCAAAACACTACAATTTTGTGTGGATGCTGGAGAAAACATAATGAATATCAAAGCGTTTTTTTTGGTAATTCTCCAGCCTTTGGAAACCTCACTTATAGTGGTTTTACAGAATTTATTTTTGTTTTCTTTTCATTTGTTACTCAAAAACTAATTAAAGAAGATTTTTTAAAAAAAAAAAAAAAAGAAAAGAAAAAAAGAGAAGAAGAAGAAGAAGAAACTAACATGGCATTTTCTTTTTTATCTGAAGTTTGAATAGGTGTGAACTTGTCTGAAATCCGAATAGAAATCAATGCAAAAGTATCATTCAGACTTTAGATTTCAAATAAAAGTTAAAACTATTAACTTTTTGTATTCAAACAAAAAATCTAAAAAGAAAACTCGACTTGAAGATTCAAATGAAACTAAAACATTTGAAGTCTCAAATCAACACTTTAGGGGAAAAAACAAAACCCTAAAATCGTTTTTTTTTTTTTTTTTTTGATATATATTTTTCTCATCAACCAAACAAGAAGAGAGAGAAAAGAAATGTGAACCTTTAGAACTAGAATGTCAAATAGGTAGAAAGTGAATGTCAACACCAGACTCATGAAAGATGGCAGTATGTGCAGGTGTAGTGGCAATGTGGACAAAACTAAAGAGAGAAGGGTTAGATTTTTTTGTATAGAATGATATGTCTGTAATTAATAATAAAATAGAAGGTAATTTATGCTTTATCTGTGGAGTAAGTTGAGCAGTAGGATACTGTGGTCCAGTCTAAATCTGATCTGATTTTTAAGAAGTTCCTGAACCCCCCACCCTTTTCTGGATTACTTACTCCCCAAGTCCATCCTTGTAGAGGCAGATTTGGGCAGCTTACCTGAAAACTGGTCACATCGCCATACCGTAACATAATAGCGTTCCGTGTTCCATCTCCAACCAAATTACCTAGATGATTGGAAACTTTACTCCTAGTAGGAATGCACCTGGATTCAAAATCCCTCTTCTATTAGTAAGAACTTGCTTTAGTTGTATATCCTAAGAAATAAGAACAACTAGTTCAAATACATTATCAGTAAGTACCACTTATGGAATCTCCTTATCCATGGGCTTATTAGCTAAATGAATATTGACACATGATATTCCTAGTCGCTTCTCGTGGATTTTTATTGCCTCATGCATTTGAAATGGATGTTTGTGTAGATATATGTGTATGTGAAAATTTTGGCGAGCAAGTCCTTTGTGTTTGTTTTGGACGGTTTGGAAGGCAAGGAACAATATTGCGTTCGATAACAAGGCTTTTTATGTCCAAAAGTTGAAAGGGATTTTGTTTTTAGATGATTGTTCACTAACTTTAGTAAGTTTTTTTGAATGGTTGGGTACTTGTTGAGGTTCTTCCTCTGTTTTCTCTTGTTCAAGCCTTGGTGGTGAAGGGAGGTTTGTTTCTTGTATACCTTGGGTCGCTTTTCTGGTGACTCTTTTTATTTCAATTTAAGTCTTTATATAGTGTGTGTGTGAAAATGGATTGAGTAATGCTTTCCTTTATCAAAGAAAAGTGTTTCTCTTGTGGGTAAAGTTGTACATAGGTGATGGTTCAATATCTCTACTAGAGTTTGTTGAGTGGTTGGGTACTTATTAAGGGAGGGAGGTATTTTTTTTTAATCTCGCCTTGGTTGCTCCTTGGCTCTTTTTTTGTTGTTTTCTTTGGCACTCTTTGTATACTTCAGTGTATTTGTTGTGCTTTTGCTTTTTTAATGAATTACATCATTGCCTATAAAAGAAAAGAAGAAGAAGAAAGGTGTTTCTAGCTTGCATGGCCCGATCATTAATCTTGAAATTTTCTAAACAAACTAGGTAGGTTGCTAGTATAGTTTCCTATACATGATTTTGCTATTTACTGAAAGAATTATATTGGAATGTAGGAGGTTGGTTATTCCAGAGTTCATGTGAGTGAAACAAAGCTAGCTCATAACTTATATTCATGTTGGAAGACATCGGAGATGATGTGGGATTTGCTTCATTTTATGTTTCTTTTTAGGCTTACTGTACAAACATTTTTAAACCCTATCCTTTGAGTGTAATTCAGCTTAGTTGGCTTTCGATATATACACCCTAGGGTTGGGTCTATAGGGGTCAAGAGTTGTTATACTTGTATAGGCCTTATATATAGCCATCCTTGTACCTTTTGTATGGCCATCCTTGGTTAGTGAAGAATTACTCAATTCTTTTTTTTATTTTTTCTATTTTATAAGTAAATGGGATGTGTATTAAAAACGCCAAAAAGGGCAAACCAAAGCATACATAATGTATACAACATCAGCCAAAAAAGGCCAAAAAAAAGGGAAGAGAAAACAAAAAGATACTCCCTCAAACCAACCCCAACCAATCAATGAAATCTACTACGGACATCAATCTTTCACCTATAAACAGTTTGGTTCAAGTTAACAAGCTACACAAAAACAAGTATTTCAACCTTTGGATTGAGAGTTCCATATTCTCAAAAGATCTTCTATTTCTTTCTTTCCAAATAGTCCAAAAGAGGCATAGAGGAGTTGCCCTCCAAACCTTTTTCCACTTTCCTCCAAAAAAGGAACCATGCCAGCCTAGCAGAGTCTTTCTAACTGTGGACTACATCACCCAAAAAACTCTAAAGAGAGAGAATAATAGCTCCCACAACATCCTTGCCTTGTCACAATGCAAAAGGATGTGGTCAATAGACTTCCTCATGAGACAGACATAGGAAACAATGGTTGGCCAAAGACCACCCCTTCCTTTGAAGCTGGTCAAGATTCAAAGCTTTTTCCCAAGTCGCCTCCCAAGCAAAAGGGCACACCTTGGGAGGAACCTACACGTTCCACACAACACTAGAAGGGAATTGCACTACCCTTCCTATCTCTAGGCTAGCATAAAGTGATCTAACAGAGAAAGTTCCACTCTTTGTATCAACCCAACACCTTTTATCCTCTTTACCCTCTTCTACCACTTTATCTTGAAGTCTTGCCGAAAAGCGTTCCACAATAATAATCTCCCAATCATTTAGGGGCCTCGAGAAGTTAGGATTCCAGCCACCCCCCACATTAGAATGCTGCCACAACTCCACCACCCCAACATCTTTAGAGTTAGAAAGAGCTAATAAAGAGGGAAATGAAACATTTAATGGCTCATCCCCATATCACTTATCTTTCCAAAACTTTATTCTTTTCCCATTGCCCACCGAAAAGGACAATTTAGAACTAACAACATCCCACAACTTTCTTGTGGTCTTCCATAACCCAACACCATAGCCTCCTCTCACTTCCTTAAAGCGCCAACCCCCTTCCAAATCCCCATATTTACCACTAATGATTTGTCTCCAAAAGGGCTCCATTTCTTAAGCAAAGCACCAAATCCACTTACAAAGGAGGGCCTTATTAAGTGAGTGAAGGCGCCTAACACCTAGGCCCCCTTTCCTTCTGTCAAAGCAAACGGTATCCCACTTCACTAGATGAAGCTTACTATCTAAGGTCCCGCCTCCCCATAGGAAGTCCCTTTGAATTTTTTCCAACCTTAGCCGCACAATCCTTGGCATTCGGAAAAGAGACAAAAAGTAGATTGACAAACTAGATAACGTACTTCTAATCAACATTAGTCTTCCCCTTTGGAAATATATTGTCTTTTCCACAAAGCCAATCTTTTGTAGAATCTTTCTTCCACCCCATCCCAAGCCACCAACAAATTAAAAGGGGCACCTAAAGGGAGCCCGAAATAGGTTGTCAGGAGCACTCCCACTTTACAGCCTAATACAAGAGCCAACTCATCAAGATTCTCCGCTCTCCCCATTGGAATAAGCTCACTCTTTGTTAAATTAATTTTCAGACCCGAAATGGCTTCAAACCATATAAGCAACCAGCTTAAGTAGGTCAATTAGGTATGGGAGGCCTCACAAAACACCAAAGTGTACATCATGGGGAGGATTTCTCATCCTTCTCATGTTTCTATTATCAATTAATACATATGTTTGTTTTTGATCAAAAAAAAAAAAGTGGGGATAGTGTTGATAGGTCACCCAAGGATACGCTCAAGTATAGGATGAAAGAGAAGGTTCTTTCTTGGGTGATAGGCACAGTTCCAGGTGGTTGCATTATTGACTTCTAGATGTCGTGTCGTGCTGTGATAGAGTTGTTAAGCCTAAAGAAGGAACAAATTACATTTGTAACATTGGTTGTAGAGGCAGGATAAAGTGTCAGGTCGTGAGAAAGTAATAGAGTATATGAGACAGTCATAGGTCAACAGCGATAAAGAGAAGGATCGTTTGGATTGTTTTGAGGAGTCTTGAGGAGTACCTATCTACTTGAATTACCTTTTGCATAATCCCAAGGAAACAGGTCTGTGAAGAAAAAGTTTATCTTCTCTCTCACCATTGTCTGAACATGGAACACAACACTCTAGATTGACCCTTTTATCAACAACCATCCAAGAAAAGATTTCCACTTTAGATAGAACACTAGACTTCTTGATGAATTTAGCATGAGGGAAAATAACTGGGAAGGACTCTTAGCCAAGGCAATAAAAGGGGACTTTGACGAAACCAAGGTTCAAACCCTCAAATGAAGGAATGAAGGAAATAAATAGCAAGGATTCAAGTGATGCATAAGGAGAGATCAGTAATTTCCTGGTCTGGAGATAACAACTCAGGAGAAATTATAATCCTTAAAATAGAAGTCTGCAATATTGCGGTAAAAGTGCTGATCTGCCCATCATATTTCCTCCCAGATGTAATTTTTGAACCATCGGTAATGGAGAAGTACAAAACTTTACAATGCCACTGATATGACCACCTGACTATGATGTTAGCATCCCATCTGCTGGAATGCAGATTATAGATGCTTCTGGTAACACTAAGCCACAATCAGTCACCTTCTTTGGGAAACCTCCATGATTATTTATCCAAGAAGGTTCTTTTCCTATTAGAGATCTTTATAGACCTCTTTGCTCTTTGGTGTGCAGATTTGGGTTTAGCTTACTAAATGATTTTCCTTCATTTGCTTTCAACTAGGATTTGTTTTGTTGGATTGGTTAGTACTTCCTTATTTTACTAGGATTTGTTTGGAGTTTTAGTTGGATGGGTCAGTCTTCTTATTCTATTGTGATTTTTTAATTAATGGTCTACATATAAGTTGATATTTCTCTCTTTGAAGAAGAATCACGATAATATCTTATGTTTTCAACATATTTAGAAGATCTCAAAGATTGTCCATACAACCCCTAGCCTTAGATGTGGTGGCTAAGGATCCAAGGAGCAATTCTTAGAACCCTATTAGTGGGATGCTAGTAGTTTTCCTTCTTCTCAGTTCTTATTTCTTTAATTTTTTTTTCCTGCAACTATAACCCATGAACCTACATTGCCAATAACCCATCTAAATCTCAAATGGTTACCGTTGCTGCCCTAAGTCACTTTTTTCAGTTCTACTCACGGCCCTAAAACAAAGAAGCCTTTTTTTCTTAAACTCTAATCAAACCAGGCCTAGCTTTTTTTTCACTTCAGCAATTTACCAGTGCTTGATTCTTCCCTAATAGTCCAAGATCATTTATGCATGAATATAGATAATATTTGGGAAAATTAATTAGATACTGGTAGCTTTCTTTAAGTGATAGGTGTAAAACGCTCATCCTGTGAATCTGACACTGAAAGTTTAATGTGTAGATGAGATATATTTTCAAAGGATCACACATCATTAGATTGCATTGATTGATAAAGCGCATGTGGAACCCGATAATTATCCATGTTCTGAATTTTCAAATCTTTGGCTTAAAAAATGAAATCTCTTGGTCAGACATTCAACTGTGAACAGGTATGTTATTTTATTTTTTATTGTGTTGGCGCATCTTTAGGTTCAAATTTTCAACTTCCTCCAATTGAAACTCAGATGTATCTGTAAATATTTTCCAAAAAAGGTAATACTTGGAAGGTTCCATTTAGTATAGAGAACATTGATAAAGATTGATAAAAAAAAAAAATAGAGAACAGTGATTAATGTTATGAGGTTCTATGTACCACAGAGAGCAGATGGTGTTTTTTTGGCAATGGAGGCAAAAATAAATAAATAAATGTCTTCTTTACATGTTAAAGTAACTTTTAAACAGTAATGCAAATATGCAATAAGCTTTTTGAGGAAAGATATTGAAGAGTGATTTCTTTTGAGTTTCCAATGACAGTCACCCTTTTGTGTTAGATATTGAGGAATGAGGTTTTGACACTCGGATTGTCATGCACGTGTACATATGCATTTAATTTTTCATTAATACATATTCTTGCATTTATTTTCCATTGCTTTGAATTTATTTTGTAGTCCAATTGTAGGCAACAATACATGCTAGCTGTAATACACACAGAAATTTGTAGTGGTAATTGATTTGATACATGATTTGATAACTACCAAATATTGATTATGATTCTTGTTAGCACTGATAGTTGAAAACATGTATGCAATATATAGGCTTTTAGAATCTATATGAATAGAATGACAGCTCACAGCTCGAGAATTTCTTCTTCCCTTATCTCTTATAATTTATCACTGATGCCCTCATGCTTAGATGCATGTGGCTGGATTGGTAAATATCTCATCTCAACCCCAATACATGTATGAACCGAATTGAACGAATACCTCATCTCATCCTTTTGCCTTCTTTTGTATCCTTAAATTTTTGTTGATTTTGATGTTGTAGAGAGAATGGCAAGGCGCTAACTGGAGAGATGAGGAGATGAATGGGCAAACAGAGCCGCCTCATGGACTAGGGAAGATATCTGAACAAAAGGGCATATTGGGTCCTGGGCCAGCTGATCTACGCTTCTCAGAAGCATTCTGAACAGGAGGTGGCTTACATAGAAGAGGGACATGTCTCAGGAACGTGAAGCACATTGTGGCATGTTATTGTAAACTATTCCTGTGTTAATGTTACTGGAGGGTTGCCTTGTTTGTTCATTTATTCAGGTAGTTTGTAAATGATAGCAGAACATTTTTTAATATAAACTGGACTATATATACATATACTAAGCTGTCTGAGCTCTCAGATTTGGTGGTTATTAATTTCCAATTTTTAAGTTGATCAGATTGTGTCTTCAAAACTTCTGGGTATTTCCCAAGAAAAGTGGCCAAATTTTACTTTTGACAACATAGAAATGTTTATTTACCATGTTTCATATTTGAATTCTGGAACAGCTTAAATCCCAAATTCAAAATGGAAATCATTCATCCTGAATAAGGTAATTGCAAAATGACTTTAACAAAGGTGTCAAGTGTTGTTGGTTGTCATTTTGGATTAGATGGGGTCATGATTTTCTCTGTGAAAACGCTTCCAAGATTCTGGAAGTGGCAATTCTGATTTTCTAAAATGCAAAATGCTAAGCAGCAGGACTTTCCTGTTTGCCTACGGTGAGAGAGACACATGGCACAAAATTGGCGAATTTTTGCACCTCCCCTTTTCATGCTTCTTTCTTTATTTTTCAGAACATAAAAAGTCGGATACGCACGCCCGGTGGGACTCGAACCCACAATCGCCTGATTAGAAGTCAGACGCCTTGTCCATTAGGCCACGGGCGCTTTGCCAGATGGGTTGTGAGAATTTTTTATATGTTTAATAATTCGTCTTGAAAATAACAAAAAAAAAAAAAAAAAAAAAGAATTTCTTATATTTGATTTTACTATAAAAAAATATATTAAATAAAATAAAATTTAATTAAAATTAGTTAGACATTTGCATATTTTTTAAATTATTTAATTTTTTTTTCTAGAAGAGATAAAATAGGTAAAATGAATTTGAAATAATATATAAAAATAATTTACTGGCTTAATTTTTTTTTTCTTTTTTTCCCATTTTCCTTCAAATTTTTCATAACCAAATATGCCCTAAATAATCATGATTAATTCTCAAGAATTCAATGATTCAAAACATGGACACATAACACTCTTCCCATAAAATAATAGCCCCTCTTTTCCCCAAAAATACTGAATCTTTGGCCCTTCAAAATCAAACTGCAGCCATACTATAGAACTTCTGGATTATAAACCAACCCATGATTCCCCAAAAACCATTAACAACCTTGTTCAAATCAGCTTGCTTATTAACAATTACTACCAAAGATTGACAATGTTTATCTGGAACTGAAAATACAAATATACATACAAGTGAAGGATAATTAACTGTGGAACAGGATTTATTGATGGCTGATTCATTTGGGTACAACAGAAAAGGACCTTTATGGGTACCATTAAAGATGAACTTGGTACCATGGCTTCAACTGAGTTTATTCACAACAACGGGAAATACCTTTGGTGCACACTCTTATTACATAGCCATAGACAAGCTCTTCTCTCAAACTCAGGAGAATTAGCAGGCCATGGGCTTTCCAATCTCAAAAACAAAAAGGCGTTAAAAACGAGGAGCAGTACAAGTACTAATCTTCAAGCTCAATGATCTTCACCACAGATGCATCGCCGACTTTCTGGCAAACAACAATTCGGTCATGAGATTTTATGACACCAAATGCTTTCCCATGATCCAAAGCAACCTTCAGAATTGACTCATTTGTCGCATTGGTTGATTCCGCCTACCAAATCAAAGCACAAGTAGGTTAATTCCACTGGGCAAAATTGACGTATTTCAGAGAGAATAAGATGGATGAAACATTTGTCCACATGACAACCAGCCCTTCCTGGAAAGGAACCCACTACTAGTTTTTTCTTTGAAAACCAGTGAAGCAATAAGTGGTTCCTTAGGTTTGGAAGATGAACACTTTGCTGTCAACACAACACAATGCTTCATGCAGTGCAGCCTTCCAGAACTGTATCTCTGATCAGGCTTAACATGATGTTTCATAAATATATTATTCAAGTACAAAGCAGGAAAGAGAAAACAAGAAATTGAACTTGCTGCCCATGGGCACAGCAAAAAGTTAAGAGCCAAAAGCAATTTAATTTGATTGATGCAATCTAAGCAACACACGTCATTTTCTCCTGAACTAGCTTCATCCTTTCCTCTATAAGTGACTCAATTAAAGCATATAAGACCAGTCCAAACGGAAATAATGAGCTTCTCCACTCCCAACTATGTCCATGTTAGCTACACCCCCAACTATGTCCATAATTATGTGCATTAAATAACAGTTGTATGAGATCTTTATTGATTACTTTGTACAGCACCTAACATCAATAGCTCTGTGGGAGCCAAAAGAATCCTACCACAAACATTTTTGACACAGACAAAGCTACTTCCGACTAATAATTGTGTACACCAAATAACAATAGTGTGAAATCTTTATTGATTACTTTATACAGCACGTAACATCATTAGCTCTGAGGGTGCAAAGGAAGAACCAAAGGTCTGTTTGCCATGTCCAGACAAGTTTCATCTGGATTTCTGACAATCTAAGCCTGGTTTTTGAAGTTCTCTTCATATATAAGGTAGAAATTTAGAGTACAATGACATGTTGAGATAGGTATAAATATATGCTGACTTTATCCAAACTCACTTTAGGGCCAATTAGAAGGGAGGCAAAAGAATTCCCCCCTTGAATTGTATTAAGGCCTTTTTCTATATAAGTTATTACACTAAACATATTTAATATATTTAATGACATATTAAGTCATTAAGTTGATTTACGAAGCAGCCTTTTAAATTTGGTGATTAACTTACAAAATTTAGGAAAAAAAAATTCAAATATTTAGTTGAAAGATAAATTTAAAGATCTAAAAAGAGTAGAGTGGAAAATGAAAATCTCATAATGCAGGGGAAGGAATCTAGGAACAACACAAGGGGGTATTTACCAAAAAAAAAATATGGTGCTATTGGTTGAACAAGAAGTTTTTGGACCAGGGCAGATCATTAAACACTCCATTTATTATGACCCCCACATATATATTTTTTTTAATAGATAAGTTCTCTCGTATTCTTTTCACCCTCCAATGAAAGTATATTCTGAACCCAGAAAACACAAACTTAATAAATCTTACCGGATGTCGAGGATCTGCCAGCATGGGGAAAATGCCCCTCACTATGAGTGATTGTCTTGCCTGTGCACAGTATCATTGAAGGGAACAGATAACAATGATAAGCTTCAATTTCAATCGGACAAAGCAAAGTTTTGAAGCAAGAATCTATGCAGTGCAAATGAATAAAAATAAGTGGAACACAACAACACAAGACATATATATACAAGAAATAAAAACAAGCTCATTCATAACAGACGTTCATTTTTATTGATAGGCATCCACAAAGGCAAGTTTGTGGAGTTACATATAAAAATAACTTTTTCTAATAGGTCAGATCAATCTGGGTTTTTCATCAACTGTTTCTCCAAATATAGCCTGGACCACATAGTAATTTTCTACCTGACAATGAACATAGTTTTCATAGTGGTGAATTTTCCTCTGGGAAAATGTAGGACTGATCCTAAATTCCTAACATGCATTACATAGAATACTTATATGCTTATTGCATGACAATGAAACAACAACAAACGTAACGACTCATTCATGGTATAATTCTTAGATGGATAACACTTGGAGAAAGATCAAACATTGAGGTAATTTAATAAATTAAATCAACTATTCCACAGTAGTTTAGCAGTTTCTCTTGTGCTTTGGTGTGAAAATGTCCTTGTCTCCCCATACAAAAGATGATGAAATATGCTATTAGTTGCTTTTCTAGGTTCATCATAAAAAATAGTGCAAACAAGAAAGCAATCAAAGATATTCCTATTGATTAGCTTCCACTTTCTCCAGTACTATTCTTTTAAAAGGCATGTACTGAAAGCAGAAAGGAACTTTCTTCCCATTGTATGTGTTCAATAGAATTGTTTTCCAAGCAGCAGAAGCCAAAAACAATAGAATCAGGAAATAAATTTCCTACATTGAAGCATGTGTTATGAAAATGGTAAAACAAACCCGCTGCAGGGGAAGCCATAGATTAAGCAAGGTTAATAAAATGTCTCATAATGTTCCAGAAAAAGGTAATATAGAAGCCCAAAGTATTCTATTCTTTTGCATATCTAGCATATTTTAGTCTTCAAGAACTGTAAATCAAGACATGGCAATCTTTTCCTCTATTAAAGAATCTATCAGAACATGGGAAACAAACTTGATGCCCACGAACACATGTTAAAAGTGCTCCAGCTGTGTTCGGATGTTCATCCAAGCACAGCTTTTGGTATTTGAGAAATCCTTCCAAATAGGCCCCAGGTCATACAAAAGCAACATACCTCAAATGCACCACTAAAAGTCCAGCGGAGTTGATTTGTCTTGAGCCGAGGGATGACAACAGATATCACTGGCATTGTTGGCCTATACTTTGCAATCAATCTGCATTAATACAAAATAATATAGAGAATCAAATGAACATGTATATGAGGAATAACAGACATGAAGCATTTGCAGAAAACTATATTTAATATTATGGATCGTACAAAAGCAATTTTATTTTATTTTTTATTGGCAGATTATGCAAAAGCAACTTGCATAGGAAAAATTAAAATAAAATAAAAAGAAAAAAAATTAAATGTTTTGAAATCCCCAAGCAATAAGAATATTAAAAAATTCATCATTAAAAAAAAAAGGGACCTTGCAGCTTTCCCGGTTGAAGTGAAGCAAATAATGACAGATGCCTTCACCTTGATGGCTGCTCGTGTCTAGATATAGAAAAAAAGAATACATCTATATTAGGGAACAAGGAATCCATTTTTCAAGGTTCATTTCACTTAAGCAAATCTCACTTCTATGGAACAGTCATAAATCTAACATTATAAGAAGAGATCAAGGGTTGGAATCTTAAGAAATACCGCAGAGGAAGCAATAGATTCCAGGTGGGTCATTGGTTCTCCAACATATTTGACAGCCTTCTTAAAATAGGAATCCTGATTGAAAACTTTCTCAGCCTGCAGACATTACTTCAATTGATAGCTTGCTCCAGAAGATTATAGAAAAACATTATGGAAAAACAAATATGGGGGTGAGCAAAGACTTTGCTTTTCTTGAAGACATCTCAAATTCTAAAACATATGCTAAAAACTACTTCATGTGATGTGCATCCAAGAATGAAGCACACTCTTGTTTCCTTGGAACAGCAGAGAACCATTTATGGACCAAGAAAGCATAATTGCATCAAACTTCTAAATTAGGTGAAAATCCTGCTCTATAGTCTTAATTCCATGCTTCGTATCCAAAATCTGGAAGGCATCGAAGTTATGCCCTTGCATAATCATGACTCCAGAATCAGGTGTGACAAATTTGACTCACAAAAAAAAAAAAAAAAAACCTAAAATGGTTTCATGTAATAATTTAGGATATAAGATAGGAAGAAAAGGAATCATGACTGCAAATTTCCTTTTGATAGAAGCTGAATTTAAATATTAGATGTACAAGGACAGACCAAAAACTGTTCAAGTAAAGGAAACAACAATTACTCAAACAAGAAAATAGTGATCATTCAACAAACACCTCAAGAGGAGTAGTGAACCCCTACAACTGACTCAGGCGATCCAGCTTCCTTCTTGCCAGCATGTTGGCCTCCAAAATAGGCAACATAGGCCTCCAAGAGAAGAAGGTTTCCATGTTCTTTGGAATGTGAAGAATTCTCCTTGTCCAGCAATCATAAAGCCACAAGTGCTTACTCCCCTACTCTAGCACAAGAAATAACAACCAATGGATCCCCTTCAACAATGAGATTCTAAATCCCAGTCACTTAAAAAAAATATATATATATATATAACAAAATAAAAGGGAGATTCCTAATCCCCAAACATAGCACCTTTTTAAGCTTTCTAGTACAGCTAAAAAAGCAGCATTAATGGTCATCCTGAGAAAGATAAGAACTCTAACCCCCTATAATCTCTAACAACTCAACCTCTGCTGCATTCCCCCTCCTCCCCAGCAGTTGCTATCTCACCTAAGGCTATAATGAGCATCATCAAGCTTAACTTCAGTCTACTATTGGAGGGAGAAGCCCACTGACTGAAGTAGCCTCTCTCCTCCAGTTAGGAGAGCACATAATTCTTCTAGTCATATTAATAAAACTCAATGGGAGACATGCAAACTCCTTGCTCATAAACAACCAAAGGACAGTTAAAAAGCTTCCTACTTTTCCACTAAAATCCAAGCATTCTGTTCCAGCCAAAACATCAAAAAGTGGCTGAAATAGCATTTCTGTAGATTGCTCTCATTCTCCTGGCTCAAGCCCTTAAAGGAAATAACCACCATTTAGCAATTCCACACCAGATGAGTTCCAGCCATGGAAAACAACCTTAGGCAGACCTTATGAAAATTTGGACAATGAAGGAACAAGTGCCCAATAGATTCTAGTTGTAAATATCTGTACGGGTTCTAACAAAATATGGTAACTGCACACTTGCTCAAATTTTATGTTTCAAGAGAAGAACAATATTCTAATTACTAAATCAAATATTGACTGTTGCTCCTTAAAAATTTTTATTCTAGATTTATTTATTGCTAAAGTATCCAATGATTGTATTTACAAAATTTCTATTATGTTGCAACTGTTTTTCTCAAGGCCCAAATCTTTGAACCTCCAAAGAACAAACGCATCCCTCTACCAACAATGAATCTACTATTGCACTTGTTCCCAACTGTTAACAGAGGCTAGAAAATAAATGAAATAGCTCTCTTAATTTATTTGAATGAACAACCAGTACATTTATAGAGAAAAACTAACAACCAGATAGAATCTAAGCCAAGCTAAATCCCTAGAAAAGTAGGAACTAAAAGTTCAGACAGATAAAATTTTCTAATCGCCTACAACAGCTATATTTTAAATTTAAAAACAGAATATTAATAAAACTAAGATAACAAACTTGATCCTAATCAATATTCTCTATACTCCCCCTACAACTAGGAAAAAAATGTCCAACATTCCTTGCTTGTATGTCAGATCCTTAAAGTTTTGTCTTGGCAGACCTTTTTTTTTTATAAGTAAAAGCAAAATATATTAACAAGAGGCAAAAAAGCCGCGAGGCATATAGGAAGTATACGAGGCGACTAGGACCTCTCAGTCAAGAAAAACAAAACCCACCAGCCCCTAATTGGAGGCTAGCCACTCCAAGAAGCCTATAAGGGAGATCAGCTTCTCTCCCATGTCCAATTTAGCCCAACCCCATAAATTACATACAAAAGAAGTTTTTAACTTCTGAATTGCTATAACCCCCCCCCCCTAAAAGCTAACTTGTTCCTCTCCTTCCAAATTGTCCAAAAAATGTATAGCGGGATGGACTTCCACATCTTTTTTCTTTTTTTTCCCACAAAAGAGCCCTTCCAACTAAACAACACCTCCTTTACAGATTCTGGAAAGACCCACTGAGCACCAAACAACCCAAGAATGATATCCCACAATATTTTGACAACTGTACAATAAATTAATATATGATTTATTGTTTCCTCTTCGCAACCGCACAAGAAACAACAATTAGGAAATTGTCACCCTCTTCTCTGGAGCCTATCAAGAGTGAGCACTTTCCCCCAAGCAGCTTCCCAAGCAAAGAAGGCCATTTTGGTTGGAACTTTATCCACCCATATATTGCTGATCGGGAAAACAGCTACTATAGGGCTTGTCAATAGGCTGTAAGCTTTCTTAACCTTAAAAAGCCCGCCTTTTCCTTCTTTCCAAAACACCACGTCTTCCTCCAACGTAACCCTTTGCTCCCTCAACACATCCAGCAATCTACCCACCATATCCATCTCCCAATCATTAAAATCCCTTTGAAACCTAAGATTCCACCCACCTTGGCCAAAATTCTGATCCCACATTTCATCCACCGTGGCGTTCCTTTGGACAGCCAAGGCATAGAGAAGCGGGAATCTATGGGACAGCACATGACTCCCGCACCAATCAGATTCCTTCAATATCTTCTTCCACAACCCTACTTCAAACGCCCCATTTGCCTTCCTTGTCCTCCAACCAAAGTCCTCTTGCCCATACTTTGCCTTAAGCACCTTCTTCCAAAGTTCCTCCTTAGCACAAGCAAACCTCCAAATCCATTTGCCTAGCAAAGCTTTATTCAAGCAAGCAAGCTTCCTCAATCCCAACCCTCCCTTTTTTTTATCCCCACACACCACCTCCCATTTGACAAGGTGTGCTTTTCTTTCCAAATTGCCTCCTCCCCACAAAAAGTCTCTTTGTAACTTTTCTAACCTCCTTGCCACTGATTTTGGCAATCGGAACAAAGACATTTGATACAAGGGCATGCTAGCCATCGTACTCTTAATTAAGGTGATTCTCCCTCCTTTGGAAATGTATTGGCGTTTCCAAAGGGCAAGTCTCCTCCTCACCTTCTCTTCCACCCCATCCCACACCGAAATGGCCTTATTAGGTGCCCCTAAAGGCAGCCCTAAGTAGACAGCGGGCAGCTGTCCCACCCTACACCCTATCTCAGCAGCCATCTCGTTCACATCTTCCACCTCCCCCACCAGAATAACCTCGCTTTTGTCCAAATTAATCTTTAACCTCGAAGCTGCTTCAAACCAAAAAGGATCCAACTCAGATGCGTTAAATGCTCTTTCTTCGCCTTGCAAAAAACTATTGTGTCCTCCGCGAACAGTAAATGAGATATATTGACAGCCTACCCTCTATCTCTCCAAATGCTACACCCAGAAATGAAACCCCCTTCAACAGCCTTCGTGATAAGCACACTTAGCACTTCCATTCCCATGACGAACAAATAGGGGGAGAGAGGATCCCCTTGGCGCAACCCCTTGAACTTGAGAAAAATCCAGCTGGCGCACTGTTCACCAAGACTGAGAACTTAGCAGTGGATATGTAACTCCGCATCCAATCCAGCCACTTTTGCCCAAACCCCATTTTTTGCAGAATCTTTAGCAAGAATTGCCAATTAATGTTGTCATAGGCCTTCTCAATGTCCAGTTTACAGATGAGGCCTTTTTCTCCCCTTTTTTGCCAAGAATCTATCACTTCATTTGCGATTAGGGAAGCATCGAGAATCTGTCTCCTCATAATAAATGCATTCTGATCAGGAGACACCACATTTCCTATCACTTTTTTGATCCTGTTGGCCAGCACCAATTTATACAACCCCCCCAACAAACTAATGGGTCTATAGTCCCCCAGGTCCTCAGCCCCCCCTTTCTTCGGTATCAGTACCAAAAACGTATTGTTAAGGCTCTTGACGAAGGAGTTCTTCTCATAGAATTCCTTAAAAAGGTCTAAAACTTCCTCCCTAGCGAACTCCCAGCAGCTTTGCCAAAAAGCCACCGTGAACCCGTCCGGCCCTGGGGCTTTGTCCCCGTTCATCTCCATTAAGGCTGCATGGATCTCATCCTCTGAAAACTGACGTTCTAGAACTTCTGCTTCTGACTGACTAATTTGGTTCAGCTGAAGACCCCTATATCTACCTTCCAGCCTGAATTATCAAAGAGCAACTGCTGATAGGCACTCGCTATCCCTTCCCTCACTTCTTGCTCCTCTGATAACCACACCCCATTTATTTTTATTCTGTCCACAGGGAGTTCACTCTTCAATGGGCATTTGCCATGCGATGAAAGTACCCCGTGTTTCTATCCCCTTCTTTTAACCAAATTTCCCTTGATAGCTACCTCCAATGGGTTTCTTCCAATAGCACCCACTTAGCATAACCCTCATTTGCTTCCTTTTTGCGGATTAATTCCTCTTCTGTTAGACCTCTCTCCCCTTCCACTGAGTCCCAAAACTCCACTTGTTGAAGAGCTTCAGCTTTATTTCTCTCCAAATTCCCGAACACATCCCGGTTCCACACTTTTAAATTTTGTTTCAGCTCTTTCATCTTGACTGCCAGCCTATAGCTAGGACTACCTCTAACCACCAACCCTTGCCACCAACCCTAAATTAGGTCTATAAACCCCTCAACTTTGAGCCACATATTTTCAAACCTAAAAGGAGAAGGCCCTCTTCTTGAACCACCCCCCTCCAGAAGAACAGGGAAGTGATCCAAGGTAGGACGAGGAAGCCTTCTTTGAGAGACCAACTGTATTGATCACACCAACTTGGAGTCACCAGAAATCTATCCAACCTGGCCCATGATTGGTTATTGAGCCCCCCACTTTATGTATAAGATCCTCCTTGCAAGGGGAAATCCACGAGCCCTAATTCGTCTATGATTTTGGCGAATCTCCTCATTGCTGAGGTAATTCTCCCATTTCTACTCCTCTCATATTGATAAAGGATCGTATTAAAATGGCCCCCTAAGCACCAAGGTTCCTCCCACAAACCTCTAATTGCCGCAATCTCCTCCCACAAGCACTCCCTTTCTTCTCTGGAGAAAGGGCCATAAACCCCTGTGAACACCCAAACCACTCCATCAACCACATTCCTGAATTTGCAGGAGATAGAGAATTGGCCCTCCTCCCATTCCAGAATCTCCATCGACCTTTTATCCCAACAAATTAAAATACCCCCTGCTGATCCAATGGCATTCAAGACCCTCCAGTCTAGAAATCTCCCCGAGCCTAAGCTTCTCACCACCCCTTCAGACATTACTTGCATCTTTGTCTCTTGAATACACCACAAGTCCACCTTTTGTTTTCTTACAACTGACTTGATTAATTTCCTTTTGAACCTGTCATTCACACCCCTCACATTCCAGCTCAAGATTTTAATATTCATTGGACAACTACTAGCTGGCTCCCTCTGCCCTAGATATGGATTTTTTTCTTAGCATCCCCTTCATAATTAATTGAACACTTCAGCCTCTTAAGTTCCCTTTCAAACTTCGTATTCTCCAGAAGGCGTTTACTGTGCATCTTCTCCCTCCTTTTCCTAATTTTGACCAAGAAACTCAAATTTTCCTTCTCCAAGCCTTCAGTTGAAAATCCCAAAAACTGACTGAATTTAACCAGACTACTTTCCTCCCAATTAGACTGTTTTTCCTTTCTTCCTTCTTGTAATTCAGACTAACCCATAGCCCACTCCGAGCTCCCTTCCAACAGGCCTACACTGTTGACCTCTATCAAGTCCCAACATCCGTTCCTCTTCTCCTTGGCAGACCTTTTGTTAAGGTATTTGCAGTATGTTGGTTCATAGAAATGTAGGTGATGCATATTAGCCTTTCTTTTATCTTAACTTTGATTAGATGACGAGCAATTTCCATGTGCTTTGTTTTGTCGTAATGGATTGAGTGGTGAGTTATACTTATGGCAACCTTGTTGTCAAAATAGAGTTTCATAGGACCTTCTGAGGGCATCTTCAACTCCTTTAGTAGTAGCTTCAACCAAATCATTTCACAAATCCTTCAAGTCATAGACCTAAACTCTGGCCTCAACGTTGCTTCCAGCAACTACACTTTGCTTTTTACCTCGCCATGTCACCAAATTTCCTCAAATAAATGTACAATATTCCGAGGTAAACCTATTATCTTCTTCTAACCCAGCCCAATCAGCATCAATGAAAGCTTCAATCTTCTTCTCTACTCTCATCCCAAAAAACAATCCCTTTCCTGTAGTCATCTTCATGTGCCTCAACATTCTATTCACTTCCTCTAAATGTTTCCCACATAGTGCATGCATATACTGGCTTACCACACCTACACGAAAGTTAGTTGGGTATAATATGTGCCAAGTAGACAAGCTTACCGACTAGCCTTCGATACTTGCTTTTATCCACAGGTGTCCCTCCTTCATTCCGTCCAAACTTGTAGTTTAGCTCCATAGGTGTTTCTGTTGGTTTACACCCTAACATCCTAGTTTCCTTAAAGAGGTCAAGGGTATAGTTCCTCTATTAGATCCAAATTCCTTGTTGCTCCTAGAAAAAAGTATTTTAGCTTTAAATTAGAAGACTATGAAAGCAATATGGGGACTTGTCGCATCCCTTCATCTCTTTAGGCCTTCATTAGTGAAGCCTTTGTTGCACCCTAGAGGGCCTTATACTACTAGATTGGAACCTAGAGGCAGAAGCACTAGGTTGGTAAAGGAGATAGTTCCTACAACACCTTTAATGGGTTTTGTTAAGCTAAATTTTGATTAATGTATTTTAGATAACCCAAAGTGACTAGGGATTAGAGAATTGTTCAAGAAGCATCCTTTTTTTTTTTTTTTCTTTTGATAGGTTTTTTCATGAATCATCTTGTTATAGTGGTAAGAGCTTTTTCTAAAGATGTAGGCTAAGATTCTCTCTCTTTTGGAGGATTTGTTGCAAACTAGAGCTTTATGTCACAGGATGCTTCAAATGACCCTCCCCATGGGCTTATATAGGAGGAGGGAAGCTTCTGGCGACTCCTGGAGACTCCTACACTTAGCCATTAGTGGGAAGAGTGTGGAAAGTTCTAGAATGTTTAGAGAAGTCCACACATTTCTACACTATGGTAGAAAGCATGAGAAGAGTCTAGGGCTTTCTAGAGAATTCTAGAAGTCTCTTGTACATAAGCTTGTACATAGAATAGTTTAGGGAGTTCTAGAATGTTCTTGAATTGTAAGGAACCCTCCAAGGTTCTAGAGAGTTCCATTGGTGCCTATAAATAGGTGAGGGCCTCATTTGGCCAAGGCACCACCCAAAACCACTCAAATCACTTCCTAACCAAGCAAGTGAGCATCCAAGCACTTGTAAAAGCTTCCTTGAGTTAATAAGAGCTTCCATTCTTTAAAGGGTTGCCTACTAAGCTTCTTAAGCTTTCGAATCATGAGCGGCTTAGCATAGCAAGCTAAGCATTGGGGAGCAAGATTGACTTAGCAAGATCAAGCGTCTTGACTTGCCTAAGTGCCGCACGAGCTTAGTGAACGACTAAGTCCGTGACATTTAGGTGTTTCTAATCTCTTAGTGGAAGGAGATTTTGCAACTATGTTCCTTATGTTGGACTCCTTGCTTCGGCCAATCATGTGGTTGATGCCTTAGCAAACATGGAGCCAAATATTTGGATCCTTTTCTTGGAGATCTTTTGCCTATATGAGTTGTTTACTCATATCAAGCATTTTTATAACCATGTTAAGCTGTACATTTGGAGTTGCCTTTTGAATTAGCATAGACCTACTATCCCTCTTTTGATAAAATTTTGTATATATTTAAGGATTTCTCATCTTTTTTATACTTCCTATTACAATGAAATGAAATGATAATTTTCTAGTAAGAAAAAAAAAAAGAAAACCATATAAGGCAATCGGCAAGTAGATTTTAAATTTCCTATAACATGTGGACTAGAATATATCTGCTAATAACATGTCACAAATTGTAAAATAAGGATGAAAACGGAGGATTACTTCAATATTGCAAGTAGTAGTAGACAATAAACAGATTAAAAAAGAAGGGGAAAAAAAAAGAACATGTTTAGACTCAAGGTAATCAAGCAGTAGAATTCATGGCAAGAGTGCTACATAAAGCAATGAAGAACTTACCTCAGCACAAATTTTATTAACAGTGGAAATTGTCTCAACAGGGTACAATCCCCGCAGGGTTTCTGCACCTAGAAGAATTGCATCACTACCTGAACCAATAAAAAATGACAGGAAAAGTAAGACCCTAATAGGAGCAGGGCAGACTCTTATGGATGGTAATGGCAACATACTAAACAAGAACTACAAGGAAGCAATAATAGTGATGACTCCAAACAATACAAAAGTGAGAAAAAGACAATTTCTACAAAATAAGTATAGTATTATAATAGCAGCAGTAATATAAGTAAAGGCCTCAACTAACAGTCACATAAATCAACTTATTCTATATTAGGAATCTGTGTTTACCATCCAGTACAGCATTAGCAACATCAGTCGCTTCAGCACGAGTAGGTCTCAGATTGTCAGCCATACTGTCCACAACACGAGTAATCACCGCAGGCTTTCCAGCCATATTGCACTTATAAACAGCAGCCTTTTGAAATAAAAATACCTGCAGAATCCATAAAGAAATATTACCAGTAAAAATTTTGAATTGAAATTGCAATTTCTTTCCCTCCTAGGCAAAAAGTTTGATATTAACAATGAATGCACATACATGTGCACAGCCCCACCGGCAACCGCCATGATGCCCCCACCCCAACACCTTCCTTCCTTTTGCCCCCAACACCAAAAGGTGGGGAATCAACAAGAAAATCAGAAAACTAAAGAAAGAGGAAAACTAGAAAAGTGCGAATGATTATTGTCATTGCTATTGATAAGTGATCCTCATTATTTAGAATCAACATTAGAAGAATCAATGTATAATTCAGTAAAAAAGTTATCAATATCCAGCTAGAAATATAAGCACAACTTTATGTACATGTGAGAAAATAATACCATGTGTCTAGCGTTCAGCTGATATAAGTGTGCAATGAATTGAATTTATCACTTTAAGCTATACATATGGTAATTTTTTATTGGCATCTATTTGTGCATTTAAGTAAGAATTTGCACATGTAGACATACAGAATAGCATGACCCTCAAATTTTCCATCCAAAATTGAATGAAATTTCTTTATTTACCAATTACCATGTCCAAATTTCAAGTCTTACCTTCTCTGGTGGGAGATCTATCCCCAGATTTCCACGAGAGAGGATAATGCCATCTGCTTCTTGTAGGATCTCATCAAAATGGTTCAAGCCCTAAAAGAAAATTTGGGAAAATAAAATGAAAATCACATTCAGGTACAGATAATAAATTTGAACTAGTCCTGAAAGGCTAATCATGTATATCACTTAATTCACATTCAAGCTACTGAAATTGAAACTGTTTCAGAGCACCTCTATATTTTCAATCTTTGCAAAAATCTGAGTTTGATTGAGATCATCCAGTTTAGAAAGAAACTCGCGAGCCTGCATGATGGCAAGAACATCCATACTGAACGGGATAAGGAAACTGAGAAAAGTATTACTTACTGTAGTAAACTCAAGGATACATGCTAAGCATACTATCAAAGTAGGAAGCAAATGTAGAAAACCGTGAATACTACAAAACAGAAGAGTGAGTGCATGAAAAAATAACTCAACATATCTTATCAAAGACAGAAAACTTAACTTGACATAAGAAAGATAAACCAGAAGAAAATACTAAGTAGGAGTAGTCCTTACATGGCGAACATCTTCTGCATGGCGGGTATAAGACAATGACAGGAAATCTATATTGTTTTGAACACCCCATGTGCTTATAACCTGAAATGAACATCTGAATATCATAGAAGCACTTGATAAGATATCTGGGTAAGCACAAGGTTTCCTTTTAGGGGAAAATTCAAACAAACTCATCATATAGCCAACCTAAAAGGAATCTAACACAGTCAAAACTATACCATCTATTTGGAATGAATACAAAATGTAACCTATTGAATTATTACTGAAAAATCCTGATTCAATTATAGCATGTTAATGAAGAAATGCAAAACAAAGAATCTTGAGATTATGAGATTTTAAAAGTTATAATCACTCCTAGAAGTGCAGATCATGCTACTAGATCCACAATTCCACACATAAAAATAAAAGATAAAAACTATTCTAAAGTCGATTCCTTGTGGACAACATTTTCTATTAATAGATGTCAACCTTTCTACCACTAAAGAGTGGAAAAAAGGAATCTAGACTAAAGCACGAAGGCTGGTTTTATTAGTAGAAAGTATTTATTCAAATGAAAGAACTTACTTCCTTATCTTTATCAGTGAGTGTGGGAAGATCAATACGAATTTGAGAGACATGCAATGTGTACAAGGATCCTGCCAAGGTAGCAGAATTCTTTATAAGGCAAACCACATCTTCCCCATCCACCTCAGTCACCTGCAGCATAAAAACTGAGCTTCAGAGTTGCAAATAACTCTATGATATCAATCTTGTATACTCATTTAAGTCAGAGATTGGAAGTCCTCAAATTATTTATGCTTGTTCGAGGCTTGCTTGTATAAAACAAGCTTACATGAAATGAGAAGACAAGCAATCTCCCAAGTATATGTTGATCTGTTCTAAAGAAATGATAAGAGAAAATATGACTAACTCAGAAATCAGGTAAATTTGCATGCCTAGCTTAATTGGTCAAGTCCTTTGTCCCTTCCAAAGAATAACTGTATATTGATTAAACAGATATTGAACTCATCCTTCAAATGTAGTCTTACCTCCAGCCACACAGAAGTAGTTTCACTTCCTGTAAACAGATACTGGCCTATAAAAATAGTGTCTCCTTTCTTCACTGCCTGCAAGGACAAATTAAACTTTGGTTTATGGTAGTTTTGCCAACAGAAAGGTGTAGCTAGAAGAAAGGCATTTCAACTTGAACATCAACAACTAACATACCCTTCAAAACACTTTCATGGTAGATCTAGCAAGTTAAGAAGCACAAGAAGAAAAAACCTAACAGAAGGCTGAAAACCAACAAAATGGGTAAAAGATATAGTCCCCAGGTTTACTAGAATGAAGGAATTGCTCCCAACTCAATTTGGCAAAAGAGGCTTATAGTTTAACAAGATGATCAACTGCCTGAGTACAGAAGAATCATAAAAAATGATACAAGAAGCAAGACAATCAATATGAAAGCTCTTCAACTGTTTGAAAATTCTGAACCAAAAATGAGTAATCATGATTATGAGCCAAACATGCTAGCAAACCATCTTGAGAGGGCAGCTCCATTGAAGCTTTCTAAAGACAAAGTTGAAAGGTAAATCTCAATAATGGACTACACCTGGGGGGGGTTGGGGTGCGGTGTGAATAGGTATTGTTGAACAAAAAAAAAAATTCCAACAAAGATTACCAAACCTTAGAATTTTTCAATGTCAATAAACTTCTCTTCCAACAATTTTTCAACAAAGCATGATATCCACAATCAAGTATGCATGCACCAACACTCTCCCAACAATTTATAAATGCAAGCAAATGCAAAGAGTAGAGTGAGAGAAAGAGACAATTAACACAGGATTTTAACATGGAAAACCTCCGAAGAAATCAAAAACCACGGGCGTACAACCGATCGGAAACATCCACTACGAAGAATAAAAAATGAATACAAGGTTTTACCTAGCTCAAGCCTACCAATCCTTCTCGGACCGCTTGACTAGTACCTTCCACTTTCAGCTTCTCACCTTCTTCTTTTGGAGCACACTTGGAGTCCACACCAAGCTCAATCTCGGCTTCTTCTTGAATCCACACAAGAAGAAATTGGGTTTTTATCCAAACCCAAATAAATTAGAAATTGAGAGATGAATGAAGAAAAGAATCAACCCATTTTTTTTCTCAAGAATATCCATTGAAAATAGTTTGGAAAACAATAGGAAAGTTGGATTTTCTTGGCAACCAAACACCTCAAAATAGGAAATAAGAAGAGAACCAAAGCGGATGGCTGCTATTGTGTGTCTCTCTCTACAACACAGGAAGAAAGTTTTGGGTTTTTAAATGAAGGAAGCCCTTAATCCAATGGATGAGATTTCATCAAAAAAAGTGTAAGTTGGATCGATCCAACCTAAAGCTGGATCGATCCTAGAACAGGGCGTTTTGAACACTTAGTAAAAAAAAATTTTCCTAAATCTTCCTAACTCCTTCAAAAATATTTTAAGTAAAAAACAACATTTAAATACAATGGTTGATTCAAATCCATCCAACTCCAACCTCAACTACAAACCTTGGGTCTCTTGAAAAATTCAACAAATTGATCTCCATTAGCCAAGTAGTCCATAGAAGGATTGGAAAAATCAAGTTAGGAGACACTTAAGAATTTTGTCCAGAATTGCCAACCTAGCTAAACACTCACAAAAGGCATTCTGATAAACCATATACACCAAATTATAGTTGATATTGTTAAGATCATCATGTTTTCTTATATACTTTCACTGCCAAGACATGCGGAAACTCCATTGACCAGCATACTACTGCATATATGCTAATGGTTTCCTAGCTAATATTCCAGAATTAACACAAATGTTTTTCACATTGAAAACATTTTATGCGTCCAAAAGACATACACTTGCTCACTTCTAATCATGTTTCTTATCTCGATGCTAGTAGTGTCCTATATAATATTTAAGAAATAACCCAAACATTTTCTCATTGACAATAATTTAAGCATCCAAAATGGGCACAGCTTGTTGCTCACCTTTGATAATCCACCAAAATTTAAGGGCAGCCGGTTTGAAGTGGCTTCTTTGTCCTGATTTGGTGTTAGCACAACCAAAGAGTCTGCTTGAAGAGAAATGGGGTGCTCACTTCTATTGAGAACTTGCAACTCTGGACCCACGGTATCCAGCATCACCTGGAAACAAAATTACAAACATGTGTTTTACTTTTCTGACCTATGAGGTACAAAACTTTCCAGAATAAGTCAATACAGCAAATCTAATTCAACAAAAATCTACAAAGTTAACAAAGAGTCATCCTAATTAATGTGCTTGGACATGTGGACTATAATGAAATAAATTTTTACAATAATAATCAATAATCAATCATCATTCATGAGCAATTCAGAACAGCAAGCTTACCGCACAGAGCTTCTTGGTACTCTTCACTGCCACCTTCAGATTTTCCACTGTCTCTTGATGAAATTCAGCATCACCCCATGAAAAATCAAACCGTGCCACTGACCAAAAAAAAGAAATCATTATGAAAGCTTATCAAATTCAACAATTGAGAATAAGTGACAAACATAAATTTACACCTATTAAAACAAAGAAGCAACCGTCGTCAACTCTATATATCTGTGAACAAATTTGAAACTTTCCAATATTTATAATCTTCATCAAAAATGAAAAACAGAAAATGAACAATGAAAATTTCCCATCAGCTACAAATTATAATGATGGCGATCATAGTAGTAGTAGTATTCATTTTCTCGGCAATCAAACAAAGGAAGAAGGAAAAATGTTTTATACCACACATTCCAGCCGTGAGACAGCCAGATATAACGTCCACTGATCTCGATTTTGGACCCAGCGTGCCCACAATCTTCGTCATTGCAGGAAAAAAACTCTGCAAGAAAATTCCACCCAAGTCATGATCACCAAGAAAACAAAGAAATAAAGAAAACAAATCTGCTAGTATCACCCCAAAAGCTTCATCGCAAAGTTCTGTTACCAGAAAAACGCAAGAAAAGAGAAGAAAGAAGTAAAATAAAAATAAAAGAAACAATTTTCAAAACGACGAAACGTGAAATAAGAGAAGGGTTGGGTTACGCGTTTCGATGGCTCAAGGATTGAAGCCATCCTGATGGGCTCTTCGAGCAGCAAGTGAGTAGAGTGCATTTTCGATCAACAATAGAAGAAACGGAGAGAACTGACTGAATTTCTGCGATGGCTTCGATTTGCTTTTGTTTTTGCTTTTGTTTTTGATGTGAGATCTCGGGTCTATTTCAAGGCAGAAATGAGCGAGGAAAAATGTCAGAATCACACGTGTAAGGGCCGTGTCCGTCAAGAACATGGGCAGATCAGTAATTTACATTTATTTTCACAAAATCAACAAAGGTTTCACAATCAACACAGGTTTCACGTTGCTATATAACCGACAGGTCGGACAAGCACCAGAACTCTCCATCCCTAACTTTCTTTTTTATGTTTGATTTCACTATTAAAAATAGAAAGAAAAAGTTGACATTTTCCTCCTTGGTTACAGGAGACATACCTGAAGTTGTACAATGCCAAAATTGTAAACAAAATTTAGCCATGATGCAGAAAAACAAAATATAGGGGTCTAATTGTATTTTCAGGCAAAAATGCGAATCATAAAACATTCTTAAACAGAATTGTAACTCCAGCATCTCAAAAGCCATGATGTGGAGTGTCATAAATATCCCGGGGGCTTCAGTCACATACAGCTTCCTGCACTGTTTCACAATATCAATCCATGGTCCTGCAAGTGCTGCAACATCTTCTCTTGCTATAAAAACAGCTATGTAACAAACAATTGAAAGTGCAGCCGCCCATCTCTGCCAGAATTGGATATGGCCAATTTGAAGTCAAGATCACGAACTATTCTAGGTGGTGCTCATGTGCTCTGAATCAATCACCAACGGCCGAGTTGTTCTGCTGTCAAAATTTGACCTCAAATGAGCAGCATGCCAGTGTTAAACAGCAGAAGGGAAACAAAACCCATGCTGATACTTCTACTTCTACTTTTCCTTTTGTAAGTGAAAAAATTGTCCTCTGGTTTTCTGAGAACATGGGAAAACAAATGAACTTTTTGTTTATGATCAAGCAAAGCAAACTGCCCAAAGAAAATGAGAAGAAATGGCAAAGACAAAAAAAATGAATCCATATCTAGAAATGTCCCTAAACACTATTAGGGGGAATACAATTCTTAAGGCTGCATACCTAATAAATCTAATGCCTTTAAAGATTTTGAATTTCCAGAACCCTATTAACACCTTGAAACATTATTTCCCTCATTTACATATCATTGGATCCCTTTCACCAAGAATATTTGAGTGAGTTGGCTTTTTTCATATCCACCGTCAAAAGAGGACAAACTTGTTCCTAAAGCTCTAAAGTGCATTTCTTGGAATACTTTCCTCAAAAGTGCTCGTCTCTATGGATGTTAGTGTCTCTGAAGATGAAGAAAACTTTCCAATGGCTAATCTTCAAGGTTAGAAGAGTTATAACAAAGAGCAGTTATGGGAGACAAATAGCCCACTCCCTCTTCCAATCCTAAGTGATACCAGCAAGGGTTATGACCAAAGCAATAGCCAGGCTGGGGACACAAGTTTGCTGCAAGGAATTGAGTCAGAAAATCAAGTCAAGGCCAAGGAAAATGGTTGCAAATCTGCCAGCAGCTGGTAATAGACCAGATCTGTTGGCTTACTCAGGGAAGAAGCAGCAGAAGTTAAAAGATCCCATCTCTCTCAAGCACAACCAGTCATAAATCCTGGAATTAGTTAATTCTGACTCTCTTCCCTCTCCTTTTCCTAACCCAATGTGCAATATGGATTTAAATATTCCTATTGTCATTAGAAAAGGAATGAGAACCTGTGCTAAATGTCCTCTCTCAAATTTGTTGTCTTTCCATAGACTTAGTCTCAATTATAAAGGTTTTACAACTAATTTTCCCTCTGATTTTGTCCCACAAAACGTATCAAATGCTTGAAAAAATATCCTAAGTGGAAAGAGGCTATTTTGAAGAAATGAGAGCTTTGTATAAGAACCATACATGGGAAATTGTGGATTTACCTAAAAGGAAAAGAATAGTTGAATGTAAATGGGGTTTCACCATTAACTACAAAGCTGGTAGTTCAATAAAGAGACACAAGGCTAGATTACTAGCCAAGGGGTACAAACAAACCAACGGAATTGACTATCAAGAAACCTTTGCAAATGTTGCAAAAATTAATTTCATTAGGATTCTCTTATCTTTGGTAGGAAATTTAAATTGACCACTACAACAATTTGATGTAAAGAATGTATTTTTGCGTGGCTCCTTGGAAGAGGAAGTTCACATGGATTTACCACCTAGTTATGAAGACAACTTAAATTATGGGAAGGTTTATAAGTTGAGAAAATCTTTGTAAGGTTTGAAGTAGTCTCCTAGAGCATGGTTCGATAGGTTTACCAAGTCCATTCTTAAATTTGGGTATTGTTAAAGCCAATGGAATCACACAAAATTACAACACTTTTTGTCTATGTGTATGATATAATTGTGAAAGGCGATGATGTGGAAGAAATGAAGGATCTAAAGAATCTTCTGGTAAAGGAATTTGAAAATAAAAGACTTGAGACTTTAAGATACTTTTTTGGGATGGAAGTGCCAAGGTTTAATAAAGGAATATTTATTTCATAAATGAAGTACATTTTGGATTTGCTCAATGAGACCAAAATGAAGAGTTGTAAACTAGAAGATACTCCTATTGACCCAAATCATTAACAAGGAGCTATCATAGATGGAGTGTCAGTGGAAAAGGGAGATACCAAAGACCTGTTGGAAAGTTAATCCACCTTTCACACACAATACCTAAAATAGTCTATGATATGAACTTGGTAAGTCAATTCATGCATTCACCCTTAGAGTGTCATATAGAGGTTGTTCAAAGGATCCTAAGACACCTTCAGTCCATATTTATAAAGATTTATTATTCTTAAAGAACAATAATTTGTAGGTTAAAGCTTACATGGATGCAGATCACGCAAGGTCCATTACAAACAATAGGTCAATGACAGGATATTGCACATTTATACAAGGAAATTTAGTCACTTGGAGATACAAAAACTATCTTGCAGTGGCAAGATTGAGTACAAAATCTGAATTTCATGCAATGGCTCTTGGAATATATGAATTACTGTGGCCAAGTTTCTTCTCAAGTAACCTATGAGGATACATGATGATAATAGGACAACAATTAGCATTGCACAAAATTCAGTGCAACTTGATAGGACTAAGAATGTTAAACTAGAACAACATTTTAGTAAGGAAAAATTTGAGAGTGGACAAATCTGCACACCCTTTATTCTAACAAAGAAACAAAGGGTACTTCAAGTCTACATTCAAGTTTATGGTGATCAAGCTAGGAATGGAAAATATCTTTGAACCAGCTTGAGAGGGAGTGTCAAAATATTCCTAAATTAGTTGTTGATTTGTTTCCATGTATACTGATATATTTGCTTGTATTTCTTCTCTTCATTTATGTATGGCAACAATTGAATGATTTGCTTAGGAACGCATCCGATTAAGCTATTAGGAAGAAATTAACCTTGATAGTCTACTCTCTTCTTTCTTCATTATAATTGAGTGTACATAATGTCAAATGCAATTGTTAAAATGATAAGAAAAGGTATTCCAGTTTTTAGTCTCTCAAATACAATGCACATGACACAAAACCAAAAGCCAACCTGACACATTCGTCATAGACGTTGGAATAGATACTTCATACCAAAATCAATGAAGTGGTACAGTAAACTACAGTATGCACTCCAAACATCGCTAAAGGAGTCCAGGAACAAAATACAACTATTATTATTAGAAGGAAACCTAAAAGCTGCTTTAGTAAAAGGGAAAAGGAATGGATGCAAGAGCACGTAAGAAGTTCTTTTAAAGAGAAGAAAATATATGAAGAAATAATAAAGGGAAAAATCCCCCAAAATACTACCACAAAGTGCTAAGAAAACATCAAGTTGGTAAAGGCTAACTTTATAATGCAAGAGCAATGGTGTCCTTCTGACCCAAGAACAAAAATTATAATATTTCCATAGGATTTGATTTTTTTTTTTTTATTAATACTTTTTTTGCGGGGGTACCGATGCATGGGCAAACTTGACTATACATTAGATTTTGCTACCTTCACCAAACACATCTAGTAGTGTTAGCATTAGCATGTGCATGAGCACATGTGTGTGAGAGATATAGAAGAGATATAGAGGTCAAGATTTAAAATAACAAATAAAATATACAAATATTAAAAGTCTATATTTACCCATGAATTTGGTGATCCAAGGAGGCACCAGGATGTAAACTCACTGTATGTATTTCCAGAGCCTTCAAAGGCTTGCACACTGCATAGACCTGAGCATAATAAAAGATGACCGGTCAACAACTAACTTACTGGCCTGACAAAATCTAATAGCACTCAAAGGAAGATAAGTAAAAGTATTCTCTTTGTTGCTCAAAACAATGAATAAGATTTCAAAGAAATGGCATTTTTCCTTCCATGGAAATGATGTCTCATCATTTTGTCTCCATTTGCATTTAAAATGAGTCCACTTTGAATTTTTTTTAATTAAAATTCAAATATTTATTAAATGAAGGGAGGCAGGTGAGTTGCCCTTTCTTCATATTATTAAAACGAAGGATATTCCAAAATATGAGCAGGATCAAGTGAGGATAGTTTCAAATTTTCTGCAATAAACTACATTTCTTATGTGCAGCGACTCAATTCTTAAGGACACATACTATGCTTTCAAATACTATGAAAAGCATGATGGAATTATTCCATTCACACAGATATTGAGTGTCCTCTAAACTGAATTAAGCTTCAAAAGTATTTGGGCAAGCATAATATAAAAGTAATTCTAAGTAAATGAGTCTGAAGAGTCAAAACAAGATAATAATAATGAAGCGGCATATAAAAAGAATGTACAAGTCTTGCAAACCTTGGCAACTTTCTCTTGGGATGGTACAAGGAATAGAAGAAAGGGGCTAGTGAGGAATAGACCTTCTTTCTCATTTCTTGCAATAGTATCAGCAGCAGTAGAAATCATCCAAGCAATTTGCTCCAAGGTAGAACAAGCTCCACTTGTCTCCAATATATCAATACTAGATGAATAACACTTCCAGAACTCAACTCCCCATTCATTAACAAATAAAGGCTTGTCTTTTTTGAAATTGAAGATAACATCCTACTGCAATGCACTCTGGATTGACTTCAAGCACAGAATGAGAAACTTTGATGGACAATCTAAATTTTCACAGGACTATTGTTGTTGACCATGGACAATCCCACCCTTCCCTGGCTCAGGAATCTTACCTTTTTTTTATTTCCCTCCCACATTATCAATGGATGGAAAAACCTCTTTCTACTCATTCTTTATATTTTTGACATGCCTTTTCAGTTCTTGATGATCTACATTTACATGATTCCTATCCAGAGTTCCATTCTTCAGAGCTGTATTGTTCCCATTGGAGGAAAGTCCACCATCTTGCTGTGAAGGCACAAGCTTCTTTGTTTTTTGTCTTTTACTATCCTTTTTCTGATGTCTCTCATTGAATGGATCCTCGGGAGTAGGAAGGCTAAAACACATTCCCTATACAAGTCAAGATAGATTCACATATAACAAATTCCTTGGCAAAAAGCACACAGTTCAAAGCACACTATAGCACTAGAGGGTGCCAACAAGTTCAGGAAACCAAAGAAATGAAATTGTGCACATTAACAAAAACGCTTGAAATAAAATCATGAAACTAGAAAGAGATCAACATCAAGTTGTTATTGCAATAATAATGTTGTATAAGTGAACGAACCAGGGGCAAAAACAAAATCACTAATTCCAACTGAAAAGATAAAGAAATGAAGAGCAACATTGTTTCTCAGTTTGCAACTTCATATTTTGGTTCATTTAACAATGATCTCAATTTACATATTACTAGAACTTCAAAAACAATGTAAAAACAAAGAAAACACGTGCATGAAAGAGCCAACACACAGAGACCAAGAGAGCAGAAAAATACCTTAACTATGATAGGTAAAGATATAGGCCCCACCAGCAACACTTTTTACAATAAATTCACAAATATAACTCCTAGTTATGAGTACCACCAACAACAATCCAACAATTTATAAGAATTAGACAAACTAACTCTATATTGGGTTTTCAAATTCCCCTTTTTAAGAATTAAATTTACAACCCCTAACTCCTTGTTTCCAAGGAATATATCTTAATTAAAGATGCATGCTTAACAACACAAATAACCAAATATTGAACAGATAAACCAACTTAAGATTTTATTTTTACATTTTTTATTTCAAATAATTTGAATGTGAAAGATTTCGTGTCCACAATAGTAGTTGGCAATTCAATGCAAAGTAATTGTAGTCATTTGAGATCAATTCTCCATTGAATTAGAAAAAATCAGTTTCAGAGAAATTTATTCAAAGGAAAACTTTGACAGGGTAATGAGATCCATGGACAAAATATGAACACTGGACATTAAAATGGGTTTTCCTAAATTTTAATTTTAGTTTTACAAAACATTAAAATTATTTTTGATAAGAAATTTGTCCTAAGACTTATTACAAGTGAATTCTGGATTGGTACCCATAAAATTAACCCTTAGATCAATCTAAAGTGTCACTTCAATAAATCTAAGGATTTGCACTAAGATCAAATAAACCATAGAGGGTTGTGACCAGATTTTCTTTGGTAAGTAAGAAAATTTATACCTGGTGAAAACCTGACCCTGAAGTTCTGTTTGCATATAAATAAAAGACGAGTTGTTTTTCTGCAATGATTCTCTCCTGCATTAAGAATTGAAAATTCTAGGCAAATTTTTTCTTTCAAAATTAATCATGTTTAAAATTAATCCATTCTCTTAATCTAATGGATTCCATAAATAATGCTTTAGGTGGATTTTGAAGTATTGAGCAAATGCTGAAAGGCAATTTCTAATTCATTTCAGACACTTTATGGATTCAATGTTTGCAGGTAGGAGGATTATTGAAGAGTAAGGTTGTGCATATAGATTGGATGTGGAGAAGAACTTGTTCAACATTCCTAGCACTTCAAATTACTTCTAATAGACTATTTAGTGGACTAGATAATCCTATGGTTTTCTCCATGAATAGTTGTTTCCTCATAAAGAAGGATCTTGTGTCTCTCTTTGTTATTTATGTTTCTGCACTTCATATTTTTTGTTTGGTTGGATTGAATTGAATACAAATTACTTATTTTGGGCAATTAATTAAATTAAATTAAACTAAAAAAGAACCTAAAAAAAGTTAAATAAACCACCCAATCTGTTTTTCTATTCCTACTAGAGCATTAGTAGATTCATACAAAGGCTTAAAAATTTGAGTGATGCTTGAACATACGGTTGGTAGAACGGATTCACAAAGAGAGGATGACCTTTAAACAACTCAAATCACATTTATTTAAGGGGCATAATTATGTGATACTTATCAATTTATGCCACAACTTAAGAGAGAATTCATGAATCTAGAATTGTTACAGAACACCTTAGAACAATAACAAGGAGGTCCACACCTAAACTGAATGCCATTAAAGAAACTAAGAATATTGACTTCCAAATAATTTTTTTTTTTATAGGTAATATTGACTTCCAAATAATAAAGAAGTTGGTTGATTCACTCCAAAATTTCGAAATGATCATGTCATCATCTAAGAAACCCAAAGTATGGTTAAAAAGTCAAACGAGAAAAAACTGAAAGACAGTCACAATAATAATCTTTTTCATTTTCCCTCGCTTATTAAGACAATCCAAAGATATATATTTATCAAAAACAAAAAATGACAATCCAAAGATATATCTCCTACTTGTGACAATTTTAACACCCAAACCAAGTATATCTTCTGAGTGACTTTTCTTTCTTTGTTCCTTTAGGATGAGTTTTCTTCTATTTGAGATCAACCATATTTTTATAGTTTTTATGATTTTGATTATTAGGAGTTCCCTTGAACTCCTTTTCTCTTTTTTTCTTTTTCTTTTTCTTTGTGATTTTTGGTAGGTGAATAAGCATAATGTATTAAAAAGATGCAGCTACTTTACAACTCATAGATGGTGGAAAGGTCATTTCAAAAGTTAGGGGGAACCTACTAATTCCTCAAGTTTTAGAAAATGAATGTTCTATTTCTTCTTAATATCAATCACTTGAGAACCTCCCAGTTCAAGATATAAGAAAATTTTCTAACAATTATGGACTTATGGATTTTCTCTCTCCTAGGTCATAAAACTAGTTTAAAATATCACAACTGACTCAACTTTGCTTAGAACTCCTTTCAAGTTTTAGTGTGGTATATTCCTTTTATTTCATCATGGACATTATTTCAAATTTAAAGGTAAGATTTTGAAACTTAAAAATTTTAATAGTAATACAAAACTCATGAGTTATTTCCAAAATACCTCATTCTTCCTTGATTGTCTCAAACTTAGCAATCCTATAAAAGAACGACATTAAAAATAGATCTAGAGAGGGTTGCAATGGACTCATCTATATTTTTTCCAGTTTTTTTCAATTTTATTTTAATTTAATTAACCATCCAAAACAAAGCAATACTATTCATTAGCTTCCAGACCAACAAAAATATATATAATGTGGAAACATAAATAATAATAATAATAATAATAATAATAATAAAGCACCTAATTGTTTTCCCTTTTCACTTGAAAACCCCAAATACCAATCACCAACCACTATTCAAGTCAAAATCCACAAGACTGTCCAATTACTAAATGATTTGGTAGTAATTATCTTGAGGTTTCAACATTAAATAAGTTCATAACTGCATATTATTCTTCAAAATTGATCCTACATCCAAGCAACAAGTTCACAAACCACCATGGATAAGCAATCTCCCTTTAGACTATCAATCATTCATGGGATCCACCAAGAGCACGTTTCACATAATCCACCAGAAGCAAATCAAACGATGAAATAATTATAAAACAATAAGAATTTTCAAAACTTTTAGAAATCAACACATAGCATGCATGAACATAGTAATTCTTAAAAGAAAAAAAAAAGTCCAATAATTATCAACTCTTAATGTAGATGGAATAGTTGCACAAAACAAGTTCACATGTCTCTTATTTATAGGCAAACAAACCTGGAGGCAAATCTTTCATAAAATAAGAATATTATTATTTTAAAAAGGATCTTCTAAGAAATAAAATATTCTGAAAAATAATTTCAGAAAAATAGGACACTTTTGTAAAGCCAATTAAGTCAAAACAAATACTCATCCTTGTATAAGATTAAGCGATTCAATGAGCAAATCCCCCTGACTCCATAGTACTTCGAGGGGTTATGTTCACTGAAATCAATCCAAACTTCCATTATGTTCAATCTCAATTAAAATTCTCATTTAAAGAACATGATATTTTGCACAACTGATTATGAATGATTATCTTCAAAGCACCAGATATGGTCCATGGGTCACATTACAATCCATTACGTTGCTTGTTCTTGTAGGAATTGCTCCAATGTAAAATATTTGTCCAGTACTTAATTAGGATTTAATCGATCAACTAGCCTTTCTTTAGACTACTCCTATGATTTTTTATTTTTAGTTTTAATTTTTTCCATTATCGCAAGTAACTAACCCAAAAGAAAGACATACACTTAAATTTCCCTTTTTTTTGCTCTCTTTTCACTTTTTTTTCTCAGAAAACAAACAGCGCATAAAAAGAGTCGATTTGTCCTAAAAGACCCAGAAAGCGCATCAAGCATTAACGGAAGACTACCTCGCAGATGCGGCGTTTCCGGATTTGCGGCGCTTCTTGGAGGCGATAATGGCGGCAACACGAGCAGAGACAGCAGAGGAGGATGAGTCCTTGTGGAGTTTCTTCCGATTTGCTTTGTTCTTCTTTCTTTGTATTGCATCCTCACCCTTCGCCATCAGAACCACACCCAAGATAAAAGTTCGGTGATTTCAGCAATAGCAATAGAGAAAGGGAAAGGGAGATAGAAGGGAATGGCAATGTTTCTATTAACGTTCAATCAAAATTAAAATTCTACATAATCAGCCAAAAAAAAGGAAAATCAATTTAGTGACAATTATTATCCAGCGAGGTTTATCATCTTCTACATAGTAAATACACCTACCCTGCCTGTCCCTGATATCCATATCAGCTATCCAGGATGCCCCTTAATGAACGATTCCTAGGATCATCTTGTAGTCTTCTCTTTACAAGAGCGAAACCCAACTTGGACTTGATTCGAAAAGACCAGAGCTGTACCGTTTCATCTTCCTTCATGCTATTCCTTCGTCTAACCGAATTCCATTTAGTCACCAACACATACATTGAGGTAGAATTTCCGGAAGCTTTCTTCATGTTCCACTTCCTCAGACTGATGGTTTCCCGATGAAGAGAGGGCTCAATCAACATCACTTCCATATCTGCACATTTTTTTCCGTTTCCTCCTGAGTTCAACCTCTCGCTCTCTTCAGGTGTGAGGAAACTTTGTTGCATCTGATTCAAGGGTATGGACAGACGATTGTGACCGGGACTCACATCAGTCTTGAAGAGAGGCTTCTGGATTACAAAAGCGACATCAGAACCCCCCAGAGCCTTGATCCGATTCCTGAGGATGACAGGGAGCTCTGGCGTTGCATGGGGAGACGGACACCTTGCCTTATCCATCATCTTCTTCATTCTCGGCTTCTTTTTCTCCTGAACACACCCCCACTCATCATCATCATCATGGCACCGTGGTGGCCGCTTCTTGATCTTGATCGTTTTTTGAAGACATTGATCACCTCCATCTTCAAATATCTTCATCGTTTCTTCAAGACGCTGATTGTGTTTCTTCTCATCTTCTACCACAGAATCCATTGAATCCAATGCGCAAACTATATAGCTTCGGGGGTTTCTTGATCTTGGTAAGGAAGGAAGTGGCTTCAATGACCGAGAGAGAAGTCTTTCAATTTGGAAAGTTACAAGTGGGTTCTTGTTCTTCTTGGTATGTCATGAGGCAGCTTATATACAGGTGAACTCCCTGAGAAACAAGTCTTTCTATTTGGAAAGTTACTAAATCCTAATCAAATCCTACAACCGCCCCACATATTCGGTTACTTGGACCGTTGGCCTCCAAATTCTATTTCTTTTATTGTTTTAAAATTTAAACAGGTTCAATTATCCCCATTTATTTGTATTTTTTTTTTTTTTTTGTTAAGAAAAACCAAAATTACAATTTACCAAACATGTTGAATTGTTTATTATTTTGAAAATTACTATATATAGAAGAGCATCCAACGTCACCAAATTCTTTTTTGAAATGTATTAAAAATTTATTTTTACCTCAAATTCTAAAAATAATAACAAAATATTAATTATTATTATTATTATTATTATTATTATACTAAAATATAAAAATAACAAAACTTATCTAATGAAAACTCTCTTTCATCTTTTTGAATAATAATTATGAAAATATAATTAATAATTAAAATAATAAAATACAAAGACAAAAAAATAAAATCAAATACTATGATTTTCTTTTCATATATCTTTATACTTAAATATTATACATTTTCTATTTAATAAATTTTAAAATATTAATATATTTATATTTATCTTTATAATTTAATTTAATATATCAAATATAAAAATACAATATTATTAAAAAATTTAATATATATATATTTAATTTATTATAATCATTTTTAATTTTATATAATATAAAAATTATATAATTATGACAACACTGGTTCAACCATAACTCAATCATGGATCCGATTAATGAATCATAAACTTTTTCAATTTTTGGTTCTAAAAATATTATAAGAATATTACAATGTGTTTGTCTCTAGAAAAATAAATTCCCAAATAATAAAATAATAAAATAAAAATATGAATGGAAATATCTATATGGAAGATTCTAATTCTCAAATGATTTAGATATTATGACAAGTAAAGAGATATTTTTGGGAATAATTGAATGACTTATTAAAAAAATGCATGTATTTAAAATTATTTTTAAATATATAAAGATACTACTAATTTAAAAAAAAATTTTCCATATATTTTCATATTTAGTTAATCAAATTCCACTTTTCCCAAATTTTTTTTATGTTTTCAATTTTTAATCTCATGGATTTCAAGAAAATCGTTCAAATAAAAAGGAATAAAAAGAAAAAAAAAAAAAAAAAATCATTTTTTCAAAAAGTATATATCCAACTTATTTGTAAATAATTATTTAATAAATTAAAATAATTAATTTTATTATAGTTATAATTAATTTAAAGATAAAATTAAAAATAAAGACCAAAATATTTTTAAATAAATATTTAACTTAATATAAAATAATATTTTTTAATATTAGATGTTAAACATAATTTATACTTTTATAAATATTATAGTAGATAAATATTTTAATAATTATAATAATTTTATATATATTGAATTTAATAAATAAAATTAATTAATTTTATAATATATATTTATAATAATTATATAATTGTATGAATGCCGTGTATTTTCTTATTTTTAATTAATAATACAATGCTTCACTTAAAAATTAAGACAAACACAAAAATAATTTTTTAATTAATATGAGATGATAAATATAATTATTATTTTTATAAATATTGTAATTATAAATAATATATCAATAATAATAAACATAAAATCAATTAATTTTATAATTAATATATTTATAATAATTTTATTATTAAAATATTAGTAAAATGGGGAAAATGAAAAAATTAATTTTTGAAAATTTCCCTCAATATTTTTTTTTCTCTTAATTTTTTGTTTTTAAAAATCGTCTTTTCAAGATGCGATATTAGCCTATAAACTTTCTTTTGAAGAGATAGTCTTAAGATTTTTGTTTATCCATTTTTTTAAAAGGAAATAAATCGTCTCTTCAAAAAAAACGAATTATTTTTTTTTGGAGGGTAGTTTAGGAATACCCTACTCTTATGGACACTGGACCCTTCAACGGTTCAACCCAAGATCCGTATGACTCAAAAACCAGAAACTTGGAAAAGGCGCTAGAATTTGTTGGGAGCGTGACCCACCAGAACCACTACTAGAATCCAGAAAACCAGTCTAGTAATCAACCCCTTATATTGGCGGATAGCTCTGAGATCTCCGCCGCTTCAAATTCACAACTGGGCTTAGTTCCCCATCCATGGCAGATAAGGGAGGTAACATGGCGATCAGCGAACACCCTAAAGCCCCGAACCCCTTCTTCTCGCTCTTCCAGAATCTGGTGAAGAACCTCCCGCTACCCAAGTTTGAGGCCAAGCAGAGAGTTGCGGATAGCGGACAAGAAGGGCAAGGAGAAGGAGAAGGAGAAGTAATATCGTCGAAGAAGGTTGATGTGGTGAGATTCTCGGAGAAACGTCCCATTATTCCTCCCCCGTTGAAGCTTGAGGCCGAAGAGTCCGATAACAGCTCCAGCCCCACGGTGCTCTGGCAGGTCTGTTCTATGCTTTGCGCTCATTGAAACCCTAGATTGGTCTTTAAATTTTATGCTTTCTTTTGTCGTGTTTATTGTTGAATGTTTTATTTGTTTGGTTGCTCAGAAAACCGTGGAAAAGACTTGACAATACTATTTTCAATTTGTTTTTTAATTTTCAGAATTTTGGGAGATTTTGAAACCTCAATTTCATTAGTTGGAATCTGAATTCGGAATTTGACATTTTTTGGGAATACTCGGTGAACTTTAGAGCCTTGTGATTAGTTTGGTGATGAAAAATCTAAGATTTCTGCATTTTTGTTTCTTTTTTTTCCCATATCTTCTATCTGGGTGATAGAAAGAATGATCTATTTTTTTATGTGCTGCGTTGGATAACTGTTGTTCTAAATTGTGATTTTGTGTTCAAGTCTTCAATGTTCTTTGTATTGTTTCCTACATGATATCTTCCCATCTGGTATTTTAGTTTTTTTTAATTATTATTATATTGATAGTTACAATGAAATCAAGGGTATTATTGAAGTTCCCATTTGATAATGAGCATGATTTTTTATTTTCTTATTATTTTTATTTATTTTTCTGGTTCACTGGTTCCCCTGCTCAGTCACATCAATTTATCATCAGCAATACGAATTTCCCTTTGATATTCTTATTTCTTTGAAAGCTTATCAGCCAGTTGAAAGGCAATATTGGCTTATCCCATAGGGTCCTCTTTCACTATTTCAGTGTTCCAAAAGTTGTATCTTTGGTTAAACATGATATTTAATTCCATCTTTTTAATGGAATGCCCAACAACTTCATTGGTCCTTTGGTCTTATTTCAAGCACCTTGATACTATCATTTTTGTGACCCTTTCTTCTATGCAGCTCTTCACTCTTTCTATTAAAGCATGAAACTTGAAGTTCTCTCCCAGTTGTGATTCTGTCCTCTGTAGAACTTACCTTTTATTTTTGTGTCAACTTGCATTTTTCTCTGCAGTATTTGACTTTGGTCTTGTTTGGACTTGACCATACAATCTCAATTTCTTGGTTGTCATGGCTTATAAAATTTGAATGCTATCTTTTCTAGAAATTCATCTCTCTTCCATTAATGGACTTATATTTGTTATCTTATCAATATTCTCTTTTGTGATGCCAAACATTTTGATTCATCAATTGGCTTTATTATTGCTAAATAAAATGTACCTTCAGTTGGTTGAAATGCACATGTCATATGATACCATAGAACCATACTTGCAATTGTCATATAGCAGACTAATGTCTGTGTTTCCTTCCTAGATAATACTTGGGGTTTCTACTGGTAGTGGTGGCTTGTACTGGTGCAAAATATGTGAAGGTTTTGATAAATGAAGTGAGGCCAATGTTAGAGGAGTATTATTTTCATAGGATGGGAAGACCACTTCAAATGGGAGCGTTTCATAAAATCTGCTTCTTTCCTTCATCACATAGAATTTTTTAAGAGGTTATAAAAACTTATAAAATGATCATTGTTGAAAGAATTGGTTGAGAATTGTAAGTATCTCATTATGAAATGGAAGGTAGGTGCATGTGGTATATTGATGGAAGTTTTGAATGGAATTTGGATTATGGGGTGGATAGCTGTGTAAGCATTTTGGATGGAATCTGGATTAAGTGGAGGAAAATTGTGTAAGTTATTTGAAATTATTCAAATAAAGTTAACTTGAGTTGTGCCATATCAATCTAGAAAGGCATGATCTAAATGAACAACCATGAAATGCTTTTGGTTGGGGGGAGAGGATGTAAATTCCTTGAATACCTTATTTGGTGCAACTAAATTCATGGAAATGTTTTCTTTAGATGGACCTCATGAATACAAGTTTGAAAGATGTTAATACTTTGGAGAAAAAAAAAAATAGCTTGAAAAAGGTGATTTTAGAAGGAGGAGTGACCTAGGTGGATCTGACTAGGCTGCATCTCTTTTTGGTTGACTAGCATATGGATTACAGAGGTGATATCTTTGAGCTTGAGTGGGGATCCTTGTTTGTTGGAAGCAGTCGCTTTTAGCTCCATGCCACCACCTAAATATCACCAAGAAGTTGAATATCCATATGAATGCTATCTTTTTTCTTTGATAGGTAAATTTTTGTCCATATGAATGCTATCTTGACATAAGGACACGGTCAACCAATTGATAATCATTGTGAATTTGTTAGGAATATTTGGAGTTTATTGATCATTCTTTTATGGGATAAACTGGATATTGTGGCTTTCTATTATTTTTTGCTGTCGAAGTCTTTTTTGTTTGATAGTCCTGGTAAAGGTTTGTTGAATTCATGAAGGAGATGATGATAAGTGATGCAATTATATTGTTGAAAAAGATTGAGAAATACAAATTGTTAATAGTTCAAAATGCTATGATGGAGGCATAGTCCTGTGCTCTGGAGAAATGATTACTGCTGGGAAAGTTCAATTTTTATTTATTTTAATTTTGTTTTTATTTTTTTCTTTCCATTCTCTTTGTTTGTTTCTTTTTAGCAGATCAAGTCTGATCTTACCCTGCCAATCTTCTTGTGTCTTTACTCTGAATATTCAACTGTACTGCAACATGATTATGAACTTCTGATTGTGTTAAGAAACTTTAATATTTGTTAGAATATAAACTGTTACTCCATTTAGCATTAGTTTAATATATTTGACTTTAACAGGTTCTTTGGTTGGTTTGGGTATGTTTGAGGGGGATTTTCTGCCGGTCTGAAATTGACCTGTCTATGTACCCTTGGGTGCCTGCTTTAGTCATTAATGTAATAGCTTGTACGATAATAGTGTTAGGATATCAAGAATGCCTAAGAGTTGGAATAGTTTTGAACTCATGATTGGAAACATCTCTTACTTTCTCTCGCTCTCATGTGTGCACACATAAACTTACATGCTTTTCATTTTTGGATCCTCTATTTTTTAAAGAATTAATTAATATATTTTAAACCTTAATCAACTAAGAGTAGATCTGGAACTTGAAGTGTCGCCTGTACCTTTTGTGGGTTTAGTTTTGTTTATTTTCTGTGGTCCTGACAGCCTTCTGGGAGTTTGATGCTAAATTTTTGCTAGGTTAAAAAGTGTGTGTGCATGTTTGTTGTGGGGGTAGGGGTGTCCATACTCCTTCTAATGTGTTTTTCTTTAAATAAGTTTTTTTAATTAAAAATTTTGATGGCCAAACTGCAATAAACAGATTTTTAGAAAGATACTGATTTCAATGCAGGAAAACTTCTGTTTTCACTGCTTTCTGCTTTCCAGCAATATCTAAGTTAGTTAGGTGTTCTCCTGATACACTTCTTGTTTTCTATTTTTTAAAAATAGAAAATGATAGTAACCTCTACATAAAATACAAGAACTCTTTGATACTTAACTTAAAAAGATAAGGGCTTTTAAAATTTGTTTTAAAAAAATTGAGGTATTAAAAACCTTTTACTATCTCAAATTTTTAAAAATTTAAAGTAATATTTAATGATATAAGGTAAGTTCATACATTTTATATAAGTGTTACTGTATTTTATATACAATTTTTTATTTTTAAAAACATAAAACATAAAATGTATGCAAACGTGCACTTAGTTTGTTTGTCTGTTTTTTTCTTTTTCAATTAAAAATTTTGATGGCAAAACTAAGATAAACAGATACTTAGAAAAACCCTGATTTCAATGCAGTTTTCGCTGCTTTCCAGCAATATCTACTAGTGTGCTCCATTTATTGTTATTAAGGTTGCCATTTTAATGGATGAATATATGTACATGGCTTTAATTTGATCTATGTATCCATAAGACTGTAAAAGGTCATTTAGAATTCGCTCACATGAAGAATTAAGGGGATGTTTGAATTTTTAAAATTTTTTAATGCTCCTTGGTTGCTTCACAAGATTTCCACGTTTCTGGTCTTACCTAATTGGAGATAGCATCCACTGTTGTTCAGTTCTGATTGTTGTCGGTATTTCTTTGGGGCATCACCATCATTTTAGCTAGCTTATAATGTTCTACATACTGAGTTGAAATATTGATGCACAGAGTTAATTTGTATGCATTAGCTGTGTGTAAGTACATTCTTTAACCTAATGAAAATACTTAATTTAAATATTCTTGGTGCACAATGCTTGCTCTTCAGCCTGTGATCTTGGATTATTGGCTTTCACACCCTCTTCTTCTCACTATCTCCTTCCCAGTTCGTTCGTCCTCCTTTTAGGCATGATATATGACACTGGACAGCAGAGTGGAGGCACATTTAAAATTCACCAGATGGTTAATAACATTTCAGATTTATGGTGGAGTACTAAAACTGGGTTGAAAATCATGCAAAAGAATGAAGTTTATATTACAAAATTTTAATTCGAAAATAATGTCTGTAATTATTCCATATTCAAACTAAAATGAACATTGTTTCCCTGTAAATATGTTTCCAAAAAGAAGTGTAGAGCTGAAGTTTAGTGGGTTCCATGTGAAATATTTACATTATAACAATTAGGATAGTCAACTTTTGGAGTTGATTCAGTAAGTAATCACATGGTACCTTGTGCTACTAGCAAAAAAGATGCTAGCTTATCAAAGTAATCTGCTCAAATTTGGTACAAAGAATGTTTTCATTCGCTAAATTTTGTTATCTTTGATACTCTTGCTTTTCTCGTGGGTTGACCAGGATGACTAGATAAATACATCTTAAGTTCTCTACTTCTAGAGCAACTATTGTTACCCCATGTCCTTCTTAGCAATAGGCTTGCCCTCCTGCTACTTGAAGGGCCAGCCTTGTGTGTCAGCCCTCTGATAACTATGAAACGGGACTTGCACTAGGTAATGGTCTTTCATTTTTATTTTTTATTTTTTTATTTCAAACTTTTTTGCTTCACTACTTTATTGAGCATCTTCTTTGCTGCAGCTTTGTCCTAATCTGGATTCGCTAATGACGTTTTAGTTGATTTACTTTTCTCTCCATTCTTGTCATCAAGAACTTCCACCCCTACCCCTAAATTCTTCCTTTTCTATTTTCTTTTCTGAATTATCTTGTAAGGAACAACTAAATCCTCTCTTTTTCTCAGTTTTAACTTGCTAGCTCTAGAAGTTTCTTATAACCAACATCAGTTCCTACCATGTAGTCTGTCAATTTCAACAATTTACTGAAATGGCCAAACCATTGAAACAAATATAATTGGTATGCTTGTTAACATCTAATTGTCAAAATTTCAAAGATTTACACTGCTGAGGTGAGCACCTTTTTAAATGTGGCGACCCAATTTTTAGCTTCCTGCATGATGAGGTAAGCCCTTTTTTAAATAAATAGAATAACTCATTAAGTGGCCCTCCTTTGAGCATCTCTAGCTTCCAAGTTGTTTAGGTTTGCTTAGCATGCTAGCAATTGGTTCAAAGCAAAGCTGACTTAGCAATGTCAAGCATCCGGAGTTGTTTAATTGCCCCATGGTTGCTTAGGAGAAACCCATATCTGTGAAATAATGGTCACCCCTACCTGTTAATCCTTCTTAACAATGGCTTTCATTAGTTGAAAGTGTATGCAGTAATACACTTGTGCTCTTTTCAACAGGATTATACCCTAGTTAGGGGTTAGTTCCTTAGATTGACCATTGAGGTGCACATTCAATTATTACAATTACAATTTGTATCAGCTTATGTGATGAACAGACCATGGAAACTTCTCTAAATAACAAAAGTTAATCTGGTTTCTTTCAGGTTTATGCTCTGGGAGGGTTCATTATTCTCAAGTGGGCATGGGCCAGATGGAATGAGAGGAGGAACAAAAATGGAGCATCTGATGGAGAACCATCTGTTGGTGAAGACTAGTTTGTTCATCTCCCATGGAGAAATCCTAAATTGCTAGATATATTAGGAATGCAATATACCATTTCAACTCTTTTTGCTGTATGAACCTAACATTTGTGTTAGTGGATGGAGTTGTTTCTTTTCTTCTTGCCCAAACAGCTTCTAGTGGATGGTAGAGGAACACGACACATTTGAAATCCTTAATGTTTTGGCTGTTTAAAATATTTGTTATACATGAAGTCACTCTCCGATCAAAATATTAATTGAGCTTTACTACTATTATTAGATGGAACACTAATTCCAATGCAATTACAATATAAATCAAATAATGTTAGATCTTCTTTAAATCTGAAGGCGGATTATGTCAATACCCAAAAAATATATTTCCATGTCAAAACAAGTTGGAAAGACAACATTACCATTTTTGTAATAATTTTAGTATTTCACCATTAATATTTTAAAATAAAAAAATTAATTACAAATCATTCACGAACTCAAATTGCCATGCATTCATTAATGCTGGAGGTTTTCAAAAGTGAACAATTCAAATAAATTGGCATGCACGTAAGGAGGCCATTCTATGTTTAAGGAATTATCTCAACCCTCAAAGTTTCCTACTAATCTAATATTCTTTAGAATTCCCTATATATTCTATGTATAAGATGTTTGAAATCCTATTTTCCCAAAGCGACAATAAATTAATACGAAAAGATTAAAGAACAAGAACACATAAAATTTATAGTGGTTCACTCTCAATATGAGAGATACGTTCACTTATAATTACTGCAAATTTTCATTATGATGAAATAGAGATTACAAATGTCTCACACCTTTTTTAGGTTTTTCTCTTTGTATTTCTCTATATTTCTCAATTTCACCAATCTCTCCAAGTTTGCTACCCTAAACATAACATGATTAGAGTAACCAAATTATATATGTAAAATCTCTAAAATACTCCAACTTAAAATACTCTTGCATACAAAATTTTGTAAATTCACATGCAATCCACGTGCAATGTAATCTATTGTCAATTAAAAATAAAAATACAAAACTTTAAACTTATACATACCAGTGTAATTTCATTAGCTCATATTTATAGATGTTAATGTATCAGTAATCTTCCTCAAAAGAAAAAAGCTAATAAGTTTTTCATATATTGGTCGAAACCTCCAACCAATTGGTAATAAAGTTTTTTTTTTTTAAATTCTTGTCAAAGTTTTATTCGATATGAAAGAACTTCTCGCATAAGATAAAACAAAGTTTTTGTGCAAGGTAATAATTCTCTAGCTCTCATATTAAGATTTTCTTATTAAAGTCCTAGGTTCTCTAAATAAAATTACCCGAACATAAAAGCCTTTATTTCCGCAAAATCAATCAAATTATGGCTTAAGCTAGGTTTCTAATAAGCATCATCAAGTCTTCCTCTCTAGCTTTTCACAATTTCCATTTGAAATGTGAAATTTTTTATGGAGTTTCTTTTAGTGTCCAGTCAAGTCATACAGCACAATAGTACTAATATTATATTTACACATCCATCTTGATTAAGAATTTTGTAGGACAAAAGGATTTAGTGAAATAGTCGAAAAGCTTATTTGACAATAATTTTAAGAAATATTTATAATTTTTTTAATATTTAAAATTTTTTATCATTTAAGTGTTAAAAATGCTATAAAGGTTTTTTAGAATCACTATCAAATATACTCTAAGAGTGTGTTTGACAGTAATTTTAGGAAACATTTCTAACATTTTTAATACTTGAGTGATAAAATTTTTTAAATGTTAAAAATATTAAAAACGTTTTGTAAAATCACTATCAAACGGACTCTAAATATCATTAAAATTAATATTGCCATAGCCATGATTTTTAACTTACTTTAAATGTTTGATCTTGTAGGTCTGGACACAAAATCATTTTTTTTAATAATTTTTATTCCACTTTTTCAAAATTTCTCATTTTAAAGACACTATTAAACAATTCCTAACCATTTTACAACAAATTTTCGTAAAAATTTATATAAATCATAAGCCCTAAAATATATTCATTTAGTAGAAAATAATATTGGTGTGTGAATTCAAAAGCAATGCATAGAAAAAGGTTGGCGTTAGTTTTAAATTTATCCCAAATACTTTTTGTTAATAAACAAGCATAGGGAAAAAGGATTTTATCAGAGGTTTGTTGTTTACAAAAGAAAAATTTGAAAAAGAGAAAAAGGAAGATGAGTGTGAAAAAATAATAATAATAATAACAATGAAGTGGGTATTTTGAATATATTACAAATGTTTAGATGACGTTTTCATAGAACCAATATTTTAAAGAGAATGGATGTATTAAGTGGATGTAAATATAAATTCTTATGTAATAAACTCACAATTGCAAGGGATTATTATAATTTTAATTGTACCCTTTATATGCTCTAATAACCCTAAAAAAATAAAATTATTTGTTTTTTATTTTTGAAATATAGAGGATTTAATTAATTGGTAATTATTTTTGGAAACAATTAAAAGTATAGCATTAATGGCCTACATGTATAACACCAAACTTAAACTATACATAGAAATGCAGGTAATTAATAATTTGATTTAATTATTTCAAGATATTCAAGCTCAAGCTCATTATTTATAAAAATGGATTGACATACTATTTTACAATATAAATTTAAATGTTAAGAAACTTTTTATTTATTTATGAGGAAATTGAATTAATGGATGTTTCGTAAACCAACTTAATAACTTAATTTAAGTCATTAAGTAAATTAAATATGTTCGATAAAATAACTTAATAATATGATTTAAAGTTAGTAACAACTTTAAGTAATAAGTAAAAACAATTAATTTATTTTTAAATCATATTTTTATTTTACATTTTTTTTATCCTATTAGTCTTAATTACCTTCATAATCTGCTTTACTACTTCACGACTTGTATGGTTCTTTAATCTCTTTTACCCTAATTATTATTTATAAATAAAAGTATATTAATTTGATAATTTAAAATATATTTTAAGTTAATTTTATCAAAAAATCTTAATATTTAATTAAGTTACAATTTAAATATAAGTTAACTTAAGTTATTCAACAATAAATATTAAGTTTTACTAAATATAGATCCTTAGTTTTTATCTTGTACTTTTTTTTAATTAAAAACAATCACTTGTGAGCAATAATGAAAATATTACTAATTACGGATATATCGTTACTTAATTTGATTTTATGTATATATCGATGACTATTTTAACACAAAACATCGATGACGTAAAACTTAATGAAAACTATGAAAATATTGAAAAACAAAACTCTAAAAAATTATATAAGATGTAAAAATATTCATTTTAAAGTTTTTCTTTTTTTAAAAATTGATATGTATATAATTTGTCATATTTAATAATAATATCATCTATATTGATAAAATTTTATAAGTGTGTATTTATTATTAAGTTGTATTATATATTATTTTTTTAATAATATTATGATAACATGTTTAATTTTAAAATATATTTAATATTAAAATTATGATCCATTTTAAATTAAATATATTCAATAATATCAAATAAATAATAATCTATGTATAATTTTAAAATTTTTATATTTAATAAATATATAAATTATGTCATTGAAATACAAAAAATTTAAAAATAGGTGAAATATTAATAAAATATTCAAAAATATTGGTTCATAAATATATTTTCTCAAATTTCATATCGGGATACACTGATATTGGATATATCTATGGGCAATACATTCAGATATACGAGGATTTATGGGCAATATATTTAGACATCCGTGAACCTTCCGCAGCTCATATATTTTGAAATCTTAAAATTATTGACTTGTCATTAATATTTATGTAAAATTACTTGAGAGTCCCATTAATGACGTGGAGCTTCATGCTTAGCCTAATTGCCAAGTTTCAAACCGACTTAGCCGTTTGGAACATGCATAACGACGCGTTTCAAAGAGGCTTGACGGAGGCGTTACATTTCGTAACGATACGGTCGCGGCAAACAAACACCGTCTAGATTTATAACGCAAAGGCCAAACGATCCGTCACCAGAGCTTAACGTCGTCTAATCCTCACTTCTCCCTCTCTCTCCTTCTCTGGTTTGAAACCCTAACCCTAACCCTAACCCTAGTCTTAACCTTAGCTTTAATCCCTCTGTCATGGCATCATGCAATGACGACTTCCCTCTAATTGAAGATGATGGCCCCCACCACGCGCTCACGCACCACGACCACCATCATCACCAGCAGCAGCAGCACCAGGTGTTTCCCGGTGCCAGCACCGAGAAAGTCTCCGGCGCCGGAGATTCCGACGCCGACGCCGATTCTGGAGGCGCCGCTTTCTACTCTCAGGCCCACGACGTCAACCCCTTTGCCGTTGTCGCTGCCGCCGAGGAGTCCGATCCGGCCAAGTCCGGTGCCTCAACTCCGAATGGTAAGCGGAATCCTTACTACTACAAGAAATTAAAGCCCAGCGGTGCCTCTGAGTCCGGCAGCGGGGAGTACCGGGTGGATTACCGGAAAGATCGGGAGGAGTGGAGCGACTCAGCCATTTCGTGTCTCCTGGACGCCTATACGGAGAAGTTTACGCAGCTGAATCGGGGGAATCTTCGGGGTAGGGATTGGGAGGAGGTTGCAGAGATTGTTAGTGAGAGGTGTGATAAGCAAAAATCATGTAAGAGTGTGGAACAATGCAAGAACAAGATCGATAACTTAAAGAAGAGGTACAAGGTAGAATTGCAGAGGATGAATAATGGGGGTTTGCCGGTGAGTCACTGGCATTGGTTCAAGAAGATTGAGGCCATTGTTGGGAATTCTCCATCGTTTAAGACTGGTTCAGATGAGGATAGGTCTGGTGGAGCTTCTTCTTATATGCTCAGGCAATCAAAGAGGTACAAGGCCTCTTTTTTAGTCCATTACTTATATATTTTTATTTGATAGGATAATCCATTACTTGTATTCTCTCTTGTTTTAAGGTAAATTGGGTGCTGAATTATGCCCTTATTTATTTATTTATTTTTATGAAATTACAATATGAAGTAACTCTGCAGTTTGGTGAATGAAAGTGAGATGACCCTGGTGGTGCCTTGGCTTATATGCTTAGGTTTCAAGGACACACATATGCTGAATAGTATATATCTGACTGTTAACTGTAAATGTATGATGACTGTTGTTATTTTCTTTTAGGTCTTGTTTAGTATTAATATTTGACATTTTAAGCTCAACTATTCGGTGGCTTGTGCAATATGCCTACACTATGGTTTTTGAAAGTATAATTCTGAAGTGTGTTGATCATGTGGCTTGCAATCCTCCCTCAACTTTGTGGGCCTAAAATGGGTGCTTGAGTGGAAGCTGTGGTGAATCTGCTTAATATACCTTTCCACCTTGAACTCTGGTGTGAATTCCATGTTAATCAAAGCCCCTATCAAGAAAGGGTGTGTTCCCTGCTAATGGGCATCTATATGGATGCACGTGGCTGCTTCCTAATGCTAGGATATAAATCTATATGAGAGGAAACTATAATTGATTATATAAAAGAGAAACACGATACTCCTACTAAGATGGCGGAGAGTCAGCAAACTACATCCTTATCCACTCTTTGAGGGTTTGGATCCTTTGGAACCTCCTACTTTCTTTTCTGAGCCGCAGTTGGTGTTTCCAAGAACCATTTGAGAGTGGCTTTGAGTTGGTATGGTAAGGGTGTAAGCAGCACAAAAGGGTGTGGAGATTGGTCCCTATTGGTTTGTTTGGGTGCACTTAAGAGTGAATGCTGTGGCAAAATCTTCAGAGAGGAAGAGTGGGCTGACCAAGCAATGTAAGGGTTTTTCCTAAAAAGTCTTTTTGATTGATCTAGGATTTGCTAGAGGTTTGAAATGTCGGTTTTGTATTTTGTTGATGGGTTGGATTAGTGCTAGGTTTGGAAGCCCTTTATTTTTTGTTGCCTTTTCTTTTCTGCTCATTAGTGCTCCCTGTGTACTTCTTATCTGTAGGGTGTGCCTAACTGCACTTTTATTTATTTCTATATCATTTGCCTATCAGGAAAAAGTAAATAGAAGAAAGAAAGGAAACACCCTGCAGAAAACCCAAGAATCAGTCCACCAAAACTCAAGGGGTCATGTGATGCCCTTGAAACCAACTAGAGAAGACCTTCTCTTTCAGCCAGTCTATCAGCTTCTTGACTTGCCGATCTAGATTTTCACAAGAAAGAGCATCTGAACACCCTAACAAGCTGCATAATTCTTGTATGTTATAGAATTCTTCTTCCCTATGAGACTGATGGCTTTTATTATGAAGGGAAGCACTTCCACAATTTTGAAAATCCATGTCTATGGATGATTTGATTTTGTAAACCAATAAAATTTCCTTCTGTCAAGAATCCTGTGCCTTCTTAATAAATAAATAAATAAATGCTTAAATTAGGGTTCCTCAATTCTCTAAATTTATGGTTGAAACTGTTTCCAGAAGGCATTAGTTCATAATAAGTCACAGAAGAAGTATATGGAGAAGTATTAGATAACCTAGATTTAACAGATTTGCAAATTGGAACCAACAGAGGAACATTTTAAATGTCATCCTACCCCTTTTGTTTCTATATCAGGTTGTAGTTGCATCCCCCCTTTAGAAGCTAGTCAGATTACCTGTAAACTATATTGTTGAAATGCACTTAATGTGACAATTTCATCAATTGCCTGTGTAATAGTGTGCCACATGAGATATTCTTCTTGATTGCCTTTGATGGAAGGCAACAAATTGCTACATCTTACTAGGGAAACTAACCAGACTAGTTATTGAACTAGAAAAGTTATTGGTTCACGGTTCAATGATCGAATAGTAGTTGAACCACGTCGAACCAGTAGTGTCAAAAATATATAATTTAAAATTAAAAATAATTATTAGAAATTTGAAAAAATATAAATAATTAAAAATTTTAAATACATTTCATCTTTTTATCATCAATATTGCTAGTTTAAATTATAAGAAGGATAACATGAAGATTTATTAAATTATTCATATTTCTAATTTTATTAAATATATTTAAATTTTAATTATTAAGAGAAAATATGATTTTATTATTTAAAGTTGTTTAGACTTTAATAATTATATATTTATTATTTTTAAATTTTTTTTTGGTTTTTATTTATATTATTTCAATATTTATTATCCTATATAAATCATTAATATTTATATTCATTTGTAAGCTTTTAAATAATGTATATATATTTTGAATGCACCCTTTGGTTTTGCCTTCCACTAAAACGTAGTTCAATCCCATCCACCCCCTTTTTGATGGTTTTTTGATTTCCACAGTGGAAATATAGTTTGCAAAAGCTGCAAAATTATCCTATAAAAAGGCCAAGCGCAGTGGTCAACTAATTTAAATGTTGGGTTTAGACATTGTATTGAGCTTGTGAATGTTGGGCCCATTATATGAGAATTGAAAGGCCATTCATGGGCAAATTGGTCCACTCATTTAAAAGTTGGGTTTGGGCTTTTTATTGGGCTTGTGAATGTTGGGCCAATTACGTAAGTTTTGAAAAAAAAGAGAAAAGAAAGTTTCCAACTAATAAGCTAGTTAGGTCGGCATACCGATTTAGCGGTTGGACTACTAGGTGGACCGGTTCAACTCAATCCCTGCCTAATTAAGTAAATCAAATAGGATTAAGGTTTGGTTGACGGTCTGACCGGACGAACCGACTGATCTGGCCAATCCGGTCTGGTTTTTAAAATATTGAGGAAAAACATTGTTCCTCTCTTCTTCTTCCTTTCCTTATTTGTACCAATTAGGTAAAGTGACTTTCTTGGCTGCATGGAACATGGTGATGTTAGCACTCCACTAGAAATCCCTATTTAATAGGAAAATGAAATTGAAAAATAAAAGTAAAAATTCTACACTTAGGAACAGGAAACTTGAGCAATATTAGTGTTGTTCCAATTAAGTAAACATGTGCAAAATTGTTTAGGTATTTTTTTTCAACCCCAGTTTTAGTTGTCAAGTTTTTTTTTTCTTTTTTTTTTTTGATAGGTAAAATTGAATTAAATTGAAAAGCCAAAAAAGGCAACACTAAGTAAGGAAGTATACAATTGAGCACCAAGTAGAAAAAAGAAAACCCTCCCCTTACAGGCATCCTAACTAATCGATGAAATCAATCATAGACAAGGAATCAATCCTTAGACCTCCTTTGGTCCAAATTAAAAAATTACTCAAAAAAGAGAACTTTAACTCTTGATCTGAAAGCTCAACATTTTCGAAAACCCTTTTATTTCTCTCTTTCCAAACAGTCCAAAATGGGGTAAGAGGAGCGACATTCCATGCTTTCTTTCTCTTCTTTCCAACAAAATGACCATGCCAACCTAGGAGCATTTCTTTGACTGAGGAATGCACCACCCAAACCACTCCAAACAAGGAGAATACCAACTGTCATAACAAACTTGCTTTGGAGCAATGAAGAAGAATGTGATCACAAGATTCCTCCTCATCTTTGCAAAGAAAACCCAATATTTTGTGGCATGATCAGTAGTAGATGACAACCCTGCTCCATATTGAAGCATGCAGTGGAAGATACCTTCCCTTCCAGGAGGGTTTGTAACATGTTTGTTTCATGTTGATCGAACAATTTGTACCTTGACCTGTTATTTCAATTTTATATTTGGGTTTTTTAGATACTGTTTGTGTTAAGCCATCTTCACATGTCTTTTCATAATAATACTTAAAGCTGTGGGTGCTACTTCTTATGATGATTTTTCATTTCTAATTAATTGATTTTTCATGAAAAGAATTATGTTTTAATGTTTAACTGCCACTTGTTTCCTTGATATTCACTTGACAATAAAATGACTAATATTTTTTAATTTTCCAATTGTGGATCTATTGTTGGTATGAATCGTATGATGGTGTTAAAAGACCGTGGCATCCTCTGATCAAATGTTTGATGTATTATGACTTGGCAGATATGCACCTAGCACCGTTACTTTTGCAAACAACATGAAACCCAAAACATTGTCAAATCCAAAATGGCGGAGGGTGGTGTTTAAAATTAGTGGTGCTGCGTTAGCTGGAAACTGTCAGAACATTGACCCCAAGGTACTAGTTTTCCCCATTAAATAATTTATTCTATTACTCAGGTTTGTTATAGGTGGATTATTAATTAATATTTCAACCCAACCTTCTGTATTGCATTCTACTGTATGATAATCTGGGGAGGATTCTACAAGCTGAGATGCCTTTTTCTAATGTTAGGTGGCAATGCAGATTGCTAGGGAGGTGACAACAGCTTGCCGCCTTGGTGTAGAGGTGTTGCTTGTACTGTTGTCTCTTACAGCACTACCTGTTTCTAGTTGTTTTCATTCATAACATGATTTTGGTGGGTTTTCATTTGCATCTTAAGATGATTATTTTTACATGATTTCACAGGTGGCAATTGTTGTTGGAGGTCGTAACTTCTTTTGTGGGGACTCATGGGTATCTGCTACTGGTCTAGATAGACCTACAGCATACCAAATTGGGTAATGATCCCACCAATTAATGGACATTGTGATATTTTTCTCTAGGGTCTGGCTCATTCCTCCAAGTTCTGTGTTTGATATTATTAAATCGAAGCTTGTAAGGAGGTCAAGGGAGAGAGAGAGAGAGAGAGAGAGAGAGAGAGAGAGAGAGAGAGAGAGGCATTGGGATATGTTCATGATGATTAAGTAATTGTAGGTCATTGAGGCAAGCTAATAAACCCATATTATAAGGGCAGTCCTTGGGGTCATTAGATTGTGCACCTTTTCCTTGATTTTCCTATGTGTGGTTGTGGGAGGTCCAGGGTCGAGTATACACACACACACATATATATATATATGGATATAGATATATTCTATGTTTGTATGCAAGTGCATGTATGTTTCCTTCAAAAAAAAAAATATACATGATCTCATGGCTTTTACATATTTGGAGAATTTTCGTTGACATTTTGTGGTATAGAAGGAAATACAATGAAATTTTTGTGCAGACTCTACATAGTACAGAAGACTATGGGGTTTCATTTTGCAACAATATGACACATGGGTTATTGTGCTCTTTCTTTCCTTACTATTTTGCATTTGTACCTCAAGGCGGTTGTTAGTGTTAATTGCCTGAGGCTATACATTATTTTCAATATGATTGTTGAAAAGCATAGCTTTTGCTAACAAAATTTATTGTTAAGTGACCAGTATCTTGTTTTTCATATTAATTTCTGAGAATTTTTTTCCATTTGTTATATGATACTTATTTCTCTGAAATCCATTATTATATTCTTTTGTTTTGATAACAAAACATTGGCAAAATTAGAAAAATTGTAAGTTGTAGTGGCTATTACAGCATAACATCCTTGTTTTACCTTTATCACTAAAAGAAAAAAGAAAAAGAAAACTGTCATCCTGTACCTTCCATGAGATAAAAAGCAACAATTTTATGAGTGTTGGGTATTTGATGTCAGCGTATCCTTGTCAGATGATTTGTTTCTTCATGAATCCTTGGTGGTTTGTGACCTGTCCTTAAAACATCCATTTATATCATAAAATTTATAGAGGAAATACTTAGCTTCTCATAATCTTTGGTGGTATCATCTGTGCTCATCATGTGGTAACTTGATTTTTTATCAGTATGATGGCAACTGTTATGAACTCCATATTGCTTCAATCAGCTTTGGAGAAGTTAGGTGTTCAGACGCGTGTGCAAAGTGCATTTCCAACACCAGAGGTTGCAGAACCATATAGCAGGCAACGGGCCATTAGGCATCTTGAGAAAGGAAGAGTAGTCATATTTGGCGGCATTGGTGCAGGCACTGGAAATCCTCTCTTCACCACTGATACAGCAGCAGCTCTGAGAGCTTCTGAGAGTATGACTATAATGTCCTGTTTTTAGCATGAGAATTTCCATTTTTAATTAGCTTAAGATTATTATGAAGATTTTATCCTCTATTTGAAATCCTCATTTTGCCCTCACACACTCAGGTGACATCTGGACCTATACAGATGGTTGTTAAAATACACCATATTGAGATAAGATAGAACCTAATTGTTGGAACTTAATGAAATGAGAACTAATGTAGGTGGCAGAAATCTTCTGACATCCTACCATCCTAACATTTTCATTTTCATATTTAACAATAAATTTAGCGAACTTTGGAAGGAAATTTTAACCTGGTATACTTGTTTTTCTATTTTGCTAGTTAATGCGGATGCAGTCCTGAAAGGTACAAATGTAAATGGTATCTATGATTGCCATTCTGCTAATGACAATGTGGTGCTGGATCACCTCTCCTTCAGAGAGGTGGCTTCCAGAGGCATTTCCTCCATGGACATGATGGCAATAACATATTGTGAAGAGAATGGAATTCCTGGTTGGTTTAATTGGCTAATCTTGTTTCTGGTTTACTGTTGGTATATTAAACCCTTAATTTTTTTTCCTTGTTTCTTTTGCCTAAAGTTATATATATCTCAATGATATTTGTAGTTGTGATCTTTAACCTGCTTGAGCCGGGGAACATTTCAAGAGCCTTATGTGGAGACCAAGTTGGCACCTTGATGGATCAAGCAGGAAGAATTAGTTGATGCATATAGATATGGCCTCTGGTGGATTGATGCATGCTTTCATACGCATATTCTCTCCCTTTTTTCTATGTATATTCCTCTTTGTGGGTAGTTGTGGTCTTTAACCCCTTCTCCTACCTGAGATGCTGCAATATTGTTACATGGAGTCAGAAGTTGGAACTTGATCGATCAATTGAGAAGGAGAAGTTCATGAATACGGAGCCTTACCCGATTTGTTGTTTCTATTTTATTCCTTGGAAACACCATCAGTCTGCTCTCCAAACTTCAATCACAAGACAAGCAGCAAAAAAATATCAACAAGGGAGTGCATTTGATTTAGAGGTGCTTGTTATAGACAGAGAATGTGGAAGGTTCTCTTATGTATGTTCTTCCAAATTGACATGTACTGTTAATACAGGGCTAATAAATGTTTCAATTGTTGTTGTAAATGAAGCTTCTTGTTCATACATACTAGAACCTCATTTTCTTTCCTCCCCCTCTTGTTTCTCTACATTTCTTTACATTTTGGACTTGCATTTTCTTATGCTGTCGTGGATGGATTAAAAAGCTAGTTAACATAAGTAAAGTGGGCTTTCCTTTTTCAGGTCATAATATTGCTTACTATAATATTAGATCATGTTTGATTGGCTGGCAAATTGATGCTCTCTCTATAAAATCAAATACGAATCAATTGATCACATTCTTTTTGGTTTATCCGTATCAAGGGTGTTTCCCATGTTCAGTGTAGCTTGGAAGCTTCCGTCCAAAGTTAGTAAGTTGATGCGACTCTTTCATAGAGAGAAAAACACACCAAGGTTGATGAGTGGCTCAATTATGCCTCTTTTGGACTTTGTGGAATGAAGAAACTATAGTGCGTTTGGAAATGAGGAGTTTGAAAATCCCCAAGCAGTGTGTTAGCTTGGGTTGTGATGTACATAAAAGAAGGCCTAATGTTAGCTTGGGTTGTGATGTACCTAAAAGAAGGCTTAATGTTAGTTTGAAATTTTTTTACATTACTCATTTTGTAAATATATATGTATATATATATATATATATATATATATATATATATATATCATAAAATAATACTAATATATGTATTATTTAATATGATATCTAATGTATACCATTTTTTATATATATTTGATAATATGATATAATATTTTTTTATGAATTTTAAATACTTTAATCATCAATATTATTAACTTAGAAATAAAAAGAGAAAATGATACTAACTTCCATATAAAATGATTGAACTCTTTGAGACTTACTTTAGAAAGATAATAATTTTTAAAAACCGTTTAAAACATTGTCTGGTTGTTATTCTTTATTTTCAATTTTTAAAAATAAAATGAAATAGAGAAAAGTTTTTAAATAATAAATAAAAGTTGTTTTTACCCCTTTTTTTTTTAAAAAAAGGGAAACAAAAAGAATTAAAAAAAAAATCATAAAAAACAAATAAAATTAAATATTCTATCATTTTTATTCTCCCTACAATCAACTATCAATACTAAAAATCTTCAATTATATTCTCCCTTTAAATTACATGTGGTTTTATAAATTTCTTTGAACTTATCTAAAATTTTTCATTAAACAAATAAATTTCAAATTAAATTACACTTCATACAAAAAAGTTATTATTTTCAAAAATAGATTATAATTCAAAAATCAATTTAATTACTACTAAAAAGACATAAAATTCAATAACATTTGAAAGTTATAGATCAAAATTTATTTTAAATGACTTGGTTAGTTTCTTCTTTACATATAACATATATTTACAAAATTTTTTCATTAAGCAAATCAATTCCAAATTAAGTAAGATTTAATATATTGGACTCATTAACGAATCTAGTAATTTTTAAAAATAACTTAAAACTTAAATAATGTTTTAATTAATACTAGAAATTTATGAATAAAAATTGATCTAGAGTGACTTTACTTTTTTATTTTTTTATATATAAAATCACATTTTTTTTTCTTTTTTTTTTTCACTAGGAAAATCAACTCCAAATTAAATAGGACTTAATGTGTTGATTCACTAATGAATTTAGTAATTTTTAAAAAGAAATTAAAACTTAAATAGTAAACCCATTAATATAAGAAATTTATGGACAAAAATTAGTTTAGTACAACTCTATTTTTTCTTTTTTACATAAATCATTATTTTCCCTTTTTTTTACCAAACAAATAAACTTCAAATTAAACATGACTAATGCTTTGAATTAATTAACAAGTCTAATAATTTTAAAAAAATAATTTGAAACTCAAATAATAAACTCATTAATTCTACATATAGTTATATTTTTATATTTTTTTTTTATTAAAAAATGAACACACCATGTATTGAATTGATGAATGGGTTTTAGAATTTAAAAAATAGATCTAATTACTAAAAAAAAACATATCAAAATTGATATGTTATGAGTTATAATTTCTCTTTCTACCTACAACTATATTTTTTTAGTTTCACATTGGGTAAATAGATTTTAATTAACATGTGATTAATAATTTAAATTTTGTTAATAGGTATAGACTCCTAAATTTGTCTTATATCCTTACTTTATTTTATCTTATTATTAATTTTTATTCACTATTATGTAATTATTTTCAGAGCCCATTTGATTAATGTTTTTAGGTTTTTTTGTTTTGCATTTTGGGCCAAAATTCCAAGCCTATTTCTTATTTTGGAGAACCAGTACTGATAGTTCATCTCAAGACCCAATCCCCACCATCTATTTTCTTTTTAAAAAAATCCCTAAATCCCTAACTTCTCTCTCCCATCCACTGCTGCCCCACCTTCCCATTTACTCTCCCCTTTTTTCTTTGAGTTTTTAAGTCCAAAATAATCCATTGGTAGAAAAAATGATAAGAATAATATCCATCTTAAAATATTTGTCAAAGTAATCTTTTGTATTCATGTAAGCATCCTCGTAATTTTTTTATTTTTTTATTTTTTTAGTGTAAAAAACCACCTTTGGTGGCTGTGGTTTTAAAAGTTCCAAAAATATTCTTAAAACTATAGTCACAAACTGTAATTTTACAATTTTTCTTAGAACCAAAGTTAGTAACTGTGGTTTCAAAATTATTTTTAATCCACCCCCGTTTTAATGGTATTGTGATTTTAATATTATTTTTAAAATATTCTTTATCATAATAACCAGAAAACCACAGTTAGTAATTGTGATTTTAAAAATATCCTAAAAACCACAGTCATAGATTATGGTTTTACAATTTTCTTTAAAACCACAGTCACAAACTGTGGTTTTATAATTTTATTTAAAACCACGATTACTAACTGTAGTTTCACAAATATCTTTAAAGGGAACTCATGTAACCATACATCAACTAAAAAAAAAAGAAATTTTAGAACTTTATTTTTTTATTTTTAATTTTAGTGTAAATTATGGATGTACAAAAATTTATTAACAATGTACCAAATTTCCTTAAAGTTCATTTTGGGGTGGGGAAAATTTCTTACTATTTTCCATTGTCAGTTTAAAATTATTTTTTTTACAAATTATCCTTAATAAATTTTTTCTTTACAACTGTTTTAAAATTATATATATATATTATCTTTATTTTTTCATATTTTCCTTGAAATTTTGAGAAAATGATTTTGCCTACATGCATTCCCATGAAAATTTATATATTTATGGTAAATATTTTTTATTTTTATTTTTTTTTATGAATTTTATCACATATGAATTAAATAAAATTATTTTTTCATATTATTTTTAAATTTTAAAATAACTAAACAAATAGTTTATATTATTTTAAAATTTTATATTTTCATATGAAAATTAATGCCAATGATTATGATTTTAGGTTATTCCTTATTAAGTATGATTTGAACTTATGTCTTGCTTAAAATGTATAATTTTTTAATTATATGAAAGAAAAATAAGTTATGGTTATAACAATTTGTTTAGTTAGAATTTCTTTCATTTAAACTTTAGAATGCATTTGAGTCTTATTTGTTTAAATTATTAAGGAAACAAGTGAATAACATAACATCACTAATTTGAATTAACATTTTATATAACCTTAAATGTATGAAACAAAGTATTATAGTTCTACAAACATGAAAAAAACTCTCAATGTGTCCCACATGATGGAATCTTTCTCTTTCGTTGTGAACATCTATGATAGATGACCATATTTGTTGTATCCATCTGTGCTATTTGAAAAGTCTCAATCTCTGTAGACTGTGACACGCCATCTACATGAGCTGTCGAGTTAGATGGGACTGATGGAAGTAGAACTTGATGTACACGTGGAGCTCGATGTCCTCTAGGTACCCGTACATGTAATTGTGCGGCATGAATTGTCTTCTCAAGAAAAAGTAGAAGTGCAATGGACTCTATAACAAGTGGAAGTGCAGTAGACTCTGTAACAGGTGGGGGTGCAATAGACTCTGTAATAGGTGGTGGTGCAATAGATTTTGTAACAAGTGGGAGTGCATCCAATGATATAGATGATTTGGGTGGAAGTGAAGAAGTCTGTATAGATGTAACATGAGGGAAGAAATATAAGTCTAATGATATAGATGACTCAACAGGGGTAAAGGTAGATGGTATAGTAGTCTTGAGTTGAGATGAATGGGTTGGTATGGATATATCAGGGGGAAAGAGTGGCGACTCTAATGATGTAGATGGTTGAAATAGAGGAAATGTAGATGTGATTGGCGGATGTGAGGGTTGTACCAAAGTAAATGCTAGAGGTACATGTCGCTGACCAACTCAATGACCACCTCTCCCTTGACCTCTAATGGGTGGTACCCTAATAGGCGTAATCAATGATGGTGGTCTCATGGATGGCCCTGAAGATGTGGATGGCTCTTGTGTCGAATGTACACGATGGTCCTCTCCTATAGCATGTAAAACATCAATAGTAATTCGGTGAGTTTCCTCCAAATCATTTGAAATAGCTATCTGTGATACGACAGTGATCTATATAAGAAAATGAAACATGAGGCATTTGCACATAATTTAAGTTTAACATTCATTAAAAAATGGTTTTGTATCTCAAATGGTCTCACCAATAACTCAGTGGCAGAAGTTGTACTATGGAATCCCATATGATCTCTATGTAAAACAGATGCGATCAGGCGTCGTGTGATACATTGATACCACTGCATATATGGATCATAAAAATCCATGGTAGTAATAGCAAGTAGTGTTGTCGCAATACGCTCAGAACGAGTAGCCCAAAGAGAAATATACTGAGCATGGAATGTCGCCTAATCATACTGATGTCATCATCGCCTATCCACTAAATGTAACTCCATATCTATTAAACAAGGTGGAAGTATTCCTTGTTGCATACGAAACTGGCGTAAAACTCGCTTTGGTCTATGCAACTCGATAATATCAAAGCAAATTAGAGGTGACATAGTTCACCAAATTTCTTCATCAGCCTGACATATAGTCGAAAGATGTGCAATCAAATCTGCTGTATATGGTTCCCATAATATTTGCAATTTTAAAAAAATTAATTAGTCACATTGGTGGAAAATGTTGCAAATGTAATCTTACGTATCAACACTTTACCTGATCCTGTGTCTGGGCATCCAATTGATCTCGATAGAATGTCAACACATGTGAGGATGGGTTATGAGACTAAAACAGAGGTATTATCCACCTGTAGCCCAATGGATCGACTTGGAGTGCCTCATCTGGCAATAAATGATCATGTAAACCATCAACTACATCATCATATACATGTGGGACTACTATAGGCATTGGAGGATGATCGAGATTAGGTCGACCCACATGAAGTCTCTCTCATGACCACAACTACAAAATCAGATAGCATTATCAAAATTAAATAACTTATAACAATAATGTGAGTCAATTAATTAGAATAGATAGTTATATCAAAATACTTCTAATAGTGTGATAGGTCCTAAAATCTCTATGGCACTATCCAAACTTGCATGACATAGCTCTCTATATAGGTATGCCAACACTGCATTGCTCCAACTATAATGAGAAATCTCAATAAAGTCTCTTAACAGTGGAAGGTAACATAATTGTACATGTGTGCTAGTCTTGTCTACAAACAATGCTCCACCCAATAGTGCTAATATGAAAGCACGAGCATAACACTGTAAAATAACATCATTGACCCCTACTGGTGGATATGAGAATTGCTCATGCAATCATCGTGTTGATATAATGACCCTCTAATTTGAGATAGAGGTGAGACCACACCTAAAAGCTCTGAACATAGTAGTGACCAATCTATCTCATATGTGCCAGTGATAGAAGGCCCATGAATACGTAATCTTAGAATCATGGCTACATCCTATAAAGTAACAGTCATCTCTTCAATAGGTAAATGAAATATGTATGTCTCGGGCCGCCATCACTCAACAAGACTCGTGATCAATGGCCAATTTAGTGAAATGTGTCCAACACAATATACATCATAAAAACCAAATTGCATTACATATCGCCGAATACGAGGGTCCATTCCCACTCTCGCATGAATGTCCATAAACATTGTTGACATGTCAATACCTGATTAAGCTACAAAAATACCATTTTGATTAAATAAGAATTTAATTAAGGTTTATGATTATGTTTTCATATACATCTATATTTATATATACATATATACCTTACCAGAATCCACTAATTGAGACCTATATCTGTTCTGTAGCACTAAAATAGAACGGTCTAATGGATCTGGATCGAATCTACCCTCTCTATGCTCCATTACTATATTGTCATAATAAACTAATGTTAATATTATAATTTAAATAATTTCAACAGAGTATCCCTTATAAATAGGGTATCCTCCAAAATACAAAGAACTTGATTAATCAAAATATCCATCTACAACCAATATCAATATCCAAGTATAATAATGAAAAAAAAAATGTCATAAACTAATGTTTACATCCAAATTTTAAAAATTTCAGTAGAGTCTCTCCCTTATAAATAGGGTATTCTCCAAAATACAAACAACCTGATTAATCAAAATATTCATTTGCAACCAATATCAATATCCAAGTACAATAATGAAAAAAAATGTAATAAACTAATGTTTGCATCCAAATATTAAAAATTTCACCAGAGTCTCCTCTATAAATAGGGTATTCTCCAAAATACAAACAACCTGATTAATCAAAATATTCATTTACAAATGATATATTATTGTAAGACTAATAATTTTTAATATTACAATTTTGAAATTAACAGCAAAGTCTCTCTTATAGCATAGGTATTGTCCAAAATACAAATAACGTAATGTTAACATTCAAAGCTAACCAAGGCCAATGAAAAGTTAAACACAACTCAATCATTCATAAACTTGTGTCTATGTTAAAGGAGAAATACAATGTCAATGACACATTATGAAGGCCCAATACTCATGTTCTTATTTAGACAAGAACGACGATTGTGACCACTTTGTTTGCACAAACCACATGTAACCGAGGTTTTACCTTCTTTAACATCCATTTCATTGTGCAAACAAGTAGATTTAGGTCATCCACCTGATACACATTTTATTGAATTTGCAGGCACAATAACTGGACCAACATATGGTGGCCACTCGTACTCATTGTGAATGAGGTTAAACAGTGGTGAACAAGTGCTAAAGTACAATTGCATAGTATAATAGTGTTAAACAAATGATCTAAAATCTATTGAACGAAAATGACATGCTGCTAGAATATGACTACATGAGAATCCATATATGAGTGTTTTGCCACATGTGCATCCATGCTCACATCGGTTAACACGATATGTTCGCCCACCAGATGATGTCTTTTTAATACCCCTATTGGCCTTTATATGAAACAGTCCTTGGAAGTGGTCATACAAAACAACCTCGTGAGAACTTGTCTTAACAACATTTGCATTAATCTTACCATCAACATAAGGAGTGTATTCTTCACCTGAAACAAGTCAACTAACACCATGTTTTCTTCTTACAGCAAAGTAACTATTAACTCGATAGAATGCCAATTGAACAAATATAGTGATAGGGAAGCTTCGTGCTCCTTTAAGCATACTATTGAACACTTCTGACATGTTCATAGTCATTATGCCATATCGTCGACCTCCATCATGTGATAGTGCCCATTTCTCTAAGAGAATAGCCTCCAACCAGCGAAGTGCGTCTTGATTAATTCTCCCAATTGTGTCCATATGCATATTGAACTTTTCTACCTTAGTTTCTAAGGCGGCTCTGCATAAAAGTTGTTTCAAGCATTTGTTCTTAAAGCAAGTCATAAAGTTGGTAGTAAGATGGCGCATACAAATCCGATGATATGCATTTGGCACAGACCAACCAAAATAAACATCAGTAAACACAACCATAATGCCCGAATGACAATCAGAGATAACACAAAGACCCTTCCATTGGTTACTCGATTTCTAATACATATAAAAAACCATCCCAAACTATCAACATTTTCACCCTCAGTTAATGCAAAAGTGAGAGGAAACAATTGATTATTTCCATCACACCCCATGACAATCATTACAATGCCCTTATACTTCCTATACAAGTGTGTACCATCAATAGTTAGCACATGATGACAATGTTTGAAGCCCTCTATGGAAAGATGAAATGCTTAAAAGACTCGCTGAAATACCTCTTCATTTCGCATTTACCTGGGAATGTTTTAGAAATTACAACACATCCTGGATTTGCTTGCTTTAAGGCACCAAAAAAATGTGGCAGTTTAACGTATGATTTAAATAAATCACCAAACAAATTAGTTAATGTTTTATGTTTGCTTTTCGAAGCCTTAGTGTATGAGATCCGGTACCCGAATCTTTCTACAACACTTGCTTGAATGGCAGCTACTGAAAGTGTAAATTGTGTCTTAATCATTCCCTCTATATGGGCAGTTATCAAGTTTGAGTCTAACTGATGATGATTTTGGTTCATGCAAAGATTGACACATGTGTGCGACTCATTATATTTGTTGATCTCAAATAAAGATGTCCCTTTAACAACCGTAACACGAAGTCTTCAAGGACATTGAGACTGTTTAGCTTTCCTGTATCTTAAGACCAACAATTTCTTTGTGGATAACAAAACGATATACTCTTGGTGCGAGTTAATAGAGTACATATTTACAACATGTTGCAAATTTCCTTTGGAATTAAATATTTGGTCAACTGTGAACTCTCCGATTGGATGTCTCGTAAGAGTGTTTTCCTATGGAGTCCAATCACTTGACATAACATGACCAATATTTTCAACATTTTCAAACTGTGGTGATGGTGCCAAATGATATTGCATTGGAGATAATTCAATTGGGTCATCTAAATCCTCTGTATCTGGATTGTTTGACAAGTTACATCCTCCCCATCCACAATCACATATCTCATTTGTTCTCTTTCAATTGCGTCACAAACAGTTAAAAAAGACGAGCTACCTTCCCTATCCTAATTATCATCATTATGAACATCCTCGACTCCTACACTGTCATCATCACATTGTCTTCCTTCTTCATCTTCCTCATCCTCTTCTGATCTATGCTCAAAAGTAAATGAATTTTGAACATTACTAGTACCATCATTTTCACCAAGTAATAAAGGTATGCAATTACCAATTGATGAATTCATTTGTAAGTCCATATGTACTTGTTCAACAAATAACTCAACTTCACCCATCCCAAATCTGTTATGCATCTCTAACATTCGAGCTACACCACTATCATTCTTTACTGGGCAATGTTGGAATTTATTCCCTTTTTTCATAGGATACTTACAACTAAGAATTAATTGAAAATGTTCTATATTGATGTCAGTGACCGAGTATATCATTTCCAACAATTGTTCATATATTGTCCTAAGAGGCACATCAATAGCTTCAACCATAACTCTATCCCAACATAATCAAAATCGGTTTGTGTTCTCACCATTTTCCCATTACAAAAACAAACTATTTCCATCGATAAATTAGACATAGTTTACCTATAAAAGATGCCAAAAAAATCAAATCAATTTCATTTTTAACCATAAAATTACACAATAGAAAACATTAGTAATAACATTAATTTGTAATGAAATAAAAATAACAATAATAAGGTATGCTATTAACAATAATAACACCTTAATATCCAAGTAATTCAATGTTTTTTATTAATAATATTTTCTTATTATTTATTACCATTAAAATTGAATAAATGTTGTTATTTTTCCATTAACAATTAAAATGTTGTTGTTTAAGCTACCCATATTAAGTGGAAAAAATTTTAAATTTGTTCAAAAATTAATTTTATTAAAGTTTCAAAAATGGATGTAAAGTGTACATATTCAATATAATTAATAGTTATGACTAAAAATATTTTAATATTTTTCCATTAAAATAATTAAAAAAGATAAAGCGGAATAGACAGATTAATACACTTTTGCTTATATCTAGTTAATTTTTAAAATTTTCTAATTTAATTCAATTTTAACAATTTATAATTTAATAAGTTAAATTTTAAGTAAAAACTAATATTTTCTATATATTAAATTTGTTTTTAGTGTTATTTCTTATTTTTTATTTTTTGTTAATAATTTAACATTTTGGTAATGGTTCTACATGTAATTAATGAAAGTTTTATAAAATGTAACATTAATAATAACATTTTTTAAATATAATTTTGATTTGTTTAAAAGAGAGAACTAAGTGTTTTTTTTAGATTTTTTTGCAAATATTTTACATTTTCATACAATATCATTCCAAAGTCCATTTTTAAGACTTATTACCAATTTAATAGATTTAAAATACTTGAAAAAATAAATTAAAATATACCCAATAAGGCCATTTTTATCATTTACATCCTTGACTCTCCCAACTTTTATACAATTTAATAAGTCCAAAAATAGTAATTAAAATATTAATTTCTCTCTTCTTCCTATTAAATATTATAAGATTTGGAGGATTTATGTACAAATATATTATCCATTCTTAAGTAGCAATTTAACCAATTTCACTTTTTAATTATCTAGTTGGTGACAATGAGAAATTTAAAATAAATATTAATGGAATATAAATATTATATAATGGGTGTGCTAAAAGAAAAAAAACAAAAATCTGTCACATACTTAGCAATAACATTTATAGATTGAAAATAAATGAAATGTAGGGCCTGTTTGGTTTCTGTCTTTGAAAACTATTTTGAAAAATAGTTTTTATGAATAGTTTTTGGTCTTTTCAGAAATAAAATTGCGTTTGGAAACTGAATTCTGGAAAACATTTTTTGTTTTTAAAAATAGAAAAAACATGTTTGGTTGAGTTAATAAAAAATATTTTTTAGAACAAATAAAACAAAAAACATGTTGGGATGTTGTGTTTTTTTTTTTTTTAAATTTAATTTTTCTTCATAACTCTTCTCTATTTATAGAAAAAGATATAAATAAAAAAATTCAACAAAAGATAATAATAAGAGGGTGGATTTGAACGGGAAATCAAATTATATTTTTAGTTTTTATTTTATTTTAAATTTTGATCATAAATTTTTTTTTTATTACAATAAATAAAAAGATGAAATATTTTAATAATAAACGACTAAATACCATACTAAATGAGGATTAACGATAAGGTAATCATTTCCAATAAATGGTTAGATTTTTTAATAAAAAGAAAAAAAAAGTTATAATTCAAATTTGAAACTTTTGTTAGCACTCTAAATTGATTGTAGAAACATTGGATACAAATATTTAGAGGAAATATTGACAATTATGTAAAATCAGACATATTTTATTATTTTAAATATTGGTAAGAAATATTATTAATTAAAAGATTTATAATTTATAAGGATATATTTATTTGAAATTTTCTTAACTATTTGCCTTATTTATTTCCTATATTTTTTACTAAATCTTATTCCTCCAACATCATTTCCAATTATTCTAATTTTTAAAATAAAAATAAATAAATTTGTTTTAAACATAAAAATAATTTGATAATTAAATTAATCTATAAATATAAAGCCTTTTCATCATGTTTATTTATTTTTTTAAAAAAATTATATTTTCTTTTATTAACTTAATATTTTAAAGATAAAAAATTATATTCATTTTTCAATTAATTTTTATAATTTTAAAATTTTAAAAATTGTATGCATTTTTTTATATAAAAATTATCTATTTAATTATTTTTTATTTTCCTTTTTTTAATAAAAAAATTAATTTTTTTTTTTAAAAAAAAAACCCTTTTCAGACCTACCCCTTACCCTAATTTTTCATCTGCACCTTCTTCTTCCTCTTGAAATCTCTCTTATCCGTTTCTCTTCTCACAATCTCTCCCTCTCGTTCCACATAATCCACATTCCTCTCTTCCTCTTTTATCTTAGCACTTTCATTTCCCCAATCCTCTTATCTGTCTCTCACACACATATATTCACCCAACTCCGTTGCCTATGTGAAGTTCAAATTGCAACATTGCCATCATTACCAACACTATAGCCGATCAATTTTCTCATTTGGAGAAGTAAGTTGGAAAAGAAAATTTTGAGAGCACAAATTTGAGGGCTTTTGGGTTTGTTCTCTATGTGTAGATTTGAGATTTGATTGAATTTGTTGTAGGATACATTTTTTGAGGGTTTGTGATTTGTTCTCTATGAATGGTTTTTTATTCTCTGCCAGTGTTTTTTTTTTTGTTCTCCATGATTTTTTTTTTGTTTTTTTTTTTTTCGTTCACAATGTAGAAAACATGAAAAACAACTTGAGATTGTTCTCCAAAACCACCAAATTAAAAACTTGGACAACAAATTTAAAAACATGAGAAACAATTGCGAAACGTGTTTTTGAGTATCTTTTGTTCTCAAGAACAAAAAAAAAATTTCGGAAACAAAAACCAAACAAGCCCTTAATTTTTTAAAAATTTCAAATGGTGTTTTTAATGTTTCGTTTTCCTTCGTTGGGTTAGTGAGAAAACTAAGGAAAATGAGGGTAAAAAAACTCATGAGCCATTTTTTCGATTTGATTCTTTGTCTATTTTCAGCATTTTTAATGTTTCATTTTCCTCTGTTTAGTTAGTGAGAAAGCTAAGGAAAATAAGAGGAAAAAACTCATTAACCACTTCTGTTCTCAAACCCACTTACCCAAATATTTGTCTATTATTTTACCCAAAATTAAATTGCTTCAAAAACTTACATAGCCACTGCAAGACGTTGCTGATGGGAGCTACTAGTGGGAACTGCAGATGGTGGGAGCTGTAGATGGTGAGAACAGAAAATGGGAGCCACAGATGGTAAGAGTTGCAAACGCTGATGAGAGAAAATAATAGTTAGGGTTTCAGATTAAAATAACTTAGGGATAAAAGTATGTTGAATGGTTTCAAATGAAAAAAATGACTTTCAGAATAAAAGTGTGCTAAATGGAAAAAAATGTCAAAGATAGCTTGCTGATGTGGATTCAAAAGAGTAGTTTGATAATTAGTTTGAAAGATACACTACTTTGGTTTTTTTTTTTTTAAATAAAGACTACTTTGGCTGCAAACTCTTTTTCTTTTCTCTTCTTCATTTCTCCTATATTCTCTTCTCCATTCACTTATCCTTCATTTTTTTTCCTATTCTTTTTCTTTTTTTTCTCATTTCCTTATTTCTTTTCTTTTTATTTTGTTTATTTGTTTTTTTTATTTTTATTTATTTTCCCTTTTTCTTTCTCGTCCACGACATCTCCAATGTCGGGAGCATCTGTCCACGCGTTGTCGCCAACGACAACCAGTTATCGGTAGCCCTGTGCGTCACCACCGACTACGACTAGTCACTGGCAGCCCCATAATCACTGACCTCTCTCCAGCCACTTCATCACACATCTCTCTCTCTTATCTTTTATTTATTTAGTTATTTATTTATTTATTATTATTATTCCTTTTCTTTCTTTTTTTCTTTTATTTCCTTTTGTGCATCACCATAGGCGCTCTTCTATCTTCATTGCTGCTCCCAATGGCTACCAATCTTCCATTGTTGCTCATCTCTATCCACAGTTTTGGGAAAAGGTAAGTTTTTATTTTATTTTATTTTATTTCATGTATTTTTACTTTTATTTTATGTGATGTTATTTAATTTTTACAATATTCATTTACGGATTTGGGCTTGAATTTCATTTAATTGGAATTGTGTTTGATGTATTTATTCTATTTAGGCTTTTTTATTCAGGTTGTTGCTTTAGGCTATTGAAGTTTATTCATATTGGGTTTTCTTGCAATTAGGTTGTGTTTTGTCACTCTGCTGAAAGCGGAAAGAGCAAAATGAGAGCAATTGAGGTGGTTGAAACAGGGTATTGGCATGAGCAGAAAGTTGGTGGAGCCTAATTTGGGATAAAAAGATCACTTGCAGCATGAAAAAGATTGAAGAGAACGACTCTTAGAATTTTCTCTTCTTTCTGGATTTTTTTTTATGTGAGGGTTGAAGTTCTTGTGTATTTTGGAGACCTGTTTGGAAGGTTGTTGGAGAGCTATAGAGGGATTGCATTGTAAAAGGGTAAATGTGTGTTCATCCCTATTTTTTTAATTTTTTATTTACATATTTGTATATGTTTCTATACATATCTGTATTTATTTCTATTTATTTTTGTGTATATATTTGGCTGTTTTTTGGTATTCATTATTCTATAGGCATATTATTGTCATAAATATTCCAATATTATTCTATTTATAATTTTTGTTTAATATTTATTTATATTGTTATTAAAGGAATAATGATACTAGTCATAGGTTATTTAAATGAATAAGGATTATTTGTTTATGGATTCACCATATGATTTTTTTCTTGTTTTGAAATTTTTATAGTAAATAATTTTTTATTTTGTCTCTTGTTTAAATAAAGTGTTAAAGTTGAATTTCATTAATAACCTAAGTTCATGGGTAACACATCTCGAATTAAAAAAAAAAAACAAAAAAGAAAAAACGATTTCAAAACCTTTTTCTTTAAAATAAATAAACGGTCAAACTATTTTTTTTTATGAAATTAAATAATTTTTATTAAATTAAATCAAGTTTTTTTTTTCAATAAATAAAAGTCCATTTTTCGTATAAAAGTTGTTAACATTTATTCTTAAATAAATTGAGTTGATTTAGTTTTGTAAATAAAATTACAAAAATCTGTCTTTATTAAGAGTAAATTACAACAGTTCATTCACACAAAAGATTAATTCTATCTATGAACTAAAGCATAAAAACAAAAATATTTAATGTCTAATTTTGTCTAATTTATAGCAAAAAATTGAATATAAAAACAAAGAAATTGATTTTTGTAGACCCCCATTTTGGGGACTCGTTTTTCTCACTTTTGTGCAAGTTATTTTGTCAGGTGTCACAATCCTAGAGAGCCATGTGTCGTCTTGTGGTTGGATGTTGGAGAATCACAATAGTGGTTTTGAGAGGCAATGGGAGGTTGACACCTGTCAAGGAATATTCAGAGGAGCGTTCTTCTTGTAGGGAAGCCGTTTCTGAGATAGGGAGAAGGATTTTTGTTGCTGGATTTAGAAGACACCAAAGAGAGAAGGGAAGGAGCGTATTCGGGGAGTGATATTTTCTAGTTGGAGGAGCAAGTTTGAGAGATAAGTAGTAGGGAGAGGTGAGATATTCGATTTTTTGGGGAGAGCAAGTGGGTTTGGGAAGAAAGTTTTGGGAGCTAGAGGAGAAGAAGTGGCACCATCTTCATTTGAGGAGCTCAGGTGTGGCCACTGCAATCTTCTTGTTTCTCATTTTTCACTATTTTGCTCAGTTTGCCGTTGAGTTTTTCAGCACTAACCTGTTGATTGGGAGTGGGTATGAAGGGTCACATGCTTTTTCTGTCTGATCTCTAAGTTGTTTTGATGGTGCTCTAATGTGTTCATTCTTTATTTGGTTTTGTTGAGGTTGTTTTGGCTCTATTCTTTCTTGATATTTGCAGTCGTGTTACCCACTCATATTTGAAATACCTCTTGTCTATCCCACTCAGTTTTTTTTTCCAAGTTCATTGATCGTCCATGAGATGAGGCTTGGGCTAATGTTTTCTTAGTTATATTTGTTCTAGTTCTGTCTCTATTCCCCCCTCCCTTTTATTTTCCCCTGTTTCTGGATTGCAAAGGAAGATGGACATTTTCTCTAGAGAGGATTTGGTGATGTTTTGAGGTGCTGTTGAGTCTGACATCGGATGGCTGGGTTTGTTCCCATTTAGATCAATTTCTGGGTTCTTTGGGGTGTGGATATTGCTGACAGAAAATCATAACTCCTGGGCACTTGAGAGTAAGTGAAGTTCTCTCGGCTGGTGAAGGGTGCTTTAATTTTGAAGAATGTGTCTCTCTCCATTGGGTTCTGCTCACTAAACAGAGGAAGAGTAATGAGGTTCTGTTTATAGTCGATGCCTTTGACAGGAATGTAATGGGAACCTATTCTGGACTTGTTTTTGCTCCAGTTGATGAAATGTTTCCAGACAGCATTCCACTGTTACCCTTTGGCTATCGGATCATCCCACCAGATTCAAAATCAGGTGGTATATAAGATGCATTAACTGGTCATTGGACTTTGGGTTTGACATTCAACCTTGATGTGGACCCAGCAACCAATCAAGCTGCAGAGGATTCATCATCATGCTATAATACACTATCAGTCTCTACCATTGCCTTCTAGTTTCCATTTGAGAATCGTATATGGGATAATATGGCAACAATGGCTCAGTGCAGAGGTTCACCATGCCTTTATCTCCACTGTCAAACCCTTTCCATCTCACCTCCACCTTCCAACACCCACCAATTCATTTCTCCCACTATCTATTTCACCAATGATACCTTCATTTTTCATACTCCACTACTCATTCCACCCTTTCCCCATCCTACACCATGCATGTCTTCATTTTTCACTACCCATTGAACCCATCTCTCACTAACCTCTACTACTCATTCTATTAATCTCATACCCCTCTTTCATGCCCCCATGCATATGCCCATTTTCCATACCCATTGAACCCACTGCCCATTTCCCATTTGTCCACCTTCCTCTCACCACCATTCCTATCTCTTATTTTCCAACCTCCCCATTGCAGCATTCAGATACTCCCTTTCCTATTTGCAAACATGAGCAAGGGACCAAGACCCTTCACTGATGTAGGGAAGAAAGCCAAAGATCTTCTCACAAGGGATTACATCTCATACCATAAATTCACCTTCTCCACATATAGCAATGTGAGAGTGTCCATCGTATCCACTACAGTGAAGAAAGAAGGACTTTCAACTGAGATTACTCCATCCACTAAGGCTATTGCCTCTTCTAAATTTCCTGATTACGATTCTGGCAAGCTGGAGGTTTTGTACTTCCATGATCGTGAGACACTCATTACATCAGTTGCATTGAATCAGTCCCAGCAGTTGATTTCTGTTGAATCCTCGCATGGTGATCCCTTCACAGAGGAACAAAACGAGTTAGTGGAATCAGCAGCAGAGGCTTTAAGGTTTGATTCATGTCTGCCACATATCGACTAGCGATGGATTGGCTGCAATACTGAGCAAGTACCAGGACTGTGACTTCGGTAGATGCCCAAGAGTTAACTGCTGTGAACAAGCCTACCTTCCAGTGGGTTTGTCAGACATTTTTCGACCAAGCACAGTGAATGCCTACTGTCCCAAGTGTGAAAATATTTAATATCCTCACTCCAAGCCCCAAAGTAACATTGGTGGAGCCTGCAGATAAGATTCAGCCCTGAGGTGCTCGATCTGGCAAAGGAGGGTCTCATAAGGAAGTTTGCTGCTGGGGCTTCCTAGTTTACCCCGCTCTCATTGACTATCTCATAGCCAATTCCAATACTCATATCCCAAGCCCACTTGTATGATATTATCTTGCATGGCCACATTTGGGCCACGTACTCTCTCTTAGTACATCTTCTTTGATTTTTGAAAATAATTTTCCAATTCCCCTCTCTTCAAATGATTTTCAGAATTCTAGTTTCTTAAATGATCCCAACTCTTCCATTTTTCATCCTTAGAACTTTCAAGATCACCCAAGAGTCCTATTTTTAATAAAATTTTGCTGCCATTTTTCCTTCTGGCAAGCAATTCTCACAAACTTCTCTGATTTTTGAAAATGTTTTAAAATAAGCGTGAATTAGATTTTGTGATTTCAAGTGATGGAATTTACGAAATTGATTCATGCAAAAATAAATTGGGCTTTGACGGGAGCCCAACATCAAAGAAGTTTCAAAACAAAAAAATAAGTTTGAGTGAAGTGCGGTGTGATATCTGATGATTTCTTACTCTGTTTAGTGGCATGTGTGATATACATTGTGTCCATTATTGCACACTAACCCCATTTCTTGATAGCGTATTGCCGTTTGCTGCCCAGGTACGCACCTGCTCTCACTCTGATCATTTCTTATGCATGCTTTGGCTTTCGATGTGTGATCATGTCGATATCCATTGATTTCCTTACCAATTGCCATGATTGCTTCATTTTATTAGTAGGAACCCATTTTTCTAGCTACTTTGAGGGGTGCTACGGTCTTTACTGTACCTTTCCGATAAGTAACTTGTCTCCCGAGCCTAGATTTGGTTTTTGGCAGGCCACCTTTTCCAAATAAGGAGTCACACTTAGGGTTTTCTTTCTTATTTTGTTTACCCTTTAAAAATAAAACAAAAATAAGTGGTGACTCCAAGTCATTTTTCTTAATAAATAAAATCATTTTCAAATAAAAAGCGAGCTCGCCATCGAGTGGAAGCGCATGAGCAGAAATGCGAGGTCCACAATTTCAAAATAAAAATTTTGTATTGAAAATTATACCTTGATTACAAGAGAGTTTGATTACAGACTAGCTTGTTGATAGCAGATGAATACAAAGGAAGAGTGTGGACCCTGCATTTTGCTCGATGTGTTCCCACTCGATGACGAACTCGTTTTTTATTTGTGAAAATTTTATTTTTTGAAAAAGACTTGAAGTTGCCACTAATGTTTGTTTTATTTTTAAAGGGAAAACAAAATAAGAAAGAAAACCCTAAGTGTGATTCCTTATTTGGTAAAGACGGTTTGTGAAAACAGAAATGGGTTCGAGGGTTAAGTTACTTATTGAGAAGGTATGGTGAAAGACCGTAGTACCCCTTTAAGTCCTATAGCGAAATAAAGGTGAAACAAGTATGATAATTGGTAAGGAAATCAATTGATACCAATGAATAGTCATATAATGGAAACAAGTCATGCATGGAGAATAAACAAAGTGAGAGTGAGATTGTACCTTACCAACAAGTAATAATGCACTATCATGAAATGGGGTTAGTGCACAATAATGAATACAAAATATATTGCATATGTCACAAAACAGAGCAAGAAACCATCAATGACAATTATGCACTTCACTCAAATTATTTTTAAAGAAAATATCACGGATGTTAGGCCCTTACCAAAGCCTAATTTATTTTTGTATGAATTAATTCTACAAATTTCATGATTTTTGGAATTATAGAATTGCATTCATGCTTATATAAAAAAAAAAATTTAAGAAGAAAAACAATGACAAAAAAAATGAAAGATTCTTGTTGGAGAGAAAATGGCAGCAAAATTTTTTAAAACGGATTTTTGTATACCTAAAATTCTAAAGAATGATGAAGAGTTATGGAGTTAAATTATTTGAAAACTAGAGTTTGAAAATGAAATTTTGAAAGCAAAAGATGAAGAATCAAGAGGATGAAGGCACGTGTGCTTCAGGGTGGTACACTAGAGGGTGGCCATGCATGACTATGTGGGAGTAAGTCTCGGGTAGAGAGGTACTGGTAGGAATAGGGCTTGTTTTCTTGAGTCTAATATTTCATTTTGTCTCCTATACTTGTGTCACGTGAGAACCCAAGCTTAGACAATCTCAAACAGATCTAACTTCCTAAATTCGGTAAGCTCAAAGGTAACCACATATCTTGTTTGAGCTTCTCATTCAATCCAGAATAATGACTACCCCTTTGACGATGAAACCTCATCTCATAGACCAGAGGAAGATCCTGTTGAGACCATACTGATCACGTTTGGGCTATATGTAGCCACATACTAATAGTCTGATCCAATCTCCTCTCTCATCTGATCTGATTGCCACCCAAGATATCCAACAAAGAATATGAAATCCTAAGGCTTAAGCACCCTTTGCTTCACTAGTTTTGCAGTTTCATTTGGCTTCTAGAGACCTATCGAAATGCATGGAACAGTCAACAAAGATGGTTTTCGGGTCCAGATTAGTGGGTTTCGTACAAAGCTGAATCAATTAGAGATTTGCTGGAAGTCTCTCAATAAGTAATAATGTCATGTCAAATAGTGGGCAATGTCGTATGAGATGAGTTTTTGATGGGCAATGATGTAGGGTAAGTTGATTGCGGGAGGTTAGGTGATGAGTTAGGTGGATTTGTTGGGGAGGTCAAAGCTAGGGTCTAATCATGCAGTACCAGAGGTAGTGGGTTTGACTCCATACAAACTTTAAATGCTTGGTACACCAACTAGAAATCAAAAATCAAACTCACCAACTTGACCTTCTTTGTTTACGAGCATGTGAGTATGATCCTCATGAAAATGCCAATAATATATTTGCAAGAGAGCTTCTTTGAATCACTTATATGATGTTCTTCTGTTTGCCTTCTCATACATAGGTCGATTAAGTTTATGATCCAAAACCCATACAATGCCTTTATTCACATTGTCTTCCTCAAACCTGATTTCGGAAGACATTTGCACCTAATTCAACTGATTCTACATGATATTTGTTCAATTTAGTGCCTTTAAAAAACAGCCCACTTTCCGCATATAGTAATCGGATGTCCAATATCAGTTTGAACATAGGGCTCCGAATACCGACACCCACATATTGAATGCAATTCTAAATACCAACATAATCAAACCTATTATAGGGCTTCTCATGCATTTCAGTCTTGCTTGTTCCACCTGTAGCGTTTCCTCTTTAAAAAAATGGTGTCCAACTTGGTAAGGGAAAATTACACTTAATGTAGGATGTTCACCATAAAGCTACCCAAATCAAACAATGTGTCCATAACACTCAACAAATCACCAAAAAGACAAATATGAGCATCTAATTAACTGAACATTCCAAGTTTAGCGAGTTGACCCAAGAACGCAAATTCCTTGGGATCCTGGTAATTGAGTTTCCTCTACATTGTTCTCTCACCATGACAAAGCGACAATACTGAACTTCTCTAAATTGGTTTGAGGTAGGTTGATAGGTCTTGGGTTTAAGGGTAAGTGAAAACACGTGCATGGGGAATTGCATTGAAGGTGGCTATGTAATGCAACAATTGCATGTACGTAGGGAATGGGTAGAAAGAAAGTTCATGGGGAATGGGTAGGAGATGAGAAGTGGAGAACAGGAAGGTGGTGAGTATGAAGAAAGGAATAAGTTGAAGGTAGTGGGCATAGTGATGGGTATGGTGGGTATGAAAAGTGATTGGTGAGCATGATGTGGGGACTAGGGAGATGTTGGGAGGATTCGCGGGCATAAGATAGCATGCTGACGGTGGTCATGCATTTTCATGTTAAAGTAGATATCGGGGGGTGGAGAGGTCAACTTTTGTTGCAAGTTATATTTGACATTTATTTCCAGGTCTAATGCTTGAGGTATTCCAACAAACTTACTTATTGATGCTCATGTATGTACCCAAGATAGAGTATGGTTGGTGCATGGGGTTGGGACTTTGCTACGACTTGGTTGGGAAATGTTTCTGCCATAGTTTGATGGGCCCAGAGTAGTGCCCTAATTGCATGATCATATATCTCAATCAAAGCATGATATGCTCAGAACTCTTCAACTAATTTCATAAGCTTAGAACATTTCTTGTAATACATCATCTGCTTTCCTTGTAAAAGAATCTATATCTTCCTGAGTAAGCTTGATCATTTGTTTAACTTTGGCATCCATATCTATAAGATTTTTCAGAAACTATTTAGAATTTTTAAGGCCTATGTAGCTACCCCATCACAAAAAATATGTGTCTAGAATTAGGACCTAACAAGCTAACTAGAAATGTCCAATGGGCCTTGCTGAGTCGGCACGACCTGATATTGACCAAGCCATTACGAGCCAACGTGTCGAGCCAACATGACCCACTTAAAAATCGTGTAAGGCTAAGCCGGGCCATGCAAGCCAAATAGGTGCTTGACAATGCCCATAAGCCCACGGGCTAATCGTGCCATGCCGTGCCAGTGGGTCATGGCCCATGGGCCACTCACTTTGTTAAAAAATTTAATTCAAACTTTTTAAGTCATTTTTTCTTAAGTTTTTTCATTATTAAATAAAATTTCTTTTTGTTACTTTAAACATCTTTAATAATTATATATTTTATTTTTTATATACCTCTAATAATTATACTTTTATTTTTTACATTTATATTTATCGAGTATGTAATTGTAAAATTTATAGAAATGTTAGTTTTTGTTTTTAAAAATAGTAAAAAAATTATATTTGAATTTGTTTATTTTTTTATCAAAATAACAATAAATGTAAAATAATGGAATATAAAAGGAAATGAAATATAAAAAAATAATTCTTTTATTCAATATTTCAACAAATTACAAGAAAAAATATGGAGAAAAAAAATGAGAATTGCACGTCAGGCCGGAACGATGGGTTGATGGGTTATTTCTTTAGGCCCAACATGGCCTAACCTTTTGGCGTGCAGGGTCACAGGCTAAAATGGGCAGCCCGACCCAATAGACACCTCTAAGGCTAGCCATGACACTGAGTCAAGAACACCACCACAAATTATTCAAACCTTGGAAAAGCCCTAATACCAAAAGACACACTGAAGCTTTGTATATCCCACTCTCTTCACCTAATTGATGGATGTGAATGAGCAGTTTCTTCAAGGAGTTATTCTCTGGAGCTCTCTTGGTTTCACCACAATTAACTTGGCCAACTTGGTTTCATCATGTTTCCTACAACCTCCAGGCAAATCAGTCCAGATCACCAAATCCAGCTTCATTGGCATTTTGTCCATAACTTACTTAGCTAGACTCAGAGTATTATTTGGCTAGAAAGGTGAACCATATTGGGAGGCCTTGTTTGCTGATTGGAGCTGATCGAGCATGCCATGAACAGATGATGATGAGTTGCCTTCAAAATCGAACAATTCTCATTATTGTGGGCGTTCTTTGTGGGGGAAGCTAATGCTCTACATTGAAAACTGGGCTATTTGTGAAGTCACTCCACAAGTTCCTCTGAATCCTTTACCTCATGTAAGATGAGCTTGTTGAGTTGTTCCGTACCTCAATTTTTGGTGCAAGTAGATACAAAGCCAAGCATAAAATCTCATTTGAAAGCAATTGGCTTGTTTGAATGCTTGGGTGGCAGTATTTTTGCATGGAGATGCTTGGAGTTGTGGTAGTTTGGTGATCATTACAGACATGCCCACACAACTCCATCTTGTGTACCAGTAGAGAGCAGATCATTACCAACAACGAATGCATAAATTTGCCCAATGGGTTCGTTGAGACTCAATTCAATGTTATTTTGAGTGTGTCATGCCTTAACAACGTTTGGTATACACACAAAGAACCATGAATCTTTACTGATCATACAACCAACTTCTTTGCCAAGATTAACCACACTAGTGCATTGCCTAGATTGAGAGTTCCAAGTCCTCAATCTTATCTTTGCTTCTAGTATATAGCTTATCAGGCCTGAAATAGCAAAGCAATCCCACAAACAACCTTTTGGTACCTTTCAAGCTATGTCAAACTCGAGAGACAATCACCAATATTCCAAGAATGCAAAAAACTTGCATTTATCCTCACAAACATCCTTGAAATCTTTTGGTATTATTTCACCCAGTCCCATAGACACCCATGTTCCACAAACACTCAAAACCTCATAATGCTTTGTATTTATTATGCCCAGCTTTCCATAGGTAGACACCAAAAAATAAGGAAAAGAAAAAGCAACAAAAAATAGAGTACAAGTAAAAGAAGCAAAATGAACCAACTTTAGCTACACGTTTCATGTTTTCATCAACAGGCCAAGAATGGGTGAATGAAACAGGAACAAAAACATGATTCTTATACGTCTCACAGTAAAACTGAACAATATTCAAGATATATCTCAAAGAAAAACAAAGATGCATAGACAAATATAGTAAGATCTAGCCTATCAACCGCTTAAAATGCAACAAGCAATGAATAGACATATGATATTTGCACCCAAATTAGCAAATAACAATCAAGATCAATGAGCATAGAGGAAGAAAACGGTGAAAAGTACAGTGGTTAGCTTCTCACACTTTCTTTTACTCTAAAACCAGTAAGACTCCAACTTATTTCCTCTTCCATGTCATCTGCTCTAGTTCTCTTTTGTTTATCTCACTTTCCTCAACCTCACCTCTTACTCTCTCTATCTAAGCTCAGCTCACCAAATCTCTATACTCTTATTTATCTCAAAAATGGCTTTTCTCATAGCCTCCCCAATCCTCCATGTTCTCTCCATACACTCTCTATAACTCCCTAGTTATTGTTCTAACTCATTTTTTTCTCAAAATGAGAATCCTCAACTCTATTTCTTGCTCACCGAGCAATGCTAAGTTTATTGAGGATATTGAGTTAAGTAGTAGAGAACCATTAAGAAAGGTGATCTTTGAAGACGAATTTGTTAGTATTCTTATTATTACAACTAGACATGGTCATATTATGTTTAATGACACTATCCAAAATGTACAGCCAATAACAGAGATTGAAGACACACCTAAGATTCCTCATACTCAAGTTATGGAACCAGTTCAAGTTCATGAAGAAGTAACTCAACAACCTCAAGAACCTCATGTACAAGTGCCACTAAGGAGATCCACTAGAGAAAGGAGAAGTACAATTTCAGATTATTATGTTGTATATCTTCAGGAACATGAGTTTGACATGGGTCTAGAAGACGATCCAATTTCAGTTAGTCAAGTCAAACAAAGTTCTGACTTTGAAAAGTGGATAACAGTCATGAGGGATGAGATGAAATCAATGTAAGACAATGGTGTTTGGGACCTAGTAAAGTTGCATGAAGGTGTAAAACCGATTGGTTGTAAATGGATTTTTAAGACCAAACGGGATTTAAAAGGCAACATTGTTAGGTATAAGGCATGCCTAGTTGCAAAAGGTTTCACTCAAAAAGAAGACATTGATTATAAGGAAACCTTTTCACCGATTTTATCAAAAGACTCTTTTAGAATCATTATGGCACTTGTGGCCCATTATGATTTAGAGCTGCATCAAATGGACGTTAAAACTGTGTTTCTTAATGGTAACATTGATGAGACAATATACATGGTGCAACTGGAGAACTTTGAGTCTAATGATTCAAAACAACTTGTATGTAAATTAAAAAGGTCCATATATGGTTTAAAGCAGGCATCCCGACAATGGTATCGAAAGTTTGATCAAGTGATTACTTCATTTGGTTTTAAGGAGAACACCGTTGATCAATGCATATATCTCAAGTTCAGTGAGAGCAAATTCATTATCTTGGTGCTATATGTAGATGATATTCTACTTGCAAGTAGTAATGTGGAACTTTTGCATGAAACCAAATGATTTCTATCCAGTAAATTTGACATGAAGGATCTTGGTAATGCATTTTTTATGCCTGGTATACAAATCTATAGGGATCGTTCAGGAGGTATACTTGGGCTATCACAAAAAGCCTACATTAATAAGGTGTTGAGTAGATTTGGCATGAGAAATTGTGCACCAGGAGACACGCTTGTGGCAAAAGGCGATAAATTTAGTTTGCACTAATGTCTGAAAAATAAATTTGAGAAGAAGGATATGGAGAGGTTTCCTTATGCCTTGGCAGTAGGAAGTATCATGTATGCACAAGTTTGTACGCATCTGGATATTATGTACATTATTGGAATGTTAGATAGATATTTGAGTAACTCAGGTATGGATCATTGGAAAAAAGGTAAAACGGGTTATGTGGTATTTACAAAGAACTAAAGATTATATGCTCACATATCGTAGATCCAGTCATTTATAGATCGTGGGATATTCGAACACCAATTTCGTGGGATGTCTTGACAGCAGGAGATCCACTTCAGGCTACATCTTCATGTTGGTTGGAGGAGCAGTGACCAAACTTCTCTATTGTACCAAAATACTTAGCCTTTTTATGTAACAACTCTGGTCAAGAAAAACTAAAGAAAGAGTCACTACGACTTTTGTAGTATTCTGGGTATCGCCCTTAAGGACTGGCTTATGGAAATTGTCAATACTAGAATAAATGAATTGCTTTCGTTTAAATCTTAAAGGGAAAAATGATATGTGAATAATGTGAAACTAAGTAAAAGAAATTAAATTAATAATAAAAATGAATATTGATTTTAAATTCGATTGATTCAAGTTTGGGATTTTCCACAATCCAACCTAGGGTATAGAAATTAGAGAAAACAAGGGTCTTTTAAGTAATATGATCTTAAGGTTTTGGGATCCTTGGCCACTTGCGATCAAGTTGAGTTCTATAACTCAAAATTGTATCCAAAACCTAATTTTTCCTTTTTAAAACAAATTCTTAAAACCATCAAATGAATGAGATTAATTACCAATTTAAGATTTGGCTTTTTAACCTTTCCTACTCCTTATAGCTTTGTTTAGGGGCAAATAACGATAGGGAAAACGAGGATAACTAATGATCAAGAATTACCAAGAATCACTAGTATCGGGTAATAACCTACTGTATCATTCCCTAAACGAATTCACAAGGATAGGATAAAAAAAATGATAAATTGTCACCCAACCAATAATTAATCTCATTATTATAATTATTTACCCATTGTCCCTATAGGTTTCCTAACCCTTAGGTTTTCATGCTTCAAGCCCCAAGTTGGCTTTTAGCCTCTCATGGGGGTGATGTCACATTCACACTCCATAATAGGGTAAAAATCCATAATTTGAATCAAAAGAAGCTAAAAACAATATATTTAACAAAGAAGAAAACAAACCAAAGTTCTCGTTTTCTTCCACCTTCAATGTCAAACTCTTCGGAAAAAAATCCAAGATCCCTAAAACCTATAATTGAGAGAGTTTTTATAATACCATCTATTACCTAACATGTGGCACACTCTCATTGATCATTTATTACAAAATAAATTCCTAAAAATGATTAAAAAAACAATAAAATGGCGATTTCTAGTCGTGTGGGGTCCACTTAGGGCGGATGAAGTGCCCTAGATGCAATTCCTGAGGTAGAGGAGGCGAAACATCAAAGTGGTAGTGGGTGAATTTGAAATTGGTGTCATTTCGAAGTGGATTTTGAATTTATAAGTTGAATAGATGCAATTCCTGAGGTAGAAGAGGTGAAACATCAAAGTGGCAGTGGGTGAATTCAAAATTGGTGTCATTTTGAAGTGGATTTCGAATTCATAAGTTGAATTTCGAAATCATAAGTTGAATTTCGAAATCATTTTGAAATGACCCTCTAGCTTGGTGCATTTGTCTTCAAATAGCCATAACTTCTTCATTTTAGCTCCAATTTGCACACTGTTTAAAGCGTTGGACTCTTGACTTCCCAAGCTTTGAAACGATATATAGTATGTATATAATGGACTCCATAAAGTGCTCTAAATTTATCCTCAAAGTCAGAATATATAATGCCATCAGATTTTTCATGTAGCTGAATTTTGCTTCATGCCTCATTTCTCATGCTTCCTTGTCTTCTTTCTTACTCCATAATGGTCATTTCTCATCTTCCAAACTCATGATATCCTTGTCTTGTCTTTCCTTACGGTCCATGAGTCTTGACTCATTTACTTCCTCATTTAGCCCTTTCTTGATCTTTTAAAATCTAAAGTAATTCAACTTGCACCATTTTCTTCCCTTGAACCAGAGATAAGTCTCCAAAGTACAAATTAAACTCATAGCTAGGGCCTTAGCATTGATTTAAGTCAATTTGGGTGATTTGGATATCCTTTGGTGCACAAATCATATCAAATATGTGCCATTAGAGCACATATTTTGGCTCCAATCAAGCAGTTTCATGGAAAAGTGTTAAACAAACACTTATTACTTCTTCCACCATGGAGACAGAATTCATAGCCTACTACGAGGCATCAAACCATGGGATAAGGCTACGGAATTTTATCACTCAGTTGTGAATTGTTGATGGGATTGAAAAACCATTAAGAATTAATTGTGATAATAAGGCCGTAGAATTGTATTCTAAGAACAACTGAAGTTCATCAAAGTCCAAATACATTGACATCAAGTTATTGGTTGTGAAAGAAAGAGTTTAGAGTCTTCAAGTATCAATTGAACACATAAACACAAACTCCATGATTGCGGATTCGCTTACTAAGGGTTTGCCACCCAAAGTATATCATGAGCATATCACACATATAGGTATTGTACATATTGATGTTGTGCTAGTATAGTGGGAGTTTGTATTTAGATTTTGTGTTTGTTTTCTTGATATGATATTATGTTTGTGTTATTTGTACAGACCTTTATTTAAAATACTATTGTATTTGAATACTCTGAATTGAAATGATGACTTTTAGAAGTAGTTTAGCATCAAGTGTTGAAAGTGGAATTTAACTATTTTTTAGTAAAAAAGTAGGATCATTTGGAAATAGACATATTAAAGATCACATTCTAAGTAATTTCCATGCTACACATCCATACTTGATCCATGTTGCTAATTTTGTTAATGTTGTGATCATTGACGGGTCTAATTATAATTATGATTAACGAATGCCGCTTTAATCCCGTGTTAACATAATTAGTAGACCGAATTGTTTAAGAATATTTAGATAGAATATCAAGATGAACTCAATAAAGTACTATCATGAACATTGTTTTATAATATATGTGGTTTAAGTGGGAGATTGTTAAAATATGGACTCACATTTGTAACATACTTCATGATTAAGCTATTCGCCTTTTCCATAGTTTATTTTCTATTCGTTCTAAAGTATGAACCACTTCATGTGTAGAGCCCGATACCATATGCGTCTCAGATGATGGGTCTGAGACACATATGACTCAACATCTTAAAGGGAATGGTCCCTAAGGCATAAAATGGTATATTAAGGCTAGTGTCTGTTAATTTGTGGATATCTTTTGAATAGACAAGAAAAACATTCTCTCCTGCTTCCCATCGCCAAAGAGAATACAGTGACGGTGGTTCCCTTCTACAACCTTAGAAGATCCATACTTTGTTCACAAACAAAAAGTAAAATGGACCCAAGTTCGTTCGTTCCCTATCTGGAGATGAAGACATATTTTGAATGCTTGATATATATATATATATATTCAATTTTAGTTTTTTGGATGATAATGGAGAATAAATATATGACAAAAAAATCCATTCAATTAATTATAAATTAAATAAAAATATTTTAGAATGTTATAATTTATTTATAATGTGTGCATGTAATAAAAACCTTGACTTTACATGTTAAAAAGTTAAACGTTATCCTTAATTCATTTTAAATAGGATAATAATAATAATAATAATTTTTAAATTATTGTTATTATTATTTAAATTATTATTATTCATTTTTAATAAAAATGTTTATAGAGTTATTAATATCCTTATTTTTTTAGCATATACTAAAATAATATATTTTATTATTAACAAATATAATTTATGATTTTATTATAATAATATTATTTATGCTTTACTAAATACTATTTATTTTTTTATTTTTTGTAATTATAAATTACTTTCATTTTTCATAATATTTAATTAATATTGCATAATTGAAATATATTAGAGTAATGATGAACTTATCCAAACGCAACTTCCCTGAAATTATTCATTTATAAAGGCAAGCCACGTACACCCCCACGTGACTTGACACCCAGAAAACGACAAAAGGAAAAAACGCATATATATATATATATATAATAATATTTTTAAATAAACATATTAAAATAAAAAAAAGGTAAAGCCCGTAATCACATAAACATCAAAGAGAGGAAAACATTTCGCAAAGAACTTGCGTTGAAAACATGAGATTGGGTATCGGTTATTTCGGTTTTTCCTTTCCTTTTTCCTTTTTATTTTTATTTTTATTTTTTATATTTTAAATTTTAATTTCTGGATTTTACAGTTTCTCAAGAAATTGGAATGCGGCGACAGGGCAGCAGAGATTAGGAAATAGTAGTTTGTTTCATCGTCTTCCTTTTTTTCTTTTCTTTTACGGCAGGTGACTCCGACCGCGATGATTCTATCTCTCTCTTCTTTCTCTGGCTAGCTCCTTACTTCTTCAATGGCCTCCTCGAGGCCACGCGCTCGATCCACCTCTCTTCGCGATTCTGACGCTCCTATGGAGGGTGCTTCTGGCTGGGACGCCATCGAATGGACCAAGATCGAGGTTTCCCCTATTTTCTAGGGCTTTTTCTTTTTTCTTTTCTTTCGTTCTTTTTTCTTTTCTTGATTGGATTTGGTTGTTTGTTTGCAGCCGTTTTCGAGGTCGGTTTCTCTTGGGAGTTTGGACTGCTTGCTTGAGGCGGAGCAGATTGTTGCTGAGGTGCGTAGTTGTGGAGAGTGTTTGAATTGTTGCTTTTTCGCATATTTGTTGTGTCGCAGTTCGGTTTAAATTGGGGGAAGCTTGAGAAAACAATTGGGCGGTGAAAGCTTTGTTCCTTTCTTTTCCTTTCTTTTCCTTTCTTTTCTTTCCTTTTCTTGAATTGCACGGAATTGGAAATTGGAAATTCTGCTTCTGTGCAAACAGAATGTTTGCGGCAAAAGGGTGTTTCTGAGTTCTTGGCTGGATTGAATGGTAGGGTTGCCAAGAACGTTATATAACTTTCGTGAATTGTTATCATGAATTGTTAGGATGCTTCAATTTCAGTTTAAGGTTTCCAAGAACGTTATAAAACTTGCTGAATTGTTATCATGAATTATTAGGATGAATTGTTATCATGAATTATTAGGATGCTTCAATTTCATGTAAAGGTTGCTAAGGACACTATTACATGCTTCAATTCCAGTATAATTTCCAAATTGATCCCAAACTAGTATCATTTATGATTTATATGAAATATAAAGTAAGAATAGTAAAAAAAGGGATATTTAGTTCATTAAGTGTGGCTACATTTCTATTTAAATCATGAGGAGATCTGTTAAATGATTTTATTTTTATAGAGCTATTGAATGGACTAGCTTCTTGTCAAAGCTATAAAATGCATGTATGGAGGTATTTATGAAAGGAAAAGACCATAACCATATGAATCATATGGCACTCCCCTTTGCTCATCTCCGTGGTGGGTACCAGTAAAAATTCAAAAGAGAGCTTGAACTGGCCTACCGAAAGTTGGCTCAAAAGAGTGCTTTATAGTCCTCTCATACATGGCCATCTCTTCATGCTGAAGCTTTCCTTTATAGCCCATGTACAGGCTAGGCTACTAGAATGGTAGAATCCCCTGTACAATTGAAGTATGTGGAGTGGATGTAAGAAAAAGACTATCAAGGGAATAACATCTGATGGGCCTTTTTGTTCTTTTTGTGTAGCCTTCTTTGTTTTGCAGAGGTTTGCTTAGTTACTTTTGATTAGGTTTGTTTTTCATGAGCAGGACCTCTCATCCTTCTTTTGTTTTTCTAATACATTTGTTTGTTTATGATAAAAATAAAAAAATAGGATGCCATCTTTAATTGTCACAAAAGAATTATGTACTGAAATTGTCTCTGTGCATCTATACTTTCTATCAACAAGGTTTGTGATCTTGTTTTGTTTTAAATCTTTATTTTGTCCCTGCCCCCCTTTTTTTTTTCTGGATAAGAATCTTTATCAGTCTTCATTCATCAGCCATGGTAAATCTACACATTGATTTGTTTTTCTATTAATACATTTGTTTGTTTCTGATTAAAAAATAAATAAAAATAGGATGCTGTCTTTAATTGTCACAAAAGAATTATGTACTAAAATTGTCTCTGTGCATCTATACTTTCTATCAACAAGGTTTGTGATCTTGTTTTGTTTTAAATCTTTATTTTGTCCCTGCCTTTTTTTTTTTTTTTTGGATAAGAATCTTTATCAGTCTTCATTCACCAGCTATGGTACCAAATCTACACATTGAATTTGATGAGGGTACACACCAACTTCAGTACTCCTTCATGTTCTGTCTTTGCTAATGGAAAGGTTGACAGTTTTGATTAACCAGATGAAAGAAATTTTAACTTATGGTTTACAACCTTGATCCATCCTTTTGTTCTATTTGATTTTTTTTTTTTTTTCATTTTTTTCTCCCATCATTTATGTTGTCAAAAACTGGCTGATTGACAAGCTAGAGGCACCAAATGCATGTGCATAGTAAATGCAGTAAGAAAGCCTCCAATGGACATTGAGAAATACTAAGGGCATTGTGAGTGTAGAGCCTAATACTTTCCCGGTAGGGTAAGACCAGGGAATTTTATCCTATAAGAAAAGATCAGACAATTTTCGCATCAAATAGTGCAAGAGAAGTTACTAGAATATATGAGATGAGGATATTTAGATTTGGGTCTGAATCAGAAAATGTTATCTGGTGGATTGAGAAACCACACAAAATTGTTTCCATGGCACAAATGTGCAGCTGAAAGAGAAGTTCTCTTTATAAAATTTCTAGAGATGGATCTTCCATCAGATTTTTTTTTTTTGATCTGAAACAAAAATTCATTGATACCATGTTAGAGTTACATGAGAAGGATGTGAAATCCTTCCCAAAAATATACATCCTCTGATCACATTGAGGAATGACTAGAATGAGGGTAACTTCCTATTATGTATTAACAGAATATAGAAAATATTTAATGATTTAGGGTACCATTTTAAAGTTACTTTATTACTTTTATTTGATTATTTGGTTATGCTTATGTCATGGATGAGGTTCATTGATTGTTTTTGGTTTTGCTTCCAGGGACAAGGGGTTGTTCTGGTTAATACTGATGAGGCAGGTACCCTGTTGGTGACCAATTTTCGTCTTTTTTTTCTGGTAAGTTTTCTAGTGTCTTGAATTCATTTTCCTGACATTTAGGGTGTATCACATGTTTAATGTGTGTTGCATTCTGAGGCTTGTGTTTAAATTTCAGCATTCCAATATATCTTTGCTATTGCATGTCTCAACAAAACATGCTAGAGGAGAAGAAGAGATGGACCAATGCATAACTGTATTGGAAGTTGTTCTGAAAACTAGAAACTGCTGTTGAGCTGGAAAAGGAAGGAATTTAAATATTGGAGTTGAGAATCATATATAGGTGCTGCTGCATACTTGAATTGATCTTATAACAAGTCTAGTTCAAGCCATCTTTCTTGGAAAAGTTCAAGCCCAACTATAATGTTTATAGGGGGGTTCAAGTACTTTCTAGATGCTGACTTCTCAAGTGTGCTTGATATCTACACACACACACACACACACACACACACATATCATTTCCCATTGGAAATTATGTTGAAAATACCCTCTCAATTATAGAATCTGGTCAGATGCCATAAGACCTTAGCTTTACCATAATGGATGAGAATATAATTAGTTTCTCATTTTGATACAATTAACACTGACTTGCTAATGTCCATCCTCTCCTCCAAAAGCTAATCAATGGTTAGAATCTTTTTCCAAGCAAAGAAATTGACTTTGGTTGGATTACTTGAACCCAAACTACCTTGGCAGGAAAAGAACCACCCTCTTAGTCTCCAAGGATTAATAGAAAGATTTGATTGAAAGCATCCCATCCTTGGCACAATAGGACATCATCATCCTTACCATCCTTGTGCATACCACTTTTTGAATGAGGAGTAACTCTACACCATCCGACTCCAATCATAAAATTGTCTTAGAAAGCATGGGGTTCAATGCCCCCTACTATTGGAATCATTCTAAACTTTGAATCCCAAAGTTATAAGGTGTTTATATATTAATAATTCACTTATATATACACATCTAAACAATAACAACCTACCTGGGTCCTGGGATGTAAGATAGGGAGTTTACCTACCACCTACCTGGGTCTCCCCCTTGGAGCACCCTACAAATCCACTAGGGTGTGGGATGCAGTGGAAGAAAGATTCAAGAAAAGGTTGTCTCTTTGGAAAAGGCAATACCTCTCCAAAGGTGGTTGCCTTACCTTGTTAAAAAGCACCGTCTCCAGCCTCCCAACCTACTTCCTTTCTCTTTTTGTGATCCCTAAGAGGGTGTGTGCAAGGCTGGAAAAGATCCAAAGGGATTTCTTATGGGTGGTGGTGCCTTAGAGAACAAACCTCACTTAGTGAGTTGGAAGGTCATTTGCGCTACTAAAAATGATGGAGCTTTGGGCATTCGCAAGCTTGCTACTTTTAACAAGGCCCTTCTTGGGAAGTAGTTGTGGAGATTTGCTAATGAGAATGATTCCCTATGGAAACAAATTATCTCTAGTAAGTATGACCTTCAAGATGGGGGATGGTGCTCCAAAGTTGTAAGAGATCGTTATGGGGTGGGAGTTTGGAAGGCCATCAAAAATGGTTGGGAGAACTTTCGATCTCACTCCCGCTTCATTGTAGGGGATGACACTAGAGTGAAGTTTTGGAAGGACTTGTGGTGTGAAAATCACTCTTTGGAAGAAGTTTTCCCCACCTTGTTTAATCTTTCTGTCAACAAAGAAAGTTGGGTTGCTGAGGCTTGGGAGGAAGACGGAGTTGGGGGTAGTTGGGGGCCTCGTTTTAATAGACACCTTAATGATTGGGAGGTGGGAAAAGTTGAAAGCTTGTTAGGCAAGCTCCTTCCTATGACCATTAGAAGAGGTGTGGATGATTCGCTCCAATGGAAAGAGAACAAGAATGGAACCTTTTCAGTCAAATCATTTTATAACTCACTCTCAAGGGGCATCAAATCCCCATTCCCGGCCAAAACTATTTGGACGCCTTGGGTCCCAATTAGAGCTAGCTTCTTTGGTTGGGAGGCAGCTTGGAGCAGGCTACTCACCACTGACCGCCTGAAGAGATTTGGTTGGAGCATTCTCAACAGGTGTTTTTTGTGTAAAAATGAGGAGGAAAACATAGATCACCTTCTTTTGTTTTGTGAGAAGGCCAGAATGTTATGACTTTTGATCTTCTCCCTTTTTGGAGTACAATGGGTGATGCACTCCTCTGTGAAAAGGAACCTCTTGGGTTGACATGGTTCTTTTGTGGGCAAGAAAAGGGAGAAAGCTTGGAGAGCGGCCCCCCTCTGCCTGATGTGGACCATTTGGAAAGAAAGGAATAGGAGAGCCTTTGATGATAATGAGAGGAACGATCAAGATATTAAGTCCATTTTTTTGTACACTTTTGTGAATTGGGCTAGGGTATATATAAAGGAACACACTTTATCTTTGATAGATTTTGTAGATTGGCTAGCCACCAAGTAAGGGTGAGGCTTGTTTGCCCCTTGGTGTTTTTCTCTTTTGTATCTTGGTATACTCCGTGTATACTCTTCTTTTAGCCTTTTGGCCTTTAATGAAATTATTTTACCTATCAAAAAATCTAAACAATAACAACAACAACAACAAAAAGCAAAAGAAAAAAGACAAAAGTCTAGGAACATAAAAGTAAGTTATGCGTGTTAATAATTTCTTATATAAAAAAAAAATCTTTAGATAGAAATAGGGGAACATAAAGAGTGAGGAAGTGTTTCTTTTTCATTTTTATTTTTATTTTTTTAAATTTAATTTTATAGATCATACTTGAAAATTATGTGTATGGAGTGTTTCGAAAAGGAAATTGTTTCTCTTTTGAGGAAGATGGAGGCTAAAAGAGCGAGAAACATTTCTGCTTTGGGTAAGAAGAGGAAGCCTTCCTGTGCTTTTTTCTTTGAGGGGGAGCTTCGTAAGTTAGAATGCTTGTTTAATTATGGTTGCTCCAATGGAAAAGAGTGGAGATGTGTGAAGAGCGGTTGGGAGCTTGCGTTTGTTTGTCAATTAAGTAAATGATTCTCTCTTGTAATGTTAGAGGGGCCAATGATGAGGAGAAACAAAAGATAATTAAGTCTCTTATTAGATCTTGGAGGTCGGTCCTTGTTTGTTTACAAGAGACAAAGGTTTGTTAGATGATTGTTCAAGTGCTAGTTTGTCACGCCCTAAGACCTACTCCATGGGCGTGACGGTCATTTCACATCTTAATCCGGAAGACTCAAAGTGTAAATTGACTCAAACAATTCTCTTGTAATTGGATGGTTGCTGATTACTAAATTCCTGTTTAGAGTAGTAAAATGAATAAATTCTATAATCCTCAAATCTCAACTTTAAAACTAATAGATCAACTAATGTGCTATTGTTCAAATAACTCTAAACTCAAATAATTCAAATAGTAATTAAATTCTAACGTCTAAATAATGTCCAAAATAAATTTAAACCAAAATCCTAATAATGACAATTTCTTAGCCTAACCATTACTTCTCGCCTGAACTGAGAGTACCTGAAAAATTGCCAATGGAAGGGAATAGATTCATAGTCCGGTAAGGAAGATTAATGTAGTTTCATAGATCAAATATTTTCAATTATGATTAAAAATATGAGATACAATGTATAAATTTTTTTTTATAAAAACTTTTGAGTTCAAACATGCTAAAACTACCAAAACTTTTCAACAAAACAATTTTACATTTATGTCAGCTAGGTGGAGGAGGCAATGGGGATCAAGCTATTGTTCAGTTAGGACTTCAAGATGAGTCATTAATTGGGATGGTAATTTTTTTTTTTTTTTGTTGGGGTGGGGGGGGGGGGGTCGGGGGAGGTGTGGGCTTGAGATATGGCTGGGTAAGTGTTTTTTTTGGGTGTTAGGTGGTGGGTTTGGATGGTTTTTCTTGTTTTTTTTGCTTTTCTGCCATGGTGCATTTTGTATCCTATGTGTGTATGCTGCCCTTTCCTACATGTGACTAACTACATGCTTCTTCATTGCCTTAAAGCAAGTATCTTGTGGCAGTTAATTAATTTTTTTGGAGTGGCTTGGGTGTTGCATTCTACGGTAAGAGGAACTTTGCTTAATTGGTATGGATCTTTTGTGGAAGAGATGCTAAAAGAGGCTTGAAGGGTCACCCTATTGTGCTTGTTTTGGACTCTAGAAAAAATGGAATAGGAGTTGTTGAACATTTTGATCAAGCAATCAAATTTGCTTTCATGAGTACTTTTTTGGAATGGGTTAGAGCGTACATAGCTGATAATTTTTTAACTATGATAGGCTTAGCTCTATGTAAGGAGAGCAAGCTTGTATTTTTTGTTCTTCTCTCTTCTTTTTGCTCTCCTAGTGGTGCCTTTTGTATGCATTTTGTGTGCTTTAATGTTCCCTTCACTTAGGTGCTGTTAATATATACCCATATTTTACCTATCAAAAAAAGAAAAAAGAAAAAAAAACTTCTATAGAACTTGGAAAACATGCTAACCCTTCTCTTTCCCTTTAGTTTGTTTTATAGGTTTTTATAGTGTTTTTGCTATGTTTGTTACACTGGATAAGTAGTTTTTGATAGGATAAGATATACATATTTGAATATGATATTCTATGCTAGTGTTTGGTTTGTCTTAGGATATAGATTGGGTTTGAGTTTAATATTGTAAAGGAAGTATATCTCATTCTAGTAATGTGGTATTTAGAGAAAAAAAAAGAAACCTATCTCATGTTGAACATCATTTGGATATCATTGCCTCATTTATTTTTAATAATTATTTTTATTTCTTTATGCATGATTAAATATTTAAAGTTCTATAGATGATATTATATTTTTTTTTTTGATAAATAAAAGATACACTACATAATATTGGTAAATAATATATAATAAATATATAAAATTGTTTTATATATTAAGATGTATTATATATTAATATTAACTTAGATTATATTGTACATGTAACATCCTTAATTTGTTTTTTGTTTTTTTTTGGTTTTTTTTTTTTTGGGATCAATATTTTATGTATAACAAAGTGATTATTGTGAGAAAGAAAATGTTTGAAGCAATGGGGGAGAGCAGAGAAGATAATAAGGTTTATGATATGTTATTTCACTACCTATCCTATTCAATTCTCAACTAAACATGGAAATTGGATTTTTGCACCCTATTTCATGTTCTTATCCTGCATACCAAAAATGGCCCTTAGGTGCTAGGATTTTAGAATGAGTTTAGGAAGAATTAATAGGTTTCAAACAAAGATTTGTTTTCAAGTATTTAAATGGTACTGAATCGGGAGAGGGAGGTGGGCTTGATGTGAATTTTAATTTTGAGAGATGTTAGGACTTGTAGAAGACAAAGACAACTAGGGCAAGGATGTTGAGAAAGATAGGAAGTTGATTGATCTCAACTGTTTCTTCTACAAGTTAGTTTGTTATATAAAAATAAATGAAAATGGCCAAAAAGCCTACAAATATGTTTTACCCTTGGAGGGGTTTGTTCTGTGTTAAGCTTCATTTTGAATGTCATGGGGCCTAGGAAGTCGAGCCTAAGAGCTTGAACGAGGTGAGCTCATTAGATCCCTGCTTGAGCATTCATTGTTAATTGAAATTCAACCATGTCTGGTGGCTACCTGCTGAGTTTTGGGTATGAGAGCAATCCTACTTTTATGGCTTCTTTGTAGTGGCCCTGTTTCCACTTCAGATGGCTAATCATCCATGATAGCAACAGTTGAATTATTTTTCTTGAGAATTCTCCTTAATGGCTTCATGTACTATTTTGATTTGGATAAATTAATTTCTTTATTGCCAAATGTATGTCATCAATTTAAGAAATTTATTATATAGGGCAGTCTATTATAGTTCGACAATCTGGCCCTTGAGTCCTAGCTCAAGTGGTAAGGGGTTGGGTGGAATTGTGGGAGGCACTAGGTTCAAGTCCTAGTGGGGGTTAGAAAAAAAGAGAAAAATACTTACCTACAAAAAAAATTATAGTTTAATAACCTGACCCATTAAATGTACTTCATATAGTGTATCCACTTCTGTTTATTTATGTTCTTATATGTCCATGATGTACCTTTATTCATGTTTTTTATTTTCCTTTTCAAGCGTGAGGGAACTAGAGATATCATTCCACTTGGCACGATACCACTGGCAACAATTGAGAAGTTCAGCAAAATAGTAAGTTTTGCTTTTAATTTGTTTTTAATCACTTTCTATATTTTAAGCTTATGTGCAGTATCCTTTACCAGTTAATTTGATTTGTTACTCTAATCTGGAAGTTATTCATGTATCTGCACCTTGTGGCAAACTGCTTGTATTGCTCCAAGAGTGGCCTAGTGTTGTTGTTAACCGCTTGTATTACTTTAATTTGGGTTGTGTGGTGGGAAAGAAACGCTAGGATTTTTGAGGACAAGGCCAGGTCCTCATAGGGTCTTTAGGATACTACTCATTTCCTTGCTTCTTTTTGGGCTTCTTGCAGCACAACTTTTAAGGGCATCTCCCTTAATGTGATTCAACTTGATTGGTTAGCGGTATGTAGTTCCAAGGGTGTGGGTTAGTAAGGAGAGGTTGCTTTTGTAATTACCTTATGATTTATGGTTTTTGGTATTCCTTATGTTTAGTTTTTGTTTGTAGGAGGATTCCTCATCCTTCTATTGTACTTTTTAATTCCTAATTCAATATATCAATTTGTTGTTTCTCATCAAAAAACATGTATCTGCACCTTACTATGAGGTTGACATCTTGGATATATAGTGGCGTCTTCATGAAATTCTAGAATACTGTTTGAAATCCTTTTAGCACCTCTCTTTTGTTTGAAAGTAAATTAAAATGAAAATGTAATTTTATTTTAGATCAAGTCTGCTAACAGAACCCCTTTTTTCATTCTATTCTTCACCTTCTTTACATCTCTTTCCTTCCTCTCTGCCCTTTTTTGCATCCAAAGAAACGCATGAATTCCTGCCCCACCATGTCATTGTGACTTGGGTGCTGCTCCTCTCCTGATCACTCAACTCTTTCTCATGTCATCCTGTTCTCTCTCTCTCTCCCCCTCCTTCTCCGTACTTGGCTTTAAGAATTGAACCTCAAATACTTCTTGGCTTCAGATTCTTTTGTTAACAGTCTGCTGGTACAGCTTTGTTACTCTGGTCTCTGGTTTGTTTATCTTTGAGGCGTAAATCTGCCTCTTATGACTCTGCTCACCTTGGAGGATGGACTATAGGGAAAAGAAATTCTAAGCACTTGTGAAAAATGATCCTCATTGTTTTTATTATTCTTTTTCAATGTCATGCTTCCCTAAATGCCTAAACATCCAAAAGCGGGGAAGACACTCATAAATTCCAGCTTATTGCATACAAGCAGTGTTGTCAAAAGCAAAAGGCGATGTCAAGACGATAAGACTCCTTTTAGCCTAAGGCAAAAGGTGAAAAACAAGACAATAACATGACTATAGTAAGACAATAGAATCAATGCTTTTAATTTTTCATCCCTCATGATGTCTTATAAAATTAAAAAAATAGTAATAATTATTCGAAGTTTTAAATATTATACCCCACATCATAATAAGCATCATATTGTTAAGAGGTATCCATCCTGTCTACATGCATATTCTACTTTTTTAGACATTTAAAAATCAGAATAAAAAACAAAATAAGGGAACGAACATCCTTGAGATGCTTTGGGCATCATTATCATAGTCATCATTGAAATTAAAATTGTTATCACTTCCATCAAGATCAGATTGATAGCCCTCCATTTCATTGTCACTATGATTGATAATATAATATTTCCTTTTATGTTAGATTGAATGAAATTACAATCAAAGGTGACTGCCTTTATATCTTGCTCCTTACGATTGCCTAGGCATTGCCTTTTTGAAGTTGCCTTGCTTGGGTCTTCAAGAGGCGACTTTTATCTGGCTCGCCTGGATTGATGGCCTAGGCGCCCAGGCAATCGCCTTTGATGACACTGCATACAACACCTTTCTTTGTGAACCATTAATGGAACCATATGAGAAAGAGAGTTTAGGGATCATTTGGGATAGCTTTAGCTTATGTGGTTAGGCAGTTGATGTAGAGAAGCAGAATCTACTGCTGTATATCAGCTGCTGAGTTCCTGTCTCAAGACTGCGTTTAAGTGCCATTGGTGCTGAAGCATTATTTTGCATGTTTAACTAAAATTATTTGTTGGGGCCACTATTACCTTGAAATGACATTATTTCCCTTGCAGTGAGTAGTTTTCTGGAGCACCCCTTTTCAAAAGAGGAGGTTAAAAATGCCCCTTTTCAGTTAGGCAAGGAAAAGGTCCTCGGGCTTAATGGATTCATTATAGCAGTGTTTTTAGGAGTGTTGGGATGTGATTAAGGAGGATCTACTGGAGGTGTTTTCAAAGTTTCATAATAATGGGGTAATAAGCCAAATTACCAATGCTATGTTTATTACTCTTGTGCAAAAAAAAAAAAAAAAAAAAAAAAAAAAAAAGTTCAAAATCTCAAATATTGGCCCTATCAGTTTGATCACTATTTTGTACAAGATCATAGTTAAGGTTTTATAAGGGAGTATCCAGAGAGTCCTCCATGAAACCATCTAGATCTCCTAAGGAGCTTTTGTTGTGGGAAGATAAATTTTTGGATGCTATATTGATTGCTAACGCAATGGTGGATGAGAAACGACGTTCAAGAGTGGAAGGAATAGTCTTTAAAAGTGACATTTTTTTTTTTTGATAAGAAATGAAGAGAAATGTATTAATAGAAGAAAAGATACAAGAGAATGATGAGATACAAGAGAAGGAAAAGAAACAAGAGAAGGATGAGAGGTCCTTCCCACAAAAACAAAAATTGATCAAAAGAGAAAACACCTAACTTTAGAAAACTAAATACAAATAATAAACCCCAACTACCTCAAACTATTAAAGGTGACATTTTTTTAATGAGCCTTTAAGAAAAAAAACCCAAAATTAGGGCTTGAAAGAGAGTAGAGATTGAGAAGAGGAGAGAGAACCAAGGAAAAGGAGGAGAAGAAGGGAGGAAGAAGAGAGGTGTGTACTTGGCGGTTGGTGTTGGTAGTTCAACATATTTGTAGTTGCTCGATATCTCTAATTAGTGCACTCATGACATCCTGGGCATTTAAATTTGTATTTTTATATTATTATGTATTTAATTAATTTATCTATTATTTATTTATTATGATAATGAAATTTGAAAGATGGAAACTACTTGTTTATCTAATTGTAGAAGAACAGAGATCGAAGGAATAAAAGGTATAAAATTCTTTCCCTTGATTTTTAGCTTGTACAGAGATCCACATGTATACAAAAATTCCAAACACCAAAATTAGGAACTTTCCTAACCTAATTACACCAGATCCCTTTAATTACAAGATTGCCTAATTCTCTCCTCAATTACAAAATCATGGTTTTTCCTAATTTCATTCTTCCACACTCTCTCTGAAGCTGATGAATAGATGTTTTCCATTCTTAACTTGGATATACTTACTTGAAATGTTGTATTGCTTAAACCTTTTGTAAGTAATATGTGCAAGTTGGTGGTTAGTAGATACATAAAGAGTATAGATCAATCCACTATCTAGTTTCTTCTTAATAAAATGTTCGGCTATCTTTATGTGTTTCGTTTAATCGTGTTGTATTAGATTATGTGCAATACTAATTGCAGATTTGTTGTCGCAATAAAGTCTGATTGGGTTATCTAATTTAATCTTCAAATTTTCCAAAATGATCTTCAACCATACTAGTTCACAAACTCCTTGGGCCATTGCGCGCAATTCTGCTTCTGCATTAGACCTTGCCACCAAACTCTGTTTCTTACTTCTCTATGTTACCAGATTCCCACCAAGAAAGGTGTAATACCTAGTGGTCGATCTTTTGTTAACCACGGATTTAGCATAACCTGCATTTGTGTATGCTTCAAGTACTAGTCCTGAGCTTCGTTTAAATGGAATACTCTTTCTTGGAGACCCCTTAAGGGTACTGTAGCACTCGGTTAGCAACTTGTAGATGAATCTCTTTTAGATTGTACATGAATTGATTAATTACACTCACAACATATGCTATATTTGGTCTTTTGTGAGAGATAAAATGAGTTTTCCTACCAGACTTTGATACAACTCTCTATCTACTGCAAAATCTTCCTCAACCTCTCTAAGCTTATGATTATGATCTATTGGTGTGCTTGCTATTTTGCATGCCAACTTGTTTCCTTGAGAAGGTTTGTTATATATTTCTACTGAGAAAAAAAAAATTCCCTTCTTAGAATATGCAACCTCAATTTGTAGGAAGTATTTCAACCTTTCTAACTCTTTAACCTCAAATTCCTTGGTCAAGCATTGCCTTAAAGTTTGTCTCTCATTTTCATCATTTCCTGTTATGATGATATTGTCTACATATATTAGAATGGATGTAACTCCCCCTGAATTTGAATGCTTAATGAATAGTGTATGATCTCCTTGACTTTGTTTGTATACCATTTTTTTCATCACTTTAGCAAACCTTCCAAACCAAGCCCTTAGAGATTGTTTTAACGCGTATAGAGCTTTTTTCAGTTTACACAACTTTTTAGGAGCTAGTTTACTTCCATATCTAGGAAGGACTTCCATATAAATCTCTTCTTTTAAAAATGCATTTTTGATTTTGAACTGTTGTAGATCCTAGTTATAATTTGTTACCAATGATAACAAAATTTTGATTGTGTTCATCTTGGCAATTAGAACAATGTCTCTAGATGACCCACGCCATATGTTTGAGTGTCCTTTAGCCACCAATTTCGCCTTGTACCTCTTTAATGTCCCATCTACTTTATACTTAACAGTATAAACCCATTTACATCTCATTGGCCTTTTCTTGCAAGCAAATTTACCAACTCCCAAGTTTTATTCTTCTCTAGGGCCTCCATTTATGCATTCATGGCTTGTCTCCCATATTCATGATAAAGCCTCAGATATAGTGGTAGAACTACGAATATCGTTCAAATTTGTAAGAAAATTATTGAATTTGGAAGAGAAACTGAACGATACTCTATTAAAAAAAATTTGGTTTACATCGAGAACTTAAATTGTTGAAGCAATCCCATCCTACAGAATATCATCCGATATTCTCTCTAATTCAAACTAGAGATAAAAACAAATTTAAACATACTAGGACTTATCTAAACTAAACAGTTTAGAATAATAGGATTCAATCAAGCCTTATCTTCTAGTTTTATTTTAAATTCAAACTCCTAAAAATCTAGGACTTATCTAAACTAAACAATCCTAAATAATAGGACTTGATCAAGCCTTACCTTCTGGTTTTATTTTTAAATTCAAACTCCTAAAAATCAATCCTATGGTTTCAACAAAAATTCTTATGGGATGGAGACAACTTTTCCAATGACATAACAAAGGAAAGTGGATACAAAGGACGTTTAGTGCATTTTCTAGTTCCCTTCTTGATGGCAATAGGGAGGTTTTGATTTATGAGTTTTTTAGACTGAAGTTTTGACTTGGTTTTTAAGGGAGGATGAGGGACTGTTACCTCATTTCCAAAAGCCTATTCAAATTGTTGGACTTGTATAAGTCTAGGGATTGCAACTTTCTTCCTTGAGTACACTTTTCCAGTCATTTGATTCTTAGGAGCAGGCTTAATGGATGACAATTTAGGTTCAGAGATGGAGGGTACAAATATTGGATCAAACACCTTAGGAAAGTCCATGAAAAAAGGATTAATAAAATAGGAATCTTGATCCTTTTCTTCCTTAATGGAATTTTCTCCATGAAGATAAGGAGTGGGAAAATAAGACATTTTCGTTGAAAGTAACATCAGTTAATAGAAAATTTTTTTTAGATGGTGGATGGACGCCCTTATATCCCATAAAAATACATTTGACTGCTGTTGGGTTCGATTTTCCCTAATTTGGATTGTGAACATGCACAAATGACACATACCCAAATATCTTAAGAATGAGATGATTTGTGGTTGTCATATTAAAATAAAACAATGAGAGTATTTCCATGGGACTTTTGAAACCTAAGACTTTGAAAGACAATCGATTTATGAGATGTGTAGCGGTTAGGATGACTTCCTCCCAATAAGATTTAGACACATGTTTTTGGAACAAAATAACTTGTGTTATATCAAAGATAGTTTCCCTCTCAGCAACTACTTTTTATTGTGAGGTGTTTACACATGATGGCTCATGAATTATTTGCTTATGTTGAAAGTATGGAGTTAGGACTTGATTGAAATAATCTCTAACATTTTCGGACCAAAACCTCTTGATAGTGACACCAAACTGGCTTTTTTATCATGTTATGGAAATTTAGGAGAACAAAACTCACATCATATTTGTTTTGAAGTAGGAAGATCCAAGAGACTCTTGTATAGTCATTGATGAAAGACACAAACCAACATGCCCTAGATATATTAGGGACAGGGGAAGGACCCCAAATATCACTATGAATTAGATGAAAAGGCTTTGGCGAATTCACATACATCGCAATGAAAGCTCTCAACGTTTAATTTCCTAAATAGAGAATGAAACAAGATCTTAAGAGTTCTAAATGACGGAAGCCCAAGTCTATGATGATGAAGTCAGATTATTTCTTTATTGAAAAAGTGGTGCTTAGAAAGAAAGAATACGAATGACTTGGTTGGTGTCTCAAGGTAGAATAGCCCGTTTTGTTTCTTAGCAAGTCCAATCATCTTCCTCAAGTCCTGGTCTTGAAATGCCTGTTTTGTCTCAAGGCGGCGGATGTTTGGCACCCGATGGTTGAAGAGGGATGTTAGGCCCCTTGTTTTTCTAGGTCCCTAAACATTTGGGAGGTGGAATTGGTGGAGTGGTTTCTTTTGAGTTTACAAGGGAGAAGTGTGTGCAAGGAAGAGAAAGATAAAGTGATTTGAATGGGGTTGAAAAATGGGAAGTTCTCTGTTAAAGCATTGTACTTGGCTTTGGAGACAGAAAGTATAGTGTCTTTTCCTGCTAGTGTGATTTGGAACTGCTTAGGTTCCCCTAAAGGTGGGTTTTTTCACTTGGGAGGCTTCTTGGGTAAAGGCGTTAACTTTGGATTGTTTAAAGAGGAAAGGGTGGTCTTTGGAAAATAGATGTTTCCTTTGTCTTGAAGAGGAAGAGACCATTGATCACATTCTTATCCACTGCATCAAAAGACAAGGGTGTTATCGAATCTTTTGTTCTCCCTATTTGGTGTGCTTTGGGTGCTTCATCTTCGATTAGGGACACTCTCTTAGGATGATATAGTTCTGTTATGGGTTAAAAGTGGAAAAAGGTGTGCGGACAACTCTTTTATGCTTATTTTGGACCATTTGGAAGGAGAGAAATATAAGAGCTTTTGAGAATGAGGAATAATCCATTCAAGGACTAAAACACTCTTTCCTTTAATCTATGAGATTGGTTTAGGCTGTTTTTAAATTTTGGTCCTACTATTGTAGAGTTTGTAGATTTGGTTGGGTTCCTTTTGAGGGGGGAGTAGTTTTTGTTGGTCCCTCTTATTTTGTTAGCGCTCTTAAGTGTTCGTTGTATACTTTTTGTGTACTTCGGGGTGTTGTTTTGGTGCTCTTTGTTTAAAATACTCTATTGCTTTATTTATATATAAAAAAAAAAAGCAATTTCATATATTTGCGTTATATTTTTTTGAAAATTAGTAATTTGGATATAGATTATGAATTCCAAGTTTACATACTTGGAGTTTTTTTAATGTTTTTTGTTTGATTAAATTGAAATTTTGGATAGATGATACAAGTGTTTAGTACAAATTTTTGCATTTTATAATTTATTGTGTTATATAAAATCATGTGTGTTACTTAGGGTGCGTCTCACTTCATTATGACACATGTCTTAGTTGTGCCTAACGCCTACCCCCCCTAGGATGACTTTGTGCCTTAATTGCACCTTGCTCCTTTTAAACCATGTTTTTACCCTTTGGCATCAAGTTGTTTTGAGCTTTTATAGGATGCATCCTAATGGATGGGACATTGACATTTTGGTTAGATGGTGACGTGTCCTTGGAACCATTGGACAAGTGTCCTAGGATTTTTCTACACACTCGCTTTTGGTGGGTGACGGGGTGAGAATTTATTTTTTGGAAGTTTTGTGGTGGGGAAATCGACCATTCTGCTCACAATTTTTAGGTCTTTATAGAGTTGTCGCAGTTGAAAATATCACTATATTTACTATCCTTGGTAATTGTTGTGTTTTTTTCTTTGAACCTTAATTTTCGTCACAACCTCACTAATTTGGAAATTGAGAACTTTGAAAAACTCTTGTCCCCACTCACTTGTCTTCATTTGTCCCAGATGTGAGAGCTTGGTCTTTATCCTTTTTATGCTTATTCTTAGTAAAATTATTCTTTACAACTTTATTCAATATATCAGATCCAGTTCCTTTCTCTCTAATGAGATTTTTATGGAAATCTAAAGTTCCATGTAAGGTCAAGACTTTTATTTATTTATTTATTTTTTTTTATAGATCCATTCAAAGTCAAGGCCTTTACATGGTTTGTGGAGCACAAGAAGGTAAACACCTATGATATACTATAGTTGAGAAGACCTTTCAACTCCCTTTGTTCTAATTGGTGCATCTTAGGGCTATGGCACAATCTATTCAAATAAGCTAGGATGGATTGGATTTCGCCTAAGAGCATATACGACATGATGATCATTTCATGTAAGGGGTTGGGGAGTTCCACTAGAGACAAGACCCTTTGGCAAATTGTTTGTCTCACTTTGCTTTGGATTGTGTGGTGACAGAGAAATGCCAAGATCTTTGAAGTAAAGGATGAAGGAGATGTTGTGGGATCTACTTCACTTCTATTCCTCTTTCTGGGCCTCTTGTACCAATGCCTTTAAAGACACTCCTCCACATATTATTCAACTCAATTAGCATTGGGTGTGTATATCAAAATGGTTTGAATAGCAATGAGAGAAGCTTAGTTTGGGATTGAGGAGATGACACCTATGCATATCCTTATGTAGGCTAAACCTTGTTGTATAGGTCTCCTTGTATGGTGGAGTTTAGTCATACTTTGATCAATTTTTTATAATTTGTGAGAGGAACCCTCATCCTTCTCATGTACTTTTTATTCATAATTAATACAAAAAAAAAAAATTGTTAGAAAATCAACAAAACAAACTTTAAGAACTTTTCAACCATAGTTCTTAGTTTCAAATACCAACAAATCCACTAAAGAATATTATTATATAAAAAATTCTAACTTTTTGTAGGTCTCCATCCAAATATTATAAAAGAAACTATGATCATATTCACCTATAACTATATACTTGTATGAAATATTGTAATGTATATACTTGTAAAATTCAAAATATTTCTGGATTTTGATTTTGATCATCTTTCCAAAAGGGGGAGAATTCAAAGGAGACAAAAAAAGAAAAAGAAAAAAAAAAGGAGAAATAATATAATAATGAAAAATTTTCAGTATTCATTCATCCTCCTCCTCAAGGTCAATAGTGGAACTAATTCAAGTAACATACGTTCGTTTAATAACAACTTAATATTTTTGGGACATTCATTATACATAATCTTCAATTTTTATGCATGCTTTGGTAATATGTGCACAATGTTTCCAGGTAGGATAATTATTTGTCATGCTTTCCTTTTAATCATCCATTTCTAATCTTATAGTACTTTTAAACAATAATATAGTGATTTATCAAAGAAAAAAAGTTCAAATTTAAATTTTCTAATTATCAAATGTGTGTGTTTCAAATTTGTTGTTCTTGTATTTGTTGTATTGTGCATCTTTTGCATCTACATACACACAACACACACACTTAAGATGCAATACATTCCAGTAATACATATAAACATATAATTTCATGAAAAATGTCATGAATTCATATGTATTTTGTGTACTACATAATGTAAGTGTTTAATAAGTATGCTAATTATTCCTATCAAATAGCATCTTGCAACCAAGGATTAAAATATCGAAATATTTTGACAATATATAGCCGAAATATCATGTATCGGCGGGCTTCGAAACGATATATCCCATGGATATATTAACAGGTCAACGCAGGTCAACGTGGTCAAAGATAAAAAATGAGCTATTTTTCTGCTGCTGTTGAGGGGATTCAAACCCTCAACAAAAGGTTCCGCCAACACTAGCAACACCACTGGGGCAAGTTTGCCCCTTGATAAATATTGTGCACCAAATATACATACACACACACACACATATATCTATATATATATATATATATATATTAAATGTTAGCATGAATTCATATAAACAAAATATTAAAATAATACTTTAACGAACAAATTAATTATAATTATTTTATAATTAAATGAAAATATTTCATTTAATTGATTAGCAAAAATATAAAAATTATCATGATAATTTTCTTCATAGTGTTTTTAATATCATTAATATATTAATTAAATATTAAAAAATTATACATTTATCATCATTTATGTTATATCATTTAATACAATTGAATTAAATATATCATAATTTTAATATTAAATATATTTTAAAATTGGACATGTTATAATAAAATATCACAATATTATTATTGAATAATATTTGATGTAATTTAATAATCAATGTACACTTATCATATTTATATTTTTTATTGATAGATACACTATTTTTATCAAATATGATAAATTATATCTTATATCATATATATATATTTATAAATTTTGATCAATTTAGGCCCACAGATATTTTTTGTCAGAATATCTGTCGATATATACGTGATTACTGATATTTTTATCCTTGCTTGCAACCAAGTTAGAAAGATAACCCCCTTACTATATGTTTGTATCCTACTAAACCTATACAACTATGTTTCACAGTTCAACTAATGACCGTATGCAAATAAACCCAGTAAACCCATGTCTTGCAATTCAACAAAATCAAAACCTCTCTGATTAGGGATATAAAGTTCCAAAAGGGGTGGAATTTTTCTAAAAGATGAGAAGCATTTTGGGGATTTTGAAAATTTTTAGAAGACTAGAATGGGTTCTGACATTGCATTTTGGTAGAAGCATCTTTTGACCTGCTTCTTGCCAAATATGCTTTCAACACAGAGTCTTTAAGTTCCAACCAAAGACCAATAAAGCTATGCTTGACCTCCAATGCACTTTTTTACTGACCTCCGATGCACTTTTTTACTTCGTAAGCACTTTCTCCCAAAGGTGAGATTAGTCCTATGTTGCCATTCATACACAATTATGTCATTAGTAACTTCCTATTTTATTTGGATGTTCCAGCTTTTCTTAACTCTGGCCTCTTGCTGTCATTATGGTCTTCTAGGCAATATATAAGGTCCTTTTAACTTTCTGATTTACATTGAATTTACGTTTCATCAGTATCACATCGATACCAAGTTATTACTGGCCACAAGTAATCTCAGCGATTTAAATCTAATTCTTTTGATTGGATCACATTGTTGTCTTGGTGGTTAATTATTAAGATCTTTCAGTTGTTTGGTATTTGAAAATTGCTGCTCACTTTCCAGCATATGTTTCTTTGAACTTGGAGTATTACATATTATAATTATTTCTCTGTGGGAAATAGGTTGTGAAACCACCTTCAGCCCCTCGTCAATTTGATAAGGCTCCATCACAAAGACTTCTCCAGGTCATTGGTATGTTTTAAAGTGAATCTGTATTTGTTTTTGATTTAATTCTTTGTTAAGCTGGGTGTAACATTTGATTTTTGTAATCATCAGTATTGTGTCTGAATGATAGGAAATGTGTTTGATCTGGGGATTTGAATTATAATGGGTTAAATTATATATATAAAGGAAGCACTAGCATGGATGAACCTTCACTTGGGTACAAACATGGAATGCATAGATGTAGGCAAAAAAGGAAACTAAGACAAGAAAGAAATATTGAGGTTGTGGTTGGTGGTAAATTTAGAATTAGGTTAGCCAATCAGAGGCTGATGGCTTGGCTAGGAGGTGGAGGGCTAGATCTCCTGTGTGTGTGTGTGTGTGTTTTTTTTTTTTTTGTGGGGGTTATTGGGAGGGGGGTTGGTGCTGAGCATTTAGTTTGTTTGAACTTTTTCTTATTAGGGAAGGATTTCTCATCCTTCGTATAGCATTTTCATTTATTAATGATATATTTTGCTACTTCAAAAAAAAAAAGAGAGGCTGATGGCTTGGCTTGGAAGGGGAGGGCTAGATCTCCTGTGTGGGTTTTTTTTTTTTTTTTTTTTTTTGGGGGTTATTGGGAGGGCGATTGGTGCTGATCATTTAGTTTGTTTTAACTTTTTCTTATTGGGGAAGGATTTCTCATCCTTCATATAACATTTTCATTTATTAATAATATATTTTGCTGCTTTAAAAAAAAAAAAATTGTGTTGTGGCTGTAATACTTTTAGGCGTTTGCTTCAATGGAGGTGATGGTATTTTGTTGTGGAATTAATGGTGTGGGATATAGTTTTGCTTAAGATGCCAGTGATAGTGGTGGCAAGTGGTTGTGTTAAGTGGTACGGTATGGATAATGGTGCTGTCAGTGGTGACAATGGTGATGTTCCCAGCAATTTTTGTGGTGGAAGTGACGGTCCATGTGTTTGTGGTGTTGGTGCTGGTCTGTACAGGTGGCAGTGGCAGCTGAATTATGGTGTGGTGTTATCTGGTGCAGGTAATAGTGTCAGTGGCTGTGTGTTGTCCAGTATTTTTTTTTCCTACGTCTTCCCCTATATGGTTTCTTAAAGTTAGCGATGATCCTAATTCATTATGCCTTTTGTTTTATATTAAAAAATAAAAAAGACCTTTTGTTTTACATTAAAAAATAAAAATGAAAAAAAGGAAAGAATTGGAGGTTGTGGGGGCCAATTTCTTTTCCACTTCTAAATTTATTAATGTAAAAAAAGCAGCAAGCTTTACTTGTTTTGCAGTTTATTCACATTTTGCTTGTTTATAGCAAAACTTGAGTTTATCCTCTTTTCGGAAATATATGCACATTTGAAATCATGACTCTGAGGGGTAATTTGATTAGTGAGTATTGTTGGAGTTTGTTTTATGTTACTCTAGAATTGTTTTGCTTATTAGTGACCAGGATAATCAAGTTGGTCTTATAATCAAGCTGACTTTTAGAATCTGTTTATTTAATGGGTTGTGTTTGCATTAGGGTGTTCAATCTAGGTACCTTTTTTGCCTTGTATACAACCTGTTTAGCATAAATAATTTTATAATTTTTAAAATTTTAAATAATAATAAGAATTTTCTATTAAGAAAGCATTTAATCAATTAAATAAACATTAAAAACTTCGAAGTTTGAAACCTATGTTAATCTTGTCTACCTCCTCTCAGAAACACAAACCATGGCTATTGCTGCCTGAGTGCTTCTGTCACCTCCATCAGTCCTCGTCTCTTTCAAACCCACCACGTGCTGTATCTCCCACTCTCACCGGCCTAGAACTCTTTTTCTCTCAAACCCACAGCTTGTCATTTATGTCTCCCACCATTCCAGACTTTCGTCTCTCTTAGTCTCCTCCTTCCCCATATTTCCTTGTCCTTTATGTTTAGGGTTTTTGATCCCATGGCATCGGTAGGGATTTGATTAATAATGCGTCAATGGTCTCTCCTGAACCACAGAGAACCAGTCCTTTGAAGGGGCTTTCAGTCCTTCTGACGAGACTAGGAGGTCAAGGGAGATCTCTAACTTATGACCTTCATAATGAGCAGTTGCTGAGGTACATGATTATGATGATGAAAGGTAGGACCTTGATGATGGCAACATCATGCCAATGAGGTTAGACAAATAGAAGCGAGAGTACAGGCAATGGTGGTGGTAGGAGCTACAGCCAAGGTGGAGCTCGTTGTTGCAAAGTTATTCAAAATTTATGATGGGAAACTAGTTAGCCTTGTTGGCACAACATAACTTGATTATTAAGTAGGTTACCTAGTGTGTATTGTTAATTTTTTTAATTAGAAACACATTTTATTGCAATGAATTAAGTAAATTCAAAGAATGACAAATCCTTTTCCTAAACATAACCACTATATAACTCCAAATAGGAGTGCAGCTTGGAGGGGTCGGGTTAACAGTTAATCTAAACTCAACCTATACATGAAACTGATTTGCCTAAGCCTAACACAATCCGAGGTGCAAACCAAGTAGTTCAACTCAAGCCCAACCAAAACTTATTTTTCTAAACTTGGATTCAGATTGGGTCAGGCTTGGGTTAGTAAATATATGTTTAGTTATTTAGGTTAATAAATATTAAATAAGCTTAACATCCATTTCCCTAAATATTTGATCAGTCAATCTATATTTTAAAACAAAAACTATTAGTAACATTCATCTAATTAAAATTCTAGATTTGTGCAAATCAATAGTCAATATGTAACTTTATAACATTCATCTCCCTAATCAATCCAATAGATACAACCCTATGCTACAAACAAAATGAATCACAAACTCTTTAAAAAGAAAAAACAAGAAAAAAAAAACACCATCACGTAAGATTGTGTGCTATTTTAAAGAAATTTCTAAGTCAAGAATTAATTAAAAGTAAAAGTTATACTTCCTAGATATTTCAAGATGAAATTTCAATTCATAATCAATCATTTAAATAACTCATCCCAATTAGGAGTGATTGTTTCTAATATTTTTCTCTAAGTAACTTAAAAAGTTCATAACTAATTTTTCACATAATAATGAGTACATCTAAAAGTAATACCAAGAAAGATAAATTAATTGTTCATGACACCAAAATCATCAAAATCTTTAGAGTGCATCAATCCTCAACTTTATATCATTCCTTAACATTCACAACAATGCCTATATCTGAATATAAATGAAATGGATATTAGTACAATAATATTGAATAAATATATATTTACATACATATATGTTTATAATTTAAATTTTATATGAATATATAATCAGGTTTGGGCTAGGTTTATGTTGCTCTAGCCCTTAACTCAAGACAAACCTAAATTAATTTTAGTTGACATTTTTTTTTGCTTAAACCTAACCCAAATTATAAATTAAGTTGCCCAAGTCCATAAAAAAATTGTTGTTTTTTTATGTGACTGTGAAGAAGAAACTGTAAATCATATTCTTTTACATTGTATGGTGGTCAGAGTCCTCTGCGAGATTGTCCTTGCCTTGTTTGGCATTTAGTGGGTGTTCCCAGAAACAGTAAAAGAGGTGTTATTTAGTTGGAGGGGCCCTTTTGTGGGGAAAAAAAGGAAAAAGATTTGGAAATCCATTCCGTTGTGTATTTTTTGGACAGTTTGGAAGGAAAGGAATAGATTAGGTTTAGGGAGGGGGTCTTTAGCAGTACAAAAACTCAAAAATTCTTTTGTATGTAACTTGTAGAGTTGGGTTAGAGTGTATATTAGAGAGGAGTCCTCTTCTCTTATAGGTTTTTGGAGTGGTTAGCGTCCACTTAAGGGCTGGTGAGGTTTTTTGCTTCATTGCTTGCTTTTAGAGGTTTAGGCTACCTTATATACATCTTGTGTGCTTTGTGGCTGTTTGCCTTTTGTTAATATATCTCGTGTTTATTTATTAAAAAAAAAAAGTCGATAAAAAAATCGGATTGGGTTGGGTGGAACTTTCCTATGTTGAAGCCTTTTTGATAAAAAAATAAGAATAATCAGTTAAGTGTTCTTGCTTTACCTCCATGCTTGGAAGTCTACCTCATGATGAGATAAGATGAGTGCTTGCTTTACCTCCAAAATGTTGCAAAGCTTACAATACATAGAGTGCGTTTGACAGTGTTTTTACTCAAAGTGTTTTTAATGAAAGTGTTTTTTTTCTAAAAGTGTTTTTAGGAGAATTACCTATCAAGTGTTTCTCCGAAAAACACTATAAGTGATTTTTCAATATTACAAGTGATTTTTTCATATTTTTAAAAGTGTTTCTTAAATTTCACCAAACACCTATTTTTTTTTTCAAAAACACTTTTTAGGAAAAAATACTTCTTAGAATCACTGCCAAACAGACTCATAGTATAATCAATGATGAAAAAATCGGAAACTATCGTTGAAATATCGGCGATATTTCGGATATTAGAGATGGCCGTAATGAAATTGGCCATCAATTATATATCGGGGGATTTTTTGGCAAAAAATCGGAAATATTGGCAATATATCGCCGATATTTTGGTTTTTTACCGAAATTTCATTGAAAATCAAAAGTGGGCAGCATGTACACTTGGAGGAAATTTTCCCCAAAAAATTGGCGATTTTAAAAAAAAATTGTCGATCTTTTAAAAAAAATCGCCGATCTTGTGCAATTTTATCGGCAATTTTTTCACGATTTATCGATGATTTTTTGGTGATGCCATTTTTTTCCTGGTGTTTTTTTTTTTTTTTTTAATTATCCATTTTTAATTTATCTTTCATTTTAAATTTATATTATCATTTTATTTTATATTATCCTTTTATTTTTAACTACTTTTCATATTTATCTCATTAAGCCTATTTTTAAAAATTATTATCACTTCACTCTTAAAAATTTTGTATATTTATCTTTTCAATTTTATTTGAATTTAAATGTTTTTATTTTAAAATATTAAAAATATAATTTTACCCAAAAAAATTGCTACAATATAAAAAATTAAGGAAGTTCTAATATTTTATAAATTAAAATTAATTTGATAAGATAAATTATTAATAATTTTAATTGTTTAAATAAATTAATGTTAATAGAAAAAGTTGTTACCACATTTTTAATAAAATTTTAGAAATTAAATCTCAAATAAAATATTTTATATAAATTAATTTAATTTTTCATTTAAAATGTAATAAAACATGTTTTAATAAAAGTATTTTAAAATTCGTCTTGTTTTAAGAGGAAATTCAAAAGCCAGAGTGTTTGGTTAACTACACTAGCTCTTTATTCACTGTTAGGGGAAGGGGAAGGGGTTGCAGTCGGGCTTAGCAGGTTTCTGTGTTCAAAAGGGGTCTCCCTGGTGGGGTTAAGTGGGCAATTTTTTCTGTTGTTTAGACTTCCTGTTAGGGTCATTCCTTCTTCCTTAAGGGTTGGTTGTTGTTAGGGTGCTGGGTATTTGTTTTTCTCTTTCCCTTCTCTTGCTGGCCTTTAAGCCTTTTATCTATACTCTGTGTGTACTGTATTGTGCCTATTTGTAAGCGCCTTAATATATCCTGCTTATTCACCTATAAAAAAAAGGGTAATTCAAGCTTTTTATGTGCCGATTAAAAATTTATTCTGATTCTTTAGTATTTCAATCAATTTGAGATCCAAATTATTAATTCAAAAATAATATGCAAAATTACCCAAAAAAGGTCAAAAATTACAAAAAAAAATTTAAACTCGCAAATTTCTGCCCAAGCATTTGAACCATGGGTAGAGCAGCATTTAAACGCAGGTGGAGCATTTGAACGCCCCTTGGGTAGTGTTTTTCGAATGTTCTATGTTTTCCCTCCTTTTTCTATTTTCTCACACATTTTCATTCAAAATTTCAATTTCATTCCAATTTTAGTTATCATTGCATAATGTCATAATGCTCCAAACACATACTTACCTTAACTGAAATCAAAATTTAAGCAGCTTGAACTCGATCACAACGGTAGAGACCCAAGGAAGTAGTGCCAGAATTAGTGCATAAATGGAACAAAATTACCAACCTGATTTAATGTATTAATACATTTTTAACAAAAGGTTCAAATTAGCATATATATAAGAATAATTTGTAATTTCTCATCTTAAAATGGCTTTTTGCCGTATGATCTCATATTTGAAATAACATTATCACTTTCTGAATGGATATGTTTCTCAACTTATTTGACATCTCATTCCAATTAGATAAACATTCCAGCTACACCTCTTTTACATTGGTTGAAATTCTTTGGGATAATTAAGTTATGTTTGGAAGATTGTCTTTTGTATTTTAAAGTGTTTCCTCATATGGTGGTTATTGGAAGTTACTTCCTTGAAATTCTTTAGAAGGGCCTTCATATTACAACAAATAAGGACAAAATCAAATATTATTCTCCTGAATTCTTTGATATTCATTTTGAATCTAAGAAAACTCCTGCCTGTAAGCTGTCCATATGGACCATTGCCATTCTCCATAACACCCGCTCATCTTTTGACTCCACTTTGCTTTCTCATCAATTCAAACACTTCACTGTCTCACATGTTTTGGCCTTTTGCGATTAAGAATCCAGACATAAGTACTCCTTGCTCTTTATTTCTTCAGAATCTTGAAAAAAATCAAATGCACAAAAGAAATTTTGAATCTCTTTTGTGCACAGGAGTGACTCCCATCTTATTTGTTGTATGAGTGACCTTTCATTGTTACTCATAATTATGGAATGGTACTTTGAGAATGGCTAGTTCATCATGGAATTCTTTTGCCTAGTTGATCTAGTAGCCCATATTATAAAGCTTACATTTTTAAAATAATGATTTAATTGGTCTTTTTTTTTTTGTGGGAACATAAAAATATGTATAATGATTTCTCCAATATTTTGCAGGCAAAGATATGAGAATTACTGTCTTTGGGTTTCGCCCTCGAACAAAGCAGGTCATTTTAACTCTTGAAATACGTAATTTTTTTCATTTATTTTTTATGCTTTTATGATTTGCATTCTTTACATTTGTTTTTTCATATGTGAAGTGTAGCACACATGCACAGTGCACACACACACGCAGGCACATGGGCACACGCGCGCGCACACACACACACACACACACACACATATATATATATATATGAAGAGCAAGGAAAAGTTTTCCTCAATAATAGAGAGGAAAAAGAGAAATGTCTAGTATGGGATTATGATCTATCTATCCAAGACTTGCCAGTCTTGAAGCCTTAGAAAATTTTGAACTCTTATTTTGCTAATATTTGAACAAGTAAATTGAATTTGGTTTCCTTGAGAATTGTTTAAATTGATACAATTGGGTTTTCAATGGCTTTTGAAATCCTTTATTTCCATATCTTTCAATCCAAGCATGAAAAAAAGTGATGCTATATATTCAAACATTCTCATTGACAAGAAGTTTGTTGTACAAGTATAGAATTTCATATAGTTTATAGAGATTGATGTTGAGGGTCAGTTGTGATACAAATCTCTAACTTTGATGGATCATGCTTCAATCCATGGCATGGTTCAAAGTATTGGCCGATATTGGTACATATTGGCATAGTCATATCCATCTTAGTCATGGCCATGATGAGTCTAATACTCAAGTTGGTATCAAGCATTTAAACAATAACGGAGTTTTAGCTCAAATACAAATCACATCGCTAACTCACCATACAACTCGGAGTTACAACACAAAATTCAGATCGATTTATTTTCAAAATGATTATTTTTACCAATCATCTTTTATGATTTTTATTTTTTATTTTCAAAATATAGCATTATTAAGTTAAAAATTGGTTCTTGGTGTAAAAATGAATATGGTAGCATTATTATAAAATATTGAGCTTTCTGATTCCATCAGTACTTTTATGTTGCTATTTGTTTTCAGTGGTATTTATTTTTTGATTGAAAGGATAAATAGTTATGCTAGCATTTCACACAATGTTGTATATATTCTTTGACATGGATGCTACCACTTGATTCTTCTGTTTGGTACGACTAAGATGGTTAACTATAAATTGTACAGAGACGGACAATATTTGATGCATTATTGAGGTGTACAAGGCCTGCAAGATTATGGGATCTTTATGCTTTTGCTTCTGGACCTTTCAAATTCACGAACACCAACCCAATGGTACGGTTACTAGATGAGTATTTTCGGCTTCTTGGAAAAGGCTCCTGTCATGCATCAATGGATACGATTGAAGATGGGTCATTCACGTTGTCTAATGATTTGTGGAGAATAAGTGGAATAAATTCCAACTATACATTGTGCCCAACTTACCCCTTCGCCTTGATTGTTCCAAGATCCATTAGGCAAGTTGTGTTCCATATTTTTCTTTTTATGCCCTAGAATCATCTCAAGTTTTTATAAGAAATACTTCATTTTTTACTTTGGAGTTATGCACCTAATAACTTTGAGGGTTTTTGATGCTAGTGATGAAGAAATTCTCCAGGCTTCCAGCTTTCGTGCAAAATGCCGTTTGCCTGTAGTTTCATGGTGTCATCCAGGTATGCAGTTAATTTTTATTTTCTTATATGTTTTTTTGTCATCACTTTGTTTTCTAATCTCTTCAACATGTGATGGCTTCTAGTAACTGGAGCAGTTCTTGCACGCTCATCTCAGCCCCTAGTTGGTCTCATGATGAATATGAGGAGGTAATATCATGTTTTTAAGCGCAAAGTTATTTTATTTTTTTTCTTCTTCCTCCCCTTGTCTTTCTTGGCAGATTGTAAACGTTCACTTTGATAAAAGTATAATTGAGCTTACCTGCTTAGGCTTGGAACTGAAGCCTGTAAAATTTTTTATTCATTGCATCTAGATTGAACTATCTTGATCCACCTCTATGCAATTGTGTGCAGCAATACCGATGAAAAGATTGTTGCAGCACTTTGCACTCAACTTGCAGGTGCAAGGGAGACACGGAGGTAGACCTGTTCTTTTGCTCCCACTTTTAGTTCAATATTTGGATTATGCAGTGGCATTTCTGTTGTTATTTTATATATTTTTATAGTTTTTTCCTGCCTTTTCTTTTGTGATTTTTACTTTGAATTATAATTATCTTCCGATGTTGCTAGTTTCTACTTTGTGTAATAGCTCCCTAAGAGTTTAATTGAATGCACTTGTTTTTCTATCATCTTCTGAATCTTGTGTCATTGAATTTCATTCATAGTAACAAAATATCTTCTACTAATTACATATTTAATTACCTTAACAAAATATCCCCAAACAATTATGTATTAACCTAATTAACATAAACTTTGGCAAGATTTAGGAATTCTTCCTTTACATGGTTACTTCTTTTTCTAGCATGCCTTGTTATTTTTTATTATTCTACTTGTTTTCATTTGCCTTTGGATTGTTTTTCTTATGTTAGTGTGGGCTGAATGAAATGGTCTTTTAAATGATATAAATGTATGTGTGTGTGTACTCGGGTGTGTGCACTTGTACTATGTAAATTGTGGGATTAATTGAATGAGGTGTCACTTTTTTAGGAAGCTATATATCGCTGATGCAAGACCTAGAAAAAATGCATTAGCAAACGGAGCAATGGGAGGTGGCTCAGAGTCCTCTTCTCATTATTTTCAGTCTGAGGTCTGTCTATGGTTTGAGCTATTCTCCTCTCTTGATCATAAAATGTGACATTCCTCACTTGCTAATGATCTGTTCTTTTATGTGTGATTTATTTTTGATAAGATTTTTGGTTTTTGGTCATTCATCAGATAGTTTTCTTTGGGATAGACAACATACATGCAATGAGGGAGAGTTTCGCTCGGCTCAGGGACTACTTAGACACCTATGGCACTGCTTCATCAGATGGAATGTCTTCATTCTTGGTTAGTTTTTCAATTTCTTTAAAGATTTGACTGCTTTAACATTGCCATACCACCTTCAGTTTAAAATTTTTAGGACAATTATTTTAGTTTTTAACTTGATAGGCTTTGTAGATTGGATTAGGCAACAATGTATACATTGTGTGTACTTTGTTTCACCTTCTTGCATATACATATAATCCCTTCTTGTTTATCAAAAAAAAAAAAAAAGTCTTCAAAGGATATTTCTGATCATGTTCCCCATCTTCTTGATAATCATTTATGAATAAAACTAAATCATATCATAATGTAATGTATTTCCTATTATATCCTTTTAATAAACAAGGCTCAACAAAAGAACATTAAGCAGACAATTACTAATGATACCAAGATTCAAAAGATCACTGTGCCCCTTTGCTGGTTGGGGGTGGAAATGTGACTGAGAACAAAGTGATGAAATTTTTTTGAGACCTTTTTGCTGAACTTTAGCATGAATATCAAGTATGTACGGGGATCAAACATGTGTTTATACATTGGTTATTGACAGAGACATGGTGGATGGAGTTGGGGCGGAGGCAACCTCAGCAGTATGTCTGCTTCGGTATCAACGCTCGGAGACAGTGGTTGGTTAATACATGTTCAGAGTGTCTTGGCTGGTTCTGCTTGGATTGCTGCACGTGTTGAATTGGAATCAGCTTCAGTGCTTGTCCATTGCAGGTTACTTGTCTTTGATGCCTTGCATTTGTGTAGTTACCCTGTCTAACAAAACTAGACAAAATTGTACAGTTTGTTGCCTTGGTGATAAAAATTGAAGTTATTATGAATGTGATATTTGATTTTTTTTTATAACCGTGGATGTCCGGGCCAGCTTATAAAAAAAAAAAAAAAAAAAAAATTGAAGTTATTATGAATGTGATATTTGATTTTTTTTTTTTTTTTTTTTTTTTTTTTTTTTTTTTTTTTCTGAATTTTCTTTTTGAAAATCTTTATTGCATTTTCTTTTTCCCAATTGGAAGTCATGGTCAAATGCTGGATTCCTGTTTCTACTCCCTTTCCATTTTTGCTAAGTTTTCATTTCTGGGTAGTATATTTATCTTGTTCATGATGAGCAGCATGCCTAGAGTTAAAAGTAAAATCTTCTGAAGTTGGGGTTAAGATTATGAAATAGAAAGTATAGAAAATTTTAGATTTGCCTAAATAGAATATAAATTTAAGTTAGGAAAACAATAAGTTTATAAACAGGAGTTGAAGTTACAAACAAATTAAAAATACCGTACATGGCTTTGTGGCTAAAGTCTTGCTCTTCCTTTCCCAATAACAATCTAAAAGGACAAAAGTTGTTTTCATTATCTATAAACAGATCAATTTTCAGTAAGACAATCTAAAATTGATGGAATAAAAAATTAACTCCAGAGAAGGCCAAGACAAACCAAAGAATCCAAATTTCCTTCCAATTATGACTTTAACTAATATGATCAAACTGAAAAAAAAAAAAAAAACTGTATTTTCTGAATTGATGAAGCATATTGTTCATTATCCTATCAAATAACAATGATTATCTGTATATCCACTTTGATTGGTTAGACGTTCGATTTCTTATTATATTTTACTATCCATGTCTAGTATTTTTTTTCTTTGTTGCCTCTATTCTAACCTTCAGTTTAATATAACTTGCAGTATGTGCTGTTTTTTTGTTTGCCTCTCACCATGTTCTTCTTTTTTCAAACTGAAAATCTTCTCCCTTTTAATTATAATTAACAGCGACTTTGGTATTTAATATCCACTTTCAAAATTGTTTGCTGTAGTGACGGATGGGATAGAACAACTCAGTTAGTCTCACTCGCCAATTTGATGCTTGATCCATACTATCGGACATTTAAAGGGTTCCAGGTATTGATGAAACTTCATTGGACTTTTTGTCAATCTGTCATTATTATTACTTATATTATTTATGATTAAGCTTTCAGGTGTTACTAAAGCTTTAAGCTTTAGACAATAAAAAAGAATATTCTTTTTTGGCTGTTTCCAGCAATAAGCCTTGGAATATGATGTGGAATTAAGATTCAAATATGACAATTATGCATGTTTTTATACGACTGTCCATTTTAGATCTGCTTTTTCTTTTTCCTTTTGTCTTTCCTTTTTACCTTTCCCTTAACATTTTTAACTCATAAATATGAATTTTGGGCATTTACACCTTAGTGTGCAACTTCAAAATTCATTTTCTTTGGAGGTTCCTGTATCAAACATGTCATCTAAGCTGACATGAAGTGTCCTTACTACATATGATTACTTCACAGGCACTTATTTGGATATCACCTTTATATTTTAAAATGTTTTATTTTTCATGTAGGCACTTGTTGAAAAAGACTGGCTTGCATTTGGTCATCCATTTTCAGATCGCATGGGGATGCCAACTGTATCTGGAAGTGTTAACATGCCCTTTGAATTATCCAGGCAGCCATCAAGTGGGAGTTTCTCATCATCACCCATGCGCCAGCCATCTGGATCACTTACATCTCAAGTTCCTCCTTCACATGCACAAACTTCTAACAACTACTCTCCCATATTCTTGCAGGTGTGTATTAAAATGATTTTTAGAAATCATTGAAGTGGCAGGTTTTCATCAATTGTCTTTACTTTTTGAGAGTTTTTGGAAAATCACACCCTTCCAGAAATTTGGTTCACTAAAAATATTTTGTTTATTTTGTTTATTTTGATCCTATTGGATGCTGAGACAGCTAAAATATTCTCAAATGTTATTATTAGTCTTTGATAGCATGTATGTTTACTATATACAGGCAAAGCTGGTGTTTATTCATAGTTTTTAACTCGTAAAATGAATCGTATATTGTAGGTGTATTTTAGATGGTAAAAATAAATAGAAAAAATATACTTACATGTCCACGCTTATTGGAAGTTGGAAATATAAAATAATATGTGAAAATATTTAAAGAGTTAAACTGCATCATACCGTATGAAAATATTGAATACTAGAGTTTTGAAAAGTTTAATTTAAAATATATGAGTTTAATGTATTGGTTCATCACAAAATCCACTAAAATAAACATCAGTTTAATGTATTGGTTCATCACAAAATCCATAAAAATAAACATCTAAACTTTTATTTGATTTTTAGTTCCAAATTCTAACCATGCATATATGCTTCTATGTGTTTTTTATGTATAGATATGTTTGTGTCATAAGAGAATCTTTTGTTTATGTGTCATCATGCTAACACCAATGAGGAATGGAGCATTGGGTTTAGGCGAATCTCTTAGAGGAAATAAAGCCCTTCTTAGATAGATAGATAGATAGGATATGTTTATGCGTCATCATGTGTTAACCAACGAGGAAAGGAGCATTGGGTTTAGGAGAATCTCTTGGAGGAATAAAGCCCTTCTTGGAGGTTTGCTTCTTTGTTAGCTTAGTTACTTTTGATTAGGTTTGTTTTTATGAGGAGGACCTTGCATCCTTCTTTTGTTTTTCTGTTAATACATTTGTTTGTTTCTGATAAATAAATAAAGAAATAAAAATAAAGCCCTTCTTGGAGCATTGGGTTTATGTGTCATCATGTATGTTTATGTGTCATCATGCATTAACCAATGAGGAATGGAGCATTGGGTTTAGGAGAATCTCTTGGTTGTGGAGACTTCCTATAGAAAGCAATGCCTTTTTGTATAGGGTCATTCTAAGTATTTATGGTTTCTACTCCAATGGTTGGGACGCCAATACAATTGTTAGGTGCTTGCATTGTTACCCTTAGAAGGCCATTTCTTAGGTTTTATATGATTTCCCAAACAGTACTTGGTGGGAGACAATAAAAAAATTCACCGCAAGGAGGATACTTGGTTGGGTGAGAATCCTCTCAAGCTTCAATATCCAAATTTGTTCCATGTCATAGGGACAAGAAGTATGCTTATATTCTCTCTTGCAGATCAATCCTCTTCTAGTCATGATTAGCCTCTTCTCTTCCCGGAGTTTGTACATATCTTTTTCCTTTATAGATGAGAGGGTTTGGTCATTGACATTCTCAAGACTTTTCATTGTCAATTCTTTTTACAAAGCTCTCTTAGCTGCTCCCCCCTCTCTTATCTTGACCTCTTTTGCTCTTATTAATTTAATCTAGAACACAAAAGTTCCGCCAAAGGTAAGGCCTTTGCTTGGCTTGTGGCTAATAAGAGGGTTAAAATCAACGGCATCCTTCAATTAAGGAGGCCTTATAAAACTCTTAGTCCAAGTCATTGCATTATGTGTAAGAGTAGTGGATCAACCGATCATCTCTTTCTTCCTTGTCACATTGCAATAGTTCTGTGGCAAAGATTATTTTGTTTAGCCAATCTTGAATGGGTCCCTTCTAGAGGTATAGTAGAAATGATGAGAATCTCCTTTAAGGACTTTGGAAGCCTTCCAAAAGGAAAGATTCTTTGGCAGTTGAATGTTTTATCCTTGATATGGTTTATTTGGTTGGAAAGGAATGTAAGGATTTTCGAGGACAAATGAAGATCCATAGATGCCATTTAAGACTTGATTTACTTTCTCTTCCCTTTAGGCCTTAGTCACGAGGCCTTTTGTAGATATCCCTTTGTTACTTTTGATGTTGTACTAAAAGATTGTTTGTTTCTCAAATAGGTTGATGAAGAAAGTGTTGATTGGTTGGGCTCCATATCCAGTAGGTTCAGTGAAGTTAAACTTTGATGGACATTCCATGGGTAACCCTGTTATATGGGTATTGGAGGTGTAATTCGAGATCACTTTGGTATAGTGTTGAGAGTCTTCTCTAAGCGAGCAGGAGTGGGGTTAGCTATTGAGCCAGAGATGTTGGCTTTGCTGGAGTGTTTGCTGCAGGCTAAAGCTTTAGGTCTTTCCTCACTAAATGTTGAGGGTGATTCAGCTAATGTTATACCTTAGGTGATTAATAAGGAAAGTAGCTCATGGAAATTTGATAATCGGATACACAAGATCATAGATGTTGTTAGTGAGCTTGGTTGCTTCCTCGCTTAGGTTCCCCGTTCAACCAACCAAGTTGCGGATCAATTAGCCAAACAAGGAGATAAACATCTAGCTTTCTTTGTTGGAGACTTCCGTCCCCCCTTGAGTGTGCTATGTTTTTATTCTTTATACTTTGGGTTTTATTTGTAAGGTTTGGTTAGTCCTTGTGAGGCTTCACACTTAGTTACTTTGAAACCTTTTTACATCTTTAAAAGATAACTTGTCCTTCCTATATTCATGTTTTAGGATAAATGACGTTGCTTGTTTCTATTCAAAAAAAAAAAAAATGTTTATTTGTCATCTCCCAAGTTCCAATTTTTCATGATCATCACCCTTCCTTCCCCACCAAAAAAAAAATAAAAAACTAAAAAACTAATATAATAAGTTTTTATTTATCAATTACTATCATTTTTAATGTCAATAGTCAAACCATTCAAATGAAAATTCTCTAATATTTATTTTAAAAATAAATTTGCTTAACTTCTAGTATGGTCTTTGACAACAAGAATGTAGCTCTTCCCATAGGATTATTTTACCTCTTTCATTTTTATGATCAATTTTTAACCTTTCTATATATTTGAACAATTAATATTTTAATTCATTTTAACCAAAAAAGAAAATTTGAATACGAATTTTCTTAAAAATTATGAAAAATAGCATAGTTTATGCGTCTTGTATCATGTTAATGTGTATCATAAGATAACTTTTAAGAAAAACTATGACTTGTAATACATGTTGATTTTCGTAAAAAAAAAAATTGTATCCAATCATTGTATCATATGTATTGCAAGTTTTTAACAATGGGATAACTATGTTTTTTTTTTCTTTCTTTTTTGTCATGTTTTCTGCAGTGGGTCGATTGTGTATCACAACTGTTGCGGATGTATCCTTTTGCTTTTGAGTTCTCGTCGGTATGTACAAGTAAAACTTGTTCTTTGATTTCACGGAACAGATTATCATTGTATATTCAACATGAAGTTGCTTCCTGACTGGTTTATTGTTTGATGATTCAGGCTTTCCTAGTGGATTTCTTGGACTGTGTGCTTTCCTGCCGCTTTGGGAATTTTTTGTGTAATAGGTATTTTCTCTTTGAGCCCTGGACTAGATACAAAAAGTTCAAGATCTGTGGTCTTTGAAATGCATTTTATGTTTATTCGCTCTTAATACTTGAATTAGAGTGGTGAAATAATACTATTGCTTGTAAAAAACTATGTTCTTGGAGAGATCTTCCTAGTTATGTTTTTAGAGTGCAACTACTTTGCTTGGTTATCTGTTTTGCAATGACTTACAAGAGTTTGGTAAAGAGAGCAAAAATATAGGTTGTAGGAGTAGAAAATTTTAAAATCTACTCTTGACCTTAGAAAGGAAGTAAACTTGTAGTATACCTACATATGGAAATGCTGTAAAAGTTTAAAAACAAATAAATAAAATGTTGGAAATACATTGGAAGTTGAAGATAACAAAAGCTTGAAAAGGATCACAGATGGTGGAAGTTTGAGAGTAAAATATGCCAAGATACTAACAGGGAATTTATGAAAAAAGTAAGCAAGGCTAAACTTATAGGCATTGTGTACCTTATTATGAGTTGGGTCATAATGCTTGTGGGCGTGCACATAGCCTATCTTGGAACTTTAACTTCTGGCGCTCAAATGTCATTGAATTATTTGATTTCATTTCATTTATCGTGTTCATCAATAAGGTTTAGCTCTAAGTCATTTTTTCTATGGGTAATAAAAACTTCTCTCCAAAAAAGAGAGATACTGAAGGTGAGAAATAAGGCTAAGACAAGTCTAGATGGCACTAGAACAAGCAGGCTTCCCCAACCAAACTAGCAAAAACAGAATGTGCATTCCTTCTGTTTGCTTGGTTATGAACAATTGCCAAGTGCTACAATCTATCAACAACACTCCCCCTTAATCATGGGCTTTAAGGTCAAAGTGTGGTGGTATGTCATTGGGCTACCTTTGTTCGATAGGAAATTTAAAGTTCTGCATAGATCAGGAGAGGGGTGTCATCTATATTTCTATAGGTTAGAGGAGAGGGGAACTTCTGTAAGGCCAAGAATCTGGGCTCTTTTTGGGTGAAAATCTTGAGAGTCCCTTTTTTACATCCTCCACTTTTTTAATTACAAATTCTAGTTGTTAAAAAATGATTAAGAGAAAGGAAAAAAGAAAGGAATAGAGGCTTCAATTCTTTCAAGTGCATTATGACTGAAGGTTGGGAAACTCCACTGAAGATTTATTTTTTTGATAAATAAGCACGGAATGTACTCCACTGAAGATTTATGAGCATAAAGAAGATGGAGTTATTCACTTAGTGGAGTTCGGCAAAAGGAAAGGAAATGTTACTAGTGTAACTGAAGCCTGCTTCCAATTCAGCCTAGACTAATCTCAACCCAACTCTTTGCTTAATCTCTAATGGTGGTGTTTATATGAGAATGAGCAGGATTATGGCAGGTCGTATGGAGAGGTTCACTATTATATTTGTTTTTGAATGGCAGAAAAATATGTTAAAATATTAACATGAATGTAGAACCTCAAAGTGCACATCAGTTTACATGATGATAAATGAAAAAGACCAGATATACATTAAGACAAATAAAGCATGTCTCATGTCCTAAAGATGTGGGAATTCAACACATCTGCCATATAGACATATTTCCGAATGACATGTGTCTTGAATCCACAGAACATATTTTTAATACAAGCACACAGGAATGTATTGGCTTAGTGGGCTTGGTACACATCTTAGCAATAACTTGTATTCTAATTTTGGAAATTAAATTAACAGAAAGTTACTTAGGTATTTTTGTAATTTTTCAATGATATTTTGGAAGTAAAAGCTGAAATTCACAAGTCCATTTTCACTCTTATAACTAGGAGAGGTGTAGTTATTAGATTAAGCCGACTTGATATCTCTCAGGGTTTTCGAGGACCTGGCCCATTCCACTACAAGCCCTGCTCTGGCATTAGGGTGGATAATGCAGCAAAAGGTGAATTAGCTTGGCCAAATGTAATAAGAGAAGGCACTTTTATTTTTTATTTTGAAAGATCTCTTGCACTAATTAATTATTTTTTTTATAACATGTAAAAATCAAGCACTTAAAGTTTAAACTTTTAAGTAATTAATCAATCCTTCCTATGTCCCAGCAAAACAACGTAAAATTTCTGTTTAATTTTTTTTTTTTTTTTTTTTTTTCTGTTCAATCAAAATTCAAAATTTAGATTATGAACCATTTGGATGAAGGATTGATAAACCAAATTTATCGTGTCTTCCAGGCAGCAAGTAAAAAGATTATGAAAAATGCAAGAATAGAGTTGAACTCTTTTCCAATGAATAATGATTTATCATGAAACTGTTTGGGTAATTTTGTTCTGATTCCATATTTTATATGGTCAGTGAAAAGGAAAGGCTGCAATGTGGTGTTTCTGACGCTTGTGGATGCATGTGGAAGTATTTGGCTGATTTGCGTGCTTCTGAGGGAAAGTATCATGTTCACTGTAACCTCTTTTTTGATCCAAATAAACATGGAAGTGCAATATTACCTCCTGCGGCAGCTCTAGCACCAACTCTCTGGCCCCAATTTCATCTTCGGTGGGCTTGTCCTTCTGAGGATCAAGAAGGGGAACTTGAAGCTGAGTGCAGGAAAATGGCTGAGAAGTTCTCTGAACTGAAAAAGGTAACAGATCTTTAGTCTGTTTTCTGTTTACCAAAATCCATCTCAAATCATAAACCACACCTACCCCTTCCTGGGGGGCCCAACCCAATCAACCCAAAACCATTAAAAGGGAAAGGAAGTCAATCTTTGTATTCTGGACTTGATGACATGCTGGAAAATTTGAATTTAAAACTGAGTGGTTTTGCCCTTTCTGTTTGTGAACTATGTTCTGCCCCAAACTTCATCATCAGGGATCTTGCTTGTTCACCTTGTTGCCAGGATGCACTGAAATTTTACTTCCTGAGCCAATATAGGATGCACTGACATTTGGCTGTATTTGACATTAGAGTGTGAAATTAATGTGCCTACTATGAAATTCAATTTAACATTTTTATAATATCTATAATCATGGTTGGAATATCGGTAAACATAGATATATCGGTACATCTTGGTTGTTCACCTTGTTGTTAGGTCCTGATTTGTGCATTATCAAACTAGGTATGTCTGAGCTGATGCCACCCCAAATCTTGATATGTGATCCAGAGCCATCTCTAATTCCTTCCTCACTAATATATAAACCAATAATGTGTCACTGTGTGTTTGTTAATACATTACTAACATCATCTATGCTTTGAATTATCTGAAAGGGGATGATCACCAAATGACATGTTGAGTAGATTGCATTTAAAACTCACAACTGAAAAAAATAACTAAAAAGGAAAAACTTGCTTTAGATTAATTAAAATGCTCAAATAATGTTAAGAGATGTTTAGTAAATCAACTCTTGATATAACTTAATAACTTAATTTAAGTCATTAAATAGATTAAGTATGTTTGGTAAAATAATTTAATTAGTCAAAGTAGTTAAGTTATTCTTAATCTCAATTTATTTTTTTACCTTATTTGCCCACATCTAGTAAGAGTGTATTTTATAACTGTAATTCCATGCCTACTAATTTTTTATAATAAATATTTTGTGGGTCTCTATAAAAGAAGAATTGGAAGGCAAATAGAATAAATTTCTTCCTTGATTTCAATCTGTACATTTCCACATACAACTATTCCTAGACCACAAAATGGAAACTTTCCTAACCTAATTCTATCAAATCCCCTGGATTACGAGATTGTCCTGATTCTCTCCTTAATTACAAAAATACACAGCTATAATGTTTACTAATTACATTCTTCCACACTTCCCCTCAAGCTAGTGGATATATGTTTTTCATTCCCAACTTGGATACACTTGCTTGAAACGTTGTACTGCTTTAACCTTTGGTGAGTGAATCTGCAAGTTGGCGGTTAGTAGATACATAAGGAGTATAGATCAACCCACTATCTAAATTCTCCTTAATAAAATTTTTGTCTATCTATATGTGCTTCGTTCGATCATGTTGTATTGGATTGTGTGCAATATTGATTGCAGATTTGTTGTTGTAGTAAAATCTTATTAGGCTATTCCATTGAATCTTCAAATCTTCCAAAATGATCTTTAACCATAGTAGTTCACACTCCTTGAGCCATTGCGAGAAATTCTACTTCTGCACTAGACCTCACAACCAAACTTTGTTTTTTACTTCTCCATTTCTTTTTTTTTTATAGGTAATTTCTTACTTGTTCATGTTATCGGATTCCCACCAAGAAAGGTGCAATACCTAGTGGTTGATTTTTTGTCAACCATAGATCCAACATAATCTGCATCTGTGTATGCTTTAAGTACCAGTAGTGAGTTTTGTTTAAATAATATGCCCTTTCTTGGAAACCCCTTAAGGTACTGTAGCACTTGGTTAGCAGCTTGTAGATGAATCTCTTTTGGATTGTGTATGAATTGGCTAATCATACTCACAATATATGTTATATTTGGTCTTGTGTGAGAGAGATAAATGAGTCTTTCTACCAAACATTGATACATCTCTCTATCTACTGCAACGTCTTCCTCAACTTCTCCAAGTTTATGATTAGGATCTATTGGTGTGTTTATTGGTTTATACGCCAACTTTCCTATTTCTTTGAGAAGGTTCATTACACATTTTTACTGAGAAATAAAAATTCTCTGCTTAGAATGAGCAACTTTTCCTGAATTTGAATGTTTGATGAACAACATATGATCTCTCTGACTTTGTTTGTATCCCATGTTTTCCATCACTTTGGCAAACATTCCAAACTACGCCCTTAGAGATGTTTTAGCCCATATAGAGTTTTCTTAAGTTTACATACTTTTTTAGCTGTTAGGTCACTTCTAAATCCAAGAGAAACTTTCATATAAATTTTGTCTTCCAAGTCTCTATGAAGAAATGCATTTTTAACGTTGAACTGTTGTAGATCCTAGTTATAGTTTGTTTTCAATGATGACAAAACTCCGACTATGTTCATTTTGGCAACTGGGGCAAATGTCTTTAGATAATCCACGCCATATATCTGAGTATATCCTTTAGTCACCAATCTCGCCTTGTACCTCTCGAATGTCCCATCTACTCTATACTTAATAGTATAGACCCACTTACATCTCATTAGTCTTTTTCCTACAGGCAAATCTACCAACTCTCAAATGTTTTTTTTTTTCTAGGGCCTCCATTTTTGCATTCATGGCTTGTTTCCAATTTTCATTAGATAAACCCTCGGATAAAGTGGTAGGATTATGAATATTGTTCAAACTTATAAGAAAACTTTTATGGGATGGAGACAACTTTTCAAATGACACAATATGGGAAAGTGGATACAAGAGGCGTTTTCCCTCGTTCCCTTCTTGGTGGTAATAGGGAGGTTTTGATTTATGGGTTTTTCAAACTGAAGTTTTGACTTAGTTTGTAAGAGAGGATGAAAGATTGTTACCTTATTTCCAAAAGTCAGTGCGGATTCTTGGACTTGTGTAAGTCAAGGAACTGTAGCTTTCTTCCTTGAGTATACTTTGTCAGTCATTCAATTCTTAGGAGCGGACTCAATGGACAACTCAAGTTTAGAGATAGGCTCAATGGGTGACGACTCATGTTTAGAAACAAACTCAATGGGTGATGACTTAGGTTTAGAGAAGGAGGGTGCAGATACAGAATTAGAGACTTTAGGAGGGTCAACGAGATAGAGATCAATGACATAGAAATCCTGATCTTTGTCTTCCTTGATGGAATTCTCCCCCTAAAGATCAGTAACGGGAAAATAGGATTCACTTTCATTGAAAGTAACATCTACGGAGACAAAATTTTTAGTTGGTTGATGGTAACACTTATATCCCTTTTAAGTTGAGGAATATCCTACAAAAATATATTTGATTGCTCTTGGGGCCAATTTTCCTCCGTTTGAACCATGAACATTCACAAAGGACACACACCCAAATATCTTAGAAGTAAGATGACTTGTGGTTCTCATATTAGGATAAAATGATGAGAGAATTTCCATGAGACTTTTGAAACCTAAGACTCTAGAAGGTAATTGGTTTATGAGATGTGTGGTAGTTAAGACAACTTCCCCCCAATAAGATTTAGGCACATGTTTTTTGGAACAAAAAAGCTTGTGTTGTATCAACGAGGTGACCATTTTTCCTCTCAACAACTCCATTTTGTTGTGGGGTATTTACACACGATGACTCATGAATTATACCTTCATAATGAAAGTATGGAGTTAGGACTTAATTGAAATAATCTTTGGTATTGTTAGATCAGAACTCTTAAGCGTGGCACCAAGCTGATTTTTTATCATGTTATGGGAATTTGGGAGAACAATACTCACATCAGATTTGTGTCTAAGTAAAAAGATCCAAGAGATCCTAGAACAATCATCGATGAAAGACACAAACTAGCATGCGCTAGATATATTTGGGATAGGGGAAGGACCCCAAATATCACTATGAATTAAATGGAAAGGCTTTGAACTTCTTTTATTACTAGTTGAAAAAGTTGACCGCTTATGTTTGGTTAGTTCACATACTTCACAATGAAAGCTCTAAACATCTAATTTCCTAAACAAAGAAGGAAACAAGATTTTAAAAGTTCTAAATAATGGATGTCCAAGCCCATAATGATGATGCTAAATTTTTTCTTTAAAAAGGTGGTGCTCAAAAGAAGAGATACGAATGATTTGCTTGGTGTCTCAAGGTAGTATAGCCTATTCTATTTCTTAGCAAGTCCAATCATCTTCCCCAAATACTGGTCCTAAAATACAGAATGAGTAGGGTAAAAAATCACATTGCAACCTAAATCTTGTGTAAGTTTTTGTATAGAGATAAGATTAGTAGACAACTTAGGAATGTGAAGCACATTTCTAAGTATGAGTGTAGGACTAATTTGGATATCTCCTACACCGGTAACGGTGGTTAATGAACCATCGGTTGTGGCTATTTTCTTATTGCTTGGACAAGGGTTATAGTTGTTAAATTGGTATGATGAATGAGTCATGTGATATGTGGCACCTGAATCTATAACCTATGAGTTGACAAATGTTTCATCTGAGACTTTTTACCCAATGGGAATAGGAGACTTACTTGAAAGTGCCAATGAGTAGGTATCTGAAGATTTCTCAAGATTTCCCAACAAAATTCTCAGTTTTCAATCTCCTCCCAATTGAATCCGCTTGATTTCAAGGATCCTTCCTTTATTGGTTGAGTTGGAGACAAGTGTGCTTGTCCAATATTCTTTTGCTGCTCTCCACTGTAATTAGTTGTCATTCTTTCAAATTGAGAAGTGGTTTTTGATACCTTTGACAATTTTTTTTTTTTGGACCAAAAAAAAAAAAAAAGGTTTTTACTTCTTACTTTTACTGTAAGGCTTTAAATAGCCAAACCTAAACACTTGTGTTGGAGCTATTGTTGGCAATAAGAGGTGTTGTTGCGAGGTGAGGCAAAGTTGATGGCGACGACGAGAGGTGATGGCAATGGGGACAACATAACTGAGAAAGGCAAAAGCAAAGGATGATGCACAGTGGAGGAGAATGATGTTGGGGTGATGACGAGGCACGAGGATAGTAGTGACGACGCGATGGCAAGGGGTCCTTTTTGCAATCTTTATAGGCTATGCAAGTTGTGTCGAAGATGGCCTAAAGATAATTACGACACGATCTAGGTTTGCGAAGGCCACCCCATAGAGGCTTATGCTGGGAACAATGTGGGAAGGAGTAGCCACAACAGTATAACGAAGGTCCGACTCTCTCGACGATCATAGTAGTGACGTCGAACCATGATTTTCAATGATATCGGTGACATGGGAACGACCTGTAGTCACTAGGTCTTCTGTTGTGCACGTAAGGTGTTCGCGATCATGGTTTGTAGCGAGGGTGAGGGCTCTATTTCTCGATTAGTGATGACAATGGTGGATCTTTGCCGGTGTAAGGAGATTGAGGGCGATGAGGCGACCTTAGTGGGGCAACCTTAGTGGGGTGAGGTAGAGATGAGGGTAGTGACACTGAAAAGGACCCTCGTTCGCTACGACACGCTGTTGTAGAAAGGGCACGATTCAAACAAAAAGAAGCCTTTAAAGGTCGACACTAAACTCAGCAATGAAGGCCGAAGAAAATTCCTTCTCCTAGATTCACGAGCCTAGGGCTCTAGTACCATGTAGAAGAAGAAGAAGAATTGGAAGGTAAATAGAATAAATTTCTTCTTTGATTTCAATATGTACATCTCCACATATTTATAAAAATATTCCTAGACCAAAAACGGCAAATCCCCTAGATTACGAGATTGTCTTGATCCTCTCCTTAATTACAAAAATACACAACTATGATGTTTCCTAATTACATTCTTCCCCAGTTTCTTATATAATAATACTTTAAATATGGATGTTTAACAAACAAATTTATTGCTTAAAACTAATGAAAATAAATATAAGTTAAAATAGGATAAATATTAGTTAAAAATAATGAGGGTAAATATATGAATTTAATGATTTAGAATAAATTTTGAATTAATTTAAGGAAACAATTTTGGTGCTTAAAATAAAAATCAAAGAATAAGTTTTGAGTTGATAAATTCATAATAATTTGACTTAGAGTCAATTTAAGTCATTTTGTAATAAGCATTAAATTTTACCAAACACCCTCTTAGTCTTGTCTCATTGACGGTGTAGAGAGGTTTCTCATTTAACAAACATCACGATCATGCAATATTGCATCCCAATGAGCAGCTCTGGTTATGATTGTGAAAATTAGTGAAATTTAAGGCAAAATTTTTAAGGTGAATGTGCTTGGCTTAGAAGATCATGTGTTATACTTATATCTATCCATCTATATATGTTGCATTGCAGTGATGGGGTGTTAGTGATAGTGTTCTATTAAAAAAAAAAATGATAGTTTTTGTATTATGAATGTTTTAAGACATTGTTGCTTAATGCGTTTCTGGATTTTAACTGTTTCTTACAGGAAAAAGAGGTGGCAGAAAGGAAAGCTAAAGAAATCACTACTACCATTGAGTCACTATCAGCAGAGTTAAGAAAGGAGAAGCAACTCAGTAGCTCAGCCATGAACTTGGCCAAGAGGGCCAGCAAGGAAAGTGCAGCCATAAAGCGAGCAGTTGAGTCATTGGGATGCAAGGTTCACTTTTCAGACAGTGGTGGATATTTGGTCGACATTGAAAGGAATCCACAGAAGTCTATGCATTCCCCATCAAGAAGAGAAGCGGATAGTAGTGTGCAACATGATGAGAAATCAGATCTTTCTGTTTCTATATCAGTTGCAGCTGAGGATGCGATTTGTAGCAATCCACTTAGTCGGGTGTGTGAAACTCTATGCCCATTGCACACCCGAGAGGGAGGATGCAGGTGGCCAGATGCTGGTTGTGCACAGTTTGGAAGCCAGTTTGTGGGTCTGAAGGCTAACTTTGATGCATTTGATCGTCTTTCAATTTTTGACGGTTATTTTGAATCTTGATGAAACCTTTCTGGGGTTTTAGGTTGTCATTATATTCAGTTGACGATCTTTCCGAAGGGAGGGAATCAAATGGGGTATAGATTTAAAAATTTTGTTGGAGAGGAGATTCAAACTCTGAATGGAATGAAACATAATAGAGTGATCATTAAAGTGGTCTATAGCCATCATATGAGGGTGGGTATGAGGACCGTTTGCACAGGCAGAGCAGGCAATTAATAGCGGGTTTATCTGAGATTAGTTTAGACAATTGATGAAGATTGAGAAACAAAGCTCTATTTTATCCTATGTAACTCTAATACATTATCTTGTAAGCCTAGCTTCTTCTTCATTTCCCCATTCATCTCAGTGTAGGCCTAGTTTGTGTACAGATTTGAGTTCAAAACAATAAATTGTTCTCTATTATATGTTAATTCCCAAATTGCCAAATTGTATGACTGATTTTATATGGAGTTTTGAGGTTTATTTAATTATTTTCTCCTTTTTGTCATTGGTAGTGCCCCTACCAGGCTTCACATATAAATATCAACGCATGTAGCACCAAATTTAAAATCAACACATATCATCAAAGCATATGAAAGTTGATGTCATGCAGCAGACCAAGCCAAATTAACATGAGAATGGGAATATGAGATTGTATCGATTGGAGCCCCATCTCCACTTATAAGGTCGATGTGATACACGATTTCTTAGTTTAATGAGAGCAAAATCCATCTTGGAATTGATTCGAGATTACTACAGTCTACAGCTCACCAACACGCACATTTATGCGCTTCTTGAAGCTTTTTTCTATCTCCCACTTCCTTCGGCTGATGGTTGCCTGGTGATTGGGGGGTTCTATCGGCATCACTTTCATATTTCGCTTTCCGAGAGTTCAATTTTTCCTTGCCTTGATGGGTCAAGAATTCTTGTGAATTTGGTCGATGGTTATAGACTTGGATGATGGCCAGGCACAACCAGTTGGATCCGTGGCTCACGCTTGTCAATGTTGGAGGGTTTTTTTTTTTGCCAAAGAAGAAAGATAAATTTCGTGCTTCTATAGAAGTGGAGGTTATTTTCTAAATCATTATTATTTTGTTCCTTTTAATTGAATAATTTAAATAAAATTTAATAAATCAAGATATTTTGATATTTTATTTTAACAATTCATTTAATATAAGAGGCGTTTTTGTGCCAGATAATTAATACCTCATTTCCTTTCCTTGGATCGCCCCAAGAGACTTTTGTCTGGGAAATGAGAAAAATATTATATTATAGTTAAGGAAATTTATGATATTTATTATTATTATTATTAAAAATTAAATAATTTTAAATATTAATTATGAAAATGTATCATATTAAGCAATCATAGTACTAAGAACATTTTTAAAAAGGTTTAGATTTTATATATATATAAAAAAAAATTATCAAAAACATTTAAAGAAAATATTTCAAGCAAATAAAAAAAATAGAAAGAAAAATTACTAAAAATTTTCAATAATTTTAATCATTTTGTTATAAAAACCTTAAAATTACCTGAACATAAAATTCAAACAAATCAAGTTCCATGAAGAACAAAAGCAGCCATAGCCAAAAGCAATAACCTGAGAAGATTCCACCATGGTAGACAGATGTTCTGTCTTCATCCCTGCGCTCATTATCGGGAATGTTGGATGTATCACAATTTGCAAGCTTTGAGCCATCCTTGGAAGCAATTACCTAAATCCAATCCTGAGATTTCAGTTTTTTCAAGTATTATCTTTGTCACTTTGTCATGTACAACAGATACCTGAAAAACACCAAACTTGTCATGCAATCAAGCGATGCACCATGTAGATGAGATTCAAGCCGAGGCGTCCTTTCATGCCACGGCTATTCCAACTATTAGGATAAAATTAGTCACACTGGCCTCTGAATTCCAATTCTCTCAAGTACAACATATATACGAAGTTCCTCCGAAAATCATAATTTTCCATTGTTAAAAAGAGAACAGGTAGCCAAGTGCATTGACAAACCAACAAAACTTGCATATAGTCAAAATTTCAAGAAAACTCTTGAATCATTCGATTGTAAAAGACCACATTTCTTCTTACTAGAAATATTCTGGAAATATTTTCTGCAGGACCCATCAATATACCACGGGAAGGAAAACAAAAACCCTGGTACAAACCTTTAAAAAGGAAAAAAGGTGATGAAAGGGCTGTATTGCTTGTCTTTTCTGCTGCTTCTGTTTACTTGTTGGTTGAGTTCACTCAAATGGGGTTGGCTGGGATATCAAGAGTGGTTCCAGCTTGAATTTGACCCCATCCAATCAGACGCCAATGCTTCTCAACTCTCCGACTGAGTGCAATCTTCTCCCCTCTGCTGGTGCACACAGGAGATGTTAGTTGCAACTTTGCCAAATCATTCCTAACAGCAAGGACACGAGCACCAGTGGACATGGACCCAATATTCAACATGAGGATCTCCCCCTTACTTAGTTTTGAAACCTTCCCCTGCTTTTCTGTGCCCTTAGTCCTTACACCAATAAGCCGTCTCAGAAGGAAGAAATTTACCTGTGGAATAGGAGAACAGAATGTTCAATATTCAATGGGTGCTTGATAGTACGAGGATGTAAGTATTCTATTTTCTTTTCCACAGCATTTGAAGAAGCAGAATGAGGTCTTTGGTTAGCATTTGCAAGGTATATTTCTTGGTAGCTAGTGACTAAAATTGATACAAGCACATAAAAGCAAGAAAGCAAGAACAAATAAGGAAAACTTCCAAAATACCACCTCAACTATATAGAAGAAACAAAATTGCTTTAATGTACGACATTATCTGTGCATATAGGAATAGATACTGAGTTTAATCAGTCTTGCAGGTTTAGTTGGTTACCTCCAGTTCAACAAAAACATCAGGGAGTGACCCAACCTCCCCAAGAACTTGCCCCACCAGTCGATCAGCACGTGTTAAAGTGGGGTCCATGGTTGTACCAACTCCAATGAGACCTCCTGGAACAGCAAATTGCAGCTCGTTTTGTTCAGCATACAATGAGACTATCCTAGAATATATTGGTGTGCATTTGATGTTCCCGTTCTCATCTTTAACAACAATTCCAGGACGAACCTCAATAAACTGATTTACTTTCAAAACACCCTGCCAAGAACAAAATGTCAAATGTGGTATTTGCAAATAAAAGATATTTGAGATGCCTAACTCCTAAAGTCTGATATTTCCAGAAAGTAACAGCTGCTTTTATTGAAGGTAGCTTATTATCACTATCCAGGCTATTTGAAATCCATCTCCAACTACATGAATTTGATTTTTCATAGAGTTGCAAATAATTAAGGAGTTGTAGCCAACAGTGAGAAGAACGGAAATCACAAACACAATAAAGGGCTTGCAAAACATGTCTAATATAGGGTTCCTTTCTAAGAATTTCTTTTTTTTTTGCTTTCAGCTGGAATGCACTCTTCCAGTTTACAGTTTAGAATTGTGACAAATACGCCTCTGAACATCATTCGGGTGCCCATTCTTCCACCCGAAGTGCACAAAGAAACCAGATTGGATGGCTCAAGGCATTCTCTTAGAAAGAAAAAACTTCTTCCGGTTCATTTCAGTTCAAAACAAAACATAATAAAGGATTATAACCTTATAATGAATGCAACAAGCATCCCAGATCTCTTATGAGGAAGCAGATCAAGCATTTTGCACCAACAGCATCAATGTGAAGCATTTACATAGTTCTTACTACCAAACCTCTGAGGTAATAAATGAGAAACATACCCTGAGAATGCTTCCACCAGCAACACCACCTCTTATCCATCAACCTCAAACCCAGGCTTGTTGACATCAAATGACCGAATAACAATCATATTTGGTGGTGAAGTAAAGTCCCTCTCTGGAATGGGGATCTTTTTCACGATATACTCACACACAACATCAATATTATACTTCAGCTGCGCAGAAATTGGTACTACAGGTGCACCATCTGCAACAGTTCCCTGGTAGAGAATAAGTTCAGCAATACAATTCATCAGTGTAAATTGGTAAGCCATAACATATGCTTTCATTTAATGTGATCTAAGAGAATCACCTGAATAAATTTCTGAATTGCTTCATGCTGGTTGATAGCTACATTTTCCTGAATGAGATCAACTTTATTTTGAAGGATTATAATATGCTGAAGACGCATTATTTCAACAGCAGCCAGATGCTCAGCAGTTTGCGGCTGTGGACAGCTTTCATTGGCAGCTATAAGAAGTAATGCCCCATCCATAATTGCTGCTCCATTAAGCATTGTAGCCATGAGAATATCATGACCCTAGATTGGAAAATGAAAAAGAAAAACATAAAAAACTTTACTGGACTCTCGACCAGGCATATAAGCCTGGACATCCAGAACCTTAAAGTCAAGTCTTTAGTCCAATGATGCAATAACACTGCATAACAGCCTACAAAAATAGCAAACAGGGAAATAAAAGACCATCAACCAAGGTGGACTTAATAAAAACTGCAACTACTACATAAAACCAATACCATGTCATCCAGGAATAAGTAAGCTCCAAAATTTACCAGGCATATATGGTACTTTCAACGTCATGCAATCACTGAACAAATCTCCAATAAACGATGTAGTGATTTATTGCTGTGTATGCTTCACAAATTGAATCTTTGTATTTTTTGTTCTTCTAAAATACAAAATGACAGAGATCCAACCAACATCAATGAGTTTGGTATGATACTATCATCAGAAGCTTCCATAACTTTCTTAATCTCTTTTTCAACCCTCAAAATGTGGCAACTGATTCTTAATTTAAGTATCTGTATAGAACAAAACTTCAAATTTGAAATATCCACCTAAAGGAACAATTTAGGTCCACAACCCTTTTTCTTTAGAATTGCCTACAGAGAGAATATGTTAAGCCTACCAGCTATGCAAATAATCTGATGGGTTTGAATCTGTTCAGTAAAGAAACAGCCTTCAAGCCACAAATTTGACACTGGTTAAGACTATACAGAATGCAATATACATAATACTTGCATATGGAATGCAAATCTTTTTTAAAGGATGAAAAAAGTTAGGATAATAATTTTTTAAAGGACAAAAAACCTTTTCTGATAAGTGAATTTTCTGCCTTTGGTATATGGACTCAAAGCTAGAACTTCCCCAGTTCCCGCCCCAACCCTTGCCACCAGAGTGAGGCCTCAGGGGCTTTATTATAGGAGGAAAAACTTGCACAACTGAAAACCAAGTACAATGATGACAAAATTATTGGTGTGATTTGGTACACATCCTAGTGCATAATACATATTTTACAAAAGATAACATTTTCTAGATATTAGCATTTTAAAACCTTACTGGGCAATCTACAAAAGATACGTGTCGCAGCAACTTCATCCTGCAGTTTTCAAAACCAGGCACATCACAGAGTGGACCATCTTCCTTTCCACTTCCATAGGCCCTGCAACAACATTTTGAATATAACAATGAAAGGACTGAAATTAATGTAAAAAATAGATGTATCAATTAAATATCAACCTACTTGTAGCACATGGGACGAGGGCACCGTTCATCTTCACATTTGTATAACTTTGCATTTGCATATCCAAGTTTGATAGTAATATTTCGCTCCAGCTCATTTTTAAAACGAACAGTCTGTAGATAAACAAATCATAAAGGGCCACCTTTCAGATCTAGCATATAGATATTCTTAACAAAATAATTAGAGGATTACTATGGTCCACTGTCTCCTAAGTCAATGCTTTCTTCCCCTATGAAAACCCAGCAGTAAGGAATAAATTTCCATATCCTAGGAAGTTTAGCTAGCCAAAGCAGGGAGAGAAGGCAATGCTTTCTACCAACAATCAACCACTCATCCAAAATCCCCACCCACTTCACTTTCAACCCAAATAGAACTTTAGAAGTTAAAAGGACCTCATTAAAACATGATTTTTTTATCCAAAATAAAGGGTAGGTCCCATTTTCAAACACCTTATTTGAGAGGAGGCATCCCTCTTGTCAGACTCAGCAGCCATCCAATGTAGTGGTCATCCGAAATGTATGTTGCAAGCATATTTACCTCCTTATTGTATCAATATTTTCTATACACTTCCTTCTACTGATCCAATTCAATTTAGGTATCCAATTCAATTTGTTGGTATCAAATTGACTTTTATTTTATTTTTATTTTTTCTCATTTGTTTATCAAGTCTAATCCAACAAGAGCAATGATGACAAAAGGAGCTTACACCCCTCCTTTGGGTTGCTTCTACATTGGTAGACAACCATATTAGACTCAACATTCAACTAAGAAAACTAGCAAAAGAATGTGACAGTACAAATTTATACTCAAGGCTTCTAAAGAGATGAAAACTAATAACAAGCAGTATTAAATATTCAAATGCAAACAAGAAGCAAAATATAACCTGAACACCAGATATAGCTTTTACAACTGTGGACTTCCCATGTGCCACATGCCCAATTGTGCCTGAAAAGATAAAATCAACTGAAATTATTAGCTTCAATCAAAGATTAGGATTGCCAGCTCACCACCACCTAGACATTGGAAATTATATCCTTAAAGTAAGTATGATGAGTGATGACTAATCTGTGTTAAGGTAGTTCACGCATTCTGCAAGCTAATTACCAATATTTATAGTAGCCTGACGAGAAATAACTTCGGGTGAGAGTGGATGTAGTGTTGTCACATCCAGCTTGCTCAAATCCTGCTCCATCAACCCTCTTCGAGACATTTTGCCTGCTCTTAGGGGATTTTGCACTCCTTGAGAAAAAAATAAGTTTTATTTGTAAGATTCAACTAGATAGGAATCTGGGATCAACATACATTTAATTAAAGAAATGAAAACTGTATTATCTACTAAAATATCCATCGACCGCAATTTAAGAGAAACATACATACATTATAGCATTTAAAACTTTATTTTAAGACACAAATTCCAATCCTTTTGCATCATAATATAAGTAAATCCAAACTTCCCAATTGAACACCTCAGCATAACCTTTCTTCCCAATTTCACTACCTCCGCATAAAGGAATTTATTTCATTAAGACCATAAATTGCTTTGTCTTCCAAATAAATGACGAAATTTTAGGATTTTATAATTCATTGTTCACTTATTTTAAAGATTCAACAAGATAGGCATCATGGAATCAACTTGCAATTACCAAAAGGAGAAAAAATTAAAACCAACATCATATGTTAAAGGATTAGTTCACTCTGCATATCTAGTGTCCAAAATCTGTACTTTGAATTACCAATTCCAATCACCTTATAATATAATATAAGTATATCCAAATCCATAAATTCAACTTCTCAGGATAACCCTCCCCACAATTTATTTCCATGAAACTGTAAATTGCTTTTTTTTGTGGACAAATAATGAAAATTTGGATTTCATTTCAGTTAACCTACACAACATTATGACAAAGAGTTCTACTGAATATAAGTGCATCAAACTCGTACTCAACAAAGAGTTACCTTCTAAAATAATAATCATTCTAATTAAAAAAAAATATACAAATATCCAGAAGCCAAATTAAAATCACAAATTCCAATCACTTTACATTATAATGCAAATAAATTCAAACTCATCAGTTCAACATCTCAGCATAAATTTTTTCCCTTGATATCACTTATCACTACAAAAAGAAAGCTTATTTCACTTGAACTGTAAATTGAAAATTTTTTTAATCCAAATAAATAATGAAATTTTCAATGTTAAATTACACTGAAACTACATAATTCTAAACATATAGTGCTGTTAAATCCAGTGGGCATTGAAGTAGTATCAAGTTACTTCCGAAAACCCTAATCATTCAAATCTCTATATAGTATTCAAATTCGAACCCCAAAATTAAAATCACAAGCCGCTATCACTTTACATCATAATATAAACTAAACCAAAAACCCATAGACTATAAAACTTCCAGCAATAGCATTCCTATGTTATAAAGCCCTAGGAGTGATATCCGACCTCTGCTTGGTTACCAAAAAAAAAAGTAAAAATAAAGAAATAAAGAAATAAAATAAAATAAAACCACATTTTGCATCTAACCTGGAAGTATTTTCTCACAATCCAAACAATTGTATTTAACCTAGAAGTCGATTGATTGAACTGGGAAGAGAGATTGGAGCAGTACCTTGAATTCAGAGACGATCGAAACGCAGCGTTTGGAGGAAAATGAATGAATGAATGAATTTGCGTAGATTTGGATCAGGTGCAAAAGCAATCCATAAAAGTGATGAAGGGGTGGGCCTAGGCCGGCCCAAATTTTAAACTGTTGGGCTGTAAGTGGGCTGATTTCAAATACGTCATAAGTCTCTGTATCTAATTTTGCAACTTGGATAATTTGGTCTCCATGAAAGCAAACTCAAGTTAAACCTAAGATTAACTGGTTTTAAATATTTTCAGTCTATGATCAATTCAAGCAAGTTTTAAGTTGGTTTCGGATTTCATAAATTGAATAAATTACTTAATTTTCAATCCATAATCAATTTAATCAAGTTTAAGTCGGTTTCGAGTTTCTATATTTGTTAAATAATTTATTTTTTAAGTTTATATATTTATATTAAATAATATATTAAAATTTTAAATTAATTATACCTCCAAATGATTTGATTAATATTGTGTCAAATTTACATTATTTTATTTACAAAACCGATACCTTCATTTCAACGTCTTTATTTTTCTCTTTGTCTATATATATATATAATATTTTTATAATATTACATTTATATTTCAAAAAACTTAGACCCTATTTGGCAACTATTTTTTAAAACGGTTTCGAAAAATAGTTTTTGAAAACTGTTTTATAATGTTTTGTAGAATAAAAGTTTACTTTGAAACTTGAAATGTTTCTAATATTTTTAAATATATTTTAAAAATAATTTTTATATCCAATACTTTATTTTTAATAATTCTACATGATTGTATAATTATTTTCTAAAACAACCATCAAAACACAAGTAAAAATAACAAATTAAAGAAAGTTCTCTAAAAAAACATTTTATTTTCTGTTCTTAAGAACAAAAAATAGCTTCTATTTATCAAATGTGTTTTTTTGTTTTTTTTTTTATTCTAGAAAATAAAAAATTATTCTAAAAAATAGTTACCAAATAGGCCTTAATAACCTTTATTACTCTTATAATCTTAATTATAAAATAATTATATAATATTAGCTTCTTTTTTTTCTTTTTTTTTTTGGCCTTTGTGTTTGAAAACAAATTCTAGAAAAAAAAATTAATTAATATAATTTGAAATGAAATAAATTGAATTTCAATTATCTCATCATGTTTGGTATGATAAGGAATTGAACTAAAACCAATTCTTTTGCTTGGTAGTGTAACAGTGATGGAAAAGAAATGATTTGTTTTATTACTTTAACCCTACTTCAATTTGTAAATTAGAAATAATTTAATTATTAATAATTGTACCTAAAGATAAACTAATGAATAAATTTAATAATAAAAATATACAAATTGATTATGAAAAAAAATTAATTAAGAGTATGATTTTATTTAATAATTGAATAAATAATAATTAAGCTTTTATGAGGTGATCACCTCATCTCACATGTTACTCTCTCGTTGCACTATTAAACCCTAAACCTTAAACCCCACACACGAGTCAAAACAAAAAATCACAGAGTGTTTCAACACTTAACAATCTACTAATCAATCAGGTACACGGAATGGATAATCCTCGTGTTACGGTAATTGATTGTGACTGCCTTCTGGCAAGTCGAAATACATTCTTATAAACATGTATCCGAGTGTCTTTGCTAATAGTGGGGCTTCTTTCCAGTATGCATAACCAGGTACATGGTATAGCACCCATAATTGATGCCACACTTTCACCAGCCTTGGGACACTCCAGAATGGAGCACATGCATGCTTAAAGACACTTGAGATTGGAAAATCTGCATTACCCGCTTTCTTAGACTGCCAGTTCAGCTAAGATTTGATTCCCAAAACCCCCCATTCCAATGGTGAAATAGGATCTCTCCTTGGACATGTCTTGATCTAGCGTCTTCATGATCTCTTCCATCCTCTTACCCAGCTTAAAATGAAAAGCCAAGTGAGATCTAAAGGCGGAAAAAAGCTGCATACCTGATTTTGTTACTCAAAACCAGATCTACAACTTGAAGAGTACCAACCTCTTGGATTCAGCCTAGCCTTTCTCCTGCATCTAAAAGCATGATTCTTGTTGAGCTATTTTGAACCTAGAGATGTTTTCTCGAGTATGTTGGATCAATTTTGAATCAAAAGATCCTTCCAATGTGTCGAAGAGGAAGAAGGGAAGGAAGAACTTCTGCAGCAATTGAGTATTACTCTGGCGTTTCCTCTTTGATATACAAGATCAAAGAAGGGTAGCCAGAGAGAGAGATATAGAGAGAGATTGGTGGGTTGTGAGTAAAAATGAACCCCAATTTGGGACTATTTAAAGAGCATCCAAGGCCACCTGCTTTCACTATGATCCTAGGACATGGGCCCTGATACAAGAACTTTTACCTATCCTATCCTGCCAGTTTCACATATTCCCCTTTGATATCTTCACTCCAAGGCTCTAGACCTCACTGAGATTAAGGTGCAAAGGTGTTAGTCATACGTCACATCATCCCTATGAATTCTTTTTATTAATATTTAGATGAAAATTTGATGTTCTAAAGTTAAAGTAAAGAAACGTTTACTTGAGCGAGTTCAATGAATAAATCATTTTGCTTTTGATGGTATCATACCAAACTAAGTGGCTTTAACCATTTAAGCTAAAACCATGCACCAAACTAATGTGACCTATCTATATTTTGTTCTGGGGTGATTACTGATGTGTACTACTTCATCTTGTTCAAATTGAGCAATACTTCATTCCCATTCCCCACCAGCAAAAGAAAAAAGCAAAAGGAGAAATTGATTCCTTCCCCAATAATGTAATACCCTACTAAAGAAAAAGAAGAGATTTGATTCCTCAGAAAAGAGCAGATAATAAAAGAAGAATAAGAAATAAGGGAAAGAAGTTTTCTGGTTTTTCTGTTCTCAGTTTGATGCTTTGCTTGGAGGAGTCAAAAGTTGAAACTGAAAGTAAAGAAAGCTAAAACCTTCACCATCTTGGGGTTGGCTTCAAGTTCAGACTTCCCCCTAATTGACCAACCCATTTGGTATTGAAACTTAGCCCCTGGTCAGAACTTACTAATGTTTATATCACTACAGTTCAGCCACTATGGTCCACTACGTCCCCAGTAAAATCTGCCTCCAGAAAATCAAGAAGCACCAGGGCCTCATCTAACACAGCAATGCCACCAAAATTTTCTGCAGCACAAGTATCCAAAGAGTACAGCTGCAATCTATTGTAGTTGTAGTGGGATCAACTCAATAATAATGTATTATTCAGTTAGAAACGCCCATGTTTTATTTAAGAAATGAATTCATCTAGTCAAAATTCCTAATAGGAAAATTTGAATCCTTGCATCAAATAACAGACCAAAAACAAAATGAGCATTTTCCAAAGAATTGCTACGGCAATGGTTATTCATCCCTGATGAGGTGGAATTGGGATTGTGGGAAAATTATGGGCATTGCTTGCAGGTTGGTTCCTCCTAGGAAGATGAGGCTTCACAAGTCCAAAGATCAAAAACAAAATGAACAACTAATGTGCTGAGCATGCACCTTCAAGATCGAGAATGGTCCTTGAAAATGAAATTCTGGCGACTGATAGGGTTCAATGCAACAGGAGGCCCTGCAGTGCGAGGCCAAGCATTGGCCCTCTTATCAGTTTCTTCCCACCATTCCTCTGATACAGTTTTGGTAGTTGTACCTGGTTAAAAAATCAATTACACAATCAGACCACAGAAACATTTTAAGTTGCAAATAAAAACTTCAAGAAAATTACCAGAACTCACCTCCAAATAGCTTGCCATCAGAAACAGAACAGTCGCATATATATGCAACTGCAAAGGATGCAGCAACAGAGCCAATGATGTACTTGGAAGCCATGTTAAAACTGTGACACTAAAGGAAATACAGGCAATGAAAAATAAATGTGTGCCAAAATGTTGATCCATTTTTTTAATAAGAAACAAAGCAATTTATTAAGAATAAAAGATCAACATAGGGAAGGAGAAAATATCTTTCAAGCAAGAAATCCCAAGCCTTAATTCAACCCAAGAATAATCCAGATTAATGGTCCAAGCTAGGACAAAATAACAACAAATTAGCAGGGTTGTGAAATTATACTCTTTGCACCTGCATAATAAGGACTAAATAACAGTGGAGTTATAACAAATGGAAAACTGAACAATTGATCAGACCAGCTTCAGCTATGAAATAATTATTAAAAAGTAAAAGAAAAGATATGGAAGAGCAGAAGACCGCAAAAATATGACTTAGCTAAGAATGCACAAGCACTGGTTCCAACAAAGGATATGTTGCTTTGTTGGTATGGAAGTTCCATGGTAAAAGACTTTGAGTTCAGAAGCATAGGCTCAACAAAGCTAGCTAACAAATGGAACTTAGTCCAAGCAAAGCAAGTCCACATATCTAAAAAAATTCTTTCTAGAATTAAATAAATTTCCACTAAATAAAAACATCACCATGATCCTTTCACACCCCATTTAAAAATAGAGTAATATTGGGGACTTTCTTTCAAGAAAAAAAAAAAAAAAAAAGAATACGAATTCATGATTGGCTCTACACAACAGAAACAAACAATATTGGCTTAACAAAAACATTAAGACAACATGTGGTAACCCCACTGCCACTGACCTTGCTAGCGATCTAGTGTGGAACATGAGGAACCTTCCCATCATGGGAGGGTGAGGTAGCATATTCCCAACTACATTTGTTGAATTGCCATGCAAGAGACATACAAGACAGTATTTGCAGCCAGATTGTGAAGCATAGATAGCGAGATGATACCCGAAATCATCATTGTATAGCCTAGCAATGCACATACAAGACTGTATTTCCAGCCAAATTGTGAAGCATGGATAGTGAGATGATAGCCAAAATCATCATTGCATGCAACAAAATGCCCAGCTGTTCCACCCACAACCACTACCACACCACTTGAGCTCCCATTCCACACCAGCATTAAAATCCCAGACAGCAGTATCAAATATCAGTTTTTACACATTTTTAAGGAATGAAAGCACGTTTCCAATATATATATATAAGGCTCCTACTACAGTACTGAAGAGGTATCTATCGAAAAGTGCAATCAATCGGGTTGATTCACGAGTGTATTTAGATCCCCTTGCTTCATAGCTTTATACTTTGATTCCATTGCTTTATACTTTATAGCATTAAAACTCAATTCAGCCAATTCAAATAAATTAAATTTGGGTGGTCAGCCAAGTGTGCAGGCTCCAGTTTTCTCAGACCCCAAACAAAGAAAAAATCCCAAAAATTCATCACCTTTCTATTCCTTTTCCACCATTTTCCAAGCAACAAAACAGATCACTAATCCCACAATCAAATCACCAAAAGAAAGAAAAAAAGGAAAATCAAAATCAAGCGATGAAACCGAAACAAACGGTGCAGGAATGATGGAAAACCTGGAATTGATGAATTCAAGAACTGACCAATCACAAATCAAAGAAGCCTAAAAACAAGTAGATAAATAAACATATGAAGAACATCAAAGCTCTGGAAAGAATCAAAGAAACTCACATTCGCGAACAGATTTGGGGAGGCTGTGATCTGAAGGGGCTGGGACTTTGTCAGCGTCTATTTATAGGGTGGCTTTCACCAGGGAATTTGGAATCCAGTGTACGTGCCAGATGTAGGTTTGGTGAATGAGTAATAGTCTTGCAACACGTGTACTACATGGGTTGGTGTAGTCCCTTCATGGTAAGGGATCTAATTAATTAGAATTTCTTATTAACATTCTTAATATGTACCCTAAATTTAAATATTTATAATTTTTTTTTTAATTTTCAATTCAATTTTTTTCTTCTTTTTCCTCTTAATTTCTTTTCTACCAAACACATCAATTAAGTAGTTTCTAATATTCATTGCAATTTCTTTCCAATGACGCTTGTAAAATGAAATGCTTGCAAATTACTAGTCATTAATGAGGCAAAATAATAGATCCCTTTCATTTCTTTTGTTAATATATATATATATATATATATATATATATATATATATATATATATATATATATATATATATTATTATTTTTTAAATATTTTATAAAATATAATATAAAAAATTTAAACAAAATATTCTATAAATAAATTTATATTCATATATTTTTTAATAATATTCATATATATTAAAAGGTTAAAAATAAAGATTTTATTTTAAATTTATGGTTCTCAATTGTTTACATGGTATTAATACTTATTATCATATTGTTTTTAGGTATCATTTATGATAGATAAGTTTTTATTTTTTTATTACGTAATATTAATATTTATTATCTTATATTTTTAATAATAAATTTATATTTATATATTTTTGAAAGGTTTAAAATAGGTAGGTTCTATTTAAATTTATAATTTTTATTTATTTGCGTGATATTAATAATTATTTGATATAAAATGGATTAATAAATTAATAATAAATTCATATTCACAATAATAAAATCATATTCATTCTATGATTGTCACAAGCGGAGGAAATTTTTTGAAAGAAGACAAAAAACTGATAAAGTTAAAAAAGTATACAAAAAAGTTGGAAAAGAAAAATAACTTTTGATGATGTTCATTCATTAACCAAAAAGTCTTTTAAACATATAGTACACCAATAGAAAATTGCTAAGAAAATAAAGAACACTAGTCTACTAGCTTTAACCATTAGCTAAGACCATGAACCATGTAAAGACTAACTCCCATAAACTAGGTAAATTCAACTGCAACAAACCATTAAAAAAAAAAAAAAAAAAAAAGAGAGAGAGAGAGAGAGAGAGAGAGAAAAAAAAGAAAAGGAAAAGAAAAAAGAAAAAGAAAAAAGAAGATAACTCAATAGACCCACAACAACATTCATTCTTTCAACAATCTCTCCCTTAAACAATGTTTGCTGGCATTAAGGATAAAAATTATAAGTTTTTAGGGATATATTGATAATTAAATTTTATAGATATGGTAGGATATATTGGGAAATATTGATGAAAATTTTGATAAAAAATTATCGCTAAAAGGAAAATTAATAAAAACTTATAAAAATATTAAGAAAAAATTCAAGAAATGATAAAATAAGAATTCTTTGAAAATATATATATATACATTTTGTGATAATATTTAAAATTTTAAAATATATTATTATTAAAAATAAAATATATTTTAGGTTGGCTATATTGAAAATATAAAATTAAATAATAATATACCGTATAACTTTTTTTATTTCAAATTATTGGTAATTTTATTTATAAATTTATATATTTTTTATATTTAATATTATACAAAAGATAGGAAGATGATTAAAATTGACTTATATATATCTATCACATATATTTATAAATGTTACTTATCAATAGCTTTGATCCAATGGTGCTAGCCATCTCATTCCACATTCCAAGCTATGGGATCAATCTTAAGGTTAGAATTTTAAAACCTTTTTTTTTTTTTTTTCTTTTTCAAGAAGAAACAATCCCACATCAGAAATGGGAAACCAAACAATTATGGATTTATTAAGGAGTGCTTCTCTTCAAGAGCACAAGTGAGACATGGGTTAGGCTTGACAAGGTTGGGCCTACCTCAAAAACCAATAAGGGGTCTTTTTACAAGCGAAATTTGGTGACATAGTGACGAAAAATTAGAAACATTAGGCCATCAAAATTTCCTAGCAAGTTATTCTAAAGGGTCTGATACATGATACCATGATATTCAAACAATTAGTTTAATGTATACAAGCTATGCAACATCCTCCCTCAAATTGGGTCTTCCAAAGTGCAAACTCCAAACAATTTTCTAAGCTTCACAAATGACACCAACTCGAGGGACTTGGTGAATATATTAGTAACCCGATCTTCACTCTTGTAGTAAATTAGATCAATTGTTTCATTCTCTGCAAGTTCATGCAAGAAGTGATACCTCACATCTAAATGCTTGCTTCTTCCATGTATAATAGGATTTTTTGAGAGTTTGATAACCAAACTATTGTCACAAAAAATAGAAATGGCCCCTTGTTTGAAATGAAGTTCTTTAAGAATTCTTCTTAACTAAATAGCTTGACAAGCACATGAAACTATGATAACATACTTAGCTTTGGTGGTTGATAAAGTAACAATTGACTACTTCTTTGACAACCATGAAATAGACCATGTTCCCAACATAAAAACATACCTCGAAATGTTTCTTCCATCATCTTGATCTCCAATATAATTACTATCAGTAAAGTTTGTCAAATATGATTTTTCTTCCTTCTTGTAGAATAATCCAATGTTTTCAGAACCGGATCGGTCATTGAACCGAAAAAGTTACTGTTTCACGGTTTACTGGTCGGACCAGCGGTCGAACCGGTGACGTCATAAATATACAATTTATAAATTATTAAAATATAAAATAATTATAAAAATAAAAATAATAATTTATATATTATTTAAAAATCAGAAAATTAGTTTCAAATTATAAATTAAATTAAAATCATAATTTTAATTTAAAATTTAAAATTTTAATATTTATTTTTAAATAAAAAACTTATTTTAAAATCAAAAACTTATTTAAAATTATAATGTTTTTAATTTTACCATTAAATCATATCTCATTCCATCCATGTAAATCCATATAAAAGGCATTAAATCATATCTCATACCATCAATGTAAATCCATATAAAAGACATTTTTTGCTTTATCAATTTGAGCTCTCAATCTCCCACCCTTGCACAAATGTGAAGATTAATAATTAGTAATTAATAAATAAACAAAAAAAGATAGGGGGAGGGGGGAAGGGGCGTGCTTTGACTACCGGGGGGCACTTTGACCACCGGTGGGGTTTGCGGCGCTAGAAGGGGGCTTTGCAATGAGGGAATCTATGAGGGAAGAAGAGAGGGAGGAGGGAGTTGCAGCGGAAATAGCACGAGAGAAGAAGAAAGGAATGGATGGTTGTAGCAGGTTTTGCGCTAGGTGGGCAAGCAATGTAATAGTTGGGGAGACCGCCAGTGGGAGTTGGTGTGGGTGTCGTCGACGATAGCTTTTTCATTGAATTTCAGGTGGAGGAGAAGGGGTTTGGAGTATTTTTATCCTCCAAAATGACGTCGTTTTGATGTTAGAAGCATAAAAACGACGTCGTTTTGATACTGTAAAATTTTTTTTAAAAAAATTAATTGAACCGTCCAATTTGTTTGGTTTGCCGATTCAACTGATCAAATTCCAATTCAACCTATTTTCGGGCCAATTGACCGAACCAGACTAAAATCGTGACCTGCCGGTGGTTGGACTAGTCAAACTGGCCGGTCCGGTCCAGTTTTTAAAACCATGGAATAACCCAAAACTAGTAGAATCTCTCAAGTAGCAAAAGATTCTTTTGATAGCTAGAAGGTTTATCTTTGTAGGATTCTCCATATATTTGCTAATAAGACTTATAACATGCATTATGGAAGCTCTTACTGCAGTCAAATACACCATCAAGCTTCCCACAATTTTCTTAAAAAGTGTTGTCAACCTTATTTCCTTCAAGATCCTTTTCAAGCTTCAAACTTGTCTCCATGAGTGTGCAATTGATTTGCAATTCTTCATGTGAAATGTGTCTAAATCTTCTTGCACATATTTCTTTTGAGAAATAAAAATTCTAACAGAGGATTAAACCACTTCTATGCCAAGAAAATAATGTATCATTCCCATATTGGTTATTTCAAATTCAACCATCATAAATTGTTTAAATTATTCAAAGATGGCATAATTACTTCCAATGTAAATTAAAGTCATCTATATACAAGTAAACAATGAGCATTTTTCCTTTATCTCCAATCATTATAAAAAGTTTATCTCATATGAGCATTTTTGAAATCCCTTTTTAGAAAAATATGTAGCTATACGACTATACCAAGCTCTTAGAGCTTGTTTTAGTACCCATATAGTGTTTTTTTAAAAAAAAAAAAAAAAAAAAAAATTATACACTTTATGCTCACTTCCAAGCTTCACATAACCAGGGGGTTGATCAATAAAAACTTGTTATTGTATATCACCATGCAAAAATGTTGATTTCACATCTAGTTGGAAGCTGGACCATGAGTTTTGAGTTGCCAATCCAATCACCAACTTGATTGTATCATGTCTTGCAACATGAGCAAAGACTTATTTATAATTCACACTAAACTCTTATTTCTAGCCTTGCACTTGTCAACTTTGTCATTCACCTTTAGTTTTGTCTTTTACACCCACTTGACACTAATTGTCTTGTTCCATTTTGGAAGATCTGTTAACTCCAAAGTGTTTTTTTTTTCTCAATAGTTGCAATGTCATCATTCGTAACTGTCCTTCATGTTGATTCTTTGACAACATCTTTGAAAGTTGTAGGATTATAATATAAAAATGCCACAAAATATGTAAGTAGGTTCTTAATAGGGTCAATTTTAGTTACCTCACAATCAATCATCCATATAGGTCTTTTTCGAACACATTTAGACCTTTGTTCATCATATATTTTAGTTGCAACTAGGCTTTAAATATCTGTAGAAACATTTTAGGTCACTTCAGTTTGTTGAACATTTTTCATAGGCTATTGCATTTTTTTATCACCATCAAAATATGCTAAAATAAGTTTTTTAACGCCATTCTTGTTCTAAGATCAACTTCTTTCTTCATTAAAAACAATGTCATGGTTGATAATGATTTTCTTAGTGTTAAGATTAAATAGCTTAAACGATATTGACTAATCACTAACACCAAGAAAAAGAAAATTTTCTCCTTTGTCATCTAGCTTTTTCCTCTTCTCATCTAGAACATGGCCATAGGCCACTAAATTTTTTTAAAGTATTCTACATTTCGTTTTCATCTACTCCATACTTCCTCTGGTGTCATATTTTGAATTGTATGTGTTGGACTTCTATCTAAAATATGAATGCCCTAGTTAACAACTTCAGGATAGAATCTCTTCAGAACTTCACTCCTCGCTAAAAGACTTCACACCATGTTAAGAATCATACAATTCTTCCTCTCATATACACCATTTTGTTGAGACATATAGGCTGTTATACGTTGCCTTTTGATTCCATGAGTCTCACAAAAATATGCAAATCCAGGTGAGTTGTATTCTCCTCTATGATTAGTGCGCAATACTTTTATTGGGTTGTTGACTTCTTCCTTAATAAGTGCTTTATAAATTTTAAATATTGCAAATGCCTCATATTTGTCCTAAAAAAATACACCTAAATTTTTCGAATAAAATCATCAATGAAGGTAATTATGTATCTTTTATCTCCATTAGAAGATGAATTTATTGGGCCACAAAGGTTGGAATGAACAAACTCCAATGCCTTCTTTGCTTTCCATGACTTTCCTTGTGGAAATTGATTGCAATGTTGTTTGCTGGCAACACATTCTTCACAAACTTATTGAGAGCATTCAATTTGAGAAAGCCTAATCACCATATTTTTCTACTACAATGTCATGAGACCACCAAAGTTTAGATGCCCATAACAAAAAGGCCAAATTCATGATGTTACATCATTCACCTTAGTGGATAAGCACATATTAGTGGTATTGTGGAGATTTAAAGGAAACATACAATTGGTAACCATGTTAACTTGACTAGTTAAGCCTTTGTTTTAATCTTGAATTTGGAAAATGCCTTCTTTAATGATGATCTTATATCCCTCGCTTGAAGTTGCTCAATACTAAGCAAATTTGTTTTCAAATTGGAATAAAGAAAACATTAGAAATAATTTGAATAGAATTTTCTTTGGTTCGGATTGATACATTTCCTTTACCTATAATAGAAATTATAGAATTGTCTTCAAACTTTATAGCATTTCGATAGGATTCATCCAACTTAAAAAATGCAAACTTTTCACTGCACATATGATTGTTGTAACCCGTATCCAAATGCCATAAATTTTGGTGAGCTTCCTCAATAGCATGACACACCATTGGACTTCTAATACATTCAAACATTGGACTTGTTTGCTAACTTTAGGTTGTAAGTTGTTAAATGGTTGTTGCCTTGACCTTCTCTCTCAAATGATAATCATTAGCCTAGTTATCTTTAGGTTTTTAGTGATGTTGTCTACAATCATTTCATGAGCCTAGTTATCTTTGAGTTTTTAGTGATGTTATATGGGATCATTTTCTTTACCTTGCCTCTACCTCAACCTCTTCCTCTGTCTATTTTATTTGGTGTACAAGAATGGTTATGGTCAAATGAGACTTTCCATGCATACTCCTCTTTCTCTTGTTGATTATTTTTTTACTCATGAATTAGAAAAGGTCCCTGGAATTCGTTAATTAAAAGTACATCAAGGTCGTTCCATTCCTCAATAAAGCAGATAACATAATTAAATTTCAATCATTGAAGAGTTTTCTTCATTATTGTAAATATCCATCATCTTGTTGTCGTGGATCTGCATCTTGTTAACGATTTCCATCATTCGTGAAAAATAATTTATCACCAATTCTCCCAGTTTCATTTGAAGTGTTTTGAACTCTAAATGAAGTGTTTGAAGTTGCTGCATTTTTTTACCTTGCAGACCCATGATATTTCTTCTTCATGGTGTCCTAAATATAATTGGAGGCGTCCTTGTAAAGAATAGCGTCCAAGGTTGAGTGGTCAATTGCTTGGATAAGATATTTCCTTGCCTTAAGATCTTTTAACTTCTGTCCTTCAAGATCAACTCTTTGTTGGTTCGTTTGTACCATCCTAGTTGATAGTTCTACTACTGCATCAAATGATTTGCCAATACTCCTTACACCTTAAGAAGTTCTCTATCAACATGCTCTCATAGTGACCATCAAAGCATGGGATTGCAAATTGGACAACGTTTTCAAAGGTCATTCGTTACTGTTGTTGTTACAAAAAGAAAACAAAGGGAAATAGGAGTTGTTGCTAAACTTCTCTATTTTATGATCTTTCTTCTCATTAATAAATAAATTAATGATAAATTCTATTCATACATCTTTTATAATAAATAACTTAATTGTTGTAAAATGAGAATAAATGCGACTCAAATAAAAGTAAAGACAATTATATATTATTTTGATAATAACATATATTAGGGAAGAAGGAATCCGAGAAGAGAAGTGTTGAGAGAATGAGAGAAAACTTTTTTTTCTTTGGATACTCCTTATATGGGGCATAAGAAGCCTTTTATAGGCTTCACTATATGAACTCCCATTACTCATCTTTAAGATGAGTAAATGGAGTTCATAAATAAGCATTAATATTTAAATCAATAATTCACCACTTTATTTACAACATTAATAGTAAAATCATATTAATTATATTATATATTTTATAAAGAAAATTTTTGAAAGAATCAATTTATATTAAATAACTCCCATATTAATAAATTAATAATTCATTATTGATAATATGTAAATTACTAATAAATTTATATTCATATATCTTTTAATAACTATAGATTCTGAAGATTTGAAAAATATAAGTTTTATTTTAAATTTATCGTTCTCTCTCTTTTCACATAATATTAATATTTATTATTATATTGCATTCACGTATCATTGATAATAGTTAATTTTTTATATTATCTTATTTAGTTACATAATATTAGTACTCATTATCTTGTATCTTTAATAGTAAATTTGTATTTATATATCTTTGAATTTATATAATATTAATACTTGTTTAATATAAAAGAGATTAATAAATTAATAATAATTATATTCATGTATACTTTTTATAATAAATAAATTAATAAGAAAACCATATCTGTTACTTAATATTAAGACTTGTTTGATATAAACTAGGGTAAGATTTGTTGTAAGTGCTAAAAGTTTTAAACAATTTAGTGATAAAATCGATAAATATTATTTAGAGGGAAAAAAAAAAGGAGATTTTAAGCAAGAATAATTTTTAAAGTGGATAATTATTGTTGAAAATTACAAAGAAAAACAAATGGAAGATATGAAATGATTAATATAAATAACAAATAATTATAATATAGGTATTGATGCTTTCCATATTAGTAGTTTATAGGGATTTTTCATAAATATTTGACCTTCAAATATAATTTTTTGGTTTATTATAAGTAAGGCTTTACCAATGGAATACAAAAAAAACTAATAAAAATGTATTAGTAACTACTTTTTATACCTAATTAAACATAATTACAAGCACACATAAAAGTCTTCTAAATTTAATATTTTTCATTTTCTCTTAAATTTCTTCGATTTATAACTTTCTATTTAGTGTATATTTTTCTAAATCTCTCCCCAAAATGAATATAAAACATTATATTATTTTATGGATATAAACACTTTATATGTTTCATATGTTTTCTTTATTAGTTATTTATAATGGAAAATAATTATGATAGGAGTTGTTTATGCCATTCATATATTAAGTTACTTATTAATTTAGAAATATGAAAAAACATGAAAAGAAATAATTTAGTGTAAAAAATAATTATCTAAGAATGTAGGTTACTTTTTCTACAAAGTTGATTTCAAATAAAAGATAAAAAAAAAAAAAAAAAAAAAGGATAATTACAAACTCTTAACAAGAGTGAAGGTAATAGAAATATCTCCTTAATATATCTAAAATTAGTTAACCTATCCAAACAAATAAGAATGACAATGGGGCGGGATTGGGACGAGGTACCTTTATCTCATTTCCATCACAAAATATAAAATTATTTCCCATCCCTGTTACAAACCCAGGTTGAGGCAAGTAATGCGCTCTCATTCTCATATTCAAACAAAAATTATAATCACATCCCCGTCCTCATCCCACCCTGACTGGCACATGCAAATCTCACATTCAGAATGAAATCCAACTCCCAAAAAGAAAAATATCCCCCAAGATGCAACAAATTGCCATTAATTTGAAGGGAAAAAAACAGAGGTCACATGATATCACAATGAATCCACAATATTCAATTCAATGTTTAACACATTTGGGTCAAATATATACAACCCGCTACCCACATCAATACAAACACTAAAAGCTCATTTTTTATGACTCCCATAAACATTTTTGAAAAAAAAAAAAAAAAAACCTCTAATCACAGAAGGATCCATTTGGCAGCATGAAAAAAACCAACAAAAGAAATGAAACCAAGAAGAAAAATCCGATTGGAATTGTAGTAATGAGTGTCACAAGATTCCAAATTAGAACCCAAAACCAAGGAGAAAAATGGAGGCCATGAAAGCTTCGTGAGATTTGGACAGTGAGATTGAGGAGGAGGGTTATGGGATAGGGAGATAAAGGTGGTGTTGAGCTTAAAAGCCATTGTAGTGGGTGTCATTTTGGCCATGAGCTTTGCTTTTGTGAGAACAACCAACTCTACAGATGTCTAAAGTGAGAAAGAGAAAGAGAGAGAAGAACAGACGTCTAAGAAAGGGAGATGTTTGCTGAGTGAAAGAAACCCTTAAAATGCAAGAGGAGGCCAATATTTATGAGGGAAAGGGGGTTTGGTATCTTATAACATATAATGGGTAATCCATAATTTTTTATCCAAGGCGGGATGAGGCAAGTTATTACAAAACTTGACCATGTCTCAAAGTCGATTGAGGTTTTAAAAAATGAACCTAAACTCATCTCATCCTCGATTATTATCCTCCTATACCCATCTTAATAGAGGTGGGATAGAGCAAATAACCCAAAAAACATGAAAAACTACCATCCTTATTAACAAGCACTGTTAGAGGTATGAATTAGACATTTTTTCCCCACTTTACACAGTAACTGAAAAGGGAAAAGTTAAGTTCTTAAAAGCTTAAATATTTTTATTTGGAATATGGTTGCATATTCTTTACACTCATGCTTTTGCTCACATCTTTTATACCATGGTAACATTATTTTTCATAACTTCATAATTTGTTCACATTTTTCATTTCCTATTCACATATACCTTAATTATAGTTTGTTGGTCTTATTCACTATTTTTGTATAATAACCATATTTTTTTGTACCTTTTTCATAATTTTTTCACATTCTCCCTTCCTTATTCACATATACCTTAATTATAGTTTACCAATCTTATTCACTATTTTCGTTTAATAGTCATATTCTTTATACCTTATTCATACTTTCTTCACATTCTTCATTCCTTTTTCATATATACCTTAATTATAGTTTGCCAATCTTATTCACTATTTTCGTATAATAGTCATATTCTTTATACCTTAATATTTTAATCACATTTTATGCCTTGATATTCTTAAATAGAAATTATGTTATTATGGTATAAAATATGTGAGCAAAGCACAAAGAACATGTGCAAAACAAACTATAAAGTATATTGAATAATCAACAAAGAGTTCTAAAGTTTTTAGATTTAGAGTTTTATGAAAAATTAGTAATGTGTTTGATAGTGATTCTGGATAGTGTTTATAATCTTTTTAATATTTGAAAAATAAAAATTTTCAAGTGTTAGAAATGTTAAAAACACTTATTAAAATTATTGTCAAATACACTTTAAATTTTTTAGATTAAAAAATTGGTTTTTATGTTGAGTTTTAAAGTATTTAAAAAATTAGTACTTCTAGCCTATATGGTTGAAAGATACTCATTTTATTTTTAACCATAGCAAAATTGCAAGGATAGTGTTAATTTTAGGTCTTTTGCATATTTGACTTAAAACTATAATTACTAATATTAGTTTTGGGCCTCTTTTGCTTAAAATCATAATGGCATGTTCTTTTATAATTTTGCTTGAAACCGCAAATGCTAATATTAGCTATTATAAATTTTTATATTTCATTATCTTATTAGCAATTGCAATTTTAAGACAAAAAAAAGAAAAAAAAAAAAAGAAAAGAAAAAACAATATAAATGACATTAACAACTAAAGGCCTATTTGAAAATGGTTTTTTAGAATTATTTTTTATTCTTCAGAACAAAAAATATAAAAAATATATTTGGCAAGAACAAAAAATAGGGTGTTTTTAGAAAGCATTTTTTACTTATTTTTCATTATTTTCACTTGTTTTGACTATTTTATACAAATATATAAAATGATTAAAAATAAAACACTAAATTTAAAATTTATTTTTAAAACATGTATAAAAATAGGTTAAAAATATTTTAAATATTTTAAAAAAATTTTATTTTATAAAAATTAGAGAATAATTTTAAAAAACTATTATAAAAAATTATTTTAAAAACAATTATGAAAGAGTTCCAAAGATTTTAAGCCACTTTCAAAAGATTCTTTCTAAATTAAAGATTGTCATCATTTCTTTAAACTGCAATTGGACAAGGATTTATGTGAAAAAAAGAAAAGAAAAAAAAGGACATTGAAATACGAATTGAAAAAACTAACATACAAGAAAGATTGAAGGGTTACAAATTTAATCACCTTGAAACCGTCAAGAATTATAAACATCCAAAAGTAGTTAGACTTGTTAATACAGGGGCGTCCTAGTTTTGGACTAGGTTAAAGTTGGGTCAAAACCAATTTAAAATTTCAATAAAAAATAAAATTCAAGTCTCTCGCGTACTCTATACTTGGCTCAACTTATTATATTCAAGTGGATCAAGTACAAAGAAGAATTTTCCCTAGTAAAAAGCCCCAGCTTCAACGCGCAGATGGAAGGGAGATAGGTTATGACTAAAAACTAATAGTTCGTACATATGTGAAAGTGAGATTCATCGAAGGTGTCGTACCATAATTTACCAGTCCTCAATTCCCAAAAATGAAAACTCCTAAATAACTAAACGTGGGGCCTTTGATGACCTTCTACGTACGGGCAGACAGAGATGGTGTGAGGAAGCTACACTCAACTAAAAGTCGCAGCTGACCCGGTCTTGATTTCCACCCACAAACAGAGCTTTTAGCTGGCATTCAAAGCTGCCTAACACTCAAATCTTGACCACTGATGCAACTTGTCCACCCAATTATGAATAACTCACCCACGCGGAGGCCCTGGGTGATCTAGTCTTCCTGTGGAAAGACAGAAAGTTTCTTCGACTTCCTCACCGAGTGTCCAACTCTCCATCTATATATAAGATGACCAAGCCCGTACCTCAAGTCCCACAAAGCCTTGCACGATTCTTCATTAGTATTCTTTTTCAGCACAACCCCAACACAGGTACCTGCTTCTGATAATCTCTGTCTCCTGAGTTCATCTGATCAAGCTTCCATGGCGGGCCCTTACAGCGCCAATGGTCAACAGCCCCAGTCTCGTCCACCATATGATTTGGGGTATCCCATGCTTGCCTACCCACAGCCTGCTTATCAATCTTGTCGGCCATATGAATTTGGTTATCCCATGCCTGCCTACCAGCAACCTTATCAATCTCCTCCACCATATGAATTCGGGTATCCCATGTGTCAGAATGAGGGATCAACCAGCACCATAAATCATGAAAGGGCATGGAGTGAGAATGATTTACTGCAGTGGATAAGCAGTTTCCAGAAGAGCGATAACTTTCATTCTGATCATACAGTTAGTCCTCCTCAACCCAACGATCCAAGGCTGCTAGTGCTGTTAGAAAATCTTCGGAAACTCTATACGGAAAGGAGGGAGTTGTTCAAGAACATATTTCCGGAGCTTGATGACAACTTTGTGGAGTCGTTTAAGAAAATCCGAGCAACTCTATTGCAACTGAAGACAGATCGTTTGAAGGTACAGACCTTGCAAAGGAGCTTGAGTTTGGATTCACCTTGCACTCCCTCAAGGAAAGGCGATGAATACCCATTGAGGCTGGAGAGGTTCAAAGTCAAGACTCTGGATGTGAATGTAGGGGTGGCCCAAGATGGCAAGGGTGCGACCCAGTCAAATGGTTCCAAATAGTAATTGCACAACAACAGCTTGAGAATGGGAATCAATTATTTCCATTAATATATTATCCTCTACTATAGTCAACACGTAAATAGTAAATGAATGATTTTATACAATATTTTGTATGACTTTCTTGGCTGTAAAAAGACTATTTATAGACATTGGTTTGGTTTGAGTGTATATACCTTTCAACTGTCTTGGAAATATATATATACTTATTTCCAAATATTCAATCATTGATCATGCTTCTACTGGGGCCATAATGACTATTTGATGAGGATTTGTTATATGATTGAGACCAAGAAAAATATGCCAATATATGAGAGCCATAAAATAGTAAAAAGGCTAATTATAGACATTGGTTTGGTTTGAGTGTATATACCTTTCAACTGTCTGGGAAATATATATATACTTATTTCCAAATATTCAATCATTGATCATGCTTCTACTGGGGCCATAATGACTATTTGATGAGGATTTGTTATATGATTGAGACCTTTAAAAATATGCCAATATATGAGGCCCATAAAATAATAGGTAACAGACCATGATTAACAAAAGAGTCTTTTCTACACAGTGACAAAGTATGGAGTATCTCTATTATCCTATTCCATGTGACAACTTTCCGCTCATGTTATGTTATTTTATGGTAAATTAATTGACATTATAATCTAAACAAAATGATAAGTCAATGGAATAAATAAAATTCTTATATTTTTTTTTAATATCTAAAAAGTTACACTAGTGATTTTCATATTTAAATAATTTTCTTTATTTTTTTTTCTATTGAATATTTGATAATCATTATTTTTGACATCAATTAGTAATTGTAATATAAATGAAGACCCGCATTTTTCTCATGTGTCCTCACTTGATGATGAGACTTGCTTTTTATTTATGAAAAATTGATTTTTGAAAATTTGTTTAGAGTCGCCATTTTGTGGAGATGCATATTCGCATGCATCCCCACAAAAAGGCGACACATGTTTGCATACATCCCCACCAAATGGTGACTCCATCAGGAATTGTCTCCATCTTAAAACAATCCACCAAAAACTGTATCTACATCTCAAAGAATACTCATCTAGGAATCATGATATTGAAAAATCAATTTGATCCATCTTGAAGGCATTCTACTAGGGAATCATGACGATTATAGAGCATATCCACTGAAAACTATCCAAATCTCAAAATGTACTTCATTGAGGAATTGGAATGTAGAACAATCACATTGATCTATCTCAAAGGCACTCTACTAGGGAATTGTGACGACTACAATGCATATCCATTGAAAACTGTCCAATTCTCAAAATGTTCTCCATTGAGGAATTGGAATGCAAAACAATCAAACTGATCCAACTCAAAGGCATTCCATTAGGGAATCATGATGACTATAAAACATATCCACTAAAAACTATACATGTCTCAAAATATACCCCCCTGAGAAACTGGAATGAACAAGAAATTAAGTTATCTCAAAAGCAATCTAATAAGGAGTCATGATGATAAGAACTGTCGTAATCTCAAAAAATGCTCAACCAGAACTGATGCTGTCTCAAATCACTCAACCATAAATCTCTAATCGATGAAAGTACTCAAGCTCAAAGAAATTGCTCCATCAGGGATTCATCTCAACCAAAGAAAGAGGAATATGTCCTAGTATGGCAACTGATACAAAGTCATGTGGGTAACCAAGTGATACTAACTCATCATCTCTATGTCCAAGGGTGAAACAATCAAGCAACTCAAAAAGCACATGTGCAATGACCCAACCATGCTAGCTCAAAGAAACTCCATTGAGGATTAAAAGTAATCATGTTGAACTAATCCACTGAGAGCATGAATGAACACATATCTCACTAAGGTAACTCCATAAAAAATCATAGTGATATAAAAAAAAGTGAAATTAGCTCAAAAAGCTCAGAAGAAACTCCATCGAAGAAGCACGATGAAGGAAAACTGTCTAATCATCATCTATCATCATAAACAAAGATGGCTATGCCAACCAATGACATGCTAACAATCTCAACAAATGAGGGATATATGCCTTAGTATAGCATCAAATGTACAATAGAATGGGAAGTTAAACAACGTCAAATGTCCACCATTAAATCAAACAATCATCTATATCCATCTCTGAATCAACTCCAAGCATTAAAGAAGCATTTTCCAAAAGAGGAAATGAAGTGACATCTATATGTTAACCTAATCCCAAACACCTAACCAAGTAGAGACTATTAAAGATGACATTTGATCTTATGGCCTCAGGATTGTCTTAAGACACAAGACAAAACGTAGGCTAGGGTGATAAGGTAAAAAACACAAAAGGAAACTAGGCTTAAATACCCAATGATCAAACCTATACTTTTGTGTACATAATGCAATATGTGTAGAAAATCTCATGAACTATGGACCTGAGAACATCCTGTAAATATATCAGTGATAGAGAAAAATACCTAATGTGAATATATCAGTGATGAAAGAGAAAAAATGAAGAATATTGAACTACAAAGAGAGATGTAATAGAATGATGTGAGGAAAATATCAAACACAAAATGTGGATCAATATGAAAGAAAAACAATGGGGACAAAGCTAATAAGATAGAATGTGAAGAACAACGGGATCAGAGGAAAGAAAATGAGCACTGATCCACTCAAATCAAGACATAGAGAATAGTCAAATCATCAATCAAGAAAATGTGAAGACAATTACCCAGAGTCCCTAAGAAAAGGTTATCCATCTCTCACATACAATATATATATATATGATAAACCCAAGGAGATAAGAGACTAGAAAGCTCACATATGAACTTTTGTCATCAAATGAACCCAATGAAACAATACTCAATGACCATCATATGCTCAATGGAGTAAGACACTACATACATATATACATGTGCACTTTTATTTTTTTTTATTTATTTTTAAACTGTGCATGCTCTAAATATCAATAAATGAACTCTAATAAGAAAACCTAATGAACTAGATATACTCTCAAACAAATGATGTAGAAACAATCTCTCACTAATGAGATGCTCTCAACTAAAGATCTCTGAACTAATGTCTATGGGATGGAGTGGAAGTGACAATATGATTGTCCTCTATGCATTGAAATGTGAAATATTATCACTCAATGCATAGAAAGAAATGAAGTGAATCAAATGATACCAAAGACAACAATATAGGACAAAAGACTCAAACAATGAGATGTGATGAAACATAATGACATGATGACAAAAAAATAGTGTAAAGGATATGCCAATAAGTCCAATGCTCATGAAACTCCTGAATAAAACATATGTACATGAAAGGGCCCTTATCCCGGTGTGAAAGGTAAGCAAGGCTATAAGAAAGAAAATGTTAAGATGATCATGTGAAGTTCAAAGGACTAGCAATGATCCAAATGTCAATAAAGATGATAAGGTGCAAGCGAACCAAAATAAAGGCCACCTATCTTATGACCATTGTTTCAAACATAATACTTCTTCAACTGATCTACCTTGGCTAACTTCGAGAATTGGTTTTCATCTAGATTCATCAACCATGTTGCTACCCTCCAGGGTTAACTTTCTAATGATGTATGGTCCACTACAAGTTAGTCTAAACTCCCATTTGGGGTCTCCAACTAAGCCTCTGAGAACTCTCAAAACCAAATCTCCCATTTGTAGTAGTTTAGGCTTGATTTGTTGTATCAAAACCAACAATCTCAACATCTCTTGAGACATGTGAAACTTTATGATATTTGGGACTAAGGTTAGAGCTAAAGAAGGAGTCCTCATCTAAATCATGTTGCATAGACTCAACATCTAAATCATCATATGTGAGATGTGGGTGGATAGGATGCACATAAAGCAAATCATGAGAAATAGGCACATACTCGAAAACACTCATTTCCATATATGTGGAAAAAAAAAAGTAGGTACATCATAAAAAAAGAGATAAATCCCATCAATACATCAAAGAAAATGATGTGTTCACAAAATCGAACTCTACCATGAATAAGTTAACAATGCCCTTAAATACATCATCAACATAATCAAAATACCTTGTCAACTTTAAAGTAGAAACAAATTGAATCTCCTTTGAAATCTCAATGATGAAAACCCTCAAACATATCAAGAGGGTGAACACATATCTAACTAATCTATGCTGACCATCTAGTTAAAATCCAATGTATTTATCAAACCCATCATTGTCTATCATATTTTCAGTTTTAGAGAAAATATTGACATCCTCCAAAAGATCCTCTATCCAGCACAATAGGCTCTGACTCAGTACCCTCTAAACTCATCATTTGTACACTATCATCCTTGGCATGAGTAGTAGAATAAGTGGAAGGTGACTAGTTGTAGGAAAAAAAACTGTGTGGGTATAATGAGCAGTCAGAGGGTCAGTGGTTATGCCTAGTTGATCTAAGCTAACCAAACCTCGATCAATAACATCTTGAATGACATGTCAAAGAGTAGTACATTGATTTGTGTTATGTCCCTATTGCCAATGGTAAGAGCAGTATAGGTCCATCTTGATCTAAGATGGAACTGGATAAGGAAGTGGTCTAGGCTCTAATGGTGTCAATAATCTAGCATCCATGAGTTTCCGAAGAGCTTGGCTCAACAACATCCCTAACTGAGATAAACATTATGATATCCTTAAAGCAAAATAAGTACGAGTTTGTAGAGGTCTAGCTGTTGAAAATGAGGTAGGAGGTCTCTCTACGAACTAAGCAACATAGCATGTTTATGGCGAAGTAGGGTATAAGTATGTCAAATCAAAAAGTTGAGGTGGAACTGATTGTTTGTATTGATATCACGAGTAAGGAGTTTATGTTTTGGTCGTATGCAAAATTGACTAGTGATGTTTGAAGGTCCTTTGTTTGGTAGAAGATATAGCATTGACATCTTACCTTTGCTCTTTTGATGGTTCCTTCCCCTTAGAGTCAGTAGGGGAAAACTTTGACCAAAATCCTTAGGAAATGCCCCCCTTAATGCCATAAAGGGCCTGAACCAGTGACTTAAAATAAGTGTGTGGGAATTCCATCAATTGTCTAGCAAACATGGCCTGGAGGCTCTTCACTATCATACTGATTTGCTCCTTCTAGGTAGGCTTTTCAATGATCTAAGTGATCTTCTTCCTCCAATGGGAGATGAAATATGTGACCGACTCCTCAAGCCTCTGTCTCAATGCCTCTAACTCTTTTTTTGACACATTGATGATAGTGTTAAATGAAAACTATTGCAAAAACTCCTATGCTAAGTCATTCCAAGTCTTATGGGTAGATGAATCAAGTGAGACAAACCAATGTTGAGTTGCACCACTCAATGACCTGGAAAATAACATGATCATCTAGGCCTCATCAAGACCATGGGCCCTCATCACTATGTTGTACAATCTCATATGGATGCTAGGACAACTGATGCTAGTATATCTCTTAATATTAGGCATCGTGAACTTAGCCAGTAAATTGACCATAAGAGCTCCGTCAATGTCATCCCAATCAGTAATCCCATCAGAGGCTCTCAGTTGTTTTCATTTTATGCTTGAGTCTATCCATGCAAGCATGTAGGTCCTCTGAAGCCAGGATAGGTACTATAGTAGGGAGTGAAACTGTCTCAATTTGACTATGCAAGACAAAAGGTGGAGGAAGTGGAGCTAGCTGACTAGATGGAGGAGGTGGTGGTGGTATTGGATCAAATTGAGCATCCTTCTAGATCAGTATCTATTGGTCTTGCTACCCATCTATCTTGTGATTAAGACTCACAATGGCCTTTTGAATAGAAGCCATAACTACGAAAAACTGGTTAATGGTGACCAAATATGAGTCCATATCCCTCTAATTTGATACATGAACAAGTTTACCCTCAATGCTAATCCACAAAGAAAAACCTATAGTAAAGATGAATATCTACTCCTACAAAGCACGAAAGAATTGGATAAGACATGATGTGAGAGAAGCATGGAAGAGGTACATATTCTAAACTGAAGGATAAGTAAAAGTCAACACATCAAAACAAAATGGTCTACTGAAACTTAAAACCTACTGAACTTTGAATATTCGAAAAAAAGACCAAATTGAAAGAGTCCCGAATCCTAATTGTGATTAAAGTGACCTTTGAAGGTCCTCAGATGTACCCACATATAGGATGAGAATTCCTAATAAAAGGGACTAAGCTCATCATACAAAAACAAGGTGGTTTTAAAAATGAAAAGGGTAGGTTGAAAAATGTCTATAACAAAATCAATCATACCCATCGGTGGTGCGCAACCTTTTGCATGCCTCTGAAGAGACTGGGTGCTTCCATGCAAGGTAGTCACCGCCTCCACATATGCACTACCTCACATCTTAGGGGGTTTCCTATGGTGAAAGCTCTCATGACTCTCAACACTCAATGAAAATCTAAGTGTACATATGAATGGTGTGGGTGCATCTGAAAAACCTATGAATCTAAAATAGAAAATGAAACACACTGGTCACTCAAATGTCCTTGAAATCTAGCTCTAGGCTATACAAGTCTTCAAAGATCAAACTCAAAGCAACATCAATATGTCGACCTTCTCTAGAACGCTCCCAAACATAAATATAGCCCATCGTTAGACCCTACCCCTAATCACTACCTCGATCAGAAAGCAAACACAAACAAGGCCTCACATATGCAAATGTGAAAGCGATGAAAGAAAAAATGACCAAAACTAGAGAGTTGGAGATAAGGGGATAAATATGTGTCTCACATCGACAAGCAACATGCAATCATGCAGGAAAATGGTAGTCATAAAACAATCAATCATGCAATACATGTATATTATCCATCACACATAAGCTAAGCAAGGCTATGACAATATAAATAAACATATAATAGGATCGGTCATTATGCTAAATATACAAGAGAATCAATTAATACAATCATGTTGAGATCTTGAATATAATAGTCAAACATACAATATGGACCGTCATTATATCAAAACTCTCAATGTGCTATCGACACTCAAGCATACAAAAGCATAAAAAAAAGGGTATCTATTAATTGACTAATCAAATGTCATATTTTCCTCAACCGAAGTTCAAACTTGATCCTCTATGATCCCTATTGGAGTCACCATTTTGTGAACTCGCATATTTCATATGCATTCCCCACTTGACGGCGAGACTCTTTTTAGTGAAAAATTGATTTGAAAAAAATTGGAGTAACCACTTATTTTTGTTTATTTTTAAAAGAGAAAATAATATAAAAAAACCCTAAAAGAGTGACTCTTTATTTTGGAAAAGCATGTATTTGAAAACCTAAGTCTAACTCTAGGGGTTAGGTTACTTTTTGGGAAAATATCATAAAGTAGCACCCCTCTAAGCCTTAAAATAGGTTTTTATTAAATAAGTCAAGGTAATTATGACAATTGATTTGTAAAGCAATGGATATCATGAGTAAAAGAATATATCAAAATAATAGTGAAATCATAACCAAGGAATATCCAAACAAGCCATACACATTCAATAATTAATAATCAAAGAGAGTGAATAATGTACCTTATTAGCATGTTAAGCATTTCCATAAAACAAAAGAATTAGTTCACAAGTAATAATATGACAATAGATACAATATGCACTTCACCAAATTAAAAGGCAAAAAACCAACAATATAGAAATCAAACAAAGCAAGACAAATCAAGCATATACATTGATGTAAACAAAGATAAACTAATAGATAAAAAAAAAAAAAAAAAAAAAAAAAAAAAAAAAAAAACATACTTTATTAACATATAAAATGCTTTAATAGAAATGATGTTAATTCATAAGTAATAATAATGAGCTTAAAGACTAAACCTGAAATTCTCCCTAGCTTGATGTTATTAAATGATATCCAATTTGCTTGTTGCACATTCAATTCAAGTGAACGTGTGCCTTCAAAATGCAGTTGGTGGTATATAATTCCATTAACAACAATCACAAGATTCCTATCAATTCATCATAAATTTTAGCTTTCAAACTCTCCACCAAATCATGCCATCTTCCGTTGAAGGTTTTAGCTATTGAATTCACCCATATACAACTAATTAAACTTCAACTATGAACCATTCTTTATGACACTAATTCATCTCATGCATGTTGGAATTTTTATGTGTGGACTTACATAATCAATTTGATAATGCCATAAATCAGTGTTATTTTATTTTTGCATTGTGGTCCATAATGGGACTGGACACATATAGTTGCTTGATTTTTTATGGGCTCACCCTAATTCACTTAATTGGCCCATTAAGTCAAGTGGTCCAAACAATGTGTGAAATGTGTAATGTATATATTAATTTATTTATATATATATACATGGAGGTGTGTGCATGTTGGGAAAGTTCTTTTTTCTTCCTTCTTCAGAGCGCACACACTGCACACACGACGCACGAATTTGGATTGAATTTTTTGGGAGGAAAGGGAAGAGCTCATTGATCACAAATTCTACCACCATCACGGACTGAGTAGCTTCTTGGATTCTAGTGGAGCTCGGATATGGCCTTCCATGGGATAAATCAAGGTGCGTTTTGTTTTTCCCGGACGAATGATGCATGCTTAAATGTTAATATGCGATCCTATGCTATTTAAATGTTCATCAATTGGTATCAAAGCTGGCATAGATGGCATTTGAGCTGCAATTTAGGGTTATTTCAAGGTTTCCTGTTGTCTGGATTATGGAAGCCATTTTTTTTGGATTTTATTTTTCGTTTAATGTTGATTCTCTGTTTTCAAGCCCGATTGTTGTTGGAAACTTGTAGAGAATGTTGTTTAGAGCAAAACCCATCATTTTCATTGAATTTTGGAGCTTGTTTGATGGGATTTCGAAAATTAGGGTTTAATTTGGGTCTTTCTATTATGCGCTTTTTGTGCAAATTTTGGGATTAGATTGATGGATTGATGTTTGAGGATGAAAATCTAAGCATTTTTGTCCGAAAATGCACAAATTTTTGGCCGGAAAAATGAAAATATTTTTTTTCTCCAGAACCAGTCGTGTTCTGCTGGAGAAGAAGGTGAACAGTACTTTGCTGACGTCATCATGACGTCATTAAAAAAAAAAAAAAACCAAAATTTTTTTTATTTTTTATTTTTTGTTGGTTGTCTTGTTATTCTTGGATTGATTATGCATATATTAGATTTATTATGCATGTTATTAAATTTGATTTTATTTGGACAATTATTATTATTATTGTTCTTTATGGTATAATTTTTCTTATACCAATAATGTTGTCCTATGTCAATTTTGTTAAATATTTCAATTTATTGTGGCAATAAAGCACACTTGTGTGATTGCCTATCGCAATTCCAAGTGTGTCAAGTTGTGAAAATTGAGATATTTTGAATTTATCATGACAATAATGAACATATATGTGATTGCCTATCGTGATTCTGTATGTGTCAAATTGTCTTTGTTGAGATATTTTATCTCCCACTTTTGGTTGTTCTATTATTGTGATAACTAAGGTCTATACGGGTATTGTGATTGTCCTATCGATGATCATAATACTTGGTAGGATGCTTGGATTGGTAAAGGAAATTAATTATATATTATGAATCGTACTAATTTTCTTTGCCCTTTCGGTAATAAAATTAGTGCATCTAGGTTGTGATATTTAATTGGTTGTCCTTACCGCCGTGGAATTTTCAAAATTCCAAGCTATTGCTAAATTGAGAAATTCTGGAAACTAGCAAATGCATGATATTGTAATAACATGCATATTGTTGAATTTTGCTATTTTCCAGCTACTAGCAATCCTGGTATTACTCTGCAATTGTCTGCCATCAAACCTCTAACTGGAAACAATTTTGAGGAATGGTTTGAGTCTTTCAACGTGCATATGACTTTACACAATCTGGACTTGGCTTTGAGGGTTGATGAGCCAAGTAGGCCCACTGATATGAGCTCTGCAGATGAGAGATCATTTTATGAAAAATGGGAGCACTCCAACAGGAGTTGTTTGATGGTGATGAAATACACAAGGGACAAGTCTATTAAAGAATGTGTGCCAAAGACAGAGAGGGCCAAAGTTTTTCTGGAATATGTGAAGGCCAATTATACCAAGACTGATAAGTCAGAAATGGCAACTTACTTGAAGCTTCTCACAACCACTGTTTATGATGGAGTAGGTGGGGTTAGAGACCACATTATCAAGCTGAAGCACTACTTCAACAAAGCAAATAAGATGAAAGTAGAGTTGGGTGAGAAATTCCTGAAGTGGTTGATTCTTGAGTCTCTTCCTATTTCCTTTGACGCAGTAAAGTTGACTTACAATGCGTTAAAGGAAGAATGGACTTTGGAGGAGCTGATGTCTCTTGTGGTGCAACATGAAGTCTCATTGAAGAAAAATGAGACTCATTCCCTTGCTCTTGTTACTGGTGAAGTGAGCAATATGAAGAAAAGACCTCCACATAAGAATTTTGGGGGCTCTGGGAAATTCAAGAAGAAAGGGAATTCAAATCAAGGAACCTCCAATGCTTCTGTTTCTTCTAATGCTGGAAAGAATGAAAGATTCAAGGGGAAATGCAATTGTTGCCACAAGGTTGGCCACAAGCAGGTTGATTGCTTCAAATTCAAAAATTGGCTAGAAAAGAAAAAGAAATGTGAAATTGTGGTTGTGGTTAATTTGAATGCAAACATGATTGAGACTAATATTGTTGATGTGCATGCCAATTCTTGGTGGTTAGATACTGGGGCCACTATTCATGTCACTAATTCTTTGCAGGAGTTGATAAGCAAAAGGAGGCCGTTAAAGCATGAAGAATTGGTGTATATGGGTGATGGAAGCAAAGTGAAAGTGGAATTTTTTGGCATGATAAAGCTTAGGTTGACCACAGAAAGTTTTTTGTTGTTACAAAATGTTGCTTACATACCCTCATTTAGGAGGAATCTGATTTCTGTATCTATTTTGGATAGACAAGGTTACACTTTCCACTTTGGAGGAGGAAAAGTGGATATATTTTGCAACTCAGTTCTAATTGGCAATGCTGTTTTGTTTGGCAATCTTTATAGTCTCAGTTTGCATCATGGTCCTTTATGTGATTCATCTTCTGTTAATTCTGTTGTTGGTTGCAGGCGTGCTAGATTGAATTTGAGTTCTTCCATGTTGTGGCACAAACGCCTAAGTCATATTTCTAGGCAAAGATTAGAGAGATTGGTTAGAGATGGTGTGCTTTCTAATCTTGATTTCTCAGACTTCGAGACTTGTGTTGTTTGTTTAAAGGGGAAGATGACAGCTAAGACCAGAAAGGAGAAGGTTGATAAGTGTGGAAGCACTCTAGACTTGATCCACACAGATATATGTGGTCTTTTGACACCAACTACTTTAGGGGGTTATAAATATTTCATTACTTTTATTGATGATTTCTCTAGATATGGTTATGTTGAACTAATCCATGAGAAATTTGACTCCCTAAATGTGTTTAAGGCCTTTAAGGCTAAGGTGAAATTGCAGTTGGGAAAGCCCATTAAAGCTGTGAAGTCTGATAGAGGTGGTGAGTATTATGGAAGATATGATGAGACTGGACGAAATCCTGGACCATTCGCTAAGTTTTTGTTGGAATGCGGCATTGATGCTAGATATACAATGCCAGGCACTCCTCAACAGAATGGGGTTGTAGAAAGGAGAAATCGCACATTGTTGGATATGGTGAGGTGCATGTTGTCTAATTCCTCCTTACCAGAATTTCTGTGGGGTGAAGCATTAAGGACTGCGGCATATATTTTGAATCAAGTGCCCAGTAAGTCTGTGCCTAAGACACCTTATGAGCTATGGTCAGGGAAGAAACCAAGCCTTCATCATTTCCATGTTTGGGGATGTAAGGCTGAGGTTAAGCCATATAACCCACAGTTAAAGAAACTTGATCCTAAAACCATCAGTGGTTTTTTTTTTTTATTGGTTATTGCATTGGATCAAGGGGTTCCAGATTTTATTGTCCATCTCATACCACCAGGATCATTGAGTTAGACAGGGCTGTATACTTTGAAGATGTGAGCTCTGTTGATGAAAGATCTAGTGGTATTTGAAGTTTGATAGTATTATCACCCAAAATGGTTTTAAAGAGAATACAGTTGACAGATGCATATATTTGAGGGTTAGTGGGAGTAGTTACATATTTCTTGTTTTATATGTTGATGATATACTACTCGCATCAAATGATTCTGACTTGTTGTTTGAGACAAAGCACATGTTGTCAACCCATTTTGACATGAAGGATCTTGGTGAGGCCTCTTATGTTTTGGGCATAAAGATTCTTCGTGATAGGGCTAATGGAGTGCTTAAATTGTCTCAAAGAACCTATATTGAGAAGATATTGAAGAGGTTCAATATGCACAACTGTAGTTCTACTAGAGCGCCAATTGTGAAGGGTGATAAGTTTTCAAAGGCTTAGTGTCCTCAAAATGATGATGAGAGAGAGGAAATGAGAACCATTCCTTATTCATCTTTGGTTGGCAGCCTTATGTATGCTCAAGTATGTACACTTCCTGATATTGCTTTTGTTGTGGGCATGTTGGGTAGGCACTTGAGCAATCTTAGGAGTCAACATTGGAAAGCTGCTAAGAAGGTCCTTAGGTATTTGCAAGGAACTAAGGACTTAATGTTGACATATCAGCGCACCAACATACTTGATGTAGTTGGGTTTTGTGATGCTGATTTTGCTGGCTGCATAGATGATAAGAAGTCCACTACGGGCTATATTTTTGTGATGACAGGAGGAGCTGTATCTTGAAAAAGTGTCAAGCAGACACTTACAGCATCCTCAACTATGGAGGCAGAGTATGTGGCATGTTATGATGCTTGTTGTCATGCTATATGGATGCGGAATTTTATTTCAGCTTTGGGAGTTGTTGACTCCATTTCTAGACCACTGAAATTATTTTGTGATAATTCCGCAGCTGTTGCTTTCTCTAAGATCGCTAGGAGTACTTTTCGCTCCAAGCATATTGATGTAAAGTTCTATTTTGTTAAGGAGAAAGTGGCAGAGTTTCGTATTGATATTGAATACATGTCAATAAAAGGTATGTTGGCGGATCCACTAACAAAAGGCTTACCCATAGTTGTGTTTCATGAACATGTATCTCAAATGGGATTGTTGGAAGCCTAGGTTGTATTAAGTTAGTGGGAGCCAATTTTGGTATTGTAATATTATGGTATTGTTGGAAGGATTGCTACTATTGTATATTTCCTTGTGAATCAAGCAATGAAGCATGTATGATTGCTTTTGATTATTTATTTTGATGAGATTCTATGGGACATTGATTTATGATTATGTGTATGTTGTAATGTTTGATTATGTAGTCCAAGTGGGAGATTGTTGGAATTTTTATGTGTGGACTTACATAATCAATTTGATAATGTCATAAATCAGTGTTATTTTATTTTTGCATTGTGGTCCATAATGGGACTGGACACATATAGTTGCTTGATTTTTTATGGGCTCACCCTAATTCACTTGACTGGCCCACTAAGTCAAGTGGTCCAAACAATGTGTGAAATGTGTAATGTATATATTAATTTATTTATATATATATACATGGAGGTGTGTGCATATTGGGAGAGTTCTTTTTTCTTCCTTCTTCAGAGCGCATACACTGCATACACGACGCACGAATTTGGACTGAATTTTTAGGGCGGAAAGGGAAGAGCTCATTGATCACAAATTCTACCACCATCACGGACTGAGCAGCTTCTTGGATTCTAGTGGAGCTCGGATATGGCCTTCCATAGGATAAATCAAGGTGCGTTTTGTTTTTCTCGGACAAATGATGCATGCTTAAATGTTAATATGCGATCCTATGCTATTTAAATGTTCATTAATGCATTGTGACCATTTGGATCCATTACACGACTGCCACTTTCAGCCATTAAATTCCCCACAATTTAGTTATACAAAGCTCCATTAATCAATTATTTTCCACCAGTGATAGCTACGACTTTTTTCTAAGCACTAATCAATTCCCATGAGTTCATGCTTCTTCATAGATCAAAGTGGCTAAATATCCTCCACTTTATAAATCACTAAGGATGGCTACAATTTCTTCATTAGGCAATTATATATCTCCATTAAATCATGCAACAATGGCTAAAATTTCCATAAAAAATGTGACTACATCTTCCTCAATTAAGTGGCTACATCCTTCATGAATTATTCTCTGTTAACACGACACCAAAGTGGATGCAATTCTTCATTTGAATATGCATAATATTCAACCATTACATTCAATAAATGTAGCCATTAAAATTCAGCATTTCTCCACTTGAATCTACATAATATTTAGCCACTATATTTAGCAAACATAACCATTAAAATTCAGCCATGAAAATCCATTAATGTGATCACTTTTCTCCATGATTTCTCTACAAAATTCAGCTATAAAAAAAATTCCGTTACACAACAACTTTTCTTCATGATTTCTCTTACATTTTTAGTCATGAAAAACTCTATTCACAACTACTTTAATTGAAATATCCATAGTCGTGTTTTGATTTTGTGGTGGCTGATTTTTCTTTATAATGACAATGAAGAAATTCATGGATGATGGCAGGTTGTAGGTGAGCTTTAATGGAGAATTAAAGGAGTTTTGAATGGAGTTTTTCATGGCTGAAAATGCAAGAGAAATCATGAAGAAAAATGATCATGCAATGGAATTTTTTTATAGCTGAATTTTGTAGAGAAATCATAGAGAAAAGTGGCCACATTAATGGATTTTAATGGTTAATTAATGGCTATGTTTGCTGAATATAGTGGCTAAATATATATATATTCAAGTGGAGAAATACTGAATTTTAATGGCTATGTTTATTGAATATAGTGACTAAATAGTATGCAAATTCAAGTGGAGAAATGTTGAATTTTAATGGCTATATTTGCTAAATGTAGTGGCTGAATATTATGCATATTCAAATGGAGAATTGCATCCACTTTGGTGCCGTATTAACGAAGAATAATTCATGAAAGATGCAACCACTTAATTGAGAGAGATGGAACCACATTTTTTATGGAAATTTTAGCCATTGTTGCCTAATTTAGTGAAGAGATACAATCGCCTAAGAAAGGAATTGTAGCCATCCTTAGTGAAGGATATTTAGCCACTTTGATCTATGAAGAAACATGAACTCATGGGGACTTTTTTTAATGAGGAAATGGAAGCCCATTATGTGTATTAATGGAAGCTTTTAAGTAAAAAAGTTATAATTGTGTCATTGCTTAGTGCTTATAAGAAAGTTGAAGCTGTCACTAGTGGAAAATAATTAATTAATGGAGCTTTGTATAACCAAATTGTGTGGAATTTAATGGTTGAAAGTGGCAGTTGTGTAATGGATCCAAATAGTCGCAATGAATGACATGGATTAGTATTGTAAAGAATGGTTTGTGGTTGAAGTTTAAGTGGCTGCATATGGGTGAATTCAGTAGTTGAAACTTTCAACAGAAAAATACATGATTTGGTGATGTATAATGGAGAGTTTGAAAGCTAAAATTTATGATGAATTGATAGGAATCTTATGGTTGCTGTTAATGGAGTTATACACCACCAGCTGCATATTGAAGGCACATGTCTACTTGAATTGAACATACAACAAGCAAATGAGATATCATTAAATAACATCAAATTTGAGGGAAATTTCAGGTTTAGTTTTTAAGTTCATTATTATTAATCGTGAATTAACATCATTTATATGAAAACACTTTATATGCTAATAAAGTACGCTTCTTCCTTTTCTTATCTATTTGTTTCTCTTTATTTACAGTAGTGTATATGCTTAATTCTCATGCTTGATTTGTCTTGCTTTGTTTGATTTCTGTATTGTTATTTTCTTGCCTCTTGATTTGGTGAAGTGCATATTGCATATATTGTAATATTATTGCTTGTGAACTAATTTTTTTGTTTTATGGAAGTGCTTAACATGCTAATAAGGTATGTTCTTTACTCTCTTTGATTATTAATTATTGAATATATGCCTTGTTTAGATATTCCTTGGTTATGCTTTTGCAATTATTTTGATATATTCCGTTATTTATGATATCCATTGACTTACAATTCAATTGCCATAATTACCTTGACTTATTTAATAGAGACCTATTTTAAGGCTTCGAGGGATGGTATCTATGGTACCTTTCCAAAGGGTAACCCGACCACTAGATTTATATTCGAGTTTTCAAAGACATACTTTTCTAAAATAAAGAGTCATTTTTTTAGAGTTTTATTTTTTTATTTTTTGTTTTCTCTTTTAAAAATAAACAAAACTAAATGGTAACTTCAATTTTTCTAAAATAAATCTTTCATTAAAAAGCGAGTCTTGTCATCGAGTGGGGGACACAAACGAAAAATACGAGCCCATGATAAATTATTTAAAGTATGTGTTGATATTTTTTATTAAAGTTTCTAGGAACATGAAAATTAAAATAAATATATGAGAAATTTAATACTTTTAGCTAGGTATCAAAACTAATTTCAGAATTTTAAGCACAAAGGCCTCCTTTTAAATAGATGTTGTTATTTACATTGTCATTTTTATTGCATGGTGTTGGCCTGGGAATCATAATCCAATGTATTGCAAGCCTTAAGAGTTTAGGTTCATATATATATAAAAGCTCGAGTCTATTTTGAAACATTTATTCAAAATGATCTATTTTTCTCATGTTTCATCTTTTAATTATTATTATTTTAAGTTAAAGTAAAAAATCTCAATAAATTAATATTTGATAAATTGATAAACTTAGTAAAATAATATTTTTTTGCCGATCTCAATTTAGGATCAACATGTTAACTTAATAATTTAATAAATTCATAAGATAATTGTGGATCCCGCATTTCTCACGATGTGTTCCCACTCGATGACGAAACTCATTTTTTTATTTGTTTGGTGAAAATTTGATTTTTAGAAAAAGACTTGGAGTTGCCACTTATTTTTGTTTTATTTTTTAAGGGAAAAATAAAATAAGAAAGAAAAACCCTAAGTGTGACTCCTGAAGGAAAAAAAACAAGTCTATAAAAAACTAAGTCTGGGTCCGGGGGTCAAGTTATCTATTGAGAAGGTACGGTAAAGATCGTAGCACCCCCTCTAAGCCCTTAAAAATAAGTCTCTACTAAATAAAGTGAAACAAACATGACAATTAACTAGGAAACCAATAGATACCAATGAAATGATCAAATAATAAAATGAATCACTTGTAACAGTAAGCAAAGTGGAAGTAGGAGCGTACCTTGGTAGCAAGTAATAGTGCGCTATTATGGAAATGGGGTTAGTTAAAGCATAAAATCATCACATGCATATCAAAGAGCAAGACAAAGATCAAACAATATTCATTAAACATAGCAATTGACAATCAGAAGAGAAAACTCATATGTAGGGCCCCACTAAAGCCCAATTGATTTTTAATGAATTAATCCCACAAATTCCATTATTTTGGAATTATGAAAAATTCATTCATACTTATTAAAAAAATTAAGGAAAACAAAAGATTATTTGAAAATTAAAGAAAATTTGTGAATTAAAAATATTTGAAAATGGAGCGGAATTAAAACTATTTGAAAGAAAATTGGAATTTTGAAAATTGAAATATTTAAAAATTACATTTAAAAAATGGAATTAAAAAAAAATGAAAATGAGAGTTTGGAAAATTAAATTTGAAAATTGGAATTTTGAAAAATTATTTAAAAATGAGAGTTTTGAAAATTATATTTAAAGAATTGTTTGAGAATGGAATTTTGGAAAATTACATTTGAAATTTGGAATTTAGGAAAATTATTTGAAAATGAGGGTTTTGAAAATTAAATTTAGAAATTGAAGTTTTGAAAATTATTTGAAATTTGAAGTTTTGAAGATTAAAATTGAAAATTAAATTGAAAATTGGAGTTTGGAAAATTATTTGAAAATTAGAGCTTTGAAAATTAAATTTAAGAATTAAAGTTTTGGAAATTAAACTTAAAAGAAATTGGAGTTTTGAAAATTATTTGAAAAAAATTTAAAATTTTGAAAATTAGATTTAAAATCTAAGTTTTGAAAATTAATATTTGAAAACGTGAATTGGGAATTAAGAAAGAGATGAGGGCATTTAAAAAAAGAAAAGGAAAAAGAAAATAGGCCCACCAAATGTTAATGGTGTATGCAAGCTTCATATATTTTATAATAGGTTGTGTATAATCAAATTGTACTTTGTTGACTTTTTTTCTTTTACTTGCTTTCAGCCCTTTGTTTGAGACCTCACTCATTGGAATCTATAACACCTTAAGGCATCTCACCCAGTTAGCAGCAAAAGCAAAGTCGGGGTCGTCGAGTCTGTAAGCAGAGAGCTTCCCGCGCATTCCACGGTCATGGCGCACGAGTTTGCGAATGAACAAGTCCACTCGACTGAAGCGTTTCCAAAGGTGGCACCAATCCTTAACATCGATATCTAACTAGCAGTAGGGTCCGGCGACGGCAGACCACCAGGATTTACAGACCAAATGAATGGTCTATGACAGCTTCTCAACTGGGATTTGAACCAAAATCAAGCTAGCATCTTTGTCGTCTTGAGCGTTAACTTACCGGTCTTCGACGCCACACCAAAAATTTTCCCTTAAAAGCTTTAAGTTTCGCCCCAGATTTTACATGAAAAACAATCCGCTTGAACATCATCTTCTCGACGAGCGAGACTGAGTTCGATGTGGGTTCAAATGAGGATATTGGTGATGGGTATGGAGATGAGAGGTGAGTTTGGAGGAGAAAAAGAACATAGAACAACCATATAAAAAATGGGTGTCCGAATGAGCCATATTACACGATCATTTAATGGGCTTATGGTGGTAAAAAAAAAAAAAAAAACAAACACCAACGGATTCAAACGAAAAGCAATCAAGATGAAATATAGCAAGCCATAACTGAGCCTAAATAACCTCAATCCGAAACCGACATGGATAATAAAATCTAATAGAAAAAAATTAGTAATGGCAAGCATATGAGCAACCTAGAAGTCAACGGAAACATCAAACATACCTGGCGAGACCCCTCTCGAGCAAGCTCTGCATGTCTTCCAGCACTCTCCCCTCCCCTACTTCTCCTGCAGCTCTAGAAATATCTCTTCATTTTCGTCCAACTACCTTACTGCTCCGTGTTCAGCCAAAGGTCTCCATCCCAACCACCACCATGGCAAGGTGTTGGTGTCCTTGGCCATGCGTCCATGCATGCAGCTCTCGGCACTTGAAGAAGCCGACCCCTCCCACTCTTCCAAGATGCACCAACTCTCCTAGGTTGATATGAAAATAGTGCTCTAAAAATAACAAAAAGAACTAGATCAAAATGAGGGTCTACAATAATACATTACAAAAAAATTTATATACTTCTATATAAGACTCATTTACTACGTAAATTAATTAATTTAAAACTCATTTACTAAGACACAACTAAATTGATATAACCAATATAAAAAACCTTTGTAAAATATGTGTGATGTTTTTTTGTTTAAACAATGTACATCATATTTTTAGAAAAATAAGTAAATTCATGGATTTTAATAGTTAAAACAAAATATATATGAAATAACTAGTTCATAAAATGTAATATTGAATTCATTTAATTACAATAAAACAATATTAGATTTAATATTTTACAAAAGTGAGGAATGCATTGACAAATTGATAATTTATTAATTAATTAATAAATTAATAAATTATTAATTTATATTCATTTAATTAATAGATTTTCCTTAGTCACAAGGCTATTATTTATTAAGATGTAACTATAGTTTGACCGCATTTTGAAACTATGATTTAAGTACAAATTTGAGAACCATATTTTAACACTTGGGTTTCAATACACATTTGAAATTGTATTTTGAAATTGTCATTTCTAAATTTGCATTAATATTGTTTTAAAAAAATATAGAGTCTGTTTGATTCCTATTTTCAAGATTTGTTTTCTATTCTTGAAAATAAAAAACACAAAAACTTGTTTGGGGAAAGGGGCGTGTTTTGTTTTGTGTTTTCTGTGTTCTCAAAAACCATTTTTTTGAGAATAATAAAAAGATGTTTTCATTATTTTTTCACTGTTAAAAAAAAAAATTATTTTGTGTTTTCTTTTCCTTTCTTAGCTGTTTTTTGTGTTTCCACAAAAGTGAGATATACTTAACCACTACACTCTCACCTGCAAACTTTTTTTTTTTCCTTAAATTATTGAAATTAATATACTTACACATGGTGACCAATTCATCATTTTTTTAAGAAAATTATAACTAGTGTAAAAATTTCAAAATTGAATAATTTTTCTTTAATTTAAATGAATTATGCATGAAAATTATTTATATATTTATAATATCAAGTTAATGGAAGAAAATACTTTATTAATTAAAAAAATAACTTTCAAACATGTTTTTTGTTTTACTTATTATAATTTTTTTTTATTAACTCAATCAAACATGTTTTTTTTTTTTTTTTTTTTAAGAACAAAAACTGTTTTTCGGAATTCAATTTCCAAATATAATTTTTTTTTTCAAATACAAAAAACTGTTCTTAAAAACTATTCTAAAAAACTATTTTCTAGAATAATTTTTAAAAACAGCAACTAAATATGCTCATAGTTTCAAACTTTTTTTTTTTGTTCAAAAGCTACATATTTTTTTCCTAGAGATATAATTTGACCCAAATTTCACAAGGGCCAACATGTAAAGGTGTACTGTTTGGAAAGTATAAAATATAGGTGAATTGAAAACTTAAAAAAGTGAGTTTCATGAAGAGTACGTTGTAGGAAAAATAATCCCTAAATCATGCATTAGAATAGTATTCTTTCCCACACTTCCAAGACTGCCCCTTATAGCCACTAATAACTCCCCACGTGATTTTTATTTTTTAATTATTTTTTAATTTTAATATGACAATTGAAAGCATATTTATCATGATATTTTTCCCCTCTTTCGTATGCCTCACTTTCTTCACGTTTAACTTTTTTTTTTTTCCTAATGTTGGTTACACATTGTTGCATAAAACATTTTTAATTTAATTTAATTTTTCATTTTTTCATCTTTTCATATTTTAATTAGTTATAAAATATTTAAATAAAAAATAATTATATAATAAATCATTGATGAGAATAAACTTAGAGATTTAGAAGATAAGATATTTTATATTCATATTAAATGAAATATTTATTTATTTTTATTATATATAGATTAAATAAAAATATTTTTATCATATTATTTTATTATTATATTATCTTAAAATTTTAAATTTTCATGCAAAGATTAGAATTAATGATGATGATTTTAATTTTTTGCCTGATTAAAATATTAATTTTTCTTATTAATGTGGTTATGCATACGCAAAAGTTTGATGTGCTAATACATAGATGACCCAGAAACTATACAGGTGGTCAAATATGAGGGATTAGGGATGACAAATAGGACAAGTTTCCACGCCCACTTGATTGATCCAAATATGCTAACATGAAAGTGAAGAATCCAAATAAGAGTAGCAAGAAATGGTAATGTGTGGAATGATTTGGTTTTGTTTCCAAGTTTTAATTGGTCCGAATAAATCCTCTATATTAGATCATCCTAGATAAATTACAGAGGATTCTTATCAAGATACTAATGATTCTTGGGAAGACCTTGATTACTAGTTACTATAATTTGATCCTATTGTTAATGAATCTAAGGGCCAAATCTACAAAGATGGATATGAGCTTTTTATTGGATAAAGTTGAAAATCAAAATTAACCATCATCTCTAATTGGTTTAAGAATTATAATAATGAGATTAATGATTGGTTGAGTTACAAATTATGAATATTTATTCCTATCCTTATGAGTTTAAAAAAATTCCATTACACAACAACTTTTCTTCATGATTTCTCTTACATTTTTAGTCATGAAAAACTCTATTCACGACTACTTTAATTGAAATATCCATAGTCGTGTTTTGATTTTGTGGTGGCTGATTTTTCTTTATAATGACAATGAAGAAATTCATGGATGGTGGCAGGTTGTGGGTAAGCTTTAATGGAGAATTAAAGGAGTTGTGAATGGAGTTTTCATGGCTGAAAATGCAAGAGAAATCATGAAGAAAAATGATCATGTAATGGAATTTTTTTATAGCTGAATTTTGTAGAGAAATCATAGAGAAAAATGGCCACATTAATGGATTTTCGTGGTTAAATTTAATGGCTATGTTTGTTGAATATAGTGGCTAAATATTATGTAAATTGAAGTGGAGAAATACTGAATTTTAATGGCTATGTTTACCAATGTTTTCATAATTGAACCGATCATTGAACTGGAAAAGTTACCAGTTCACGGTTCACTGGTCGGATCGATGGTCGAACCGCGGTCAAACCGGTGATGTCATAAATATATAATTTATATTTTATTAACATTAAAAATAATTTTAAGAAATTTATATAATATTAAAATTATAACATTTCATTTTTATTTTGTATTTGATATGTCTATTAAATGATAAACATAAATATAAATGTATTAATATATCAAATTTTATTAAATAAAATATGTATAATATTTGCATATGAGAAGAAAAGTATAACATTTAATTTTATCTACATATCTATGCATTTTATTATTTTAAAATTTTAAAAATATTATATTAATTAATTTATATTATTTAATTTATTTTCATATTTATTGTTAATAATTATTACAAAAATAAACATGAATATAAATATTTATATTTGCTTAAATGTTTTATATTATAAAAATTTGCAAAGAGTATTAATATAAAATATTGTTACCTATATCTATCTAAGGAGTTGTGCAGCATAATGGTTGACTCTTTCTTTTGTCAACCTTCGATCCGAGGTTCAAATCCTCACAATGCAACACAACATTTATTATTCTTTATAACCAAATCCCATGTCCCACATTGGAAACTCACAAATATAATGAGTTCCATAAATAACCAACACCTCAATGGGTTGCCTCAATGGGTTGCCTGGTAGGTGGGAAGATTGTATGCCCAATGCAGCAGACAAAGCCCAAGAGTGTTTTGGTCAACCCACATGTTGATTGGCTCACAAAAAATCGGACGATTCAATCGCTGGTCTGTCCGATTCAATGCTGATCCAAAGCCTCTTTCAACTCAAAAGCTGAACCGGTCGGTCCGGTCCAGTTTTTAAATCATTAATGTTTATTGAATATAGTGACTAAATAGTATGTAGATTCAAGTGGAGAAATGTTGAATTTTAATGGCTATATTTGCTGAATGTAGTGGTTGAATATTATGCATATTCAAATGGAGAATTGCATCCACTTTGGTGTCGTATTAATGAAAAGTAATTCATGAAAGATGCAACCACTTAATTGAGGAATATGGAACAATCAAATGGGATATCATTCAATAACATCAAGTTTGCAGCAATGGTTCAACCGGTTGAACCGATCGGTCCGGTCCAGTTTTTAAATTATTGATGTTTATTGAATATAGTGACTAAATAGTATGCAAATTCAAGTGGAGAAATGTTGAATTTTAATGGTTATATTTGTTGAATGTAGTGGTTGAATATTATGCATATTCAAATGGAGAATTGCATCCACTTTGGTGCCGTATTAATGGAGAGTAATTCATGAAAGATGCAACCACTTAATTGAGGAATATGGAACAATCAAATGGGATATCATTCAATAACATCAAGTTTGCTGAATGTAGTGGTTGAATATTATGCATATTCAAATGGAGAATTGCATCCACTTTGGTGCCGTATTAATGGAGAGTAATTCATGAAAGATGCAACCACTTAATTGAGGAATATGGAACAAGCAAATGGGATATCATTCAATAACATCAAGTTTGAGGGAAATTTCAAGTTTAGTCTTTAAGTTTATTATTATTACTCGTGAATTAACATTATTTCTATGAAAACACTTTATATGCTAACAAGGCATGCTTCTTCCTTTTCTTATCTATTTGTTTCTCTTTATTTACATTAGTGTATATGCTTAATTCTCATGCATGATTTGTCTTGCTTTGTTTGATTTTTGTATTGTTATTTTCTTGCCTCTTGATTTGGTGAAGTGCATATTGTATATGTTGTGATATTATTGCTTGTGAACTAATTTTTTTGTTTTATGGAAGCGCTTAATATGCTAATAAGGTATGTTCTTCACTCTCTTTGATTATCAATTATTGAATGTACGGCTTGTTAGGATATTCCTAAGTTATGCTTTCACTATTATTTTGATATATTCCTTTATTTATGGTATTCACTTACTTACAATTCAATTATCATAATTACCTTGACTTATTTAGTGAAGACTTATTTTAAAGCTTAGAGGGGTGCTACTTATGATACCTCCCCAAAGGGTAACCTGACCGCTGGACTTAGATTCGAGTTTTCAAAGACATGCTTTTCTAAAATAAAGAGTCATTTTTTTTAAAGTTTTATTTTTTATTTTGTTATCTCTTCTAAAAAACAAAACAAATAAATAACAATTTCAATTTTTCTAAAATCTTTTTTTTATTAAAAAGTGAGTCTCGCAATTGAGTGGGGGACACAACCGAAAAACAGGAGTCCACAATAAATTATTTAAAGTATTTGTTGATATTTTTTATTAAAGTTTCTAGGAACATGAAAAATAAAATAAATATATGAGAAATTTAATACTTTTAGCTAGGTATCAAAACTAATTTCAGAATTTTAAGCACAAAAGCCTCCTTTTAAATAGATGTTGTTATTTACATTGTCATTTTTATTACATGGTGTTGGCCAGATAACCAGAATCCAGTGTATTGCAAACCTTAAGAGTTTAGGTTCATATATATATAAAAGTTCGGGGTCCATTTTGAAAAATTTATTCAAAATGATCCATTTTTCTCATGTTTCATCTTTTAATTATTATTATTTTAAGCTAAAATAAAAAATATCGATAAATTAATATTTGATAAATTAATAAACTTAGTTAAATAATATTTTTTATCGATCTCAATTTAGGATCAACATGTTAATTTAATAACTTAATAAATTCATAAGATAATACATTATATAAAATTTTATATACTTCTATATAAGACTCATTTACTACGTAAATTAATTAATTTACGACTCATTTACTACGACACAAATAAATTGATATAACCAATCTAGAAAGCCTTTGTAAAATATGTGTGATGTTTTTCTGTTTAAACAATGTACATCATATTTTTAGAAAAATAAGTAAATTCATGGATTTTAATAGTTAAAACAAAACATATGAGAAATAATTAGTTCATAAAATGTAATATTGAATTCATTTAATTACGATAAAACAATATTAGATATAATATTTTACAAAAGTGAGGAATACATTGACAAATTGATAATTTATTAATAAATTAATAAATTATTAATTTATATTCATTTAATTAATAGATTTTCCTTAGTCACAAGGCTATTATTTATTAAAATGTAATTATAGTTTGACCGCATTTTGAAACTATGATTTAAGTACAAATTTGAAAACCACATTTTAACACTTCGGTTTCAATACACATTTGAAATTGTATATTGTTTTTGAAAAATATAGTTTTAGACCTTTTTTTTGGTCAAAACCTACATAATTTTTTCCTAGAGGTACAATTTGACCCAAATTTCACAAGTGGCAATATGTAAATGTATACTGTTTGGAAAGTATAAAGTATAAGTGAATTGAAAACTTGAAAAAGTGAGTTTCATGGAGAGTACATTGTCGAGAAAATAATCCCCAAATCATGTATTAGAATTGTATTTTTCCCAACACTTCCAAGACTGCCCCTTATAGCACTAATAACTCCTTACATGATTTTTATTTTTTATTTTTTATAATTTTAATATGACAACTGAAAGCATATTTATCATGTTATTTTTATCCTCTTCCACGCGCCTCACTTTCTTCACGTTTAACCTTTTTTTTTTTCTAATGTTGGTTACACATTGTTGCATAAAACATTTTTAATTTAGTTTAATTTTTCACTTTTTCATCCTTTCATATTTTAATTATTTATAAAATATTTAAATAAAAAATAATTATATAATAAACCATTAATGAGAATAAACTTAGAGATTCAGGAGATAAGATATTTTATATTCATATTAAATGAAATATTTATTTATTTTTATTATATATAAATTAAATAAAAATATTTTTATTATATTATTTTATTATTATATTATCTTAAAATTTTAAATTTTTATGTAAAAATCAGAATTAATGGTCATGATTTTAATTTTTTGCCTGATTAAAATATTAAATTTTCTTATTAATGTGGTTATGCATACGTAAAAGTTTGATGTGCTATTACATAGATGACCCAGAAACTGTACAGGTGGTCAAATATGAGGGATTAGGGATGACCAATGGGACAAGTTTCCACGCCCACTTTTTTTTTTTTTTTCTATATTTTTTTTTTTTCGGGTTAATCGGCTCACCCCCATGAGTCCTAATGGGATGAGTTTGTGATTAAAATACTGCTTTGAGCAGACATTCAAAGCTGCACAACACCCAACTCTTGACCGCTTATGCAACTATTCCACCCAATTATGAGTAAATCACCTACGCGTAGCCCTTGGGTGCTGTAGTCTTCCTATGGAAAGACAGAATGTTGCTTTGACTTCTCCACCAACGGTGTATATATATATATATATACCTGACCAAAGCCCAAACCTCAAGTCCCACAAAGCCTAGCCTATTCCTTTTTCAGCACAACCCCAACACAGCTACCTGCTTCTGATCATCTCTTTGTGTCTCCTGGGCTCTCTCTGATCAAGCTTCTATGGCTGGCCATTACTGCGCCCATGGGCAACAGCCCCAGTCTCGTCCACCATGTGATTTGGAGTATCCCGTGCTTGCCTACCCACCGCCTGATCAATCTTGTCCCCCATATGAATTTGGTTATTCCATGCCTGTCTACCCACCGCCTGATCAATCTTGTCCCCCATATGAACTTGGTTATCCCATGCCTCCCTACCCGCAGCCTCATCAATCTCCTCCACCGTATGAATTCGGGTATCCCATGTGTCAGAATGAGGGATCCACCAGTACCATAAATCATGAGATGGCATGGAGTAATAATGATTTACTGCAGTGGATAAGCAGTTTCCAGAAGAGCGACAACTTTCATTCTGATTATAGAGTTACTCCTCCTCAACCCAACGATCCAAGGCTTCTAATGCTGTTAGATAATCTTCGACAACTCTATACGGAAAAGAGGGAGTTGTTCAAGAACATATTTCCGGAGCTTGATGACAACTTTGTGGAGTTGTTTAAGAAAATCCGATCAACTCTATTGCAGCTGAAGACAGATCGTTTGAAGGTACAGACCTTGCAAAGGAGCTTGAGTGTGGATTCACCTCGCACGCCCTCAAGGAAAGGCGATGAATACCCATTGAGGCTGGAGAGGTTCAAAGTCAAGACTCTGGATGTGTATGCGGGGGTTGGACAAGATGGCAAGGGTACGACCCAGCCAAGTGCTTCCAAATAGTACTTGCACAACAACAACGAGAGAATGGGATTAATTATCTCAAATTTACTATCCTCTGCAGCTCTACTACAGTCAACATGTAAATAGTGATTTCACTTATTTGAGTTGATGATTTTATACAACTTTTTTGGCTTGTAAAAAGACTATTCATAGACATTGGATTGAATATTTGGTTTGGTCATTACTTTTAAGATTCATATATATACATATTGTATGTTTGCTTTCACTAATAGTGCAAATATGATTTTTTATTAGATGATAACTCACCCGGAGTGGTTTGTTCTCCTTTCGTTTTTCCTTTTTTCTTTTTTTATTTTTTTATTTAAATGCTAAAGGGGATGAAAATATTTAAGGATGAAAAATGAAAGGAAAGAGAAACAAAAACAAAAAAAAGAAAAAAAAAAGAGTGAAAGGAATAAAATAAAAGAAAAATAAAGAAAAATTGGATTAAGGTTTGGGATGGTATGTGTTTGGAAGTTGAAGATGACCGCAATTTTATCATTTTATATACCAATTTTATTTTTAAAAAATTAAGTGGATGTAGAAAGAAATAAGATGGACGTGTTTAATAACTCTTTAATAGAAAATAAGGATACTGATTGATTATATGATAAAGATAAAATATAATAAAAAATAATTTCTAATTTTTATTCATTAAATATAAAATATTTTTGTATTAAATTAACATTCATTAGTACGTGGAAAGATAATGATAATTATAAACGATGGTATGACTTTTTTTTTAATTTATTAAATTAAAAAGTATTGAAATGTGACAAATGAAGAAATCTTCGAAAGATTTACCCATTGAATATAATCAATTAAATAGAGGGAACACATCTTATCCTACATCTACATATGCCCTACTTGTGACACAAAAATGCTATTCATTAATTTTTTGTTCCACTTTCTTAGCTTTTGTACGTGTCAATTCCTCATACCATTATAAAAAATGGTCTCCTTAGTCTCCAATTAAAAAATACCTCATCATTAATCATAATTATGAATTAGAATATCTATAAACTCAATTAAAAAAATAACGATCTAAAATTTGTTATAAATATATATATAAATTTTAAATTTTATTTTAAGTTTTTATCCTTTATTTTTAATTTTTAATTTTAATTATAATCATAATTCTAACTTTAGGTTATAAAAACTTGCCGTGAACGCAAGAAAAAAAAAAAAAGGAACGTATGAAAAATGATGAAAAGATGGTCCCAGGGACCAACTTCACAAAAAGGAGGGTAGAGACTTTTTCATATCAGGCTTTGGACTTTGAATCAGTAGGCAGGGAATTTAAATTAAAAAATAATAATAATTTAATTTTTTTAAATAATATAATTTTAAATAAATCAGATCAAAATTTTTGTTTAAAAAACAAATTAAACATTTTTTTTAAAGAAATAACTTCTATTTAAATTTAGTTTTTATATATTATTAATGATTTTTTAAAATAGTTTTAAAAAATATTTTTTGAGAGCGGTTCTTGAAAATCGTTCATTAATATTTTATAGAATAAAGATTTGTTTAAAAATCTAAAATATTTTAAGCCTATTTTTAATATTTTTAAATATATTTTAAAAATAATTTTTATGTTTATCTTTATTTTTAAACATAATTCATGTTGCTTTTAAAAAACAAGTGAAATCATCTAAAAACAACATCTAAAAATATCATATTTTTTATTTTTAAAAACATAAAATAGAAAATGGTTTTATGTTCTTAAAAATATTTTTCAATTTTTTTTTAAAAAATAAAAAATTATTGTCGAATACAGTTGCCAATCATTCCTATCTCTTTCCTCTCTATGAATATGAAAATTAAAATCACGTTTTTTTTTTTTTTTTTTATAAATAATAATAAAAATAAAATGAGGTGATTATGAGCCAACACATTCAATGGCCTGGGCTCAAAAGAGCCAAATCATGATTATCCATGACAGCTTGATGAAAAGAGCCCCGCATCACGTTATTGACTCATCCCTTCTCATCAAACATGCCAATCGATTCAGATTTCCATAATCATGCTGTGCTTAGTCAAAGAAAATAATCACGGGAAAAAAAAAACAATTTTCCTTTATTTAATTATACTATAAAAAACTAAAAAAATGAAATATAATTAAAATTAATTAAAAACTTATAAAATTTTAAATTATTTAATTATAATTATAATAATTAAAATAAGTTTAAAATAATTTATTGATTATATATATATATATATATATATATATATATTTTTTTTTTTTTTTTCTTTTCTTTGAATTTCCCCTTTAATTTTTTTGATAATCAAACATATATAGAAGAGAGTTGGAATCATATATATAAAAAATAAAAAATAAAAAATAAAAATAAAAATAAAAACCCTTAAGTGAATCAGCAACACCTAGGGAAAGAAAAAACCTAAGTGAGTCAGGGTCAGCAACACGTAGGAATGATGGATGAAGCTCTCAACACCGACAAGAAAAAGAGAAAATTCTTATAGCTTGTGGCTCAAACAAAATTTGAATGATTCAAGTGTGGGAATCAGGAATCCAACCCCACTATAGGAAAATAATCCAAAAGCATAAGACAATCTTTATCATTGCAGCAGAAAAGGATAGCATAAAAGTCGAAAGCATGCACAGGAGCTTGAGGCTTGGTTCTGGTTCACGTGACGAATGGCCATTAAAGATGGAACGGTTCAAAGTGCGGACACAGGTTGTCGGCGAGGCTCAACAGGACTCGCATGCCTCCAAAGAAAATGCACCATTGAAAACAACAACCAGGTCTATTACTATTATTACGTCACTTGTAATTTAATCCATTCTATTGTGGGTTTCAATGTTCAGCCAAGTACAAAGCCAGTCAAAAGAAATGTTATCCACAATTCCAGATCATAGATTATGATGCATTTCAATATAAAAAAAGTCTTCTTAAATCCTACAGTAATATTTTTCTTTCTTGTCACGCAAATTCCAAACAGCCTTTCGGATAGTTGACCTGAAAAAGCCACTGCCGTAAAGTGACCGACCTTTGAATACGTGCCCAACTTACAACAGTTGATCCTCCCTTCTTCTCTTTGGATTGATCATAGACCCAGATTTTGGGCGACTTGAAACCCAACTTACAATCTCAGATTAAAAGTTTGACTCTCAATACAAAATGTCCTTCAAAGGTTCTCCAAATACTTACAAAGATTCAAATACATGTATTTTGTTGCAAGTATGTATTAAGTATTACAACCTTAAATGTGCGAGTATTTCAACGTTGGAGTTTTGTAACCAAAGGGACTATAATGTAAATAACCATGCATAAAGAGATAAAATAATTAAATTTAAATTTTAGAAATATAAATGAGGATGAGCACATGCGCTCATATAATGCATGTAGAAGAGTGCATGGTGTTTTCACCTTGTCCCATATTGAAAATGAATGAGGAGCAGCAAGTGCTTGAAAGCAGCAATAATGAACAAAATTTGCCAAATTTATCAACAAAAAATGAAATGAAAATCTAAAATCTAAAATCTCATAACAATGAGGAAATATGATGATATTTCAAACCTTGCTTATAGGTGCATATTATGTCCTTGAAATATCAGGACATTTCAAACCACCCCTATTTTTCTCTTTTAAGATATGATGAATTACACACTATAAACAAGTTCACGATTGGGTAGTTTTTTAGCTCATTCTTTATAATTTTAATGGTATCAAAGGCATTAGGATTTTTTTGGAAGTATTTTCTTTGCACCCAAACATGAAAATGGCTTCTTATTGCGACATCAATGATTGTAGCTGCTTCAGTACCAACTCAAACTTCTATCCATAGTTTTTTCCAACCTTTACAAGTACCGAATCATACTTTACCTATTAAATTAGACAAGATGAATCATATTTTTTGGCATTCACTAATGGAAAATGTGATTTATGCTAATAGATTTATAGACTTTGTGGAAGGGGAAGTCATGCCTTTCTAAGATAGATGGATTGGGTGTCATTAATCCAGAATTATGCGGAAGAGATTTGATCATTTGATTCTAATTAGTTGGGTCTATTCATCACTCACTCCTAAGATTATGACATAAATCATAGGACACAACCTCACATTATGTTTGGAGTGCACTAGAGAAAAGTTTTCTGCCTCCTTGAAGGTATGTGTTATGCAGCTACGATTGCAATTTCAAACATTGAAGAAAGAAGCTTTGTCAATGATGGAATAAATTTTAAAAATAAAGAGTATTAATTACTGATAATCTTCCAATTATTTTCAAGCCTATAATGGAGCATGACCATGTACTACAACTTGGAGGATTATGTCTTGACCATAATTCTTTAGTTGCTTCTATCACTACGTGAGATAATGAAATTAGTCTTCATTTAATTCACAACATGCTTTTGATGCATGAACAACATCTAGAGCAACAAAATTTATTTGAAGAAAATGTTGTTGTCTTAGTCAATCTTGTATCTACTCAAGGAAAATACTTCCATAAAAGAAATTAGAAGAGTGGACATGTCTTTAATAAATCCTCATGTCTAGTTTAGATCCAAAATTCAAATCCTAATACACAATTTTCTAGTAGGATTCGTTGTGGTAGAACTAATTTCAATATCACTCAAAGTTAAAGAGGATGAGGTTGTAAGGAGCTTTGGATTACTCCCTTGCTTGGCCTTGGATCAATTAGGTGCATGTAATCTTCTTAAGGCTATCTAGATCCTGGCAATGGAAGTAAATAAGCAAATAAACACTTTTTCAGGATCTAGATCTAAAGATTAGGATGTGCTTACATAGATTTGGATATTCCTAGATCAATTCTTATTGTTGTCAAAAACTCCAAAGTCATAGAAGATCTCAAAGACACAACAATCTTCCATCTGATGGCTCCTTTTTGAATCTAAGACACTGAAATGATGGAAATCTTAAGGATGGTAGAGACTAGGGTTCTCTTTCTCTCTAATGGATAAGAAGTAAGAGTTTGAAGCCCTAACCCTTAATGAGGTTATAAGTTTCCTATGGGTTAAGTGACTTGAGCCCACCTTGAGTTTGGATCACTTAATTTAGCCTAAAAAAAGGTATTAATTAATTAATTAGTCCAATTAGGCTCCAAGAAAATCAATTAACCTAGTTTAGAAAGATAATTCACAAGCTCTTATGCAACCTTACGTATTTATCAAAGCGTTTTTTTGTACACAAATGAACTAATAATCTATACAACATCATAAATTGTGCCCCCAAAAAACGAGTTTGAGCCAAGGCCACTAAGACCCATAGGAAAATATTGGCTCATTCAAAATCTAATTCTGAAATTGACTTAACATCTCACTATTGAGATTCAACTGCACTCTAGTCTTCTATGTGTTAAAACGAGATATAAACTCAAGTCTATGACCTGTTATCCATTGCATGCAAACTTCTTGTGAACTGGAGTTTGTAATCTAACAAGGTATGTGCTATCAACCTCTCAAAAAGTACATTTTTAATCCTTGAGTCTCAAATCCTCCCATTATGTGATTAACAAACATAATCTACCTCTCTAAGAGCAAATATCAAATTTCAGTAAAAAAATTACTATGATCATAGTTTTCCTAATCACATATCCTTAGGATCATCTAAGGAGAAACACTATCTTAAACTCATGAGATATCATGGTGCCTATATTGAAAATATCTGTTGCCACCTACCTTAATGAATAGTGGTATAGTTAGTAGGACATATATGGCCACCTTAAGATCTCACCCATAGGTCAAAGTCATTGAAGAGCTCATAACTAATTCAATATTCTCTCAAGGTTAAGAGTTTATATGATATAGTAGCTTAGTGAATCCTGATTGCCTGACAGCCAGTGTCATGATTCACCATAGGTCTTGTCCAATTTGTAACAATACATACTAACGCACCCATCTTAAGAAAATCATCATAATGACCAAGACAAGTCATCCCTTTAATAAAAAGGTAGTGCACTATATTGTTTAATAGATTACCCAAATCCATGAACCAATTGTGAACTGATTATCATTTTGTAAGGAACCCATAACTTAAATCTTCTATGTAATTGCTAGTGCACCCAAATCACATACAATGCAAGTAATAAGGGTGTAAATGCTCAAGTAAAAATTAATGCAAATGAGGATAAAAAAGGGAATTAGAATCATAATAAATAAATTTATAAATGAAACTTTATTTTGTTACATCATATCATGCTTTCAAAGGCTTTATTCTAATAATTATAGCTCATTTTCCTTAGAATGGTCTACATCACTTATTTAAGAATTTTTTATATATCATAAAAAACCCCAACTGTCTATCAATCAAAATGACTTCAAATAAGATAATTCTCTAAATAAAAATTTTAAGTTATTTATGAAATGCACATTGCACAATGTTTGTATGTTAAATATCTATATCCTAGAAATCAATAGACAATCTCTAATGTATAATTCAAAATTACATGTACATGAATTCCCTCTTTATGACAACTACATTACCTTTTATTTCATGAAAATGCAAAAAACAAATAGAGATTAAAGTAATGCCAAAAAAAAAAAAAAAAAAAACTAAGATAAAAAAAAATTATAAAATAGATATATAATTGATAGAATTTCCAATAAACACTTCAATTCACATCATAAATAATCCTGTACTTATTGAGATAAAGCTATTAAAAGCATGATATAATGTAACAATAGTTGGATTTCATTAATAGTAATATTATGATTTTGGTTCTTCTTTTACTATATGGTTTATACATTATTTATGTTAATCATTTTAGTTTAATATCTTTTGCATTGTACATGACTTGGATGCTTTAGGACTTGCATGGAAGATCCAAGTCATAAGTTTCTTGCAAGTGGATGATTTGGTCATAGCTGATTCATGAACTTAGGCAATCCATTTGAGACTATTGTGCATTGCCTCCTAATTGGAATGATGACTAGTCTTGGTTATTAGGATGAGTTTCCCATAGTGAGTGCACTAGTGTATATGGTTACACATTGGATAAGACTTACGGTGAATTAAGGTATTTATTTTTGAATATTCATAATTCACCAAACTACTATATTGCATTGACTTTCAAACTTTAGAGTATATTAAGCTTATGTTATAGTCATTAGGAGGCTTTGACCTATGGGTGAAACGCTAAGGCGGTCATATATTCCCTATGGATAGACTATTATTGATGAAAGTTGGTGGCAAAAGGTATTCTTGATAAAGGCATCACAATATCTCATGGGATTGTGATAGTGTGTCTTCTTAAGTGATCTTAGATGTGACCATGAAATTTGTGGTTATGGCAATTCCTTAGTGGAATTTGGCATATGTTATTATAAGCTAGAGTATCTTAGATGATTATATGATAAGAGAATCTATAACTCAAGAATTAAAGAGATAATCTTGAGAGATTAATAACATATACCTCATTAGATTATGAACACTAGCTTATGGGGAGTCTACATATAATGGATGGTAGGTTATGGACTTGAGTTGTATCTCATTGTAATTTCAAAGAATATTAAAGTGCAATTAACTCTTTGTAGTGAAATGTTTGGTGATTGAAGCCAAAATATGCGCTCCAATGACAAATATGATATGATTTATACAATATAAAAAGCTCAAATCATCTAACTTAACTCAAATTGATGCTAAGACCCTAGCTATGGATTTAACTTCTATTTTGAGCTTAATTCCAAGTTTAAGGGATGAAAAGAATGCTAAGTAAAAATTTCATTCTCAACTAAAGGAGTAGAAGAGGTTAAATATGCATAAATAAGAGACTCCAGACTTGTGAACCATAAAGAGTTCAGGTAAGGGCGTAATAAGCACGTTATATGCATGAAATACTAGTAATAGATATTATGAAGTGAGATAGAGTGTAAGCAACCATAATGGAATAGGTTTGAAGCAAATGCAATCAAGTTCACATGCTGGAACTCAAAATTTGGTTGTAACATGTACTCTGAATTTGAGGTGAAATTTGGAGCACTTCTTGATGTCATTATTGCAATGCTTTATATGGTTTCAAACCTTGGGAAGTTAGGAGCCCAATGCTTCAAATGATGTGTGAATCAAAGCTGAAACAAAAAAGTTATGTGCATTAGAAGTGAACTAGCAGTGGGCTAGTTTGAATTCGACACTTTTCCTTCACTTATGAGTTTGAAACTGATTCAGAACTTACCCCAATTTCGAAATTAACAATTGGTGATCGAGTTTTAAGCTTCAAAACACGTTAAAACAAGTTCTAATACCTCGATTCGATTCGAAATGCATGATACTCATTTAAAACTCATAATATTTAAAGTCTTTTAAGTTATTTATGACTTTTCTTCGTAATAAGTGATCAATGGAAGTGTTCCACATGTTAGGTTATTGAATTTATTATATAAACTCTTTTAGTTCTTAGTTTAAGGAGGAGAAAAAAGAGAAAGAACGTAAAGAAGGAGATTGTTCTCTCATCTTGAAAGTCTTTAATAAAGTTTTAGGTTTTTTTTTTTTTTTTTTCATCTTTCTATTTTATTTTCTTGGCAACCAAATATGGGTTGTGAAGAGAAATCCTCCACCATGTTTGGCTAACTTGATTGATCCAGATATGCTAACATGAAAGTGAAGAATCCAAATAAGAGTAGTAAGAAACGGTAATGTATGAAATGATTTGGTTTTGTTTTCAAGTTTTAATTGGTAAGAATAAATCCTCTATGTTAGATCCTCTTAGATAAATTACAAAGGATTCTTATTAAGATACTAATGATTCTTGGGAAGATCTTGATTACTAGTTAGTATAATTTGATCCTATTGTTAATGAATCTAAGGGCCAAATCTACAAAGATGGATATGAGCTTTTTATTGGATAAAGTTGAAAATCAAAATTAACCATCATCTCTAATTGGTTTAAGAATTATAATAATGAGATTAATGACTGGTTGAGTTACAAATTATGAATATTTAGTCCTATCCTTGTGAGTTTAATTAGGGAATGATACTGGTTGGGTTACAAATTATGAATATTTAGTCCTATCCTTATGAGTTATATTAGGGAATGATATGGAAGGTTAGTACCCAATACTAATGATTCTTGATAACTCTTGATTATTAATTATCTTAGTCTTCCCTATTGTTATCTACCCGAAAACAAAGGTACAAAGAGTAGGAAGCATTAAAAAGTCTAACCTTTAACCATTAATTAATCTCATTCACTCAATAGTTTTAGGAATTTGCTTTAAAAAGGAAAAATTTAAGTTTCGGATACAATATTGGTCTTAAGATTCAATTTGGTTGTAGATTGACTTTGATCCCAAACCCTAAATTTTATAATGCTCTTTCTTTAAAGATTTGACATTGAATTGTGAAACTCTTCAAAATATTCTTTCTTTTGTTTGATTTATTTCATTTAATATTTTAGGAAAATTTTATGCATATTTTATCCCTATTTATTAATTTCAGATTTCAATATCTTTAGCAAATAATTAATCCTTTTAATCTAAAAACAAATAAGCACATTAGAGTTGACCTAAAGGATGACAACCTAGAATACTACAAAGTTGTGGTAACTTTATATTTGGTCTTTCTTGGCCAAAGTTATCCCGTATTTATGTTTTAAAATTTTGATTACAATAGAGATTTGGATCATATAAATGGTTGCATTGGATCATATAAATGTTTTTTCTGAAGTAAGCAAATTAATTAATTAGAGCTCATTAGATTTAATTAATTAATTAGGAACTAAGTGACTTATATTAAGTGACCAAACCCCCAATTGGGTTAGCAGGGAAGCCTATATAAACCTCCTTAGGGGTATAGGGTTTAACTTTTGTACTTTTGTCTTTTGAACTCCAAAGAGAAACCTTAACCTCCCCTTCTAGAGAGAAACCCATCTAAATGCATTTTTTTTCATTACATCATAATCCCATTCCATTTTATTGTATTTGATTGTATTCAATCGATAGAAGCTCTTTAATACCTAGATCCCTGAGAGAGAGTGATCAAGCGGAAGGTACTTGGTTGGCGAGGCTTGCGATTCATTCTACACAACTTCATTAGATTGGAATTGAACTAGGAACACCCAAATTATTAATATCATCTTTAGTCTCTCTAGATCTACATTATTTATGACTTTTATTACCATGAGTTTTTTGCTATGATTAGCTCTAGAGAGCCTTAAGACTAGTAGCATGTATCCTAAGCAATCTAAGGCTAGTAATGGAGAAATCTAGATATCTCAATAGTAATCTCATGCAAATATAATTCCTTACTTTGCATTTAAAATAAAAGTAATAATCATTTAAAATAATGAATAATTTCTTTTTATTTTTAAGATCATAATTATTTTATATAGCTTTTGATGTTAATATATAATATATAAAATAACTTTGAGCAGGACATTTTGTCATGAAAAATATAATATAATTGTCAAGATAAGTTTTGCTTAAGAAAAGGTAGAAAGTATTTTTCTTTCCAGTTAGTCCTTAGCAATGAGCTATTAATAACTTTATATATTTTTAAGTAATAAAAAATGTAAAATAATCATAGCTTTTGAGTTGTAGCTTTTAGCTATAATGAGATGTAGAATATTTAATTTAGCTATTGGTTTAAAATAATATAATTATATTATATTGATGTTATATTGAGTCATAATTTTCATATAATTTTTAGTTATAAGAAAATATCATAATTATCACATAATAACTTTGAATAATTATCATGTAGTTTTGACCATGAGGAAATATTATAACTTTGTAGTTTTTATGTTATAAAATAATTTTAATAGAACTTTTAATTATGAAATTAAACTTCCAAATATTTTTTTATGACTATAAAATATAAAGTGATTTTTATATAACTTCCATGTGACAAAAGAAGTAGAATAATTTATGCAAAGCTTTAGGTAAGATAATATATAATATAATTTCTCTACAACTTCTAATTGTAAAAAAATATAAATTTATTATTTTTCATATGTTATTGGCAAAGAATGAATATGGTAAAGACAAATTCTCTATTTTCAATTATATTTAATAGTTGAATGATTAAATGCTACTTGTACATAGTGGGTTAATATCAAGAAGAAGATTAAGGGAAAGAATCAAGTCAATAGGTTCATTATCCTTCCCCAGATATGGAATGTGAAGATCATGAATACCTATTTTTGAAAGTAAGCTTCGAAAAAAATCTATACCAAGAGATTTCATGAAAATATCAACTAATTGTTGTTATGACTAGATAAACTGAGTATAATGTGTAGAGTTACCTTGTTGTCACAATATATATGCATTGGTTAAGGGTAATGAATTCCAAAATATGCAAGCAAATAATGTAACCAAGTAATTTCATAGCAAATGGTAGTCATTGCATGATATTTTTCTTCTATCGATGAGTATGATATTGTTGATTGCTTTTTAGTTTTCTTGGATATTGGTGAGCTACCAAGTAATACCTTGTAATGAAACGTTGAGAATCTGGACAATGGACCTAATCAGAATCATAGTAGGCATGTAATTGAATAGTGCTAGTGGAAGACAAAAGGATTTTTTAACCTTAATGATTCTTTAAATAGTGTAGGACGAATGTAGTTGTAAGATAATGAGACTACATTACTTTATCAAGAAATTGACTTAGAATTTGAACACGATAAGCAATATCAAGCCTTGTTACTGTGAGATAAAGCAATCTTCCTATCAAACACCTAAAATAAGAAGCATCTAAAAAAGGTTCTCCTTTTGATTTACTTAACTTCAAATTTTGCTCCATGGGAATTTTTAAAGGATATGTTCCAAGAAAACCAAACTCTTCAAGTAAATCTAGAGCATATTTTTGTTGACTTAAATAATTTTCATTTTAGGATGCATGCCACTTCAATGCCAAGGAAGTACTTTAAATTTCCAAGATCTCTTATTTTGAAATTGCTATGTTGATTTTCCTGGATCATCTTAATTCCTTCAAGTTCATTCCTTACAAAAATTATATCATCAACATAGACAAGAACGATTGTGAAAGAGCAATTTGAGGCTTAAGTGAATAAGAAGTAATTTGCCTTGGATTGATTTTGATTTGCAAAAATCAATGTTGTGGATAGTTTGACAAACCATTGTTGTGAAGCTTGCTTAGGGCCATAAAGGGATTTTTGAAGTTTGCGAACCATGTTTTTGGTTCTTGATTTCTTGAAACCTAGTGAAAGCTGCATGTATACCTCTTAATAAAACATTACTGATGTCAAGTTGGTGAAGATGCTAATTTTAAATTACAACAATAGCAAGTAAGCAACACATGGTTGTGAGCTTTGCAACAAGCATGAAAGTCTCTTGATAATCAATTCCTCTTGCTAATTATAGCCCTTGGCTACTAAGTGAGTCATATAATATCCAATGCTACCATATAGATTGTGCTTAACTTTACAGATCCACTTGCAAGTTGTACCTTTTTATTTTGAGGCAAAGGTGTTAGAGCAGGAAACTTTCCTAAGTGTATCAGTCTTTAATAGTTGGGATATATAATCAAACTAGTTTAATGTATCACAGTCTTTAATGCTTGGGATGATCAACAAGTTTACCCTTCTCTTTAGTTTATTTTAAGGGTTAGGTGAGATGCACATGCAGGACTGCTACCATAACCAACTCCCCTTCTGACTCCTGTTGACTTGTTCTTGACCTCCAATAACCATCACCATCACCTGCAAAAAGGAAGACAATAATGCGCAGCCCTTTTATAATACTTTCAACTCTATTGAATGCTGACCATGAGCTGATTCTTAAACTTTTGTTCAAATCATGTCTTATCTTAATTTTTCTTTCCTTTTTTTTTCAAAGAGAGTTTGAAATCATATTTTGAAATTATAGTCTTAACTCCATTTCAAAATTGTATTTGGAAACTATAGTTTTAATTTCTATAGCAACTGCATTTCCAAAATACAGTTTCCAATTAATTTAAATAAAAAAATAGTAATAAAAGCATAATTTTAACAATATTAAAACACATGGTTGGATTGGGACGAATTTGACCCTAAATTCAATCATTTTTCTATCATAAATTATTAAAAGGAAAATAAAACAAACAAACAAAAAGCAACACCAAGTGGTCTCAAAGTCTTGTGCTTTCTCAACCAATGTTGGCGGAGCAAAACAAGCTCACTGGAGAGACTAGATTTCATTGCAAATGTAAGGCCCCAAGCCATGTGCCCTTACCCAAATTCCACAGTAAATACTGCCGGGCATTCCCCGGAGTTATTTTTTGTATTGTTTTATTTATTTATTTTATAAATGTGGGGAAAAAATAGGAAAGAATATTGAAATCATACTTACTAAGGGCTTGTTTAGAAATAAAAAATATATAAAATACGTTTAGTAACCAAAATTTATATTCTAGTTTCTATTTAAAAAAATGGAAAATAGAATATTTTTAGAAAACATCTTTTAATTGTTCATGTTATTTCACTTGTTTTAAAAAATATTTATACAAACATATAAAATAAAAAATTATTTTTAAAACATATTTAAAAATATTAAAAATAAATTAAAAATGTTTTAAATTTTCAAATAGACTTTTATTCTATAAAAATTAAAGAACAATTCTAAAAAATTATTTTTCATCAATGTTTTTTAAAACAGTTGTCAACCATACCCTAGAATTTTTAAAAAATAAAAAATAGTTGTATGATGTTTTCTATCATAAGAATTTGTTTTTAAAAACCACCCCATATGAATTTGGAGATCCCATGCCTGTCTACCCAACGCCTGATCAATCTTGTCCCCCATACGAACTTGGTTATCCCATGCCTCCCTACCCACAGCCTCATCAATCTCCTCCACCATATGAATTCGGGTATCCCATGTGTCAGAATGAGGGATCCACCAGTACCATAAATCATGAGATGGCATGGAGTAATAATGATTTACTGCAGTGGATAAGCAGTTTCCAGAAGAGCGATAACTTTCATTCTGATTATAGAGTTAGTCCTCCTCAACCCAACGATCCAAGCCTGCTAATGCTGTTAGAGAATCTTCGACAACTCTATACGGAAAAGAGGGAGTTGTTCGAGAACATATTTCCGGAGCTTGATGACAACTTTGTGGAGTCGTTTAAGAAAATCCGATCAACTCTATTGCAGCTGAAGACAGATCGTTTGAAGGTACAGACCTTGCAAAGGAGCTTGAGTGTGGATTCACCTCGCACGCCCTCAAGGAAAGGCGATGAATACCCATTGAGGCTGGAGAGGTTCAAAGTCAAGACTCTGGATGTGTATGCGGGGGTTGGACAAGATGGAAAGGGTACGACCCAGCCAAGTGCTTCCAAATAGTACTTGCACAACAACAACGAGAGAATGGGATTAATTATCTCAAATATACTATCCTCTACAGCTCTACTACAGTCGACATGTAAATAGTGATTTCACTTATTTGAGTTGATGATTTTCTACAACTTTTTTGGCTTGTAAAAAGACTATTTATAGACATTGGATTGAATATTTGGTTTGGTCATTACTTGTAAGATTCATATATATATATATACATATTGTATATTGTATATTGTATTTAAAAAGAAATATGATTTCTTATTAGATGATAACTCACCCGGAGTGGTTTGTCCTCCTTTATTTATTTATTTATTTATTATTATTTAAATGCTAAAAAAAAAATGGGGATGAAAATATTCAAGGATGAAAAAATGAAAGGAAAGAGAAAAAAGAAAAAAAAGAAAAAGAGAAAGGAATAAAATAAAAGAAAAATAAAGAAAAATTGGAATAAAGTTTGGGATGGTATGTGTTTGGAGGTTGAAGATCAAGATATACCATTTTATCATTTTATATACCAATTGTATTTTTTAAAAATTACGTGGATGTAGAAAGAAATAAGATGGACGTGTTTAATAATTCTTTAATATAAAATAAGAATGTACTATTTGATTACATGATAAAGATGAAATATAATAAAAAAAAATTATATTCATTAAATATAAAATATCTTTATATTAAATTAACATTCATAAATTGGTAGGTAGAAAGATAATGATATTAAATAGAGGGAACACATCTTGTTCTACATCTACATATGCTCTTCTCGTGTACGCAAAAATGCTACTCATTAATTTTTTGTTCAACTTTCTTAGCTTTTGTACATGTCAATTCCTTGTACCATTATAAAAAATGGTCTCCTTTGTCTCCAATAAAAATAAAATAAATAAATAAATAAAAACTTCATTATTAACCATAAGATTACAAATTAGAATATCTATCAATTCAATTGATTGAAAGAATAATGGTCTAAATTTTGTTATAAATATATATACAAATTCTTAATTTTACTTTAATTTTTTATCCTTAATTTTAATTTTAAAATTTAATTATAATTATAATTCTAATTTTAGGTTATAAAAACTTGCTGTGAACGGCAAGGAAAAAAAAAAAAGGGAATGCATGAAAAATGATGAAAAGATGGTAACGGGGACCAACTTCATAAAAAAATGTTTTTTGATAACAGTTTTTGAAAACAGTTCTCTAATATTTTATAGAATAAAAATTTATTAAAAAATATAAAATATTTTTAACCTATTTTCAATATTTTTAAATATATTTTAAAAATAATTTTTTATGTTTATATCTTTACTTTTAATCATTATTCATGTAGCTTTTAAAAAATAAGTGAAATCATCTAAAAAATTTAAAAATATTCTCTAAAAATATTATATTTTTTATTTTTAAAAATATAAAATATAAAATAATTTTACGTTATTAAAAGTATTTTGCAATTTTTTTTTAAAACAAAAGTTTATTGTCGAATACAGTTGCCAATCATTCCTATCTCTTTCCTGTGATGAACATGAAAATTAAAATCACGTTTTTTTTTAAATAATAATAAAAATAAAATGAGGTGATTATGAGCCAACATTCAATGGTCCGGGCTCAAAAGAGCCAAATCATGATTATCCATGCCAGCATGATGGAAAGAGCCCCGCATCACGTTATTGACTCATCCCTTCTCATCAAACATGGCAATCAATTCAGATTTCCATAATCATGTTGTGTTTAGTCAAAGAAAAAAATTATGGAAAAAAAAAGCAATTTTCCTTTATTTAAAAATTAAATATAATTAAAATTAATTAAAAATTTATATATATTTAAATTATTTAATAATAATTATAATAATTAAAATAAGTTAAAAATAATTTATTGATTATATATATATATATATATATATATATATATATATATATATATATATTTCTTTAAATTTTCCCTTTAATTTTTTTGATAATCAAACATATATAGAAGAGAGTTGGAATCATATATAAAAGAAAATAAAAAATAAAAAATAAAAAATAAAAATAAAAATAAAAACCCTTAAGTGAATCAGCAACACCTAGGGAAAGAAAAAACCTAAGTGAGTCAGGGTCAGCAACACGTAGGAATGATGGATGAAGCTCTCAACACCGACAAGAAAAAGAGAAAATTCTTATAGCTTGTGGCTCAAACAAAATTTGAATGATTCAAGTGTGGGAATCAGGAATCCAACCCCACTATAGGAAAATAATCCAAAAGCATAAGACAATCTTTATCATTGCAGCAGAAAAGGATAGCATAAAAGTCGAAAGCATGCACAGGAGCTTGAGGCTTGGTTCTGGTTCACGTGACGAATGGCCATTACAGATGGAACGGTTCAAAGTGCGGACACAGGTTGTCGGCGAGGTTCAACAGGACTCGCATGCCTCCAAAGAAAATGCACCATTGAAAACAACAACCAGGGCTATTACTATTATTACGTCACTTGTAATTTAATCCATTCTATTGTGGGTTTCAATGTTCAGCCAAGTACAAAGCCAGTCAAACGAAATGTTATCCACAATTCCAGATTATAGATTATGATGCATTTCAATATAAAAAAGTCTTCTTAAATCCTACAGTAATATTTTTCTTTCTTGTCACGCAAATTCCAAACAGCCTTTCGGACATTTGACCTGAAAAAGCCACTGCCGTAAAGTGACCAACCTGTGAATACGTGCCCAACTTACAACAGTTGATCCTCCCTTCTTCTCTTTGGATTTGTCATAGACCCAGATTTTGGGTGACTTGAAACTCAACTTAACCTCCCCTTCTGGAGAGAAGACCACCTAAATGCAATTTTTTTTTTCATTGCATCAAAACCCTATTCCATTTTATTGTATTTGATTGTATTCAATCAATAGAAGTTCTTTAATACCTAGATCCCTGAGAAAGAGTGATCAAGCGGAAGGTTGCTCAGTTGGCAAGGCTTGCGATTCATTCTACACAACTTCATTAGATTGGAGTTGATTTGGGAACACCCAAATTACTAGTATCATCTTCATTCTCTCTAGATCTATATTATTTGTGGCTTTTATTGCCATGAGTTTTCTACTATGATTAGATCTAGAGAGCCTTAAGACTAGTAGCATGTACCCTAAGCAATCCAAGGCTGGTAATGGAGAAATCCGGATATCTCAATAATAATCTCATGCAAATATAATTCCTTACTTTGCATTTAAAATAAAAGTAATAATCATTTAAAATAGTAAATAATTTCTTTTTATTTTTAAGATCATAATTACTTTATATAGCTTTTGATGTTAATATAATATATATATATATATATATATATATATATATATATATATATATATATATATATATATATATATAAAATAACTTTGAGTAGGACATTTTGTCATGAAAAATATAATATAATTGTCGAGATAAGTTTTGCTTAGGAAAAGGTAGAAAGTATTTTTCTTTCCACTTAGTCCTTAGCAATGAGCTATTAATAACTTCATATATTTTTAAGTAATAAAATATGTAAAATAATCATAGCTTTTGAGTTATAGCTTTTAGCTATAATGAGATGTAGAATATTTCATTTAGCTTTTGGTTTAAAATAATATAATTATATTATATTGATGTTATATTGAGTCATAATTTTCATATAATTTTTAGTTATGAGAAAATATCATAATGATCACATAATAACTTTGAATAATTATCATGTAGTTTTGACCATGAGGAAATATTATAACTTTGTAGTTTTTATGTTATAAAATAATTTTAATAGAACTTTTAATTATGAAATTAAACTTCCAAATATTTTTTTTATGACTATAAAATATAAAGTGATTTTTATATAACTTCCATGTGACAAAAGAAGTAGAATAATTTATGCAAAGCTTTAGGTAAGATAATATATAATATAATTTCTCTACAACTTCTAATTGTAGAAAAATATAATTTATTATTTTTCATATGTTATTGGCAAAGAATGAATATGGTAAAGATAAATTCTCTATTTTCAATTATATTTAATTGAAAATAGAATTAAATGCTACATGTACAAAGGTATATATATAAAAAGTAAATAAAAGAAATAAGCAAACAAGGAAACTAAATAAAAACAAATAAAGAAACAAATCAAAATCAAATAATGGGTTAATGTCAAGGAGAAGATTAAGGGAAAGAATCAAGTCAATATGTTCAATATCCTTCCCCAAATATGGCATGTGAAGATCATGAATAGCTATGTTTAAAAGTAAGCCCTAGAAAAAATCTATACCAAGAGATTTCATGAAAATATCAACTAATTGTTGTTATGACCAAATAAACTAAGTATAATGTGTAGAGTTACCTGGTTGTCACAATATAAATGCATTGGTTAAGGGTAATGAATTCCAAAATATGCAAGAAAATAATGTAATCAAGTAATTTCATAGCAAATGGTAGTCATTGCATGATATTTTTCGTCTACTGATGAGTATGATATTGTTGATTGCTTTTTAGTTTTCTTGGATATTGGTGAGCTACCAAGTAAATTACAATACCTTGTAATGAAACGTTGAGAATCTGGACAATGGACCTAATCAGAATCATAATAGGCCTGTAATTGAATAGTGCTAGTGGAAGACAAAAGGATTTTTTAACCTTGATGATTCTTTAAATACTGTGGGACGAATGTAGTTGTAAGATAATGAGACTACATTACTTTATCAAGAAATTGACTTAGAATTTGAACACGATAAGCAATATCAAGCCTTGTTATTGTGAGATAAAGCAATCTTCCTATCAAACACCTATAATAAGAAGCATCTAAAAAAGGTTCTCCATTTGATTTACTTAATTTCAAATTTTGCTCCATGGGAGTTTTTAAAGGATATGTTCCAAGAAAACCAAACTATTCAAGTAATTCTAGAGCATATTTTTGTTGACTTAAATAATTTCCATTTTAGGATGCATGCCACTTCAATGCCAAGGAAGTACTTTAAATTTCCAAGATTTCTTATTTTGAAATTGCTATGTAGATTTTCCTCAATCATCTTAATTCCTTCAAGTTCGTTCCTTACAATAATTATATCATCAACATAGACAAAAACGATTGTGAAATAGCAATTTGAGGCAAGTGAATAAGAAGTAATTTGCCTTGGATTGATTTTGATTTGCAAACATCAATATTGTGGATAGTTTGACAAACCATTGTTGTGAAGCTTGCTTGAGGCCATAAAGAGATTTTTGAAGTTTGCGAACCATGTTTTTAGTTCTTGATTTCTTGAAACCCAGTGAAAGTTGCATGTATACCTCTTAATAAAACATTATTGATGTCAAGTTGGTGAAGATGCTAATTTTAAATTGCAACAATAGCAAGTAAGCAACACATGATTATGAGCTTTGCAACAAGCATAAAAGTCTCTTGATAATCAATTCCTCTTGCTAATTATAGCCCTTGGCTACTAAGTGAGTCATATAATATCCAATGCTACCATATAGATTATGCTTAACTTTACAGATCCACTTGCAAGTTGCCTTTTTATTTTGAGGCAAAGGTGTAAGAGCAGGAAACTTTCCTAAGTGTATCATAGTCTTTAATAGTTAGGATGATCAAACTAGTTTAATGTATCACAGTCTTTAATGCTTGGGATGATCAACTAGTTTACCCTTCTCTTTAGTTTATTTTAAGTGTTAGGTGAGATGCACATGCAGGACTGCTACAATTACCAACTCCCCTTCTGACTCCTGTTGACTTGTTCTTGGCCTCCAATAACCATCACCATCACCTGCAAAAAGGAAGACAAATTAAGAAAATGTTGCACGCTGATCAAGTCTGATGTCTTGTAAAAATGTGCAACATTTTTAATTCATAAACCATACTTTTAAGTTATATTTTTTAATTCATAAACCTATTGGCACCCACATAATGCGCAGCCCTTTTATAATACTTTCAACTCTATTGAATGCTGACCATGAGCTGGTTCTTAAACTTTTGTTCAAATCATGTCTTATCTTAATTTTTCTTTTCTTTTCTTTTTTTTTTTAAAGAGAGTTTGAAATCATATTTTGAAATTATAGTTTTAGCTCCATTTAAAAATTGTATTTTGAACAACTATAGTTTTAATTTCTATAGAGACTGCATTTCCAAAATACAGTTTCCAATTAATTTAAATAAAAAAAATAGTAGTAAAAGCATAATTTAAACAATATTAAAACACACGGTTGGATTGGGACGAATTTGACCCTAAATTCAATCAAGTTTCTAATTACGCTTTTATTTATTTCCACAAAGGGATCTTTTGGTTGTCAAGGAATTACGGTTGGAAAAGGATTTTAGTACTTGTTTGTAAGCAAGGAAAACGGTGGTTTGCCAAATTTTCAAAGCAAAAGAACAACATATAATGTTGACTTTGATTTCCAAAACATTTTTCAAAAAAAAAAAGAAAAAGTTAATTTTTTTCTTATAACATGTTATTCTTAACCTTAGAAAAGGGAAAAAAAATTAGGGTATGTTTGATAATTATTTTTTAAAACAGTTTTTTAATTTATTTTTTTTTTAAAAAAACATTTGATGACTAGTAATTTTTTATTTTATTTTATGTTCTTAAGAAGAGAAAATAGGATGTTTTCGGATAATATCTTTTAATTATTTTTTATAATTTTTACTTTTTTTCTAAAGATTATTTTAGAAAATAATTATATAAGAATGTAAAATAATTAAAAATAAAGTATTAAATATAAAAATTGTTTTTGAAATATATTTTAAAATATTAAATATATTTCAGGTTTCCAAATGAACTTTTATTTTATAAAACATCAAAGATTGGTTTTCAAAAACTATTCTTAAAACTATTTTTTAGAATTGTTTTCAAAAGCAATTACCAAATAAAACCTTTTTTTTCTTTCATTTTTCTCTACAGTCAAACTAAGCTCAAAGTTTTATTTGGTTGCTGACAAATTTTGGGATTTTTTTCATTTACGTGCTTATTTACTAATGGTGACTGATTAGTGATGGATACCATGAATACTTGATTTTATGATATATAACGTTGCTTCAAATGGAGATTATAATTTTTCTTGCTTATGTCTGTGTTAGTCTCCATATACTTCATATGTTCTTTCAAATTTGATGCATTAGCTATAATTTTAGAATTGTAGAGTATCATGGATTCAAGTTAATATTAAGTTTGAGATACTTTATGGATCTTGACTCTTAAAAAGTACATCTCAAGTTTTCTTTTTGATTTGATTTTCTTTTCTCAAAAATTCTTATACAAGACTTATAAGAAAATTAAATAAAAGATCATATTAAGAGTACATTTAGTAGTAATTTTAAAGAACGTTTTTAATATTTTTAATACTTGAATGATAAATTTTTTTTCAAGCATTAAAAATGTTAGAATGTCAAATGGGTTATAAATAGCATTCCAAATAAATGTTTTTGAAACAAAAAATAAATGTTGGTAAAAAAAAAAGTCTATTTCTTAAAAGCTTTAGAACCTGTTTGGCGAAGTTCTTAAAAATACTTTTTGGTTTTTAAAAACAAAAAACAATTTTTAAAAATTCATAACACTTGTTTGATTATTGTTCTCTATTTTCAGTTTTTAAAAATAAAGTGAAATAAAGAAGAACTTTTAAAGAATAAGTAAAAGTTATTTTCATCAGTTTTTAAAAACAATATAAAAACTTATACACTCTATTATTTCTCTTTTACATAGAATTATTATTTTTAATTTTTAATTTTATTTATTTATTTTATTTTGCTAGACAAATTAACTCCAAATTAAACAAAACTTAATGTGTTGGATTTGTTAACAAGTCTGTTAATTTTTAAAAATAATTTAAAACTTAAATAATAAACTTATTAATACCATAAATTTATTAATATAATAAAACATCTTTTTTTCTAATATATAATAAAATAGTATATTTTCTACTAAAAATATAATTTATGATTTTATTAAAATATTACTATTTATGTTTTACTAAAAACTATATATATTTTAATTTATTTGTAATTACAAAATTATTTTCATTTTCAATAAGACTTCAATTAAATTTAATTAATTAATATTATATAAATTGAATTTAAAATGTTTTTACAAAATCAAAATAATTTTAAAAAAAATAATTTATCTCAACAAGACTTTTTGTTTTTTTTTTATTTTTAAAATCCTTTTATAATAATAACTTACCAAATATCCTTAATTTTATAAAACATTTGAAAACCTTTTTTGATTCTTTAACTTTAAAAGGCATATGAAATCATGATCAAATAAAAAATTAATTAAAAAAATAATTAAAGTACTTAATTGACTTGTATTAAAAATGAATATTAAAATTATTTTTATCTTATAAAAATTTTTGTTTCACTACAATAAAAATATTGTTTCATAATTAAAAAATATTTATCTTTTAACTCATATATAATTGTGGATTTAATTTTTCGGGTTAATCGGCTCAACCCCACGAGTCCTAATGGGATGAGTTTGTGATTAAAATAGAGCTTTGAGCAGACATTCAAAGCTGCACAACACCCAACTCTTGACCGCTTATGCAACTCTTCCACCCAATTATGAGTAAATCACCCACGCGTAGCCCTTGGGTGCTCTAGTCTTCCTACGGAAAGACAGAATGTTGCTCTGACTTCTCCACCAACGGTGTATGTATATATATATATATATATATATATATATATATATATATATATATATATATATATATATATATATATATACCTGACCAAAGCCCAAACCTCAAGTCCCACAAAGCCTAGCCTATTCCTTTTTCAGCACAACCCCAACACAGCTACCTGCTTCTGATCATCTCTTTGTCTCCTGGGCTCTCTCTGATCAAGCTTCTATGGCTGGCCATTACTGCGCCCATGGGCAACAGCCCCAGTCTTGTCCACCATGTGATTTGGAGTATCCCGTGCTTGCCTACCCACCGCCTGATCAATCTTGTCCCCCATATGAATTTGGTTATCCCATGCCTGTCTACCCACCGCCTGATCAATCTTGTCCCCCATATGAACTTGGTTATCCCATGCCTCCTTACCCGCAGCCTCATCAATCTCCTCCACCGTATGAATTCGGGTATCCCATGTGTCAGAATGAGGGATCCACCAGTACCATAAATCATGAGATGGCATGGAGTAATAATGATTTACTGCAGTGGATAAGCAGTTTCCAGAAGAGCGATAACTTTCATTCTGATTATAGAGTTAGTCCTCCTCAACCCAACGATCCAAGGCTTCTAATGCTGTTAGATAATCTTCGACAACTCTATACGGAAAAAAGGGAGTTGTTCAAGAACATATTTCCGGAGCTTGATGACAACTTTGTGGAGTCGTTTAAGAAAATCCGATCAACTCTCTTGCAGCTGAAGACAGATCGTTTGAAGGTACAGACCCTGCAAAGGAGCTTGAGTATGGATTCACCTCGCACGCCCTCAAGGAAAGGCGATGAATACCCATTGAGGCTGGAGAGGTTCAAAGTCAAGACTCTGGATGTGTATGCGGGGGTTGGACAAGATGGCAAGGGTACAACCCAGCCAAGTGCTTCCAAATAGTATTTGTACGACAACAACGAGAGAATGGGATTCAACATGTAAATAGTGATTTCACTTATTTGAGTTGATGATTTTATACAACTTTTTTGGCTTGTAAAAAGACTATTTATAGACATTGGATTGACTATTTGGTTTGGTCATTACTTGTAAGATTCATATATATACATATTGTATATTGTATATTGTATGTTTGCTTTCACTAATAGTGCAAATATGATTTTTTATTCGTTGATAACTCACCCGGAGTGGTTTGTCCTCCTTTTTTTCTTTTTCTTTTTTAATTTAAATGCTAAAAAAAAAAAAATTGGGGATGAAAATATTCAACGATGAAAAATGAAAGGAAAGAGAAAAAAGAAAAAAGGAAAAAAGAAAAGAATAAAATAAAAGAAAAATAAAGAAAAATTGGAATAAAGTTTGGGATGATATGTGTTTGGAGGTTGAAGATGACGGTAATTTTATCATTTTATATACCAATTTTATTTTTTAAAAATTAGGTGGATGTAGAAAAAAATAAGATGGACGTGTTTAATAATTCTTTAATATAAAATAAGAATACTATTTGATTATATGATAAGGATGAAATATAAATAAAAAAAAATTATATTCATTAAATATAAAATATCTTTATATTAAATTAACATTCATAAATTGGTAGGTGGAAAGATAATGATAAATATAAATGATGGTATGACTTATTTTTTTAATATAATCAATTAAATAGCGGGAACACATCTTATTCTACATCTACATATGCCCTTCTCGTGTACGCAAAAATGCTACTTATTAATTTTTTGTTCAACTTTCTTAGCTTTTGTACGTTTCAATTCCTCATACCATTATAAAAAATGGTCTCCTTCGTCTCCAGTAAAAATTAAATAAATAAAAATTAAATAAAAAATAAAAAACTTCATAATTAACCATAAGATTACAAATTAGAATATCTATCAATTCAATTGATTGAAAGAATAACAGTCTAAAATTTGTTATAAATATATATACAAATTCTTAATTTTACTTTAATTTTTTATCCTTAATTTTGATTTTAAATTTTAATCATAATCATAATTCTAATTTTAGGTCATAAAAACTTGCCGTGAACGGCAGAAAAAAAAAAAAAGGGAATGCATGAAAAATGATGAAAAGATGGTAACGGGGACCAACTTCACAAAAAGGAGGGTGGAGACTTTTTCATATCAGGCTTTAGGCTTTGGACTTTGAATCAGTAGGCTGGGAATTTAAATTAAAAAATAATAATAATTTAATTTTTTTAAATAATATAATTTTAAAAATATTTTTAAATAAATCAAATTAAAATTTTAGTTTAAAAAAAAAAATTAATCATTTTTTTTTAAAGAAATAACTTCAGCTTAAATTTAGTTTTTATATATATTATTAATGACTTTTTAAAACAGTTTTAAAAAATATTTTTTGAGAACAGTTTTTAAAAGCCGTTCTTTAATATTTTATAGAATAAAATTTTATTTAAAAATATAAAATATTTTAAACCTATTTTTAATATTTTTAAATATATTTTAAAAATATTTTTTATGTTTATATTTTTACTTTTAATCATTATTTATGTTGCTTTTAAAAAATAAGTGAAATCACCTAAAAAAATTTTAAAATATTCGTTAAAAATATTATATTTTCTATTTTTAAAAATATAAAATAAAAAATAATTTTACGTTCTTAAAAGTATTTTGCAATTTTTTTTTAAAAACAAAAGTTTATTGTCGAATACAGTTGCCAATCATTCCTATCTCTTTCCTGTGATGAACATGAAAATTAAAATCACGTTTTTTTTAAAATAATAATAAAAATAAAATGAGGTGATTATGAGCCAACATTCAATGGCCCGGGCTCAAAAGAGCCAAATCATGATTATCCATGCCAGCATGATGGAAAGAGCCCCGCATCACGTTATTGACTCATCCCTTCTCATCAAACATGGCAATCAATTCAGATTTCCATAATCATGTTGTGTTTAGTCAAAGAAAAAAATTATGGAAAAAAAAGAAGCAATTTTCCTTTATTTAAAAATTAAATATAATTAAAATTAATTAAAATTTATATATTTTTAAATCATTTAATAATAATTATAATAATTAAAATAAGTTAAAAATAATTTATTGATTTTATATATATATATATATACATTTCTTTGAATTTTCCCTTTAATTTGTTTGATAATCAAACATATGTAGAAGAGAGTTGGAATCATATATAAAAAAAATAAAAAATAAAAAATAAAAATAAAAATAAAAATAAAAACCCTTAAGTGAATCAGCAACACCTAGGGAAAGAAAAAACCAGTGAGTCAGCAACACGTAGGAATGATGGATGAAGCTCTCAACACCGACAAGAAAAAGAGAATTGAAAATTCTTATAGCTTGTGACTCAAACAAAATTTGAATGATTGAGTGTGGGAATCGGGAATCCAACCCCACTATAGGAAAATAATCCAAAAGCATAAGACAATCTTTATCATTGCAGCAGAAAAGGATAGCATAAAAGTCGAAAGCATGCACAGGAGCTTGAGGCTTGGTTCTGGTTCACGTGACGAATGGCCATTACAGATGGAACGGTTCAAAGTGCGGACACAGGTTGTCGGCGAGGTTCAACAGGACTCGCATGCCTCCAAAGAAAATGCACCATTGAAAACAACAACCAGGGCTATTACTATTATTACGTCACTTGTAATTTAATCCTTTCTATTGTGGGTTTCAATGTTCAGCCAGTTTCAATGTTCAGCCAAGTACAAAGCCAGTCAAAAGAAATGTTATCCACGATTCCAGATTATAGATTATGATGCATTTCAATATAAAAAAGTCTTCTTAAATCCTACAGTAATATTTTTCTTTCTTGTCACGCAAATTCCAAACAGCCTTTCGGACATTTGACCTGAAAAAGCCACTGCCGTAAAGTGACCAACCTGTGAATACGTGCCCAACTTACAACAGTTGATCCTCCCTTCTTCTCTTTGGATTTATCATAGACCCAGATTTTGGGTGACTTGAAACTCAACTTACAATCTCAAATTAAAAGTTTGACTTTCAATACAAAATGTCTCCTCCAAAGGTTCTCCAAATACTTACAAAGATTCAAATACATATATTTTGTTGCAAGTATGTATTAAGTAATACAACCTTAAATGTGTAAGTATTTCAAGGTTGGAGTTTTGTAACCAAAGGGACTAAAATGTAAATAACCATGCATAAAGAGATAAAATAATTAAATTTAAATTTTAGAAATATAAATGAGGATGAGCACATGCGCTCATATAATGCATGTGGAAGAGTGCATGGTGTTCTCACCTTGTCCCATATTGAAAATGAATGAGGAGCAGAAAGTGGTTGAAAGTAGTAATAATGAACAAAATTTGCCTAATTTATCAACAAAAAATGAAATAAAAATCTAAAATCCCATAACAATGAGAAAATATCATGATATTTCAAACCTTGCTTATAGGTGCATCTTACGTCCCTAAAACATTAGGACATTTCAAACCACCCCTATTTTTTTCTTTTAAAATTTGATGAATTATACACTATAAACAAGCTCACGGTTGGGTAGTTTTTTAGTTCATTCTTTATAACTTTAATGGTATTTTAGAAGTATTTTCTTTGCACCCAAATATGAAAATGGCTTCTTATTGCGACATCAATGATTGTAGCTGCTTCAGTACCAACTCAAACTTCTATCCATAGTTTTTTCCAACCTTTACAAGTACTGAATCATACTTTACCTATAAAATTAGACAGGATGAATTATATTTTTTTGGCATTTACTAATGGAAAATGTGATTTATGCTAATAGATTTGTAGACTTTGTGGAAGGGGAAGTCATGCCTTTCTAAGATAGATGGATTGGGTGTCATTAATCCAGAATTATGCGGAAGAGATTTGATCATTTGATTCTAATTAGTTGGGTCTATTCATCACTCACTCCTAAGATTATGACTTAAATCATAGGACACAACCTCACATTATGTTTGGAGCGTACTAGAGAAAAGTTTTCTGCCTCCTTGAAGGTATGTGTTATGCAACTACGATTGCAATTTCAAACATTGAACAAAGAATCTTTGTCAATGATAGAATAAATTTTAGAAATGAAGAGTATTAATTACTGATAATCTTCCAATTATTTTCAAGCATGACCATGTACTACAACTTGGAGGATTATGTCTTGACTATAATTCTTTGGTTGCTTCTAACACTGCGTGAGATAATGAAATTAGTCTTCATTTAATTCACAACATGCTTTTCATGCATGAACAACATCTAGAGCAACAAAATTTAGTTGAAGAAAATATTGTTGTCTTAGTCAATCTTGTATCTACTCAAGGAAAATACTTCCACAAAAGAAATTAGAAGAGTGGACATGTCTTTAATAAATCCTCATGTCTAGTTTAGATCCAAAATCAAATCCTAATACACAATTTTCTAGTAGAATTCGTTGTGGTAGAACTAATTTCATTATCACTCAAAGTTAAGGAGGATGAGGTTCTAGGGAGCTTTGGATTACTGCCTTGCTTGGCCTTGGATTAGTTAGGTGCATACAATCTTCTTAAGGCTATCTAAATCATGGCAATGGAATTAGTAAATAAGCAAATAAACACTTTTTCAGGATCTAGATCTAAAGATTAGGATATGCTTACATAGATTTGGATATTCCTAGATCAATTTTTATTGTTGTCGAAAACTCCAAAGTCATAGAAGATCTCGAAGACACAACAATCTTCCATCTAATGGCTCCTTCTTAAATCCAAGACACTAAAATGATGGAGATCGTAAGGATGGTAGAGACTAGGGTTCTCTTTCTCTCTAATGGATAAGAAGTAAGAGTTTGAAGCCTTAACCCTTAATGAGGTTATAAGCTTCCCATGGGATTAAGTAACTTGAGCCCACCTTGAGTTTGGATCACTTAATTTAGCTTAAAAATGGTCTTAATTGATTAATTAGTCCAATTAGGCTCCAAAAAATCAATTAGCCGAGCTTAGAAAGATAATTCACAAGCTCCTCTACAACCTTACACATTTACCAAAACGTCTTTTTGTACACAAATGAACTAATAATCTATACAACATCATAAATCGTGCCCCCAAGAAACATGAGCTTGAGCCAAGGCCACTAAAACCCATAAAAAATTATTGGCTCATTCAAAATCCAATTCTAAAGTTGACTCAACATCTCGCTATAGAGATTCAACTACACTCTAGTATTCTATGTATTAAAACAAGATATAAACTCAAGTCTATGACTTGTTATCCATTGCATGTAAACTTTTTATGAACCGGTATCCGTAATCTAATAAGGTATGTGCTATCAACCTCTCAAGATTACATTTTTAATTATTGAGTCTCAAATCCTCCTATTATGTGATCAACAAATATAATCTATCTCTCTAAGAGCACATATCAAATTTTAGTCAAAAAATTACTATGACCATAGTTTTCCTGATCACATATCCTTAGGATCATCTAACATACTGTCTTAAACTCATGAGATATCATGGTGCCTATATTGAAAATACTTGTTGCCACCTACCTTAATGAATAGTTGCCTAATTAGTAGGAGATATATAGCCACCTTAAGGTCTCACCAATAGGTCAAAGTCATTGAAGAGCTCATAATTAGCTTAATATTCTCTCAAGGTTAGGAGTTTATGCGATATAGTAGCTTAGTGAATCATAGTTACTTGATAGCCAGTGTCATGATTCACCATAGGTCTTGTCCAATTTGTAACCATACATACTAATGTACTCACCTTAAGAAAATCATCATGATGACCAAGACAAGTCATCCCTTTAATAAAGAGGTAGTGCACTATAGAGTCTAATAGATTACCCAAATCCATGAACCAATTGTGAACTAGTTATCATTTTGCAAGGAACCCATAACTTAAATCTTCTATGCAACTGCTAATATACCCAAATCACATACAATGCAAGTAATAGGGGTGTGAATGCTCAAGTAAAAGTTAATGCAAATAAGGATAAAAAAGAGAATTAGAATCATAATAAATAAATTTATCAATGAAACTTTATTTTGTTACATCATATCATACTTTCAAGGGCTCTATTCTAATTATTATAGCTCATTTTCCTGAGAATGGTCTACATCACTTATTTAAGAATTTTTTATATATCATAAAAAACCCCAATTGTCTATCATTCAAAATGACTTCAAATAAGATAATTCTTTAAATAAAAATTTTAAGCGACTTATGAAATGCACATTGCACAATGTTTGTATGTTAAATATCTATATCTTAGAAATCAATAGACAATCTCTAATTTATAATTCAAAATGACATGTACACGAATTCCCTCATTATGACAACTAGATTACCTTTTATTTCATAAAAATGCAAGAAACAAATAGAGATTAAAGTAATGCAAAAAAAAAAAAAAAAAAAAAAAAAACTAAGATAAAAAAATTATAAAATAGATATATAATTGATAGAATTTCCAATAAACACTTCAATTCACATCATAAATAATTCTATACTTATTGAGATAAAACTATTAAAAGCATGACATGATGTAATAATACCTGGGTTTCATTAATAGTAATATTATGATTTTGGTTCTCCTTTTACTATATGGTTTATACATTATTTATGTTAAGCATTTTAGTTTGATAGCTCTTGCATTGTACATGACTTGCATGGAAGATCCAAGTCATGGCTTTTATGCAAGTAAATGATTTGGTCATAGTTGATTTATGGACTTAGGCAATCCATTTGAGACTATTGTGCATTACCTCTTAATTGGAAGGATGATTAGTCTTAGTCACTAGGATAAGTTTCTCATAGTGGGTGCACTAGTGTTTATGGTTACACATTGGATAAGACCTACGGTGAATTAAGACATTTGTTTTCGAATACTCATGATTCACCAAGTTACTATAGTGCATTGACTTTCAAAATTCAGAGGATATTAAGCTTGTGCTATAGTCATTAGGAGGTTTTGACATATGGGTAAAATTCTAAAGTGGTCATATATTCCCTATGGATAGACCATTGTTGATGAAAGTTGGTGGAAAAAGGTATTCTCGATAAAGACATCATAATATCTCATGGGATTGCGATAGTGTGTCTCCTTAGGTGATCTTAAATGTGACCATGAAATTTGTGGTTATGGCAATTCCTTAGTAGAATTTGGCATATGTTATTATGAGCTAGAGTATCTTAGTTGATTATGTAATAAGAGGATCTATAACTCAAGCATTGAAGAGGTAATCTTGAGAGATTAATAACATATACCTCATTAGATTATGGACACTAGCTTATAGGGAGTTTACATATAATGGATAGTAGGTTATGGACTTGAGTTGTATCTCATTGTAATTTTAATGGATACTAGAGTGCAATTAACTCTCTATAGTGAAATGTTGGGTGATTGATGCCAAATTATGCGCTCCAATGATATAAATATCATATGATTTATACAATATAAAAAGCTCAAATCATCCTACGTAACTCAAATTGATGCTAAGGCCCTAGCTATGGATTTAACTTCTATTTTGAGCTTAATTTCAAGTTTAAGGGATGAAAAGAATGCTAAGTACAAATTTCATTCTCAACTAAGGGAGTAGAAGAGGTTAAATATGCATAAATAAGAGACTCTAGACTTGTGAACCATGAAGAGTTCAGGTAAGGGCATAATAAGTATGTTATAGGCATGAAATACTAGTAATAGATATTAAGAAGTGAGATAGAGGGTAAGCAACCATAATGGAAGAGGTTTGAAGCAAATGCAATCATGTTCACATGTTGGAACTCAAAATTTGGTTGTAACATGTACTTTGATTTTGAGGTGAAATTTAGAGCACTTCTTGATGTCATTTTTGCGATGCTATATGTGGTTTCAAACCTTGGGAAGTCAGGAGTCCAATGTTTCAAATGATGTATGAATCAAAACTAAAACAAAGAAGTTATGTGCATTAGAAGCAAACTAGCAGTGGGTGAGTTTGAATTTGACACTTTTCCTTCACTTATGAGTTTGAATTGATTTAGAACTCACCCCAATTTCGAAATTAGCAATTGGTGATCGAGTTTTAAGCTTCGAAACACATTAAAACAAGTTCCAATACCTCTATCCGATTCGAAATGCATGATACTCATTTAGAACTCATAATATTTAAAGTTTTTTTAAGTTATTTATGAATTTTCTTCGTAATAAGTGGTCAATGGAAGTGTTCTACATGTTAGGTTATTGAATTTATTATATATATAAACTCTTTTAGTTCTTGGTTTAAGGGGGAAAAAAGGGAAAGAACGTAAAGAAAGAGATTGCTCTCCCATCTTGAAAGTCTTTAATAAAGTTTTAGGTTTTTTTTTTCGATCTTTCTACTTTATTTTCTTGGCAACCAAATATAGGTTGTGATGAGAAATCCTCCACCATGTTTGGATAACTTAATTGATCCAGATATGCTAACATGAAAGTGAAGAATCCAAATAAGAGTAGCAAGAAATGGTAATGTGTGGAATGATTTGGTTTTGTTTTCAAGTTTTAATTGGTACGAATAAATCCTCTATATTAGATCATCCTAGATAAATTACAAAGGATTCTTATCAAGATACTAATGATTCTTGGGAAGACCTTGATTACTAGTTACTATAATTTGATCCTCTTGTTAATGAATCTAAGGGCCAAATCTACAAAGATGGATATGAGCTTTTTATTGGATAAAGTTGAAAATCAAAATTAACCATCATCTCTAATTGGTTTAAGAATTATAATAATGAGATTTATGATTGGTTGAGTTACAAATTATGAATATTTATTCCTATCCTTATGAGTTTAATTAGGGAATGATACTAGTTGGGTTCCAAATTATGAATATTTAGTCCTATCCTTATGAGTTATAGTAGGGAATGCTATGGAAGGTTAGTACCCAATACTAATGATTCTTGATAACTCCTAATTATTAATTATCCTAGTCTTCCATATTGTTATATGCCCCATAACAAAGCTACAAAAAGTAGGAAAAGTTAAAAAGTCTAACCTTTAACCGTTAATTAATCTCATTCACTTAATAGTTTTAGGAATTTTCTTTAAAAAGGAAAAATCTAAGTTTCGGATACAATATTGGTCTTAAGATTCAATTTGGTTGCAGATTGACTTTGATCCCAAACCTTAGATGTTATAATGCTATTTTTAAAGATTTGACATTGAATTGTGAAACTCTTCAAAACATTCTTTCTTTTGTTTGACTTATTTCATTTAATATTTTAGGAAATCTTTATTTATATTTTATCCCTATTTATTAATTTAAGATTTTAATATCTTTAGCAAATTATTAATTCTTGTAATCTAAAAACAAATAAGCACATTAGAGCTTACCTAAAGGATGACAACCTAGAATACTACAAAGTCATGGTAAGTTTATATTTGGTTTTTCTTGGACAGAGTTATCGCGTATTTATGTTTTAAAATTTTGATTAGAATAGAGATTTGGATCATATAAATGGTTGCATTGGATCTTATAAATGGTTTTTCTAAAGTAAGCAAATTAATTAATTAAAGCTTATTAGATTTAATTAATTAATTAGGAACTAAGTAACTTATATTAAGTGACCTAACCCCAAATTAGGTCAACAAGGAAGCCTATATAAACCTCCTTAGAGGTATAGGGTATAGAGGTTTAGACAAAATGATTCACACAATTCTTATTAGAAGAAGAGGTATAAATACAGATTTGAGAAACTAAAATTACTCCTAAACTTGTGCTAACGTATAACAACATATGTGAAAATAAAGGAAAGAATGAGCTGTACAGATTTCCTAAACTAGCTGATCAAATGCAGTTACGAATTCTGATGCTGATTTTCTGCATGAATACTAGCTGTCCTTATATGCCCCCTCAAGATGGAGGTGCCATTTGCAACACCAATCTTGGATCTTAACAGTTGAAAGCGTTGACGTGAGAGTGATTTTGTAAGGAGATCAGCTAGTTGATCAATGGTATGGATGTGCTGAACACGAATAGTTCCCTTTTGGACAAGATCTCGTACAAAGAGGAGATCAATTTCAATGTGTTTCATCCGTGTGTGCTGGACTGGATTTAAACTGAAATGGTTGGCGCCAATATTATCACAAAACAGTTGAGGTGCTTCTCTGAGAGTGAGACCAAGTTCCTTGATAAGAGAATAAAGCCAAACTGTTTCTGATGTGGCAGTAGCTAGTGCTCGAAACTCTGCTTCTGTAGATGATCTTGAGACTGCCCTTTGCTTGCGTGCAGACCATGAGATTGGATTAGGACCAATGAATGTGATGAAAGCAGTGGTTGAAACACGAGTATCCGTATTTGATGCCCAATCCGCATCACTATAGGTCTTGAGTTGGAATTGATCATGCTTTTGGAGAAGGATACCATGAAACATGGTATGTTTAAGATATCTGAGTAGTCTTTTTGCTGCTGCCCAATGGTTTGTTGTCGGCTTCTGCATGAACTGAGATAATCTGTTGACTGCAAAGGCAATATCGGGATGAGTGAGTCCCAAATACTGAAGTACTCCAATGATCTTGCGATACTCAGTGCTGTCAACACATTTAGAATTATCTTGAACCGTAAGCTTGGCTGTAGTGGACATTGGAGTGAGTGTTTCTTTAGCATTTTCCATGGAGGTTCGTGAAAGGAGATCCCGTATATACTGATGTTGAGATAGAAAGAGCCCCTGTGGCGTTGGAATCACTTCTATTCCCAAGAAATAATGCAAGGAGCCCATATCTTTGACTGAGAATGTAGAGCCAAGCTTGTTTATAATGTTATTCACAAAGCTGAGTGTGTTGCTTGTGACAATTATGTCATCAACATAAACAAGGCAGTAGCACAAGATATCATGAGACTTATAGATGAACAAAGAGTTGTCAGTGGCCGAGTGAATAAAACCAAAGCTGAGGAGTGCATCTCGAAGGGCCTTGTACCACTGTCGTGGGGCTTATTTAAGACCATAGATACTCTTTTTGAGCTTGCAAACATGCTGAGGTTGAGATGGATCTTCAAATCCTGGAGGTTGATGCATGAAGACTGTTTCTTCAAGATTACCATGCAAGAATGCATTATTGATGTCTAACTGACGAAGGGGCCAGCCATGCATGACAGCAATGGTTAAAAGAAGCCTAATTGTTGCTGGCTTTACGACGGGGCTGAAGGTTTGAGAGTAGTCAATACCTGGCCGTTGATGAAATCCTTTAGCGACAAGTCGAGCTTTATATCGACTGATTGTTCCATCTGGATTTCGTTTCTTCCGAAACACAAATTTACACCCAACAAGATTCTGGCCAGGAGTGGGAGGAACCAGTTCCCACGTCCCATGTTGAAGGAGGGCTGTCACTTCTTCTGACATAGCCTTGCGCCAGTGAGGGTCTTTAAGAGCTTGATTGACACAACTTGGTTTGGGTGGTTCAGGTAAGGGGTGCTTGGTGGTGGTGTGGAGTTGTTTTGGCCGAAAGATCTTGTTCATGAAGCGAGTGATGATGGTTCGTGGACATGGTGGTGGAGAGGATGGTATTGAATTTTCTGGTTGAGAAACAGAAGTAGAAGGTCTAAGAGTTACCTGATCTAAAGTGGAGAGGGGTGCCTCTTGAGGTTGCACAAGAGCTGGATCTTCACTTGGAGTCGAAGAAGCAGAGGGGATATCTCCTTGAGCCCGTGTGATTGCTGGAAGCTCCTTGGAAGCAAGCTGCAAAATTGGTCCTGAAAAAGAAGAGGTTTCTGGTGGGGATGAGTCAGTGGGTGATTGCATGGAAACCTGTTTGAAGGGGTAAACAGATTCATCAAAGGTTACGTGTTTGGAGGTGTATATGCGCTGACTTTGTAGATGAAGACATAGATATGCACTTTGGCTAGTAGAGTAGCCAACAAAGATACAAGGAACAGATTTCGTTTGAAATTTGTTTGTGTTATACGGCTTCATCAAGGGAAAGCAGAGACATCCAAAGGAACGTAATTTTTCATACCGAGGTTGTTGCTTGAATAGAGCTTGAAGAGGTGATTTATGATGAAGAACAGGTGATGGAAGTCGATTGATTAGATATGTGGCTGTTGCAAAAGCATAAGCCCAATATTCTGATGGAAGAGAGGCCTGACTTAGAAGGGTTTGACCTGTCTCCACAATATGGCGATGACGACGCTCAGACACTCCATTTTGTTGGGGTGTATAAGGGGCTGTCGTATAATGACTAATGCCATGGGTTGTGAAAAAGGGTCGAAGAACAGTGAACTCTCCTCCATTATCAGAATAAACTCCTTTAATTTTTATGTTAAAACGAGTTTCAATCATTTTGTAGAAATGAGGAAATATGGTTTTAACATCTGATTTTTGATGCAATGGAAAGAACCACACATATTTGGTAAAGTGATCAACAAAAATAACATAATATATGTGGCCATTGAGACTAGGAGTGGGAGAAGGTCCCCAGACATCAGTGTAAAGTAAATCAAATGGTGTTGTGCTAGTTAGACCATGTTTATGAAAGGGTAACTGATGAGCTTTATTGATAGAAAACAAATGACAATTATTAGAACCAGAAAGACATGAAGTGGTGGGAAGGGAGAAAGAACTAATGAGGCGAGTGACAACTTTGGATGATGGATGACCAAGGCGCTGATGCCAACCAACTACTGATGTGCGTTCATGGAAAAAAGCAATTGGAGTAGCAGCAGGCGATGAGGGCAGAGGGTAGACTCCATTTTCACACGGTCCTTGAAGAAGAATCTCCCCCGTTCTCCGATCCTTCACAAGAAAATAAGTTGGGTGAAATTCCAGGATAACATTGTTTTGCTTTGTGAAGTGGTGAACAGATATCAAGTTTTTGTTAATGGTAGGAACACATAGAGTATCTTCAACTTGAAATTTTCTGTTTGGAAACGAAAGAGTAAGAGAACCGGAATGAGTAATAGGCAAACCTAATCCATCTCCAATAATAACTTCATCAGTACCATCATATTCAGAGTGAAATTGTAAATTTGAAACCTGAGAAGTGATATTATGGGAAGCCGCAGAATCAATGAGCCAACGTTTGTCTGGACTGGAAGTAGTAGTTGTGCAGTTCACAGTGGCTTCAGAGGGTTTCAATTTCGGACAGTATTTTGCAATGTGTCCTTGTTGATCACAATATTGACACCTTGGAGGGTACTTGTATTGTTTCGACTGCCGAGACTTTGATCTGGAGTCATTCTTGGATTGTTGATAAGTTGATGAAGACTGATTCTTTGAGGAGCGTGAGTCCCTGCGTTGAGTGGTATTGGCAGTAATTACCAAGGATTGAGCAGTGGAGTCAAGCCTTCGAAGATATGCCTCATGACCAAGTAGCAGATCATGTAATTCTTCAAATGAGAGTGAAGACTCTCGAGCTCGAATCGGAGCAACAATGTCACGAAAATTTGATCCTAAGCCATGAAGAACATATAGGGTGATGTCATCTTGAGATAATGGGGCATCGATGAGAGCAAGCTCATCGGCAATGGTTTTTACAGAGTGTAGGTACTCTATAATGCTGCGATTGCCACGTTGCATGAGGGTGAGATCCTCTTTGAGCTGCATGACACGAGTCCTGGATCGACTAGCATACAGTTTAGTCCAGGCTTGATATGACGTCTTGGAGTTTGCTATGAGCGGTATCACAGCTGGGGATACTGAAGTCAGAATTGCACTTAGAATAAGTTTGTCATGACGGAACCAAAGGTGATGAGCTGTAGTGGCAGCTGCATCAGTTGACATCAGTAGGGGTGGGCAGGTATGAGTGCCATCGACATAGCCAAAGAGGTTATAGCCGAGGAGGAGAGACTCAAATTGAGCATGCCATGAAGGGAAGTTGGTTGGTGTGAGACGTGCAGTAATTTGTTGGGTGGCATTGACGGCTATTGGAAAACTATCAGAGGAAGAAGTGGCCATAGCAGAAGCGAGAAAGACAGGAAATACTCGTTGGAGTTTTGAGAAGGCTCTGATACCATATAGAGGTTTAGACAAAATGATTCACACAATTCTTATTAGAAGAAGAGGTATAAATACAGATTTGAGAAACTAAAATTACTCCTAAACTTGTGCTAACGTATAACAACATATGTGAAAATAAAGGAAAGAAGGAGCTGTACAGATTTCCTAAACTAGCTGATCAAATGCAGTTACGAATTCTGATGCTGATTTTCTGCATGAATACTAGCTGTCCTTATATAGGGTTCAACTTTTGCACTTTTGTCTTTTAAACTCCAAATAAAAACCTTAACCTCCCCTTCTAGAGAGAAGACCACTTAAATGCAATTTTTTTTTTTCATTGCATCAAAACCCCATTCCATTTTATTATATTTGATTGTATTCAATCGATAGAAGTTCTTTAATACCTAGATCCCTGAGAGAGAGTGATCAAGCGGAAGGTTGCTTAGTTGGCAAGGTTTGCGATTCATTCTGCACAACTTCATTAGATTGGAGTTGATCTGGGAACACCCAAATTACTAGTATCATCTTCATTCTCTCTAGATCTATATTATTTGTGGCTTTTAGTGCCATGAGTTTTCTACTATGATTAGATCTAGAGAGCCTTAAGACTAGTAGCATGTACCATAAGCAATCCAAGGCTAGTAATGGAGAAATCCAGATATCTCAATAGTAATCTCATGCAAATATAATTCCTTACTTTGCATTTAAAATAAAAGTAATAATCATTTAAAATAATAAATAATTTCTTTTTATTTTTAAGATCATAATTATTTTATATAGCTTTTGATGTTAATATATAATATATAATATAATATATATATATATATATATAAAATAACTTTGAGCAGGACATTTTGTCATGAAAAATATAATATAATTGTCAAGATAAGTTTTGCTTAGGAAAAGGTAGAAAGTATTTGTCTTTCCACTTAGTCCTTAGCCATCAGCTATTAAATAACTTCATATATTTTTAAGTAATAAAAAATGTAAAATAATCATAGCTTTTGAGTTATAGCTTTTAGCTATAATGAGATGTAGAATATTTCATTTAGCTTTTGGTTTAAAATAATATAATTATATTATATTGATGTTATATTGAGTCATAATTTTCATATAATTTTTAGTTATGAGAAAATATCATAATGATCACATAATAACTTTGAATAATTATCATGTAGTTTTGACCATGAAGAAATATTATAACTTGGTAGTTTTTATGTTATAAAATAATTTTGATAGAACTTTTAATTATGAAATTAAACTTCCAAATATTTTTTTTATGACTATAAAATATAAAGTGATTTTTATATAACTTCGATGTGACAAAAGAAGTAGAATAATTTATGCAAAGGTTTAGGCAAGATAATAGATAATATAATTTCTCTACAACTTCTAATTGTAGAAAAATATAAAATTTATTATTTTTCATATGTTATTGGCAAAGAATGAATATGGTAAAGATAAATTCTCTATTTTCAATTATATTTAATAGTTGAATGATTAAATGCTGCTTGTACAAAGGTATATACATAAAAAGTAAATAAAAGAAACAAGCAAACAAGGAAACTAAATAAAAACAAATAAAGAAACAAATCAAAATCAAATAATGGGTTAATCAAGGAGAAGATTAAGGGAAAGAATCAAGTCAATATGTTCAATATCCTTCCCCAAAGATGGCATGTGAAGATCATGAATATCTATCTTTGAAAGTAAGCCCCATAAAAAATCTATACCAAGAGATTTCATGAAAATATCAACTAATTGTTGTTATGACCAAATAAACTAAGTATAATGTGTAGAGTTGCCTTGTTGTCACAATATAAATGCATTGGTTAAGGGTAATGAATTCCAAAATATGCAAGAAAATAATGTAACCAAGTAATTTCATAGCAAATGGTAGTCATTGCATGATATTTTTCTTCTACCGATGAGTATGATATTGTTGATTGCTTTTTAGTTTTCTTTGATATTGGTGAGCTACCAAGTAAATTACAATACCTTGTAATGAAATGTTGAGAATCTGGACAATGGAGCTAATCAAAATCATAGTAGGCATGTAATTGAATAGTGCTAGTGGAAGACAAAAGGAATTTTTAACCTTGATGATTCTTTAAATAGTGTAGGACGAATGTAGTTGTAAGATAATGAGACTACATTACTTTATCAAGAAATTGACTTAGAATTTGAACACGATAAGCAACATCAAGCCTTGTTACTGTGAGATAAAGCAATCTTCCAATCAAACACCTATAATAAGAAGCATCTAAAAAAGTTCTCCATTTGATTTACTTAATTTCAAATTTTGCTCCATGGGAGTTTTTAAAGGATATGTTCCAAGAAAACCAAACTCTTCAAGTAATTCTAGAGCATATTTTCGTTGACTTAAATAATTTTCATTTTAGGATGCATGCCACTTCAATGCCAAGGAAGTACTTTAAATTTCCAAGATCTCTTATTTTGAAATTGCTATGTTGATTTTCCTCGATCATCTTAATTACTTCAAGTCATTCCTTACAAAAATTATATCATCAACATAGACAAGAACGATTGTGAAAGAGCAATTTGAGGCTTAAGTGAATAAGAAGTAATTTGCCTTGGATTGATTTTGATTTGCAAACATCAATGTTGTGGATAGTTTGACAAACCATCGTTGCGAAGCTTGCTTGAGGCCATAAAGGGATTTTTGAAGTTTGTGAACCATGTTTTTCATTCTTGATTTCTTGAAACCCAGTGCAAGTTGCATGTATACCTCTTAATAAAACATTATTGATATCAAATTGGTGAAGATGCTAATTTTAAATTGCAACAATAGTAAGTAAGCAACACATGGTTATGAGCTTTGCAACAAGCATGAAAGTCTCTTGATAATCAATTCCTCTTGCTAATTATAGCCCTTGGCTACTGAGTCATGTAATATTCAATGCTACCATATGGATTATGCTTAACTTTACAGATCCACTTGCAAGTTGTTGCCTTTTTATTCTGAGGCAAAGGTGTAAGAGCACGAAACTTTCCTAAGTGTATCATAGTCTTTAACAGTTGGGATGATCAAACTAGTTTAATGTATCACAGTCTTTAATACTTGGGATGATCAACTAGTTTTCCCTTCTCTTTAGTTTATTTTAAGTGTTAGGTGAGATGCACATGCAGGACTGCTACCATTACCAACTCCCCTTCCGACTCCTGTTGACTTGTTCGTGGCCTCCAATAACCATCACCATCACCTGCAAAAAGGAAGACAAATTAAGAAAATGTTGCACGCTGATCAAGTATGATGTCTTGTAAAAATGTGCAACATTTTTAATTCATAAACCATACTTTAAGTTATATTTTTTAATTCATAAACCTATTGGCACCCACATAATGCGCAGCCCTTTTGTAATAGTTTCAACTCTATTGAATGCTGACCATGAGCTGATTCTTAAACTTTTGTTCAAATCACGTCTTATCTCAATTTTTCTTTTCTTTTTTATTTTTAAAGAGAGTTTGAAATCATATTTTGAAATTATAGTTTTAATTTCTATAGAGACTGCATTTCCAAAATACAGTTTCCAATTAATTTAAATAAATAAATAAAATTGTAGTAAAAGCATAATTTAAACAATATTAGAACACATGGTTGGATTGGGACGAATTTAACCCCAAATTCAATCATGTTTCTAACATAAATTATTAAAAGGAAAATAAAACAAACAAACAAAAAGCAACACCAAGTGGTCTCAAAGTCTTATGCTTTCCCTACCAATGTTGGCGGAGCAAAACAAGCTCACTGGAGAGACTAGATTTCATTACAGATGTAAGGCCCAAGCCATGTGCCCTTACCCAACTTCCACATTAAATACTGTCGGGCTTTCCCGGAGTTATTTTTTGTATTGTTTTATTTATTTATTTTATAAATATGGGAAAAAAATAAGGAAAGGATATTGAAATCATACTTATTAAGGGCTTGTTTAGAAATTATTTTTTAAAATAATTATAACAAAAAACATATAAAATATATTTAATAACCAAAATCTGTATTTTAGTTTCTATTCTTAAAAATAGAAAATAAGATATTTTTAAGAAATATTTTTTACTTATTTTTGTAATTTTCACTTGTTTTTTAAAGATTGTTTTAAGAATAGCTCTCATTCCGGCGACACCGCGGATAGCTCTCATTCCCATAGAGTCGGTCGTCCCCAACCCAATGATCCAAGGCTGCTTGTGCAGCTAGAAAATCTTCGAACACTCTATACAGAAAAGAGGGAGTTGTTCCAGAAGATATTTCCGGAGCTTGATGACAACTTTGTGGAGTCTTTTAAGAAAATCCGTTCAACTCTATTGCACCTGAAAACGGATCGTTTGAAAGTCCAGACCCTGCAAAGGAGCTTGAGCTTAGATTCGCCTCGCACGCCTTCAACTAAAGGTGATGAATATCCATTGAAGCTGGAGAGATTCAGAGTCAAGACTTTGGATTTGAGTGGAGGGATTCAACAGGATGGCCATGGCAAAACCAGCTCCAACTAATGGTTCCAATCTAGTATATGCTTCTGTATGATGATCAATCATTATTTAAATGGTGATTTAACTCATTTGAGATGATAATTCTGCCCAATATTTATTAATCTATGCGACTCTTTGAGCCCTGATCGATTGAGATACTTTTTTAGTTTTTATTTTTACTAGTAGAAGAAATAGAAATAAAAATAACTAGGGTTAGAATTCGTTTAAGAAATCCTTCAAAACCAGGGTTTTTATTTGAAAATGCTATTTAGGGTTCATATTGGTTGTAGGAAACTCTTTTAGTATTAATAATAAATAAAAAAACACTTTCCAAGAAAAATCAAATATTTAAAAAAAATATCAAAAAGACTTTAAAAAAATTCAAAAATCATTTATAAGTGTTATAAAAATGTATTTTCATAGATGATTATCATAAAAATGCTTATAAAAAAAATACTCCAGATAAAAATACTTTAAATTAAAATCCTCTTAAATATAATCTTAATAAATTGAAATGAAGGTTTTTGTCTTTTAAGTTCTCTATCCTCTTTGCATATTGTTAAGCATTTCCATGTTTGCATAAAGAATTAATTAATGACTTAAAAGGGATTAAATAATCCCTATATTTGTGAATTTAACAATTTTCATTTTTTTGTTTGAAGAATAACTCATTTTTGACGTAAATGTCATTAATTATTTCAAGTATTTACATGTTTGTTTTAAAGAAATGGTTATTTTTACAAGAAAAAAATGATGACATTTTTGTCAAAATATGATGAAAGATTTGATTTTTAAAATTAGGTTTTCAATGACCTTTTTAATCAAATAATCCTTTAATAAAATAAAAGATTAATTGATTAAAAATTGATGAAAATATTCCAAATTTATAAATCTAACCTGACCCATTTTTGAACTTGAAGAGTAACTCATTTTTGACATAAATACCCTTCAAAATTTTCATTATTTAAATGTGTGTTTTAAAAAAAAATATTATTTTTACAAAAAAAATAAGGGTATTTTTATCCAAAACAGGTTTTTTTATTTATATAAAAAAAAGTATGTTAAATTTATAATTTCACGTTTCTTTTATTCCTTTTAATATGTTATCCCAAAAATGAATGTTTATTTCTAAACAAAATAAAATAATAAATAAATAAAAATAAGGCTTTTCAGGATGATTTTGATTAATGTGTTAATGGGGAAAGCGTAAATATATTATATAGGCAAGTTGGTGGTCGATGTAAAACTCCACAAGTGGTATTAAATTAATGCCATTACCTTTCATTTGAGTAAATATTAGACAGAAGATCTGGTTTCAGGCTTTGCTGTCCTCCAATCATTTACGAATCTTATTACTAAGTCATTATTTTTAAAAATGATTGATTCTTTGACTTTCTTTAGATTAGATAAGATAAAGAAAACCAAACAAGCCCTAAAGAGTGAGGGTTAAAGGAAGGATGTGAAGTAGAAGAATGAGCCTCTTCTTGACTTGTTAATTAATTTCAATGAAGAAGAGAAAATGGAGGGGTTCATCACTGAAAAAGGTTTGTTTTTTCAATTTTTATTTCTTACATTAATTTTTCATTGGGTTGTGTTTGGTCGTTAGGAAAGTGGAAGAAAAGGAACAAAGGAGAACTTTCTTCCTAATTACGCTTTTATATATTTCCCCAAATAGATCTTTTGGTTGTCAAGGAACGGTTGGAAAAGGATTTTAGTACTTGTTTGTAAGCAAGGAAAACGGTGGTTTACCAAATTTTCAAGGCAAAGGAACAACATGTAATGTTGATTTTGATTTCTAAGACATTTAAAAAAAAAAAAAAAAGTTAATTTGTTCTTATAACCTGTTATTCTTAAGCTTAGAAAAAGGGGAAAAAAAAAAAAAAGGATATGTTTGATAAAATAATTTTTTATTTTTCAGAATTAAAAAAAAAAAAAAAAAAACAGGTTTAACAACTAAAAAACTATTTTTATTTTTTTATTTTTTGTTCTTAAGTATGATTCATAATTTTCCAATAATACTTTATTTTAGAAAATAATTATACAGCATGTAAAATGATTAAAAATAAAATATTAGATATAAAAATTATTTTTGAAACATATTTTAAAATATTAAAAATCATATTAAAAATATTTTAGGTTTTCAAACGAATTTTTGTTAAATAAAATATTATAAACCAGTTTTCAAAAACTATTCTTAAAACTATTTTTTAGAACTGTTTTCGAAAACAATTATCAAATATAACATTTTTTTTCTTTCATTTTTCTTTAATAGTCAAACTAAGCTCAAAGTTTAATTTGGTTGCTGACAAATTTTGGGATTTTTTTCATCTATGTGCTTATTTACTAATGGTGATTGATTAGTGATGGATACGATGAATACTTGATTTTATGATATGTAACATTACTTCAAATGGAGATTATAATTTTTCTTGCTTATGTCTGTGTTAGTCTCCATATACTTAGTATGTTCTTTCAAATTTGATGCATTGGCTATAATTTTAGAATTGTAGAGTATCATGGATTCAAGTTAATATTAAGTTTGAGATACTTTATGGATCTTGACTCTTAATAAGTACATCTTAAGTTTTCTTTTTTATTTGATTTTCTTTTTCTCAAAAATTCTTATACAAGAGTTATAAGAAAACTAAATAAAAGACCATTAAGAGTGCATTTAGAAGTAATTTTAGAAAATGTTTTTAATCTTTTTAACACTTGAATAATAAACTTTTTTTCAAGTGTTTAAAATGTTAGAATGTCAAATGAGTTATAAATAGCATTCCAAATAAATGTTTTTGAAACAAAAAAAAAATGTTGGTAAAAAAAAGCCTATTTCTTAAAAGCTTTAAAACTTGTTTTGCATATTTTTTAAAAATAGTTTTTAGTTTTTAAAAACAAAAAACAGTTTTTAAAAATTCATAACACTTGTTTGGTTATTGTTCTCTATTTTTAGTTTTTAAAAGTAAAGCGAAATAAAGAACAACTTTTAGAGAACACGTAAAAGTTGTTTTCATCAGTTTTTACAAATAATATAAAAACTCATACATTCTATTATTTCTCTTCCACATAAAATTATTATTTTTTTATTTTTTATTTTTTATTTTATTTTATTGCTAGGCAAATTAACTCCAAATTAAACCGGACTTAATGTGTTGGATTTGTTAACAAGTCTATTAATTTTTAAAAATAATTTAAAACTTAAATAATAAACTTATTACTACCATAAATTTATTAATATAATAAAACTTTTTTTTCTAATATATAATAAAATAGTATATTTTCTACTAAAAATATAATTTATGATTTTATTATAATATTACTATTTATGTTTTACTAAAAACTATATAGTTTTTAATTTATTTGTAATTACAAAATTATTTTCATTTTTAATAAGACTTCAATTAAATTTAATTAATTAATATTATATAAATTGAATTTAAAATGTTTTTACAAAATCAAAATAATTTTTTAAAAAAATTATCTCAACAAGACTTTTTGTTTTTTATTTTTAAAATCCTTTTATAATAATAACTTACCAAATATCCTTAATTTTATAAAACATTAAATAACTTTTTTTGATTCTTTAACTTTAAAAAGCATATGAAATCATGATCAAACAAAAAATAAAATAAAAATAATTAAAGTACTTAATTGACTTGTATTCAAAATGATAATTAAAATTATTTTTATCTTATAGAAATTTTTGTTTCACTACAATAAAAAAATTGTTTCATAATTAAAAACTATTTATCTTTAACTCATATATAATTTTGAATTTGATTTTTATTTTTTAATGAGACTAAACTTGAATTTGATTTCATACTATTATAAATTAATTTTATAAAATAAAAGTAACACATTGTTTTTAAAAATAATACAAATTCTTTCATGCAAACAAGTTTCTTGTTTTTTGTTTTAAAAAACTATTTTTTAAAACATCTTGCCAAACACTCTAGTTTTTTAAAAATTCTAAAAAAACTGTTTTTGTTATATATTTTGAAAACAATTTTTAAAAATAAATTTTAAAAAACACCGCCAAATGGGCCCTTAATCTCTAAAACTATCCTCTTTTATAGATGATTGGGAGTCTGGGACACATAGTATTGTTTTAGCACGATCCAAATGGATTATCTCGTCTAGCTTCCAAGAGTCAAATGAATGGCATGGTCAATAGTTTCCGTCTAGATCGCTCGAAATGCAAATAGTTGCTTTATCTACACAAAAGGTTGTCTAGATGGTTTATCCGAGCATGACCCTTCTATGCTAAAGTCAATAAGTTGCTTAAGCAAGTAAGTGACTTTGTCATAAAAAAAAGCCCATACCACTTGTGGATTTTGCATGGTTGTTTATGCTTATTTAAGTGTAACACCTTTCCAGGTGTCTTAATAGCACCTTAATTATGCTTGATTACGCAATATTATGGCATTGATTGTTGATACATAACAGTTGTCTTGCCTTGATGAGTCGTCAATAATAGAATATTTTCCAGTAATGGCTACATTTAGTATAAAGTGTGTCTAGTGCGCAGTCTGCACATTAATGGGTGAGTAAATGCATGGAGGACAGTCGAGTGCCAATCTTACTATATCCGCATAAGATTTGTCCGATTGACCCACTTAGGGACGGACCAGTCACTTGGCCTTAGGGCTATTGGGCCATACGACTAAAAGTGATCTTCCAAACGGCTTGCACTCTCGAACGGTCATGAGAGAGTGAAGGACTTCAGGATAGCCTTGCAGAGAGGGTCCCATAATGCCATTCAAAGTCTTGCAGTTGGGCCCAGATACGAATCAAACGACCAACTACAAGAGTTGCAACCTTTGGAGAATTTGAAAACATGGCGCCAAGATCCACATGTCCTATGCTCACTTGTCGTGTGGTCACGTCAATTGAGGCGTTGTGTTAAGCGGTGCACTCTTTCATACATAAAATTTTGGTAATTTTTGTTTATCTCCATCAAAATTTTTAAATTTTGAGAATTTGGTGGTGAAGGGTTGGATTAACTCAAATCAAGGCTAATTAAGGTATGTTTTACTTTTCATAAAATTTATTTTTATTATGCATAATTCAATTTTATTTGTTTTGTATAGTTTAATTGATATTACCTAATTTCAAAATTTATCATATTAACATTAAATTTCATATTGAAATTAATTTGACATATACGCATATTTAGCTTCAATTTTTAGTAATTTTAAATTTTAATTTAATTCATATGAAAATTTAATTATAATATTTGTCTATTTGATATCACATCACATATATGCATAAGTCAATTTTAATTTTAATTTTTATTAGTAACGATTCTTATAAACTTCATGAATAATATTAAATTAACTTAGATGTTTATCTTTAATAATTTAAATTTATTAATTCATATGGAAATTTAGTTATAATGTTTGTCTATTTGATAACACATCACATATATGCATAATTCAATTTTAATTTCAATTTTTAGTAGTAATGATTCTTATAAACTTCATGAATAATATTAAATTAACTTAGATATTTATATTTAATAATTTTAAATTTAATTCATATGGAAATTTGGTTATAATGCTTGTCTATTTAATATCACATCATATATATGCACAATTCAATTTTAATTTTAATTTTTATTATTAATGATTCTTATAAACTTCATGAGTAATATTAAATTAACTTAGATGTTTATCTTTGATAATTTTAAATTTAATTCATATGAAAATTTGATTATAATGTTTGTCTATTTGATATCACATCACATATATGCATAATTCAATTTTTATTAGTAATGATTCTTTTCAATTTCATGAATAATATTAAATTAACTTAAATGTTTATCTTTAATAATTTTAAATTTAATTCATATGAAAATTTAGTTATAATGTTTTTCTATTTGGTATCACATCACATATATGCATAATTCAATTTTAATTTCAATTTTTATCAATAATGATTCTTATCAATTTCATGAATATTATTAAATTAACTTAGATGTTCATCTTTAATAATTTTAAATTTAATTCATATGAAAATTTAGTTATAATGTTTGTCTATTTGATATCGCATCTTATATATATGCATAATTCAATTTTAATTTCAATTTTTTTTAGTAATGATTCTTATCAATTTCATGAATAATATTAAATTTACTTAGATGTTTATCTTTAATAATTTTAAATTTAATATTAGTTTCATATGAAAATTTAAAATACATGTTTAGAAAATGGTTAATGGAAGTGCAAGTGCAAGTGGAAGTGATGTCACGGTCCGAGATCCTTGTTGGAAATATTATAGACCTATAGAATGGAACAAAAATGGAACAATATGCAATTATTGTGGGTTGACAATAAAGAGTAGTAGGATTACTCGTTTTACACTTCACTTATTGCATACAGACCCTAATTCAAATACAAAAAAGTATCCCAACGTGCCTCTAAAAGTGAAATAAGAAATAAGACAACTTATAAAGGAAAAAAATAAGGCAAAAGCGAAAAAAATTGCCTATATAAAATAGATCTAAGCTGAATTGTGACACACAATAAGATGAAGACATAGGCATGTAATTGATGAGGAGGATGAGGAGAATATTGATGATGATGATGTGTATATGTATCTGACTAACATGCACCCTGATGAGCGACATGCTTATAGAGCGGCAGTTCAAGCATCAAAAGCTAGTGAATGGAATCGACAACAAGAAGAACATTTGTAAGAGGCAAAAGAACAAATAGGTATATGCAAAGTGGAAAATCAACTTATCAATTTGAATTATAATTGTTTTTTATCAACTTTATCAATAATATTAAATTAACATATATGTTTAATTTTAATAATTGCAATAGGTGAGTCTTCACATCCAACTAATCCAACAAGGCACATGCAAAGATCACAAAGTGTTCAACATTTGGATCCATCACCGCCTATTACACCCTCATTGTACAAATCTTCAATAGCAAGACAAAAAAATGTTAAAAATCTTTTCAAATGTGGTGTCATCAAGGAAACCATGGGACGATTGATCAGTAAGTTCTTCATATATGAGAGTGTTGCGCCCAATAAAGCATTAACAATATCATTATTATTTATAAAGTATGAATACCAAAAATATTCTTATATACTTTAATTATATATGGATGGTAGGTATGGGTATAGAACCACTATCTCTTTATGAAATTAAACACAAGTACTTGGATATGGACTACAAAGATATGGAAGCTTATGTTAATGTTCAAAGAGAAAAGTGGAAGACTTATAGATGCACGATTATGTGTGACGAATGGATTAGGCCTACGAAATTAAGCATAATTAATTTCATGCTATATTCAAAAGGCAACACAATCTTCCTTAAATTGTTGATGCATCAAATAGCATAAAAGGACAAAAAATACATATATGGTTTATTGAAGGACATGATTAAGGAAGTTGGCAAAGAAAATGTGGTACAAATAGTTATGGATAATAGATCGACATTCGTGAAGGCAAGGAAGTTGTTAATGAAGAAATATAGTTTATATTACCGTCTACAGCACATTGCATCAACTTAATGTTCGAAGATATCAATAAAAGGCCTAGTGTTACAAATATGATTACAAAGGCTCGAAAGATAACCAACTTCATCTACAACCATAGTTGGTTGCTTGCGTACATGCGGAAGGTGTGTGGTGGAGACATAGTTCACCTTGGAGCAACAAGATTTGCAACCAATTATATTGTCCTTGATAATCTTTTGAAAAAGATGGTGAACTTGAAAAAAGTGTTTATCAATGATGAATGGGCACACCTCAAGTTAAGTCGCACACTAATTGGCCAAGAGGTTGAAAAACTTATGTTTGACTATGCGTACTAGGAGAGTAGCAAAGCTAGTGTCAATCTATGAGACGCTATACACAGTTCTTCGCATTGTCAATTCAGAAGTTGTTCCTACAATGCCATTTGTGTACAAATTGATTCAAGTGATGAAAGAGAACCTCGTTTGACTTAATGATAGAAAATGGATGTTAGAAATAATCATAGATCGTTGGGATAGAACTCTTAAACATCCTCTTCATACAGTAGGTAACTTAGTATTTTTCATTTTCAAAAGTTATTGGTATTTAATATGTTTCTTTCATGACATTCTAATTCTACTTCACTATTGTAGCATTCTTTCTCAATCCAAGGTTTCAATATAGATGTGGAGTTGGTAGTGATCCTAATCTAGTTCAAGCTATTCATGATGTTTTTGCGATATTAGATCCTACGACGGAAGGTCTTAGTCAATTTGGAAATAAGGTATATTATTAGGGTTATAATATAAATTAAATAATTGAATTTCATTTACACAATTTTTTACTTTCAATTATTTAATATGTAGCTTATACTATTCTGAGATGCAAAAATATTATTCAGTGATCAAACAACGCTTAGTTTGAGCCTTGAAGATGGTGAACCTTAGGCTTAGTGAAGTTAGAGGAGAGTTGATGTAGAATGGAATTAGGGATGGCAATGGGGTGGGTTTGGAATGGGGCACCCCTATCCCATTCCCGTCCCTTTTATATAATCCTTCCCCATCCTTGTTCCAAACTTAAGATCAGGTATGTTGATGAGTACCCATCCCCGTTTACAAAAGGACAAAAAAATAAAAATAAAAATAAAAAAGATAAACCTGTCCTTACATCTTCTCAATTTGAATGCATATTTTTCTTTGGATGGGAATGATGATTTTTTCAAAACCAACAATATTACATCAATCCACAAAATCCCCAATGAACAAATTCACAATCTTTATGCCATTGATATACTTTTTTGAATAAACAAAAAAATACCACGAAAATTTTGAGAGACCACAATGGCCTTAGAAAGAAAATGGGAAAAAAAAATTGAATGTGCACAAAGGTGAGAGTTTCAACTTTCAAATCCAAAAATTCAATTCATATAGGAAAAAAAATGAAATGATCTAAGACTTGAGACAATTCCACTCTTGGAATAATAATTAATCAAACCAAAACTCAAATTAGATAGAAAAGATCCAAAATTTCCACCAAAATTGAATATAGACACAATCCAACTAGACAAGACCCTAAAATATGACTAAGACTAAAAACCAAATCAAAACCCAACCCTTTAGAAGAGGAAAGGGCTTGAAATGGATGCTTTGAAGGCTTTAGCTCTTGATGAATATCAAAGTTGTCGCTATTGCCATGGAGTCAATCATCATTGTGATTCCATTTCTATTTGCAAAAGAAAAAAAGCTTTGTCCACAAATACTTCTTGATTTTATTGCTTTCTTGGATTCATCTTTGAAGATGGATTTATAAAGTTTGAAGTAGAAAGGGGCAATATACAGAGATGGGGGAAAGCGATGAGAGGAGAAAAAAAAGGCCCTTTTATAGCAAAGCATTTATTAAGAAAAATTGTTATGCTTAACACAACATGGGAAAAAGAAATAATAGTAACTTGGTCCCAGACATCTATTGTTATACCCATAATGATCAGCCATACTATTACTATACATAATGAAAATTAGCATTTGCCTATTTATATAACAGATCGTATGATAGGCCACAAATTGGGATAATTTTCATCTACTTTAAATTTTTGGGGACACGTAGAAAATGATAATAGATCTTGTCATTAAAATAACAATACTTATCCTTCATTATTCATTAGTGAGAGGTGAACCTTATGACAAATATGTTAAAGAATACAAGTTGCTAATCCTAGGGGAAATGTGAAAAAAGTAACTATTTATAATAGAGAGTTATTTAGTATTTTATAATATTTGAAGGCTACTTTTGTAACTTGGCGGGGTAGGGTGAGACAGAGCAGGTTAGTACAAAACCCATCCCCTTCTTGAACTCGATTTGGGTTTGGAATATTTTCCCAAACCTGCCTCATCCTCAATTATCATCTCCTCATACTCGCCCCAATAGGGATGGGGCAGGTTACCCAAATAGCATGCAAAACTGCCATCTCTAATTGAGATTAGGCTAAATCACTATAAGTTAGAATTTACATTTTCTCTTCCACTCTTTTTATTTATTTTTTTTTATTTAATTGATTATTATTGTTCATAATTATTTATATTTGTCTTTTGCATTCATTTAAGTATAAAAATTGATCCATGCCCAATTCACCTCCCTCTCAAGTGTTTTACCTTAGATTGAATTAGTATAACCTAATAAATTTATTTTAAAAAATTATAGAAAATAAAAAATTATTTAATTTATTGAAAGAATGAAAAATATATTAATATATATAAGAAAAATAATAATAAATATGAATATTAAATAAACTTTATAAATTTTTTTATTTTAAATTTTATTTCGATTTTATGAAACTACTTTTCTTTAAATTCTAATATATATTTTACAAATTTGGATAATTACAATTATTTTTATTTTATTTTTATAAATTTAACCTAAGATTTATAAATTTTTTAGAAGGCAAATTTTTTTTTTTTATGAATTAATTTTTAAAGAATTACTAGTGAATATAACCTTTTTCTAAAATTAAAGTTTGACGAGGGAACATGGATCTACACCAAAGAGAGTAGGATATAAAGAGGTGAGAGAAACCGATTGTGCCATTAATTGGTTTTCCTTTCCAAAATCAAATGAGTTGATTTAAAAAAATCTAATGTTTTGAAATACTCCATCGATAAGCATCGTGTAGGTAGCATAAAATTTTCTTTGATTTGAATAGTAATCATTTGTGGAGTTGGGCTGATTTGAGCTTATTGATTTAGGCTTCATTTGGGCCATGTTGTTTGGGTTTTTGCTTGGTCTATTTGGTTGTGGGCTTCATTTGCTCTATTTGATGGGTCATGCAATTCCTTTGGGTTTGTCTTCCTAATTGAATTTATGTCATTTGAATTATTGAATTCGACTGATTGACATTGATTGCATCTGGGCTTGATATTTCATTGTTATTTTGGGCCTCGCATAACTTTTTGTTTGGGCTATTAATGGCATGTTGATATCATTTTGTTGTTGGACCTTAGGTTGCATTTTAATCTCTCATTTTTGTTGGCGTTGATTGTTGACTGAAAGTTGGTTGTTGGAGATGGAAAATGAGGCCTAAGATGAGCACACATGGAGGGCTGGATTTTGATTATGGGAAGAGCAGACTGAATCCAGGTTCTCATATTTATTTATTTATTTATTTATTTGTATATATTGGTTTTATTTTCTTTGCCATTAATATAAATATTAGTATTTTGAGTTGTGTATATTTATTTTTTTTATTTTTGTGTTGTTGTGCAAATTTGTTAAAAAAAAAAAAAGATAATCTTTTTGTTTGTAAAATATTTTTAATGAACCGGTTTTTTTATATTAATAATAATTATGAAACTATTTTTTTTAAATAAAAATTTTAATAATTTATAATAATGTACTAAATAAATAAAAAATAATAAATAGAAATTCATAATTTTAATAAACTAAATTCTTTTTTTAATAATAAACGTGTTGACTTTTCTTTTTTAAAAAAAAATTATTATTATTATTTTATAAATTCATAGTCATTTTCCTAAAATTTTGATAAAGAAAATGAAAAAAAATAATGAATAAATGAATTTTACTTCAAAAAAATAATTTTTTTTTAATTAAGTAGGCTTTCAAAATTAGGGAAAAAATATGAGAATTATTTTACAAAATTAGTTAAAACCAAGTATTAAAAAAATTAAAACTTAATTCATTTAATTGTAATCTAAAACTTGATTTAATTTGGTGAAAAAGTGGGAATAGGAGTTGGAAATGGGGACAAAAAAAGGAAAACAGAAAAACGAAAGAAAAAAGGTTGGGATGCCCCGAGTTCAAGTGGAAAAAAAATAAAAAATAAAAAATAAAAGGGAGCCCACCTTCGATTGGAGGGTAGTCTTGAAAATATGTACAAAGTCATTATTTCAATGTATGAAATGTGCGTTATTTTCTCCAAAATGTATTCCCATAAAAGTGAACTTTTTGTGTTATGAATTTATCCATAATTGATAAGATATGTTTAGATTCCAAAAAAAAAATAATAATAATAATCAATAAATTTGAAATCTCTTTTAAGAATCCAAAATAATTTTTAAATTCTTTCTTATAAAATTAAAAAACTTGTCTTTAGGTTATATAAAATCTTTTTTTTTTTAATAAAATCAAATAATAATTTTTTTGGTAAATAAAAAAGGGATGAAGATATTTTTGTAAATAATTTCGTAAAAGGTCATTTTTCCTATTAAAAATTATTTTTACTAATAAAATTGAATTGAATTTTAATACTTTTGTAAATAAAATTATAAAAGTCTTGTTTTCTATAAAAATAATAAAAATCAATTTGCTTGCAAATAAAAATGAATGAATATTTTTTGTAGATAAGTTATAAACAAATATTTTTTAAATGATTTGTAAAAATCACTTTTCTTAAATAAAAACTACATTAAAGTACTTTGGTAAATAAACTTGTAGAAAAGCATTCTTTTTTCTAGCAAAAGTAAATTAAAAAAATCTTTCTTGTAAATAAAATAAAATCAAAATTTTTATATATAAAATTGCATTCAATAAATTTTTTTAATAATAATGAGTAAAAATAATTTTCTTGAAAATAAAATTGAATAAAAATAAGCAAATCAAATCACTTGTTGAAAATAAATTGAAATTGTTTTTGTAAATAAATAAATGAATTTTTTAATCCTTCTGAAATTCTTGAAAAAGTGTTTTAATCTTTAAAATAATTAAATCCCTTTTTAATCAATTTAATAAACCGATTTGTGTAATTCCCTTATTAATTAATTTTTATTCTTGTAATTTAACATTTGTTATATCTTACTATAAATTGATTTGTGTCATTCTTTTTCTTAGTATCTATAATTAATTAATTAATTATCCTAATTCTCTTCATGTGCTTAGTAGATATCTTTTTTAATGCATAGAGAGGTGCAACCTTATGGTACTTTCTTAATAAGTAACATGGCCTTTAGATTTGGACTCGACATTTGTAAGCATGCTTTTTCTTTAAAAATGAGTCATAATAGAGTTTTATTTCTTATTTTGTTTTTCTTTGAAAAATAAACAAAAATAAGTGGTAACTCTAACTTTTTAAAAAATAAGTTTTTCACAATAAAAAATGAGTATTGTTGTCGAATGACGATGCATGTGAACAATTTGGGTCCATAAAATAGTTCAAAACAATCACATTTGATAAAACAACATAGAAATCAATGTTCTCATCATCATGCTCCACCAAAACACATATCCCATTATTTTTACTGATACATTGATTATCACAATCTTTTGAGATTACAAAGCACCATAGAAATCAACCTCCTCCTCATCATGCTCCACCAAAACACATATCCCATTATTTTTACTGATACATTGATTATCACAATCTTTTGTGATTACAAAGCACCATAGAAATCAACCTCCTCCTCATCATGCTCCCTAAAAACACATGTCACTATCTTTGGTGATTGTCATGATCTATTGTGTGGAAGTGAACTCTATGTGTGGACTCAATTATCTAGTTCACAAGTAAATAAGTATAGTTCATTATTTGCTTTTGGTGATTAATTAACATATAAATCTTTTCTCTATAACATTGAAATACATCATTATTTATAGTTTAATATTAAACCCTAATTAAATTGTATTAATTCTTTAGAACTATATTGTAGAAAAAAATTACACAAATGAAACTTACATGGTTTGCAAGCCACTTATGAAACTCTTGTTTTTTGCATTTTTCTAAGTCATAAGCAAGGTTTGAAATATCGGTAAATACAGATATATTGATACTTGGATTTTATGGATATATTGAAAATATTTGAGAAATATCAGTGAATATTTTGACACAAATATCGGTGGGATAAAAATTATTCAAAAGTCATAGGAATGCTTGGAAAACCTCCAAAAAATGATAAAATAAAAAAGAATACACATGTTAAAGTTAGTTTGTAAGTGTAATTGACATGGATATGGTCAAGGAGAAAAATATCAATAAGTAGAGATATATTAGTAGTTCAATACTTGGATTTTAAGATAGAAAATATGAATTTCGGAAGTGTACACTTAGATAGTTAGAATTGAGTTAAGGAATATTTGATTTTATTAAATGAGAACAATTTATACATAAATATAATACATATGACATTGCAATAGTCCTTAGTACCAAAATGAAGATCGATGTGGTTTCATCACATTGTTAGATGAAGGGATCTCATCTTGTTGAAGACAATATTTATACCAGGACATGGAGTTTTGATAGTACTAATTGTAAGTACGAACATGTCATGCATAAATTTCTTGACACCTACCCATAACCTCTCCATGGATGGGAAATATGAGGTTTTCCCATGTGCTCGTTTAAAATCCTTGTTATTGCATTTGATATGGAAGGTAGTATGACATTTGTGTAGAAGAAGGATAGTTATACCTTTCATACTCTTCATCAGTGGAACTTGAATGATTTAGAGAAGGCTAACCTTAACCCATTACATAAAGGGCATAAATGATGGCTTCATTTGACGAGTCACTGAATTGAGTCTTTATACTCATTGACTCAAAACTGGCGAAAATGAGTCCTTGTTGTATGGCATCATTCTTCGTTGTCTTCCTCCATATGGCTTTCCAATGGCTCCAACACTTGGATCAGCTCTTCTAGAGCCATGGTCTTCATCTTGAATACAATGTGTGAAATAATCTTCACAAGTAAATAAGGTCAATGGTTGTCCATTTTGTTGTTATTGTTTAATATCTTCTTCATTATTTCTAGGGTCGCTACCATCATTAGTCTCTTCTCCTCTTAAACCATCATAACCGAAAGCGAAAGTACTAGCAGCACTAGTCTACTACTACGTTCAACACTCGTGAAGTCGAAGAAGGACCGAAAAGTGACTGCCAACTGAGAAACTCCTTATAGAAATGAATCTTGTGTCTTGGTTGAAACTATTAGTATGAACTTTTTCAAATAATACTCGTTCAACATCAACACCTATTTCTCAGACAAGTGTGACTATTCGTGGGTCGAGATTTCCATTTTCATCATCTAAATGATGAGGCTTAACCTATTGAAACAATTGATTATCTTTTTTTTCACCAACTTCGGCTGAAATGTCAAGTACATCAAGGTAATCTTTCTCTGCAACTTTGTCATTCTTTACCTCCATATCACAGATCTTTAGTTTCATGTTATAATAACAAAAAACTAATTGTTTGAACCTCGAGTAAGCAAACCGATTTCTTTGCTTTGTATGAATTAGGGCAAACGTGCTCTAATTTCTCTCATAAGTTGAAGATGATGCAGTTTGCAATAAAACCTTGATGACCAACCTTCTTAATGTAGTAGTGTGGTTTCCATACATGAACCACCATTCAGCTACGACCAAATAAATGATATCAATACTTATATTGGAAATCTACAATAATATGCTAATGAAATGTATTTTTTATTCACAAATAATACTCACCAGGAACCATTTCTAACCTCGAAGCATTCCTTAATCTTGTGTTTTGAAGTACTTTCTTACACTTTCCTCTAGAGACATCTCACTCTTGAAATCAAACCCTCGAGCGATCCCCCACACTAAAAAAAATCCTCCAATGATACGTCACACTTAGCAAACCCAAATGATACCCTACACTTAGTTAATTTCCTCTCAAGGTTTACAAAGAGATAAAATTCCCAATGATAATTTTTTTGGCTCAAAGATTTCAATTCAAAAGGATCAAGGATACATTAAATGAAATGCAAGTTTAAGCTCAAGTTGCACTCAATATTTTCATAAGGCTTAATAAATGATTGAATAATATATAATTTGGAGCAACTTCTTTAATAAATGAAGATGTGAGCCTTTATATAGGAGTTAAGAAACTGAACTAGCTGTTAAATATAGTATGAAATTGGCATGGGATTTTCACTAAACTCAAATATCTATATTGCATTATATGACATTATGTTATTACATTGTATTATTTTATATTTTTTTAAAAGAAATATAAAAAGATATTGCAATTTCATTATGAGAGAGAGATGGTACAAATAATGTGAGAAAAATATATGAAAAATGTAATAAGGGGTATGGAGAATGTGAGAGAGGATACAAAAAATGTGAAAAATATTATGAAAAATATGAGAAATAGTACAAAAAAATATATATATGAGATAGAATATCACGAATGTGAAAAGAGGTACTAAGAATGTGAGGAAAAGTAAAAAAAAAATGTGAAAAATGATATAAATAATATAAGAGATGATGTAAAGAATATGTGAAAGAGTATAAATAATGTGAGATATTAAAAGTACAAGCTACAAAGAATTTGAGAGAATGTATAAAGAATGTGAGAGGATACGAAAAATGTGATTGAGGATATGAAAAATGTTAGAGAGGATATGAAAAATATGAGAAGAAATATGAAGAATATGAGAAATTGTATGAAGAATGTGAAAAATTATATGAATAATAGGAGAAATGGTATGAAAAATATGAAAAATGATATGAGGAGTTGTATCCTTTCTTACATTTATAGTTTCTACTCTCACATTTTTTGTGTTTTCCTACATTCTTCTTACTTTTTCTCACATCCTTTGTACATTTCCTATATTCTTCATATGTACCTACTTTTACACTCTTCATACTTTTTCCATTTCTTTATACCCATTCCCACATTCCTTATACATCTTCTTACATTTTTCATAATTTTTATATAACTTCTCATGTTCTTTGTACTTCTTACATTCTTCATCTTATGTCTTATATTATTTGTACATTTTCTCACATTGTACTATCTCTCACATTCTATATATTTTTTTTCCGCATTGTTTGTACTCTTTTGTACATCCTTTGTATCTTTTCTCACACTCTTCATGCTATCTCTCATTGTTCATACCTTTTTCTCATATTTTTTGGTATTGTCTCTTACATTATGCTTTCTACAAATAACCATATGGAGATGAATTCTTTAGTTAATATGCAGTTAATGTTACTTAGATAATAAGTGAAAACTAACCAAATGTCAAGAAAGTGAAATATCTTAATTAAAGAGAATAAATTACAATAAGTGAAAATTTAATATTGAATTATAAAAAAATTTAATTCCTAATAAAATTAGTATAAAGCATTAAACATATTTGTGCGCACAAATTTCAAAAACTTTTGGTCTTGCAAAATTAGAAAAACAAATAGGAAAATAATATGAACAAAATATTTATTGAAATTAAAAATATTGTGGGTACAATCTCAAAAAAAATATATATATTCTTTCCAAAAGAATATTTTCCCTTTGATTCTTTTGCCTTGATCACACTTTGGAAGACGACGATGACGTTTTCTTGATTTTGAAGATCAATCGAGGGCCACAAGTGGCTTATTCCCAAATGACCTTGTTGAATGGCGAAGAACACGTGTAACAGTTCTTTTGCCGTTTGCCAAACTTGCAAGGAGATTTGATGGAGCTCTTTCTTTTGTTGTGAAGCCCCTTTTCCCGTACAAGGTTACCTTTGGATTTTCTCCTTAGGATTTTCCTTTCTGAATTTTTCTGATTTATGAATTTTCCTCATCTTTCTTGATAGAAGACACCTCTATTTATAGGTGAATATAAATAATTTGAATTTCAAATTCCCGAATTTTAGTTGTTTAATTCAAGGGATTTAGTTTCTTAATTTTAGCAAATTTTCTTCTCCGGGAGGTTTTACCAAAAAGATAATAATAATAATAATAATTTTCTTATTATTATTATTATCATTTTTATAGTTGGAGAGAGACTTATCCATAAGAGGATTGTTTTTTTTTTTTTTTTTGGAAGACCAAATTAGTGATAATTTGTGCCAAAAATTTGTACGCAGAAATTTCGTAAATTTTTTGTCCTGCAAAATTAGCAAAACAAATAAGAAAATAATGTGAACAAAATATTTATTGAAATTAAAAATATTGTGGGTACAATCTAAAAAAAAAATAATATTTTTTCCAAAAAAATATTTTCCCTCTGATTCTTTTGCCTTGATCACACTTTGGAAGACGACGATGATGTTTTCTTGATTTCGAAGATCAATCGAGGGTCACAAGTGGCTTATTCCCGAGTGACCTTGTTGAATGGCAAAGAACACGTGTAGCAGTTCTTTTGTCGTTTACCAAACTTGCAGGGAGATTTGATGAAACTCTTTCTTTTGTTGTAGATTTGATGAAACTCTTTCTTTTGTTGTAAAGTTTTTTTTCCTGTATGAAGTTACCTTTAGATTTTTTCCTTAGGATTTTCTTTTTTGAATTTTTCTCATCTTTCTTGATAGAAGACACTTCTATTTATAGGTGAAGATAAAGAATTTGAATTTCAAATTCCTAAATTTTAGTTGCTTAATTCAAGGGATTTAGTTTCTTAATTTTAGCAAATTTTCTTCTCCGAGATGTTTTACCAACCAAATAATAATAATAATAATAATAATAATTTTCTTATTATTATTATTATCATTTTTATTGTTGAAGATTAGAGATACTTATCTATAAGAGGATTTTTTTTTTTTTGAAGACCAAATTAGTAATAATTTAATCCACTAATTTTTTTATGTCTACAAATGCCCCCACTTCAAGACGCATCACATACATGCATTGTCATGTGGATGAGGTGAGTCTTGAAGTAATTTTTTTTTTTAAAAGAAATATTTTAATATGAAGTTTCCTATTTTTTCCAAAAAAATATTTCTTTTCCACTTTTTTCCAAACTCCACTTCGTTTTCCTACTTGTTTTACACTTTCAGTCTTTTTCCAATTTGTCATCCCTATATACATTTTTTTATATATATAAAGGGACAATAGTTGAGAAACTAGACTTGAACTTTTTCAGAGAGCTCTTTTGATCTTTGGGTGTTCTTCAACTCAACTTGAGAAACCCGACTTGAATTCACCGCGAAAAATCTTCACCTCTTCAAACTTGTAAGTTTTTTTTTTTTCAAAGAAGATAAAGACTTACTTTTTTGAACACGTGTCGGTTGTCATCATTTGCAGAGACGAATTTAATTTCAGGTAATGTAACTAATTAATTAATTTTTTAGTTACCTTAATATTTGAGGAGAATTTTCTTAATAAAATTAAATATCCATAAAAAAAAATGAATATTTAAAATTTGACCCTCGTGTAATCAAGTCATAGCTATGCAAACAAGTTATAACCTTGATGTTACGCGATGTTGTATTTTCAGCACTTAAGTGCTAAAGTCTTCACTCATGCAAATTGGCTTGACTTGAATGCATAGTGATATTTCAAGTTTTAACATTTAATTAAAACTGGAATAATACTTGATATTTATGCAAACAAGTTATAGCATTGATGTTACGCGATGTTGTACTTTCAATACTTAATACAACTTGAGTGTTAAGGTGAACACTCATGCGAATTGGCCTGACTTAAATGCATAGTGGCATCTAAAAGCTTAGACCCATATTTTATTCATCTCTCTTTCTATCTTCCTTTTTTTTGTGTAATGACTGAACTCGAGTGGTTTCCCCGAGTTGCCTACATACCCTTCAAGGAGAGGGGATCAAGTCAAACGTAGTTCCATTTTTTTTTAAGCTCTAACTTTTGCCAAGACTAAAAGAAAAAATTAATTTTGCAAGCATATGTCCTAACTTTTGCCTAAGTCGCCTTCTCAGGTTTTCAACCTAGCAGATTTCTTTTTTTTTTTTTTAAAGCTCTAACTTTTGCCAAGATTAAGAGAAAAATTTAATCTTGCGAGCATATGTCCTAACTTTTGCTTAAGTCGCCTTTTCAGGTTTTCAACTTTGTAGACTTTTTTTTTTTTTTTTTTTTTTTTGTGCACCGTACGCAGTTTATGCTCATGTGGGCCAAGAGCGTCACTTGTCTTGAGTTTGATCGAAGGATGATAAATTCAAGTCCTTGAAGCAAAGTTTAATTGAGGGTCAAAAATGACTTATTCCCAACCAAACTTGTGAAGACCTTTCTTAAGCATTTTGGAGAGCAAAGGAAGTCATTTGAATTCGTCTTGATTTTCTTTAGCTTTAAAAGTGGATGAATAACACTTTTGTATTGTGTTTGATATTCTTCCACGAGCTTGTTGAAGAATGTTTGGAGTCTGATTTTGACTTTTGAAGCTTCGTTTTTAGATTTAGCTTCTAGGTTGCATCACCCTTTTGAGAACGCATCATGCTGAAAGAAAATAACACTTGTATGTAGAGAAATTGGAGATTTTAGTTTGGAATCTCCGAATTTGACTTTTTTAATTCAAAGATTTTGCTCTTCGACTTAAGAAGTTTGCCAAGAATGATTTTTTTTTTTTTTTTTTTTTTTTTACTATAGTTTAAGCTCTTGTAGGATATGAGCAATATGCAATTTAGGCTCATGCTTTAAGGAACATCACTGGACTGTCAAGGTTTGAAAACATTTGTTGTAAAATTTGATGTCACACTCTTTTCGTCGCTGCTAGTGTAGGCGATGTTTGCACAACATGTTGCACAATCGTGGCCTTTGTCCTCAAATCGTTTTGCCCCTTTTATTTTTGTGGCATAGAGTGATGAATTTTTAAGTACTTAGATCAATGCAATTCATGTTTCCTCAAGAAGTTGTAATATTTCATGGATACTGAACAGCGAGGGTAAACACTGTAGGTTTGCTACTACTTCATCATCTATCTTGGTTTTGCTTGGCACTACACCAAAAGCGTTTTCTTCATCTTTACCTGACTCATCTTCTTCCAAAGTCTCATGACAAGAGACCATATGAGTTGATGTCACCATCCCTCTATTGAAGAACTCCGAAGGGAAGTATTCTCCTAAGGTGATAGGGGTAATAGGCTTTTGTACCAAGAAGTCATCAACCTATACAATCGCTTGTTTTCTTTTAGGCTTCTTTTCTTCTTTCTTCTTTGCATGTCGATGAATATCTACTTATGTTGTTTCTTCCTAGGAAGATTTGGGTATGGATGAGATTCTTGCTTCTTACAAGGTCTTCTTCGTGTAACTAATGTCCAGTCTCCTTCGTTATACGACATTGATTCATTATCAAAATAGAAGTGAAGAAGGGCTTCTTGACATGACACTAGTGTTTGCTTTGGTTTCGGTGATTTGCATTGGATAATACCGACGCATGCCCCTAGTGTCTTAGGTAGAACATGTAATGAAACAGGATCAAGGGACCCAAATGTGACTATAGCATGATTTGACTCTACTATTTCATCCAGATCCAGATGAATTCTTCCTTATTTTGCAAGTTTCATTATGGGATCTTTTAAGATGAAACATTTCTCCACCGAGTGATTGACGATTCGATGGTAATGAAAATAGTTCGGATCATTAACACGACCCCTTTTTTTTTTGGACACTTGCACTCAGGTAGCTCAATAACCTTTTTCTGGATCAGGTCTTTCAACATGCTAGACACATCTGAGTCAGGAAAATGATACTTCTTCTCCTCTAATTCCTTCAAGGTGAACCGACACCTCTCATTTTCCTAGGTTGGTCTAGCCTCTTTTACTTCCTTCTTTTTATCTTGAGCTGAGATTTTGATAGGAGTCGTATTTATCACTATTGACTCTTGGATGGGTTTTATTGAATTCTTATCACTTGCTTTCCCATTGTGTCTTTCTCTTTGTTGGTCAACGATAAAGTCCTTTTTAGCAGCATGGTTGGCTATACTGAGCTCTATGTCATGTACTCGAGTAGCTAATTTTTCAAAGGTACAGGGTCGTATCCCTTGGAAGATGTATAGGATACCCCAATGCATTCCTTGTATGCACATCTCCATGGCTAATACCTTAGATAATCTATCTTTACAATCAAGGCTTAAGGAACGCCAACGGTTAATGTAGTCTACAACCAGCTCGTCTTTCCATTGCTTAGTATTAGTAAGCTCCATCATGCTTACAGTTCGTCAGGTGCTATAGAAACAGTTGAGGAATTCACATTCCATTTAGTCCCAACTATTGATACACTCAGGTGTAAGGTCTATGTACCAATCGAAAGCATTCCCTTGGAGAGAACGGACGAATTGTTTAACTAATAAGTCACCATCTGTACCTGCATTGTTACAAGTTTCAACGAAATGGGCAACATGTTGTTTGGATTTCCCTTCCCATCAAATGATTGAAATTTTGGAGGTTGATAACCCATAGGCATACGTAGGTTATCAATCCTCTTAGTGTAAGGTTTAGAGTACATGAGCGTACTCTATGAGGGTCTATCGTACTGCGCTCTAATGGTGTTAGTTATCATGTCCTGAAGTTGTTGGACAGATAATGACGCCATTGAGGCAGATTCCGTCGTTTGTCTCTCAACTTGCATTATCCTATACATATGTGGTGCATCATCGAGAGGAGATGCAACATTCGGAAGGTAGTTGAGTCCGAATATGTAGCACGTTATGAAGCCACATGTCATGCAATATGGTTGAGAAACTTTGTCTCAGGGCTTCATGTTATTGATTCGATAATAAGACCATTGAGAATATATTGTGATAATAGTGCTGATGTCCGATTCTCTAAAAATAATAAGACTACAGAGGATCAAAGCACATTGATATTAAATATTTGGTTGTAAGGGAGAAAGTTCAAAATGGAGTTGTCTCTATTGAACATATTAAAAATACACTCATGTTGGCAGATCCATTGACAAAAGGGCTTCCACCTAAGCTTTATATGGATTATGTTGCGCGCATGGGCTTGGTGGCAAGTTTGTCAATTTTAGATTGATTAAGAGTGTAATGTATGTGATAACATTATAACGAGAATAAAGTTATTGATTATGATATATTGATGATTATTATATTACTTTTATACATCATTTTTTGTGCACAATCTAGATGTTTAAAAGTTGATGGGACCATTATGTGAATGAATTAGCATTATGACCTTAATGTTGTTAATGTCATAAAAGTCATTGATTCATGTTAATGGAAGTGCTAGTACTATAATCCTTGAAGAATATTGGATCGTTGTGTGATCCAATCATTTCAATGATTTGGTGTTAGTGGTTCCATGAAACATAATCTTAATGTAAAGGATGCCTATTTTGAAAAATTGTTATGGCCATATTATGTTTTAATCTATTACAAATATAATTATGTAGGCCAAGTGGGAGATTGTTAGCTTTTTCCTATAATGTGTGGCCGTATATAATTATATTGTATGAATATTATTTAAGGGTATCAATTGATAGGTAGGTGAATCAATTGATTGGGCATCCAAGAGTCTTATGTATGGAAGACTCAAATTACAAATGGAGAGTTAGAAAATTTACTTTATATGAATGTGGTGTTACAACTTTTGTAACCCCATCATTATGAAATTTATCTTGTACATTATGTTTGAGTAATGGAGGAAAATGAAAAGGTATAACCTATTCAATTATAAAGATGCATTCAAGTTCATAACCCACCATTGCCCGTTAATTTGTACATAATGGGTGTAAATAATGAGTATAACTCCCATATAGTCTTTGATGGGAAGACTAAGAGATGTACAACTTATTATAAATTGAGGTTCCAAGACACACTCTCATGTTCATGTTATTTTGCTGTTTATTTCTAACAACATACACCACACAAGTGACCTATCCACTATATGAGAGTAGTGAGTTGAAGACCTTAACAATACAATTCACAAGGTGACTCAATCTCACTTCAAAAGTGTTATTGGAATCATGGATCAAGGTAAGAATATGAGCATTGTAGTATTTACATTCATTTTATTTTATACATCCAAAATTATTTTTTAAGATAATTACTTCCGCATAAAGATTGTGAAAATTTGGTTAACGCCATTCTCCATGTCCTACTATATCGGTCTAAAAATCAAACTATTGTTTGTTTTCTATGGAAACCTCTTTTTCATCCATTTATACTCTCCCACCATTTTTCAGTTTCGAAAGGCAGACAGGGCTACTCAGAATCTGTGGGTAACAATTCTATGGGCTCTAGCACGACTTTTGGTTGATAAAATGTGTGGACTGGAATGAAGCCCAGCTTCCCGTGCGAGTTGCCTACTTCTCTTCTTGGTTGACTGGTACCATGAAACCAGGTTTGAAAAATCGGTTTTTTTGGCCGGGCCACCGGTTGAAAGAAAAATCGGCTAAATATCGGAAAAATCGCGCCGAAATTTCGGTTTTGGAGCAAAATTTTGACAAAAAATCGGGCGTGGGTGAAGGCAGTCTCAAAAAATACCGAAAAATGGCAATTTTTTTGGATTTATCCTCGATTTTTTTTAAAAAAAAAACCACTGAAAGTTATTTTTTATTTTTTTAAATAATATATATTTATCTTTTTTTTTTTTTAATTTATATTTTATTTAAAATTTATATTATCATTTTATTTTTAACTACTTTTCATGTTTATCTCATTAATCCTATCTTTAAAAATTATTATCACTTCTCTCTTTTTTTTTTTTTATTTATCCTTTTAATTTCAAATGTTTTTATTTTAAAATATTAAAAATATAATTTTACTAAAAAATTGCTACAATATAAAAAAAATTAATGAAATCCTAAAATTTCATAAATTAAAATTAAATTGATAAGATAAATTATTAATAATTTTAATTATTTAAATAAATTGATGTTAATAGAAAAAGTTATCATCACATATTTGTGATAAAATTTTAGAAATTAAATCTCAAATAAAATATTTTATATAAATCAATTTAATTTTTTTATTTAAAATGTAATAAAACATGTTTTAATATAAAAGTATTTTAAAATCTTTAAAATAAATGAATATAAATATATTAAAGGAATTTAAGCCAATTTTTTTTTATAAAATTTTAATAAATATTATCTTTAATCATATTTATATTTTACAAAAATAACTTTAATATATGTATTTTTACTTATTTTATCATTTTTTTTTTAAGTTTTCTAAACATTTTCATGAATTTTGAACTATTTATGTTTTATCGATATTTTTATCAAAATATCCATTAATATTTATCCTGATAAATCCATAAAATTCAAGTACTAATATATTAGTATTTATCGAAATTTCAAACATTGCATTAATTTGGGGCTACTTAATTTAGTTTGAACCCATGTGTTACCTAACTTCACTTTAGGTTTGTGTGTATCATTTAGATTAGATAATCAGTTATTTCATAATAAAGCGATAATAAAACCAAACCATCATCAAAACACTTCACCAAACCATTCAATGTAAAGATGGTTTTTAGTTCTAGTTATCCAATTACATAAGCAACCATATTGGCTTTTGCTTTTGCGTCTCTAAAAAAATTAAAATCATGGTAAAATCTTAGTTTATTTAATCATCAAAGACTTCCAAACACACGATAATTTTTGTATGAAGTTCGTTAAATATACTTTTTATTTTTTTGTTTTTAAAGATAAGAAATAATAGTAAAACACCAAGCCATAATGAAGCAATAATAAATATAGAAGTTTCTGAATCATCAAAACACCAAACTATCCAATGTTTAGTGTTGGTTATCTATAAGACCAGGATTATGAAAACACCAAACCATCCAATACAAAGATGGTTTTTAGTGTTGGTTATCTATAAGGTCAAGATCATCAAAACACCAAACCATTCAATGTAAAGACGATTTTTCAGTTCTGATCATCCAATTTTAGAAGCAACCCCATTTGCGTCTCTCTAAAATTACAATTATGATAAAATCTTGATTTATTTAATCATCAAAGACTTTTAAGCACACAATAATATTTGGAAGACACTCGTTAAATATCCATTCTATTTTTTGTTTTTAAATATAAGAAATAATAGTAACTACTATATAAAATACCATTACTTTTATACAAAAATACAAAAAAGAGAAAAAAAGAAAAAGAAAAAGAAAGAGAGGGGACTTCCTTATATTCTTAAAATTACTATCAAATTTTTAAAATTTTGAAGTACTAAAATTTCTTTAATATTTATTTATTTTAAATAGTTTTAAAAATCATTATTCTATAGGAGTTCTTATTATTTTCTATTTTTAAATATAAAAAACAATAAATATGTTCCAACACCACTCTAAGTTAAAAAACATCTATAATTAGAAATCAAAATATGTTATACCTACTTTATACCTACATATTATTAATAATTTCAATTTTTTTATTACATATAGTTTTAATTAAAAAAAAAATAGTGGTATTTTGTATCTAAGAGTATGATCATATATATTAACATAAAATATATATAAAAATTACATTAGGTCAAGTTTCAATTGAATTTCGATAAGCAAAACCTTGATTAATCTTAAACAAAATTAAGGTTTATTGATCCAATGTTTTTTATTTTCTTTTTTATTTTCTTTTTTTCCTTTTTGGTGTTTTTTCAAATTTAATATGAGATACTTAGGCTTAACTCAAATCGCAGGATTGCATAAAATCAAATCCTGGCACTCCTTACCCTCAGAATAAACCAACATATATGATTTCATATGTTCAGTGGAGAGAGAGAGAGAGAGAGAGAGAGAGAGAGAGAGAGAACTAGCTAGAGAGAGAGAGATGTCAATTCCTTTAAAAATGTTATCTCTGTTGTACTTTGATTTATGGGCTAATTGGATTAACATCGCTGTTTGAAAGCAACATGTATCATATTTAATATGTGATTTCCAAGTGGTGCCGCCACTCCCATTATCTGTGACAGTGTTACCCACCATTCATTATCTATGAGATGTAGATGTAGGATTTGCATTCCAAGGGGATTCATTTAAAAATACATTCCATAAAGATTGACATGTTGTTCGAAATTAATGAAAAAAAATTACTCAGAAATAGTTAACATTGATATATACATCCTTCCTGTTATTAAGAATACAAGCTAAAAAACAATAATAAAAACCTAAAAGGACAATACGCTCGTATTTGTTAATGTTGTAGAAATACAAGTTAAGATTGAAATCATCTCACATTGGTCAGAAGATAAAGAGATAAAGCTTCCTTGGGTTATATAAAAAGTTTTCACCCCTAAACTATTTATTACAAAGCTTTTATTTTTTTGTAAGTTTTTATTTATTTTTATATATTTACAAAACATTTTCTTTTCATAATTGAAAAAGAAGTTGTAATTTTGGATTCTTAGTAAAAAAAAAAAAAAAAAAACTTTTGGTAACATCATATAAGTAGGGGTTTTACCACGTAAGTTTTTTTGCCCCATTATTATAATTGGGCAAAAATACTTGATAAAACACCGTCGTTGTATGAGAGAAACTACATAAACTTACAACTTTTTTCTCAATTAGAAGGAGAAAAATATTAAGATGAAGGCCCTTTAAATAGCCTACAAAAATTGTCTCAATTAGTCTCTTAACTTTTGTGGGATGACTTAAACCTTAGCATTGTTTGAAAATTATTTTCAAAACAATTATAAAAAAATTTAAATTGTTTTATAATGTTTTATAAATTAAAAGTCTATTTAAAAATTCCTAACAGTTTTCTATATTTTAAAAATAAATTTTATTATAATGCTTTATTTTCAATTATTATTTATAGTTATGTAATTATTTTTTAAAATAATTCCTATAAAAAAAAAGCAAAAATATGAAATAGGTTTTTTAAAAAAAAACCTATTTATGTTTTTTTTAAATAAAAAAAAACTATTTTTGTGTTTTGATTACTAAATATGTTTTTGTTTTTTCCTTTTTTAAAAAAATAGGAAAATTTGTATACGTACATGAAGACATTCTCAACCTTTTATTTTATTTTATTTTTGACATCTCTAAGTAAAGCAATTGGATTTCAAGGATAGAAAGCATGGAGCTGAAATAACTCATTCTGAATGTTTTTTAAAATATTATTATGAGTTCCTTTTCTTTTTCTTTCTTTTTTCTTTTTTTTTCTTTTGATCTAAGTAACCTACCTAAAAAAATGGATAAATAATTCAACCTTTGTGTATTCTAATTTAAAAATTTATCTAAATTTTCTTATAATGTATTTGACAGTAGTTTTACGAAGTGTTTTTAGTATTTTTAAAATTTTTTATCTTTTAAGTATTAAAGAGATTAATAACACTTTTTAGGATCACGGTCAAATACATCATAGTCATCGACATACATCATTAAATATATGTGAAAAAATAACCTATGATTTAGACCTTTGGTAATAAATTTTTAAATAGAATAAAATTAATGGAAAATTTTAGTCAAATAAAAAAAAATCATATTTTGATGAAGTGTTGATCTTAGAAAACACAGCAGGTAGAAAAATATACTTTTTAAGGGCACTAGCAGCTTAAGTTATTTGGTGGTGTCCATTTCATCTCTTCATTGTCTCCACTTTTCACTTCATGCCAAATCATGTGAAGGCAAGTTTAATCCAAGAACCAAAGACATGTGCATAGTTGTTAATTAATTAATGGGAGCCACTAGCCCATTAGAAATAGTCATTAAATTTATGGTGATGGACTCCTCAATGTAATGGAAAATGTAGTTGACTTGATTAGGAGATAGAGACGAAATCATTTAATTATATGATGATATACTTCTAATGAGTGTGACAAGCATTTCAATATTTCATTACCACAAGATACTTAGGAGTTGGAGATTAATATAATGGTTCAGATGGTTGTTAACCAGCCCTACTGAGATTGTTATTGATGGTGACATGGTTAGGCAAAGGGAGAGTGAGAAAATAATGTTCTTAAACTTCTTATTGTTGTCTGGTTTATATTAATAATCACCTGTGCTTATCTAATAAGGATGTATTATTATATTTAAATTATAATTATTATATTTATGTTATTTTAATTTTGTATTTTTTTTATCATAATTTTATTATTTCATTTTATTTTTTTAATTGTTGTGGATATTGCGAGTGGGTGAGTTTTACAAGAGAATATGGAGTTTCAGGATAGTATAACCACATTCTCCGCTCTTCTTCTTTTATATTAAATAAATTGAGGAACAACTCTGAGTTAAATGAGAAGAAGAATTCTATCGTGCTAATGATTCCTTTTTCTCTTAAATACTTGGTTTGTGAAATCAAATTTTTACAATGATTTGATTCTAAAGATCGTTGTATTTTAGGAGAAGAATGTTAATCAACTTTGGACAAAATAAGACTTTCTTTTTTTTTTTTTTTTTTTAAGAGAGCACTTCAATGTTCCTTTGTCGAGCCTTTTCTAATCTTTATATTTTTCTAATTAATATAATCTTTTATTTATTATTGTTATTGAATTTTATTGACATTGGAATTTATGTATATCTAAATAACTTTCTCTTTACTAGCTACATCTTAAGTTGATATTGCCGTCTTAAGTGAACCAGTATTTTTCTAAGATGGTGTTTATTTTTTTCCTTAATTCTAAATAGAACCTTAATGGTTAATAGTGTTAAATATTAGGTTGTTTGTTTTTATAGTATTTTATTTCTATTAAGTATTAAAAAGTAAAAAAAAATCAATATGTTATTTTTTCTATTTAGTAAAAAGTTTATAATAAGTTATAAAAAAGTATAAAAACAAGCAACCTAAATTCTGAAAACATATTGCTTTCAGCAAAAAGCCAAAAAAACAAACACCACCTAAGGGTCCTAATGGTTTTTATTCAAACTCACATTCCTGAGCGACACATTGTTTAAAGGAATGACGTTTTGGTAAACATGTAACATTACACAAGAGCTTATAAATGATTTTTTAGGATAGTGTTAATTAATTAATTGGAGTCCAATGAGACTAATTAATAAATTAAGACTCAATAGACCAAATTAAGTGATTCAAACTTAAAATAGGTTCAAGTTACTTAAACTCATAAGAAAGGTTATGTAAACCCCTTTTAAGGGTTTAGAACGCTGATCATTGTATCTTTAAGAGAAGAACATTGGTCAACTCTACATAGAAGAGAGTATATTTTTTCTTAGGATAGTGCACCAACGACCCTCAATCGAACTTTTTCTAATTAATTTAATTTTGATATTTAATTATTATTGAATTTTATTGGAATTGGACTTTAGGTATATCCAAACAACTTTACTGCATCCTAAGTTGATATTATGTTTATCTATCAAATATAACCATAGATGTGATTAATTATTATTATTACTATTATTATTATTATTAATGTAACAAGAGGCAAACAAACTTTTTTGGATAATTTTTTTATATTTACTTAGTTTTGGATTTAGGGCATACAGATAAAAATCTACTAATAATGTATATAATATTAATTTTTTTTTTAAATTTAAATTATGAAGCAATGAAATAATAACATATGCTATGTTATTTCATTTATCTATTTATTGTATTTTGTTTGATGAATATTAGAAGGAGAGGTTGCTAATTTCAACATACCATCAATTGACAAAGATTTTTTTTTTTTTTTTTTTTTTTAAGGGAAAAATGATTTGCAATAATTAAGTATGATATCTTGAAAAATGTGCAAAATTTCTAATTCATTTTAGTGTGAAGTTTATTAATAAAAATACAGAGTGGCAAATTGCATGGCATGTTAAATAGGAGGGTAGGCATTGACCTATGAAAAATTAATAAATGTGGATGAAGCTGCATGTGGTGATACTATGTGCTCCCTAGGGAAAGTTGATGGTTTATTTCCATACATTATTATGGCCAATGTTGCAGTGCATCTCATGTGCTAACCATAAGTTTACTACTAATTTTGTACTCATATCGAGTGTTCATTAAATCTCATTTAATTTTTTTATTGTCGTCCTCGATTTTTGAGCTAGGCTTACCAGAAAAAACAAGATTAAAATAAAAAGTTAGTACTATATCGATGCATTTTATATGGTGCTAGTAAACAAAATGTGTTATTCTCATTATAGTAGGTTCTTGCTCAATACTTGTCCTTTGGGCAGCTATCTCAGTGCTTTCTGATTTTGATTATCTTGTAAAAATTAAAGGTATGTTCAAATGTTTTCCGAGTAAATCTCTCTTATGGCTAAGTTAATTTGGAGGATTCAGTGGAGTAAATTTAAGGGAAAGAATTTTCATACCTCCAATTTTTGTCTTTTTTTACAGTTATATGGACGAAATTTTGTAATATCCTTTTGACCAGTAGGACCTCTCTTTATGTTCACATTTAATTATGTAATGTTGACCCATTGATGGTGCATAACCATCGACTTGGATGTAATGGACATTCATTTATGATGACTTACCATCCGAATAGCTTTTGGTCAAATGAAATCATTCGAATTGACATTACTTGGGATGAAATGTCTACTAGAAATCTTACTGTTCAAGTTTCTATAATTATGTTATTAAAAAAAATAATAAATAAAATTAGAATAATTATATAATGATAATTATGTAACGTTGACCTACTGATATTGTGTAACGATTGACTTGCATATAATAGACATTCATTTATGACGACTTACTATCCGAATAGACTTTGGTCAAACGAAACCATTCAAATTGATATTACTTGGGATGTGATGTCTACCAAATATCTTACTGCTCAAGTGCCTACAATTACGTTATTAAAAAAAATAATAAATAAAATTAGAATAATTATATAATGATAATTATGTAAAAAAAAATTATTTTTTATTCCCCAAATTGAATGTAACTTCAAAGTAGTAATAATGACAATAATGTAAGCAAGAAAATTTAGAAATAAAATAAAATGATTATGAGGAGTACCTAAAAATTTAAAATTGAAAGGCACGGTATACAAAACCAATAAACCAAACTTATTTGATATATTCATTAAAAGTATTTTTTATTTAGGGAAAATGTAAATCATTGCATATTCTTTTACAAGAACTTTACTCTTTCTAGCATATTATAGCTGTTGATATTAATGATGCTTGGGAGAATTTTTTTTTTTAGACTTTAAAAGCAACGGTTGAAAGTGAAAAGCAACTTTCAATATTGTTTGGACATAACTTTTAGTCATAGATTCTACACTTTAATAATGTGATTTATTGGTAATTTTTTGTTATCAAGTGTAATGAAAGAAATGAAATTTCTTATTTAATTAAAATTATTCTTATATTTAATAAAAATAATTTCAAAAATCAAAATAAAATCTTCAAATAATTTACTAATTATAATCGGGTTTCACTATTGTAATCCTATATACACAGAATGCACCAATACTCAACTATCGTATTTTTCTTTATTTTTTGTATATATGTGCGTGACTTGGTTAACAATTGAGAAAATAATCTAATCATATTAGAAGGTAATTTGATTACATTTTAGCGCTAATTTAGTCTAAGCACTTTTGTGATTATTAAATCCAATAACAAATATTTCATTTTTATTTAATGCAATAACTTCGCAAATGGAAGCATCACGCCTCCACAATAGCCTACAGGAAAACCTAAAATCATATTAAATTAAATAAACTCCTCTCCCTTGTCTAATCTAGAACCACAATCAACCCTGAATAGGGGTGACGTGTAACATTTGATGGGACGGAACTTATAGTTTGTGCATAAAAATTATAATTTAATGAGTTGATTAGCTTATTAATTCACAAAACAAACATTAAGTGACAACTCATCTCAAGACTAATCCTTTCACAGCCAAAATTCCCGGAGCCATACACGTCACCCATTGCATCAAATTTCAAAATTAAAATTAATGTAACATAGCCAAGTGTCTCGCCACCTATTAGGATTCCTAAAAATAAAAATTAATTAGCAAGTTTTAAAAATAGGTGGGAGGGTCCTTTCCAACTTGCATATAATTTATTAAGTAGCGTTGAGCTTTTTACTTCATTGATTTCAAATTTCAAAAATAAAGCATCCTTATAAATTTATTTTGTTTATAAAATTTAGATATTTTAGAGAGATTTTTTAAAAACTAAATTTTATTTTTAAAATTTTAAAATTTATATATAAAATGCACTGGGGTGCTAATTGGTAACATGTAGCTTAGTGTATTTATATTAAACCTTAAGGGATCTTAATAAAATTAATCCTAATAATAAAAAAAGGGAATTGAAATGAATTATAATATTATATGAAACAAGATTCAATACCTCCCGCTTACACAATAAGGATCTCCCTCCCTTACACAATAAGGGCCGAGGCACTAATCATGTCAAAGTCTCTTATCGAGCAAATTATTGAAAATTGGTTCTAAGTCGACTACTGATCCAGAAAAGGGTATTAAACATAGTGTTAAAGGACACAACCTACCAAATGTGTTTTGAAGTCCACAAATAAAGAAGTTAAAAAGATGACTTCGTTGCAACCAAAACGACAAAGATCATAGGCAATGATCCTCATAGTCACTAAAGGTAACTAGAGTTGGTTTTATTTATTTTTATGATCCTAATATGATTGAGTTTTGATTTTTATCAAAATGATTTTTTTATCATTATTTTTATAACAATAAAAATCTAAATAAAGTAACAAATGAAAAATAAAACAAAACTTTCATTGCTAAGGGAATGCTTCAAAACATGGTACAAAGTTTTAAATCTAGATAATTAAATTATCATGTTCTATCAACCATTGCATAAAGAGAATGGTTTTTTATTGCACTTTGCTGAGGACAAAAATATGAGTTTTAGCCCAATAGAAGATTAATGAATAAAAAAAGACAAATTGAAATTTAAAAATATATATTTAAATACTAGATATTTAAATGGTCATACTAAATATCTAACAAATTTGCTTTATAATTAAAAGCAAGATCCAAATAGAAATCTTTTACAAAAAAAATCTCCTAAAGGGCCACCCAAGTAATGATTCTCCACTCCCAATCTACCCTAAAATCATTACAATGATTCATTATAAAATCAACCATAATTCACATTTCACAAACAATGAACGTGATGGCACATGATTTTGTTTCATGAGGGTACGTTTGCTTCTTTTGAAGGAAAATATGAAAAAAAGAAAATAGAAAAAAAAAAAATGTAAAATAAAAAAAATTTAAAATTTATAAATTATTTTTATTTATGTTAATTTTTTTTCATTTATTTAAATATTCTATATAAATATTAAATAACTTAAAAATATATCATTTTTTAATAATTTTAATTATATTTAATTTTTTTTATATATTTTTCATAATAAAACCAAAATAAGAAAATCATTTTCTCTAACCCTATTATTTTGTATAAAATTTATTTAATTATTTTATATTTTGATTTTATTTATTTGTATTTGTTTTTATTTTATTAATATGAGAGTATTAACCCATATTTTATTTTATATATATATATTCAACGGTCAAGATGAGCAAAGAGGGAAGAGGGGTTCTTACCCTACCATTTTGCAAGTAAAAAGAGGCAGTAGTGGACTACAAAAAAGGGGATTGGAAAATGATGTATAGGTGGTTGGTGAAAAAATGGTATCCAACAAATGGGTGTCTTGAATTCCACTTTATGGGGTGAGGATGAACTACCATCCCTTCCCTCTCCCTCCACCATCCACTTTTACTTGTCTTTGGGGTTGGAGGTGAATATACTTATATACCCACTTCCACAACCAAAATTAAATTAATAAAAAATAAAAAATATATTATTATTATTATTACTATTATTATATTCCAAAAGCTTTGACTTACACTAATAATTTAACGTCCGAGCGAACTAAAACCTAACCCGATCGTTAAACATAGTAAAACAGTTTAATATCTCTAGGATTTTAAGGATCAAATTAAATATGACTTGAATAAAATATTTTTTAATTCAAATTAAATTTGAGAATGGGTAAAAGTGGGATTTTCGGTACTTGGTTGTAAAGTTTTTGGAATTGCATAATGGTAGAGAAACTTTCCTTGGACTAAAAATTATAGTATCCGATGCTACCAACCGTCTATTGGAAACAATTGGAAGATAAGCAGTTGAACTAACTTTTCATGTCGAGTTTCTACGCCCTCAAATATTAATAAAGAAGATTTACCTGTATAAATTTTATAGTATGGAAAATAATATTATTTTACATCCGCTTAAAATTATTTTTTAAATAAGAAAATAAATTTTAAAAATGAATAATATTTTAATTAATTATACTCTCGAAATAAAATCTTGTGAGGTTTGGAGAATCTGACATCAAATCTGATCATAATTAAAAGAATGCAAAACGAGATCCATCAAATTATATTTCAGGAAAAAAAAAAAAAAAGGGAAAAAAGTAAACCGAGTCAGCAGCCAGCAGCAGTGAGCACCACATTAATCAGAGTGGAGATTCCAATTGTTTTTCAAAACTTGGCTATTCCAATTTGTAATTTTATTTATTTTTATTTTATATATATATTTTTTTTCTGGAGCCGCTGCTGCAAGCAAGATTTGAGTACCAGGAGGAAAAAGAAGGGGCGGTTGATGTCTTCCTTGGAAAAAGAATTCTAAGAAAAAGACAGTGGTGGTGGCCGGTGGGGGCGATGAGCGGTTGGAAGGTTTTTGTGTGAGAGTGAGTGTGTGTGTTTGAGGATGAGCAATGGGAGTGTAGAATTGAGGTTGCGGTGTGGTGGTGGAGCAGGGATTGGACTGATTGGGAGACTATTTGCTAGGGTTCTTTCGGAGTGGAATCTGGAGGAGATGGTGAGAGTTTGAATTCAAGGTTAGAGTTTCAAAATTCTGAGGGAAATCAGTGGGCGAATATGATATCCGGCGGGGTTAATTTGGTGATGACAGTGATTGGATTCGCGGTGAGTACGATGTTCATCGTTTTCGTCTGCACGCGCCTCGTTTGCGCCCGAATCCAGTTGAACGCGTCGCGGAGATCGTTTCCTGTTGCTTCCAGATCTGATCTTAGTATTGTGAGCATTTTTTCTTATCTCTTTTTGTGCTCAGTGATTCCCTGTTTGGTTACTGAAAAAGCATGGGACTGCAGAATGGAAAACATAGTTTTGAATCTTTTGTTTCCAAATAATGTACACCATCTCTACCGAGCTAATTAATGAAAGATGTAAGATTCAAAAGTTTGATTATTTTTTCTTCCAAGTTTTCTTAGCGGCCAAACAGAGGATAATGTTTCATTTTCCCCCTCTGTAATTAAAACAGAGGATAATGTTACAATTGTGCCGCTAGCGCTCTTTTACCTTCTCATCCCTTCTTTTCTTCTCTTGCTATTAATGTGTTTTGGCGTTTGTTTGACTAAAATTTAATGGTTATGATATCATTTTAGCATTAGGGCGGGGTTTGCATTTTTTATCTTGTATATGGCCTTTCAGGTTTTTCTATTTGAATTACACTCGGTTTTCTCTTGAAGTAGGAATATCATAAATTATTTATTTATTCCTTTGATCTTCTGATATGCCCTTTGTGTGTCTCTCTGTTTTGTACTTCTAACTACCATCACTTTGATCTAGATAAATTGATCATATTTTTTCTTTTTTCTTTTTTGAACCCCTTTTAGTACCTTATACTGTTCTTTGCTGGTTTGGACTGGTAGGTATTGATCTATTGTTTCTGGGTTTGGGGTTTACTTTTATAGGCTTCGCCAATCCTTTTGCTCTCATGTATTTGAAATGCAATAACTAGGAAGACAGTTTTAAATACCACACATAAGTTACATGCCATGCCAGTTTGGTGCAGCTCATTATTGTGTTTGCTAGTGGTTTTCCTAATAAGAAAGAAAAACAAGTGAAGGAACATGCTTTAGTAAGAAGAAAACTTTCTACTTCTTAATGGATTTTTGGGTATCGGATGTAAATTTTTTTAGAGTATATGATGTTCTAATTTGATGCACACCTTCTCACCTTTAGAAGATTTGATTTATGTTCTCTGGAGCACTCAATTGTTGTTCGCTTTTTATGGTACAGTTGGAGCGAGGTTTGCATGGCCTTGAGCCTACTGTTGTAGCCAACTTTCCGACAAAGAAGTTTGCTGATGAGTTTTTCTCCCCTGCAGAGGATGCTCAGTAAGTCCTTTTCCTTGTGCTATTCTTAGTATGCTAGCTGTTTTGCATTGTCAGTGTCTGGACTAGACTTGTGGGATGAGATTCTACACATCCTTCTTTGTAGTGATATTTTGATATAAACTGCTTCCTATGATAGAGAGAAAATCAAAGATCAAATCATTTGATTTCTATAGGAAATTATCCCATTAAAATTTTCTGTGTGTGTGGCATTGAAGTTTGGTCTTACATTGGAACACACACTAGTCATTTGGAGTAAATCATTTGAACTGATGGAACTGATCATCAGATGCAAAACTGAGGAGACGGTAGGAGTTTTCTTTTGTGTAAACCTCTGCTATCTCTATTATTTGTTGCTGTCCCAAGGGGGAAGAATATGAGAGGGGGACATGGAAAAAAAAAATGGAAATTGAGCAGTACAATTTTTTCATTGGCTCTAATGCAATTTTGTCACTGCAATATGTTTTATGTTAAGTTTCTGCGTGGTTGATAAAAATTATAAGAGCCAAAATTTCCCTAAATCAGTTAGAAAGAGTCAACCCATTTCAGAAGTCTTTTCAGACTACAGATTTTATCTGCATAGTTTTTGGGTAATGCTTATGCCCTTTTAGTGCATTTGGATCAACCCTTTCCGGGTAATGTTCGCTGGATTGTGAAACTTCAGGGCTTTCCTGATTACTTCCTTCTGTGTTCATCTTTGTGATGGCTGATTTTGGGGCCACCTGAGTTTGAGCATAAAAAATCTGTTTCTACTTGAAACTGTCCATCTGATGTATCTGGGGCTTAACATTTGCAAAACAAATGATTAATTTTGTGAAAGAAGTAAGATAAATGCATATTTGGAGACTGACAAAATCTTAAGGATTCTCTTTGAGAGCTTGTCATCGGAATATTATTTCTATGCAGAGCTTCCATGACTGAGAGTTGGAGGGATTGATGTTCTTCCAAAGGCTTTACCATGAGGTTTTCTAGGGATATGGATGTTATTTTGGTTTGGCAAAAGAAATTAGATCGGAAATTCATGGTCAGATCATATTATTAGGCTTTTCATGAACACAAGGAGGGTTCTCTTTAGAGCAATCCATGTGGTAGGCTGCTCTTGTGTTTACCAAAAAAAAAAGGTGGCTTTCTTATTTTGATTGGTGGATGAGAATTGATGGATAGGATTGATGCTTGAGGGTAGACAATTTGATCAAATGCGAATTGGTCTGCTCTAAATAGAGGCATTAAGTGAAACAGTGAATGCAAATCGTGGATTTGCAAAGTGACTTTACATTGTTAGACCTTATTGTTCTTGCTTTTCAATGTCCAATGCATTCTCCCTTGGTTGGTCTTCTGCATTTTGTAGGCAAGGAACAAAATCTTGATAGTGATGGCCATCTGAGAAATATATCAACAATTCTTTAATACTGGTTTCATCTTGGAATAAATGACAGAAATTAATACCAAAAAATGAAATTAAAAATAAAATCTTTGGGAATTGCTGATAGAAATGATAGAAACATAACACACACACAAACACAAGATGTTTTGGTTCATGAGATACAAGCATGGTATACGATATGGAAATCTTATTTTGATCCACTATTAGCTTGGATAAGAGAACAAGATAAATTATCATTGCCACATCTATATCCCTTGGTTGTGGGACATGAAAAACATATTATATAAGGAAGATGGGATTTTCATATCCCACAAACGAAAACATAGAGATTTGTGACAGAACTTTTTGATGTACTTAAGGTCTTGTTTGGAATCCTGATATCAATATATTAGTTTTGCTTCCACAAGGAGTCCATCTTTATTGAATTGTTTCATTATCTAATTGCTTTACCTGCTTTACCAAAGAGCGAGGAGCCAATTTTGTACACTTCATTCTCGAAACTATTCTGTCCTCTGAACTATGCAAGAAGTCCATCTTGTTTAGTCATCCGATTCTTTAAGTTACTACATCACTCTCTCAATTTGACAGTAAAGAGTTCATCTCTTCTCTCTAATTAACATCACCACAGCTTCTTGATAAAGACTTTGACTAGCTTCCTAATCAAAATCAACATGGATGAATGTCTCCTTTCTCATTGTCATCATATTATTTAGATGTTTAGTTCAAGTGTAATCATCAAATTCTGAGATTTCACTCTCTTGACCACTGAAGGAAACTATCAAGTTCAAACCTTACTCGAACCATGAACCAGACACTAGAATCAGCTATTAAACACTTTGCATGTCCAGATATATATAATATCCTGTAAATATGTATATCTATCAGACTGAATAATCTATAAACCAAACTTGGCCATAGAAGTTTGTATCATAAGGTTTACAAGTTCATGGATGAAAACCCAAAATTGCAGAAAAAAATATTTACTTACAAGTTAACCAAAAGGGATTTTGTAAATATGAAAAGAGTGTCAGGCAGCAAGACTGTAGAAAGTTGCAGATAAAAAGGGCTGCCACAAGGCGCTAAAGAAGGCTGCATCTGGAAGCCAACAATGCTGTTGTACTGAGATCTTTGAGTTCATGGCAATATTTCTGAGACCAGCAATGTCAGGGGAAAGAAAAAGGTGAAGAAAAGGAATACCAAGATCTTGGTATTTCTCTGTTAGCAAAGGCATGCTTGACACTGAGTTTTCTTACCACTTACCAAGATATGAGATCTCTCCATTCTGAATGAGATTTTGGTCCATGGTTATATGGTTGACAGTGTTTTGGGATGCGCCCTCTTTAAAGAAAAAAGTTTAGGAGCTGTTAGGTTTTTATGGTAGTCTTCTTGGGTTTTACCCAGCATGTACATGAGTTTTGCGACTTCTTCCCTGATTTCTTGGTACACATTCTTTTTTATCCTAAAGAGAGAAAGGAATGGTTTACTATTTTGCTGCATATGTGATAAGTTTGCTGAAATATTTGTCTTCAATGCAGGCTAGCAAGCTATTTGACACTGTATTTAGATAGTCTGATGTTTTCTGTAACTAGGTAGGTCAGAATTAGCCATTTTGTGATGATGTAGGTTGGTGCATGGAGTTAGAGTTTCTTCTTACTAAAGTTCTTGTCTTTCTCCGTTCAAAGTTTCAAGTCATTCTGATTCATGTCTTTAGTCTTAATCATTACCACAATTGGACCATGAGGGGAGGAGATGCATGGATATACATGGATGAGGTTTCCTCATCCATGCATATATTGCCTACATTACCTCAATAATGTAGGACAATCTTGAGGTGGTTACCTACAACCAAACAAAATGGGGTAGGACTTCATTTAGAATTCAAAGAGAGGAACCTTGATTAAAGATTGTGGCAGCAAGGAAAGATAAAATAAGTGGAGAAAAGAAAAAGGGAAATCTTTGGTGGAAGGAAAATGTAGGAACACCAATTTGGAGCTTTTAGAATTTTCTGAATAAAGTACAAAAGGTCTTCAGAAAGAGTTGAAAACACAAAGGTGAATAGATTACTCAACACATTTCATGGACCACAATATAAAAGAAATATGAATATTACAACTTTCTTTTTTTGTTTTTTGCAAACTGTTCTAGGTTTACACTTTTTTGTCTTTCTCTTTATACTCACTTGAAACACCTTGTACCCAAAGCGTAAAGGAATAGTCAATGATGATTTTGTGTATATTTGAAATCAAATACTATTTTAGAAGTATTATCATTACTTTAGGTTGTATTGAGTATTTTGTTTCATTCAATAAACTATTTATTATTGTGATTGGATATATTTTGTATTAGAAACTAATTTACTTTAGTAGATTGAAGTATCTATGCAACAAATCAATTTCTTTGTTGATTATAGCATATTAGAACCTTTACAACACTATTTTAAAATAAAAAATAAAGCTAAGAAAACGCAATTACATAACTGTAATTTCATTCTTTTCCCTATTTTTCACTGTAGTAAAAATTTAATACCAAACATGATTTTACAGTTTCATTTTATAAAAACAGTGTTCGTTTTTTTCAACCAAATGCATTTTCAATAAGGAAAAAATGGGAAATGAAAATTGTTTTCAAAAAACAAAATAGAAAACGAAAACTAAAAACCATTTTGCTAACCAAATGCAACTTGAGAGTCCCACTATCAGAAATTGTAATGTATGAAAAAAAAAAATGATGATATTTGTCATCATTTGGTTCTCAACAATTCGACTATTTATAGACATTAGAAAACCCAAGAAGACCTAACAAACTATACAAAAAGAAACCTAATCCATATATTAACTTATTAGAACTCCTAATTCTTTCCTAAAACTATAAACCTTCCACTTAAAAAAAAAAAAAAGGAAAATAGAAATTTTTAGAAAATACTTGTTTTAGAAAATGGAAGCTTCTAGAAAATAAACACTTTTAAAAACTTGCCTTATCCTATTGGGTTAAAGTCCTATTAAGAAAAAAGAAACCTTTTTTTTTTTTTTTTAAAGAAAAGACACCTTTTAATAAAATAGAAACTTTAGAAAAACAAAACTTTCAGAAAATAGAAGGTTTCAAAATATAGAAACTTCTTTGCCCCAAATTCTAAATGAGACTTAAATAACCAACTATTTACTAATTATGACTATAAAGATCCTTAATCAGCAGAATTTTCCTTTTAGTACCTTTTCCTTTTCTGAGTAAATCTTGAAGAACCTGATCTGTGAATGCTTGGACTTGGTTATATCAATCAATCTTCACTATATATCCTAATGCTAAGTGTCGAAACTTCCTTGACTTTTCTTTTTAATTAAATAAACTCCCTCAACTTTTCTAAGCCTTTTTTTCAATTATTTTGAGGCATGCATTCAATTGTGTATGCTCCTTTTCTACTTTAATACATTGAATCTTACTTACCAAAAAAAAATATTTCTAGAACATTTCTTGAAGGCAAATGGATTGCATATGTAGCATGCTCTCAGGCTTTGAAGTTTGCTTATGTGAGGTCCAAAATTCTCATCATTGAATTGTGTCTTGAAGATCAGTTTCTCTTTGTTTTATATTTGGTTTGTTTAATCTATAATTGAGGGTCTCTCTCCTCCTCTATATCCTCTTCTTCCACCCCTCCCCCCCTCTCTCATATCATATGTACATACAAGCATACACACATATAGACAAATAGGCTCTTTCTGTCACTCCCTCTCTCTCTCTCTCTCTATTTATAGTTTATATTTCTGAACTTTTTATTTTCTAAAAAATTATTCTTTTCTCTCAAGTTTCTTTTTGAAAACTTGTTAGAAACTATTAGAAAATCTTCATTTTTAATTCTAAAAGGTAAGTTTCTATTTTCTTTTGAATTATATTTTTTTGAAGACTTGGGAGTTTTAGAAAAGAAATAAGAGTATCATATTATTTCGAAGACTTGAGAGTTTTACAAAAGAAATAAGAGTATCATATTATTTTGAAGACTTGAGAGGTTTACAAAAGAAATAAGAGTACTAAAAAGTTATCATAGAAGTTAGATTTCTTTTTTCATAATTTTATTCAAGTTCTATAGTTTTCTAAAGCCCATAAATAAGGCTAATTAATATAAAATGAGATTAATTATCGATGAGTAATGATATTAAATTTTTTCATACCTTGCAATTTTCAATGGTGAGACTCTTATAGGTCTTATTGAGACTTTTAAGGTTTTTTTTTATATTGCTTCCCTATGTTTTCTTTTCTTATCTTTTGTTTATTTTATTTCTGCTGCTATAATTTTATTTTTGTTTCTTTTGTTAAATCTTAAAAGATTGAAATCCTAGCCCATCTTATTTGATTATATAAGACCATTCTATGGTTGATTCTACATCACTCTCTCCCTTTCCTCTCCCCTTCTCCCTTTCTCTCTCTCTCTCAAGCACGGACACACAAATATATATGAAACAATTGTTGAAGGTTTTAATATGTTTTTGGAACCAAATTCTAGAGTCAATATGAATTGATACACCATTTTGTGATACATGCAAACAAATACCATTATAGTTTGTGGATTGCACCTAGATATCACTCTGTAAAGTGGTATTTTTCACTTGCAGCTTCTTGTAGCAGTGGTTTGGATGTGGGATTTTGCTTATTCATTGTTGCCATTATTTATGCTTCATTTTCCTGCTAATGGAACTGGAAAATATCATAAATGGCAGGTGCACAGTTTGCCTAGTAGAATACCAAGCTGAAGATATATTGCGTATTCTCCCTTACTGCGGCCACTTCTTCCATGTTACATGCATAGACATATGGCTGCAGCAGCATTCCACATGTCCTGTGTGTCGAATTTCATTGTGGGAGTTTCCTGAGAGAAAATGCTTGATGCAACCCATGTTCAGTTCAGCTGTTCGATCACATTTTGGCATGGAATCCCGCAACACACATTCATACAACTGTTTGTCAACTGGCCGTGGGTTTTCATCGAGATCTCACGACAACCACAGGATGGACCCCATTCAAGAGGATCAGTTAGGGCCAGGAGGTGATGGAGCTGAAACTCCGGAGAGCACCCTTCCCTTGACCGATGGTAATCAGCCTGCAAAGGACTCTGAAAATAAGCACATAGAAAGCCCATCAAATCCATGAAATCCATCGTGGCTGCATTCATCGTGATTTCTGATAGAATCAAATTGGAATTGAAATTTATTAAAACCATCTCCTTGGAATGCTCTTTTTTTTTCTTTTTTTTTCTTTTTTATGTGACTCACTGTATATATACGCAAAAAGTTATTCCCAGTTTTCCCCTTAGACAGTAGCTTATTGGTGGGCATTTTTGTTAGTTCAGTTGTAAAATTGAATTCCTTAAAGCTTGCTGGAGTCTCCATGGAGGCATGTCCCATGCAGCATTTCCACATCCGTTCGGGTCCATCTCAGAGCGAGTATTCATTGTGAGTTATTATCTAATAATATGCAAATGTACGCCTCCGGATTTCTTAACTATTATTTTGACTTTGTGCCCACTACTCGGTGACCGGTCCTTTTCTCATTCCTGTCAACGTCCAGGAAAGGATTAGTAGTACTAGAAAAAGAAAAAGAAAAAGTGGGAAGGACTGAGTCGTGGAGGAATAGCATACATGCATTTATACAGTTGGAGTAAAAATCAGAGTGAAAAAGGGTTGTCCCTGAGGGATGGTTTGATTTGTACTCTTCTCCCCCGTCACCAAGGGATGCATTGCTAGAAATGCTTTTCTTACGAAATACGCAGTCATTTCCCAGATAAATAGACATTATTAATCCTCAGCCATTGAAGGAGTTGTTTCCATTTCTATCGTTAAATTAAAATTTGTTGGCTTACCAAATTTTATATCAAGTCATTGTGTGTGGACCTGTTTGTTTCGTCATAAATAAAACTGCAGAGAGGGTGAGGGACGAGGGATGTCTTGCATGTGAGGTGCTTTGATTGGACTCCACGTGGGTGTTCAAGACATTGGCAGTTGAATGGACTTCATCAATTCATTACAGCAACTCCACCCGCCCAACAACTTTTCTTTATTATACCATGTCATCTCGTCACTCTCTCCTTTATTTTCAAATGTGTCAGAGCATGTTGTGTTGGAGCCACATGTTTGGGAAATGATAATACTTTTTACTAAAAATAAAAATTTATTACATTCTCATTTTAACCTAATAATAATTCTATTTATAATAAACTAATAACTAAGATTTCAATTCCTATTAAACCAAAAGTCTTATTAAACCAAAAGTCCTAATCAATATAAAAAACCTAAATAAATAAAAATTCCTAATATTTCTCAAATTCTAAAATTCTTCTAATTTGACTTTAAGTCGGATTATAATTTTAACAGCCTCCCTTAATTTGAGTTATAAAATCAATCACACCAAGCATCATCTTAAACTTCTCGAACACATCTGTCTTTACTGGCTTTATAAAAATATTTATAACTTGATCTTCTGATCTACAAAACTCAAGTTCGATATCTTGATTTTTCACGAGTTTCCTAATATAATGAACTTCGATACTTATGTGTTTGCTTCTATTGTGAAACATCATATTCTTTGTCAATGTAATAGTAGACTTATTATTACATAAAATCTTTGTAAGACCCTTTTGTTTATATTTCAATTCACTAAGCATCCTACGAAGCTTGCTTGATATGTTGTGGAAGTAACTGTCATGTATTCAACTTCTATAGTTAATAATGCTATAACTTGTTGCTTCTTTGATGGCCATTAGAATGCTCCTGTTCTAAGATAAAAAACATATCAAGCAGTACTCTTTTTAGTCTCTACATCATCTCCTTAGTCACTATTTGTGTAGCCCATTAAATTGAAATTGTTTGAGTAGGAGTAGAAGATTCCATGATGATAAGTACCACTTACATACCTCAAAATTCGTTTTGCCACTTGCAAGTGTGACTCATACTATTTTTCCATAAATCGACTAATAATTCTCACTCCATAAACTATATTTGGTCTAAAAGAAGTTAAATAGCAAAGACTTCTTGCTATGCCCTTGAAATATGTGGGATTTACTAATTCTCCTAGTGCCTTCTTTTTTCATCTTTAGTCGCTCTACAATAGGAGTATGGATTGTTGATGATGATTTCATCTTGAATCACTTTAGAATGTTTATAACATACTTTTTTTGTGAGATAAAGATACCATCATCTATTTATTGGACTTCAATTCCAAGAAAATAGGACTTCATTTCGAATTATTGCTTCATTGCCTTCCTGAAATCTTTAAACATTTGTTGGCAATTTCCTATAAAAATTAAATCATCCACATAGACACATACAACAATTATATCACCATTAGAATTTGATTTGATATAAAGTATATGCTCAAAAGAACTCTTTTGAAATCCATGTCATAATATATAAGTATCAATCTGTGTGTACCAAGCACGTAGTGCCTGCTTTAACCTATACAATGCCTTTTTGAGTTTGTGAACTTGTTTCTCTTACCCTTCCTTAATATACCCTAGTAGTTGTTCAACAAAAACTTCTTCTTCAAGTACACCATTAAGAAAAGTTGACTTCACATCCATTTGGTGGATTTTCCACATTTTTTGAGCTTCAAGTGCAATTATCATGCGAATGGTATCTAATCTAGCAACTGATGTAAAAACTTCAAAATAATCAATATTTGGCTTCTGTTTATAGCCTTTTGCAACCGATCTTGCCTTAAAATCGATTAACATTACCATTAGGTTTATATTTTGTCTTATAAACCAATTTAACACTTATAGGTTTTTTTCTAACTGGAAGAGTAGTCAACTCCCATGTATTGTCCTTCTTTATGGATTGAATTTCTTCATTCATTGCTTGAATCCACTTCTCATTCCTTGCTTCTTCATATGACATAGGATCACATTCTACAAATAAACAAAAATTAACTAAACCTTTATTGATGAGTTTGATATCTTTCATGACTTCATAATCCTTAGATGTGCAGGCATAATGTGAGAATGTTTTGGGCAACTTTGTGATTCAATTTTTTTGCCCTATTTTTGTTTACATAGGAGAACTTTTGATAGGAGAATGTGTATTTGAAATAGAAATATTTGTAATAGAATCCTTTTGATTCTCGTTGTCTTCCACAAAGTTTTCTTCAAGGACAACTCTTTTTTCCTCATTTTGTGTTTGAGTCCATTTCCAACTCTTGTTCTCTAGGAATTGAACATCTCTACTCACAATCAACTTCCCTATTTCTAGATCATATAGTTTGTAACCTTTTGTTACATCACTATAACAAATGAAAATACACTTATCACTTTTATCATCATTTTTTTTGTATGCTCCTTTGGCATATGGGAATATGCAACACATCCAAAAATTCGCAAAAAAAACTTCCAATTTTTAACCACTCTAAGCTTCCTCAGGTGTTCTTCCAAAGACTACTTTAGTAAGACACCTATTCAATAAGAACACTACACACATAATAGCTTCTGCCTAAAAGGTTTTTGGAAGAGGCTTGGCCTTCAACATGTTTCTTGTCATTTCAACAATGGTTTTGTTCTTTCTTTCAGCTATACCATTTTGTTAACGTGTATAATTAGTTGTCAATTGTTGTTGAATACCTTGACATTTGCAATAATTATAAACTCATTGGAGGTGAACTCTCTATTGGAAACCTCATATCACTCCATTCCCATGCCCTAGATCTCATAAGGTGCATAAAAATTTATCCTAGCCTCTTTAAATCTATCACAATAGACAACTAGGTATTTAAAAACCAATATTGATACTACAAAAATCATAGTTCTAGGGAATAAAGCCACATACCTTTGATACAGATCCCGAATTGATTTCAATCGATGTAGATAACCCCAAAGTCCTAATGAATCTCGTAAACACCATGATTTTCTGCCCAATGACTTTTCCTTGTGTCTAAGCACTCAGGTAGTTGAGATCTCAAGGGTAGAGGCTAGGGTTCTTTTTTTGGACCATAGGGAGAAAATGGAAAAACATGGAAACCTTAACCCCTAAAGGGGTATTTATAGACTTCCTACTGGGCTTAAGTAACTTAAACCCACCATGGGCTTGGGTTACTTAGTCAAGCCCAAAAATATTGCTAATTGATTAATTAACCATATAGGGCCCTAATTAATCAGTTATCCCAGTCCATAGATACCACTCACTTATCCCCATGCAACCTTGTGTAATTACTAAAACACCTTTATGCATAAAAGGAAACTAAAAACCCATCAACCCTTATCAACTATGCCACCAAGGAATATGAGTTTTGAGTGGCGACTACTGAGACCCATAAGAGTACTGACTCCCTGAGAATCAAATTCTAAAATTGACTTAACATCCCACTACAGAGAGTCAATTACACTCCAGTACCCTATGTATATTACAATGAGACACCAAGTGCTCTAGTCCATGACCTATTATCCATTGCATGCAGACTCCCTATAGACTGATGCCCATAATCTAATAAGGTAGTGCTATCACCTATCAAGATTACCTCTTAAATCCTTGAGTTATAGATCTCATTTATTATGTTATTAACTGATATACTTTATCTCTAAGGAGCATATGTCAAATTTCACTAATGGAATTATTGTGACCATAAATTTCATGATCACATATTTTTTGGATTACTCAAGGGGACACACTATCTCAATCCCAAGAGATATCATGGTGTTTCTATTGAGAATACTTGTTGCCACTAACCTCTATTAATAGTGACCAAATCCATAGGGATATATGACCACTTTAGGGTCTCACATATAGGTCAAAGCCTCATGTTGATTTTGATATAGACTCAATATCCTCTCAAGGTTGAGAGTCATGCAGTATAATAGTTTGGTGAATCATGACAATTGATAGCCTTGTGTTATGATTCACCATAGGTTCTATTAGTGTGTACTACATACACTAGTGCACTCACCATGGGAAACCCATCCCAACAGCCAAGACAAGTCATCCCTCCAATTAGGAGGTGGTGCACTACAGTCTTTATTGGATTATCCGAGATCACATATATCTGCATGCACCAACTCCAAAGGTTGTTTAGCTCTTTTGAATATTCCAATTGGAAAAGAATTCCTATGTTGTTTCCTAATGAGATATATTTCACATGCATGATCGAGAATATCAATCATAGGTAATACTATTATCATATTTTTCCGCACTAGCAACTTCAACCAATGAAAATTGAGATGACCAAACCGAAGATGTAAAAGCCAATTGCTATATTCCACTATTACCTTCAAACTGAATAAAGTTTTTGCTTGAAGAAAAATAGGAAACATTCTATTTTTTGTCATTTGCACCTTTTGAATCATCTTCTTATTTTTATCACTAAGGGTGCAAACTCAATTAGAGATATTAATGATATACTTTCTTTCTATTAATTGTCTTATGCTCAACAAATTCTAAAAAAAGATTTGAAACAAAAAAATACATTTGCTATATTAACATCAGTGTCATCTTTAGAACATATTTTAATATTACCTTTGTCCATAATTGAAACTTTGGATTTGTTTGCAAAATTAACTTCATCTCAGACTGATTCATTTAATTGTGAAAACAATTCCTTTTTATCGCACAAGTGATTGCTACATCCTACATCTAGATGCCAAAAATCTTGGCAATTTACATTTGATTTTACTACATTGTAGGCTAATACCAAATTTTGCTCTACCTCGATGGTGTTTGCCTACTCATCTTATTCATTATGCAATTTTGTTCGACATTTTGACTTATAATGTCCATATTTTTTACATCTGAAACATTGTCTATATGACTTGTCTTTAGATTTAGAAGTGTTGCCCTTTCCTTTAGAAGAATTTGTGTCACCATCTCCATTTTTGTTGTTAAAGTTGTTGTGTCCTCCTTTACTTCTACCACGACCAAAGCCTCTGCCACAAGGCTTGCTCCAAATTTGTAGAGTTGATTATTTAATTCATTCGATGTTTATGCGAACACAATGGACTCATCAACCCTTCCACTGTGTGAGTGAAAATTTCTTTTCTTTTTTCAATTGTTGCAATAGCATAGTCAAAACTTCCATTTAAAGATCTTATAATTTTCTCTACTATTCATTGATCATTAAGCTTCTCACCATTAACCCACATTTGGTTAACAATGGTTTGTACATAATCAAAGTAACATGAGATGGATTCAAAGTCATTCATGCAAAGAGACTCAAATTCATTTCTTAATGTTTGCAACTTCATTTGCTTAACAAGTTCATCACCTTTGTATAATTTTTGTAGAGTAACCCAGAAATCTTTTGTTGTTTCTATCTTTGAGATTTTCTTAAATATGAATTTATCTTTTTTTTTAGAATCTTTCAATGATTCTTTATGCTCTTTTGATAGTACCATAAATTCTTTTGAATCGATCACTTTGTTGTAACCACTATTCACTAGATCCCATAAATCTTGAGATCTAAATAAGACACGCATTTGAATGCACCAATTATTAAAATTCTTACCTGTGAATTTTGAGAGTTGAGGATGAATTAAGTTATTGTTTGTAGCCATAATTTCACCAACAAAATTGCAACTTCTTGTGATTTTGCACATTCCTTGTTATTCTAGCTCTAATATGACATTTCACTTTCCTTGATCTTTTGGCTTTGATACCAATTGTTGGAACCCACATGATTAGAAATTGATAATACTTTTGCTAAAAATAAATATTTATTGCATTCTCATTTTCAACATAATAACAAACTTATTTATAATAAACTAATTATATTTGTACTAGTACTCCAATTCCTATTAAACCAAAAGTCCTAATTAATATAGGAAACTTAAATAAATAACAATTCCTAATATTTCTCAAATTACTAAAATTTTTCGAATTTAACTTGAAGTCGGATTATAATTTCAACATGTTGGTTAATGGAAATACTTCTCATTCTGATAACAATTTTTGAAAACAATGGATTAATATTTTCTAAAATAAAAATCTATTTGAAATCTTGAAATATTCTTAACTTTTTTTTTTTTAAATATTTCCTACAAATAACTTTTATGTTTAGAGTTTTATTTTCAAATATTTTTCACATTTTTACAATTATTTTTTTAAAATAATCATTAGAAAACAAATGGAAATAATAAAAACAATTATAATATGTTATCATAAAATATCCTATTTTCAAAATAAATTCTCAAAAAACTATTTTCTATCAAAATTTATGAAGCATAATTAATTGGAATATATATATATATAATTAATGATTCATATGAAAGCCAAGGAGCATTAGGTGAATATAACTTTGTTAATACCAATTTTTTCTTAATTTTTCGTCAAACTTAAACATGTAAATGGACACATATTTCTTTTTTTTTTTTTTTTGTTTTTCTCATGGATATTTTTGAAATCCCATAAAAGGCAAAATGCTTTTAAATTATCAAATTTCTTTTATAATTTATTTGTGAAATGCTTCTTACTTGCTTTTCTACGTGCTTAATAATTAGTGGTTGCAACATAAAAATATTTTCATAATGATATAAAGTTATGATGCAAAACAAACAACCCGATGTATCCTAAAAAAATGCAACATATATTAAAGTTATAACTCAAAAAAATATTCCCACAATGCGTTGGAAATTGTTGTGACAACAAAAATTTTAATGCAAAACAATATTGGTTCAAAAACACAGATAAAATAATCTACATAAACATATACAAAGTTTTAGGATGGTTTGATAAACTATATTTACATTCACAAATGAAAGAAAATTATTATATTATATTATAGAAAATATTATATAGGACAAAAATAGATACAATACTACAAGCCCCTTACTTCGTTAGGTATCTCCCATTTTTTCTAACATCTCTATCCACTTTTGCAATTGTTACAAATCTATCTCCATCTCTTACTAAGAAATATTTTATATAATATTCTTTACAAAAAAGAAATATATACTAATTTATAATATTCCTTACAAAAAAGAAATATATACTAATTAGAAATTTGTGATACTTTCCAATGGAAACATGTAAGAGACCACCTCAACATTATTTTCCCTAGAATTTCCTTTATGGTTTAGTAATGTACCTTTTATGTTTAGTTGGAATTGCAATTTAATTGAATATAAAAGGACTTAAAAAATTTAAGCAAGGTAAATTACATTTTCCTTTGAAATTTTTTATAATTATATTTTTCAAAAGTTGCCAAAAATAATATAACCTTCTTTGTTATAGTTTTTATCCTAAGACATTAAATAAAAATTATGAAAAGCAAAAATTTTGTTTTATACATTAAACTTATTTATAGTGGGAAAAATTTCAATCAAATAAAACTCTTTTAAGCCTCCAACAATGCATTAGGATTAACTTTTTAAAAATAAGTTATTTTTTAAGCTATATATGAGTTTTCATATCTATTTAACTATTTTTTATTGAAAAACTTATGATTTAAATTTTTTTAAATATAAAAATAAAAAATATTACTTACAATTCTATTTTAACTTATAAAAAATTTAATAATATTAATATTATGTTTTTTAAACCTATAGCTTTTAAGTAGTTTTTTTTATTTATTTATTTTATTTAATTTTTATTTTTTTATTTTTACTTCCAACTAGAATTAAAATTTTAAAAACTTTGCAATAGAATGTCATATTAAACAATTTTCACACACATGCACACAAATTTAATCTTATCTAATTCAATTTTCTCATTAAAAAATGCAATCATGAGATGAACTTTCCTAAAGGGAATTAAATTAAGTGAAAAAACATAAGAATAAAAGAGTCATGTTACCATGATTGACCCTATAAAATTGAGGAAGATAAATGCATCCTATAAATAACCCTCATTGTAGTAAACAACCATGGTTGTGGAGCCATACCATATGATGTTGTGCGCCTCAAATAAATAAATTAAAAGAAAACATAAAATTAATTTTCATGACCACAAGCACCAAAGTAAAGAAGACATCCATTGAAAGTTTAGGAAAATCAATTATATTTGCATCCATAATAAATATACATTCTTGTTTTTCTTGTTCATCATCCTCTATTTCTTCTCTTCTAATATTTCTATAATGTTAATAAATTTTTTCAAGAAAGTTATGTTTTTCACCAATAAATAAGCTAATAATCATCTCTAATAATATTAAAAGCGCATATGTATACTTATTACAATCTCGAAGGATATTTTTTTCTTGATTATTAATGTCAAGAAGAAATGAGTATCTTAGTTAACATGTCAAAAAATAACATCAAGCCAAAAGAGATATTGAATAGTTTGAAGCAAAGGAGTAACCTTAATTGTAACACATTGAGGATAAGATACAATGTATAGTATAAAACATAAAGTAAAGGAATATGGTGAGAGGCCACAAATGTAAAAATTTATGCACAAATTAGTGGAGTTGAATTACATTAAATGACATAGAAGGGATTAACAAAATGATTTTATTAGAGACTTGATGTTCATCCACCCAAGATCCATTGATTAATTTATTGTTAGCATTTTCACTAGTGTTAATCATGGATTGCACCTACCATCCATATAGTTATTAAATGCCTTTACTCAAAATGGTTGGTGTAATATTAATAGATAAAACATTTTCTATTATATTTTCATATTTTAAGGGTGAAAAAAAAGAAAAAAGAAGACAATTACACATGAGCCTTACAAAATTTGAGAAGTTTAATTCATGAAAACTTCATTCCAAGAGTACTTGTCATTAATAGAGAATTTGCTCTTATGAATGAGTTACATAATGTGTTCTCAACCTCCTCACATCTTCTATGTAAGTGGCTTATATTGAAAAATATTTTCACAAATTGTAAGAAATACTAAGTCAAAGGCAAGGTGGGAGGCTTTTATTTTCATGTGGAATGTTTGATGTTTGCCAATTAGAAAAGGCATGTGAGTACCATCTTACTACCTTTGACAGACAAAACCAAAGGTACACAACAACTAAATATTGCAAAGTTCAATAGTTAATTTCACCTAAAGAGAAGTTTGTAGTAGTTTGGATAAATAAACTCATGTATTTTGGTAATACAATAAAACATAGGTATAATTATTTATTATTATTTTTTCAAATAATGTGTTTTAATATGTAATATATATTAAGTTCAAATTTTGTTAAATATTAAACATGGTAGAAAGTTCACATGCCTAGTCAAAGAGACAATTAGGCACATCTCAAGATGATTTTGAGGGCTTTTGATTCAAAATTCATGCCATGTTAGAGTTATAACACATCAGAATAAAGACATCATTTGAGATGAGTGTAATTAGTGTCCAATATAATATGAAAAGTCATTTGTTTAGTGAATTAAGGGGTAGGATTTCCAAATTTGCGCTAAGTATTTTGGTTGATGAAGGAAAATGATTTGAAAATGTTGGAGTGAATGTATTTGCTTGTGGATGTGCATATAGATAGACTCATGGACTGTGCATATGAGATCTCTTTATATCAAATCAAAGGTTAACCAATCCTTTTAGCATAAGTAAATCTTCATTTGAGGAAACTCAATTTAGTTTCTATTAAGAATTGAAAAACAAGGGAGATGGGTTATGAAACTAATATGGGACACTTCTATAAACAATTCTTAAGCACTAATCTAATTGGTAGGAAAAAATTGCTATAGAAGGTGATGGAATTAGCTACTCCATAAATCACATCTATAACATCTCCACCCACACTAGAAGAAGATGAGATCAAAAGGAAGGTCATCATCTTCTAAGAAGAATGATTCATTAACTCATAGGGATCCACCTTTATTGGAGTATATCTTACAAAATAGGATGAGAAAATGATTATTGCTACTACATCATCATAATCAAAGAGAAAGTTAAAGGAGATAATAAGATGATCATGTAGGACTAGCTACATTTGCAGGCTATTTGCAACCTTATATCATGCATGTAAAAGATATGGGAGCATATCATAGTTGTAGATATTGAGCTATGGCTTCTACTTTAGGAATGAGTGATGATGGTTGGCCACATGATAAGTAAGACATGTTTTGAGAGTTTTCACTTATCATATAGAGTTTGACGAGTCGTTTTAGGGATAAGTTACAAGTTGATGAGCTCCTTCATGCCTTAATTTTCTTTGACAACCTTGTTGTGGTTAACAGATGGATGACCATGACCAATATGAGGCATATTATATCTTCCAAATACAATGTTTTACTTGTCCATATATCGATGCAGTATTGTTTTACCTTCTTTCTTTTTCAATTGATGCCAAATGTATACTTATGGGAAAGATTAAATCAATTACTTTTGTTAATGACAATCATTTTGTGGAGGTAATTTCTTGAATACTAATATATTTTATTTACAATATCCTATGCTTACTTAATGAAATAATTTTTCATATTTTGAAATATTTTCTAGGTTTTAATGCAACTTAGAGCCCCAATAAAGCCTATTACTAGTTGTCGGCATATAAGTTGATATCATTGTGCTAAGGGTTCCACAACTCCATATGTACCTTCCATTAAGATGTTTTGTTATTGAATTTCTAACAATATTATCACATAAGATATTATAGATTTGGGTGATAATTATGATGTATTGTATTATTAATATGATATAATTATTGATGGTTATGCTTATAATACAATACCTCTAGGAATTTGCAATAGATCAATATGTATAAAAGGTGTCTGACACTATACCTATGATAGGATAGCAACTGACCTCGATCTAAAGTTCTACATAGACAAGTACGAGACTTGTTTATGTCACTACATATAATCAGGTGCACACTTTGATGGATATATCACACGAACACCATTTATTGTAGTTTGTGACAAGTGATTATCCTAACAATCCCAAACTTAGTCATGAAAGAATGAATACATTGTTGGATAAACCATTAGATCTAATAACAATGAAAGCAAAATTATGCACTAAAACATTAGATCTAGGCCCTATAAAGACCATATATTTGGATTTGGATGTTCTTAAATTCCATTCTAATTGATACAAAGATCTAAAAAAACCCTGTGATCTTCTACCAAATCACTCCTTCAATGCTTGACACTTGTATAGAGTGGCTACACACCTTAAAAGTGAACAAGATGGAGTCTGGGGTTTTTGAAAGACATTTGATTTAAAAATTAAAGTCTAACCCTAAAACTTAAGGGGTTTATATAAACTCTCCTGTGGGCTTAAGTGACTTAGACCAACTTGGGTTTGGGTCACTTAATCTAACCTAAAGGTTCTAATTAATCAATTACCTTAATAATCTCTAACTAATAAATTAGTCTAATACAAAAAACCCAAAATAAATAAAAGTTGTTGTGCAACCTTACACTTTAGCACAATGCTATTATGCACACATGATTAAATCTCTTATTTCCCTCAAGCCTTTGTATCAATAAAGAATATGAGCTCGAGAAGAGGCTATTGGGACCCATAGGAAAATATTGAACCCTTTCATAATCCAATTCTAAAGTTGATTCAACACTCTACTAAAGAAAGTCAATTGCACTTTAATACCTTATAAAATTACATTAAGATCAAAATTCATTAAATTGGATTTAATCAATTTCTCAAGTTCATGACCTACTATCAACCACATACAGGCTTTCCATGAACTTGTGTATATAATCTAACAAGGTAAAAGCTATTGACCTCTCAAGAGGTAATATTATTATAATCTCAGATGGATTGCCTAAGTCTATGAATTGCTTGTGAACAACTTATCAACTTGCGAAGAACCCATGATTTCGATTATTTATATAACTCCTAATGCACTTAAGTCATGTACAAGTGATGTAAGCTTAAATGCCGAGATAAATATTAATGCAAACATGGAAAAAAATGGAGTTATATAGTTTAAATATGTAATATTCTAATGAAATCTCATTTTATTATATCATGTTATGATTTTAAGTATCTATCTTTAATGGGAACCTCAGATTACTCCATTCCCAAGCCTTGGATCATATAGGTACATGCAATCTACCATAGGCCTTGAGATCTTATGCAATGGAAGCGAAAAATAGTAATTTTAATAATCAAGGATCTAGATTAAAAGCTTTAGAAAATAATAACTTTGATTTGGATGTTCTTAAATCAAATCTTAGCAGAGAAGATCAAATCTGAAAGTATTGAAGGTTTCGTACACCCAAAATCTTCTTCCCAATGACTCTAACTTGATCTTGGTCCTCAACCGGTGAGGAGGTATAAGAAGATGGAGGCTATGACTTTTTTTCTTCTTTGAAGGTAGAAGACAACTCTATGGAAACCCTAATCCATAAAAGAGTATTTATAAGGTTCCTTAATTAGGCTTAAGCCAAGGGCTTGGGTCACTTAATTTGTCTCAAAATAGGTCCTAATTAATTAATTAATCACACAAGGTCATTTAATTAATCAATTAACCCAATCTAGAGACCTTGTTTATTATCCCTTATGCACAAAAGTGAAGCCAATTTATCCTTTACAAACCATGCCATCAAGGTATATGAGCTCGAGCGGGGACCATTGAGACCCATAAGAGTACTGATAATTGTGGATATTTACCTTGCTTTAGTTCTATAATTGAAGATAAAAATTGGTTATGACACTCACGTTTTAGATATTTAAATTTTAAAAGTCTAAAATTTCTTTGATACTAAGAAGATGGCTTTTGGGTTTCCTTTTATTAATTCTCCAAATAAGGTTTGTGAAACATGTGTTTTGGGAAATAAGTATAAAGACCCTTTTCCTATAGGAAAATTATGGAGAGCTAGGAAGCCTCTCGAATTGATTCATTCAAATCTATGTTTAGTGGAGGCTCCCTCAAAGAAAGATTTATAATCTTTATTGATGATTTTAGTCAAAAGGTTTGGGTTTATTTTTTAAAACAAAAGGGAGATACATGAAAAAATTTCAAAATTTTTAAAGCTTATGTGAAAAACAAAGTGGGCATGCCATTAAAATTTTGACAACAAATAAGGGTACTAAATATATTGATTATGACGTTTTCTTGAAAAAAAATGTGGTATTGAGCATCAATTGATTGCAAGGTACACTCCATAATAAAATGAATTTGCAAAGAGAAAAAAATAAGAACAATTATGCATATGGCGAGGTCCATAGTGCACTTAAGACAATTGGCTAAAATATTTTAGGTCAAAGTAGTTTCTTGTGCAGTTTATTTATTGACTAGGTACCCTACTAAAAGTGTTTATGGAAAGACCCACAAGAAGCTTGACATCATAGGAAGCCTAATATCAATCATTTAATTAAGGGTGTTTGGTTGCATAGCATATGCTCATGTGTTTGATGCATTGCGGAAAAAAAAAAAAAAATTGATGATAAAGGTGAAAAGTGTATTTTTGTGGTTATATTCAATTGGTAAAATGTTATAAATTATATAATCCACAAACCAAGAAAGTTATTGTCAATCGTGATGCAAGTTTTGATGAGCAAGCAATATGAGAATGGTCTTTTAATGAAAAATGACCATCAAGTATTTACATTCATCTTGAAAAGCAAGGTGAAGATCAAAGTACGCAACCTACTATTGCACAAATTATGACTCCATGTTCAATAACATCACCATGGCATCTACAACGTCTCCATGTTTTACTTGCACACTTACAAGATTCTATAGTTGATGATGATAGTAATCCGACAAGTGAAGAATTGATTATTTTTTCTTTATTTGCATATTGTGATTTATTAAGTTATAAGGAAGCTGCTCAAGATGGTTATTGGCTTAAAGATATGGAGGAAGAAATCATACAATTGAGAAAAATAATACATGAGATCCTATTAATGTCCCTAATTCTAATAAGCCAATTGTTGTCAAATGGGTGTACAAAACCAAGTATAAGACAAATGGAGAAGTCAACCCCTTCAAGGCAAGATTGGTGGCAAAAGGTTACAAGTAAAAACCAAGTATTGATTATTTTGAAGTATTTGCACATGTTGCTAGACTTGATACTGTTCGTATGAGTATCTCTCTTGCTACATAAAACATTTGAAAAAAATTTTCAAATAGATATAAAATTAGCTTTCTTGAATGACAACTAAAAGAAGAGGTTTATGTTATATACCTCAAGGATATGTTATAAAAGGGGAAGAAGAAAAGGTTTATTAGCTAAAAAAGGCCCTATAAAGCATGCACCAAGAGCATTGCACACATGTATTAATACCTATTTCATAAAGAATAAATTTTAAAGATGTCCTTATAAACACACTTTATATATCAAATTTAATTTGTAAGGTGATATTCGTATCGTGTGTTTATATATAAATGATTTAATTATCATTCGTAATAATTTGAAGATGATTGAATAATTCAAAGAAATAATGATTAGTCAATTTGAGATGATAGATATGGGATTGATGTCCTATTTTTCAAGATTGAAGTAATTCAAGTAGGTAAAGGTATCTTTATTTTTCAGAAGAAGCAAGGAAGTAATATTCTTGAAAAATTGAAGATGGAATCATGTAATCCTATATAACTCTAGTTGAAGAAATACTGAAATAAGGAAAAGATAACTTAGGTAAGTTAGTTGATCTAACAAACTTTAGAAGAATGATTGGGAGTTTGTAATATTTGACTTCTACAAAACCTGATATTGTATTTAAAATTGAACCTGTAAGTAGATTCATTGAGTCTCCACACCAATCTAACTTGCAAGCAACAAATTGTATCTTACGATACATTAAAGGTACACAAAGTGATAGTATTTTTTATGCATATGATAACAAGATTGAGCTTGTTGGATACATAGATAATTAGTGGGTGGGTGGCATTTAATCTTGGTTTGACAGTTTTTTTCTTGGTCATCAAATAAACAAAATGTAGTTGTTTTGTCAACAACATAAGTTGTGTATATTGCAACTACTAGTGGTATGTGCTTGATTCGCGGGAACCCAGTCGGGTCTTTTAATCAAAAACATTTATAAAACCTATGACCTCATACTGGCGTAGCAAAGCTACTATAGTATAGCGGCTCTAGGGTCGAACTCTGGGATGGGTTTTCACTCTACCAGTGATAGACTCAAGATTAGAAATTGAATTTGATGATTTCCTTTGTCAAAAACTCAAAATTTAAAAGAAAATAAAATTTGTTTTGAAAGTGGTTTTTGAAACTAAACTAACATAGAACTAAGTAAATAGAAGAAAGAAAGTCTCTCGGAGCTAAGGGTTGCTAGGATTAAGTTCGGAATGCAAAGTGGAAAATTCCGGATTTTTCTCCTCGCATTGGGGATTTAACCTATAGTTATTTCCCGAACCGGTATAGGTTTAACAATGAAGATTTAATCCATAAAAAGTCGATAGAAATGGTAGTCAAGGTCCATTAATGGCTTTAAACACTATGGGTCTTCACCTTGAGCCACTTTCCAATGGCTCGTACATGATAACTAATGGACTAATATGGATCTAGCAATAAGCATCCACAGAGACCTGAAGCTTACCATGTATTGGCCATTCAAAGTGATTCCAAGGGAGTTAAAGCAAAACTTTGGATTTGAGAGCCATTAATGAACTCCAACTACCGGTATTTAAGGCACGGGAGTTTTCCACCTTTGCCTCTGGACTTTTCACCTAGCTTCCTTCACTCCAAGAAACCGAAGGTTTAGCCTTTCATCCTCCGGGAAATCATCCTCAGAGGTTGTTTGGCTTCCAAGAAAAAGAAAATAGTAGAGAGAAGAGGAAAAACGAGAGAGCCCTGTTTTTTTCAAAGTGTGAAAAATCACACAGCATCCATTCCATCCGAGAGGTGATTACCACCCCTCTTATAGTCTTTACAAAAGCCAAGCTTGTAATTGGCTAGTTACAAGGATAGGAAAGGAATTTCCATCAAAAAAATACAAAAGAAAAGATCTAAAGTGGAGTCGGCGGAACAGGGGAAAGTTCGCACCACGCGAAGCTGGTGCGGAGGTGGTGCGAAGTTGGTGCGAAATTCGCTCTCAGCTTGACACAGTTGTCTTCCGAAGGCCATATCTTCCTCATTTCAGCTCCAAATCGTACACGGTTTGAAGCGTTGGATTCTTGACTTCCAGAGCTTTCCAACGGTATATAGCATGAAAAAAATGGACTTCGGGAAGTGCTCCAAAAGTGTGAAGAAAGACTGCAGTTGCAGTCCTCTGTTTCAGCTTCACTCCGTTTTCTTCTTTTTGCTCGATTTTCCTCTTTGCTTCTCTCCTTTACTTGACTTGTCTTAATGATCCAAAAAGCTGTCAAAACACTAAAACTAGCCACAAATATGATTAGAAGTCATTGCTAGGTCCTTAACATGCCAATTGGAATAAAAATGGAGAACTACTACACAAAAGTGCTTAAAACATAATGATTTAAAGGTGTAAAAATGCACTTTTTGGGTAGTAATCACTCCCCCCAACTGACACATTGCTAGTCCCTGAGCAATGAAGGAGAGAAAAATAAAGAAAAATAGATAATATAATAATTTACAAAATCATGTTGATCACTCCAAAAAATAATCAAGTGGCATGATTGGATTAAACTCTAACATGGCAAGTCAAGGATATAAAACTCAATCATCAACAAGAGTCATCAAATAACTTACCTATCACAACATGCAAAGAGTGGGCATTATGCAAATTTGAGCTTCAAAATAATTTCCACTCCCAAAGGACCAACTCTTAATCTTCCACAAAAATCTAAGTGTTAAGGTGCTTAGCTTCCAATTATAGTATGTCAAACTATATTCTCCCCCCAACTAAGGTTTTTCTCTAACTTTAGCAACACTAACTCATATATAAAAGGCTAAGAACGCACCTCCTTTAATTATTCTTTTTTTTTTTTTTTTTTTTTTTTAAAAAACTCCACCCATCCACCCATGTAACGAGCAGTGAGGTCGGTGACTCCCAACCAGTAAAGGCTTAGGGCACCAGGCTTTAAAGATTTTCACCATATACCCCTCGGACCTTGCTCGGGTTTCAAAGCAAGTGAAGCAAAAAAAATTTTTCATAAGACACATTGGCCTTTTATAAGGTGTCCCAACACTAATAGAATGAGGTCAATGACACAAAGTCGAAAATTTCCTAAGTTTAGGGGGGTGAGAAAGTTTTCCATCTTATAACTGGAATCTAATGTGTTCAGTGTGTGAAAAGATTAGAGTGGAAGACTTAAGATTGAAATCAAAAGGAGCTTCAACAATTTATCAACTTTAATAAGCATAATACAAACTCTGAGACTATGGCAATAGGATAAGAATTTAATTTCTCCCATTTACTTTTGAGAATTTTTCCTTAATAACCATGGAGAGTAGAATAAAAACTTTAAAAATTTTAAAAATTAAGCAAAAACAACTAAATTACCAAAATAAACCTAGCATTAATAACAAAAACTTCCTTCCTCAACTCTCCCCCCAACCAAGCTGAACATTGTCCTCAATGTTTCAAAAGCGATTAAAAAATAAAGGGAGGAAGTGGTACCTCCTGAGTGACATGGAGTCTGAGTCGTATAGGAGAAACCACATGTTTCAAAAAAAACAAAAGATTCAGTGAGTAGAGGAAATAGAAAAATGCCAAGTTTAAACAAAAATGATGTTTATATATTAATCTGAGAAAATAGAATATAATATATGATCATGCAATACATCCAATCCCAGAATATAAAACATCAAACATGGAATTATCTATACTAATATAATAAGTAAATACAAAAATAAAGAGATGATCAAGTAGTGGCCTCCTGAGTAGGTCCTGTGGAGATGATGGCTCTGTGGCGGCCTCCTGAGATGGCATAGTCTCCTTAGCTGGAGCTCTCAGCTGGAGCTATGGGCTGTGATGGTTTAGGGAGGTCAAAAATGGAGTGAGAGACTTTGTGTGTGATCCCAAGGTCCATGTTGGGTGCTCCTCTAGTCTTGGCCATGGCTTGATTTCCATTTTTCGCAACTTGGATCAGTTTTCGCAAGTTGGTTCGCATCGTGCCAATTTGTCCTTCAGCTAGACGAATTTTCAAGGTGTTGTGCGAATTTCGCACAAGCCTGGAGCAGTTGTCTTCCAAAGGCCATAACTTCTTCATTTCAGATCCAAATTGCACACCGTTGGAAGCATTAGATTCTTGACTTCAAGAGCTTTCCAAAGGTATATAGCATGTAGAAAATGGACTTCGGGAAGTACTCCAAAAGTGGGAAAGAAGACTGCAGCTGAAAAATTCGCACAAGGGGGGTGTTGTGCGAAAATTTCGCACAAGGGAGAGTGTTGTGCGAATTTCGCACAAGGTTCGCACAAGGTTCGCACTCCTGTGAAATTCGCACTGAGGGACCGAGAGCATGTTTTTTAAAATTTTGTCACAAAAGAAAATTCGCACAAGGGATGTGTTGTGCGAAATTTTCGCACAAGGGGAATGGGTGGTGCGAATTTTGCTGTCAGCTCGGCGCAGTTTTCTTGCAATGGCCATAACTTTTTCGATTCAACTCCGATTTGGACACCGTTTGAAGCATTGGATTCTTGACTTCCCGAGCTTCGAAACGATATATGGCATGTACATAATGGACTCGAGGAAGTGCTCCAAATACAAGCAAAAAGACTGCAGCTGCTCTCGTTGGCCATGACTTTATACGCCCAGCTGTTTTCCCTTGTTTTAACCTTGAGTTCATTCCTCAAGCTTTCCTACCTACATGTTAACACAAAAAAACCAATTCAAACCACATTAGAATGAAATTAAAGTCAAAAACAAAAATCAAAACATGCATAAACACAAGAAAAAAACTAGATTAAACTAAAATCAACTTAAAAGAAAACAAAAAGATGATGAACTTTTTAGTCTTTGAAGAGACTAAGTTCAATCATGAACCAAGTGTTTTCATGTTGGAGGTGGATCAAGGAGGATGAATTCCTCCTTGTCTCGGGAAAATGATTCCATATAGGGCTTGAGACGATGCCCATTCACTTTGAAAGTTTGAGTGCTATTGAAGTTGAGTAGTTCCACTACTCCATTTGATTGCACATCATGAATTATGAAAGGACCCGTCCACCTTGATTTCAATTTTCCCGGAAAAAGATGAAGCTTAGAGTCATAAAGCAAGACTCTTTGCCCCTTGGCAAAATTCTTTTGATTTACCAACTGATCATGCCATTTCTTCAACCTCTCTTTTGCAATTTTTGAATTGAGGTAAGCATCATTCCTCATTTCCTCCAATTCATTCAAATCAACAGGAAGTGGCTTCAAAACTAGCTTTGGAGGGTCCTCCCTAGCTGCTCCTTGTGAGTCCTCCTTATTGAACAAGGGTAAGATCTCTTCCCTTCTCCTCCGAGGAGACATAATGGCTAACACATCAGAGGGTTCAGGTAACCCTTCTTCAAGTACTCCATGGCTTTCATTCAAGCTCTTTTCTAAACTCTTGTCACAATGCTCTTCAACCAAGGTGTTGATCAAGCACACCTCCTCCAATCCTTCCTCCTCTTCGGGGTGAAGATGCCTCTTGCATAGGTGGAATACGTTTAGATCCAAGGTCATGTTTCCAAATGTGAGCTGCATCACCCCATTCCTACAATTGATGATGGCATTGGAGGTAGCTAGGAAAGGTCTCCCAAGGATGATTGGCACATAATTTGCTTCCTTAACGGTGGGATCAGTATCTAGCACCACGAAATCCACGGGATAGTAGAATTTGTCCACTTGAACTAGAACATCCTCTATCACCCCCCTTGGGATTTTGACTGACCTATCAGCTAAGGAGAGAGTGATGGCTGTGGGCTTCATTCCTCCAAGTCCCAGTTGCTTGTACACAGAGTATGGGAGCAAATTCACACTTGCCCCCAAGTCTAGTAAAGCCTTCTCCACATGTGTCCCTCCAATGTTGACTGAAATGGTGGGACATCCCGGATCTTTGTACTTAACTGGAGACTTACTCTGAATGATGGCACTTACTTGCTCAGTAAGGAATGCATTCTTTGTCACATGTAACCCTCTCTTGACCGTGCACAAGTCCTTTAAAAATTTTGCATATGTGGGGACTTGCTTGATCATATCAAGTAAGGGTATATTCACCTTCACTTGTCTCAAGACTTCAAGAATTTCTGATGAATTCTTGACTCCCTTCTTTCCATGTAAAGCTTGAGGAAAAGGGGGAGGCATATGTTTCTTCATCATATCCTCTTTAATCACTATCCTTGGCTCTTCTTCAATGCTTGATTTAGATGCATTTTTCTTCCCACTCTCCTCTTCTTGGTTATTGCTCTCTTTAACCAAGGTTCTCCTTGACATGAGTTCCTCATCTTGCCTCACCTTAGGCAAGGGTTGATCAACCTCCTTTCCACTCCTCAAGGTGATCACAGCTTTGACCTCCCTCAACTTTGAAGACTCCCCATCCTGGGTTTCAACTTCATGAACACCCTTTGGATTTTGGCTTGGTTGAGAGGGAAACTTTCCTTTCTCATTAACTGTGTTGAGGTTGGTAAGCCTAGAGATGGAGTATTGAATATTATCTATCTTCTGAGATAGATCATTTCGCATGCCATCCATTCTCTTAATTAGAGAACTCTCAACATTTTCAATCTTTTGGTGCAATTGGGAGTTGATTGCCTTTTGTTCACCCACAAAGTCACCCATGACTTTACTTAGGTTCACAATGGCTTGCTCCACTGAAGAGGTTTGTTGAGGTGCTTGGGTTTGGGCTTGTGGTTGGTATGGAGGTGGCCTTGGTTTCCAAGAAAAGTTTGGATGGTTACTCCAGCTTGAATTATAGGTGTTTCCATAAGGTGCATTGTTGTTGGGCCTAAATTGCTCCACAACATTGGCTTGATCACCTAACATTTCCCTCATAGCTGGGATGGTTGGGCACTCATCTACCACATGATCACATGATTGGCAAATGGTGCATGGCATGATATGGGCTTGTGTCTCGGAAATGGCTTGGACTTCATGCATTTTTTTCAACTCAAGTTCTTCCAACCTCCTTGCTATTGTTGCCACCTTAGCTTTCATGTCCATGTCCTCACTTAACATGTACATTCCACCTTTAGGATTTACAGGAGCTTTCATCCTTCCCATTTCTCTTGAGTTGGGCTCATCCCATCCTCTTGTTACCTCAGATACATAACTCAAAAAGTCCATGGCTTCTTCCGGATTCTTACTCATAAAATCTCCCCCACACATAGTTTCAAGAATTTGCTTCATGGAGGAAGACATCCCATCATAAAAATAGCTCACCAAGAGCCATGTATCAAAGCCATGATGAGGACAAGCATTGATGGCCTCCATATACCTTTCCCAACATTCATGGAACTTCTCATTTTCTTTTGCAGAAAAGTTTGAGATTTGTCTCTTCAACCCATTGGTCCTATGGGTGGGGAAAAATTTCTTCAAAAATTCGGCCTGAAGATCAACCCAATTCCTTATGCTCCTTGGCCTTAAAGAGTTAAGCCATATTTTTGCCTTGTCCTTCAAAGTAAAAGGAAATAGCTTGAGTCTCATCAAGTCTATTGAAGCTCCTCCCTCTCTAAAGGTATTGCACACCTCCTCAAACTCCTTGATGTGGGCATATGGATTCTCACTCTCCATTCCATGGAAGTTTGGTAGAAGGGGCACAATATGGGGCCTTATAATCAGCTGCTCAAGAGGAGGTACGATGCATGAGGGTGCACTCATCCTTGGTGGGTGCATTCTATCCCTCATGGATAGATATGCATTTGGATTACCCCCTTGATCGTGTTGAGAACTTTGATCCTCTTGTGGAGGGTCCATGATGTTTACACAGATATCCAACTCTGTGTCTTGAGGATTCTCAATCCTTACTAATCTTCCCTCTTGGTCCCGAATCCAATAGGGCATGCACAAGTTACAACTTACCTGAAAACAAAACAAAGACAACAAAAACAAAAGAAAACTAGAAGAAAGTTAAGGTTAGAAAAAAAAAACAAAAGGAATTCTACAATTAAAAGAAAGGAAATGAAGTTAGTGAAAAAGGAATTCACCAAACTTGTGATGAAAATCACAAGTAGCCTCTAAAAGGTTGTATCACTGCATTGTGGCACCATCCCCGGCAACGGCGCCATTTGATTCGCGGGAACCCAGTCGGGTCTTTTAATCAAAAACATTTATAATACCTATGACCTCATACTGGCGTAGCAAAGCTACTATAGTATAGCGGCTCTAGGGTCGAACTCTGGGATGGGTTTTCACTCTACCAGTGATAGACTCAAGATTAGAAATTGAATTTGATGATTTCCTTTGTCAAAAACTCAAAATTTAAAAGAAAATAAAATTTGTTTTGAAAGTGGTTTTTGAAACTAAACTAACATAGAACTAAGTAAATAGAAGAAAGAAAGTCTCTCGGAGCTAAGGGTTGCTAGGATTAAGTTCGGAATGCAAAGTGGAAAATTCCGGATTTTTCTCCTCGCATTGGGGATTTAACCTATAGTTATTTCCCGAACCGGTATAGGTTTAACAATGAAGATTTAATCCATAAAAAGTCGATAGAAATGGTAGTCAAGGTCCATTAATGGCTTTAAACACTATGGGTCTTCACCTTGAGCCACTTTCCAATGGCTCGTACATGATAACTAATGGACTAATATGGATCAGCAATAAGCATCCACAGAGACCTGAAGCTTACCATGTATTGGCCATTCAAAGTGATTCCAAGGGAGTTAAAGCAAAACTTTGGATTTGAGAGCCATTAATGAACTCCAACTACCGGTATTTAAGGCACGGGAGTTTTCCACCTTTGCCTCTGGACTTTTCACCTAGCTTCCTTCACTCCAAGAAACCGAAGGTTTAGCCTTTCATCCTCCGGGAAATCATCCTCAGAGGTTGTTTGGCTTCCAAGAAAAAGAAAATAGTAGAGAGAAGAGGAAAAACAAGAGAGCCCTGTTTTTTTCAAAGTGTGAAAAATCACACAGCATCCATTCCATCCGAGAGGTGATTACCACCCCTCTTATAGTCTTTACAAAAGCCAAGCTTGTAATTGGCTAGTTACAAGGATAGGAAAGGAATTTCCATCAAAAAAATACAAAAGAAAAGATCTAAAGTGGAGTCGGCGGAACAGGGGAAAGTTCGCACCACGCGAAGCTGGTGCGGAGGTGGTGCGAAGTTGGTGCGAAGCTGGTGCGAAATTCGCTCTCAGCTTGACACAGTTGTCTTCCGAAGGCCATATCTTCCTCATTTCAGCTCCAAATCGTACACGGTTTGAAGCGTTGGATTCTTGACTTCCAGAGCTTTCCAACGGTATATAGCATGAAAAAAATGGACTTCGGGAAGTGCTCCAAAAGTGTGAAGAAAGACTGCAGTTGCAGTCCTCTATTTCAGCTTCACTCCGTTTTCTTCTTTTTGCTCGATTTTCCTCTTTGCTTCTCTCCTTTACTTGACTTGTCTTAATGATCCAAAAAGCTGTCAAAACACTAAAACTAGCCACAAATATGATTAGAAGTCATTACTAGGTCCTTAACATGCCAATTGGAATAAAAATGGAGAACTACTACACAAAAGTGCTTAAAACATAATGATTTAAAGGTGTAAAAATGCACTTTTTGGGTAGTAATCAGTGCTACTCAAGCGATAAGGTTATATCAAATGCCTTTTGGCTTAAAGCATTCTCAAGAAGTTCCCACAAGTATTATTATAATTTTTTTTTGTGATAATAAATTAGTAATCGCATTGATCAAGAATCCAATTTTTTCATGGAAGAAGCAAACACATTGACATAGAACTTCACTATATTTGTGATCCGGTGAAAGACAAAGAAATTATAATTGAGTTTTGTTCTTCAAAAAATCAAGTTGCAGACATTTTTATAAAGTCAATCAAGGGGAAAACATTGCCCAAGTTGAAGAAGATGATAAGTATGATGAAATTTAAAGATTCTTGTTTTTTTTTTTCTTTTTTGAGAAATTATTTTAAATCTTTTAAAGACGGATAGATAACAGTAAAAATAATTTGAGAAATATATAAAAAAAAAAACTATTATGTTAACCATGTTATAAGAAGATGACGGTGAAGCCACCATATTTTGATGTACTTAAAAGGAAAGAAATAGATAAAATAAGGCTTCCTTTACACTTCTTGTATTTTTTTTTCAATAACTTTTATATAAATAGAATTTTTTTTTATATGAAAGTATAAATTTATATTATGTGTTTAAAAGTTACTTCAAAAAATTTTAAAATGTCTGAAACAATAAATTATATCAATTTAAAAAAATTATCATATTTTCAATGTAACCTTTTTAAGAGTTAATTTATATGTAAGTTACCATTATTTTTTGTTTCTGAAAAAAAAAATTAATATGTGAATCATAAAGAAACTACAAACCTATTTGGAAATTGTTTTTAAAAATAATTTTCTATTTTTTAGAACAAAAAAATAGAAAAATATATTTGATAATTAAAAAATAATTTTTTTATTTTTTATTCTTAAAAACAGAAAATAAGGTGTTTTTAAAGTATATCTTTTAGTTGTTTTCGATTATTTTCACTTATTTTTTAAAATTTTTCTTAAAAAATAATTATATAAATATGCAGAATGATTAAAAATAAAGTACTAGATATAAAAATTATTTTTAAAACATATTTTAAAATATTAAAAATAGGTTAAAAATATTTTAGGTTCTAAAATAATTTTTTGTTTTACAAAAAATCAGAGAATATATTTCAAAACTGTTTTTAAAAATAGTTATCAAACATGTCCTAAATATTCATTTCGATACACCTCTTATTTCTTTTTAAATAGAATCATAAACGTTTAAAAGTACAATATATTGTACAAAAAATTTGAAAATTTGAGATAACAAAAAGATTTTTGTTACCTCAAAATTTTTTAGTTTTTAAAAGCATGTTTTTTAACATAAGTTTTTATATCTTATATAAAATTTATTATTAGTTTCTAATTTAAAAAAAAAAAAAAAAACATATCTAAACGAAACTAAACTAAGGGTTTTTCATTTATAAATTTTGAAAAGGTTAGGTGAATTGAAGCTTATGAGGAGTTTAGACAAACGCTCTCATTAATTGTTGATGGAGGCTTGTGATTTTATTTTAAAGCTAAACCACCTAAATTTGTGATTGAGAGTACTCCAAGCAAGGCAATTGAATCTTACAAATTCCCAGCCATTAGATTTAAGTCATTGGCCCACATTACCCACTCCACCTCCCAGGATTCATATCTGCATTAAATGAAGTCATTCAATATAAAACCTACTGACTAGCCCAACCCCAACCCTAGAGAGATTTAAAACAATCTGATCCTTAGATTACGAATATATATCAACTTGATTCTTTCAAAGACATGAAATAGTATTTTTTTTTTCCCTGAAAAAACCTTATCAATTTTTTATTCTCACTCCTAATTATTATTTTTACAAAATGCCCTTATATGTTTCATTAAATTAAAGGCTGCGACTGTGTGTGAGTGGTGGGGCTTGACAGCTGTGGACATAAACATCCTGTGAATTTCTTGGCTGTTTTATTGATTAAAGATGACCCTACTGGGGTTTGTTGGATCACACATTCATTGTTTCCCATCCTCAATTTTTATCACTCACCTCATATTCCAAAACAAGTCACAAGTCAATTCTCTTAATGGGATTGCCGGATTGGACTCTCGTGTGATGGTTTTCTTTTCAACCCACTCATTTCCATTATTAGCTATTACCAATTTTCGGGTCCTTTTTCTTCTGCTTACCCCTTCCAAATATTTCCAACTCAAAGTCATGCAGAAGTCAGGACCCCTTTCAAATTTGTCCTTGAACTTTGTCTCATCGGGAAAAAAAGAAAATAACAATAACAATAACAATAACACTGTCACGCATATCTTCTGAAACCTGAAAACCACCACGCATTGAAACCCTAGTTTCACGAGGAATATGAAGAAGAAATAAACCAAAAAAATAAGCAAGTGAACATAGATATATATATATATAAAACCATATTATTGCTAATCCGCATGCATCAATTTCATACCCTAGGCTTAATCTTGGCCCTTAGAGGGTTCTTCATCACCACGGTGAATTCCAACTTTTCACTAAAATCAATCTTACTGTTTTCAGGGTATGCGCTCCACTCGAAGTCCTGCACCATCCTTGCCAGCATTAGGTTCACATGCACGGTGGCCATGCTCAAACCAGGGCATATCCTCCGCCCTACTCCGAATGGCATCATTTTTACGCCGGTCACGCCGGTTATATCGGCGTCTTCACCCCCCAAGAGAAAGCGGTCGGGGTCGAACTTTTCGGGATTCTTCCATAGCTTGGGGTCCTCGGAGATGGCTGGCAAGAAGAACTCGACATTTGCGTCTGTGGGTATGTCGTAGCCTGCCAACTTCGTTGGCTCTGTGACTGCATGAGTTAGGGAAAAGTAGGTGGGAGGGTGTTTACGTAGTAGTTCTTTTGAAACTGCGTTTAGATAAGGCATCTTCTCCATGTCTTTCTCTTGAACCTTTCGGTCACCCACTGTTGTTTTGATCTCTTCGTATAGTTTTGACTGAATCTCGGGGTTCTCGATCATTCGGGCTATTGCCCACTCGATCGCCGTCCCTGTTGTGTCAGTGCCGCCATTGAGGAACTCGGAGCAGAGTGTGACGAGCTCGGGGTTGGTTGGAGATGATTTACGCCCCTCGATTTTGAGATCGAAGAGCGTGTCGAGGTAGGAAAATGAAGCCACGGTTTTATCTGATCCTGGGTTTTCAAGCGCCGCACGCCGCCTCTCGATGAAGGGGACAACAGTTTTGATCTGCCTCTTCCGCACTTCCATGGCGGCTTTCCTCTGCTTTGAGAAGAATGGGCTTAGAAGTGGGAGATAGTCATCAAGTCTTGGATCAAGAGTGATTAGAACAGTTTTCATCAGATCATCCATCACCTCAATGGTCTTCTCATCCATTTCGACTCCAAAACACATAGACAAAAGGATGCAAAAAACAGCAAATCGAGCATTCTTCAGAACCCAAACAGCTCCATCATTAGCCTCAGCCTCGCTCCGTAGCCTGTCAATGAGCTTATCCATGGACACATCTCTCAAATTGCTGAACTCCCTAATCTTGCTTGCACTGAGCATGTTTTGCACCATGTTCCTCCGCAGCGACCGCCAGACAGGGCCGTAGACGGCAGCGTTCACCGTGAACTTGTTGCAGCTGAACACGGTGCGCGTAGGGTTTTCTCGAGGCCTGGTAGCGAAAGACTGGCCCTTTTCGATGAGAGCTTCGTGCGCCAATTCTGCACTGCTTAATATGATCATGGTTCTATTCCCCATCTTCAAAGTGAAAATTGGGCCATATTTTGGCCTAAGCTCTCTCACATACTGGAAAAATTGCTTCCCAGAGCGAGCAAATTGGAAGAGGTTTCCAACAATAGGCCAACCAGGGGGTCCCGGAGGAAGGTTTAGCTTCTTTGACTTGGTTTTGCGTGACAGCAAGACGATCAGACCTGATATGACGAAGGCTAAAGCAGTGAAGAAGATGTGGTAGTAAGGAGATAGAGTCGAATAAGCAGCAGCAAAAGCAGGACCCATGGAGATGATATTGAGACAGAGAGAGAAGGCAGGAGGAGAAGAGGAGATGAAGTAATGGAGGAAGGTTGGAGAGGGGTATAAAATGGAGAGGGCGTGAAATTGCAGGTGGGGTTCAATTAAGGCTCTTCAAGTCTTCTACCAACGCACAACTGGTTGTGTTAAATGCTAAAGGAAGAGAGAGAGAGAGAGAGAGAGAGAGAGAGAGATGGGGTTTTGAGAAATATGGAAAACCAGTGACACTGACACCCCTCATGCAAGCAATGTCTTTATGGCCACAAATTTGTTATTGTCTCTCAAATTTGAACTAAAAAATTAGACTAATTTAAGAGTTTTGGTAAGGTTGAAGAAATTTATGGTGGCCCTCTGAATCTGGTGTGCCAAGCCTTTGATTGGGATTCATTGAATAAAAACGGTTCATAAATGAACTCTACCCTTGAGTCAAAGGCCTACTGGATGGAGCATTTCACAGTAAGAAAAAAAAAACAGAAAATAAATGGAGTTGGGGTTGGAAAATGATGAGTTACAGTCTTTTTGTACTTGCATCTACTGCTGAAACTTGACCTCAAAAGGATTAATTGATTCATGAGAGTGGGAGGTGTAGACTACAGAGTCTGTTATGGTTCACAGTTCAAAGAGATTGAAATATCGAGGAAGAGAATGAAAAGAGATGAAAAGATCAGTCAGTGATGAGTTAGTTGACTAGGATCAGAGCCACCTGTATAATAATACCATGTAGATCAGGACTGAGATTCATCTCATCTGTCACTAGTCAGTCATGGTACATTAGCGTATCTTGATTTAAACTGCTTTACGTGTTCCAGGTTTGTACACCATTTTGCCTTATTTGGAGCCCATGGTTTGCTTTAAAGAATTGTTTTTCTCTTTAATTCTCCTCTTAATATGCTTTTAAGAGTGCCAAAAAAATCAAAAATTTTCACTAACCTTTTCTCTCAAAAAACAGTTTCTCGAAACAGTTTTTAAAAACATTCTCTCATGTTTCTTTTTTTTTCCGTATATTTTCTAAAACAAAAAATTGTCCCAAACCTAAAATATTATTAATATATTTTGTATGTTTTCATGTATTTCTTAAAGGTAATTATTTTTGTTGAAGTTTGGTTATCCAATTTTATTTGATCAAACTTGAAAAGCCCGTGATATATATATAATTATAAGATTTTTTTGGGTTCTATAATGGAAGCAAAAAGATGAAAAATGTGTTTGATACTAATTCTAGAAACTATTTTTAATTTTTTTAACATATAAAAACTTTTATCCTTTAAGTATTAAAAAAATAAAAACTAAAAAACTCTCTAAAATCACTATAAAACATAGTTTTAAGTGTGCGTGATGATGTAATTTTAGAATTATAATGACTATTGTTTTATTGTAACTACTTCCAATCTTATTATAATCTTTTGGTATAATAGATTTTTTTTTTCTTTATCTATGATTTTTCTTGTTTAGAGTTTTTTATTTTTATTTTATTTTTTTTAATTACCTATTCTCATTATTGTGTAACATTTTTTATTTTTAAAAATAAAAATATATATATATTTTTAAAAGAAGCTCGCAAAGAGGATTGTTAAATTCAGTGAAAATTGAATTCCAATTGGGGAGAAGGCGGATATCCAGCACAGTAAGAGTTCAATAAATGGCACCCATGACAAAGGGTATAGGGTAGGTAGGATTGTGATTGAAGATGGGGATTATTTTCTTCTTTTAAAAATAAACAGACTTGACAAGAAACTCAACAGTTACAAGTACTTCTACTTCTCTCCTTAAACATGAAATGGGAGAATCACCGAATAAGGTAGGCTGAAAAGAATAATTATTAGGAAGACTCACTCGTCTTAAGAATTTTTAATAGATAATTTTATTTTTAAATATATTTTCTATATTATTTATAAATAAATTTAAGATTGTCAATGATGGGATCATACATGATGATAAGTACAGGTTCATAGGTAATCAACAATACATTTCTTAACCCAAAAAAATTGTTGTTCACTTTTGAACAATCAAGTGACTATTTAAAAATTTGCTTTTTTTTTTTTTTCAAAAAAGTTGAGATTTTTCAAAGAACCTTGTAAAAAAAATAATTTTCAATATCTTATAAATAAAAACCGTTATTATATCGTTTTATATATGGAACATACAATTAAAAACTTTGTTACTATAATATAATGAATAATTATTTTTTATGAGGACTCATCAATTGAATAATATATAAATATTCAATTGACTAACACACACCCATTAAATGGAATAACTCACAATTATTCATTGGGTAATATAGCACATGAAATTTCAAAAATTTCCTAATTAGGTTTTATTTTAAATTAATGTAATGTAAGTGTATTTATATTGTAATTATAACATATTTTTATTGTACCTGTATTTTATAATAAAAGTAATAATATTGAGGATCACTTTTTTTACTTTATTAATATTCAACATATCAAATATTAAATATCATCCACCCGATGCATTGAGGAAAAAAACAATACTATGCAAAAAAAAAAAAATCATATAAATTTTTAAAAATTATTTTATGATAAAATTAAAAAATGATTAAACATTTTCCATCATTTTTTTTATTCTTTTTAGATAATTTAAATGAAAAATTAAACATTTTATCTTGAATTTAATACAAAAACACACATAATTCTCCCATATAAAAATTGGTTTGTTTGTCAGCTTGTTTTTTTAATTTACTGTTGAAAACAAATTTTAAAATTATTTTCTGACTGAATCAATTTCAGAAGACTTGTCATGATTCAAAGATTGCAAGGACTTCTACCATTGAAACATCCGAAAACAATATGATGGTCCTTTCTCTTTTGCCTTCGAAAATAGTTAAAGATATATTATTTTAAAAAAACAAAAATATGTTTATTTTCATCGACAAAATTAATAGACCCAAAATATTAGAATTATTAGTATATACTTATATTTGGGCATAAGTTTTGTCCAACGAAATGTTGAAAAAGAATCCTCCATGCTCACCTTAAAATCCCATAAAAGAAAATACCTAATGATAAGAAGAAAATTGTAAGTTAGATCAATTAGATTTTTTTTTTTTTTTAAATTAGGATTATTTTTTATAGAATAATTTTAAGAAAAATCTTGAGGGTAATAGAAGGAAGGGGAAATCATGCAACCATCCATTACCTAAAACAAAAAAAAAAAAAAAGAAAAAAAAAAAAAGAAAAGCTTTTTAATATAGACTTCACCGATCACCTACAAAAATAATCTTTATAACACAGACTTCATAGGATATAAAGGAAAAACTAATCATATTTAATAGAAGAGGTTGAAAGAATCTTCCATTCAAACAAACATAGATAATATTCTCAATTCTTGATTCATAATAAGATGGTATATAATATTAATTAATTTGAGAGTTTTCACAAAGATATTATGTCTGTTAGTGTGTATATTACATTGCATATGATTAACAATTTGAATACATATATATATATCCTAAGATCTAGTCCTTAGTGGATCCATTCCTACTAAGGTTCTATGTATTGCTCATCTTGGGTTTGTTTGTGAGCTCTTGTCTAGAGTGAAGTATAGATTAATTAATACAATTTTTTCATATTTTGTTTTGAAAATATATTATTTTTTAAATTAAATAAAGATATTTTCAAGTGTTTTTTTAAAGTATATTTTGAACAATTTTAGATTGTACATAAATACATTATAGCTTTATAGAGTATAAGCTGAAAATCAAATAGAATTTTATTCTTAAAGATAATTGAAAATTGTTTTTAAAAAATGTCTTTCAATATGTTTTACACAATTTTTTCTTCAAGAAAAACCATGCTCAGTGGAATTGGATTTTTATTGATTTGTAGAATGATATTGGAATAATCTTTCTATTTTTCACATTTAAATTCTTAAACAAAATTTTATTCCTCAAGAAAATTGAGAATTATTTTTAAATAGTGCATGTTTTTAGATAATTGGTCAAGTTGGATTTTTATTAATTTGAAAAATGATATAGCTAGAATTTTTATTTTCTTCTCCAATTCTTCCTTTTCTAGTTGTTAATCAAGGACCTGAAAAAGTTTGATTTAGAATAGCTTAAACCTAATTTAGACCTTGACTTAATTTAATTTTAAGTCTTGACTTAACATAGATTCTGACTTAATTTGGATATTGATCTTATATGAATCTTGGTTTAACTTAGGTTTTGGTGTAACTAGGACCTTGGCCAAACTTGAGTTTTGGCTTGAGTTAAACAACATCAAGGACTTTGAGTAGTTTGATCTCAAATTGAAGAAGCCTTTTGTAGATTTTGATTTTAAAAGTTGAAACTTAAGACTTTGAAGATATTAACAATTCAAAGATACTTTTAAAAAAAATTGAAGACTTATATCTCATTTTAAATTTTGAAAAAGTGTTGAATCTGCCATAAAGAGTTTCCTCCAACTCTTATCTTCTAAATTGTCTTTAAATTATCTTCTCAATGCTTTGGAGTTAGTTTAAGTTACATGGATTAGAAAAAATCATATTTAGATCATTTTTTTATTTTTTATAAATGTTATATCTGAATTAAAATAAATATATAAGGAGATTTGAAGGATTATATTGGATAGTTTTTAACATTTCAAAATATTATTCTTTAAATTAAAAATAATATCTAACCTAAATTGAAAGACTATATTTGATAAGATTCAATTTATTTCTTAGTAAAACTTTATAGTTATTTTTTCGATCATCAATATACTATTTCTATTTATTCTAATAATTTTTCTTTTCTTTTGTTTTTTTGTCTTTTGTTTTTGTTTTTGTTTTTTCTTTTTTTTTTCTTTTTTGAGATTCATGCTAATTTTTTCATGGATTGAAAATTTATTTCATGTGATCACTTATAATTAGCCACAATATAAATCAATTATGAACATTTGATTTTTCTGGCGAATTATAATTAACTTAATATGAGTATATAAATAAAAAGTTATTCATAAACACAAGTGTACGCACAAATTTTGTGAATGACCCTGCAATGTAAGCAAAACTATAGGAAAAAATAATGCAAAACAAAATATTTTATTAAAATTAAAAATATTATGGGGCACAATCTCTGTGGTAATATTCTTTACAAAATAATATATTCCTCTAATTCTTTTACTTTGATCACAATTTGGAAGACGATAATGATGTTTTCATGATTTCGACGATCAGTTGAGGGTCATAAGTGACTTATTCTCGAATGAACTCGTTGGATGACAAATATCTCGTATGTAGAACTTCTATTGTTTCTTAGAAGGGAGATTTTTTTTTTAATTTTTTTATGAAGCATCTTTTCCCCTATAGAGTAGTTTTTTGCCGATTTGAAGAAGTCCCTCCGTTGAAGGAAATCACCCATTTTTATAGGTGAAAATAGGAAATCAAAATTTGGAATTCCTTAAGATTTAGTTGCTTGATTTTAGCAACTTGTCTTCTCCATTAAGGAAATTTGTCAACAAGAAAATATATTTTTTTTAATTCTCTTTTGACTTCAAAAGGAATATTTGTTTTTTTATTTTAAAAAATTATCAATTAGAGAATATTTATTTAATTTTTTATTATTTTCTTTTGACAATAATTTGGAAGATTTGATTTTATTTGGAAAACTAAATTTTGTAGTCTTCCAAATTGGTCCATGTGTCACCTTTTTAACATGTGCCACGTGTCAAATGTGTGTAGGACCAATCATGTGTCGATCCCAAATTTTGTCGAATCGAGGAGTCACATTTTTTTTTAAGATCAATTTAATGATAATTTATTTCACTAAAAAATTTGATGTCTACAAATGTCCCCACTTCAAGACATATCTTGTATATGCCCTGCAATGTATAAGGTGGGTCTTGAAGTTACTCTTCAAAATTTTCCTTTTCAAAGAAATATTTTTAATAGGAAATTTCCTATTTAAAATATCTCTTTCCCACTTTTCTGAAATATTATTTTATTTCATTTCTTTCTTTCAATTTGGCATCAAATGAAGGTTTTGTGTTAACAGGAAAGTTTCTATTTTGACTATCCACTTTCCCTTTCCTTCCCTTCCAATTTAGCCTTATATATATATATATATATATAAAGGGAGTAAAAATTTGAGAGATCCAAATCGAACTCTCTTGAAGAATTTTCTCAACTTTTGGATGGTCTTCAACCCAATTTAAAAAATCTAACTTGAATTCTTTCACGAGAAGTCTTTCACCTTAAGTCAATTTCCAAACCCATAAGTTGTATTCACCTGTAAGGACTTTTGTCGTGGGAACGTGGAGATTTAACAATAGTAGCATGGACTAGCATCACATGATGGAGTAGCATGTTTTGGGAGTAAGCAAAGACAATATCATGTTGTGAGTTATGCAGCAGCAACCGACATATACATATATGTATACGTGCATATGAATGGCTAACGATGGGAAAGTAGTTGAAATATATATATATGTCTATTGGAATCTTCCTAGAAAGTGGTTGACACGTGATTTCTTTATTCATTTTTCTGTTCTTTTCTTTATTTTTCTTTCCTCTCTCTGTTTTTTTTTTTATTTTATATATATATATTAATTACCTTAACACTTGAGGAAAATTTTTTTTGGTAAACTTAAATATCCATAAGAATTTATGAATATTTAAAATTTGATTCTCATGTAATCAAGTCTTGATGCGAAACGGTGTTGTATTTTGACATTTATGTGCTAAAGTCTTCACCTATGCAAATTGGCTTGACTTGAATGAGTAGTAGTGTTCAAGTTTTAATATTTAATTAAAACTAGAATAATATTTGACACATATGCAAACAAGTTATGGCCTTGACCCTATGTGATGTTATACTTTCGGCACTTAATGCTGCTTAAGTGCTAAGGTCTTCACTCATGCAGATTGACTTGACTTGAATGCATAATGGTGTTTAAGTTTTAATATTTAATTAAAACCAAAATAATATTTGACAGCTACGTAGACAAGTTATTGTCTTGATGCTACACTTGTTGTACTTTCAACACTTAATGCGACTTAAGTGCTAAGGTCTTCACTCATGCGAATTGGCCTAACTTGGATGTATAATAGTGTCTAACTTCTAAAAAACTTAAACCTACATTTTTATTTTTATTTTATTTTTTATTTTTCATTTTTTTGTCGGATGACATTCTTAAAGTGTTTCAAGGAGAAGACTGTAACCATTCTCGAGGATGATAGTGAAGATTTTGAGAAGATGACTACCCTATCAGTGCACAAGTCACTTACTGACCTTCAATCTTTGTCGGTGCCAATGACAGAGGATCCATTACACATTTCTTCTTGGTCTTGAGCAGCATCTTGCAAGCTAACAAACATCAATAATTCAAAATTCAACAAAGTAAAACATGTTTCTAACTTTCTACTATTGAATTCTTCTCACCCAACCACTATTGAAACTCAGAGTGAATTTGGATTGTTGGGCTCTCGTGTTCATGATGGAGAATTCGAATTTGGAACCTCCTTCAAGGTGTTTGGAGAATCTTTTTTTATCAAAGGATATTGAGAATAGGTAGAAGATATGTTGGGTTGATAGAGAAAACTTCTTAAAGAATGTAAACCTTACGAAGATATCTTTGCTTCCTTGTTTAGCTATGATCATCATGTTTCTATCATTAGAGCTTTTTTCAAACATTGGTGTCCCACAACCAACACGTTGCATACTTTTATTGGAGAGGTTTTCATCTCCTTTTGGGACTTGTATCGCATTGCTGGACTACCTATCATTGGATTTTTTTATGATGAAATGATACCAACTACAAAAAGGCTATCAAAGTTCTCACTCTCACCAAGTTGTCAAAACTTGTTCCTTGCATATCATCAAATTTGCTCTGAGATGAAGGGGAAGTCTTTAGTTAAGATAACCTCTTGGGTGTAATTTGGGTACAAAGGCTCTATGAAGTATACAAAACCCTCAAAGAATAGTACAAGGAACAAGACACAAAGACCTAAGGAGACTCATAATCCTTCTGGGAATATCAATCCTATTAAATCTCATACTCAATCAAAGATGAAGGTGTTTGACGACCTTAGCGTGGCTGAGGAAAATGTTGAGGAAACTTATTTTATGACTTTCCTTGTATGTTGGTTATGCAAGTTTGTTATTCTTAAGAAGGGTGTGAATTTGATTCTTCCTGGAGTCTTCAAGATAGCTAGTAAAATGGCTTAAGTGAGACATTAACCTTGTTATTCCGGTGTGAGCAAGCATTTACAATGGCTTGAATGAAATTGTTTGTTTCTCAAAGCCTAAGACTAATGCATCTATCTTCACTATTCACTATTTATACGGATGGTTAGGCGAAAATTTTGATACCCATTTCCCCTCTCTTTCTTAGAATCATTCTCCACGGATGACTTATTATGTCAGTGAGTTTTCTGCTAACTCTTTTGAAGATTCACAAGCGCGGGCTTTGATAATGTCTTGCAAAGGTGTAAAGTTAAACCACTTGGTATTATAATACAAAGAGTGTGTGTATTGGATTGATAATGAGTCTATTACTGCATCCCAAGCTTCTTATCTCTTAAGTCTTCGCTTTAGCTATTTATCTTTACGACGAGGTAACCATTGAGTAATCCAACCGTATTATCCTCATCAATTTTGCAAACAATTTGGGTATCCTCAAGATGTTCCCGAAGGTTTACTAGAGGTTTTTCTCACTAGAACTTTAGAGGTGGTGTATAAACATTGGAAGTCATGCACTAGGCTTGGTACCCATTCCAAAGTTACTATACCAGATTATTAGAGTCTTGAAGAGTTCTCAATCACCAAGGCTTATGCAAATTAGTGGATTGGAGTGTGTAATCTTGAGAAGAACACTCTTACTATTGCTTGTATAGAGCCCTTTCATAATTCTTCTCGAAAAATACCCTCAAAATCTCTGGAGAGTAGAACATGCAAGATCGATCCAAGTGTTTCTACTAAGAGGAATGTTGGGGACAACATTGAAGGAAACTTTGATAATTTACCTAATGACTCAACGGTTTCTTCTAAGTGCTCAAAGGGTGGTCATCAAACTAATGTCTTCACACACTTAGAACATGAAGGAACTATCTTTTATGGCGGTAATGGTCACTATCACCAAACTTTTAAGCAAATCAACAATGCATAGGTTCTTCATGTATCAAATGATGACTCCAAGGATACAAGTGAATGTCACTTCAAATGTCGAAAGACTAGACTCCCCCTTGTGTATTATGATAAGACTAACTCTCATGCAAATGTTTTCTTTGCTGATGTTCCATCATCTACTCAACCAATGGAACTTAATGGTGAAAAGGTTTTTTTTTTTTTTTCTTAACACATTGATGTTAACCAAAAAAAAAAAAAAAAAAAAATTGTCTTAGGATGAAGATGACAATCAGCTTATCGGTGAGGGTGATGATACTTTTCTTAAAGGCCAGTTTGAAAATGTTGATAACACTAAGGGGTCAACATCCTTCAACTCGATTATCCAACAAGAAGATCATTCTATCATTCCAACACCCTTACCCCATTTTCATTTGGGTGATGAAGGTATTACTAATATTTCAAGTAATGTTTTGATTGAATCTTGAGGTTAAGAGGTCACCATTGAAAATACCATATATGATGAATTGACACTTTTAACTATTGCAGGTTTAATCGCTAAACAACAATCCTCATACTCTAATGCACCTCTTATGGCTCTTTTTTATTTTATTCACATATTTGATGTGAAACAAATTGTCTTTGATGCGCAACATCAAGCAACACGCATGATGGGAGAGAACTTTAAGGAAATGATTCTCAAAACTTCCATTGATCATCTCTCATTATTGAAAGAAAAAATTGATGAGCTTTTTAGGGCTATCGTGAAGACTAGTGTAGACCCTTCACCATTAAAGTCTCGGATTCAAAATTACATGGCAAGTATAGATCACCTTGTTGTAGTGCAATGTGCCAACTTTACTAAGATATCATTTGAAGTACAAAGCAAGTGTTTGGCTACTATTGCATCTCATAATGCTAATGCTTTAAACTATGAGAGCGTGGAAGCAAGACGTTGTGAATCATTAAAGGCTAACTTAGTTACTCTTGATGCTAAGCAGGACGCACTTAAGAAAGAGTTGGAACAACTATGTATATAAAAAGAGTGCCTTTATAACTTAATTTTAGAGACTTATGAGAATCTAGTCAATAAGTAGAATGATATTTCTCATTTGAGGCAAGAACACGTTGCTATTGCCCAAACTCCTGTGCTTACTGATGTTGATATCAAGACCTTAAAGACACTTCAAGAAGCCTTAAAGACTACACATGATGAGCTTGCATGCTTGGTATGGGTGTGATTGTTGTGCCTTTAGTTTTGCCATCCATTTTTTTCTTTCATTTTTATTGAAATGTAATGAGTTTAGCATTTTCTAGTCAAACTTATTTATAAAAGGAGATTTTTTTTTTAGTGACTGAACTTAGGTAGTTTTCCCAAGTTGCCTACGTACTCTTCAAAGAGAAGAGATCAAGTCAAAACGTAGTTCATTTTTTTTATTATTATTATTATGCTCTTATTTTTGCTAAGACTAAAAGAAAGATTTAATCTTATGAGCATGTGTCCTAACTTTTGCCTAAGTTGCCTTTTCAGGTTTTCAACTTAGCGGACCTTTTTTTTTTTAATGCATTGTACACAATTTAAGCTCATACAGGGTAGGAGCGCCACTAGTCTTGAGTTTGATTGAAGGGTGATAAATTCATGTCCTTGGAAAAAAGTTTAATTGAGGGTCAAAGATGATTTATTCTCAACCAAACTTGTGAAAATCTTTCTTAAGTATTTCAGAGAACAAAATAAGGTCCTTTGAATTCGTGTTGATTTTTTTTAGCCTTAAAGGTAGATGAATGACACTTTTTTATTGTGTTTGATATTCTTCCATAGGCTTGTTGAAGAATGTGTTGAGTTTGGACTTGATTTTAATCTAAGCTGATAAACACGTGTTTTTGGAGCAAAGTTTAATCAAGGGTCAATGATGACTTGATTTTGAGTAAACTTATCAATAATTTCGTCAAGTGTTTTGAAAAACTCAACCTTGTCTTCGTTAGCTTTGAAGGTAGATGAATGACACTTTTGTTTGTGTTTGATATTCTTCCACGAGCTTGTTGAAGAATTTTTGGAGTTTGATCTTGACTTTTGAAACTTCATTTTTGGATTTAGTTTCTTGGTTGCATATTCCTTTTCAGAACGCCTCATGCTAAAAGAAAAGAACACTTGTATTTAGAGAAGTTGGAGATTTTAGTTTAGAATCTCCGAATTTGACTTCTTTAATACAAAGAGTTTATTCTTTAGTTTAAGAAGTTTGCCAAGAATTTTTTATTTTTTATTTTTTAACATAAGTTTGATTTTTTTTTTTTTTTTTTTTTTTTTTTTTTTCTGTTACTATAATGTAAGCTCTTTTAGGATATGAGTGATATGTAGTTTAGGCTCATACTTTAAGGAGCATCACTAGAGTGCCAATGTTTGAAAATAATTATGATAAAATTTGATGTCACACTCTTTTCATTGTCATTGGTGAAAATGATGGTTGCGCAACAAGTCGCGTAATTGCGGCCTTTGTTCTCAAATCATTTTGCCATCTTTATTTTTGTGGCATAGAGTGATGGATTCTTAAGTGCCTGAATCAATGCAATTCATGTCTCCTTAGGAAGTTGTAGCATTTCATGGATACTTAAGAGTGAGGGTAAGCATTATAGGTTTGCTACTACCTCATCCTCTTTCTTAGTTTTGCTCGACTCTGCACTAAGAGCGTTTTCTTCATATTTGCTTGGCTCATCTTCTTTTGAAGTCTCATGACAAGAGATCATATGAGTTGATGCCACCCTCTCTTTTTTAAAAAACTCTGGAAGGAAGTATTCTCTTGAGGTGATAGGGGTGATGAACTTCTATACCAAAGGTCATCAACCTGTACAATCGTTTTTTTTTTTTCAAGTTTGTTTTCTTCTTTCTTCTTCCGATGTCGACATATATTTTGCTTATGTTGTTCCTTCATAGGAAAATTTGGGTATGAATGAGATTCTTGTTTCTTGCAAGGTTTTTTTTGTGTTACCAACGTCCAACCTTCTTCACTATACGACATTGATTCATTATCAAAACAAAAGTGAAGAAGGCTATCTTGACATGACACTTGTGCTTGTTTTGGTTTCAATGACTCACATTGAATAATACTGGTGCATGCTCCCAGTTTCTTAGGTGGAACATGTAACGGAATAGGATCAAATGACCCAAATGTGACTGTAGCACAATTTGACTCTATTATTTCATCCAAATCCAAATAATTTTTTCCTTGCTTTGCAAGTTTCATTATGAGATCTTTTAAGACAAAACATTTCTCCATCGGGTGATTGATGATTTGATGGTAATGACAGTAGTTCAGATCATTAACACGACCCATTTTTTTTACACGCTTACACTCAGTTAGCTCAATAACCTTGTTTATGGAGCAGATTTCCAACATGTTAGGCACATCAGAGTTAGGAAAAAGATACTTATTCTCCTCCAATTCCTTTAAGGTGAATCGACGCTTCTCATTTTCCTAGGTTTGTCCAATCTCTTTTACTTCTTTCTTTTTATTTCTTGCTAATATTTTGATAAGAGTTGTATTTACCATCATTGACTCTTGGATGGGTTTTATTGAGGTCTTATCACTTGTTTTCCCATCGTGTCTCTATATTTGCCAATCAATGATAAGGTCCTTCTTAGCACCATGGTTGACTAAGTTGAGCTCTATGTCATGTGCTTGAATAGCTAACTCTTCAAAGGTGCGAGGTCGTATCCCTTGGAGGATATACAAAAGACCCCTAATGCATTCCTTGTATGCACATCTCCATAACTAACACCTCGGATAATCTATCTTTACAATCCAAGTTTAAGAAATGCCAACAATTGATGTAGTCTACAACTAGCTCATCTTTCTATTGTTTAGTATTAGTAAACTTTGTCATGCTTACAGTTTGTTGGGTGCTATAGAAATGGTTGAAGAATTTGCGTTCCATTTGGTCCCAACTATCGATACACTCAGGTGCAAAGTCTATGTACCAATCGAAAACATTCCCTCGAAGAGAATGAACGAATTGTTTGACTAACGAGTCACCATATGTGCCTGCATTATTACAAGTTTTAACGAAATTGGCTACATGTTGTTTTGAATTTTCCTTCTCGTCAAATGATTGAAACTTTGAAGGTACGTAGGTGATCAATCCTCTTAGTGTAAGGTTTAGAGTACATGAGGGTACTCTGTGAGGGTCCACCATATTGTGCTTTAATGGTGTTAGTTATCATGTCTTGAAGTTGCTGGACAGATAATGACATCATCGAGGTAGATTTCGTTGTTTGTCTCTCGACTTGCATTCTCCTAGACGCATGTGGCGCATCATCAAGAGGAGATGCAACATTCAAAAGGTGCTTGAGTCCTTGACTTAACTTACCCATATTTTGTACTTGTGTCTCAACCTTGCTTATGAGGAAGACTATCTGCGTATCCTTCTCCTCGACTGTCTTGGTGAGTTTGGTGACGATGCAAGCCATCTTTGCAGATTGTTCCTTTACAAATGTAGTGTCAATTGCCATTATCAACATAGTCATCAAGAAGGGAGAAGTAAAATAGTTGGAACAATTGGAGTAGTTTTCCTCCTTTGACATTCCAGTTGGTGATCCGAAGTATGAGCCGGTGCTGGAGTTGGCATTGGTAATAGAGCAAGATGACTTATCCTTAAAGTCCTTTAGTGTTGAAGGAAGTTTTCTCTTGCTACGAGGACTATGGTTCTTTGCCTCCGGAGAAGCCAAAGTGATGCATGGTTGGTACTCATCACGTGTCCTTACCGGTTTTAACAAACAAGTAAACTCACTTATTTGTTTTGTTGAAAGTGAAGATGTTGATTTCGCTTTGCTACGAGTCATGGGGCCCATAACGGTGTTGTGTGTCGATTGCGCAATGACGATCTTGTCACTGCCCTTGTTGACATGTACAACTTAAGTTCTTTTAGATGTCATCAACGTAGTAGTGATCAATTTCTTAACGAAAGAGATGAGAGGCAAAGATGTCCCATCGGGCGTGCTAGAAATTTGTACGCACAAATTTCACAAATGGTCTTGTGATGTAAGCAAAACTATAGGAAAAAATAATGTGAAACAAAATATTTTATTAAAATTAAAAATATTGAGGGGTACAATCTTTGTGGTAATATTCTTTATAAAAGAATACATCCATCTTATTCTTTCACCTTGATCACAATTTGGAAGACAACGATGATGTTTTCCTGATTTCGAAGATTAATCGAGGGCCACAAATGGCTTATTCTTGAATTAACTCATTGAACGACAAAAATTGCGTGTGCAGAACTTTTATTGTTTCTTGGACTTGTAGGGGGATTTTTGTGAAACCTTTTTTTTTTTTTTTTTGAAGCCTTTTTTCCCCTGTAGAGTAGTTTTTTGCCAATCCGAATAAGTACCCCCATTGAAGGAAGTTAGTCATCCATATTTATAGGTGAAAATAGGAAATCAAATTTTGGAATTCCTTAAGATGTAGATGCTTGATTTTAACAACTTGTCTACTCCATTAAGAAAATTTGTCAACAAGAGAATATATATATATATATATATATATATATATATATATATATTATTCTCTTTTGACTTCAAAAGGAATATTTGTTTCCTTTAAAAATAAAAATTGTCAATTAGAGTATTTGTTTATTTATTTTCTTTTGACAATAATTTGGAAGATTTGATTTTATTTGGAAGAATAAATTTTGTAGTCTTCCAAATTTGGCCACATGTCACCTTTTTAACATATGTCATGTTTTAAATGTGTGTAGGACCAATCAATCATGTGTCGATCCCAAATTTTGTCAAATCGAGGAGTCACATTTTTTTGAAAACCAATATAATGATAATTTATTTTACTAAAAATTTTGATGTCTACAACAAGTTAAATATAGAGAGTAAACAATTTGATGGGAGTAGACTATGATTCCCTTGTACCAATAAGATTAAAGAAATAATGGAATTCTTAACTAAAGAGTTAACTTTGAAAAATAGTTTTGTAGCTTGTACTTTTCTTTGGGTCATAAGACCAAATTTTATCTAAAAGGTAGCAAATTTGATGGGAGTAGATTATGAACATTTAACTCCTTGTTTGCTAAATGAAATTTTCTTAATCTCCATATATTTTAAATCTTTAATTTGATAATGAAAGAGATAAGAGGTAAAGATGGTCCCATTGGGCATGCTAAAAAATTGTGCAGACAAATTTTCCTTGAAGAAAAATTATGTGTGATTAAATTAGAATTTTATTGATTTGAAGAATAATGTAATTGTAACTTTTATTTGTCATCTAATTCTTCTTTTCTAGTTCTTAATCAAGGACTTAAAAGAAAGTTTGATCTTAAATGACTTGAGTTTAATTTGAACCTTGTTGATTTAGTCTTGTATCTTGAGTCATGGCATAACTTCGACCTTACTATGACTTGAGTTTTGATTTGATTTGGATCTTGACTTGATTTAAATAACATCGATTGATGGCTTGAGTAGCTTAATCTTATATCAAATATATTTTTGGTTTCCTTTTTCCTTTTATATATTTTAATCTTAAAAAGCTGAAACTTGAGGTTCTAAAGATCTTGTCAATTAGAAGACACTTCAAAAGAAATTGAAAATTGGTTAATCTCATTGTAAGATTGAAGAAGGATTGAATCTCTTTTAAAAAGTTGTCCTTAGGGATCATAGTGGAATAGGCCGAATCATCCCCATCTCAACCCATTCAGTTTATTTACAAAGGACAAGATTGGTGTAAGAAATTCTCATGCTTGCCTTATCTTGCCTTGTTTAATTTTGTTCAATTTTTTTTCTATAAAAATTTTAAATTCTATAAAAAAAAAATAAATACAATTTATAAATAAATAAATAAATATTTACAATTTATTTTTATAAAAATATTTATATACATTTAAAAAAAATTAAAAAATTAAAAAACCAATTAAAATAATTTTTTATTTAATATAACATATAATAAGGATAGGTGAGTTGGGACAAAACAAAGTCATTTATGAATTTACTTGAACTTGTTTATATTTATCCAAAACTCATCCCATTAGAAGTAGGGACCTGAAAAAACTTATTTTCTTATCATCCCTAACTCCTCTATTTTCTTCTAATCTTTTGAATTATCTCATATTATTTTCAAAAATGTCTTAAAAGCTTTGGAATTAGCATTTCTTATAAAAATTGGAAGCATCATATTACATATGATATTATTTTAATAATAAAAAATTTATGTCATGAGATAGTTTTTAATTGATCATAATTTAAATTAAATATAAATATTTTTTTTTTAATTAATTATTATAAGAGTATATAATAAATCGTAAAAGTTAAAAATTTGAATTTAACCCCTCAACAAACTATTGTCAAAGACGTTTCCAAATAGACCTATAGGCTCCTATTTCTCCTTATTATGTTAGGTACAACAACCACTTTGTGCGGGCGGACATTTGCCCACGACAATGGCTCGACAATGGATGCCACTTGTGGTTGGTGTTGAGACTTGAGACTTTGAGACTTGAGAGGACCCTTCCATCCCTCTCTAGGCAAATACTTTGGCATTACGAATAAAGGAGAGAAGTTAGCTCCGACACGCTAATTAAGGTGACGACAGATTGTATCCGAGGTCCGTTTCATAATTGTTTAGAAAATAGTTTTAAAATCCGAATTTTAAAAATAATTTTTATATAATGCTTTATTTTGAATCATTTTTCATATTTTTGTAATTCTTTTTTTTTTTAAAGTTAAAAATAATTTAAAAATATTCTCTAAAAATGTATTTTTTTACTTTTAAAAATAAAAAATTATTTTTTATTTCTTGCTCTTAAAAGTAAAGTTTTTTTTTTATTTTTTAATTATTAAAGACTCGTTTGATCATATTTTCTGATTTTTTTAAAAAACTATTTTTTATTTTTAACTTAAAAATAAATTTAAAAAAATACGACCAAACGAGAATATATTTTATTTTTGTTTTTAAAAACGAATAAAAATAACTTTTATTTATTTTTTAAAAATGCTTTATTTTTAAAAATTATTTTTAAATCACCTATCAAACATTTTCTTCTCCCCCTTGAATAATAGAAAACACCCAGCAAAACATTTATTAGCGTAAAATGTTGAGATGCACCATCACAAGAAGTATACCTACTTCCTCCGTTGCCTTACATATGCCTCAATGCCTAGATGTTTCACATTGCATATGAGCTTCAGTTGGACCATGCTCCTAAAAAATTCAATTGGGTTGCTTGTATATTTCAGTCGTCTCATTTAATAGACTGCGACTTCACCATCAACATTTACATCATATACTATGCAGCCCACCCCAATTTTTACTGCTAATTTATCATGCTTTTTGATGGCTAAATGTAAAGAAAAATATATCAATTTATATTAGATATAAAATAAAATAAAATAAAAAGAAGAAGAAAATCTCACCCACTACCGAAAGTAATTAAAAGAGTGGGATACCCCTATGGGATGATGAAATGATATGGTATTATAGAAATCATGAGCACATAAAAGTTAACCCAAGAAACAAAGGCACTGTGCACCATGTGAACCATGGCATAATTATGTCCCTCCATCTTGGTGGACCCTGTAAGCTAATTTCTAGGATCTTTTATATTTCTACCAGTTTTTTTTTTTTTTTTTTAATAATATTTATAAAAATAAATAATAATTGAAAAAAATATTTTCACTAAAGTAATTTATGAAATTCTAATAGAGATTATGCAGCATAAAGCAAATTGAGTTGAGCTCCAAGAAATTCCAACCATGATTTCTATCAATTTTATATTCTATATGTGCCAGATTGATGTGGAATCATAATCTCCAAGAGAAGATGCAACTTTATTTGTTAATAGAATTAAATGCAGTAGCAATGTATATCAGGCAACTATCAACTACCACATGTTCGTTTTTTTTTTTTTTTTGTTAATTTTTATAACATTGGGCATGGCTTCAAGCCTTCAACTACCTGATTCAAAGGATTCACATGGTGTTGTTCACAGTCTATATTCCCAAAATCATCAAAACCCATACTAGGAAACCAAACCCCCTCATAGTCTTGGCCCAACTTTATGGCTATAATAAGTACCAAGGCACTATATTTATAAGCATGTTATCTCAATTAATTTGTGTGCCCATTTTGGTGTTGCACTTGGATCGGCTGCCTAATTTTGTTGGCTTGGCTATTGACTTTCGTTCTAGATGTGTTCTATGTGATTACTATGCCTTTATTTTAAAGTTTCTTTTCCATACTATTATGATCACCCACTTGCGTCTTTTTGCAAACCAATTTACACAATTAGGATGTATTAGCATTATCAAGTTGGTATCATTTGTATATTCATATATATGTAACACAAGTAGAATGTCTTATCATCATAAAATGTGATATTTCATTTATTAAATAAAGGAATAAAATAAGTTATTTTATTTAGAGTATGCTTGACACGATATTTTTATTCAAATTATTTTTAATGAAAGTATTTTCTCTAAAAATATTTTTAAGAAAATCACATATTAAATATTTTTCTAAAAAACACTACACATGATTTTTCAATATAATAAGTGATTTTTTATATTTTTAAAATAGTTTCCAAAAAATAGTGAAATACTTAATTTTTTAAAAACACTTTTTAAGATAAAAACATTTCTTAAAATCATTATTAAATGAACTCAAAGTATTTTTAGGAGAGTCATTTATAAAGTGTTTCTCCATAAAATATTATAAGAGCCCATTTTGTAGTGATTTTAAAAAGAACTTTTAATATTTTTAATACTTTATAATTTTTATCATTCAAATATTAAAAATACTAAAACACTTTTTAGAATCACTCACAAACGCATTTTATTATAAGTGATTTTTCGGATTTTTAAAAATATTTCTTAAATTTTGCTAAGCACCTAATTTTTTTTTTTTTTTAAAAAAAAAAACTTTTCAAGTTAAAAGGACTTCCTAAATTTTTAAACATTGTCAAATGAGAAATAAATAATATTTTTATTTATTAAATTAATAGTCGTGTTTAATCATATTATTTATCTAAATGATGTTCTAAGATGTCATAATTTTTACTTGAAGTAATATTATTTTTCGTTTTACTTTTATCATATTATTCTAGTATCTACTTACAAAATAAATAATAATTACAACTCAAAACATTTCCGTATTTAATACAAAATAACAAATATTTAATACATTTTCACTGTCTCTCCATTTGGTAAAAGAGTACAAAAAAAAAATAATGAGAAAAATATTTTTACTTGGAGTAATGTTAATTTTTTTTTTTTTACTATTTTTATCTTCTTTTTTAGGACCTATTTATGAAATAAATATTTATTGAAAGTTAAAATATTTTTTGTATTAATTTGATAATTATTAATCATTTTCTATTACATTTTCCATTTGTTACGTATACTTAGGGAAAGAATGTGATAAAAAAAAGTGTTGAGAAAAATACTATTATTGTTTTATTTGATTTGGACAAGTGTGATGTGATGTGATGTGTCAAGTCCTAATTGATGGTTACGTTTAGTTACGAGACAAGTCCTAATTGATGGTTACGTTTAGTTACGAGAAAGTATTCGAAAATAAATAAAAATTATTAAAAAATTATTTTCTCATATTCAATTTTATCATATAAAATACAAAAAAAAAATTAAAATTAATAACAAACTTATATATTTTTAAATTATTCATTTTTTAATAAAATAAATAAATAAAATAAATTTAAAATAATATATAAAATTAATTTATTAATTTTAAATATATTTTTTCTTATCCTCTGCGTTCCGTCAAATCACAATCGAAGGGAGTTTGAATACATTTATTTCTTCATATCTAATTTATTTGTGAAACAACCTATGATTGAAGAACGTGTGGGAGTGACAAGAATTTATCAAATATTTTCTCCATGAAATTTAATATGAATGGACCATATTGGAAAAAGTGTAGCATCAGTTTCGTTTTCAAATTTTCTCTCATAATCATAATTTATGAGCCGAAAGTAGGCTAAGTCTCTTTCCAACCTTAACTAAGATTCTGTCTGCCACGTGACCATATTATTCAACCCTTTTTTTTTTTTTTAATCACCTTCTTAGGTGGGAGGAAATTAATAAATTAACTTTATATTTAAGTTGGCCAACGGATACGTTCTTAACCAGGCCATGTAAAAGACAGATTGTTATGGTTTGATTTTGGGCTGGATTTAAGCCCACATATACAAATTGGCCGGCCCATTTTATGGGCCAGCAGAATGGAAATAAAGCCCATAGATCATACTCTGCCCAAAACACACTTATAAGCATCTCAATGCTTTACAGGCGATGATTAAGGTTGCAATTCAAGCCAAGCCCAATCTTATTTCTTTGTCAAATGGGTTTATGTGGATAAGTAATTAATTATCTTTTAATTTATATTCTTAAAATTTACGACTACATTATTTATAAAGTTGATTAATTAAATATGCCTATAAAAATATAGTATAGTATGTTTTCCAAGATTAGAAATATTTAATTAACATAGTGAAAAAATGGAATAGAAAAAACTTAATAGAAATTACGAATTCTTATCATGTTTGTGTTCAATACCGACATTGCTCCATTTTTTATTTTAAATTTTGTGTTATTCACTTTGTTTTTTAATTAATATATTGGTTGCATTAGAAGTAAAGGCAATGCACTTGCATGAATCTCACTTGAATGGGATAGAATGTGAAGAATTTGATATTTAAAAGAAAGTGTAAAACTTCAATTATGGTAAAAATAGAATAAAAGTATTTTATATATTTATAATTAATTTATTAAGTCGAAATCACTTAATATGTAATTAATAGCCTTAAATAATTTTATCACTAGAATTTATGGGACTTAATAGAATTATCCATTTGGTACATGTGTTTATAGGGAAGATAATGCTAAGAGCTATTGACATTGTATTTTGGAGTGACCATTAATTATCAATACCCATGTATAAGGAGATGATGGTAGCTTTAAAACAATGTATCTGCATGCGGATTTCCAAAATAGATTAACTTTCTTATCTCTATTTATATTATTTATTTTCAATATTGATTTATCACTTTATTTGTGTGAGTTAAAAAATTTGTGTTTTCTGTACTTTCTATCCTCAATCTCTCTCTCTCTCTCTTTCACACCATACCCCCTACTCCCACACCACCATCACCATCCATGGTGAAGTTCACCACAAGTGACTATTGTCAGTTTAACACCGGCAATGCCATTTCTCCACCACGACACCCATTCCTTCCTTTGCCATTTCAAAAGTTTCAAAAATGGATAGTCTACCATTTTTTCTTCCTTTAAATTTTCACAGTCCATTGTTTGGAAACTTGGGTACTGTTTATTGGGCTTTGGATTTTGTTTATGGGCTTTGAAAATATTAGGTTTACATGGTTGTTGATTTTGGTTGCTAATTTGTGTGATTTGGGCTTGTATATTTATTGGATATTAAATTAGGCTTGAGTTGTTGGATATTGTTGTTAGGCCTACTTGAATTTATTTGATTTTTGTTGATTGGGTTTGCTTGTATTTGGGTTGGTGTTTTGGCATTGCATCGAGGACAGGAAGAGGCAAATTTGGTACACAATGTATTAGTTAGAGGAAGTTGGAGTAGTTGGAGATAAGGTATGGGCATGAGCAAAAAACTGGTGGGACTTGATTTGAGATAAAAAGAGGGATTAAAGCAAGAGAAATAGAGGAAGAACAACTCTTTAGATTTTTCTCTACTCTCTTTGTATTTTCTGTGAGTTTTTTTGTGAGAGGTTGAGATGTTTTTAGCATTTCTAGCTTTGTTGGGGAACCTATGGAGAGCTACTAGACTTGGGATTGCATTGTAAAAGGTATAACTGTTTATCTTGTTTAATGATTTGAATATTTTTATTTGATTTGATTTGATTTTCTTTTTTTTTTTTTTTTTTTTTTGGGTAAGATCATTTTATTTTTTTTATTATTGTTTTTATTTTTTATTTCTTTATACACAAATAAAGACCTTTTTTAAACAAATTGCAAAACCATTATATATATATATATATATATATATGAAAGTAAAAAAGAAACATTTTTAGAATACAATTGAAAAGAAAAAAAAAATCTTTTAAAAATATTTTTTCTAATAAAATGTAATCTCTCTTTTTTAAGAAATTGAGATTATCTTTTAATAAATTTATTTGAATAATTTTTTTAAAATAAAATAAAATATGTTATCATGTTGTTAACAAATTTGAACTTTTTCTTTTAATAATATAAAAATGTGTTTGAGAGTAATTCTAGAAAATGTTTCTATCATTTTTAACACTTAAAATGATAACACATTTTAGGTGTTAGAAATGTTAAAAACGTTTTTGAAAATCACTACCGAATAGGCTCTAAGTTTGAAATAATTGAATAAGTATTTTCTAATTATATGAAATAAAAATCACTTTTTTTTTTCATAATAAAAAGTGTATCTCGCCGTTCAAGTGGGGACACATGTGAAAATGTGGGTCCGTAAAATGCCGACTCCATTAGGGATGTTTAAAGGTCAAATTTGAACTTGAGTTGAGAGAAATGTGGCGTTTGATTAATTGATTAGTGGATATCTTCTCATGATGCCTTTGTAATATATTTGAATGTTTTAGGGCACATGAGGGTTGAAATGATGATTATTTTGTGTATATGTTGCATGTGCCTTACTATGTATTGATTCTTGTTATCATGTGTATTTGTATATATTTGCTTATGTTTGTATATATCTGTTTTGCATTACTGTGCATGATGCATGCTTGGTTGTTATGTTCATTTGTGATATTGACATGTTGATTACATTGATTGATTCTCTTGCCATGATTGCCCTACTCACTTTGACATGTTTATTGTCATTCATCTTGATGTGATTAATTCTATTTGTTGTATATTATTTTGTCCATCTCAACATACTGTCTATCTTTGTTGTATATTTATCTTATTTACCCTATTTCCTTAGCTTGTTTTTAGATTTGAATGATATACCTACTCTTTGTATGATTGCATGTTGCATGACTACTCTTTTTCTACTTGATGCATGAATTGCTTGTCAGTGTGGGACACACATGTATCCCCTTATCTCCAATTTCCTAGTCTCAGTCAACCATGTTTCCCTTGATCTCGTATTTGGTATGAGACTTGTTGCTTTGTTTGCTCTCCGATCAAGTTGGTGATTTGAAGTAGGGTCTAATGATGGACTATATCTATGTTTAGGAGCATTTTGGAGGAGGCCGACACATTGATGCTGATTGAAGTCCAATCATTGAAGACTTGTATAGCCCAGGGCTAGATTTCATGGATATTCATGTGATAAGTGTGTTTCCTTTCCTATTTTAATTTTATAGGTTTATTGAATGCACTTATACCGCTCCCTATGCACCTTAGATTGTTGCTAATGACTAGAGTTGTGAGATGTGCCAACAATTAGGAGATATTACACCATAGAAAGCCCCTTAGGATGCAAGATGGTGCTTGTGTGGAGGTGATGACCGTTTTGCATGAAAGCGCTCTATCTCTTCGAAAGCATGTAGGAAGTTGCATACTATTAAAGGGTGTGATAGCTTTTGCTAGATATCCTTTTAAGTCCACCCCTACACCCCATGTGTGAGCCTTAGATCCCTTTATTAAGATTCCTTCCTCACACATGAGTGCATCTGAGAGCCTTCGGGGCTGCTTTAGCCATAGCATGGATCTAATACTCCTTTTTTTGGTCTCTAGTTGAGCATGCTCAGAGATTAGTGCAAGTTTGTGTATTAGTTGGACCACTATTTGCTATGTTGCATAAGATGTTTTATTTCGCTTGTTGAGTTTGACATGTTTTCTCTCCAAGGCCTTAGTTAGTCTCCATTTCTTGTCTTAGCACAATCTTTCAATTTGTTATTGCATTATTTGCTTGATACTCTAGGATATGTTCATCAATCATGATCACCTTTTTGCAATGTACACTTGTCATGAGTTAGGTACCACATTCTTTATTTGATGTTTGATTCCATTTTCATCTCGATGCTTATATTTTCATTACAAAAAGGTGAAGGGCATGTTTTCACATTCACAATTTTTTTGGAGATTTGCCTTTATCATCTTCTGATTTTCCTTTATAGAGCTCATTTTGGAAGTTGAGTCAGGTGCATCCTATTATAAATGGAGCATTGATTTCATGATAGCATTGTTCTACACACCTATTTTATCTTAGATTATTGATACAAATTCTCTAGTCACATTTGTAGCCATCTCATAGTGGACACCTTTATGACTCTTGAGTTCCTATCATACATCTAGATTTTGCATTGCCACCTTAGGACCATGTGTTTGCTGTCACATTGTTGCCTTTAAAGTCTTCTCTTGTGTCCCACATCCATTTTGATTATTTTGCATTGTAAGGAGTCAGTCTAGGAGTTGGTTGAGTATGGAATTGCAACCTTGGAGGAGGGTTGGAGGCCAATTGATCAGATTAGATTCATATCAAAGTTCAAACAGTTCACTTAAGATGTCAGATAAGTTAACTTCTACACTTGCTTCTATTCAAGAGTTCATGGCTGAGGTGAGTAGACATTTAGATCAGATAGAGAGCTCATGCCAGAATTACCATCTAGTTTGCATGGGTATAGATGAGACAACTTCTCATGCATCTCAGACAACATAGGCTCTTCCATCAAGGGCTTCACATGGCATTTCATTCCATCTATTAGATCATTGTGAGACTACTCTACCATTTGATGTCATAATGCCACCTCACATTGTACTTTTTATTGGTGACATTGATTAGTCGAGCAAAAGGCCAAGTTTGAGAGGCTTGAGTCTAAGATGATATAGATCAAATTGTAGGATGGAGGTTTGACCTAGAATGACAGAGATGACATATTGGCGGCTAGCTTGCCCACCAAGTTTTGCATGCGAGACATCGAGCACTACAGTAGACTTGGTTGTCCAAAGATCCATCTGAGGCTCTAAAACACAGTCATGAGAGCACACAGGTTAGATGATACACAATTGTGGCTTTCTTCCCCATGTCACTTAGTGGGGTAGCTCAGAGATAGTTTTCCTTAGTTGAGCCTTTAAGACTCCTCACTTAGGAGGATATGGCTCATGAGCTCTTGACTCAGTTCATTTTCAGTGTCGACAATGATGTCTCTAGACAAGACTTAGGGGCTATTAGACAGAAGCCAGAAGAATTTATTTCTTCATTTGTTAGTCGTTGGAAGGCAAAGGTGGTTGGTATGGTAGATCGGCCTAAGGAGCGAGATCAGATTGATATGGTTTTTTAGAACCTACATCCAAGGTTTGTTAGATGCCTTATAAGCATTCTATTTTAAGATCTTAAGAGTCTGGTTTAGTAAACTTTCAGTGTTGAGGAGGCTATTGCTCAAAGATTATGGACAAATAATGTTTTTTCCCTTGACAGTAAGAAAAATAAGTTGATTGGATCATCTAGGAAGATTGGAGAGGTTAACACCATTAGTTGTCAGCATCAGAGGCCTACTTGCCACTCACATCATAGGTCTCCTATAGTTAGAACTCATTTCTCTCATCCGTATTATTAGTATCGATTGGTTTATGTTCAACAACCTTTCATTACTCAAGCAAGTGCATAGTTGCAACTGTCACCTCTGAGAGCTACTGCTCGTCAGCTACCTAGAATATATGAATAGATGCATGTGAGATAATTCACTCCGTTAGGCATGACTTTGACTAGAACTTTTCAGAAGCTTAGAGATGTTGGCTTAATTGTTCCTTCGGCACTATGCCCCTTGCCATATCTTATTCCTCTTTACTTTTGCCTACTTGAGCACTACTTGTTTCATCAAACTTAGGGACATGCTACTAATTATTGCTCGACACTTTGCAACTTGTCAAGACCAAGTGTGACCACCAGTCCCTTGCCTACACATTTTGTACATGTTATTCCCTCACCTCCTAATCTTCAATAGAGCATTGTGGATGTTGATGATATTCGGGGATTGCTTGCCACTTCAAGATTTTTCTTAGTTGAGGCTTTCTTTCAATTGATATGGGTGCATCACTTTATAGAGTTTTAGTATAGAGTGTACCTTGGTTTGGTTGTGGAAGTCATTAAAGTCATTTTTGTTTTTTTTTCTTTGTTTTTTTTGTTGAGTCCAGTTTTTGTTCAAAGTCACAGTTTATAGTTCATGTTAAGAGTTTAGTTGTTCGTAGTCTTTTACGTTACACATATAATGTATTCATTTGTTCATTTAGTGATATGATATTTTTATTATGAGTATATTTTCTTTTCTTTCTTATGAGTATATTTTACATTTTTTGTATTGATTTGTGTTACGTTGTTTATATGAGACATCTTTCACTTGCATATCATGATTACTTGGGTCAGACTTATCATGGGGGATATTGAGCTTTTTTACCTAGAATTAGGAGGTCAACCTAGGAAGTTTGAGACTGTGACACATTTTACCTTCTAATCAGAGTAACATCTTATACATATCCATATTCATACCTTGACTTTTTAGTCTTGATGACCTACCCATGTTGAGCCTGGTACGACACCACCCCTAGATACCACTATATGATCTTACTGTCTTTGTCCATTTTATCTTAGTATAGTACCACTGCATAATATGTCCATCATTTCTTTGATCTGACCAAGTAAAATCTAAGATGATTGGACTTAAGGTGAGCTTTGCATGTTGATCGATGGATTATGATGAGAAAGTGGTTTGACTGCTTGATGACATTGTTTACTATTCTATGGTTGAGATAGACATAGAGTTTTATTGCAGATTATCCATATTAAGCTTCAACACATGACTTTAGAGGATAAGCATGACGGAAGATATTGATTTTATGAGATGATGACGAGTGGCTTGTGATGATAGAGTGGGTTGATTGTCAGATGGCATTGATGATTATCATAAAGTATCAAGAATTGGAGCTTTCACATGATTTCAGTGGAGTTGATGTGGCTATGTTAAATGGATACTAGTTTTTAGTGTTGATCATGTGAGATCTTGAGAGCACGATGTTCGAGGATATAGTCGAAGGATGAGTAGCCATTATTTCATGAGTCTATTTACTTTATCACTCTCACATATAGAGTTACCTATTGCTAGCCCTTTGAGCCTCACACGAATATTTTAGTTTTTTTTGTCTTATCACATCATTTACCTTTTGTACCACGTTAAGGACCCTATCATGCTTACATGATTTTATAGGAGCCTTATGAGTTTTTGACTTGACAAACCTATTCAAGTCTTATCCCTCGCTCTTCATTGTGATATTTTTCTTCCACTTCGACATCACCTTCATCACTTTTTTTTTTATATCACATATCACCATTTGTGATATTCACTCTATTTCTTTTCCCTCATCATTGTCTACTCTACATTATCCTTGTTTCACCTTGAGTAGTGGTTTTCCACACATTGCTACATGGAAAGGGTCTAACTGTTTATCTATATCCCCATTTTGCATGTATTTGTTGTGTTATTCATTACCTTGAACATATGTTATTTTATTTATTTTGATATCCTATGAATATACATCATCTATTAGTTTTGTTGTTGATGCATTTATTTATATAATGTTCTAATTTTCTGATTGTGGAATGAACCCATAATAAAATCTTGTTTCAAAAATTATTTTTTAAATAACCATTTTTTTTAAATAAATGATTTTTTTTTTTTTTTTTTGTTTAGAACTAAAACTATTTTGTTTAATGATTTGATTTGATTTTCTTTTTATTTTCCTTTTTTTTTTGGGTAGCATCTTTTTATTTTTTATTTCTTTATTTACAAATAAAGACCTTTTTTTAAACAAATCGTAAAACCATTTTTTCATATGAAAGTTAAAAAGAAACATATTTAGAATACAATTGAAAAGAATTTTAATTTTTTTTTAATAAAACGAAATTGCTCTTTTTTAAGAAATTGAGATTTTATTCTAATAAATTTCTTTTTTAATAAACATTTTTTTTTTTTTATAAATATGTTATCATGTTGTTAACAAATTTGAACTTTATATATATATATATATATATAAATATATATTAATAAGTTTAAAATAATTAAATAAGTATTTTCTAATTAAATGAAATAAAAATCACTTTTTGGTAAATAAATTTGAATTGGACTATTCTTGCAAATAAAAAAGAAAAAAAAAAATCTTGTTTTTAATAAAAGATGAGCAAAACTCTATTTTTATTTTTAGATATCATTAAAATCTTCTTTTTTTTATTTATTTTTTTAATTAAAGGCAAATTTCTCTTCTTAATAAAAGTGAGTAAAAGTTCCTTATTTAAAATAAAGCTGAAAAAAAAATTATATTTCTAAATAAATTGGTAGATAAATAAAATTGAATTGTGATCTTTTTACATACAATTGTAAAAATGTGAATTTCTTATTGTAAACAAAATATAAAATTTTGAATTTCCTTTTTTGAATCAAATATCAAATGGACCTCTTTTATGAATAAAACTTGAAAAATCTTTTTTTTTTCTTCATAAAATTGGATAAACTTTTTTTTTTCTTATAAATTAGAAACCTTTAAATTGAAATCTCATTTTGTAGAATCAAGGATTATTTTATTTAATTTTAATTTTTTTAAGTCCTAATAAAATTGAATAAACCTTTTTTAAAATCAAACAAAGATAAGATCTCTTTTTCAATAAATCTTTTTTTTTTTTTGATAAAATCAAACAATAAATCATTTTTGGTAAATAAATTAGGGGATGAAACCTTTTTTTAAAAAATAATAATAATAATAATAATTTTGTAAAAACTCATTTTCCTATTAATAATCTTTTTTGTATTAATAAAATTGGATTGTATTTAATTATTTTTGCATATAAAATCTTGTTTGTTTAATTGAAGTACCTTTTGCAGATAAAGTTATAAAAAAAAGAATCATTTTTCTAAATAATTTGTAAAAAACACTTTTCTACATAGAAGTTAAATTGAAATACATTTGTAAATAATACTGTAATAATTCATTTACTAACAAAGGTAAATAAAAATCATTTTCCTATAAATAAAATCAATTTTTTTACTAAAATTGTTTTTAATAAATTCTTTTAGCAACAAGAAGTGTAAATGAATTTTTTGAAAATTAAATACAAATAAAATCGAATCAATCATTTGTTGAAAATAAATCAAAACTTTTTTATAAATAAATAAATTGACATCATTAATTTGAAATTGTTTTAATAAACTCATTTGAAATTTCTTGAAAAATTAATTTTTGAAATATCTTTAATTTTTTTAATTAGCTTAATAAATCAATTTGCATATTTCTCTTGTCATCTATCTTGTATATTCTTGCAACCTACTTTTAGCATTATTTTCTTGTATATTGGTTTGTATCCTTCATCTTGGTATCGATGATTAATTAATTAATTGTCATAGGTTCCCTATTCGTTTAGTAGAGATCGTAGGTATACAAGCTTAGAGGGGTGCTACGACTTATCACTATACATTCCCGATAGGTAACCTAACCCTTGAATCTAGACTCAGTTTTAGAAACATATCTTTTCCAAATAAGAAATCACATAGGGTTTTCTTTTTTATTTTGTTTTTCATTAAAAAAAAAACTAAAATAAGTGGCGACTCCAAAGCTTTTTTTTTTAAAAAAAAATCATTTTTTCACCAAAAAAAAAAAAAAAAAAAAAAACGAGTCTCATTGGTCGAGTGGAGACCCATGTGAAAAATGCGGGTCCACAAAATTTAGATTTGTGAAAAACACAAGTTCGTGGTAATGTTGGGCACAACCAAGTTAACCAAACCTTGATCGATGAAGTCTTAAATAGCATCTTGAAAGGCGAAGCAATGACCTGTCAAATGCCTTGGAGTCTAGTGGTAAAGATAGTGCTCATGTAGTACAAAATAAGGAGGATTTTGGTTGCATGAATCCTCTAAGGGCTAAATGGATCAAAAGACTTGCCTAAGAGAGCTTTTAGAAAGCTTGACTCAATGGTATCCCTAAGTGTCAAAATAGTCTCATAGATTTGGGTATAATGGGTCTCCGATTTTGTGTATGGCATGAATCGAGGCCTACCATTTGGTTTGGGGTTTGAGCCTACTCATCAAGATCATGCCTATGCAGCCTGCTTGCACCAAGCTCACCTTATGGCTTGATTGAGACACTTATCTTTCAATTATCCTTTACGACCATATAGTCGAAATTTGTCAGATTATTTTGTTTTTGTTTTTCCTACTTCTATACGTTTTGAGAAGGTATCGATTTATGGCTTTTCTACTAGTCCTAAGGCCACTATGAGTAGATGTTTAAGCAATTACAACTTGTTGACAAAGCCCCAGGTCCCTCTACTTCTACGAGGGTGGCTTTATCTTCCCTAGATAGGGCCAACATATTTCCTTTTCACTTCCCTTGAAAGATTGATAAGTACAAGAGTTTGAATCTTGTTGAGGATTTCTTTAATGGAGTAGCTGCCAAGGATGATTATTGACATGAGTTGGACCTATTTACTATAATGCAGATGTCGAGATCAATTAAGGTGCTAGTAGTGGGGCTGTTTGACTTGTTTGGTGAGATGGCTATTGAGGGTGTTGTAGAGACAAATCCATCTATTCCCAAGGTTACCCTACCACTTGGAACTCAACCAATGGTACCAAAGATTTTTATTGCTCCTATTTTTTAAACTATTAACGTAGGCTCGTCTATTAAGTGAGATGTTTCTTATGATGTCATGTTAAGATTTGTCTCTCATATTTCTAATCATGTACCTATTGTTTCATCTATGGGTATGAGTTATTTTGAGTATTTTCCTGTGTATTCTAATTATGTGTATGATTCTTCTCTTAGCTTGTCACAACATCCATCTATTTCATTTGTTTTCGACATAAATGATAAGCCTTAATCACTTAATTCAAATTCAAATACCATTTTTGGTCATTCAAGTTATGTAGTATAGCCTATAGATGAAGATTTCAAGATTATTGATTTGCTACCGATGATCAGCCTTGAAAGCTCTAGATTGGTACTTCATTGTCTGCAGATGAGAGGGTCAACTTTATTTAGTTGCTCAGAGCATATTAGATGTGTTTGCATGGTCATATAAGGATATGCCAGGATTGGATCCATTCATTGTACAACATTGCCTACCTTTACTTCCCCACATTAGACCAGTTAAGTAGAGATTGAGGAGACTACACCCCTGATGGAGCCTTCAAGTGAAAAAGAGGATTCAGAAGCAACTTAGTGTCAAATTCTTATAAATGGTTGAGTATCTTGAGTGGCTAGCCAATGTCATCCTTACTCCTAAAAAGAATGGTAAAGTTAGAGTTTGTGTAGAATTTCGAGATCTTAATAAGGCTAGTTCTAAGGATGACTTTCCTTTTCCTCGCATTAACATGCTAGTTGATAGTATTGTAGTTTATTGATAGTTTTTCTAACTATAATCAAGTCTTGATGGCTCCGGAGGACATAAAGAAGACCTCTTTTATTATTAAGTGGGGTACTTATTACTACATGGTGATTCCATTTGGGTTGAAGAATGCAAGAGCTACCTATCAAAGAGCATCGACTACATTGTTCCATGACATGATGCATCGGGATGTTAAGGTTTATGTAAACAACATGATAGTGGAATCTTAAGGTAGAGTAGATCACTTGACAACTTTGGAGAGATTCTTTAAGAGAATCAGATAGTTCAGATTGAGATTGAATCCTAAGAAATGCACTCTCAAGGTGACTTCTGGGAAGTTGTTGGGTTATATGGTTAGTGAGTGGGATATAGAAGTAGATTTGGATAAGATTAGAGCCATCCTTGACATGCCTACATCAAAAACTAAGAGAGAGATCAGAAGTTTCTTAGGCAGACTTTAGTACATTAGTAGGTTCATTGACAGATTGACAAACATTTGTGAGCCCATCTTTAGACTCTTGAGGAAAAGTCAACCTATTGTTTGGGATGATCAATGTCAGCATGCATTTGAGAGGATGAAGGAGTATTTGTTATCACCTCTAGTTTTGGTACATCCTAAACCAAGTCATCTCCTACTCTAATACCTTTTAGTTTTACACATAGCCTTAGGATGCATGTTAGCTTAGCTCGATGATTTGTGAAATGAGCGAGTTATTTATTATATGAAAAAAGGATGTTAGATTATGAGACAAGGTACATCATGGCTGTGCGCATCTACTTGACATTAGTTTGATCAACTCGGAGATTGAGACATTACATGTTAGAGTATTCAGTACATTTGATAGCTTGTTTAGAACTTTTGAGATATTTGTTTGACATACCCATTTTGATTAGTCAACTCATAAGATGGTTAGTGTTTTTGACTGAGTTTGATATTCATTATGTTACTCAAAAGTCTATCAGAGGAAGTATTTTCACAGATTACTTGGCTTCATTGTCTATTTCAGATGATGAGGTTGTTGCAATGCCTAGCCTATCAAGTGGGCGCGTATACTTCGATGGTGTAGCTAACCATTATGGATATGGGATAGGCATCTTGTTGATATCCTTTCACGGTGATCGTATCCCTATATCTGTTCGTTTGGCCTTTTCTAATTGTCATCCTACCACAAATAACACTGTTAAGTATGAAGCTTTTATCTTGGGATTAGAGACAACTCTTGAGCTTAAGATTTGATAGATGGAGGTGTTTGGTGACTCAAATTTGGTACTCAGATAGATTCGGGGTGGCTAGAAGATTAGAGACGTGAAGCTTAGACCGTATCATGCATATTTAGAGTTACTGGTTAAGGGATTTGATGATTTGAGATATACACAGTTGCCTAAAGTGCAAAACCAATTTGCTGATGCCTTAGCTACTATAGCTTCCATGATTGATATTCTTACTGATACTATTGTTCGCGTTTTTACTGATTGAATCGAGATCTGTTCTTGCCTATTTTGTTCGATTAATGAAACAAAGTTAGAGGATGGCTTGCCCTAGTACTATGACATATATTAGTTTCTCAAATATGGTACGTATCATGAGGTCGCTATGACTAAGGATAGGAGAGCATTGGGACAGTTAGCCACTCGATTTGTGATTGTTGGGAAGACAATGTATATACATTCAATTGACGGCATGTTACTATTATGCTTGGATTGTGCCTCTATTGATTGAGTGATGAGAGAGGTTTATGCGGGGGTTTATGGACCACATATGAATGACACATGTTAGCCTGTAAGATCATGAGAACTAGACATTTTTGGTTGACTATAAAGACAAATTGTTGCCAGTTTGTTCAAAGGTGTCCAGAATGCCAAGTGCATGAGGATCTCATTCATGTGTCACCCTCAAAGTTACATGCATTGACTTCACCATGACCATTTTAAGTTTGGGGTATAGACATTATTGGGAAGATTTTGCTGAAATCTTCTAGTGGTCATGAGTTCATCCTTATTGCCATTGATTACTTAACCTAATGGGTAGAGACTACCTCATGTGAGAGATTAACATCAATTAGAGTTGATAGTTTCGTCAAATCACATATCATTTATCGTTATAGAGTTCCTCATGAGTTGATTTCAGATAACAGAGGTTGACACCTTGTTATAAGGACATGGTATCTAGCATCATAGATTGTTTGTGTATAGGCCACAAACTAATGAGGTAGTAGAAGCCACAACTAAGAACATTAAGAGGATTTTGCAAAGGATGGTTGAGACTTCTCGAGATTGGTAAGAGAAACTCTCTTTTACATTATGGGCGCATCGTACCTCCTTTCACACTTTATAAGATCTATACACATAGAGCTAGCGCTACTTGTTGAGATAGAGATGAGATCATTGAGGTAGTAGATCATGTTCATGCTTATTAGAGGAAGATGACTTGTGTTTTCAAAAGCAAGTCAAGCCTAAACAATTTCAAAATGGTGATTTGGTGGTAAGGACTCTTAGAGGATTGGTTGGAAACCCCCATGGCAAGTTCATACCTAATTGGAGTGGACCCTACTTTATTAGAGAGTTGACACCATGAGGGGCTGCATCGTTGATGGATTTAGATAGAAAATCAGTTCTTAAAGCCAACTAATGTAAATCATCTGAATAAGTATTATGTTTGAGACCATGGCTAAAGGATGGGTGGCCCTCATTTTAGTTAACCATATATCTTATCACTTTTAGATTTCATATGATCCTTTGCTAGCCATTTGAGCCTCACAAAAGTAGTGGTCTTTCATTTCTTGTCGTCTTAACTATTTTTTTCACATTGAGTTAGGACCCTATATTGAGTGTTGATGTGTGGTTATAGATTTTATGGGCGATTGGATCTAGAGTGATGTTGTATCATCCTTGGTTCGCATGTCCATTTCTTATCTTTCAACGTATACTTTTGTAGAGTTATTGTCGTCAAGTATTCAATTTTTTTTCCAGGTTTGTTGTCATTAGCTTTTTTGCTTCCTTATTTAACCTTTTTCTCATTTTCCTTCATTTACTTTTTTTTTTCATCATCCATTGCGGTGGGTTGGTAGTTAGTTGTTCACTCATCTTTGTGTTGAGAAAGATCATATCACTCCTTATTTCAATTTTTTATGGGTTTGATCTTAAGACTTTAAGGTTTTATGAGCTCTTCATATCCTTGGGATAGTATGATCATCCTAGGGTGAGAGATGAGTTTTTTTGGTTATGCATACCTAGTGGAGGATTCATGTTGCTTGTTATACATGGTTGACTATGAAGAGTGTTAAAAAGAAAGAAAAAATAAATAAATTTTCATTCCAAAAAGAAATTTCGGTTTATTAAAAAATAAAATTTGAGATAAGATTTTATTATGGGTTCATTTCACAAGAAGAAAAATAGAAGATTATATAAATAAATGCATCAACAAAAAAACTAACAGATGATGTATATTCACATGATATCAAGATAAATGAAATATCATATTACAGTGCAATCCCAAATCTAGTAGCTCTCCACAAGTTCCCCAACAAAGCTTATAAATGCCAAAACATCTCAACCTCTCACAAAAAAAAAAAAAAAAAAAAAAAAAAAAAAAAAAAAAAAAAACCTCATTGAAAATACAAAGAGAGTAGAGAAAAATCTAGAAAACCATTCTTTTTCTCTTCTACTTACTCCAATCCTTTTTTTTATTTTTTTATTTTTATTTTTTTTTATCCCAAATCAAGTCCCGCTAGCTTTTTGCACATGGCCATATATACTTTGTCTTCAACTACCCCAACTGCTCAAACTACCTCCAACTAATACATTGTGCACCAAATTTGCCTTTTCTTGTCCTTAGTGCAATGCCAAAACACCAATCCAGACACAAGCGAACCTAATCAACAAAAATCAAATAAATTCAAGTAGGCCCAACAACAATATCCAATAACTCAAGCCCAATTTAATATCCAATAAATATATAGGCCCAGATCACATAAATTAGCAGCCCAAATCAACAACCATACAAGCCTAATATCTTCAAAGCCCATAAACAAAATCCAAAGCCCAAAAACAGTACCCAAGTCTCCAAACAATGCACTATGAAGATCTAAAGGAAGAAAAAAGGAAGACTTACCCTTTTTTGAAACTGTTGATATGACAATGGAAGGAATGGGTGTCATGGTGAAGAGATGGCATTGCCGGTGTTGAACTGACAATAGCCACTTATGGTGAGCTTCACCATGGATGGTGATGGTGGTGCTCATAGTGGGGTGATGGTGTGAGAGTTGTGGGTATGGTGAGAAAGAAAGAGAGAAAAAGAAAAAAAAAAAGTGGCTAAGGAGGGGACAACTGTTGACATCGAAGGGAACTATTGGCAGTGGCATGGCCGATAGTGAGAGTGGCAATCATCATGGGTATGGTGGTATGGAGAATGATAGAAAGAAAAAGAAAAGAAAAAGAAGGAAAGAAGGAAAGAAGGAAAAGAATGAGAAAATATGGGGTAAGAGGAGTAGAAGGATGACTGGGGCTTTTTTCTTAGGTCTTAGGGTTTCTTTTGGGGTGAATGGTAGTGATGAAAGAAAAAAAAAAACCAAAAAAAAAAACAAAAGGTCCAAATTAGTTCCTTAAAAATGGGTACAAGTGGGCATGAAAATGAGCTAAAATCAAGAGGATTATGCTTAAAACTAACCAAAAGTCCTACAAAAAAAGAAATAAATAAAATAAACAAAAGTAAAAATAAATAAATAAAAACAATAAATAAATAAATAAATAAAAGTTTGGGACAAATTTTAGGGTCTACATATGTGCTTATGGAGTTACAACCATATCATTTTTTAAATTATTCATTTATTTTGATCTTGGACAATTGATAATTAATTTATTAAGAGATAATAAATTAATATAAGTTAAGATAATATTATTTTATATTATAAAATTTATTCAAATATTTAATAGATGAAAAATAATTTGGTATATGTAATATAATAATATACCTTTTAAAATAATCCAAATAGAATATTCAATAATATAATAGAATATTTATTATTACATGCCTTCATCTTCTTCAAACCCAATGCCTTGATCTTTTTCACCCGCATTTTCTTCATCTTTTCCTCCATTCCCATTGTTCATCTTTTTATCTTCTCATTTTCATTTTTTACAAAAAAGAAAAAGAAAAGAATGGAAGCAACTTTAATGGCGATGCTACCATGTCTACATGCCCATATATAGCAAATAAAGATTATGGAGAGGAAAGGATTATAATTTTTGTGTTGGGGTATGTGGTTAAAGAAGATGAAGGTAGATTAGTAAAAAATCGCATACCTTTTTTATATTTAAATTAAGGGTTTAATACACTTTATCCCCTCAACCTATCATGTGTTTTGCACATTACCCTCTTAAGTTTAAAATTGAACAAATTGCCCTTTAAGCTTCTTAAAAACCAGCACTATACCTTTTTTGTTGGACGATGTTAGTTTAATTGGATGGAAATGTCATGTGTTGTGCACATGACTTAATAAATGAGGGTAAAATTATCATTTGAAATATCTAAAGTCCTAAAATATCTTCTTCTCCATTTTTCTTCCTCAAAGAGCCCAAAATCCCCAAGCCCTAAAATTTGGTTTTAGTTTTCTACACATCATATCATCTAGATTTTCTCGGTTGGATTCTTTCTTTTGTTAATCACCAATTCTAAATCATGTGCTCAACAACTATAACTAAAAAATAAATACACAAAATGAGAGTCCAAAACTTCTATTTGGTTGCACAGAAAAAACAAAGAAGCAACATTGCTCATAGCATTTTATTTTTTTTCCTTCTCTCTTTTTCATTTTTGTCCCAACATTAGATGGAGTTAAAAAACACTTAGTTTAGGGGAAAATTTTCTTTTTTTCTAGACCATTTTCTTTCCATTTCTCTCCTAAATTCTCGAGAACCAAACAAAGGAGAAAACTTCCTACATAATGAGCACATCTACAATTATTTTTAAAATTAAAGTCTAACTTATGCATCAAAATTCGTTTCCCCCCATCAAAAAATAAGGAAAAGTATCAAATAAGAGCAACAAAACTTCAATTCAAATCAAAACTCTTTTTCACTTTCACAATCCATTTTCAAATCAAAACTTCAATTAGAAATCTTATAGTGCTTCATTTTTTGTGAGGATAATGATTGAGGTTCAAGTTAGGGTCTTAGTGGGGTTCCATAGAGGAAAAATTAGGTTTTTGATAGGGTGATAATCTTTGATAGAATCTTGAGGACTGAGAATTGAAATTGTCATTAATGAAAGACAGAATGCAACAGAGGAAAATCGGATAATGTGATGAGTAGAAAACTAAAACTTTGAAGAATTTGCAATAATCGAATTTTAGGTTGGGGAATTTAGAGCTTTAGGTATTTTAATGACATTCTAACCCTTGCTTGTTAAGTCATGTGCACAACACATGACATTTCCATCCAATCAAACTAACACCGTTCAACCAAAAAGGTATAGTGTTGTCTTTAAGAAGTTTGGAGGACAATTTGTTCAATTTTAAATCTGAGGGGGTTATGTGCAAAACACGCGATAGGTTGAGGGGGTATAGTGTATTTAACCCTTAAATTAAAGTTAAAAATATGAGGGATTTCCAACCTCTTATAACTTCTTAAAAAATAAATAAATAAATAAAAATAAAAACCTCCCAAGATGAGTCACAAAATTATAAAAGAAAAAAAGAAAAAAGAAAAGAAAAATTAATGGATGTTTGATAAATTAATTTAATGACTTAATATGATATGTAACAACCTATTTTAAGTTATTAAATAAATTAAGTATATATGAATTGTTAAATAATTTAATATCATAACTTAAAGTTAAAAATAATTTTAAATATTAAATAAAAATCCTTACTTTTAATAAAGCGAAGTGGGGTCAATTTCTTGTACTTGCTCAATGTGTCCCCTTTCATCAAGTGCCCCGCCCTGTTCACTGAGTTGTTGGCCTACCAAGCACTTGCCCACTGCTCTTGTTGCCCACCAAGCAGGTGGAGCGCTCGTAATCCTTACTTTTCTAGAGCCCTTCCCATTGCTCTAATCACAAGCTATGGCGGCTCCAATTGGCAACCATAAGGGCTCGCCCTATGATGCGAGGCCACAGTAGGCTCAACGGTCTAATCAAAGTGAGATAAACTCTTTCTTGACTTGACTCACCCTTTCCACTCTTGACTTGATGAAATAGATAACTAGGACCATTAATTAGGGTGATGCCTAAGGGTCATCTCTTGCATCTTTGAGTGAATCTTTCATGAACTAGGCCTTTTCATAGCTTGGAATAAATTTCCAATCAATTTGTTCTAAATTTCATTTTTTTTAAAACTCCATTTGCTCACATTTTACAAGAATCTCTTTTATATTCATGATTTTACATCCACTACTCATCTTTTATGATAAATATTTTATCATTATTTCATGTACTATAATATTTTTAATATGGATATTTAACAAATAATTTTGAATTTCAAAAGATAATTTAAGTCAATTATATCAAATAACCTTTATGCTTACACTAAAAAACTAAAAGTATCGTTTAAATCAATAATTTAATTTAAACTCAATTTAAATACTTAAATAATAAAATAATAATAATAATAATATTAAGTTTTACCAAACATACTCTTTTCAGCACGGGCAAACCACCCAATAATTTCTAATTTTCAATTGTGTCTCAACAATTTAACTTAAAATTTTGGGAATTACAATTCATTTTTAAAAAATAGAAAAATTGATTGTGTAATTCCTTTATGTTAGTCTGTGCATGAATCAACTGTTTCAAGGGCATTAGAAAAGGAGTGCTGCTGCATTCAAAATATTTACATGGTACCTCAGAGCTTACTTGGAAAGGCAAATTATCCTTTCATTTCAAATTCTCAAATGTCATTAATTTTGTTCATGCTTGGAAAGGACCTGGCATCCACTGGATTAAAATTATATATGAGGCATCATTTGTTTGCAAAGAACATGAGAAAATAGTTGAATGCTTGGATATCTGGCTGCCACTGAAGTTGGAGCAGTAGTTGGAAAACTCCGAATTTAATTTCTTTCCTTTTCCTAAGACTTCTTGACAACCAAACAGTCCGGATGTAGCTGAAAGCAACCTTAGTGAAAAAGACTTGGAACTGGTGAGTAAAAACTTCATTGAAAAGGGTTCTTTGCCAGTGGATGTCCTAGGTTGATAAGTTCAAATCATTTGATTGGATTTTTGATAAAGAGCATATCAAAACCAAAAACTTTGTACTGCGGACAGCAGTATTGGATTCCGATGATAACTCATTTGAAAATTTTTCACCTCAATATGAATTATTGATCTACTGCCTAGGGAATCATTTTTCCTTGAACCTTGCTTCTTTACAATATGATGGAGATGTACTTCTCTAAATGCTCCAGAGGAGTTATCCTTATCGCCAGAAAACTGAGCATATGATAAACAAGCTTATAGTAATATGTATTTTACGTATTCTTTTGTACTTAAGTACTGTAACAGTACTTTTGGAGTCCGGATGTTGGATTTACAAATCAAACTCATTCCTGGCCAGATCTTTCAGTTTCTCTACAATTTGAGGTTTCTGGTTTTTTGGGTTTTCATTGATGAATTTTCATGTAAGTTTACTGAAATGTATTCATGCCCAAGAATAGTTTGGTTTAAGTCAGTGAAAATTTGCTTTTTCCATCCCCAGTTAGATCTATCACTAGTAGTCTATTTTAATACCAACAGTCAAGGAGCCTAAACCCCAAGAAGGCCCCCCATCTGGTTTATGCCTCTCCCAACTTGAGTTCAACAAGTCTTTCATCTTCTTCCATCAACTCAATCGCCAATAATGCTTACTTTTCTGATTAAACCAATCAAGTTTCGGCCCTCAAACTTTCCATGCTTTATGAATTTTTTTGCCATGAGAACTGAGTGATAGCCCCATAGGGTTGCACTGGTAATCTCAACCAAATGGCATCTAGCTTTAAGAAACTCGTCTTCTGTAAATGCAAGGATGCAGTACAGTTATTGATGGTGCAATATTCGCGTTATAAGCACTGCCTTCTGGAGAGGCGTATTGAATGTATTTGTTTATATATATATAAAGCAAAATGCTAAGATTTCAAAACGATATGCATAAAGCAAAATGCTAAGATTTCAAAGCGACACTTATAAAACAAAAGATTTGAACCATTGAATATGTATGGTGAGAACTTGACAGTTCAAACGTGGGTATAAGTGAATGGAACAAAGGTTCAAAAGTGCAAATAAATGGGACCAAAATTATAACCAATAAGATACGAAAATATATTCATGATATCACTTGATTGCTGAAGCATTTTTGATAGCTATCGATATCACTTTGTTGATGATGCATTTTCTATAGATATCGGAAAAAAATACATTTCTATATTATAACCGCATCATATACAAAACCGTATCTTGTTGTTCCTTTTGTATTGATTAATAAAGAATGCTGTTAAACTATTCTTCTTGGCATGATTTACTTATATGATCAATAGAGAGAAAAAACAAACAGCATGAGCCAATGAGTAAGTCAGTTAGAACAATGTCATTGATCCCCTTTCACTAGGATGGCTCCAGAGCATACAGAAGGGAACTGCAGTATGTTAATAATTATTTTTCGAACATTTTCCTCTTTCCTCTTGCCTTAGCAATCAATTTCACCCATGGTTCATACTAATGTTTACTCACTAGATTTTTCTGGTGACCAAATGAACCCCACAAGATCAATCTTGCATGCCATGATTGAAACTACGATTTAAAAAGCTTGGAGGGTGATTTTGAGAAAAATAAGTACCATATTAGAGGCAAAATATGGATACACAAACAAACCTGAAATAGCTAGACGGTTGCGATGTCTAATTAACCAGGGATTCCGATTTTGGGTATCGTGCAGAGATGGGAATGGAATGCAGACTATTACATCTCAGTATCATGTCATGTCAAAGGCAATCAGATTTTGTAGTTTACAGTTGCTTTAGCAATAAAATGTTGGCCTGACAGTAAGCAAAACTGAATCAACTGATTCAAGGAGAAAAGACTGAGAAGTAGGAAGAAGAGGGACAAAAGGGAAAATGGAAGCAGTTTACAGATTGTACCTTTGCTGATGTTGATCCCAATCTCCAGTACTATGTATAAGCACTTAATGTTGGATTTCTAGCTAGCCAGATTAAAGCAACCGAGTAATTATACGTCCCTGTTAATCAATCAAAAGGGTCAGTGCTCACTGCGTATATCATGAACTTTATTGAAGGGAAAAAATTTTTTACTTCGCCCCTCATCAGCAGATGTTTCCTCTCCTTTCTTCTCTTTCTTTATGCCTTTTGGCCTTTTGGCAGGTCTGCAAAGGGAGGATTTCAAGACCAATCCCCCTATATCCACAGTGAAGCGGGAAAAAGAAGAGGATGTGTTGAGAAGAAGAATACCCCTATACCCACACAGAAGCGGGAAAAAAAAGGATGTGGAGATAAGAAGGAGAAGAAGAAGTCTTAATTAATTGAGTACCAATGGATACATTGAATATAGTGGCTTTTCTGTATATAAGGAACACTTAGACATGGAGGAAAAGGCAACCACAACACAATTGTTTTTAGGGCAAAGGTGCATGGTTAAAATATTAAAACCCTCTGCCCGTTCAGTAGAAAGAAAGGAACAAGATGAAGAAGAAAGCCAAGTAAAAAAAAAAAAGGATAAAAGGAAAAAACATTGGCCTCATAAATGTTGAAGCTTCCACTAAAAGATTGAAATCATCATTAATATATATGCCGGCCGTAGTCAGTACTTCCTTACACACACAGATGGTCCCATCTCCGAAGAGACACACATTGCCATAACTCATACCTTGTCATCAAGTTACATCTAGATCCCCAGGAAGGGAACACCTGAAATTCTTACTTGTGCCAGACTTGCTGGTTTTTCCCCATACTCGGCTTCACACCATAATCTTCCCACAAGTGTTCTTCATCAAGCAGGATGTTCAAGCAGCTACCATGCACTGTGGTACCCACGCTGGAGTTAGAAGGTGAAAGATGATCCTCACTGTTCTTCTGAAGTCCTACATTCTCAGAACTTGTTTGGCCATGATTTCCTGGCCATGATAGGAGTCCAGTGGCTGAAAGTAAGTGCAGGTTCTCAAATTCTCTTTGCGCTTCTTGCTGTGCTCGGTGGTCTTGTTTAAGTAGATGTTGATGTTCTCCCATTTCTGCTTACACCTCATTGCACTTCGCTCATAGCCCAAACAACCCATTTTTGTGGCAATCTCCTCCCACAGGCTTTCTTCTGAATACCCGCTGTCTTGAAATCTAGATTCCAAACTGGTCCTCAGATGTATTAAACTTGAGAGCTCGGGTTCTGGCCATCTACTGTAAGTAGTGTCATCAGGTACTTCATTTACAATGTCCTCCATGCTTTCGTTCTGGTCTTGAATTTCCTTGTCCATTAGCCCGTCTGGAGACGACAATTTTAGTTCTTTCCCTGTAAATTTCTTCAGAGCCTCCATGAGTGCAGCATCTCGGGCTTCAATCCATGCTCTCTCACTAGCCCAGAATTTATATTCTCGGTCGAACCGAGCTGCCTCTTGCTTCCTCCACTCCTCCTCTCTGGACAACCTTTCCTGCTCTTTATGCTCGATAGTTGTCAGCATCTTCTCCATCCATGCCTCTTGTGTGTCCATTATCTTCTTCATGTGGAGGCCCACAAATTCCTTTATTTTTCCTTTCAAGCTCTTCCTGACCCTCCTGTAACTTTGTCCATCATCTACCCCTCTTTTCTTCTCCATGGAATGGTTCATCATGTAGGCAATAGCTGAAAGATCATCATCATTGTTTTCTGAAGATGAAGTCTCAAATTCAGATGAGTTAGAGAAACTATGGCTCTCACAGAACTTGTGGTCTTGCAAAGCTTCTTGATTTGCTTGGTTAATGGTGGTGTTGTTTGTAGTCTGATAAACAAGAGTACTGTTCCCAGCAAGATGGGTTTCTGAAACTGACGCTTGATTGCTTGTTTCTCCATAGAGTGCTTCGAGTTGTCGGAAGAACCTATAGTGCTTCCCATCCTGTCTTCCGGCTTTACCTTCTTTAGTTTTCTTATAATACTTGTACAGGTTCTCAAACTTCTCTCTGCACTTCTTCCCACTTCGCTGGTACCCATGTTCCTCAGCCATTATCCTGCAACAACGAAACGAATAAAGGAAGAAAAGTAACCCAAAAGGGTAAATATATATATAAACAGACTAGAGAAGAACAACCCTAGTTTGTAGTGCTTTGGGCTAGTCCCTCTTGGAATCCTAAAACAGATAGTCTAAGTAGTTATTATATTAAAGGATTTTGATACCCAATGCAAACCTCAAATAGTAATTAATGCTATAGATGATAGAAAATGTGTTTTGGCATCTCTTTTTTGGGCATTTCGAAATAATAAAATCTTAAAATACCCAAAACATTCCTCTAATCATCAGTTTGATGTCATAAAATATTATTCTTGTTTCTTCACCCTTTCTGTTTGATGGGTATTTTACATTAAACCAAGTAAGTAAGTAGGTTTCTTGAACGACTCGAGAATGTTGGGATTTAGAGAAGCTTCTTGGACTGGCCATATCACACAAAACCAATGTATGAGTACAACAATTCAGGGGCGCTGTCAGCCATTTTTCCAGAATAAAACCTGTAAAAATAACTAAAATAACAGCTGGGTCTTCCAGTTAACTCAAAAAGCTTGCCATTTTGAAGCGCTAAACTCAGTAAACCAAACATAAATTCTATCAAAAGCTTGTCATTTTTTGCTTTAATAAAATATATACATAAAAACCAGTAAGAAAGAAGGAAGAGAGCCATTTTTGCTACAGAAAAGGAAATAGGGTTTCTTGAAAATCTTGGAGAAATCATGTGTATCAATGAGAGGAAGAAGAAGAAAAAAAGAAAAAAAACATGGGTTGAGTGCAATTCAGTCATTCATATACCTAGAAACTTCAGCCCACAAAGGTCCCTTCTGATTAGCCTCCTTGAACTTAGGATCAAGCCGAGATCTGATCTCAAGTAGAGTGAGAGTCTCCTGCCTCGGCCATCTACTATTTCCACCATCTCCTCCAACACCACCACACTCCATCTCCAACCCGCCAACACCCACAACGGAAGCAGCAGTGGCAGCAGCAGTTGCAGTAGCAGTAGGAGTAGCTGTGGCAGTAGCAGAATCACCATGAAAGTCGACCAACCCACGAGGCACAACCACCTCACCCATGTGGCTACCCACCATGATGGCCTCATAGTGGTGCAGATAGGGCTCAGTGGGGTGAGGAACGGCTGGAAAATGAGAAGGTCTGGCCATGAATTGCCTCAGATCCGGCAGTCCGTACTGGTCTCCCATCTCCATCACCAAAGGGAAGCAAAAGAAAAAAAAGAAAAACTAACAAAAAAAGAAAAGGAGGAAGTCCCAGAGAGAGAGAGAGAGAGAGAGAGAGAGAGAGAGAGAAGAGAAGGGAAGAAAGGTGCGGTAGACTCGGATCATGTCGCCCAAGGAAAGCTCGATTTTGTGCTTCAAAGGCCTTGGCCCCATCTCTCCCTATGTCCACAGTGACTAGAGAGAGAGAGGAGATTGAGGGAACGAGAGCTATACGTAGTTGTAGTTGTTCCACCAATGGCTGAGCGACAGATGTCAAAGCATATGACTTTGATGAAAATCCATTTCCACCATTTTCTGGCTGACGCCTGTACAGTGTCTTTGATGTGCCTTTTCACCCCCACCCCACTCATCTCTCTTTCAATTTCAATGCCTCCACCATCTTTCCTCAAACCCCCATTCACTTCACTTCACTTCACAATCCTCGCTTTCGCATTATATTTCACTGTTGTTTTTTTATTCGGAAAATAGTAACGTACCCAATGGGACCTATCCAACACATCATCTTCTAACATATATGGTGAGATTTACATAGTAAGATGAATACACACATAAATGAAATAAAGTTATAAATGATTGAAATTGCCATGAATGCCATGAGATCCAAATGTGAACACGTGACGTTCTTTCATTCATATTGTCTTAAGTAACTTTAAATTTTTTATGAATATAATATTTAAAAAATAAAATAAAATAAAGACTGATTAGTTAATGCCTATTTCAATTGAGTAATAAATATAGTATTACTTATATAAAATTTAGAATAATTCTTCTCAACAATGCAAGACAAACCCATTAAGCCTATCTATTTTGAAAGTCAAAACAAATCATAACCTTATATTATCATTCAACTTAATTAATTGGATGGAATGTTTATTGTATTATACTCTCCTATCATTCCAAGCAGAGTATTTCATCACAACTTGACTATTTCCCTTTTTTGTCAACAAGTTCCGTCATGATGATGAAAAGACTGAGAAAAGAAAATTACAATATTGGTTCTCATGGAAATCCTTTTCTATTTTATATGAAAAGTTGAATAATATTTATTGAAACTTTCAACTTAACAGATTATCATTTGACTTGATTTTTTTTTTTAATCCATGGCCTTAAATACTCAAATTTCCTATCCTATTATTGTTTCATAGGTCTATGTGGATTTATTTTTTCTTTTTTTCTTTTTTCTAAATCCATGGCCTTAACTTTGTTGATACTTAAATTTTCTATTGCTATGTAGATCTATAAGGATATATGAGACACATATCTATTATGACATGGAAGCTTAATTATGGGGTACATCTTTGAGGGCATGTTTGGGTTGCTAAAATATTAAATGAGAATAAGAAAATCATTCCATTTGTCATTATTATTATGTTTGGATTACTTTGGGAAACAAGGATAGAAATAAAAAATTCATTCTCATTGGAACTAAACTCACTCTTACCAGTCCCTTCGTACCTCACCAATATATTTTCAAACATTTGCCTCAATACTTAATATTGAGGGAATGTCATCGCCTTGAGCATTTTATCATCACAATGAATATTGTATATGTTTCACTTAAGAGTACTTGATGCATAAAGTTTGTGCACTTCACATTTGTCTAAATTGAGAGTAGGGTTCAAAGGAACCCAAGGATCTACAATACTTTGGTGGTGGGTTTGAAGTGTCACATCATTATTAATTACATAAAATAATTCTAGAGTATTCGTTTGGTGGCTAGAGTTAGAGATAGCTAAGACAAAATCAATCTAATTTATATTTTATTATTTCAATTGGATTTAGAGAAGCAGACAGGTAATAGTTGAAGTGAAATTAATTAGATAATTGTTGATTGCAACAATCATGCCTTCCACAATGCCTTTTGTTGGAGCTAGTCTAGAGAACCAATAAATAGAGTTGTAGTCGAGGCCTTTCAATAATCCTATCTCAAAGCTTCTCTCTTCTCTTTTTTTCTCCTTTTGTGAGACCTTGAGAGATCTTTTTTAGTTCTATTCTAGAGTGATTCTACTCCTTTGTACCATTCTTCTTGAGTCATTAGATCGAGGAACAAAGCATCTAGATCTTTCATCTTTGCTTTGTTGAGGAATGAACCTCTACAAGTAGTAATGGATTTTGAGAACCACTATTTTAAGGATAATGCCCTATCATGTCTTAATTAACTAAATTTTGATAAGTTGTCTAACTTTCATTTTTAGATTTTTTTTTTTCTTTTTTTTTATTTGTAATCATACCTCTCTCCCTTTGTATATTTCTAACAACTTTAATGTGGTTCTAATATGAGGTAGCACTAATTCACATGAAACTTGATATCTCAAAAATTGATCCTTTCAAGGGGGTTTTTTTTTCTTCCAACCATAGATATTATGAACATAGGACGTATTTTACCTAAACCCAAACCAAAAAATAATTTAAAAAATGTACTTACATGGGAAAATGGTAATAACTAAGTTTTCCATACACTTTTAAGTACTTTGTCAAATCAATTATTTGATTTGTGTTGCTTTATTAAGCATGTTAAAGAAATTTGGGATAATATGAACAAGAAATACATCTTAGAAGATGTCGGGCTTCGAAAATATGTCATAAATTTTTTTAGAAATTTTCAAATGGCTAAGACTAGAATGCATCATCTCGAGTCCATAACTACAATATGTTAATTAGTTACTTAGCCAATGAAGATATTTGGCTTCCTAAACTGTTTGTGGCTAGGTACATTATAGAAAACCTCTTGGTCTCTTAGAAAGGTTATAAGAATAATACGAAGTACAAGAGAAAGCAAATGTCCCTTGAAGATGTCATCATCCACATTTGGGTTGAGTAGTAGAATAGAATAAGAGATAAGGTCGAAAAAACAAATGAGTTGTTCTCCAAGGTAAACTAAGTAGGGAAAAGGCTAAATCAAATAAGAGTAATAGGTCTAGAAAACAAAACTCCAAGATTGACTTAGTGAACAAGGTTCAAAACCCTATAATAAAGAAGAAGATAAACCGCTTTGTCTATGAGAAGTTTATGTTGGGAACACCAAATTTCTACATGCCCTATCCTTGGATCTTGAAGGGTACAAACATTTAACTTTAAGGCTCTCTAAATCTTAATCAAAGTAGAAACATGATATTAAAAACCATTATAAGAAAAAGATCTAAAAAGATCAAAACCATACCTATGATCTAGATGTTCCTAGATCAATTCTAAGCATTGAAGTCGAAAAAGAAGACATAGATCTCGTCTACCTGATGTTCTTCCACTTAATTTCTCCTCACACAGATCCAAACACATAAGAGAAGTGTAAGTTTCTTTTCCTTCTTAAGGGTGCCTAGAGTTTCTCTCTAGAAAAACTTCTTTAGAAGACAAAAGTCAAAAGTTTAAACTCTAAACCTCTAAGGGGGTTTATATAGGGCTCTCATAGGCTTAAGTGACTTAAGCCCAAATTGGGCTTGGGTCACCTAATTGGGCTTGAGTCACCTAATTCAGCTCACCTAGGTCCTAATTAATTCATTAGCCTCATTGGGCTCTAATTAATTAATTAGCCTAGTCCAAAAAGACAATTCATAAGATCTAGTGCAACCTTATACTTTTTCCAAAACACCCTTATGCACACTTAATAACTAAAAACTCAAATCCCTTAAATAAAATATGCATCATGAATTAGAAGCTTAAGTAGGAACCACCAGGACCCATAAGGAAGTAATGGCTCTCATATAATCCGATTCTAAAGTTGATTAACACTCCATTAAAGATAAGCAATTGCACTTTGATATCTTGTGAAATTATAACGAGGCAAAGCTTAGGTCCATAACCTACTATCCACTACATAGAGACCTCTCATGAATTGGTGTCTATAATCTAACAAAGTATTGTTATTAACCTATCAAGATTACCTCTTCAATCCTTAAGTTATAGATCCACCTAGTATGTGACCAATTAACTTACTCTAACTCGCAAAGAGCATATATCAAACTCTACTAAAGGAATTGTTATGGTTGTAGTCTTCTTGATTGCATGTCCTTTGGATCATCCAAGAGGATACATTATCTCAATCCCATGAGATATCATAGTGCCTTTATTGAGAATAATTGTTGTCACTAACCTCCATCAATAGTAACCCAACTTATGAGAATATATGATCACATTAAGGTCTCATCTATAAATTAAAACCTCTTATTGACTTCAACATGAGCTCAATATCTTTTCAAAATTGAGAGTTCATGTAGTATAGTAGCTTAATGAATCATGACAATCGATAGTCTTATATCATAATTTACCGTAAGTGTTATTCAATGTGCAACCATACACACTAATGCACTCATCATGGGAAACTCATCCCAACAATCAAGATAAGTTATCCCTCCAATTAAGAGTTAGTGTACTAAGATCATATAAAACTTGGTGTTACTAATAGTCCTAAGAGTAACTTGTCTAACTAACTTACCCTCATCACTAAATATCCCTTGCAAAGTAAGAAAAATATCAAAGATCATTGCAATAAACATGTGTTGTTATTATTACACATTATCCAAAGACTCAAGTATGAAACACTTGGTCTTTTAACCTCTGTTATGCCACCTTTGACATACCATTCTTTCTTCCTACCAGGTTTGTTTAAAGGAGATAACAAGTTCTACTTGAATTAACCTCTCTACAACTAATACTATATCTAGATTTCTTTTTATTCCAATATTAGGTCTAGTTAGATAGTGAGAATAAAATAGAAAACAATAACAGAAATGATATTCGTAACATAAATAAAGCTATGCATTAATTAACTATGCATTCACATCAAGCAAGTGCAAATTTAGAAATATATATTTATATATAAAGCTCTTAAGAGTACATATTCATTTGCAAGGTATCCTAGTATCATAAGAATCAAGCCTATGGTAGGCAGGTCATGATCTTATTACTAGTTAGAGATCTTCTCAAATTGATCTTCTTGCCAAAGTCGAACTCAAGGCAAAATCAACATACCTTTTGTTCAGCCATTGGACTATGCAAGTTGGATCGTGGTGGTTGATTCAAACACTTCATATCTAAGTTAGGTGTGTAACCATTGTCCTTGACATTAATGTCAACAAGTGAAAAACCCCATCGGTGAGGTGGTCACTCTCATTACATACATGTCTAGTTTTGTCTAATTCAAGAGTCCAATTTTTTTAATTTTAGGGTACAACCCACCCTTAGGTGGTGATTAACTCAAATCAAGTTGGGTTAGAGGTCGTGAGCTTTGATAAGGCCCTCTCCTACTTAATATTTTGAAATAAGAGACTTTGAATCATTTTGGTAATTTTTCTTAAAATAAACTCTATATCATGAGATTTTCTAAATTCGTTATTTATTTATTAAATTAGGACTCTTATGCTAAAAGAATTGATCTAATACTCTTATCCTTGAATTATTCATATCCAACACAATCATTATTCTCTCAATGGGGGAGAGTCTAGAAGACCAGCATAGTTGTCCTTTTCTTTCTCTCGAAGGGAAGAGGAGTCTAGAGAACTACCCATTTATTACTAAGTGAATAGTCCAAAAGAATAACAATTATCTTATTGCAAAAACCAATTCAAGTAAAACAACATTGGAAAATAACTTTTCATGAATTTTTATTTTTTTTTAGAAAAATCCAAAATCAGATTTTCATTATTTTATAATTCCTTAACAAATGCTATATACAAGATATGCATAAAAATAAATAATAAAAAAATAACTTAGTAGCTTCCATGCTTTATGGATCTTATTGCATAAATTTAGTGATCCAACTTTGTATAATTACCACAATTTACCAAATTAAGGCATTCAATTCAAATTAGGGTTAGTAAGAAATTACAGGCAAACCCTAATCTATTACATAAGATTCTAAGCTAACAAACTACTCCTTGTTGCCTTACTATTGCTACTAAAATGCTCAAGCGCCCAAAAATCCTTTGAAGGAAGTTTGAACATATTACAGCACTTGAGTGTTGCAGCCACTTGAGTACTAATCTTAGTGTTTGAGCATTGCAACCTGCAATTGCGCACCTAATACTACTTCTCCATGGGTTTTTAACCTTTTTTCCACCAAAAAACTTACCTTTTCTGATTGGCTTCTCCATATGGGTCATGATGAAACCACTAGAATACTTTTTCCTTATCTCTTGGGTTACATAAATGCCAAAAACTTAATTTTTATAACCAAATAAAAATCCTACGCTCTTTTCAAATGGAAGCACACAACTCATCTATATAAAAGAAACCTTTTTACAAAGAAAAGTAATTTATGCTCCTAAACATGGAACTTACAACCCAATCAAAGAGAAAACAACAAGCAAACACAATTATAACCATCATACTAAAAGAAAACAACCAAAACCAATCATCTTTAGGGTCATGGGATGAAACATAAGCCCTATAAAAACAAGTTAGCACATCTAGAACAAAGCTAACATGCAAGAACCTAAGACTCTTGTACTAGTTGATAAGAACAATAGATTTCTCCATTCCTTGTCCTTAGATCTTTTAGGGTGCATGCATCTAACCCTAGGGTTCTATAGATCTTAATCAAAGCGGAAACATGGTATTAAAAACTATTATGAAAAATAGATCTAGACATATAGAAACCATACCTATGATTTGGATGTTTGTAGATCAATTCCATTTCGCTAAAGTCATCAAAGAAGTTGTAGATCTCATTTAACCAATGTTCTTCCACTCAATCTTTCTTCACACGAATCCAAACACACAAGAGAAGTGTGAGCTTCTCCTCCTCCTTACTGGTTCCTTGGATTTTTGTTTGGAAAAACATCTATGGAAGATAAGAGATAAAAGTCTGAAACCCTAACCCTTAAGGAGGTATTTATAGGTTTCCTTATAGGCTTAAGTGACTTGAGCCTAAAATGTGTTTAGATCACCTAATCTAGTCCACTTGAGTCTTAATTAATTAATTAGCCTTATTAGGTTATAATGAATTAATTAGCCTAGTTCAGAAAGAAAATTCAGAAAATATAGTATAGTTTTGTACTTTTACCAAAATGCCCTTATGCACACTTATTAACCATAAACTTAAATCCCTCAAATAAAATGTTCTTCAATGAATTAGGAGCTTAAGCGAGGACCATTGAGACTCATATGAAAAATACTTACTCAAAATCCAATTCTAAAATTGATTTAATAGTTTAAATCATCTACACTCTAATATCCTATGAAATTACAATGAGGCAAAACTCAAGTCTATGATCTACTATCTACCACATGCATACCCACCATGAATTGGTGTCTATAATCTAAGAAAATAGTTTACTACAAATCTCTATTATAAATAAAATATTAAAGCCTAAATACATGATAAATCTAGTAAAAAAAAAACTAAAGATAAAGTTACCACAAGTTTATAATATTTTAGGTTATCATCATCTAGGACCAGCTCTAATGTAATTTGTTTTTAAATTATAGGGATTAATTATTTGCTATTGTTAATGAAACTCTAAATTAAATAAATAAAGATAAAATATGGATAAATATTTCCTAAAATATTAAATGAAATAAATCAAATAAAAGAAATAATGTTTTGAAGAGTTTCACAATTCAGTGTCAAATCCTTAAAGAAATAAAACATTATAAATCTAGGTTTAAGGTTAAAGTCAATATACGACCAAATTGAATTTTAAGACCAATATTGCATCCATAACTTAGATTTTTACTTTTTGAAATAGATTTCTAAAACCATTAAGTGAATGAGATTAATTAATAGTTAAAAGTTTGACTTTTTAATTTTTCCTACTCTTATAGCTTTGTTTTAGGAAAGATAATAATAGAAAAAATCAAGATAACTAATGATCAAGAGTTACCAAGAATCATTACTATCAGGTAATAATCTTCCATATCATTCCCTAATAAAACTCACAAGGATAGGTGATGGTTAATTTTGATTTTCAATTTTATACAATCAAAGCTTACATCCATTTTCGTAGATTTGACCCTTAGATTCGTTAATAGTATAATCAAATTATAGTAACTAGTAATCAAGTCTTCCCAATAATCACTAGTATCTTGATAAGAATTCTTCATAATTTACCTAGGGTGATCTAATATAAAGGATTTATTCCCATAAATTAAATCTTAAAAACCATAACTTTACTATGTTCTTTCTACTCTTCTTTGGATTCTTCACTTTCAAGTTAACATCTTGGATCAATCAGGTTAGCCAAACATGGTGAAGGATTTCTCCTCACAACCCGTGTTTGTTTGCCAAGAAAATAAAATAGAAAGATTGAAAAAGAAAGATAAAAGAAAAGAAAAGAAAACCTAAAACTTTATTAAGAATTTCAAGAAGAGAGATCAGTCTGTCTCTCTTTGTGTTTTTTTTTTTATAAATCAAGAACTCCCTAGAAAACCTAAAAATTGATTTTTTTTTTTTTTTTTTTTTTTTTTTAGTTTTCACAAAAACCCAAAACTTGGCATGTTCCTATTGGCCACTTATTTTACAAATACTTGCCTAGAAAATAATAAAATCATGATTTCTAATTGTGTGGGATCTACTTAGAGTGGATAAAGTGCCTGGAATGCAATTCTAGATATTGAGGAAGCAAAACATCAAAGTTGCAATGTGTGATTTCAAAATTGGGGTCATTTCAAAATGGATTTTAAAATCATAAGTTGAATTTCAAAATGATTTCAAAATGGTCCTTTAGCTATGTGTAGTTGTTTTCAAATGGCCATAACTTCTTTATTTTAACTCTGATTTGCACACTGTTTGAATGTTAGACTCCTGAATTCTTGAGTTTCAAAACAATATGTGGCTTACCCTAAAAAAATCAGGGGAAATACTTCAAAAATCACATAAAATTCAAGGTATGTGTTGTTGCCAAGTTTGAGTTCTAAATTTCATTTTAAGCTTGATTGCATTTTATTCCAACCACCTTCCTCATGGTTGCTTGTCATCTATCTCACTCAATAACATTCATTTCTAGTATTTCATTCCTATGACTCATTCATTTCAACTTTTCTTAAACTCTTCATGGTTTACAACTTTCGAGTCTCTCAGTTATGCATATTTAACCATTTTTACTTCCTTGGTTGAGAATTATTTTTGCATTTAGCATTCTTTTCATCCCATAAAACTTAGAATTAGGCTCAAAATAAATGTTAGATCCACAACTAAGGTTTGAGTTAAGTTGGATGACTTGAGTTTTTTATATTGTATAAATCATATCATATATGTGTCATTGAAATCTATATTTTCGCTCCAAGAAGTAGTTTTATCAACCTATCAAGATTACTTTTTCAATTATTAAGTTATAGACCTACTTATTATATGATCAACTAACATACTTTAGCTCATAGGGAGCATGTTAAATTCCACTAAATAAATTGTTATAGTCATAATCTTCCTAAACACAGGTCCTTTGAATCACCTAAGGGAACACATTGTCTCGATTCCATTAAATATCAGTGTATTTATCTAGAATACTTATTGGCACCAACCTTCATTAATAGTAACCAAATCTATATATGACCATATTAGGGTCTCCCCATAGATCGAAACCTCATGTTGACTTCAACATAGACTCAAATCTTCTCAAGGTTGAGAGTCCATGCAATATAGTCGCTTGGTGAGTCATGAAAATCGATAGTTTTACATTATGATTCACCATAGGTCCTATCAAATGTGTAACCATGTATACTAGTGTACTCACCATGGGACTTGATAGTAAAGATAACTCATCCCTTTAATTAAACGCTAGTGCACTACAGTCCTTATTAGATTGTCTAAATCTACAAACCAATTATGAACAAGTTATCATCCAAAAAGGAGCCCATGAAAGTCATATGGGTGTGTAATGTGTATGCTTAAATAAGAAATGAATTCACAAAATGAATAATAAAGAGAAGCCAAATAAATAAATAAATTTATTAATAAATCAACCATCTATTACATCATGTCATATTTTCTAGGACTCTATCCCAACAGCCTTGGCACCATGCTACATAGTATTATCATAGAAAGAAGAGTGAAAGGTCCACCCCTAAGGCTAATTTATCAAAGAAAAATGTGGTAGTTATTGTAGCTTTCTTTGAGGTGAATATAATCACTAATGTGAATGACTAAGCAATAGACTTTAAAGCTACAAACCACATCTATGGTAACAAAAGTGTGTTTACCTCTTATACTACAATAAGGAAAGATGATGAATAAATATTCATAGGCAACTCAAGGCCTTTGCCTATGATCGAAAAATGGAAAGTTCTTCTCAATTTGACCTCAAACAAAGTATTTTCCCTTAATGATGTCTTCCAAATATGAGATGTTCATTGGATTTGGTATTAGTTTCTTCACATTGAAAAATAGGGGTAAGATCATGTTCAAGTAGAAAAAAAACATTCTTACCAAGAATGATGTTCTTTTTTCTTTTTCTTTTTTTTTCTTTTTTGTGAAGGGATACTATAATCAAGGCCCCTTCATGTTGAATTTTTTTCTAAAATTGATATAATAATAATAATAATAATAATAATAATAATGCTTCTACTTTTCCTTACTTGGTTAATTCTTGTGATATGTGGTATGGTAGACTAAGACATCTTAACTTTTAACATATAAAGAAAATGGTTGACATTGACTTAATTCCTAAAATGTCTCCAAAAAATCATGGGAAATGAGTATAATGTATGAAATCTAAAACCAATAAGAAAACATGAAAAACCATAGAAAGAGAATCAGAAAACTAAGTTTAATTTACAACAACTTAGGAGATCTTTAAAATACAATGATTTAAGATAGTAAAAGATTTTAAATAACCTTTATAGGTGACTACTCAAGGTATAGAAGTATAACTCTTAAAAAGCAAAGATGAAGCCAAAGAGACTTTCATAAAATATAAAACTAAGGTAGAAAAATTGTTTAAGAAGATTAAAAGACTCAACATTCATAGGAGAGGAGAATACGAGTCTAACACTTTCAACACCTTCTATAAAGATCAAATGATCATTCACAATATTACTCTACCATATTTTCAAGAATCTAATAGAGTTGTAGAAAGAAAGAATAGGATCTTAAAAGACAGATGAATGCCATGTTAGTAAGTTCAAAAGCACCATTGAACTTATGAGGGAATCTATCTTCTCCACGTGTCATATTCAAAATAAGATACCCTAGAAGAAAATTAGTAAAACACCGTACAAGCTATGTCATGTACCCAATATAACATACTTCAAAGAGTAAGGGTTTCTTACAAAGTTTTCCCACTTAAACCTAAAAAAGCCCAAAAAATAAAAACTAGGTCATAAAACCTTTAATACAATGTTTACAGAATATGCTAAAAATAGTGCAAAATGTATATTCCTAGTCGTCAAATATAAGAATAACCTTGTGGATGTGAAAACTATAATAGAAACAAAGAATGTTATTGTTCTTATTGTTGTTGTTTTTTACACTATCTTTCCTATAAGCACTAATGAAGAAGACTAAGTTCTAAAATTAGTTAGAAATTACTTTAATGAACATTCTAAGATTATAGTAAAAGGAAGTAAACAAGATAAGAAACAAACAAACTTTAGAGATGATTTCTATACTTTTCTCATGGATAAAAACCCTAAAACCTATAAAGAAGCAACATCTTCTCCTAATGCATCCTTTAGAAAAAAAAATCATAAATAAAGAAATTGAATCAATCACTAGAGAAATAGTGGATTTATCCCATGGTGTAAATTAAGACAATAGGTTGTAAATAGATATTTAAAAGAAAATTAAAACTAGATGAATCTAAACAAACATATAAGGCATGATTTGTTATCAAAGAATATAAACAAAGGAAAGATGTAGTCTATGTGACACATCTGCCCCTATGTCTAGGATTTCCTCCATTAGAGTATTGTTGTCTCTTTTTTCATTCATAACCTAGAAATACGCTAGCTAGATGGATATTGAGATTGTATTCTTGAAGTAGGAATTGAAAAAGGGAATCGATGGTCTTATAAATGAGCAAAATCTATATAGGTTAGTTAAATCCATGTATGGATTAAAATAAACACCTAAACATCGACACAAGAAGTTTGATCATGTATTGGTATCTAACTGATTTTCCATTTAATGATGTTAATAAATGTATTTACAATGAACTTGGGGATAGCGCACATATGTATCATCATCTTCTTGTATGTAGATGATATGTTGATTCGTGGAAATAGCCTAGAGGTTGTTTATGAGACCAAAAGATCATTCCCAAGGTCTAACTTTGAAATGAAAAGCTTAGGAAAAGTAGGGGTGAGTCTAGAGATTATGATAAATAGATCTAATGAGCTTAAACTTTCTCAAAAACATTATGTTAAGAAAATCCTAAGGAAGTTTGAATACTTTGATTGTAACTTTGTATCATCTGTAAAACATTTTATTAGATACTTATGGCTAAGTGTCTATCCCTAAGGTACAAATGGAGTATATTCTATAATGATTAAGGATGAATACATGCTCTTAATAAATACATGCATATCCCTTATAGGTGATGTGGGTAATTACAAGACACTTAATGGGTTGCCTATAATGAGAGTGGATGTGGGGCTGCTTCTTATAAGAACTTAGGTAAGCCCTCTAGAGTTCTCATGAATATCCAAGTAGGGTGCATAATCTATTCACACTAACCCATTATGTACAACTCTGAAGCAAAAAACAAATGTTGAGAAGAGATTTCCTGTCTCATAGAAAGAAATCATACTTCATAGAAAATTCAATTTTTACCTAATTTCTTAACTGATAACTTACTTGTCCTAAGACTAGTTCATAGCCCAAAAGCATTAGTTATAATGCATTGGATTCTAGTATATTGTTTTTCCAATCATCTTGCATTATTTCCTTTATTCATGCACTTTATGGTGATTTTTGGGAGAATGCATGCATGTAATTTCTCAATGGAGTCAAACCATATCATAATAATCAATTGATTCTCATGTTAATTAGCTTAATTAATCATTAATTAAAATGAATTAACTTATTAGTCTATAGTGCCTTAATGAGCTAATTAATTAAAATCAATTAGCTAATTAATTGCATCAAATAAGCATGTCTTTCATCAAGCCTTCTGCATATAGGAGTAAGTCCAAAGAGCCTATAAATAGAGTTGTTGTCCAAGCCTTTCAATCATCTCATCTTAAAGTTCCTCTCGTCCCCTTATTCTCTTATAAGACATTGAGAACTCTCTTCTCATTCCAACTAGAGTGGTTCTACTCCTTTCTATACTTAGAGGAACAAAGTATCCAAAGTTGTTATCTTTGCTCTACAAAGGAGTGCTCTTTTATAAACATTACAAGTTGTTGAATCCTAGAAGTAGAATGTCTGTTGCTATTCTATTACACTAAGTACATTCTCCAAGTAGGATAAAATTACTTTAAGGATAATACCTTGTTAGGCCTCAACTAAATTTCAATAAGTCATGTGATTTTCATTTTCAAAAATTTCTAGTTTGTACTTGCGTTCCTGTCCCTCTCTTTATATTTCTCACAACTCTAACATCTTCCCTCTCTTGTTAATTTTGAACTATAACATGACACTCACTGTTAATGCGACTAACCTCCTCTAACAAGAGAATTCAATGTAAATGAACTGAATTTTAACTTTAAATTTTAGTTAAAATTAAAAATAAGAAGTCATGTGAAACAAAACTTTTTAAACTTATTTTGGTAACATTATTATTTGAAAATCTTGAAACACGTGTCAAAAAAAAATTATACCATTATTATCACTTATTTTAATCAAAATTTTATCATTTGTTAATAGATTAAAAAGGTAGCAATATAAATGAAATAAATATAAATATATGTAACCTTGTGGCACTACATAAGGTAAAGCGTGTAGAAAGAAAATAAATGAAAGTGTATCATTTTTTTTTTTTTTTTTTTTGGTCTTCACAACAAAAGAATCATTGGTGAATGAAGTTAAAAAATAAATTAATTGCTTATGATTATAACAATTATAAGGTGCATGAACATACATCAATGAAATGGACAAGAAGACTAAGGGGAAAAAACAAGAACAAAAAAAAAAATGAAAACAAAATAGGCATAGAAAAATAGTATCACTAACGGATCACAATTCAATATAATTTGTTTAGTACGTGAAATAAAGATTATATTAATAATTTTGTTCCTTCATATTTTTTTAGTTAAGCTAGATCAACACATAAACTAGAGTCTTCATATTAACAAAAAATTGCTCAACATTACATATATCATTACTTATTGAAAGGAAATGACAAAAGAAATTAATATTTTTATAAGATAAAATAAAATGTGAGACAAAAATAAAAATAAGAAGTCTATGATTTGTTTTTTTTTCCTAAGAAATATTTGTTGAAAGATTTAATAATTAACCATATCAGTTAAGGTCCTTTCAATTTAGTTGATGGTAATTAAAGGGATTAAATGAAATACTAGATTAAGGAGTGAATTTAATTAGTTGCAAATTTTAGATAATTTTTGTTTGAAATTTAAATAAATTTGAGTTTAACTAAATTTGAATATAATTGAATATCATTAAATCTTAAGTTTTTTTTTTTTTTTTTTTTTAACAGTATTAGAATTTTGTTAAAAATTAAGTTGTCAAGTTTTTATTAATGTAATAATATTCATAAGTATTAAAACTACTTATTTTTACTTATTAAAAACATTTATAAAATTAATTATAACTCTTTGTATTTTAATTTGAAGACAACCAATTTGAAAAAAAAAAATAGTAATTTAACTTATATTTTAATATCCCAAATTATCAAAATTTATCATCATAATAAATTTTTATGAAGATTGATTATATAATTAGTGGAAATTTGATAATTGGATGGTTATTGGAATTTTCAGTTATACTCATTTGATAAGAAAATGTTAAAAAGTTTATAATTTAAGACTTGGTTTTATCTTATGTATCTTTGGATTTGTTATTGAAATATATGTTTCATTAATTTTCTAATTTTTAGTTTAGGAAAAAATATCAAATGGTAAACTTTTTATTTATCAAAATAAATTAAAATTATTAATTTCAATAAATTAGACGATGGCTTTGGAGTAGTAATTGAAAATAAATAAAAATCATTATAATTGATGATTATTGCTCTATTTTGGTTTTGTCATACATTAAAAAGGTTAAATTTTGAAAATCTATGGTAAACTTATTTATTATTTTTAATTTTATGACTTTTATTGTTGTTTATATTCACTTTCACTTTTGAATGGAGAATTTACATAAATGTGTGAAGTCTAATTTCATTAAGAATTAGATGAATTAGGGGTAACATGGTTACCTACAATGGAATTATGGTTTTCATTTTAAAATTTTATGAATTTATTTTAGATTAATTTCTTATTCATATTAAGTAATTTTTATATTGTTGATTTTGTTTTTTAGTAACAACTCACAATAAAAATTTAGAACAAACTTAATTTTCTTAAGAAATAAAAATTGATTAAAACAAAACTTATTTGAACCATATTCAATATTTTTTATGATAATTTTACTAATTTATAGTAAATTTGTTTCTCATCCAAATGCTACAAAATTGAGGTAGTATCCCTTTCTTTATAATCCTTTATTTAAAAAAGTGTTTTGTACTATATTTTATGAATAGTTGCATTTTCCTTTCTTTAACATAGATCTTTGGAGTAAATTTATCCAAAACATTTTTAAATGAATTTGGTTTTATTTTGTGTGAGAAATAAATTTAAATAATATAATAAAGTTAAAAGTTGAAAAAAGAAAAGAGAAATTTGATTTTTTTTTTTCTATTAAGATAAAAGTAGAAAAAAAATATCTTAAATATATAATGAGTTAAAAAGAAAATGACTTTAAAATGTTTTTAAGTCTCAAGTAAAATTTGCTTTAACAAGCCTTAAGTAAAAAATAAATAATTCCATGACTTTTATTTTTCAGAATTAGTAATGGTGAAAATCTTTGAAAGCATTAAAAAACATTTAAGTATAATATTTTTTAAAATTTCTAGAGAACCTTCTCAAAATGTTATGATATTCACATAGAACTTATATTTAAATATATCTTTACATTTCTTAATAGTTCTCCACAGTTTTAGCAGCTTAAAATGTTCAATTCATTATTAACGTCTCGATGTGTTACAAGCTACATGATAAATTGTTTGACTAAGATTAGATTTAAAATTAATATATAAGCTCTAAAGTTTAAATAACGTTCACCTTTGCTTATCTTACAATGTTTGAACAAGAGTATTTGATTTATTCAATTTTAGTTAATTTTAACTTCTTGATATCTAAAATACATGTGCACCAATAATTGTGCATTATGAGACTATAGAAAAGTTAGAATATGCCATCACTATTAGTATTTAGTAACACCACTTTTATTATAATGTTATATAATTGTTTTTCGCTAATACTAATATCAACCCTTGTGGGTATTTCACATGCATTTTAAAATGAATGAAAGGCCACCTCAACATGCTAATTAGGTAGGCTAGAAAATATTTCACTACCACCTTTAGTTGCTTGTTTCTAGTAGAGATATTTATTTATCAAAGTAATATTTATTTTTTATATTAGAATTATTGTCTTTCTTTTTAAGCAAAAGGTTAAATTAATCTTTTCTTTTTTTAATTTCTTTTGATTGTAAGTTTATTTAAACTCTATTTGTGTTGTACATATTTTTTTAAGTGATCCTAATAAGAAACCTTAGACCTTTCTTTTCACACTTTGTCTACTATTCTTTCAAATCTCATATGGTATTAGAACAAGATTTATTTTAAAGGAACTTTTGACGTATTATCTCATTAAAGAGACTCTAATCTCATACATAGTTTTTGTATATCTAACTTTTATTTATTTATTTATTTATTTATTACATCATGCCTGATAATAGATCTTTGTCATCAATGATCGCATCATTTGTTTTGTTTGATCTTGGTATTTGATTTCACGTTTGTTTTCTTTTGTGTGATGGTTGTTTGTTGATTATTTGTCATAGTTGGTAAAAGAGATGATTCCTTTTAATCTATTAGTATGAGATTAGATGGAAGAGATTATTCTTATTAGAGTTATATGATGAAAATTTTCTGAAAGGCAAAAGGATGTGAGGTTATACTATTGGCACTTTATACAAACCTAAGTATGAAGATGATGAAAAAAATATAGAACAGTAAGACATTTAGGAAGTAAACAGTTAAAAAATTATCACTTAAATCAACAACTTTATTGAGAATTTGATAAGTACACAACTGATAAAGTATAAAACTACTAAAGAGATCTAGGAACATTTGGAAAGATTATATATGCAGCCTAATTTTGCAAAATAGTATTAGTTAGAAACTAATATCCGAGCCCTTGAATAGAAGATCATGATTATTCATGAGTTATATGTCATTATGACTGATCTTTGAGACTAGTTAGCTCCTATGGAATTAGTAGAGTTTTAGGCTTTTGTGCCTTATATTGCCCATAGAGAGGAATAATGATTGGTTCCATTTTTTATGGCCCTTTGTAGTGATTTTGAGGCATTACATGAGACAATTTTGTGTCGTAGCCCACTCTCATTTATTGATTTAATGGTTAGTGAATTGTTGGCTAAAAAGATTCGTCTTAAGTCTTAGGCAGGGAAAGGAATTCTCTTCACACCTCATACATCTGTTTTGGTAGTACTATCTAAGCCACCTTCCAACAATCAAAAGAAAACTTACCCAAAGGTTGACATGGATGAATGTAGCTGTTATAAGCAAAAGGGTCATCAGAATGCTCAATGCCCTAATTTTAATAGAACAATGCAACAATAACCTTCTTAACATTCTTCATAAAGTCAATCTAATATTAGCCAACAATGTTCTTACAAGCCTCCACAATCTAATACTAGAACAATTGTTCCTCCTTTTGACTCGTTTGGATTTGGACCCACACCATCCTCTAATCCCACAATAGTTGTTCTTATTGAAAAGTTCCAAAAATTCTTCACCATACAACCACATGTTATGTCTACCCTATAGGTTTGTCAGTCCCTAGGTCTTTAGGTATATTTTCCTTTATATGGGTTTTAAACTAAAGCTTTTCACCATATGTCATCTTATTCTTTATTTTTTTGCTTCTCTATCTTCTATGTTTTCTATGTTTGTCATGACTACTAATGACACTTCTATACCCTTAGTTAGTGTTGTTTCTTTTATTACACCTCACTTATCTTTTTCTAATGTTTGTCATATTCTCAATCTTACGTTGAATCTTGTCTCTATTAGTCAATTATGTAACTTTGATTACCTAATTCTTTTTCTTCTCCTTCTTTTATGTGTAGGATTCACAATCTTAGAAGTTGATTGGAATAGACCATAACAAGGGGGATTATATTTTTTGGACGAGCTAAAGTACTAGCAATTGCAACTCCAAATGTTGATTTGTCTTACTTTCATTTGAGTCTTTCTTCATCTAGTTTTTATTTATGGCATTCTCATTTGGCACATGTTTCAACTCCTTGTTTAAAGTATTTAGTTTCTATAATAATATTAGGAAATTTGCAAACACAAGATATTTCTGATTGTAGTGGTTGTAAATTGGCAAAAAAAATTATCTTCCTTTTTAATAAAAGTGCTTCCTCTTCTTCACCATTTGATTTAATCCATTCTAATATGTAGGGACCTTCTTTAATTTCTAGAAAATGAGTTTCTTAAAATTATTTTTATTTTATTAATGATTATATATGTTATTGTTGGGTCTATCTTGTAAGCATCATTATGAGTTTGTGAGTTTTTTATAACAGCTTTCAAGCCTTTGTCAAAACTCAACATTCTACTATTATCAAGTGTTGTATGTGTGATTTGGGTGGGAAGTATACTTCTAATGCATTTTGTGAATTATTTACTTCACATGGAACTATTCAACACACTTCTTGTACTGACACTCCAAAGAAAAATTGTGTCGTAAGAGAAAACATAGACACATTGTTGAAACTACCCATTCTCTTTTATTATCTACGTGTGTTCCTAATGAATTTTAGGGAGGAATAGTTCTTACTGCAATTTACTTAATTAATAAAATCTCATCACACACACCTTCAATCTACATTATTTGAAAAGTTGTATAATTATTCTCCTTATTACTCTTCCTTAAGAGTCTTTGGTTGTACTTGTTTTGTCCTTTGTTCTCAAGTAGAGCGTAATAATTTATCTTCTCATTCTACTATTTGTGTTTTTCTTAGGTATGGTGAAAGTCAAAAGGGATATCATTGCTTTGATCCACTGAGCTATAAATTATATGCATCTCATCATGTTTTCTTCCTTGAGCATATACATTTCTATTTTATTCCTATTGAGTTTCATAATGTTTCTAAATTTGAAATTATTCACATTAATCTTTTCTTGGATGATACAAATAGTTTTCGTATACATACTAGTAACTTGGTCCTTGATCATCGCATTTTTTTCTCTCCTCTTATGGCTACTCCAACACCTTTTAAGACTATGGATCCTCTTCCGCACTACGTACTTCTCAATGTCTTGGTAAGTCTACTCGATTACCAAATTTTGTTTATGCCTCTTATTCAAATTCATTTACATCTTTTTTAACTTCTATTCACAATCCTTCTGAGTCTATATCTTTCAAAGAAGTCGTTCTTGATCCTCTTTGGCAACAATCTATTATCGAAGGACTTTCTACTTTGCCTAAGATTCACACTTAGGATTTGGTACCTTTACCATATAGGAAGAGTAAAATTGGTTATTGTTGGGTTTATAAAAATTAAAATTAAGTCTAATGGTTTAATTAAGTATGACAAAACCTGATTGGTTGCTAAGGGGTTCTCTCAATAGTATGGTATGGATTCTGAGCAGACTTTAGCCCACGTCCCACAATCAACTACTGTTCATACTCTTATTGTGTTACCTCTGTTTGTCAATGGAATATATCTTAAATGGATGTTAAAATACTTTCTTAAATGGTAATCTTCAAGAATAAGTCTACATGGTACCCTCATGGTGTTTCTCATAACCTTGGAGAAGTTTGAAGGCTTAAGACGATCTCAAACAAGCACTTTGTTCTTGGTTTGCAAAGTTCTTTGATGTGCTTACTTGCCATGGGTTTTATCTCAATCATCATGATTTTGTACTCTTTTCTAAAATGCACCACTATTGATCGTATTCTATTTTCTTTATATGTTGATGACATAATTATTATTAGTGATGATGTTAATAGGATTGCAATGTTGAAATAAGATTTGGCTTTTTATTTTGAAATGAAGGATTTAGGTTTTCTATGATATTTTGTGGGTATTAAGGTAGTTTCTTCTTTGAAAGGTTATCTTCTCTTGTAATTAAGTACATAGTTGATATTCTCAATCTTGTTCACCTTATTAACACTAAGATTGTTAATATTCCTCTTGACTTCAGTGTTCGATATTCTTCTTCTAATGGTAAACCCTAGCTAGATCCTACTTTATATTATATTATTGTTGGCAATTTGATTTATCTCGTATTACATGTTTGGACATTGCTAATGTTGTTCACATTGTTACTTCTACAATGGTTCTTTGGGCTTTTGTTCTTTGTATTTTGCATATCCTCAAGGCATTATATTTTAAGGTCTTTGACTTTCGTCCATTTTTCTTTACAGTTATGTGCATATTTTGATGCTAATTGCACTAGTGATCTTGAAGATCTCAAGTCTACCATTGAATTTTGTATATATATATATATATTGGAGATTCTCTTATTTCTTGGAAAATCAAGAAATAGACTATTATTTCTCAGTCTTTCACAAAAGTCGTGTATCATGCTATGATATCTACCACCAATGACATGGTTTGGTTACATTGATTACTTACTAATATGGACTTTTATTTTTATTTTTTTGTCCTATTTTTATGTATTGTGACAATAACAGTGCTATTTAGATTACACACAATTTCATCTTTTATGAAAGGACCAAACATATTAAGATTGATTGCCACTTTACTCATTATCACCTTTAGCCTGACATTTTTACCTTTTTTTTTTTAATTATTATTCATTCTTTACCAAAGATTACAAACTTGTTTACTAAGTCATATCCGCTTCCCTATTTTCGATTTTTTGTTGGCAAACTTTTGATGTTTCTTGTAGTTATATCGTGAGTTTGTAAGGGTATATTAGAGATATTTACTTGTTAAGAGTTATATTTATTTCCTATATTAAATTGTTTTTTTTTAAGAGTAAAGGTAAGTTAATTATTTTCTTTTTTTATTTATTTCTTTTAATTATAAACCTATTTTAATTCCATTTGTATTGTAAGTTTGTAACTATTTTTTAAGTGATTCTAATAACAAACCTAAGCTTTTCTTTTCTCCCTTTGTATATGATTCTTTTAAATCTCATAGTTTCAAAGGTCAGCCTTTGATTTATAAAGGAAGATTTCCTTAATGGCTATCTTTGTACCTTTTCGGTGGAAGGTTTAGATTTTTGGGGAATAAAGATTTAACCAAGTGTGTTAGAGTTAGGAAAAATATGAGTTCAACATACTTTTTATTTTCTAAACCCTCCAAAAAAAGGTCATTATTTGGAATATCCTAAAATATTTAATCGTATATTTAGTTTTAGAAAAATTTGAAAAAAAATATATATAAAATAAAATAATAATGAAAATAACAAAAAGTTAAAATAGATCTAAAATTAATTTAAATTATTTTATTTATTTTTCTTTAAAATAAATAAATTTACAATAAATATATATATATATATATATATATATATATATATATTAAGTTTTTAAACAAGAAATTATGAAATTTACAAAAAAAATTCGAAAAGGTACTATTTATTTTTATTTTTATTTTGAATGTAAAACCAAATATGGTGATGGTGAGTTCAAGTGGAGAAGAGAGGGAGTTGTACTGAAACGAGAATATGAGATTGCGTGAGGTGAAAGATTGTATGATGAATGAGATCCCAACCGTCCATTTGGGTGTAGAAATTTGAAAAGAAAAGGAGGAAGAATCTGACCACTGGGCACTAGCATCTGATTACTTACCCCACAAGCCTTCCCCTTCCCCATATCATCTCATCTCATCTCCTCCTGCCGTCTTTCATTTTGTAATATAAAAAACAGAAATGGGTGAAGAATAAAATAAAACATTTTCTTAAAACACTTTTCAAAACAGTTTTTTAAAACAGTTCTTTCATTTTTTTTTTTTAAATAATAATTTTTTTAACAATTTAGAATATTTTTAAACTATTTTTCATATTTTTAAAATAACTTTTATTAATAATAATTTATTTTTAATTATTATACATATTTATATAATATTTTAAAAATAGTTCAAAAAAAATTTTTTCTATTTTTAAGAGCAAAAGACTTTTTAAAATATAATAATAATTAAAAAAAAAAAAACTCTCAGTCTTGATGGGACACATCAATCATGTATGCCATACTGCCATCAGATCTCCCATTCATTTACTTGCAATGAACGGACCAGATTTTATCATACACATCAAACCATACCTTACAATTAAGAAAGGGAAAATAAATAAATAAATATATTGAGAAAGGAGAGGAACATGAGATATGAAGCATGAGAGGGAGAGGGCGTGGTGTGTGTCAGACATAATGAAGTGCATGATTAAAGGTGAAACGTCATTGAAGATTTGTTGGGTAACGGACGGGTAGCGGTAGGGTCCGCATAGTCGTATGCTGCTTTTGTCTTTGCCTAAAAAAGGCATGGTGGGCTCCCGGACCCACCCCCTCTTCTCCAGCTGTAATCATTTTTCAATTTTTCCCACCCCCACCACCCCCTTGTACGGACACCCCTCCATCACCTCCATCCTCCCATGGACGGCTCTGATCGAGGACCATGATTTCATTTCGAGAAGCAGAAAGGTGAGGGCTTTTCTTCCCTTATCATTACAAAATCTTTTATTTTTCCTCCTCTGCCAGTGCTATCATACTATCATGCTATCACACGATCATATCATCGTCTTTGAGCCTTGAGGGGAGATTAGAGGAGCCCTTTTGCTGTTTGGTGTCAAATGGACGGCTCTGATTATCTCTCAGATGACAGCGCATGGTGGATTACTTTTGCCGACAGTACTAGATGACTGTTGAACCGGGTCTCTCATCATATTAATGGGCGACAAATTTCTATGCCTCATTTGTAAAAAGTCGCCTGCTCTGCTTCTGGAGCTGACGCTCGTAGGTCAGACATGAAACCTGAAAAAGATTTTTCCTTTTTTATTTTCTAATGCAAAAAGATTAACAGAGAATCATATATATATTTAAAGAAATGATTAGTCGTACACCCCTCTTAAATATATTTGGATTTTTTGAATTATACTGACATCCCAGTGAGGACACACGATCGATGTTAACGTTGAAATACCTTTCTTGTCCCTTCATAAAAAGTGTTTAACAAAACCAACATTTTTATGCCATAATAAAATTAAAAATAAATAAATAAATCTCATATTGAGTTCACAACAATCGCAATTTTGCAATAACACACATGTATCGACGGATTTGAAGATTTTTTTTTTCCATAGTACATTTATAAAATTGTAATACGTAGTCATTGAAATGAAGTAAATATAATTGAAAGGAAAAGGACGACTTTATCATTATAGAAATTGATATATAAGCAATATAGATTCACACCATTATTTCATTTTTCTTTTACTTATTTGAATATTTTTATTATAATTTTAAGTGATTTCGAGCAAAGTTGTGTTGCATTGAAGTAATGCATCTTTTAGAGTTCAAAGCAATGTATTGATGTGAATACCAATAAAGAATTGCTATAAATGTTTTGAAAATATGAATGCTAAAGGACGATTCACCTTATGGTGTCTGTTGGAAAAACTACTCTTGTTGATGTTATGGTCTCGACACAATCTTTGCAAGTTGGTAGAAGGTCATGTGTGATAGAAATTGGGTCAAAACGTTGTAGATTTTGAAGATAAGGCCAGGCATCCAATAAAGCCCACTAGACATAGGCATAAGTTTGTTGGTGATAAAGGCCTAACTACAACTGGATGGAGACCTAGTCTGGAAGATGGTGATGACATAGAGTTTTAGAGTGATAAAAGGAAACACAACCATCAAGATACAAAATATTTAAAATTTAAGAGTAAGGGTGACAATGTGAATGCAATGGGTGATAATGTTGGTAAGGACGTCTATTAAGATAATATTGGCAAGGATGAAGAATTTGATATCAATAATGAGGATGGTGACATGTAGTGATGTCCACCAAGTCATGTAAATGATAGTTGATGGAGTAATGAGTTTAGTTTATATAGACAATGAAGAATATAGGTTTCATATTAATGATGACCTTTTACAATATGAATCCATTGATGACAATGGGGTTCAGTGTTATTCTACCTCAAGAAGTAAAAGGTCGGTTATGACATAGATAGGGGTATTAAAGGGAAAAGTGTTAGGATAAACTTTTAGATCATAGTCACATGCTATCTAATAACCTAAGAATACTAGATTTGATTGCAACATAAGCAAATTATGAAACAAGGCTAATTAATTAAAGGAAAACACTTAAGAGAAGGGGTGAATTGGGTGATTAAAAAATTTTCAAAATGTTTCAAATGAAACAATAAACAAACAATAATTAATGCAAAAAATAAATGGTGAAGGGAAGAGAGATGTGAAACTTTTATAGTGGTTTGACAATTCCACCTATGTCCCCTTTCCTCAATCTCCTTTACGAGTAAGAGTTCCACTAAACAAGCTTTCAAACCAATCCTCCAATCTTGTACACTCGAATTTATCGCTCTAATGGACACTACACTTTGATCAAATTCAATACCAACTTGAAGTCTCAACCACTCAATCTTTTTGCAAGGAAAAGAGATTTTAATAAATTCAATCCTAACACAAGTTAGGATTAATACAAGGAAATAGCTAGGATTAAATGAATAAGGTACACTAAAGGATTTGCAAATGAGAGATTTAATGTACTTGAGTAGAGAACTTTGAATGAGAGAAAATGGTAGGTAAGCAAGTTAATGTAGTTGTTCTCTCATCAATAAATGCATGGGGACTCTCCAATTTATAGAAAACAATCTCGAACACCTAAAACAGTAAAAGTTTGACCGATCAAGCTACAATTTTATTGGTTGCCTATTTATTAGTGTATTTAATGCTCAACAAATAACCATTTGTTCTTTTCAAAGTTCAACCAACTCTTAACTAAGCCTTGATCAGTACTCAACCAAGAGAGCTTACAAATTAAATATAATGTAGTATCACATTTATCTAGAAAATCCATCAATTTAATGTAAAATAAGTCTTCCTAAATTGTAAGTTTGGACAACATTATAGTTTAAACGGAATATATGAAAGCATAGGTCAACATTGGGCATTAAAGGATGAGTTCACATATTCGATGACCTCTCCTATTCGTTATAGTGATATTGTCATACATACAAAGATGGAAGTCAAACTATAACATCATTGAAGCTAACATATTAGTCAAATGTAACTTTTAGTTCTAATCCTTCTCATCAACCAATTACAATGATCATAGATGAGTCAATCAAACTATATCAGACAATTAATAGAATTTGAGAGGACAGTAATAGGATAACAATTCTTCATTATAGGTATCATATGAATCACTGCGTAAATATAATAGGAGAAAAATAGAAAATTTTAAGGATATTATATCCTTAAAAAATTTCTAATTACATTAGAACCAAGATTAACAACCATAGTCTTAAACCAAATTGATAAATTCATAAGAATCAACATTAGCAATTACTGCTTTGACATAATAAATATATTAAAAGCAATCTTATTAATGATGGTTTTAAACCATATTCAAAATTATATTAGAAGTAACATTGTCAATAGTAGTTTTGAGCTACATTAGAACCAACATTAGCAACTTTGGTGTTACTTTATATACTAGGATTAACATTTGCTCTTATAATTTTAAGATATAATCAAGATTATACTGAAAACTAACATTAACGACTATGATTTAATAATGAATTTTTTTTTTATTTAAAAAAAGGACCAATAGCTCTTAGCCATATGACTGCCAATTTGGACGAGAAGCATTACTTTGCCTGACATTTTTGCACTCAACCCATTCCCATAATTTTTCTCTCTAAAAGGACCATTTTTATTTTATTTTTATCGAAATCGTCTTTCCCCTATCATAAAGATATCCATATTCATGATGAAAATATAAATAAAATAAAAAATTTGAGTTTGCTTAAAAATAAAAATAAAAATATTGAAAAACTATTTTTTCAAATTCTCTTTTTTTTTTTAATCCTAAAAAGTAAACGAAAGCAATTTTTACTTTCAAAAACTATTTTAAAGAATAAAAAATAAAGAAACTCATAAAATTTGGGAATAAATAATGAAAACAAATTTATTCTTTTAAATAAAAATAGCCACAATTTTCACGTCAAGACCGCATAGCGCAGTGGATTAGCGCGTTTGACTTCGGATCAAAAGGTCGTGGGTTCGACTCCCACTGTGGTCGATCCATCTTAGTATTTTTTTATAAAAAAAAGAAAAAAAAAATCATTTGATTCCGTTTTTTCTTAAAACTTTATATTTAAATTTAATATAAAAGAGAAAATTATTAAAATTAAAGTTTGACAGTCCCGTAATTAACCTCTTTTGGATTGTAGAAGTCAAACATTGAAAAAATATAGAAAAGAATAATGAATTTTTCTTGAATTTTTTTTTTTTCATTAAGATAAAATTGTTTTTCAAAACTTTCAATTTGATTGAAAAACCAAGAAATTCCAGGTTGGTTTGAGTATTGGAAGCTAATGCATACCTAACAAAGAGAGTGTTTGGCAAATTAATTTAAGGGTTATTTGATTAAAATGATGAAACCCAATTTTGGAAATCTAACTTTTTATCATATTTTGAAAAAAAATGTCTCCATTCTTTTCTTGTAAAAATAACTTTTTAAAAAAAAAAAAAAATTTATATGTAAATATTTAAAATAGTTATGAGTATTTATATCAAAAATTGATTACTCTCCAAGCAAAAATATGAAAAATGTTAAATTTACAAATATGAGGAATATTTCATCATTTTTAACCAATTAATTCTTAATTTAAAGACTTAATATGACATAATAACTTAATTTAAATTATCAAATAAATTAAACATATTTTAGTAAAACAACTTAATATTACAACTTAAAATTATTTTTAACTTTTAAGTATTAAGTTAAAATAATTAACATATTCTTAATCTCAAAGTCTTTTTTATCTGATTTGCTTGTACTAATAAGAATATATTTTATAATTATGATTTCATATTCTTGACTCATTTTTTATAATAAATATTTTATGGTACTTATGTATCTACAATACTTTAAATATAAATGTTTTATAAATAAATTTATCCCTTAAAATTAATGAAATAAATATGAATTAAAATAATGAGGATAAATATTAGTTAAAATTAATATATGTAAATGTATCAATGTGATGATTTAGAATAAATTTTAAATTAATTTCATCAAAAAACTTTGACACTTAAATTTTAAAAAAAAAAAAAAAGTGACAAATTTTAACAACTTCAAAAAAATTAATTTAATGTCAATTTAAGTCATTAAATAATAAGTATTAGGTTTTATCAAACATTGCTCAATGCACACCAATTTTTTCCATTTTTTGCCAAATGTTTTAGTTTTAAAAAAATAAAATTGACCAGATAACTGCTAAACATTTCCACGCAAGAGGAATAACTCATAATAATTAATTTAATTCAAATATAAAATATATATTATAATGGTGCTTTTTTTCTATATTAAATTTAAATATACTGGAATTTGTTTAAGTATATATAATAAAGCTTAATCTTATTAAGTAGTTTGAAAATTAATTATTAATAATAAATTTATACATTTTTAATATCCCAAAAAATATATATTATTATTTTATTTTATACTAAAATAAAAGATTTGAAAATAACTAATTTCAAAAAGCTAGTAATTTAATATATTTCTAAATGTCTCAAAATACCAAAAATGTATTATAATAATACAAAATGATGAATTATGTAATTAGTTTAGGAAAATGGTATATGGGTAATAAATATGGTTTCTAATTATGTTTGGTTGCTAAGAAAATATTGAAAGTTTATTGATTAACTAAGAATTGTTTGAAAATAGTTTTAAAATATAAATTTTTAAGAAGAATTTTCAAAACCTCTTTTCTAAGTTTTCAAGTAGTTTTTAATATAACTGTTATTTGTAATGCTTTATTTTTCATCATTCTCAATATTGATAAAATTAATTTTTAAAACATTTGATAGAAAACAATTAAGATACATTCTCAAAAAACCTTGTTTTTGTAACAATGCTCAGAAACTTTTTTCTAGAACAATTGATTAAGCAAACATGATTTTATGTTATTTTTAAAAAAGAAAAAAGAAAAAAAAAACTATTCTTGAGAACAATTCTCAAACATAACCTTACTCATTTATATGTGATCACATATTTAATTATTGAAGTATGCATTCAAGTGTTACGATTAACTGGTTGGTTTTTGGATCTTCAATTAGGTTTTGGAGTTCTAAAGGAGAAAATTTGATTTGAATAATGGTAGTTGATTTATTTCCATTTTCTTCTTTTGTAAGGATTTGAACTTTGAAAAAAAAAATAGTAAATTAATTTTGGATTCAATTTTATTATTTTTATTTTTATTTTTGAGTGATGAATCTTTAGATAATCCACAAAAATTTTAAAAGCTTAGAGTGCGTTTGACACTTATCATAGGAAATGTTTCTAATATTTTTAATACTTGAAGAATAAAAATTTCAAGTATTAAAAAAGTTAAAAAATTTCTTAAAATAACTACTACACACACTCTTAGTCTCACTAAAAATTATGAGTTACAAGATAAAAATAGCTGCTATATATAATTGAATATCAATTTTAACTTTAGAACTTTGTGGATTTATTTTAAACTCATTTCTTACCCAAAATAATTGAGTCTTAAGTTTTTGGTTACACTTTTTAGTAAGGGTTTTTGAAAAAAGTTTAGATCTAAATTTGCTTGCAAAATAAATTAGAAAATGGTTAAAATTATTTAGTTTTATTGATTTTTCTTCACAACACCTTTGTTAATTTACGATAAATTCATTTTTTAGTCAAATTACACAAAATTAGAATGATTTGATTTATTTTTAAGTGAAATTTAAAAAATAAAAATAAAAAGTGAATTTGACTTTATTTTAAGTGAGAAATAGGCTTGGATGAAAAATTAAAAATTTATGTTAAACAAAAGTTAAGAAAGTTAGGGTATGTTTGGTAATTGTTTAAAGAAAAATAGGAAAATATATTTATCAATTATGCTTAAAAACATTAAATATGATATTTTTAAATAACATATTTTAATTATTTTTTAAGCCACTATGAAAAATAATTATATAAATATAGATCATGATTAAAAATAAAGCATTTTCAAAACATATAAAATACATTAAAAACATTTAAAGTCCCAAAGAGACATTTGTTCTACAAAACATCATATAACAATTTTAAAAAACTGTATTCAAAAACTATTTCAAAAAACAATTATCCAACAAAGCCTTAACTTTTCCATTCAAACATAATTATCATAAAATAAAGGGTAAATTACAAGAACCTTCCTTAAGGTTCAATCAAAATACAAAAGCATTTCTCTATTTTTAAAAATTACTCTATACTCCTTGTGTTATTAGCCAAACAACAAGACCACTCCTTATGGTCGATTTTCTTTTAAATTTAATAATTAATGAGACATTATAACCTGCTTCTTCTTTTTCATGATGGATTCATGAAAATGTTGATATAATGTGGTGACAATACGGTTTTTTGTTTAAAAAATTTTAAGGATTAAAGAGATGTTATAAGGCGCTTTAAAATGTTGATGTATTGTGGTGACATTACAATCTTTTTTTTTTCTAAGGTGACATTACGATTTTTTTTTTAATTTTAAAAATTAAAGAGGATAAGTCGTGTTTTTTCTTTTTTCTTTTTTTCTTTTTTTAATTTTAAGAATTTAAGAGGCATTATGAGGTACTTCTTCTCCTTCCTCCCCTTTGTTGCAAAATCGAAAGTTGAAACCTAAGGGTTTCACCAAGCTAGTAATTTGTTTTCTTCTTCTTCTTCCCCTTTGCTACAAATTTGAAACCTAGAATTTTGTTGATTTGGTAATTTGTATTACAGTGTAAAAATTGCAAGTGAAAAAGATTAAATTGGAGTTGTAGGATAATCTATGAATGATTAAATGTAATTCATGTATAGTGTTTGGAATTCAAAATATAGGGGATGTCAACTCTAAAAATAAAAAATAAAAAATAAACCGTGGATTTCAAAAATTAAAAAATGAAAGATTTGTTAATTTTTTGTATATATGTTGTGTTTGGACCATGAGCCTCTTTATCTAGTACTAACTATTGTTAGGATAGTGGCTTTAAAAACTTCATATGATGAAACAAAATGAGATTTTATCAATATATTTATATCATGATTTTAGTTTCCACTTTTCTATCCATGATTGCATTATTACTTGTACTATATATAACTTGAGTGTATTGAGAATTACATGGAAGATTCAAGTCATAGTTTCCTTGCAAGTTGATGAGTAGTTAATAACTGATTCATAGACTTAGGCAATCTATCAAAGGTTGTAATAGGAAAGATAGGTTAACTGCGCTACAGTGTAGCTAAGTGCCTCAAAATAGCAAGGGAATCGAACCCCAAACCAAAAGGTTTGGGGTTAAATCCATTTGCTATCCGGGCAAACTTGCCCTCGTTAAATAAGATGCACTAAATATATATATACTTAAACTCATTATATAAAAAAAAATATTAAAAGAATATTTTAAAGAGTAAATTAATTACAATTATTTTATAATTAAATCCAAAATTTTCCTTTAATTGATTATCAAAAATATAAAAATTACATAATTTTCTTCATAGTATTTTTAATATCATTAATAATTAATTAAATATTAAAAAATTGTACATATATCATAATTTATTTTATATTATTTAATACAATTGAATTAAATGGATCATAATTTTAATATTAATATATATTTTAAAATTAGACATATTATAATCAAATATCATAATATTAGATGTAATTTAATAATAAATGTATACTTATAAAATTCATATTTTTATCGATGCATACAATATTATTAGCAAATATGATAAATCATATTATACATATATCAAATTATTTAATAAAATAACTTTAAAATATCATTATACTTTTAATTACATTTTTATGAAGTTTTTTTTATATTTTTATAAATTTTGATTAATTTTAAGTTTATCGATATTTTTTTCCAAAATATTCGCCAATATATTTCGATATATCCGTAAAATCGAAGTACCGATATATCCGTGATTACCGATATTTTCATCCTTGGTTGTAATACACTACTTCTTAATTGGAGAGATGACTTGTATTGGTTATCGAGATGAGTTTTTCATGGTATATAAGTGAACTACTATGTATGGTTACATATTATATAAGACCTATGGTGAGTCATGACATTAGCTATTGGGTAGTCATGACTTACCAAGTAACTATATTGCATGAGTTCTCAATCTTGAGAGAATATTGAGCTATTGTTGAGGTTTTTAATGACTTGAACATATGAGTAAGATCTTAAAATGGTCATATATTCTCAATGGATTATATCACTTTTAATTAAGATGGGTGACAACAGGTATTCTTAAGATAGACATCATGATATCTCATGAGATTAAAACAGTTTGTCCCCTTTAAATTATTTTAGAAACTTGTGATCATAGAATTTTGTGGCAATAGTAATTCCTTAAATGGGATTTAACAAATTCTTTTTATGAATTAAAGTAGGTTAGTTAATCATAAAATAAGAGGATATAAGACTCAAGAATTATAGAAATAGTCTTCTAAGAGGTTAATAGTTGTTATTCATTAAATTATAGACATCAATTCATGAGAGTCTACATATAGTGGATAGTTAGACACAAACTCGAGAAATCAATTAAATTGGATTCAATCAAATTTCATCTTGATTTAATATCATGAGATACTAGAGTGTAATTCACTCTTTTTAGTAAAATATTGAGTCAACTTCAAAATTAGATTTTAAGAAAATCTGTATTTTCATATGCGTCTTAGTGGTCCCTATTTAAGCTCATAGTCTTTATAGACATAAAATTTGAGGGAAATTAGATTTAATCATATGTGTGTGCATAGTATTTGATAAAAACGTAAGATTGTACAAGAACTTATAATTATTTATTTTAATTTTTTTATTTGACTAATTAATTAATTAAAGTTCATTAGAACTAATTGATTAATTATGACCATGTGGACTTGATCAAGTGACCCAACCCCAACCCATATTTGGATTAGGCAAGATGCCTTTAGTGTTTACACTTACTAATATGACATGACATTTTTATACAGTCAATATGCTTCTATAATACAAACAATTTAGAATTTGGGTTCCAAATCCTAGCAAAAAACTTTGTTTTCTCTATGGCTTCCTTTAAAATCACATGCTTCACCAAGGGGTCACAATTGAATCTAAGACTTTAATTCAACAATTCAACTTGGATTACATTTAATCAAGGGCCTTGATTAGGAAAAATACAAAAAGGGCACTGTTAATTGAATGTAAGGTTTTGATGGTGGATTTTTTATATTCAATCCATTAGCTTTACATCAATTGAAAGTAAATTGGTTGTAATCAATTCTAATTTAATTAAAATTAGTGTTACTTAAGCATTAATTTGGACACTAATTAATTTAAAGGTTTAAATTGAAGTGAATAAACAAATTATTTGAATATAATTCAAGTTAATTTCCGAATGTAAAAAAATTAGATTAAAAGAAAAGTAATTTACGTAGCTCAAGCTGAAAGAAGTTGGTGTAATTGTAAAAATCTATAGAGAAATCAATCTATCCATCAAAGGAAACAAAGTATAGAAAAATTGCATGTAATTCCTTTACAAGAAAGCCACAGTAATTTATCCTTAATTACTAAAATATTCATTATTCTTCAAGGGAATATGAAAATACCAATTTGACGAGTGTTCACAAAGAAGAGGAGGAATCGCCAGTCCATTTACCGTTGACGTTACGCGCCAAAAGTAGTTATTCAAAAGCCATTCTTTTAATTTCTCCTCCCGTTTCCGTGGCAACCTACCAGAGTGAAAAAAGAAGAAGCAATAAACAACACTCCACCTATTTAATGATTCGATGGAGAACTGCATCACCCCCATACCCAGTGATTCGTCGTTTCCTCTGTACGTTTCGCTGTATCTCTACTTTCTCTCTGCCGATCCAGGAGACCCCTCAAACCCATCTTTTCCAATGCAACACCAGGATTCAGGAACTGGGTCGACTTGGGCTAGTCGAGGAAGCCCGCCGAGTGTTCAATGAAATGATTCAACGAGATGTTGTTTCATGGAACTCGATGATTCATGGGTATTCCCAGAATGGAAGGGTGGATGAGGCTAGATTGCTTTTTGATTCTTTTGTGGGTAAGAATATAAGGACCTGGACGATTTTGTTAACCGGGTATGCGAAGGAAGGGCGAATAGAAGAAGCTCGGGTGGTGTTTGAATCAATGCCGGAGCGTAACGTCGTTTCTTGGAATGCTATGATTAGTGGATATGTTCAGAATGGTGATTTGAAGAATGCACGGAAGTTGTTTGATGAAATGCCAGAGAAAAATGTTGCATCATGGAATTCTGTTGTCACTGGGTATTGTCATTGTTATCGGATGAGTGAGGCGCGTGAGCTTTTTGATCAAATGCCTGAGAGGAACTCGGTTTCTTGGATGGTGATGATTTCTGGGTATGTTCATATAAGTGATTATTGGGAAGCATGGGAGGTTTTTGTGAAGATGTGCAGAACTGTGGTGAGACCTGACCAGTCAATATTTGTGGTTGTTCTCTCAGCAATTACTGGTTTGGATGATTTGGAATTGATTGGGAGTTTGCGGCCAATTGCAATCAAGACAGGATATGAGGGGGATGTGGTTGTGGGCTCAGCAATATTGAATGCTTATACAAGGAATGGGAGTTTGGATTTGGCAATGCACTTTTTTGAAACAATGCCAGAGCGAAATGAATACTCTTGGACCACAATGATAGCAGCTTTTGCACAGTGTGGTAGATTGGATGATGCAATTCAACTGTATGAGCGAGTCCCTGAACAAACTGTTGCCTCGAAAACAGCAATGATGACGGCATATGCCCAGGTTGGAAGAATTCAGAAAGCCAGACTTATATTTGATGAGATCCTGAACCCGAACGTGGTTGCATGGAATGCTATTATTGCTGGATATACACAGAATGGAATGCTTAAAGAAGCAAAAGATTTGTTTCAGAAAATGCCTGTAAAGAATTCTGCTTCTTGGGCAGCCATGATTGCTGGGTTTGTGCAGAATGAACAAAGCAGAGAAGCTTTAGAGCTGTTAATTGAGCTCCATAGATCAGGTTCTGTTCCAAGTGATTCCAGTTTCACCAGTGCTCTTTCTGCATGTGCCAACATTGGAGATGTTGAGATAGGTAAAGTAATACACTCACTTGCAATTAAAACAGGGTGCCAATTCAATTCATATGTAATGAATGGGTTGATCTCCATGTATGCTAAGTGTGGGAATGTGGAAGATGGTTCTCATGTCTTCAGGACAATAAGAGTGAAAGACACAGTGTCTTGGAATTCTCTCATCTCTGGACTTTCAGAGAATTACATGTTGGATGATGCCCGTGTCATTTTTGAAAAGATGCCCAAACGGGATGTTGTGTCTTGGACTGCGATTATATCAGCTTATGTGCAAGCAGGGCATGGAGAAGTTGCCTTGGACTTGTTCCTTGACATGTTAGCCAGAGGAATAAAACCAAACCAATTAACAGTTACTAGCCTTTTGAGTGCTTGTGGGAACCTGGGTGCCATCAAACTGGGGGAACAGTTCCATGCCTTGATATTTAAACTTGGATTTGATACATTTTTATTTGTTGGAAATTCTCTAATAACAATGTATTTCAAGTGTGGATATGAGGATGGCTTTTGTGTGTTTGAGGAAATGCCTGAGCATGACTTGATCACATGGAATGCAGTTTTAGTTGGCTGTGCACAAAATGGATTAGGTAAAGAAGCCATCAAGATTTTTGAACAAATGGAGGTTGAAGGGATTTTGCCTGATCAAATGAGCTTTCTTGGGGTTTTATGTGCTTGCAGCCATGCAGGGTTAGTGGATGAGGGGTGGACACATTTCAATTCCATGACCCAAAAGTATGGGATCATGCCATTGGTTTATCACTATACTTGTATGGTTGATCTTCTTGGGCGGGCTGGATACCTCTCTGAAGCTGAGGCTCTAATTGAGAACATGCCTGTAAAGCCAGATTCTGTAATTTGGGAGGCTCTACTTGGGGCTTGTAGGATCCATCGTAATGTTGAGCTTGGCCAGAGAGTTGCTGAAAGGCTTTTTCAGATGACAAAACCAAAATCTGCAACATACGTCTTATTATCCAATTTATATGCTTCTCAAGGTATGTGGGACAAGGTAGCGGAAATACGAAAATTGATGAAAGATCTGGGATTGACCAAAGAACCAGGAATCAGTTGGATACAGGTCAAGAACAAGTTGCATTGTTTTGTTACAGGGGATAGGACACATGATCAGATTGAAGAGATTTACTCAGCACTGAAGGAGTACTATGGATGCTTCAGAGAAACAGGTTACATGCCAGACACGAACTTTGTTCTTCATGATGTGGAAGAAGAGCAAAAGCAGACTGAGCTTCTCTACCACAGTGAGAAACTTGCTGTTGTCTTTGGAATCTTGAGCACGCCAAATGGATCACCCATTCAGATTATAAAGAACCTGCGAATTTGTGGTGACTGCCACACTTTCATGAAATTCATGTCCAAGGTCACCCTGCGTAAGATCATTATTCGAGATGGAAATAGATTCCACCATTTTCACGATGGTTCATGTTCTTGTGGGGACTATTGGTGAGATTGTCATGGGTGAGCATTCTTGGATGGCCAGGGACCCACCCCAGTTGTAGCTTAATGGATCAGGAGTCAAAATGGCTCAAATTCAAAGGTAAGAACATGTAATTTTTGTGTTGACGATTCCCATAGTTGTGAGTCTAATACCCAATCTCAAATGGGCAAGATGAGTGTTGAAAGAGTTGAAACCAGGAATCATTTCTTCTATTTGGGCGGTGGGACTTTGTTTTGCAAATTAAGAATCCAGTGAAACAGAATTATAATATTGTAGAGTAATATTTATAGACAGTGCAGCATAGGTGAAATTTTAGCAGTTACTTTGCCTATCGAAAAGACTTTTGGCAGTCACCTTTTTTTAAAGATTTGATATTAAGATACATTTTAAAGTCTGGTAAAGCTGATTCTTTGTTTGATTAGATTTGTCATTTCCATTTGCATAACAGTATGATAGCTTAAGTAGTCTGAAAAATAGCACTCTACTCTCCAACCTATTAAACCAAAAAATAAAATCTAAAACAAAAAAATTAAAAAACCAAGCCCTATCGTTTAATCAGTGACAAAATCTTGGATCAGATATGTCAGTATCTTAACTTGATTTAATAATTTTGGCTACTCAAATTTAGTCACATTGGTTAACTGTATAGAAACCTTTTGAGATTATGTTAAAATAAAGGATGAAATTAGATGTTATATATTTGTTTGATGGATGTGGCTTTCTGTATAATTAATCTTCTAAACAGAAAGCCATACAATTTTAACACACATGGGTGTATCCTATAAGTTCATAACTTTGATAGTGCTAATATTTGTAGGCTGTTTGCGAATTGCAAAGGTAATGTAATGGATTAGCAATGCTGTTCTTATTTGCTTAAACGCTTAAGGGCAAAGATTGCATCTGAAGGAGGCAAGTCATGAAGTTTGGATCCATTGCTGTGCTTCTGAGCTTTCCATCACCTAGACTTGCTTTTTAACTTGAGTATTTTTACTGCAGACTTGCTGGATGAAAAGTTTTGGACCGCGACAAAGCTTCAAAGTTTAAAGAAAAAAACCAGTCTGCTTTTTGTGGGGATGCCTTTGGATACACTTGATGAGGGGACCATGTCTGGTTGCAGTGAAGAGAAAATCATTATCCTAACATTGAGCTTCTACAAGAGCTGTAGGAGGATGAAGGGGGTAATCTTCCGAAATCCATTACTTTGGCATGCAAGCAAGGGGGGGTTTTGTTACTTAGAACTAACCTTGGTAGCAAGAAGTGGCAGTGAAGACTTAGGGGGCTCAATTTTTTATTTGCTAAGGTATGAATTTATGATCACCTTTCACCACTCCTATCCAAGTTACCAGAATACATGATGTCCTTTATATGTCTTGCCCCCTTATTTGACAAAAACACTGGTATCTTAGCAATTTGCATTGTAGTTGCATCATTTGGTAGTGCTAAGTTTTTACTCTTTAGCAGTCCACAGAATATCTTTTTATTTCTTTTATTTTCCATAAAGCAATATATATCAAATAAGAAACTCATGAAAGTATATGAAATACTTTTATTAAAGCTGAATAGAACTGAAGGCTTCTGAAAAATCAGCTGAAGTTATGGCAGAAAAAGAGCCCAATACCATATGAAATACTTGGATCTATGATCTTGCTTGGTTCGTTATTGTTAGACAAGTTTCCTGATCTGAATTGAAACTTTTGGATTTTAAATATAATTTTTTGTTAGACTCGTACTGTTAACAAATCTTAATGTTTACGTTTATCAATTTTCCTTTAATGTAGGACAGTAGAGTTAAAAGAATAAAAGGGGGAGAAATAGAAGTGGAAAAGAGAAATTCCAAAGAATTAGAAATATTATTGATCAAAGTTGAAAGTGTTTAACATCACAGGGCCTATACTTATATAGATAGACAATCCTAACTCTCGTGGGAAACTAATTTAAATAATCCTAACTATAATATAACTTTATCACTAAATAATAATAACCCTGATATAAATAAAATAAAATAAAATATTACAACTTCCTATAGTTACACCTAATATAAGTGTGTAATTTAACATCTTTATATCCATCACCTTCCCATTTCATTTTCCTCTTATGCCGAAGTTATTTTGTGCGTTTTACAAGAAGGCCAAGGATTCACCACCTAAAACATTATGTACATGTCTGGGTGTATCACAATGGCCATGTTTAACACACTGCTTGGTTGCATTATATTACAGAGTAACTTATTTTTTGGATCATTGGTGTTAAAAAAATTTTACCAGCCAAAATGAGCTATCAGCATCAAGTTATCTGATTGATACGCAGTTGTGAAATTTTTCACTTCATTTTCTCTTTGTAGGTTCATTTATACTCTCCATGAATTCAATTTTTATTAATTTCAATTCAAGTTTTGATGAACTTTGGCTTTATTGATTGGAGCTGCTTTTTGCACTTCAGGTCTCGGGGTGATGAAGGTCGAAGCAAATGTAGAACAAGTCTGGAAGAGTCAGACGCTATTTTTGCTTTCCCGAGCTATGTTGCTGAAAACTGACATTAGTATCTTTTGTGAGGGACAGGTATTGCGACTATAACTTCCCCCATAAGAGATGTTAGTTGGCAACCTGGCATTCATGCTTTGGTTTTTCAGAAAAACTGTTTCTCTTGCTTTGTGGGAAATGCTGATAAAAGATATAAATACTTCTCTGGAAGTGTAGGTAAGAGCCTTGGCAGTTAGGAGAACTTTCATTGCTTCATATTCTTTAGTGTTGTCACTTGCCAAGGAGGCCCAAATTTGCTACAACTGAATGAAAAACTTAGAAACAACCTTGATAAAGCATGAAGCGATATTACATACAAATATTTAAAAGGGAAATCCTATCTAAAAAGAGAAGAACTGCAAAAGCACGTAGAAGAGTATGAAAATTTGTGATGTTTAAATTTTATTTGAAGTCACAGCAGTACAGATTAGCAGCTTTATTTGAATCCCCATAGATTCGAAGCCCTCCCCACATGAATTCAGTGTCTTTTTTACTAGTCACACTTGCCAATGACTTCCCAATTTGAAACTGAGACCACAGAGCTCCACACCCAGTTCGAAGTTAATATTAGTCAAACTAATGTCAACACTGTATTAGGTTCAGTAAACTTCATTTACGGCCCTAAAAGAGCCCCTATTGTGTTATTTAGTTTACCTATGTTTCATATTCCTTGTGGCATATATCCTGCTAAGTTTAGAATAAATCTATTTAGTTTCAAAGATTTTTTCAGAAATGGGTATCATTTTCAGACAATAAATAATGATAATGCTACATATCTTCACATTATATTTGTCATTTCTTCCAAAAGTACATATTACTTTCTCCTTTGTTGTATTAAACGTATTAAATCATATGTCATCATGAATTAGAAGTTTCATAACCCAAACATATTTTTTCTTTGGCATGAGCAACTTGACTACCTAGGATCCTCAATGATGCATCATATCATAAACAATTCTAATGACCTTCCTTTACAAAACCAAAAGACTTTTGTGCCTAATGATTTTGTGTTTGTTGGTAAGGCAAATTAATTATTAAGCTTTACCAAAATTGAATCTGAATCTCCCATATTTTAAGAAAGAATTGAAGGGAACATCTATGGACTGACCTTCCATCAGGTAGACAATCTTTTTATTTTATGGTATTAATAGATGTCTCGACTAGATGATCTCATTTTTGTCTTCTTTTTTACCCCATTATTGCATTTGTTAGGCTACTTGCTCAGATTATTTGACTAAAGGCTCAATTTATTAATCATCCTGCTAAAACAATTCGTCTTAATAACATTGATAAATTCTTATCCTAAACATTCCTGGACTATTGTCAGTTGGTATGAGTGATGCACATTCTTTTGCTGTTGTTTATCCATAAAATGGGTTGGCTAAATCTCTTATCAAATGTTTACAACTCATTGTTAGATCATTGTCTTTCAGAACATAGGTGCCTCCTGCTTTAAGAACATGCTATTATCCCATGTTGTGGATTTAATCTGCTTTCGACCAATAACTACTCACAAAATCTCCCATTTACAACTAGTTCTAAATCATCACCAAATGTTTCTCATGTACATGTTTTTGGTTGTTTATATCTTATTGATCCTACATAATATACTAGGTTCGTAAACATAGACTTGGTATTTATATTGGATTCACTTCCTCCTTTGTTATACATTATCTTGAACCTTATGACCCTTTTATGACATGCTTTGTGGATTATCATTTTGGTGGGGCAATTTTCCTATCGTTAGGGGTGGGGCGAAGGAGGGATAAGTCAATTCTAGAAGGATGAGAGAAATTTCTTGAAATACATGAAATTTTAGTCATCTTGATCCTCACTCAAATCAATGTAAACTAAAGTTTGAAAGATCATTATATTACAAAGACTTGCACATTCTTTACCATATGCAATCATTAACACAAAAAAATTAATAAATAAATAAAATTGACAATTGTATGCTCCATTTTCAAACATTTCAGCATGACTTAATGTTCCTTTAAGACAATCAACTAATATCATAACAAATGAATTTGAGGCATGCCTAAAGCTTGGTAAACCTATAAGCTCAAAAAATATAATTCCTCAAAAGAGGAAGACACAAGGAAAAACATATAAAAAAAATTGGCTCTATTGAAGAAACTACTGTTACAAAAATGTCTTTGGAATTTATTTGAGTCCCAAGTTGATAAACTAAGAGCCTTTGAAGAGGAGTAGATTAAAAAGATACTCTCTTAAAATAAAATCGAAATATAATAGAAATACAATTCCATTCAATGAATCTTTTTAAGGAGATAGATAGTCCCTAAAGAAGTGTGACTTAAACAATTAGACCTTGAAGAGGCATAGGCACTCGGAGCTAAAGAAATTTCAATAAGTTAAGAACATATATGAGAGGCATGAGATGGAAGTAACATTATCATTGACAATATATTCTCTTTTCAAGTGGCCGTTGGCATCTTAAAAGAGTATGAACACCCGAAATCACAATTTATGAATGATCATTGGCATAGAAATGATTTTTCAAAATAGATAAGAGGAAATTCAAATAAATCAAACTTCATTAGCAAAATAAGATTTTGAACTTGTAGTACTTGACAGCATAAAGCTTATTGGTTATAAATGGATTTTTTTCCTACAATTCACGATTGTGGCACAAGATTTTTTTAGGAAAACTTGGCATTGACTATGTAGAAACTCTCTTATTGTAGATGCAAAAACATTTCTTTATTTGATCAGTTTGACAATCTTAGAAGGACATATATATCTAACTTAATACGTATGTTACAATTGTCTTAGAGTATCTGATAAGGGAAGGAAAAGTAAATAATATTATTTGCACATGTATTTTCATTAAGAAATCAAAAATCATATTTAAAATTATTTCAATATATGTGGATGATTTGAACCTTATTAAAACTCTTAAGGAGTTCATAAGAACAATTAGTTAAAAGAAAGAATTTGAAATGAATGATCTCAAAATGATAGAGATCGAGTATTTTCCTAGGGCAATGTTAGTCCATCAATTGACGTATACATAGAAAAATCTTAAACCACATTTTTATAGACAAATCATGTGCACTTGACTTCCTTATCATTATTTATTCACTTGAAGTGAACTAGCACTTATTTTATCCTAAAAGAGGAAATTAAGAAATATTTGGTCCAAACGTAATATATCTTAGCAGAATTGATATATTGATGTATCTTACAAGTTGTACATGACTAAACATAATATTCTTTGCCAATTTGCTAGAAAGATACAATTTTGTATCAATTTAATGACTATAAAATGGGTAAAATATATACTACAATATCTTTGTAGAACCACTGACACGAGTATATTTTACTCAAAAGAATTAGATCTATGCAAATCTTGGTTATCTTTCAAATATATGTAATACTATATCTCAGTCATGGTATATATTTACCCATAGTAGTACTATGATATCATAAATATCGATTAAGCAAACAATAGGTAGTCAACTCTTCAAATAAGATTAAAGTAAATAGTAAATATGTATGGTGAAGATATGTGATTCAATATATTCAAAAACCATGTGGTTTATTCTTTATTAAAGATGATTTGTTTATATTGTACAAATCAAATGACAACATACATAAGGTGATATAACCAAATATATCTCCCTCGAGGTAATTTGTGTTTAATCAGATTCGATCATATGACAATCAAATAGATCTATTTGTAAAAGTATTACCATCCATTATATTAAAAGATTAAAGCACAACATTGGAATGTCGAGATTTAAAGATCTCCATATTGAAGCATTGAAAAAAGTATATTAATATAAATATTAGTGTAATACATGTTTTTTTTTTCCGATTATATTAATAAGGTTTTTATCAAGGTTGTATTAATAATTCAAAGCATTTATAGTGTGTTTGATAGTGATTTTATGAAGTATTTCTAATATTTTTAATACTTGAAAAATAATAATTTTTAAATATTAGAATAATTAAAAATATTTAATAAAATTACTATCAAACACGCCCTTAATATCCTTTCTTAATAAAGTTTTAATGAAATATTTTCGTTATAAATGAGTATAAAATCCATGAATATCATCATTTTCCGTATTTAAATAAAAAAAAATTAAAGAATTACAACCCTACGGCCCACTCATTACTCTTTTCCATTATTATTTTATTTATTTTTAGAAAATGTATAAAAATGAAAAGGAAAAAGGAAAATCCAGGGTTTTGGGATGGGCATTTGTGTCATTTTACAAAAATGAAATACGCATAGAAGAAAAGGGAGAGAAACCAAGCCCTTCCTCTCCATTGAAGCGTTGTGTGGAAGAAGAAAACATGTTAAGGCTTACAACCGCCCTCTTCCACCCTCCAATTCCATTTTCAATTCGATCAGATCCGCCAACCACACCAATTTTATCCTTTAAAGCAACAGCGAATTCCATTTACCCTTACTTCCATGTCCCCAGAAAATTGGTGGTGAAAGCAGAGAAGGGGAACGGAAAGGAGGGAGGAGAAGAGAAAAGGTCAGAAAATGGGGGAGGGGAGGACTTGAAGAAGGATAAAGGACCCATACTGAATGTGAAGTGGAGGGATCTGCTAGACCCAGACCCAGAGAACATATTGGCCGTTGGATTGAGTGGGGTGTTGACATGGGCGAGTGTTCAGGTGCTGTGGCAGCTCTTCTTCATCTCTTTCACCATTCTCGTAGCTGCTCTCAAGTACTCCTTCATTGCCGCTCTTCTTATATTCATCCTCATTACCCTTCTTTGAATTCTTGTCGTTTTATTTTGAATTTATTTCAAGAAATTGTATATTGGCTCTGTTTCTCTGTATCTAACATTTGAATTCAGTCTGTGACCGAGAGTTCTCTCCTCTCCTCGTCAACCCTAGATCAGATGAGGGGATTTTTGATAAATGTACGGATTTTTTAGAAATTATTTTTTAAAATACCTTAAATTGGAAAACAATTCCAATTCTATGGCACTTTTAGACACGTAGGATGCAAAGTGGAAAAAAAAATTATATTTTAATTTTTCTAATGCAAACCCATTTTTCATGTCTCGTGAATTTGATTTTATATTGAAAGGTATCGCTTTAAGGGATGACCTCTACAATTCCAAAAAAATTGGATTAATGCTAAAAGTGTTTTTGAGGAGATACATTTCAATATTTAATAAAAGTGTTTATTAGAGAGAAGTTTTTCATAATTTTATAAATTTTAATTTATATTATAAGTTAAGAATCTCTTGAATTTGATTTTATATAGAAGATGTCTTTTGAAAAGATATTTTTTATAATTTTAAAAAAATTTGGATTTATATTAAAGATGTCTCTTCAAGATATACCTTCTACAATTTTAAAAATTTTAATTTGTACTACAAGTCTCTTGAATTTGATTTTATATTAAAGAGGTATTATTTACAATTTCAAAAAAAATTGGATTTATACTAAAGGTGTCTTAAAGTATCGCTTTAAAAATCACCTTCTATATAAAATCAAATTTAAGAAATACTTATAATATAAATTAAAATTTGTGAAACTGTGGAAGGTGGAAATTCAAATTAAAATTAAAATGTGAAAATTAAAATTAAAATTAAAATTCAAGACGCTTTTATTATATATTGAAATTTATGGAATTGTAGAAAATGTCTCTTCAAGAGACACTCTTAGTATAAATCCAATTTTTTTTAAATGTAGAAGGTGTCTCTCGAAGTGACACTTTTAAAAATAAAATCAAATTCAAGAGATACTTATAATAAAAATTAAAATTTGTGAAATTATGAACAACATCTATTCAAAAAACACTTTTTGTATATACTGGATTTTGTGAAATTGTGAAAAACATCTCTTCAAGGAAATAATGGAAGGTGTTTCTTCAACGGGCACCTATTAAAGAGACACCTTCAATATAAAATCAAATTCAATATACACTTATAATATAAATTAAAATTTATGAAATTGCGGAGTGTCTTTGAAGAGACATTTTTAATATATATTAAATTTTATGAAATTGTAGAAAGTGTCTTTTTAGGAAACGCATTTAATATAAATGTTTTTTTTTTTTTAATTGTAGAAGAAGACATTCTCTCTTTTAGTTTAAATTCAATTTTTTTTAAGCATAAATCATGAATTTGAAATTTGTGAAAGTGCCTAAATCTATCAATATTTTTTAAAGTTGGTGTAGGAATTATAAAACCCCTCAGATCAGGCTGCCATTTACATTCACATTGCCCCTTTTTATAGTATCAAATAAACCATTTTTAATTAAACAAACATGTATGGTACAAAAGCAGTATGAAATTGTACTTGGCAGGGATAACCAACTTACGTTCTAAGAAGGCCATGTTTGGTCACCCGAAATTTTGACGAAAATTTTGAGAAGACTAAATTTGAGGGAAAGAAAAGGGAGAGCAAAAGTAAAAGAAAAAAAAAAAATAGAATAAAAAATATGATTTTTATACATTATTTTAATATTATTTGAAAGTTAAATAATTTATTTATTTATTTTTATATAAAAATCAAATAATTAAAATATATATAAATATTTAAAGAATTTTAATTATATTTGTATTTTGAATACAAACATGAAACATAATTCTTTTTATAGTATTTTTTTGTCCTCGGCGCTTTTGGACCAAAAATAGCCAAGTTTATTGGTTTTTTAGATTTTCATTTGTAATTTTGTTCCTATTTGTAACCAATTTATTGAAGCTGTTCATTTTTCTCATATTTCATTTCTAGAAATATTTTATTTTAAATATTAATAAATTTTTATTATTTCAAATTTAAAAAATTTGTTAATACACAAATGAATCTATTCTTCTTACATAAAAATTTTTACTTCTTAACTGAAAATGTATTCAAAGGAAGCCTAAAATATCATTATTTAAGAGAAGTGGAGAGCATGAACATGGATACTATGAATTTGCATCACCATTGTAGACTATTTTATTACATGGAGTAATAATTACAGAAGACACCAGCTCCCCTTCACTCATACTGAAAATGTTACAGAGGTCTGGTATTCCCACTGGTGTTTGCTTTGATGACAGCAGTATCTAGGAAAGAAAAAACACTACGACAGTAAAAGATGATTAAAGTCCCATGTTAACAAATAAATGGTTGTCAGTCAGTTCTTCAACTCAAAAGGAAGACGGCATACATGCAGCAACTGCCCTGCCAACAACAAAGTAGACACAAACATTAAAGTCTACTTTCAAGTTTACTATCACCTTTGAAGATTTTTAGACCAAAGCATAACACACTAATTCTCCTCCACATGGGTCAGTACATGCATAGCAATCCACCAGGGAAGAAAGCAAATCTCTAGGACATCAAATAACAGATTTGTTCTCTGAAGAGCTTCCAATATAAGGCACATGTCTTGTACCTGATATGATGAGAGTAAGGGAACTCTTAACAGAAATAGAGCTCCAAAAGCTTGACATTGTATTGGTGATTGATTGCATATTCTCAATGTTTAACCACCCTTTGGGTAATTTCTGGAATGTGACCCTTGAAATGGTTGAGGTGAGGATGAGATCAGTGGCTGCAAATATTCCTTGATAAAGGAGAAAGGAGGACGCTTCGAGGGCTCACTGCAACATTAAATTAGCATTTTGTTGTCAGGAGGTAAAAGAGCATATCAAACTCTAAAATTCAATATAAGAATTGTGAACATTCACTCACTTAGCCCAGCAGGCCTCAATCAAGTAGGCTACTTGATGATTTACTTCAGCTGGAATCTCAAGCCTTTTTCCCTTGAAAGCAACAGCTGCTACAACCTGCAAAAGCCATCCTATCATATGTATTTGAGTCATATGTCAACACTAGAGTAAGCCACTTGCAGGTATGCATTCATTAGAGTATGCACATTGCTTCCATGCATGCATGGATATACAAACCCATGTTTGTAAGAATAGATATACACAGAGTAATTAATATCCTAAAAAAGGCAGAGATAAAAAGACACAAAAAGGACAATCAAATGATGGGTAAATGGCATTAAGAGTTGGGATCTTGTCTAGTGGGACTCTTCGCTGGTGTGAGGAGTGAGGACTCCAGTTTCTAGTAGCACCATATGAACATTAGGCTGCACTTGACACTTCAGTAATGAAGCAAAGTCGATGAGTCAACCAAGCTCCTTTTTTTCTTGCTGAAATGGACTTAGAAGCCTCCATGCTATGCTGTATCAGACACTATGTTGCTAGGACTCTGGTGTGGGTACAAGTGTAGGACTCAAATTCTTTTTACTCCAGAATTTAGTTACAGGGATCTAGCTAAAAAGAATCCCAAATTTAGATATGAATACAAGGATACTGCATAATAAAAGAAAGGAAGAAAAACCAGTTAAAAATCAAGATATCTTTGATAAGAACTTCCCATATTTTTTCTTTTATCCTTATCTTCTCTTTTTTACCCTCAAGTATTCTTAAATTCTCTCTTTTTCCAAAAGAATAATCTGCTAAGACAGTAGAACATAGAACAGAAAAAAAAAAAAAAAAAAAAAAATCATTCAAAATCAAAGAGCCATATCTAAAGCAAAGTAGGAGTATCCGACAAGGATCTCACACCCACACCCACACCCATATCGCAATGTGTCAATGCAACTACGCTGGGTGAAGTTGGAGAGTGCAGGTATGATTGATTGGACATTAAAGTCCTAGTATCTGTGCACAAGAGTATTTATCTAACTCCATTAATAGAACGTGGATACTACAAATCCAATGAAATTGACAGAAACCCCTCTTTGCTTACATCTCTAGCTTCCATTCCCTTCTTTTACTTCACCCTCTTTTCTTTTCTTCTCCTTATTTCTATGATTTAAGGGATTATAACTTCCAATTCAATATTTTTCAGCACTAATAGTGCCATACGACCAGGAAAAAAGCAGGTGATGCACTCAAAAAGCTTTTAGCTTCAGATTTTAACTGTGTCAATGACAATGAATCTCTTAAAGAGAATGATGGTCTTCTTTTTCATCCTTCTGAGATCCCTTAAAAGGTAATTTGAACTTATAGAAGATGGCTTTGGTGGCTAGATCAATTTGGATCAACCATTACCACATGTCTCAAAAGAACAATATTAGCATATTATATCTAACATTAAGTTCTCACCAACTAACCCCTAATCAAGTTATAAATTTCACTTTGGCTACAACAAGTCCAATTCCTATCGGCAGAGTACCAGGAATACTTCATATCCTTTCCTAATTATCTATGCTTCTTCATAGTTCTTAGTTATTTTCTGTTTCTTTAGAAAACTTTAATACGTAACCTCCTCCTAGAAGTTAGTTTGTACCAAATAGCAACTTAATATTACAAACAAGTTTTTTGATATCTTCTAAATATTTTTACTAACAATTATAGCTTGCTGCAAGGTAATGACAAACTACCTGAGCTGGATTTAAATGTTTCCAAGGCCTTTGCAAGGTCACAAGTTCCCACAAGATAACACCAAAGCTGTAAACATCTGACTTCTCATTTGATGGCTCATCACGGAGAACTTCTGGTGCCATCCACTCAGGCTAACAAAAAAAATCAAAGGTAAGTCTTAGCAATTGAAACCATCCCTTGCTCACTTTTAATAGCATGCCAACAGATTATATACATTAACTTTTCAGTTTTGAATAGAACTTACTGTCCCTGCAGCCGTTTTAGATGAAAGAAATGTGTTTGCCTTTGAACGGGAAAGACCAAAATCACAAACCTTCAAAAAAGAGAAATTAAGAAAATTTTTAACCACAGATAAATTAAGAAGACGAAGGCCTTCAAGCAAAGGATTTTAAGACTACAAATTCTCAATTGCATACTCACTAAAACCAGAAGAGATTACTATGACCTCTTCTCAAACCTGTAATGCTAACTATAGCCAATCCTAGCCTTTGAATAGAATTTCCAGCCATTGATTAAGACCTAAGTAAAAGGTTGCAAAACAAGAAAGCAACATATGATGCTTCACTTACGTCATTATAGTCCTATTTCTCTACATAAACAACTATGGGACCCACAACAAGAAACTAACAAATTATGACTCTGGGACACTTTCATGTAACTAAGAAACGTTCACGTGGCCCATACTATCTTGATGGTGGCACGTGCATACTTAGATCTTAGAATCAAGCCTTTAAACCTTCACTGTTACACTTTTAGGATGTTTCTGCTGATCCACAAATGGAATCCTTGACTAGTTCATGGTTCCAACAGTTTGAATTTTGGATGTTTGGTGTAGTCCAGGTTTCAAGACACTACTTGATAATAAGATCCTTGATTATTTCCAAGATGAATTCTACATTCTCCAGATTTCCTCACTTATAGCTGTATTGATCAAATCTGTGAATAGGAAACAAGGTACTTCGAATTTTTTTTTTTTTTTTTTTTTTTTTCTTTTTTGATAGGCAAGCAAAAATAATATTAACAGTGCCTGATAAAAAAACACATCCAAGCACACTGGGCATATACAAAGGACAACAAAATGCAACAATAAGAAGAGAGAAATGAAAACAACACTCTTCCCTTAAACAAGAACCCAACCAATCTACAAAGTCTATCATAGACATTGACATCTCATCTACAAATCTCCTAATCCATATAAAAAAGGTGGAAAAAAAAAAAAGATTTTGGCACTTGATCTGTTACTCTACCTTTTCAAAAGCCCCTTGATTTTCCCCATTCCAAATAGTTCAATATAAATACACACACACACACACAAATGAGCATCCTTCCAAGCCTTCTTATGCTTTTTCTAAAAAAAAGATCACTTCCAACCAAGGAGAGCCTCACAAACTGAAGAAGCCAACATCCATGCAATGCCAAACAAGGATAAAACCAGCTTCCATAAAACACCAACCTTTGCCTAGTGGAGAAGAATGCAGTTCACTAATTCTACTGCATCTTTGCATAAATAGCATCTATTCACCAAATGGAATCCCCTCCTTTGTTATTTATCCAGATCCAATATCCTCCTCCATGTTCCCTTCCAAGCAAAGAAACCCAACCTTTGTCGGCACCCAAGGATTCCAAACTATGTCTGCTGGAGAAGAATAGAAGGGTTTGACTGTAAACTTTTGACTCTCCTATCCCAACCACATCATCCTCACTTCTGACCATTGTTTCAGCTTGCAACCTTAAAAGAAACTTCTCAACCCTTTCCGATTCTCAGCCATGGAGTTGTCTAAAGCAGCATGGATTCCAGTGTCCACCTTTTCCTAACTGCTCCTAAATATCCACCACCTATGCATTCTTTAAGGATGCAGTGGCATGCAACAAAGGGGCAGAAATGCTCAAAGGAGATTCACCACACATCCATCCTTCTAGAACTTCACCCCCCTTCCATCTCCCTTTTAGGTTCTACTTTGAAGATGTCCGACCGACCCTCTTCTGATCATCTTCCAAACTCTCCACTCCCAAACCCAACCCCTCCACCCACCCCAAAACCTATCCCTTGGTTCACAAGAACTCCAACCATCCTCTTTCATCCCAAGTTTCCCAATAATAACCTACTTTCAAAAAGACTACTTTGACAAGATTGTCCAAACTCCACTTGCCAAGCAAAACTTTGTTGAGGATAGAGACATCTTTAATGCCAAGACCCCCTTGTTGCTTTTTCATGCAAGCAGACAACCAACTCACCAAGTGAGATTTTTTTCTCAAGAGTGCCCCCTCCTCCCTATAGAAAATCTTTTTGAATCTTTTCAAAACTTAAGTTCACGTTCCTTAGGATGACAAAAAACAATATAAAATAAATCAAGTTGAAAAAAAGGTGCTTTTAAACCAAGTTAACCTCCCACCTTTTGACAAATATTTTCTTCTCCATAGCAAACCTTCTATGAAATCTTCTTCTACCGCATCCAAACCAATGCTAATTTAGAAAGGGCACCACCCAAAGGTAGACCCAGGTAGGTGGAAGGAAGCACCCCCACTCTAAAACCCAACATAGTAGCTACTTCCTCCACATACGTCAATGGGGATCAAAACAACTCATTTCAAGTTTTTTTCTAGATGTTTATAGAGGATGAGAAGGATTCCTATTTTCACTTAAATTAGGATCCTTTTTTGATAGGTAAAATAAGATTGTTTGAATAAGTAGAAAAGGCACCCAAAAGGTGACCCGAAGCATATAGGAAGTATACAACTATCGCCAAAAAGGAAGAGGCCCTTCATCTATACACAACTTAGTCCAAGCCCAAAGAGTGCAAACAAAGGAGTTTTTCAGCCTTTGAACCGACAACTCCACATTATCAAAGGCAAGTTTGTTCCTTTCCTTTCAAACTAACTAAAAAAATACAAATAAGGGTCGCCTTTCAAGCCTTTTTACGTTTTTTGCCCACAAAGGATCCATGTGATCTAAGAAGAATCTCTCTAACCAATAAGGGCAGGACCTAGGACACTCCAAAGAGAGCAAAAAGTAACTGCCATAACACCCTAGCCTTAACACAGTGAATTAGAATGTGGTCAATGGTCTCTTCTTCAACATGGCAAAGGAAGCATCCTTTGCTAGAGACCATCCCCTCCTTTTCACCTGATCCAAAGCTAGGGCTTTGTCCCACACTACTTCATAAAAGAAAAAACCCACCTTAGGAGGAACACACGGGCTCCAAATGATACTCCTTGGAAAAGGAACTACATCACCTAACTCCAAAGCATCATAAAGAGACTTAATAGAAAACTTCCCGCACTTTTGTCACTATAAAAAGCACCCTATCTTCCAAGTCTTGGGACACCCTCTTTTGTTGGATTTTTGGGATCCACAATATCCACCTCCCAATCATTTAAAGGCCTAGAGAACATCGGATTCCAACCGCCACTCTCAATTGTGGAGCCCCATATGTCCACCACCTGCTCCTCTTTTGAAGAGGTAAGAGCAAAAGAAGGAGGGGAAAAAAACACACAAGGCCTTATCACCACACCACTTTTCCTTCCAAAAACTCACCCTTCTGGCATTACCCACTTCAAAATCAATTTTGTCACTCAAGAGATTCCATTCTTATAGCTTTCCAAAGACCCACCCAATACCCCTCTTGCACTTCACGGGAGCACCACCCCTCTTCTTCTACACCATACTTTCTACTAATAATCTGCTTCCAAAGAAGAGCCTTGTTATAAAGCTCCAACACTATTTACAAATAAGAGCCTTGTTAAGCAAAGATAGACATCTAATAGCCAAACCACCCTTCCTCTTATCTAAGCAAACAATCCCCTAGTTTACTAAGTGAGGCTTCCATGCTAGAGCCACCCCACATCAAAGGAAGTCCCTCTGAATCTGCTCTAATATCTCAATCTAACCAACCTAGGCATATTGAACAAGGACATAAAATAAATAAGCATACTAGCAAGAGTGCTCCGAATTAGGATTCCTATTTTCCTTAAAATTAGGATTTCTATTCTTATTAAAATTAACTTTTTTAATTTGTTCCAATACTTATCACTTTAATATTTCAACTAGACTAAAATTGTATTTCCTTTAGGATTAGTATATTCAATTGCTTAGAAATAGGATTGATTACAACAATGGAAGGCTCACCATTAATTTGAGAACTCTCCCCCCCCCCCCCCCCCCCCCTCCTTATTCTCTCATAATTTCTCCTTTTATCATCTAATTCCATTCTTATCCTAATTTCTCTTCCATACAAAGAAAATGATGTCATTGTCCTACATCAATTTGGTATCAAAGAAAATTGATCTAGCAAAAATAATAATAATAATAAATAAATAAATAAATCATCCATCATAAAAGGTTTTAGAATAGCAATTTCACACCTTACAAACTTTAATTATGAGACGGCATTTACTCCAAAGTATAATTAAAGAATTGACAAGCTACGTATCCTTTCATTAAAGTTAATATTTTTTTATTATTTGGAAAAAACAATAATTTGTGAGCCATCTTCTGATTAGCGAACTACTTTACAACCTTCATTCTTCTATTTGAACTCTTTAATTGTCTTCTTCCTTCCCAACCTTACCTTTAAAAAAAATATTCCATGATTAAATTTTAATTTTTACATCACATGTCAACAGTTTCCATTTATCTACTTAATAGTGATTTAAGAAGTATATTGGCATATTTAAAAATAAATAAATTAATTCAATAAAATAAAAATTAAAGTTCCATACACCGATCTCATAATTTTTTTTCTATACTTGCTTTATTCATGGACCTTGATGAATCATCTAATCCAAGAGCCAAATTATCTCAACAAAGTTCAATAGACCAACTCTAAAATGACCTTTTGGCAAAATTTCATTCTGAATTGACTAAATTTCGTTCTGACATGGCTAGGCAATTCTCCCAACTACCAGTCAGTTTAGGGATATCCCAATTGAAGGACATCAGTTTAGTCACCAAGTTCCTCCACCAAAGGACAAAATAAGGGAGAGTCTCATGATGGAATGCTTACTAATGACCACAATCCTATCCCTTTAGGAAGTTTAAGATCACTCCAAGGCCTTGTATCCACATGCATTAGTGCTCCACAAAAGAACCTTAGCAAACTTATAGGGGGAAGTAGAGTCCAAAATGACACATTCAACAATAATCCTAATAATGGACTAGGAGACATGGATGAGAATGACCCCTTCATACCAGAACAAATGGGAGGGTACCATAGTGTCACAAGATGCTCCAAATGACCCTCCCCATGGGCTTATATAGGGGAAGGAAGCTTCTAGAGACCCCTAGAGTCATCTACACTTAGCTACAAGATGGAAGAGTATGGAAGCTTCTAAAGATGCCTAGAGATGTCCACACATCTCTACACATGGCTAGGAGACCATTGGAATAGTGTGGGGTGTTCTAGAGTCTTCCAAAGACATCTTGTACATAGCCTTGCACATAGACTAGTGTAGGAGCTTCTAGATTATTCTTGATTTGCAAAAAACCCTCCAAGGTTCTAGAGACTTCCTAAGGTGCCTAAAAATAAATGAGGCCCCTAAAAATAGGTGAGGCCCTCATTTGGCCAAGCAAGTGAGCTTCCTAAGCACTTGTAAAGCATCCTTGAGAGCAATAAAAGCTTCCATTCATTAAGTATTGCCTACTATGTCTTCTAAAGCTTCCAAGTTGTGTACATCTTAACCTAGCGAGCTAAGCATTGGGAGTAAGGCTGACTTAGCAAGATCAAGTGTCTTGACTTGTCTAAGTGCCGCACGAGCTTAGGGAAAGACTAAGTCTGTGACAATAGGAACTTTATCAGCTTATTAGACGTGTACCTTTGAGACATTTCTCAAGGATAATTCAAGTGATATAAACAAGAAGGTTAAAGTGGATGGTTATACCCTAATGTTTTCCCTAATTAGTAAGTTGATCTTGAGGATTACTTTGAATGGTATGACATGTTGAACAGCCAATGCATTTGCTTCACCAAAATGAAAGTTGTTGGTTCTACCAAGTGATATTGGCAAGGTATCCAGTCTAACCTAGAGCATTTAGGTGAGGAACCAATGAGTCAATGACCCTTTAGACTAAAATGAAATAAAATATGAAAGAAAAATATCTCCCTACATATTATGAGAGGAAGTTGCTAGATTGGTGCATTAAATTTAGGCAATTATCCCTAGTGAGACAGACTGCTTGAAGGGCTTCAATTGAGATGCAATTTGAGAGAGGAATATTGAGTAACTATGGTAAAATTCATTAATGGGTTGAGATCAAAAAGCAAAAAAAAGATAAACCTTCATTCTCCTAAAACTTAGGAAGTCTATCACAAGGTTTTAGAGATTGAGAGATACCTTAGGATTTCTGTTTAAAGGCATGTGATGGCATGTGATTTCTCAATCCAGGGAGTCTTACCACTCTTGACATTTATCCTAGGATAGGGTAGGAAATAAATTTGAGGTCCACTAGCAGAGCTAAAGCTAATGAAATTACTTTACATGGCAATAACAATGCTAGTCAGGGAGTGAGTAGTGATAGGGATGGAGAGTCAGCTTCAAGTAATCCTCAGTCTAGTAGTTCTAACATTGAGTGTCACCATTATTCGTATAGCATTACGTTGTCTACATCGCACCCTAACCATAGAAAGCCTAAGGATTCACAAGAAGGTGAAGATGGTGATCAAGTTTACGAACCCCTAGATTAAGTGTCTAAACAAGGAGAGGATGTTGAAGAATGGGCTAATAATGACACCTAAGTTAGTGCCATGCAATATATTTTTATTCACTCTGGCATATGGCAATGAGTAGAAGTGCACATGTATTTTTGACACATTAAATGTGAGGAAAAAATTGCAAGCTTATTATTGATAGTAACGACTGCATGAATGTAATTTCTAAAGCTATTGTTGCTAGGACAAGACTTCAAACTAAACCACATCTCCATGCACATAGAGTCAAGTAGATAAAGCTTAATTGTAGTCCTATTACAATGGGAGACTATTCAAATAGAATGTGGTGCGATGACTTCCCCATGGATGTTGCTCTTATTCTCTTAGGTCACCCTTAACTAGATGACATATGTCACCCATCATGGTACGGAAAACTCTTGTTAAATTATAATGGCAAGCCTATCCTTTTTTTTTTTTTTTTCTAAAAGGTAAATTTTTGTCCCCATTGGGACTTAAACTTGGAACCTCTCACAAACCTTCCCTAATCCTTTACCACTTGAACCAAGCCCCAAAGGCAAAGTCTATCCTATTAAAACCACATAAACCCACTGAAAAAGATAGCAAACCACAATTTAAGACATCGACCCAATCAATGGATTCAACATCTTAGGCACCTAAAATTTCTACTCAAACTTTTAAGCAAAACCTTCATACTTTAACATGACACAAGTTTGAGAAAGGAGAAAAATTTAGGTGTAATATTAACCTTGGAAATTAAACATGTTGCTCATGAGTTATTAGCATCCAATATTACATTCCCACCCTGAGTCAACAAATTTTTAGTTAATATTCAAGATATAACTTCTAAAGATCTACCTAGTGAGTTACCAGAACATTCAACATACCATTTGTGGGGAGCTTCCCTTTACATGTCCTTCCCAAACTTAAGACCCTTTGGTTGTCCAAGGTAAGTAGATAATCCGTCTAGGATCAATTCGTTTGGAGCAAAATAAGTTCCATCTGGTACAAGAAGTGAGAAATTTCCTTCTTCCTCAATGCCAAACGGAATGGACAGACCAAGCCGACTGGGACTTCCAAACAAACAAACTAACCCAACCAAAGTTTCTAGGCATTGAACACATGATTAATTACACCCGATGCCTGAGTAACAAACTAGACGACATTTACACTCAAAAATCAGTGTCAATTAGTCATTACACGCAATTAGCAACATTGACAAACGTAAATGCACAGTCAACTACATGATCCGAGATTCTTGCACGACAACCAACAAATGACACCAGTCAACAGCTCTTGCTTGGTATGATTGTCCAGTCCGCGCTGAGATGATGGCGTTGACTGTCTTATTAAGGCTTGATATGCACCTTGATGGTAATCATCATCGCAAGAAAGGAATGAATGCACAATCAGCGCTATGACAAAGGTACCATCTATTCTATAAAAACCCCACGAGAAGTATGAAAAAGGTATGCGTGTACATAGCCATTCAAAACAGTTGGATTCATTCTTGTTGATTTCTGACTTTAGCTTCAAAGGGGCGTGCCCGGACCACCTGTCTGGACATCCTTTTTGTGCAAGGAATAAGTTCATCTGACTCCAATGAAGCTAGACGGATCGGTATCCATTGGCACAACACTAACACCATTGATTTGGTTCTAGGGTCTCAACCAAGCATGAAAATATCAAAGACTGACAAAATATTGGTGACTTGATTTTCCAAAAATATGAGGAAATATTGGATAGAAATCCAGGAAAAAACTATCAATGGGAAGGAAATCAATTAAAACTTGTAGTCTATATAAATGTTGGAAAAAAACCCCATGATAAAAAAACAATAATACACATATTGAAATTATCTTATTTAAGAATAATAATATATGTATGATAAAATTAGTAATATTTGGCAATAATATGCAGAACTTGAAAACATATTTAATGTTAAAATGATGTATATCTAGTTTGGATATATTCAAGGATATAAAAGAAATGATATATGTATGATTTTTTTTTATTAACAAACATTTATAATTTAATTTACAAGTTTATGCTTATCTTGTATTTAATTAGGAAATATGAAAATTACATGGATATATCACCAAAAAAAAAAAAAAAAAAGGATTATACATAATATTTGTATATGTTATAATAAGGGCAAAGTTGCCCAAGTGATGAGGTGCCATCATTCTATACGAAGGGGCTAAGTTCGAGCCCCACCTCTCCGCACTTAAATTTTTTAGGCATTGCTAATGTGGCACACACGCATGAAAAAAGCGTGAGATGCAGGAAAAATTTGCCAATTTGTCAACAATTAATCAGGAAATCTCGAAAAAAAAAAAAAAAGGCAAAAATTCAAGATAAATTCCAAAAATCAATGAGATAAAAGTCTTACTATGAAACTGTTTTCATTGCCACTAGAAGCTGATATTTCGATCGATATTTCAACAATAAATGAACAAATTTTAATCCTTAGTCTCAACTACCGAATCTTCAGTACTATGGATTGAATCCTAATGAGAGTTGAAACAAATAGGCAAGTAGATAGACTACTAGAAAAAGTTTTATTTATTATAATCTTAACCTTTGCACTATCCTCGCCTTGTTTACCACTAACGATGATGGTTCTTGGAAAATGTTCATAAATAATGGTGCCATAAAAAAAATAACTGCAAAGTATAGGTTTCCCATAGGTTAGAAGACATGTTAGACTTTATGGCAAAATAAGAGCAGTTCTCCAAGATTGATTAGTGATCATCACTAATCCGTATTGGATCAGAAGATTAGTGGGAAACTATATTTAAGACCCAAGATGGACTTTATGAGTGGTTAGTCATGCCTTTTAGATTATCTAGTGCACCTAGTACATTTATGAGGGTTATGACACAAGTTTTGCCTCCTTTCATAGGAAACTTACTTCCTAGTGGTCTATTTTGATGATATCCCGATCTACAATCAAGCTCAAGAAGAGCATTTAGATCACCTTAGAAAGGTGTTTGAGACTCTTAAGGATTGAAAAATTTTATGTTAATCTAAAGAAATGTTATTTCCTTCAATCCCAAGTGATCTTTTTAGGAGTTGTAATCTCCTTAAAGGGCATAGAAACTGATCCTTAGAAAGTTAGATCTATTAGAGTGTGGCCTAAGCCCAGGACTATTTATGAAGTCCATAGGTTTCATGGATTGACTGCTTTCTATAGGTGATTAATTATGGGATTTAGTACTATAATGACTCTCAGTACTGATTACAGGAGAAAAGGGGAGTTCCATTAGAATGACGTGGCAAGAAAGGCATTTGAGGAGATGAATGCAAAATGTCAAGGCACATCTCTTCAGCCATCTGAAATTTTCAAAAGTCTTTGAGGTGGCATGTGATGCATCAGGTGTTGGCATAGTTAATGTCTTAAGTCAAGAAGGGCATACTGTCACGTACTTCAATGAAAGACTCAATGTGGCTAAACAGAGGTATTGCACTAATGATTAAGTGTTGTATACAGTTGTGTAAGCCCTTTGTCATTAGAGGTATTATCTATTATCTTCAGAGTTTGTGTGGTACCCTGACCATCAAGCAGTAAGGTATCTTAGTTCTCAAACAAAGTTAAGTGCTAAACATCCCAGTCTGTGAAGCTTTTTACCAAGGGTAGGAGATGGGGCTGCTAGATGCCTTAAGTAAGACTCAGGATCCAGAAGGCTTGAGGTTTTTTGATTGGGATGCAGAAAACTCCATGGCCATGTCATGGCTCATCAGCTCCATGGAACAGAATATCAATCAAAGCTACTTGTTTTCTCCTATTTTTAGAGATTGATAAGAAGTCGTGACACTTATCTACTCTAATATTGGGAATGATGTCATCTTTATGATCTGAGGTGTCAAGTTCATGAGACCAAACAAGGGTACAGTGACGGTCTATCACAGCGCCATCAACCAACTATATGGCAAGAGATGAATCTTTACCAAGACTGAGTGGAAGTGTGTAGTAGAGGGTGCTAAGGATAGCAAGTGATAGAAAAGGAATGGGTGTTTGATTTTTTGGCAGACTTGAATGCTAAATTAGATCAGGTTCGTGGTCAAATCCTAGCAAAAGAACCCATTCCCTCACTATGGGAAGTTTATGCCTATGTTATGAGGTAGGAGAGCAGGTGGTTAGTCATGATAGGAACCTCATAGAGAATTTTACATGATCATCACCAAACCTGAGGCCCTCTAGTCATCACCAAACTCATTCCCTCACTAAGAGAAGTCTATGCTTACAATAGAAGGGAGAAGAGAAGGTGATTAGTCATGATGAGAAACTCTAACACAGAGAATTCTACCCTAGTCACTACCAAACCCTAGGATGCCTTATTAAATAGGCAAAGGAATGTTGGCAAGAAGAATGATGAACGGGATAAGTTATGTGCGATCGCTGTCACAAATAATGCCATACAAAGACATGCTGGATGTTGCATGGAAAGCCTCAAGGTAAGAGCTAAGGGAACAAGTTTTCTGGAAATAATGACAAAGGACTTCAAGCCACTGCTGAACTACCAAAGAATCAGGTCACTGCACACTCAGAGAATAATCAAGGAACAACTTAATCACTTTTATACATTTATAAGGCAAACACAAACCATTTCTTCTTTTTGTCACTTGGAACAAATGGGTAATGTTTCACTATTTTGAATACTTCAAAAATGAAATCAGACCCTTGGATAATTGATTCAGAGACCACAGTGATAGGTTTTTCAAATTAGTTTGCTTCCTATTCTCCATGTTGAAGGTCATTAAATAATAAAATAGCTAATGAGTCTTTATCCTCAGTTGCTGGCAAGGGTTCAATATCTATTTCAAAGAATCTAACTCTATATTCCATTTTACATGTCCCGAACTTATCTTGCCATCTTGTTTCAATTAGCAAACTTACTCGAGACCTAAATTGTGCAGCCAAATTTTTTTCTGCTCCCTATAAATTTCAGGAATTGTCTCCAGGAAGGAGGATTGGTGATGTTAAAAATGTGGATAGCCTATATATCCTTGAGAAGGAACCTAAAGCTATGGGGAGTATATCTTGGGTTCACTAATGTGAGACTTCTTTGCCTTGTGAGGATGAAATCAAATCGTGGCACTTCAGGTTGAGACATAGTTTTGCCAACCTAAGGAAGTTGTTTGCCTTGTTATTCAAGAATAGAAATATTTCAGATTTTCAATGTGAAATTTGTGAGCTTTCCAAACATCACCATACTCATTTTCATGCCAGAGTTTACAAAAAATTAAGTTCTTTTTATATTGCGTATAGTGATTTGTGGGACCTTTGTCATGTCAATAAATATCACATGTTTTAGCTGGTTTATTACTTTCATTGATTACCATATTCGTTTGTTGTGAACATCTCCTTAAAAATAAATTTGAGGTTGTTAAGACCTTTCAAAATTTTCACAAGATGGTTCAAACATAGATTTAAGCCCAAATTTGTATCTTAAGAAATAATAATGGAAAAGAGGATTTTTCAAAAATCTTAGGAACTAATCTTGATGAACACAGGGCTAATCCATCAAACTTCTTGCATTGACAAACTATAACAAAATGGGACAGTTGAGAGAAAAAAAACAGCATTTACTTAAAGTTGTAAGAGCTTTAATGTTTCAAATGGGGGTAGGTTCCTAAACAATATCAGGTGGCGGAAGCCAATTTTGGCAGCCTCTTATTTGATCAATAGAATGCCAACTCATGTTCTAAAATTCAATACACCCATTAATACTCTCAAAGAATTTTGTTCCATGTCCAGCTTCATATTCTCTGCTCTTCCTCCTGAAGTGTTTGGGTGTCTTGTCTTTGCTCATGTTCATTATCAAGTTGAATCCTAAATTTGTCAAATGGTTTTTTCTTGGATATGCTCCAACACAAAAACGGCACAAATGTAATCATCCTTCTTTCAAAAAATATTTTGTGACAATGGATGTTACTTTTTTTTTTCTGAAAATAAGTGATCTTTCTATTCAAGGGGAAAGTAGCAAGGTGGAAGATCAGTTTTGGGGGATCTTATCCATTCCATTGCCCTCTTTTTTGTCTCCTAATATCTTTGATTTCCTTGAGAACACTCAAAAAATTTCTTGAAAACAAAATGTTCAAATCCGTAACCACAAGGGAAAAAGTACTCCAATTTCTACTCAAAATTATGGGGATGAGAGTCATAAAGAAAAAGAGAGAGCAACAAGTGTACTTTTGAAGGAATAAAGATGTTGAAAGCTTTCCTCACTATCAATCCTTTAAATCAGACATAATGGATCTAAAAAATTCAGGATAGTCTATATATAATGCATTCATTTATGAATCACAATCTCACATTGATGTGCTAATAGCTCTCAAAAAAGGTATTAGCTCTTTTTTTGATCAGAAACGAAGAGAAATATATTGATAGAAGAAAAAATACAGGACAAAAAAGAAATACAGAAGAAAGAGAAGAAACCAAGGGAAGGATGAGATGTCCTTCCTACACAAACTGAACAAAAGAGGAAACACCCAACAATAGGAGTCTAACAACAAAGAAAATCCCCAACAAACTCAAACTTATGACGCACACACCGCAATCCAGTTGAGCTGTAAAACACTTAGAGGAATTTCTCTAAAAGTTGTAGTACAAGAAGCCCAAAGAGAGGAATAGAACAAAATCAAATCCCATAAGATCTCTTCCGTTCTCCCCTTTTCCTCAAAGATCCTTTTGTTTCTCTCTTGCCAAACCATCCAAACCAAAGTAAGACACACGATTTGCCAAAGTGTCTTGCCTCTTGAAGAGTTCCCCAAGCCTTTAAAAGTAATAACCAACATGTCCTCAAAACTCCTTGGAGGGACCGAAACCAACCCTGCTAGATTGAACAACTTTTGCCAAAGTCCAATGGTAACTGGACAATGAAGAAAAAGGTGGTCAATCGACTCTCCATTTCCTTTGCAAAGGATGCACCATTGAGGACAAAGGGATTTGTAGGGTCTTCTCGATTGCAACTTGTCATTGGTGTTTACCTTCCCATGCGCTACTAACCAAGCGAAGGCCTTAACCTTTGAGGGGGCTTTTGAACTCCACAAAAACTTGGCCGGAAGGAACAAGATAGGATTAGAGACTTTTGACAAGGCCACGAAAAAAGATTTCACTGAAAACAAGCCTGACGAAGACAAAGACCACACTCTTGAATCTGCCAAAGAGGGAGAGAGACGCACTGAATTAAGGGAGGACATTAATCTCTGAAGGAGATCAATTTCTGAATCAGAGCTCTTGTACTCAACATTCTATCTCCAATTTTGTTTCATAGGACAAACTTAATTAATCTTTCAAGGCCTTTGCTACTAATCTTTCTTATGCTAATACTCCTAGAACTATACAGGAAACTCTAACAAATCCAAAGTAGAAAGAGGCTATTCAAGTGGAAATGAAGGCCTTATATAAGAACAATCCATGGGAACTTGTGGAACTACCAACCAAAAAGAGGGCAATGGGTTGTAAATAGGCATTTATGGTAAAGTTTAAAGTTGATGGAACAATCAATGGAAACAAGGCTAAACTTATAGTAAAAGGGTTCCATCAAACCTACAACATTGACTATCAGGAGGCGACTTTTGCACCAGTTGCTAAGATGAACATAGTGTGAGTTCTTTTATCACTTGCTCCAAATTTAGAGCGACCTCTGTAGCAATTGAATGCAAAGAATGTGTCCCTCTATGATGATCTAGAGGAGGAAGTGTACATGGAATTACCTCCATGCTTTGAGGAAACTTTTGGAAGGAAGCAAGTTTGTAAGCTGAAAAAATTACTCCACTGTGTGAAACAATCCTTGAGAGCTTGGTTTGAAAAGTTTGTGGAATCGGTCAACAAGTTGGGATATATGCAAAGATAAGGTGATCACACCGTATTCTAGAAACATGTTGAAGGACATAAAATCATTATTCTTATTGTTTGCGTTGATGACATTATCTTAATTTGTAATTGTGCTGTCAAAATAGAAAGTCTAATGGGATTATTGTCCAAGGAATTTGAAATTAAGAATTTGGGTGATCTTAGATATTTCCTTGGGGGTTGGGGTTGCTAGATGAAAGAAAGAAAATTTTCTCACAATGGAAGTATATCCTAAACCTACTAAAGGAGATAGCTATGTTGGGGTGTAAACCAAGAGACACTCAACAGATGCAAATCACAAACTTGGAGTAGCAACAGAGAGTATTGTTCTGAATAGAGAAAACTATTAGAGGTTAGTTGGCAAGCTCATCCATTTTTCCCATACTAGACCTGATATTGTCTTTGTTGTAGGTGTTGTTAGTCTGTTTATACATTCTCCAAATGAGGATCACATGAATGTCATTTTTAAGACGTTGACATACCTGAAGGGAACCCCTGGAAAGGGATTTCTATTCTCTAAGAATAATCATTTAGAAGTGGAAGCTTACACTGATGTCAATTAGGAAAATTCTACAAGTAATAGGAGATCTACCTTTAGATACTATACCTTTATCGTAGGCAATTTGCTAACTTAGAGAAGTAAAAAACAACCAAATGTTGCTAGATAAGGAGTTGAAGCTGAATCCAGGTCAATAGCATATGGAATTTGTGAATTAACATGACTAAGGTAGCTAATGAAGGATAAGGTCGCTCATGATAGTTCTATGAGGCTCTACGGTGATAATAAAGTAGTCATCAATATTGGTCACAACCCTGTTCAACACAATAGAACTCAAGACGTTGAGATGGACAAAAACTTTATTAAGTAAAAGCCAAAGAATGGCTTAATTTGTAAGTCATTTATCTTTTAAAAAAACAAAACAACAGTCTGCTAATGTTCTAACCAAGGGCTTCTAAGGCAACTATTCCAATCTATAATTTACCAAGCTAGGAATGGTAGATATCTTCAGACCAGCTTTAGGAGAAGTGTTGTGAAAGTTTTTTTTTCCCCCCAATTCATAAGGAGGATTTTGGGGATTCAATGGTTCTTGTTTAAAAAGTCAAATATCTTCTACTTATATCATAGAGCAATTTTGTGGGTGGTCATCTATCCCGTATCATTGACTCTTTCTAGGTTTTGATTGTGTGTAATTGTAGTTTCCTTTTCTTGTAACACAATTGTCTATACTTGTAAAAAAAAACAAAAAAAAAATTCTCAATGAATTAAGCAAAATCAATTCCAATTTTTTTATTTTTTTTTTTTTTTGATAGGAAAAATCAATTCCAATTTTCCTCATGGAAATGCAATTCGTAAGTCTCAATTTTAGTAGGAGATCCCGAATCTACATCCTCCCCAGAAGCTAATTGCTACTGGTAGCGAAATTCTATTTCCCTTATTGATAAGTAAAAATATCAAAAAGAAGTCTTAGAAAATGGGAGGTATTTCAAAACGGACAATAGAAAGTTTTCATTTCATTGGATAAGAAGTAGCAATAGTACCAGTCTATATTATGTACTAACTCTTCATTTCCACCAACCAGTATCCACAACTCGCATCAGATCAGATAAACTACTTTCTCATATCCAAAGCGGTAAGCACACAGGCATTTTATCCAATAATTGTTAGTAAAATGGTGTATGAGCAAGATATTGAAGGAAAGTGGAGAACATGTCTGTTATGCTTTCACTTGGAGGTCTAAACCAAATGTGGCCAATATATCAGGTATCAAAATATGCTGTTGGCCAATATATCAGGTATCAAAATATGATGTTGACCAATAGCTTAGGGGTTTATGTAATGAAGCAACCACCACCAAGTGATACCAAACAGGCTTTATTTTTAACCTCATACTCCTCCAAGCTATTCAAAGAATTCATCTTAATAAAGTAAGTTAGGAATGGTTGTGGACAACAAGAACCATCTAGATTAACTTTCCTATTTGAGTATCGAATTAGCCCATAGAAACAAACAAAGCAGATAGTGCTCTCTCACAGAGGCAATTCAATTACCATATAGTTAATTGGACACAAAATACAAAAGAGGGGAGCTTAGAAGTATATCAGACACTGAGTTTTCAAATCTTACCTTTACCGTATAATTACCATCCACCAAAAGATTTGGAGACTTCAAATCTCGATGAACAATAGGAGGTTTGATTTGATGAAGATAATTCATCCCCATTGCCTGTACAAAGCAATAACCAGCTCCTAAATCCAGGAGAATGTACAAATAAAATCCTAGTATGATGGTGATGATGGGGTGGGGTGGGGTGGGGTGGGGTGGGGTGGGGGGCAAATTTAAGGAAGGATGATTAGAGTAATTGCACAAACAGATCAATCTTAAAAAAAAAAAAATTCTACTGAGGCATTTGCCATACCACATCATAAGCCATATTTAAACGACGCCTCTCATCCAGTACTATGCCCGCATCAGGCATGCGCAAGAGTTTATATAAGCTGCCTCTGCAATGCAAAACCAATATTCTAATTCAGTGATATATTAGATTCATTTTGCACGACTTCTTGTTAACAGGGTATAAGAAAATAAGCAATATCTAAAAAATCATAAAGAACCTTGATAAGTATTCTGTAACTATGGACAGATGCGGAGGCTGAGTAACAGCACCCATAAAGAGAACAATGTTTGGATGCCTCAAGCGTTTCATGATTGCAACCTGCCAATAAAACACATGAGATGAACTGCAGACTTAAAATGATAATAAAAAAGATCAGACACAGAATATTTCCCCAACCCAAAAACAGTTCAACTAGACATTTATTCATGCATTAAAAGAGGATTTATTTGGAAATAGCCGGAAGTAGCTAAGTACCTCTCTTAGAAATTCCTCGAAGCGCTCTGCATGGAAATCTTGCTCCATGAGAATCTTGACAGCAACATCCTTAGAATATTATAGTTAAGCAAGTGAACTAGTTGAACCTCTAAAATACAGAGGAAATGATCACAAAATCTTTTTGTGCGTGCGTGTGTGTGTGTGTTGGCACTACAGGAAAAGGAGATGTAAATATATCAGAAAAAAAAAATCACTAAAAAACAATTATTTCTTCAAAAGTAAAGAAAAAGAAGACATTTTCATAGCTCCAAAAGTTTATGAACTACTCTAATAAGGATAAAAGAGATCCAAGAAAAGATGGAATTTTTATTACTGTGCAAGATGACTAACTGACAATCATATGCCTTCTAAAACTAGCAAATAGTCTTCACATTAGAGAACATCAGTAACACAACATGCATGCATGCTTACACACAGTACCACCTTAATAAGAAACAACAGAGACAGAACCACAAGAATCAGACTCAAATTCATGGTTGCAAGTGACTCTTCCACAGGACAAAATATATAGCTTCCATTTTGTCACTAATGATGGGTATACCAAACATGCATGCAGCTGACTTCTATAGTATCTCTTCATACTTTTTTAGCTAGAGTTAACACCTCCTCTAGTTTTGCCAACTAAAGTATATTGTAAACCAACAAAATGCTCCATGGAACATCTTCCTAAATAAGCCTAATAAATTCATTTATAACCAATCCAGATGGAAAAGGGCCTAACACAAACCTCTGGTAGGAACCTATGCACTTGTCTCTCAACCAACATCCATCTCTCACTCCTCCATTGTCATACCTGTTCTTAATCACATCAATATGTCTGATTGACACTCCTTTTGTTTAGAAAATAAGGTCAAATTAACAGCCCAATTAGAATTGTTTCACATCTTAATATTTGCATAATAACAACATAGGCCAATTATTTTCATATAAAAAAATCTTGGCCCAATCACTCTCCCAAACTTATAATGACTCATAAGCTTAATACCAGTTTATGCAGTATAGAATATTACCTTCGCTCTAATGCATGGCTCTCATTGTCCTCCTCTATTTATTGGAAGTTTCCTAGGGCCCCATTTACAAATCGATAGCTTTTAGTAAAATGTTTCTTCAAAAAGATAAGTTCATAGAACAAGTTTATTGCTCAATATTAAAACTAAAAATAAATTTCCAAAACCTCTTTGTGTAACATCTTCTACAAAAGCATCTCAACCTCAACTTTGCTAAAAAGACCTTCTAAGCTCCAACTCTCTTTTGCCTTCAAACCTATTTAGAGATTGTTTATGATAACTTTAGCGTCTGCAGTTAGGCAGTAAAAATAGAGAAATTGGAGTGAATGCTTCCTGTTATAAAAGGAAGTTGTATTGGGAAATTGAAACTATTGATGCTGGAAGGAGTTCTATCATTACTCCAAGTGACACTAGTGCCTTGGATACTTTTATTTCCTTTTGAAAAACAACATTTTTTGGTCTCTACTGGTACTTGAACCTAAAAGCTCCCACATCCCCATCCCATCTCCTTCCCACTTGAATTGGTCCTCAACAGCATGCCCTTATATACTTTTAAAATTGAGACAGTCTATGGCTGGTTTGCTGGTTTGCTAATTTATTAACTTTAGAAACAGTCTATGGCTGAAGAGGGGCTGGACAGCTTGTTTTTGGTGGTTTTTGTGCTGCTAGAAGTTTGGAGTTTTTGGACAGATTCATTTTAGTATTTAGAGAATTGTTCTTTATGTTTTTTTCCTTAAGCGAGCACAGGCAAGTTTGTTTTGATGTTTGTCAGATTGTTTATTTGATTTTTTGGAACTTATTTTTCTGGTGATTCAAATTTTGACACTCTGGAGCTCTTGGGTCCTCAAGGTGATTCCGGTTTAAATATCAATCATATTGAACCTTATTGTTGGTGAATATGGTAAGCAAAATTATGTGCAACAAGTAACTACTAGTACTAGGCAGCCACCACAATCTTCTAATACACATGTACACTTAGAGGGTGTTCGATAAATCAACTTAATAACTTAATACAACTTAATAACGTAATTTACGTCATTAGGTAGATTAAGCATATTTGGTGAAATTATCTAATATTACAACTTAAAGTTATTTTTAACTTCAAGTATTAAGTCAAAATAGTTAACTTATTTTTAATCTCAAATCATTTTTGCCTCATTTACCCACACTACTGAGAGTATATTTTAGGATTATGATTTCACATTCATGACACACTTTTTATAATAAATATTTGATGATTATCTTATGTATCTACAATACTCTAAATATGGATTTTTATAAATATATTTATTGCTTAAAATTAATGAAAATAAATGTGAGCTAAAGTCAATGAGGATAAGTATTAGTTAAAATAAATGAGAGTAAATGTGTTAATTTGATGATTTACAATAAATTAAGTCTTGCTCATCCCATGCATCAAACTTAGGGTCTCCTCTCCTTGGTCCTAGTCTTACGTGACTTAATCCCTTTTCCCTTTAGAAAGGTACGAACAACCTGGGACCATTTTAAATAATTCTTTCCATTAAGCTTGTATGCTACTTGAATATTCTACAACTCTCTTGTGTTGGAACCGGTAACCACTCCTTCAAATTGAAAAATGATAGTGGTAATTTCTGATACCTCTGACATTTTTCCTTTCCATTTTTATTTGTTTTAATTGTAAGGCTTAAATAGTGAAACCTAACCACTTAACTAGCAAAATAGCCAAACCTTAAATACTCGTATTGAAGCCCTTACTAGCAATCAAAGATGTGGTCATGAGGTAGAGGCAAAACCAATGACAACGGCAAGATTCTAGGGCAACGACAATAATAAGATCCAAAGGCGACGGGGACTCGAGGCAAAGACAAAGGTGACAGCGACGCGAGGCAAAGACAAAGCCGACGACAAGGGGTGACGGCGAGGGCGTTGATGATGATGGAATTTTGTTTGTGGTGGTTGGGTCGAAGCTCTGAAGCTTGCAATCTTGCTAGCAGCGTGAACTCCTTGCTGGTGAATGACAGAGGACGCGATCCTCTATTGTTTTCAAGGACACGCTCACTAGCGATAAAGGACAAAGAGCACAACAACAAAGGTTGTTATTGCTATCAAAGATGAAACTAATGACATGATCTTTTGTTTCACAATGAGTTTGTGATCTGGAGAGGGTGTGATGTGACAGCATGGTGACAACAACTACTTTGGTGTTGTGTTCACAATCTAACTTGCTGCAAAGGCTTGATTCAGACAAAAGGAAAATTTAAGATCTACGATGAAGGTCAATTCTAGTCTTCAACTCAACAATGAAGACCGAAAAAAAAAATCTTCTCTCCCCAAATTTACGAGCCTAAAGTTCTGATACCATGTAGAAGAGAGATGGAAGGAATACAAGGCAAAAAAGTCTTTTCCTTAATTTTTTTTTGTACAAAGACTCACACACACACATATATATATATACAAAAAAATCCTAGCACCTAAATTAGGAACTTTCCTAACTCAATTACAACAAATCCCTTTGATCATGGGGTTACCTAATTCTCTCTGTAAAATCACAACTACCTTAATTCCATTCTTCCACAGCCTATGCTACTAGGATCTTACAACTTCACCAGTCGTACCTGTGACATAGGTCTAGTAATGGGTTCCTTATTGGATATTCCTACTTTGCTTTGGATCTAGCTAGTTGATTATTTATTGATCTTTTTTGTTTTTTTTTTTTTCCAACTTTCTTAGCAAATAATTACATTAAGAAAAAGAGAGTTTGATGGAAGTTAACTTTTATAAAAATATTTAAGAATAAGAAAGAAAAGACAAAGATAGAAGAAGAAAAAAGAAGGGTTTCTATCAAAGATATCCTTTTCTTTTAGGAATATTTAATTGATTTTTCTTTGTTTTTCCCTACCATCATGTTATATCCAATTGTCTATATCCATTATTAAGATTCTTTTTAGCCAAATCCCCCTATTTTGAAATTCGTAGGTGTAAAGAATTAAATTAGACACCTAAACACATGCACGTACCCAATACCCAAACACAACATGGGTGTAGGTATGAGATCCTTGTTAGACACTCCTATTTTACTTTAGGTGTGGCTATTTGATTTTTTCATCAATATCCTTTTATTCTTTCATAACTTTCTTAAAAAGACTTAGCCAAAAAGTGAATTTTTGTAAGAATTCTTAGGGAGAATTGAAAAAAAAAAATAAGATTACAGGGAAAATATGGAAGCTTTTAAAACGGATACTTTCACTTCTAATTTATTTTTGATTGATTTTTCTTTTATTATGTCTTACCCCAATACCCGTGTCCCTTCTTTGGATCCTTTTAAACTAAACCTTGTAACTTAAAATTTGAGTTGTGAAGGATCAAACACCTAGATGCATACCCACATCCGACACTCATACTGAAACCCATGCAATATAGGTTAACAAATATAAATACATGCGAAGGTACAAGGAAGTCAAGCTACATGAACCTAAACATTTCTACACCTCATTTTTCTCCTTTCTTCTTTATTTATTTATTTACTTGTTCCTAACCTTAATCCTAATCTCACAAGGTTTTAGTCCTAATTGAAACAAATAATTATTTTTGGTTGTTTTAGGTGTTTTACAGTTTGATGGTTTCATAGAAAGTCTTCTTACCTTGTGTTTGGTTACTAGATATTCTTTTTATGACAAGGGAAACCAAGAAGTCTCTCTCCCTTCATTATAATCCCAAATGCGTTGGTATTGACTTTGCTAAGTTCATTTCCCTACTTTTAAAATTTTCAAATAAATCCTGATATCTCATTACAAATGGTATGATGTGGATTTGAGCCTCCCTTAGCAAGAAACAAACTAAATGATGCAGGATCTTGAAAATTCTAGACACCCTGAAAAGAAGCATAAAATATATGAAAACTTTTACTAAAATTCTGATTCCCTTCCCCATAGGTTAAGAATCTTATTTAGAAACTAAATAAATATATGTGTATATATATATATATATATATATATATATATATATATATTCTAATATGATAAGAAGACTAAGAAAAAAAAGAAGCCTGACAAAAAGTCAACCACTAATTAAATTAGAACCTTAAACAACTAAAGTAGAAATTTAAACTAATTGTGGTACCCAAGAGGAGCCTTGTCCCAAATCAAGGCTTAGGCATTAGAATCAGTATTTCCCCTTCTCTTACAAGTCTTCAAAGGACATTCTAATGTTGATTCCCATCACTAAAGTACCATATCCACATTAAAAGAAATAAATGAAAGACAATAGTGTTATTCTCTTTCATCATAAGATTACAAATAAATCCAAATACCAACACCAGTATTTCTGCCAAGGAAATACAAAGAAAAAGGGATCCATGCAACAGGCCACAAGAACTTCTAGCTACCATGACTCACAACTTTCCTCATAACTTAATGAATTCAGTCAGGGTAAGTACTTTTTTTCAAGAGTCATTTAACTCAATTCAGAAGAAACAACTGCTATATCATCTCCAATGCAAGTATCTGACTTCATTTCATGAAAATAAAGGGGAAAAGGAGGGGGTTAAAAAATTGATTCTGCACGCATATATTCAATTTCAGAACAATGTTTTCTGAAAAGAAATAAAACACACATGAACTTAACAAAATAACCATATCAATATTAGACAAAATATTCATCTTACTAAATGTACCAAACTATTCCAAACTGCCAAGTAAGAATATAGGGAAAAAAATTCTTACTGAATCACGCCACTTAGCACGATGAACACTTCCAAACGAACCTGAAATGCATTACACCAATACTCTTCATTTACAATGTTATCCCATTGGAAACACATTGCAAGCATGAAAAAGAAGTTGAAAGTCAATGGTTAGTAAGCTTTGCAGTCTGTGATGGTCTGTCTACCTGCTCCAATGTTCTCCTTCAAAACAAGTTCACTCCACGGAATCTCCAGATCCTCCTCTACAAGAGAATGTTTTAGACTTGATCTACTTGCTACTGAGTGATTCTTTTCCATGAACCCCAGATTCTTTTTTGTACCAGGCCTTGGCCTAGGAAAGGGCAAAATAGGTTGAACATCTCTATTACCCATTGGTAGGATGTGACTTGGTCGAACTGCACCTTTGACCAAGTGTTTTGAGTTTATGACATTTGGCAAAAGATTGGACGAGTTTTGCATCTGGGGATCTCTATCATGGGATACAAGTCGTGCAGTCCTTTGGGGCAGAGAAAGTTCATGGTGGTTATTTGAAGTTGATACCAGGTTCTTACTCTCAGTGTAACTCCTATCAAAAGGTTTAGGGAACCGTGAATCTGAGTTATCATCTTGTCCAACAGCAGCACCTACATGATGGGGAAAAAGAAAACCAAATAAATTACTTGTAAAAGACGAAATATATAAACCTTTGTGAAGGTGCATGACAGTTGCCTTGCATTCATTATTACTATTTGAGAATGATACTCCTGATTTAGCTTTTTCAATGACATGCCTACTCCATCCGAGGCACCTATGTTGCAATTTATCAATTATTTTGTTTTGAACTTGCCAAAGGATGTAGCATCCATGTTAGCATCCTCTTTAAAGATGATACTAACTTAACCATACAGAAGCATCAAAGTGCTATATGGAGGCTTAACATTTATCATACAACCACCTTTACATCAAGCATCACAAATGCATCTCAGATCTTCATAATATGTCTGATAAAATAAGAAGCACTTGTTTATCTGTTGTTCTAAGGTCAAATCATATAAAATAAACACTGAATCTGTTTGGCGCTAATCATGATATAGGTAAATGTTTAAAAGTTAAAACTCAGTCAATGGCTCACAGAGCAACAGTTCATAACAAGAAACCAAATGGTTTGAAATATTTTATTGGGTGTTTTGGAAGGAAATTATTATAGCAACAACGGAGATGATGAGTTTAGAGGGCATATCTTCTGAACAACTCAAGTGTTAGCATGATTTTCATGAATACTTAAGGAAGAAATAAAAGTAATTAACACAATATGAAATTATATCAAACAAGCCACCAAAGCATGTTTCAGGTGGGAAGCGGTTCAGATGGGGATGGAAGGTTCAAGGCTCAATTGCATGTACCAAAAAGGAAAATTGCATAAATGAACAAAAAGGAAATTATACATGTAAAAATAAAAAGAAAAGAAAAGAAAACCAACAGTGATTTAGCACCGTCAAAAGTTCTGTTATTGTTTCCTGGCCACCATTCATTGGTGGAGATTAACTTGTGAGCAGAGGATTCCTCTTTATTGGAGGCTTTGAAAAGCAGACTCACTGGTCCATTTCCATTGTCAAGAAGAGAAAAGGCTTCGACAATTGCAGTCTAAAGCATTTTAAAGTCTTCTCTAATCTCTTAGCTATGATTAACATTAATTGTAATTTTCTATTCATTTTTTGGGAAATTTATTTTCTTCATTTTCTCATATTTGAAATTATGTTCTCTGTTTAATTTCAATTTCCAACCTTCTAACAAGCTTTTAAAGAAAACTAAAATTGAATAAAATTTGGTTACATTTAAACCATTAACCAGCTTGTTAAAAGAGACACAATTATTCCAAATTGTCCATTAATCATTTTCTTTTACTTTCCTAATGACTCAAGATTGAAGATATTTTTTTTTTTTTGATAGGAAGACTGAAGATATTTGTTCTCTTTGAATTAGAATGGGTTCTCCCAAGGTCAGTGCATCAAGATGCTTTTAGGGTGGGATAGGAAGTTTGTCAGGAAGAACAGGAGAAAGTTGTAGAGGACAACCCTCTTTATTTGGCATCATGTATTTAGATATAGCAGAACAAGACAAATTTTGAAGAGGTCAAATTTAATGGTTTTCAAGGTACAGTAAAATCATCCTCTGGTAGGAAGGGCTCGTTTTCTAGACTTCATTAACAAATGCATTCTTTCCCTCTGGATGTTGTTCATGTACTTCACGTGTATATTGGGAGTGGCAGTTGCATGCCCTTTGGCATCTTCTAGTATGTTTTCTTACTTATAAAAATAAGTCACAATTAACCAAAAATTAAGAATCCCAGTTCTTTTCACTATGAATCATATACAATCCTTTAGTGGTGGTTTTTCAGAAACAGCCAGATTGCTGAAGACAAATATCAAGAGCACAAGAATGAAGATATGGTACATTTCAAGCAAATATAAAAATAAATCTCTAAACAGACAGGGATAAATATGGACGTAATAAATATTCTGTAATAGAATACACGCATGAAGAAACTCTTATCAGAACACTTACAGAAGTTGCAAAATATATGGAAATAAGTAACAGGGGAATCACCTGAGGAAGGATCATCAAATGCAATATTAAGTGATTGACAGTCAAAGAAATACAGTCTGGCCAATATCCTGAAGTCCTCAGCCGTTTCAACCAATTTAAACCTTGGATGGCATAAGGGCGAAGAAACTAAGATGGAAGATGTACCATTGAGCAAGGAATCAGGTGAGCACAGAGCACCCGGATTACCCATCAAATCAACCAAATACTCCCTGGAAAAGTACATAAATCTTTTTATTGACTAACATAAATAAGAAAGAATGCATCCTATATCGTGAAAAATACAAAATAATAGACATTCAATTAAGTTGTAAGTATTACACCAAGGACCTATCAGTTCAAGATTCAAGAAGATCCAAAGAGACTTTTTGCAGGGAGGGGGCGCATTACAGAAACGACCTCATTTGATTAATTAGACCATAGTCTTCTTGGAAAAGAAGGATGGGGGTCTTAGAATTCACAATCTCTCAGCCTTGAACAAAGCTTTGCTCAGTAAGTGGAATTGGAGAAATTGCTAATGAAAGGGTGTCCTTTTGGAAACAAATCATAAAAGGGAAGTTCTAAAGAGAAGGGGGGTGGTGTTCAAGAGGGGTGAGAGAAGGATATGGAGTGCAGGTGTGGAAAGCCATCAAAAATGAATGGGAGGGTATAAAAAGGTGGTCTTGTTTTTCACTTGGGAATGAGAGAAGGCTTAAATTTTTAAAAGAATTATGGTGCAAGGATTTAACCTTGGAAGAAGCCTTCCCAAACTTATTCTCCATTGCATCTGACAAAGATGAATAGCTAGTGGAAGCATGGGAGCAGGTTAGCGAAGGGGTGGTTAAAGCCACGACTTTTCAAGGCAGTTTAATGATTGGGAGCTTAATGAAGCAGATATTTTCTTACAAAAATTACAAACTTTGTCAATTAAAAGGGAAGTGGAGGATAAATTGAGATAGCATGAGTCCAAGAGCAGCAATTTTTTTGGTTTGATCCCTCTATTCATCCCTCTCCATGAGAGATAAAGAGCCTTTCTTGGCAAGTGTAGTGTGAAGCACATGGGCACCAACAAAGGTCAATCAAGAAGCATCTTGGGAAAAAATTCTAACTCTTGACCAGCTCAAAAGAAAGGGATGGACTTTGCCAAATAGGTGTTAATTGTGCAAAGGCAAGGAAACAAATGATCACTTGCTTCTACATGGATCTAAAGCAAGTATGTTGTAAAACCTAATATTTTCTCTCTTTGGAGTGGTTTGGATGATGAAATCTTCAATTAGAAGGAATCATTTGGGTTGGCACAGCAATTTCATGGGAAAAAATGGAAAAAAAAAATGATCTATAAGACCCCCTCCTTGTGCTTGTTTTGGACCCTTAGGAAGGAAAGGAATAAAAGGTCTTCTAATGATGTTGAGCAATCAGACCAAACAATCAAATTTGATTTTTTATGTACTTATGGGTTAGGGTGTACATGAGGATCACACAATGACTATGACTGATTTTGTAGAATGGTTGAGCTTCAAGTAAGGAGACAGGTTTTGTTTGTTTATGTCCTTCTTGCATACACTAGGCATCTACTGTATACATTGTGTGTACTATGAAGCGCCTCCTCTTAGCCACTTCTAATATATTTTCTCATTCCAATCAGAAATTAAAAAAAAAAAATTACACCAAGGACTTATCAAGATATAAGGCATTAATTCTTCAAAAAAAAAGAGCCAATTTGAACTTCGCTTTCTCGTGATCTTTCAATGAAAGCTGGCCAACAAAAAAAAAAAAAACGGAAAAACAGAGTCTTCTTTTCCTAGTGGGTTCAATGAAAGCACGAAGTGAGACATAAGACAGAGAAGTTTAGGGTTTGTCAGGGAGAGATTAGAGCTCTTTTTAGACAGAGAAAAGAAAATGAGTACAAGAGAAGAGGGATGAAGGCTGTCCTGGTCTAGGCTGCAGTGTGCAAGCAACTGACCATCGTAATCACCATGGATTAAAATTTCAGCTTGTCGATACCCAAACATCTTAGAAATTTTTCAGTTATCGGTGGTGGCCAATACAAAAATGGGAGACTCGTTTGGTGGGCTGTGGGCTACGTAAACCCCTGTTTGGTGGGCTGATGTGGCCCATTGAAAAATCAGTAATATAGCTATAAATGCCTCAAAAAATTGGCAATAAATTCAGAAAAATCTGATAAATGCCAAAAATTGATGAAACTCAGTAGGTCCAAGTTTCAGCTTTAAAAATTCAAGACAAGGGAGGGATTTGGAACTCAAACTCAAACCTCCAATATGGACAACAAGGAGCCTAACCATCAAGGCATCTACACCCTTTGTTAAAATATATGCATATATATATATATATATATATATATATATATATATATATATATATATATATATAGATATATATATATATATATATATGTATGCATAAATATATATCTATATATATGTATATGTATGTATAAATATATATATGTATATGTATGTATAAATATATATATGTATATATAAACTTTTGTCTTGTATCTCCTAAATTTTTCCCACCTAAATAAATTAATTTTAATTATTTTATTTTCAAATTCCATTTAATAATTAAATACAAAAGAAACATAAATTTATAAATAAAACTATAAATGTTTTTCAATAAAAATTATAAACATATCATCATTTTTTTTATATCATTGAATACATCCAAATTAGATAAATCATCATTTTAATATTAAATATATTTTCAAGTTTGACATATCATTAGCCCATTAGTGAAAGTCACGAATTTTATCATACATATATAGTTTCTTTCAATAAAACAACTTTAGCATGTGTATTACTACTTTATCATTTCAGTTTTTTCCAATATTTTTATGAATCTTGATCAATTTTTGTCCTACCGATAATTTTATAGGAATTCCGTATGATATTTCCATAAAATCTAATTGCCAATATTTCCATATTTCTGATTTTTTTTTTTTTTTTTTTTTTTTTTTTTTGATAGACGTATTTTCTGATATTTTAATCCCTTGTTCTCATAGATACTAGACTAGTAGTCAATTATTGTTTAAAACTTGAAATGGTCAACCATGGGGAAAAAGATTTTAAAAAAAAAAAAAATAGTACTTACTAAATTCTGAGTGGGTCAATTGCAAATCTTCTAAGAGCAAAATTTTTTCAAAACATTTTATCAGGCCACATCCCCCACCAACACAAAACCCAATTATGGTCGAACCATGGACATTTCAATATGTGACGATGTGGATATGGTTGCCAATCTGCCATTACAACTCAGGAAGGATTGGATGTTATAGATTCATAGAAGGGTGTCAAGAATCTAAATGAGTCATCGCTGTTCAAGAAACGACAACCACAATGATTTGTCTCTCTTAGTATCTGAACCAATTAACAGCCTCAGGAAAAATTAAAAGGAAAGATTCTGTATGATTAGGGATGATTTTCATATAGTCAAATTTTCTGGTGGACAAACAGAGGAAAGGTTACTATGAGAATATAGGTCATCTAACATACTGGCATAATTGGATGGACACCCTTATAATGGGTACAGTAAATTAATTAAGTAATAAATGAACTGCATGAAGAAAGTGGTTTATATCGAAGCCCGCTATGGTGGGATTGGCTATAAAGGTTAACTTGTTAGAAGTATTGAAGGACTTGACACAGGCAATTGCTATAGATCTCAACAATTTCCTTGTGGGGGGCAACTCGGACACAATTATTTCTTGGCCCCCAAAAGAAAAAGAGACTTTACAAATTAGATATTTTCTTGAGCAATTAGACTGTTTGGTTAACTGGCTAATAGACAGCAAATTGTAAGATAAATTAGGAACATGTAGGACAGGGTTGAGAGTAATAGACTCAGAAATACGAATACTCCATTTGCCAACAACTGGGGATAAAGTACCATTTGCAATTTTTACTTTTAAATTACCAACATAAGGAGAGTATGTAGAAAATAAATGATGAGCATCAGTCATATGATCAGATGCACCAGAGTCAATAATCTAGGGAGTAATATGAGATGTGGTGCTAAGTGTTGTCAGAAAGGTACCTTTGTGGGCTAAAGAACCAAAGGACAAAGTAGTAGAAGACTGACCAGAGGCTTGGAAATTAGAAAGAAGCTCATGTAATTTCACAAGCTGGTCGGAATTAACCCCCACACTAGAAGCTGACTGATGATTTTCTGTGGGTGTTTTGTCTACCTAGGTTTCGGTGGAGGCCTGATGACTATGGGCTTTATTGGGCTGTCTGGGCTTCCAATCCAGCAAGTGTCTTTAGTGTGGCCCGTTTTCTTACAATGCCCACAATAAGTCCTCTTAGACCGTCTTAGGTCAAATCTAACGTGAGGCCCACAACTTACAAGTGCTGAAGCCTCGGGCCCAGAAGTAATATGTTCCCGTAACATCACTTTCCTTATGCTCTCCTCACATTGCACCTCAGAGAAGACCCATTGGATGGAGGGCAGTGGCCGATGACTGAGAACTCTACCCCTAACATCTTCACGCTCGCGGTTTAGCCCCGCTAGAAACTCAAAGACTCTCTCATTCTCCATCTTCTTCTTGAATCGCACACTGTCACCCATACACTCTCATTCCTCTTCACAGCTGAGATCGAGTTCTTGCCACAAACCCAGCATCTCGATGTAGTATTCCGTGACTTCCCGATCTCCTTGCTTCATCTATCAGAGCCGCGTCTTAAGTTCGAAGATTTGGGAAGCATTCTCAGCATCAAAGCATGTTTCCCGTATCACATCCCACACATCCTTTGCCATCGGTAAGAACATGTATGTTTTGCCAATAGCTGTCTTCATGGAGTTGATCAAGGATACCAACAGGGACAGTCGGATCATACTATGTTCTTCAAACAGTCCAACGATGGAAGGATGACCATCCTAATCATGTATGTCGATGACATCATTCTCACTGGAGATAACACAGGAGAAGTGGAGAGGTTGAAGAAGGTCTTAGCCACAAAGTTTGAGGTAAAAGATATGGGTCAAATGCAGTATTTCCTAAGAATGGAGGTCGCCAGATCAAGGAAAGGAATTAGTATCTCCCAAAGAAAGTATGTACTTGACTTGCTGACTGAGACTGGCATGCTCGGTTGCAAGCCAAGCAATACCCCTATCAAGGCAAGAAAAAGGACGGAAAGCGACGGAAAACCAGTGGATAAAGAGAGATATCAACGACTAGTAGGTAGGCCGATCTACCTTTCTCACACTAGACCAGACATTGCTTTCGTCGTAAACGTGGTTAGCCAATACATGCATTCACCAAAGGAAAGTCACCTGGAAGCAGTGTGTAAGATCCTCAGATATCTAAAGGGTTCTCCAGGGAGAGGACTATTCTTTAAGAAAGGTGACAGTAAGAAGGTAGAGATTTATACAAATGCAGATTAGACAGGATCAGCAAAAGACAGAAGGTCTACTATCGGCTACTGTACCTATGTCTGGGAAAATCTAGTAACATGGAGAAGTAAGAAGCAGAGTGTAATAGCCAGAAGCAGTATTAAGGCTAAATTCAGAGCAGTTGCACAAGGTATGTGTGAAGGACTATGGTTGTAGAAACTGTTGGAAGAACTACACATTACAGCCGCCATTAGTATTTCTCATAATCCTGTTCAACACGACAAGACCAAACCTATAGAAGTGGATAGACACTTTATAAAGGAGAAAATTGAGAAGGGGACGATTTGCATGACTTATATCCCTACAAGGAAACAATTGGTAGATATATTCACCAAGGGGTTATAGAAATCTAGCTTTGAAGATTTTATTTGCAAGTTGGACATGATTAATATCTATGATCCAACTTCAGGGGGAGTGTGGAAATCCCGTATGATTTAGGGAGTGATTTGGAGGATATTGTGGTAGAAGATTGAGGCCCCAATTAGATCTGATATTTAGGCTAAATGTTTGGTTTGATTTTTATATTTCCATATTTTGCTCTCTGTGTATATGTTAAATAGGGACTCAATTATGTAAAATATATACGATTGAATATACAATTGTATTATTCTCAGTTTCTACAAAAGCCTATCAAATTGATGCAGAATTTTGCACCTAGATCAATCGAGTATCATCGTGATCAATCAAGACAGTAATTTGCAACTACCTTGATCAAAACACTCTCAATTGATCAACTATCACGGGTTGAAAATCTGAAAAATTACCTACCTTGACTAAAATTCTTTCTTCTTTAGACCCCACAAGAAACCTTAAGTGATTTTTCTCTAACTACCCATCTTATGAGTTTTAGAAAAACAACTTAGCAACATTATGAGACTTAGAGAAAACTTTCGAAGATAACTTTCCAAAAACCAAATATGCTTTGATCTTTCATTCCTAGATTTTCTAAAGAATCTTCTACAGACCTTTAACCTACTGAAACAGATTAGGTGCTCATGAGGAGTGGTGATTCATGGATTCAAATTGTGAGGAGCAAAGCTTCATGGATTCAAATTGTGGAGTGGAAAATATAGGAAATAGAGATTTGTGAAATACCATGGCACAATTTGGTTCATACTGGGGAAGTGAAACAGTAAGGATCAAAGCTGAAGCCTAGATTGGCTTGATGAGATCTAGTTGGATATCCTATATAACCTCAACTTTTAGTGGATTTGACTTGGATCAACATATCAAAACATGGTTTTGTCCCTAAATTTCAAGGATTCCATGTATATCATTGTCTCAATTCTTTTTCATTTTAAGTTTTATATATTGTCTCAATTGTTGAATAATCTGTGATTTAGGAATACTCTTGAATTGAACCTAGAACACTTAATTAAACTTATCTAAATTAATTCGGGTATTCTAATTAATCAGACAAAACTTACATGACCTAAAAAATCCATAAAAATTAATTAGAATATACACCCCATTCAAGATCAACTCCATATCAAGAGACACTTTTAAGTACCATCAACTTCTAACATATTTGTTATTGTTGTCTTCTTTTGAACTTTGGTAATTTCAGATACATAATGCTTTTGCAAATTTCAATAATTCTAACATGTCAAGAATTATCAAGTCTTAAGTACCCCATGAGGCTGCACTTAACATAAGAATGTAGTTTATTAAGAGAAATTATATCTAATATATGAGGGTAAATCTTCCATTTTTTCCTAACATGCTTATTAAAAATTCAAAAAATAATAAAATAAAATTACAAAAAGAGAAATAAGATCTTCATCCTGCACCTAACTTCATTCAAGTCTCTACACCACCTCCAGATCACCCTGATAAGTTTGTACACATCTTTTCTCATTTTTCAACTTAACTTCTTGTACAAACCATAGATGCCCTTAAACATAGCCTCACTGTTTTTTTTGGCTTCCATTTTGCCCAAGAATGTCAATTACAGACCCAACCTACGCAGCCCCACCCCTATTAGAATGGGTTTGTTAAATTCATAACTAGAGTAGGGGCAGATATGATATTGTTTGTCAAACCTATATCAGGGTCGGGTTTGGGTTTAACCCAACTCACTTCAGTTACTTATGAAATTAAACTTGTATTACAATTTTTCCCTTTATCACTCCCCATTTTCTAGTTATGCGTATGCCAATTATAAGAAAAAGTTTTTCCCCAAATCCACTTCTAAGCATGTGCCTCCTAACTGACTACCCTATCCCCACCTCTCCATTCCTTTTCATCATTTTAGCACCATCATCAGTATAAAATCATCACCACTTTAGCTGCAACATTCAACACAGCAGTCCTTCCTTTATTCTTCATCACAGTACATAGCCACTTCAAAATCATTGCAAATGAGGAGGTAAGGCTCATTCCTAGGCCAATCTAATTTATGGTGGAAGGGCTCATAAGATAATTGTTAAAAAATATCTGTTGAATGGGATATCCTCCCTTCCCTTTGCGGAATGTGTTTAACATTAGCTGGTTAATGAGAAGGCTAAGGAGAAGGAGGAACTTGCATTACAGGAATTCAATAATTTCCAGAAGAGGTATATTGCTGTGAGGGGTATGATTTGTGAAGGATGAGAGAGAGTGAGCGAGAGCATGAGAGTGATGGCGATGAGGGAGAAAGCCGAGCGAAGAGTTGGAGGAAAAGGAAGGGGAGTAGCTTTGGGGTGGAGTCGAAGGTGTTCGAAGTCGGAGTCGAGGAGATAATAGGCAAAACCCAAGTTATCATCGTGGAAAGCAAGAAAGGGGTCTCGTCATGGGTCCGACTAGGGCCGGCGAGCGTAGGGCTTTTTACGGAAGGTCTGAACCAGTGCATCAAGGATAGGAAAGAAGGAAAATGGGAAAGGGGATGGAAGGAAAAGGGGAGGAGTTACTCCCTAGTGCGAGATGCCAACAAGGCAGGTTGCTTCCTTCGGTTAGGGGTTATCGACATGGAGAAGAAGAGTTAGAGCATTTGCATCCCGAAAGGCAAAGGGGAAAGGGGGGGATGGGTTGCCATGGCAGAGACCTTACGAAAACTGGGAGTTAGTTTCGACAAGAAGAGAATAAACAAGAAGAGAGGGCCACAGGAAGGTCGTATGTGGAAGTGGTAAAGAGGCCAAGGAGCAGAGACATTAAAATGGTCAGAGTGGAGGTAAAGGGGGAGGAAATAAGCAAAAACTTGAGTAGATTGGAACATTGTTTAGTAGGAATCTGGAACCCTAGTTCAGCACAAGGAGAGGATTTGGAGAGATTGGGGTGGTTAATGGCAAGTTCATGGGGGCTGAAAGGAAAGCTAGGATTGGCAAGGCTGGAAAAGGGACGAGTTCTTCTGGAGTTTGAATTCGTGGAAGAAGCCAAACGTGTTCTCGCCTTTAGGAAAAGATCCGTGGGAGGGCTTCAGATGGGGCTGGAGCGATGGAGTCCAAAATCTGGGTGTTCGACAGAGAGAGAAATAAGGAACGAAGCTTGGGTAAGGATTCTAGGTCTCCCAATCTCATTGTGGGTACCATCAATTTTGAGAAGAGTGGAGGAAGCATGTGGTGGGTTCTTAGCTATCAACCCACAGACGAAGAGGATGGAGGATCTCCAGTGGGCTAGGATTTTAGTAAAAACGAATGGTGAAGACGTGCTGAGTTTGCTGGAGATCGGGCATTGAGGAGGCGAACTACTCCCTATCTCTGTGGTGGGAGATATCGCCGTCGTTGAGGCGGATTTTAGGGGACAGTCGAGACTTGCCTGGGCGACCAAGTGGGGAGGTTAGGGGTGACGGTGACACACGCGCTGGCCCGCGTGTGGGAGAGTTGCCAGTTGCGAGGCTCGAGGAGCAGCTCTGGTCAGCAAATGGGACTGGAGGGCAGGTGAGAGGGGCGGGCAGCGAAGTGTTTGAAAATCGGATTCTTGTTGGGTCGGTGACCCGCCTTTCTTCTGATCCATCGGGTGTCGGGCCGTCCTCATTTGGCCCAGCCGAGGGTCTTATGGGCTCAAAGAGGGCTGGTGGGCCCTCTGCGCAAGGCCCATCAAAGGGAGTTTTATTAAAAGGGGCTACGACTGCTGGTGATGAGGCAGCATTTGGGCCGCCCAAGGGGTGGGCCGCCATTGGGTTAAATGCTTCGCCTTGTGGGCCTTCTGTTCTGCTTAGGGGCAGTCCTGGGCCGTCCTAGTCCCAGCTCCTTGACAGTGGGCTCCCATTAAAGTTTTGTTCTTCAGCCCGTCTAGCCTACAATGGGTGTAATTTGGAGATGGAATTTCTTAAGTTCCGAGAGAAGGAAGATAGGAGGAAGCAGCAGTCAGAATCCCAAATTTCAACGACAGACAATGCGCTAGAGGTATGGGTCTGTCTTAAACTCGTGGGGCTTAAGGGTCTTAGGGCCTTCTCCTTCTTCTTCCTTTTCTTTTGGTCGGACTCTGGAGGGGGAGTATTACGACCATTCTGGGGTGATGAGGGAGGATTTTCAGGAGGGAAATATGCTAAGTATGGCAGTTGCAGACTGGTCCGCCGAGAATGGTAAGGGTTGTTGGGACTTGGTTGAGGTTAATTGTGCTGTAAACGAGGCACACAATTCGGAGTGGGATTCGACTCGACTTGTGCTCCATGAAGTCAAGGGCGAGAAGAAGATCAAATGGGAGGAAAGCAATCTGGCCAAATTTAGCCACTTTTTGGGATTTCCAACAAAAGGCCTGGAAAAGGAAATCCTGAGTTTTTTTATCAAAGTCAGAAAAAGGCGGGAAATGATACACAGCAAAGGTCTTTTGGAGAATCAAAATTCGAAAGGGAGCTTAAGAGGCTGGAGTGTTCAATTAACTATAAGGGGGAAATTAAGAAGAACTGTCCTCTTCAAGGCAGAGGGGGCCATCTAAAGGATGTTTAATGAATCTCAAATTATTGAGTTGGAATGTGAGGGGAGCGAATAACAGCTCTAAAAGGAAAATAATCAAGTCTCTAGTTAGAAATTAGAAGGTGGATTTGATCCAGGAGACAAAAATTCAATTAATGTCTGAAAGGGTGGTGAGAAGTTTATGTTCGGGGAGATTCTTAGACTGGAGAGCACTGGATGCTACTGGATTGGCAGGAGGTGTTTTGGTTTGCTAGGATAAAAGGTCTCTGGAAATTTTGGATTGGGAGAAGGGCCAGTTCTCAATCTCCTGCAAATTCAGGAATGTGGAAAATGGTGTAGTATGGGTGTTTACGGAAGTCTATGGTCCTTTTTCCACACAGGAAAGGGAGAGCTTGTGGGACGAGATTGGGGCGATTAGAGGAAATTGGGGAGAACCATAATGTTTAAGGGGTGACTTTAATATTATTCTCTCCCAAGGGGAAAGGAGTAGACAAGGGAGAATAACCTCAGCTATGAGAAGGTTTGCTTAGATTATAGATGATCTTGAGCTTGTTGATCTTCCCTTGCAAGGGGGAGCATTTACTTGGAGCGGGGGCCTTAACAATCAATCCTGGGCCAGACTGGACAGATTCCTTGCGACTCCTAGCTAGCTTGATTAGTTCAGCAACGTGCTCCAGAAAAGATTGCCTCGACCCACCTCGGATCACTTTCCTGTATTAATTGAGGGGGCTGGCATACGAAGAGGACCCTCCCCTTTCAGGTTCGAAAATATGTGGCTTAAAGTGGAGGGGTTTAAAGACCTCATCCGTAGCTGGTGGCAGGGGATGGTGGTCAGAGGAAGGGCTAGTTATAGATTGGCTACAAAATTGAAGGAGCTTAAACAAAAATTAAAAATCTGGAATAGGGATGTGTTCAGGAGACTGGAGTGCAATAAAGCTGTAGCTCTCCAGCAAGTGGAATACTGGGATCTGGTGGAAAGTGAAAGAAGTTTGACAAAGGAGGAAACATCTTTTAAAAAGGAAGCCAAGGAGGGCTACGCTAAGTGGGTGAACCTGGAGAAAACACATTGGAGACAGTTATCAAGGGAGTTATGGTTAAGGGAAGGGGATAGAAGCATGGGCTATTTTCATCATATGGCAACAGCACATCGAAGAAGGAACTCCCTGAACAGAATAAAAATCAATGGGGTGTGGTTGTCAGAGGAGCAAGAAGTGAGGTAGGGGTAGCGGACACTTTTCAACAGTTGCTCACAGAAGACTCAGAGTGGAAGGCCGATATAAGGAGACTGAATTTGAAGTAGATCAGCCAGCAAGAAGCGGAAACCCTGGAGCTCCCCTTCTTTGAGGCTGAAGTCCATTCTGCTCTAATGGATATGAATGGGGACAAGGCCCCAGGAGCGGATGGCTTCACTGTGGCCTTTTGGCAAAGCCGCTGGGAGTTCGTGAAAGAGGAGATTCTAGAAATGTTTAAGAAGTTCTATGAGCAAAATTCTTTCCTTAAGAGCCTTAACAACACGTTTTTGGTCTTATTACCCAAGAGAGGAGGAGCGGAGGACCTGGGGGATTTTAGACCTATCAACCTTTTAGGGGGGCTATACAAATTATTGGCTAAGGTGCTGGCCAATAAACTCAAAAAAGTGATAGGAAAAGTGGTTTCCCCTTATCAGAATGCGTTTGTCATGGGTAGGCAGATTTTGGATGCCTCCTTAATTGCAAATGAGGTGATTGATTCTTGGCAAAAAATGGGAGAGAAAGGCCTAATATGCAAATTGGATATCGAGAAGGCATATGACAGCATTAACTGGCAGTTTTTGCTGAGGGTTTTGGAAAAAATGGGGTTTGGGTCAAAGTGGTTGGGCTGGATGTGGAGTTGTATCTCTACAGCCAAGTTCTCAGTGCTGGTGAATGGAGTGCCAACTGGATTTTTCTTAAGTTCTAAGGGGTTACGCCAAGGCGACCCTCTTTCCCCCTACCTTTTTGTCATGGGAATGGAAGTATTGAGTGTTCTTATTAGGAGGGCGACGGAAGGGGGTTTTATTTCTGGGTGCAACATCAGGCGAGGTAGTGGACCGGCTGCCAACATCTCAAACTTACTATTTACTGATGACACAGTCGTTTTTTGTGAGGTAAAGAAAGAGCACTTAACACATTTGAGCTAAATTCTTTTGTGGTTTGAAGCTGCTTCAGGTTTAAGGATTAATTTGGCTAAAAGTGAAATTATCCCAGTTGGGGAGGTGGAAGAGGTTGCCGAGATGGCAATGGAGCTTGGATGCAGGGAGGGGCATTTACCTTCAGCCTACTTGGGGCTGCCGTTGGGGGCACCCATAAGGCTTCCTCCGTTTGGGATGGGGTGGAAGAGAGGGTGAAGAGGAAACTTGCCCTTTGGAAACGTCAGTACATCTCCAAAGGTGGGAGAATCACTCTCATAAAGAGCACGTTGGCTAATATGCCTTTGTATCAAATGTCCCTGTTCCGCATGCCAAAGATAGTGGCAAGAAGATTAGAAAAGTTGCAAAGAGATTTTTTGTGGGGAGGGGGAAACATGGAAAGAAAAGCCCACTTAGTCAATTGGGAGATGGTTTGTGCAGATAAGGAAAAGGGAGGGCTTGGCTTGAGGAAGCTAGTCCTCTTGAACAAAGCCTTGCTTGGTAAATGGATATGGAGATTTGCTCGTGCTAAGGATGATCTTTGGAAGCAAGTGCTTATGGCGAAATATGGGCAAAAGGATCTTGGTTGGAGAACTAAGAAGGCAAATGGGTCGTTCGGAGTAGGGATTTGGAAGGAAATTTTGAAGGAATCTGATTGGTGCTGGGAAAACATGACTTTTATTGTGGGAAAAGGCACCAAAATCAGATTTTGGACTGATCCTTGGTGCAGGTGTGTAGAGCTGTCCCAAAGATTCCACCATCTCTATGCCTTGGCTGCCCATAGGAACGCCACAGTGGGAGAAATGTGGGACCAGAATTTTGGTCAAGGAGGCTGGAATTTAAGGTTTTTTAGAGACTTTAACGATTGGGAATTGGACTTGGTAGGTAATTTACTTCAAGTCTTGAGAGGCCAAAGGATTACTTTGGAGGAAGACTCATTCTTTTGGAAGGGAGGAAAAAACGGACAGTTTAGTGTCAAGAATGCATATAGCTTGTTGGTCAGCCCCAATGTCACCGTTTTCCCCAAAAATGGCATTTTGGTGGATGGAGTTCCAACTAAATTAACGTTCTTTGGGTGGGAAGCCGCTTGAGGGAGGGTGCTTACCCTTGATAAACTCCAAAAGAGAGGGTGGCAACTTCCTAATCGATGTTTCTTATGTGGTTGTGAAGAGGAAAATATAAATCATATGCTCATACAATGTACAATGGCCAGAGTGCTGTAGGATATTGTTCTTAGCTTGTTTGGTACCCAGTGGGTTTTTCCAAAAACTATAAAGGAGGTATTTAGCTAGAAGGGCTCTTTTGTGGGAAATAAAAGAAAAAAAATTTGGTGTTCCATTCTGTTGTTTATTTTTTGGACAGTTTGAAAGGAAAGGAATAGACTAACTTTTAGGGGGGGGTGTTAGCAATTCAGAAACTTAAAAATTCTTTTGTTTGTAACTTGTGGGGCTGGGCAAATTGGTATAGTGGAGTGGAGTCGCGCTCCCTTATAGGCTTTTTGGAGTGGCTAGCCTCCAATTAAGGGTTGGTGAGTTTTTTGTCTTTCTTTTTTGGTTGTAAGGTCTTAGCCGCCTTGTATACCCCTTGTATGTTTTGTGGCTATTTTGCCTTTTTTTAATATATCCCGTGTTTACTTATCTAAAAAAAAATATATATCTGTTGATTGATAAGAGATTTATTATACCTTGTTGATTGCAAAAGAACTTTATCTTCTCTGGGTTTGTGTTGTTATGAAATTGAAATTAGGGACAACCATCACATCACATCCTTCTTTCTTTGATTTCTTGTTTTCTTCTCAACTCTCTGTTAAACTGATTTGTGTATATAAATTGATCTAATATACATTTCTGCAATTGGTATCCATTTTTTGACACATCCTTCTTTCTTTGATTTCTTGTCTTGTTCTCAACTCTTTGTTAAACTGATTTGTGTATATAAGTTAATCAAATATACATTTCTGCATTTGGTATCCATTTTTCATCTTTGTCGTCTTGGCCAAATAATAGGAATTTATATATATAGAAAAATAAAATAAAATAAAATAACACTACCTGCCCTGCCCTGATGCAGGTTTCATCCACGGATGGGATGATATTTGGATGCTAGGAGTAAACCCAAGGATAAGAGTGATCAGCCCCAAATCAGCCCCATTGAGATCCCTAATTTTACCCATTTGTATATTTCAAAACATTCTCCATAAAACAACCTTCCCAAGCTTATTATTATGTTACACTATTTAGCAGATGGCTTAAAATTTTTGCAGCTTTAATAAAAAATTCAAATAACTTCTCAACACAAATACCTTTCAGGGCCAAATCGCACAAGGCAGGAGGAAGCAACATTGCTTCTACAATATTTGCAACCCTTTGCAATCCGGCATGGTAAGTTGACTGCATCTGCTAGCACCTGCGAAGATTACATTTAACAAGCAAATTAGTCTTGTTAAGCCTTCTATCAAGATTTCTACCCTACAAAAAATGGATTTATAGAGATTTCTGAGCTATGGAAAATGGAATAGATACTCAAAAGTTTATTTGGCACCATTTATGATATATTGACTAAGACTAACAGAAGAGGTAAGCAAGCTAGGAAAGGAGTGTGTTGCTCCACTAAATTTATATACAACTTGAAAATACTAGTACTTAAAACAATATCATAATTTTAAGTAGCATACAAATTACAGTTACATGATGAGATTTACTTTAAATAGAAGTGCACGATGAACACACAGGCCGATAGATAAGCTTCCAATTGGAAGTACAACAGAGCCAAGGCTGTTCTTCAACATGCCAGAAAACTCCTTCCAGTGGTTGGCAAAACCATCTTCTCCAGAAGAAGCTGCACCCCTTGTGACCACAATGGAAGCTTGCGTTAGAAGACTAAAAAGACAGGAATTAATTTAAATATTGTAAAGTGGAGGGGAGTGGAAATCACCCCATGTGATTACAGACAAGGGTTGCAAGCTCATCAACCATTTGTTTTGCCTTAATCCAACTACTAGAATGACTTAGTGCCCTGTTCTGTAGCTCCTTTAAAGAAGGATCCCGATGTCTATCAACCAAAACCACTTCAATTGAGAAATCATCACGAGGATCAACAGTTTTCAATGATTCAAAAGATGGGATCCGACCAGTCTCTTTCAAATCAGTGCTTATAGTCCATACATATGGGTCCATCCCATGTATCAGGTAAAATCCATCTGGAACCCTATCAATGTAAGACAGGCAGCCATTGACCTACAACACAGAAGACATAAGAACAGCATACATAAAAGCGTCAATCTAATATGCAAGCATAAAGCATAAGAATAATTATTCAACTAATTATTCTTTGCTGATTTTAAAAAAGATAAAATAAAATATAAAAAACAATGTGCCATCAACCTTTCTTTTTTTTTTTTTTTTTTTTGATAGGTAAAACATCAATTGTATTAATAGCACCTACAGAGGTGCAAAAAAGTATACAAAATGTATACAAAGATGCCAAAAAGGCCAAACATGAGTATGGTAATGAACCTTCCTTTTATATAAATGTAAAGTGAGGATGATGAACTTGATTACTGAATTAAGTTGGATTCACATAGAATCTTCACTAGAATTGACAAAAAATGCACCACTCATTGTTTCTTAAGAAAAACTTCGAAATAAATTCCCAGTGAAGGATAATAAAGAAGATGATTTGTGAGGAAGAAATAGGATGATCTAAGCCGAGCTGAGCCAAGCAAGCAAAACACTGCAAGAGCTAGGTTAACAAAGTTAGCAAGCTCCAAGATATGAATGACCTTGGCTCATTTATTTCATAAAAAATCTCAAGTAAGCATCTAATCAAGTCAATAACAAGCTGAACCAAATTAGCATGACTAATTTTACAACCTAAGGATGCTCACTGAGTCACAACTCATGAGTAAACCAAGCCAAGCAGGCAGCAGCTCAAGCTTGTCTCAAAAGTTCAGGAAGCTCTAAAATCGTATTGAATTAGCCTCTGCTCACTCGAGCCAATCTCAAGCTAAACTCATTAGACTTAAAGTTACTGTTGTCGATGAATCCTGTTAGTCATTAAACTCCAATAACGGGGGAAAAGAGATGACCCATGCGAGACATTAAAATGTAATAAGAGAAATGTATAAGAGTACCAAAAGAGGTAACTCAGAGCAATGGCGTGATCTTCAGAAAGGAACAAAATGTATAACAAGAGAATTCAAAAACATTAATAACCCCCCACTCGTTTGGAAACCATATCAAACAATACCCATAAATGCATTCTCAAGAATTCACCCATTTCAAAATTCAATGCCCAAAAGCAAAGCAAGCACACTATCAACCACCGCATAACACTAACAAAGCCTCTCAACCCCCAATCAAACAAAGCCCGTACCCAGAACCGATGAGAGAGGTCCCTGGCAGACCCAATTGGGCGATCACCGGGCGCAGAATCCAAGAAATAGGGATCGGCGGCAGAAGAAGAATCGGAGGAGAGGCGAAGTGCGAGAGCGAGCTGCAATTGGTAGCTCTCCTCGGTCTGCTGAGCCCAGCTCTTGGAGCACGACGTGTCTTTGGGGCTGGACCAGTGTTCCCTTCCATAAGCGAGCTGGCGATTGGAGGTGGAGTGAATCTGTTCCTGTACATGCCTATTACGAGGTTCCATCCAAAACCCTAGAGAATCATGAAACTCCCATTCTCGCAGATGCTACAATACTCCTCGATTTCATGCGCAGACTGCGGAGAGAGAAAGAGAGGTTGAATTAACCTAACTGTAAAGTAACCGACCTTCCACTTCAATCTTCATCACTCCGTATTGAACCTACGTCCATAACATTCTATTTTTGTCTTCACCTTAAATCTTTTGCCTCTATTTTCCTCTCCCATTATGTCTCCGTCTCCGCATCTTACTCTCCCACTCGTAAATTATTTCTAACCTAGTACATTTGATCTTTTGAAAAAACGTTACTCCCAGTTATTTATCATTAAAAAAACCAAAAAACATGTCATCCAAATGAACTGGTGTTGGTACATTTTGTTAGTGTCCCTGTTCATTGAATCTGATTGAAGTGGTGGGTTCAGTCCTTGAATAAATAATATGGGAAAACAAGTGACACATGGGCTTTATAGAAAAGGGACTGCACCTCCACCATAAAAGCAGACGCTGAGAGTCTTGCCCCACAAGAATCAAATTGTCAGTCATGCCTGCATGGGACACCACCCTCTTCACAAAATACAATAAATATAAGGAAAATGTTAGGGTATCAAGTCTTCCCCGCTTTTCAAATTTGTCATTTCCATTGTTGGAAGTTTAGACTTTCCATGTTATTTGATTAAAAGAGATGAAATCAAAACTCATTTTGTAAATCTAATACTTAACTTTTTTTTTTACCCTAAAAAATTTTTAAACAAAATGAATTCACCGGGATGTTATTCATCAAATCTGATACCAACAGTATTTATACCATAATTAAGGATGCAACTTGGATAGGTTATTCCAAACCTAACTTCACATTTGAACAGATTTGAGCAATCATTTTTAATATTTGGGTTGAGTTTAAGTTAAATATTTACAACCTTCATTTAATTTGGATAAACATCGAGTTAAGGTTTGAATAACCTAAGCAAAACCTAAACTTGATTTAATCTTTTTATAATATTTATAATATATCTTATCATATATAATAATATCCATTTTTTTTCTACTTTAAAGAAAAATATTAATTTTTTTTAGAAAACATATAAATTTATGTTTATTCTTTTATTGTTACCTTAAAACTTTATTTTATTTATTATTTAAATTTTCATATAAATACATTAAAAAATTTTAAATATTATAGATCAATTTTGAATTATGTAACCCAATTAATCAAAATCTAATTCAATCAATTTGAGTTTAACTTAAATAACTTAAACTCAACTCGAACTTAAAAAAATAAAATTTGGTTGAATTTTGATTAAATACCTTAAATTAGAATTCAAGTTGATTGAGCTAGGATTAATTATTTTTTAATTCAGATTGGACTTATGTTAATCAACCCGCCCAAATTGCAGTCGTAACCATAAAAAATCAATTATAAGGAAGAGTAATTGACTTTAAGCATAATGATGAATGCTTTATGGGTTTCAAAAAGCAACATTTATGATTTGGTGAACTAGATTATTAAATTGCTACAACTGTGAAGGTACTATGAATTTAAAAAAGCAGCATTCATTGTTTGATAAATTAGGTTATTAAATTGCTATAAATGTGAATAAAACTCATATGAGATGTTCAAATTTAAAGATTTTTATTTTTTTTTTCATCTTAGACATAAAAATTAACATTTATTTAAATAAATTGTTATGTTATTTAAATCAAAATTTTCACTATCTTAATTTTTTGAAATACTTTTTAAAATTCATTATCTTTCTTATATTTTATATAGAAATTACTATTATTTTTCTGTTTAAAAAAAAAAGGAAAGAAATATATCCAAATGGCTTAAGTTGAAAAGAATCATTGCTACCCTAATAAGGCATGATAATCCATATTCTCTCTACAAACACATGGAAACAACCAACAAGGTGAAACTATAAAAAGGTCTTCTTTTTCAGCTAAGGTAAAAAGACATTTAAAGGAAACAAAACATGCTTTGAAGTTGCCTTCACAATACTCCTTCCAAGCATAATGGAACTAAAGAACCAAATACAGAAACCATAGCATCTAAAGGATCAAGCCAAATGTCCTATAAATTGCTGCCAGCCATGAAATCTTGCCAAAACATGGGAGATCCAACCACATCCAAGGTCAGATCAGGAAACCATCATCCCTTAACAAAGCATTGTCCAGCCAAAAGTTTCAGGAAAGAAGCTCAAAGGAAACTTGGGCGTCAGTTAATACCACTTTGATCTCCAACAAGGATAGTGTCATGAGATCTCTGCACAAGATGCAAGATCAAGATTGGTTAGTTGCGGCCCCTTTATCAGTTTTTTGTTCACCTAATAATGAATTATAGGTAATTTGACTTTTCATTACTCGGAGAGCAGCAAATGCTACTTTGGATGATTATTCCAAACTTTCAATGCTGCAGAAAAGGTCATTGACTAGCAGCAATATCCACCTAGAATAATTGGCACCAGTGTAAATGGGGACCATGTACTTTAGCGCTATGCACATCATGTTCTCTCAAAGTTCTTATGACTGCTTATTACTCAATCTAGACAGTGATACCACTGGTAGACAATGCCATCATCAACAATCCTGTTTCGTCATGATGCTTCATGACCTTCCCCACTAGTTTGACATAGAATTAACCATCAGTTTGGTCAAACTTCACTATCAAATTCCAATTAATTCAATTGGAACAAGTAATCTTTTTTAATCCTTAAAATATTCTCTATAAGGAAACCAGAGATAATAATCACTTGAAGCCATTGGTATTGGGGATTGAAATAATGTCAGCCTTTGTGCTCAACTTAGGGGCATGGGATAATTCATCTGTTGTGGGGTGTTTGATGAGGTGGTGCAGTTGCAGTGTTATCACTTGGCTATTATATTAAGAACTTTCATCTGCAAAAAGTTAGTAAGTAGGATTTCAAATCACTACCATGCCCATAAATAGAGGGATTAATGGAAACAAATTTTAAGCTGGCTTCAAAATTAAAGATAAGTATAGATGCAGATACAGGTAGTCAAATGCTGGCCAAGAAGGATTATTCTATTTAGCAGAGTAGTACTTCAGTCAAACTAAACATAATGTAAACAAATCAAGACATCAAAATGGGGGAGAAAGAACCGATCTAAAAGCCCATATTTAACAGATTTTACCCTGGCATCTCAAGTTTCCCTCTAAAGAGAATAGTGAAAATGAAAAGGAAACTTCAGGATAAGGCAGAGGCTTACCTGTTACCAATTCCAACACATGAAATGTAGGCATAAGAATATATTGAATTGAACCACCTATAAAATTAACATTGAAAGATATCAGTGGGAGAAATGGCTAATCAAAATCCAAATAGAATAAAGAAAATGTACACCTACGAGAGCTTTGGAAGATTATTATGGCTTCAAAACCCTCACATTATTATCCCCAGTGTTGCAAATAGAGATATCATTGTGCCCAGTATTGCCAATTGCAGCATCACTACACCCAGTGATGGAAAAATTTTGCGGTTAGTTTTCTTCAATTGAAGAGGCAGTTATAACATAAAGTTCAACAAAAATATGGCTCAGAAAAAAAAAAAAAAAAAAAAAAAAAAAAAAAAAAAAAAAAAAAAAAAAAAAAAACCTTTAATATGTTTTACTTGCACACACAATATTACAATTAAAAAATGGAACAATATTATATTCTGTAAAATTACACCCATCATGGAACATGATCACAATATTCTCTCAAACAGCACCTAAACCCTAACTTCACCAAAACATATCTGCAGCAAAAGAACAGAAACAAGTCCCCAACAACCAAACAAAGAAAAAATTCACATATATCAAAACATGAAGATGGGAGCGATTGGGAACAAGGTTGTGTTATATAAGGACTGAAATACAGTGTTGCAACCACATTGATGTCTTCAGGATTTCTCCATCAAAGGTTGTGAAGAGGGAGAGCAAAAGGCGACACCAACTCTATGGTTCTCCAGCCATGGCATTGGACAAGCTTCAATAATAGCAGTGAAGAGAGGTGACATCAGTTCACAAAGGTAGTAGTGAGGCAATGGTGGAGGGCTCTTGAAGATTAGTGTTATTTCTCAGTTATATTAAAACTAAAAATCTCACACAAAATAGCCTTACAAAATATTTACACATTCAACATTTACCATGGACTCCCTCCCAAGCATTTGCTAATTGCCACACATCTCCAAAACCTAGCCTTTTTGCTTCACCCTCACTGCATCTCATTTTTTGGGGATTGGATATGGCAATTGAGAAAAACAACGACCTTCCAGAAACCTTGACGTGCAACAGTGGAACTCAGAGCTACTTTTCTAAAATTCTACTTGAGGCTCAAATGTCGTTAATAATGCCTGAAAATCTTCTTCATCCTCACTATAATCTCAGTGGCTAGAAGATGTCACTAGGTTACTTTTATTTTTCTTCTGTTCTGACAATCTGTTGCATAATAACCTCACTCGTCACAATTAAAGCATTCACCACTACATTGTCCGACTTCTTTGTATTCTAACTCATTTCTATCTCTCCTCCAAACTCTTTTAATCTATAACTTTCTCTTGCAGCATTTCTCATTTATTCTTCTCTTCTTTCCCTCGCCAAGAAGCATTTCAACATCTTCAATTATCTCTTTTTCTACTAAATAGTGTTTTTTCTATCTTTGGAGAGACTCCAACCGTTTGCTTAGCTAAAGTACCTTGGTTGGCTAATAGGTTTTCCAATTCTAAGAGAAATGTTAGGATGGCCAACCACGAATTACCACAATTAACTCATTATGCTTGTTTTAAAACATTTCTCTTCACTTTTTGCTTACTAATTTTCTTTTCAAGATTTACTTATGACATTTCACGAAAAAGAGATTTTACCGTCATTAAGAATTGGCAGATTGACATCTCACCTACTGATACAGGAAGTAGCTTGTCCTCTAAAACATTGTTTCCAACCACCATTTATTTATTTATCTATTTACTTATTTATTTTATCAGAAATAAACTAATCCATTAATATGATTTTTTAAGCACAAATGAAAGATGAGAAATCCTTCCAAAAACACACAAAAGTTGATCAAAAGAAGAGAGTGAACTTCTCAAGCAAAAACAATACAGCATCTATACATCTCAAGTACATAACATGAACTGGAACAAGTTGGAACAACCATAAATTCTCCAGGGCGTATGTCTCCTACAAACGAAGGTAGATGCATGGCTCCTTGTTTTTCTAAATGACCAACGATATTATTAGCTAAACCAAAAGACAGAGAAGGAACAATCCAAATAGCCAGCAACATCTAGAATTTTACAAAGCCACCATCATACATCCAGGGTCCTCTCTTGGATTTGGTCAAGATATCAAAACTGCAAAATCCCCTTTCAACCATAAGTTAGAAAGACAAAGAGCTCATGCCTATACCTTACCCTCTAAAAGAACTAAATTTTTTGGTTCAATGGCAAAGCCTTCTCTAAGAGGTTTTGAAAAAGCTCTCAACACTGTACCACTATGGTTTTTTATAGCACCTCAATCCCTATCTCAATTGGGTTATTCAAAGTACATCAATCAATATTTAACATAAATGAACCCACTAGAAGTGGAATCCATATAGGGAGAAACTCCCTATCTAACCCTTTCAACCAATATGTCAAGTTCCAATCAAGTTGTGAAACACTAAGAGGAGTACCCTCAAAAGTGTAATAATAAAGCGAAGAAGTAGGGGAAAAAAATAAATCAGATACCACACAATCTCTGAGTTCCTTCATTTATCCTAAAAAAATCCTTGTATTCCCCCCCTTTCCCTCTATCCAGATCAATATGAGACAAGCAAGATGCCAAAGCACTCTGCCTTGGAGGATACTCCAAAAACCCCCCTCAAAGAAATTGTCATCTATTTTATCACATTGTTAATTTGAATAATCTATGTGACAACCCTAAAGTAATTGGACATTGTGAAAAAAAGATGGTCAATCGATGCAATGCTCCTCAAACACTTAGTGCATCAATTCGAATTAAGGGATTTATAAGGCCTCCTCAATTGTAGCAAGTCATTGATATTAACCTTCCTGTCGTCCACCAACTTTAAATCTTAAATGGGGTTTTAGATTTCCAAATGAAATTGGTTGGAAGAAAGATGTTGAAGTCACAAATTTAGAAAGAGTTGAAAAAAAAAAGGTTTGATGTAAATATGTTTGAGGATGTTAATAACCAAACTCTAACATCTAGAAAAGGATGAGACAAGTACACATGAATGATATGAGAGATTTAGAATCCTCAATTTTCGAATTAGTGAAGTTAGGATGAGAGTCGAGAACAAAGTGGTTGATCTCCTAACCCACAATCTTCCCCAAAATAAATCTTACCACCATCACGCACCTAGGAAAATACATGACTAGAAAAAATCCAAGAAAACCCAAGCACTAGCCTTCTAAGGACAATGATGTGACTACCTAGCTGCAATGTTGGCATCCCATCCATTAGAGTATGACTTATAGATACTCAATGTAACCTTCTATCAAAACATTATTTCCATAGGAAATCTCCATAGTTATTTTATTGGGAGAACTACATTCCTCAAAGAAATCTTCCCCAGACCCATCTTTAGGTTGCACAAAAGGCATAAGAGACAAACAAAACTACACAAAGGTTATTCTACCACCTAATGATTGGAAGGCTTTTTTCAACCATCTAATCAGCAAGAAACCCTATGAATAACTGGATCACAAAGTGAAGCTGTCTTAGGGATGCAACAGCAAGGATGTGAAAGCAAACTATGCAACTTTCCCTGTGTCCATTCTCTCGGTGTGCTTTTACAACTCATTTTCAATCATTCTCTTGAGCAAATAAACTGCCTTTGTTGGATTTAATTCATTGTTTTCGGAATCCATCAATATCCTTCACAAGTGTTGTAGCGGTGCTACCATCAACAGTGTCTCAGAAATCTAGCCCTTCAATGTAGGATTTTATTCAGGTTTCACCATTACTAAAACTATGGTTTTTGAGCTTTGGAGCTTACTAGGTGCATTGTTTGCAGTCATGACTGCAAACAGCATCTTGAACAATTAGCCCCTACCAACCTTGCTCCTATACCATATTGTAAAATAAAGTGTGGCAAAAATGCAACTTAAACAAAGAAAAACTTTCTTTATTATGGCACACTTGCATACACAATAGCATAACTCACAAAACAACTCTATTCTACTAGAATAGAATTACATCTTAATCAAACACAATCAACACAAAATTCATACCCAAAAGCACCTCGACCCAACTTCACTAAAACATATCTGCAGCCAAACAAACAATAACTAATCCCCAACAAACAACCAAATAATAAAACTCTCACTTGTATCCGAGCAGCACCTAGTTCTGAAAACACCTCCCCTCTTCCACACCCTCACAACTTCATGGATTCAGCACATGAAGATGGGCAAATGGGAACCAAGTTTCCTTCATTTAGATCATGAATTGTGGTGCAGCAACTACCTTTGAAGTCTCTAGATTTCTCCATCGGATGCAGAGAAAAGGGTGATAATAACAGTGGCACCAACTTTGAAGTTCTTCAGCCATGTGGGTGGCAAGGCTTCAAGAATTGCAGTGAGGAAAGGGAACACCTGCTTCTCCAATGAAGGTGATGGAAGTGGTGGTGACTGGTGAGATGTTGGTGGAGGTCTTCGGAATGATGGTATTGTTCTTCACCAATTGTTCTGCGCTTACATCAGGCCTCTCATGGTTAGCTCATATAATCACCTTACTGGCTCAGCATCTAAGAACTGCAAACATGCAGAGCATAGAAATTTTAAACCTTGTAGATTGCATTTCTGTTCATTCAAATTAGATCCCCATTAAGGAGCATAAATTTCAGACCTACCCTTTGGAGCTTGCCCTGCTTGACCCTGAACACCATCTCCAAAAAGTATTCGAAAACATGAACACCTTCTGCAAAGAGTATTCGGAGAAGATTGTTCATAAGTCAGGCAAACCTTTTAAGGGTATAACATAAAATATTTAACTATGCTTCATTTTTATTCAAATCAGTTCCTGATGCAGGAGAACAGATCCTTGGGTCATCCTTTGGAGATTTCTTTTGATTCTTGGAAACTTTTTCAAAGTGTACCTTCCTCAACTTTTGTTAGTTATCGGCCTCAAATTTTCCTTATGGAATCCATGTATGCTCCTGAAATAGACCGTTTCAACTTCAACAGAAAGGCATTCTCACTGCCACTTAAAGGGGACTCAATAGGTGACACTGTTGCAATAAGAACATAATTCTCTCCATTTCCAACGTCTATTTCATACAACTCATGGAAAACCTCTCGAAATTCATGTATCAACATTTCATGGAATGATCTGTTCGGGGGTATAACATTGATAACAAAGATCCCGAGCTTACAAAGAGCCGATCTAGCTGACAAAAGAACGGACTTTTGAACAAAGTCCAATGGCGGTGCACTCACACCGTTACATACATCGCTTGAATCCAAATCAACCATAATAACATCAAATTTAGTACCACGTTGATTAATATCATTTATGAAACAAGGGTTTTCGACCTCATGAACACCAAAAGAGCCGAAATTCCGTTCCATGACTCGACAGCCTATTTTCTCGATAACTTCAATCCCATCTCCCACAAAAACTCGAATAGTTTCACCAACTTCTAATCCAAAATACCGCTCCGCAACACTCAAGACATTTTCATCCGCCTCCACACCAAAAACCTCAAACCCCAATTGGGTCTGTAAGAAACTAAGCAAAGCCCCACCTCCAACTCCAACACACAAAGCTTTCGGCGTAAACCCAGTTCTAATCCGCTCTTCAACATAAGAACAAATCAAACAAAGACTCGCCGCCATTGGAGCCAGGTATGGATGAACCAGAACTCCTAAATCAAGTCTAAACTCCACTTCTCCAATGCCCCCCGAGCCCACAGCCGGAACGATAGAGACCTCAGTTTGAATCAAATTTGGCATTCGCTTAAACCTCAACCTCCTCCGGAACTCCCGTTTCGACTCAGTACTCTCAATCTCCACGTCTTCAACAAGCATTTCACCCACACAAGACCCGACGCATTTCTCCACTATCACACTGCCAATCACATTATCATCGTAGCTCAAAAAGGGGATCTCGAGTGAACCGTTTTCGGCAAATGATTTTGGCGACAACGCAAGCAAAAGAGGCATGAGGTTCCCCTGGAGCTTCACAAGATACGACTCCGTATCAGCGTTGACCGAACGGTTGTAGATGACCGGAGAGCAGTGGTCGGCGGCCGGGAGGTCTCCAGCGAGGATGAGGCGAGAAATGGACGGGGAGGAGAGGAGAAGCTGGAGGTGGCCACCGAGGGTGGAGAAGATCCAGTCGTGTTCGCGGTGGTGGGGAACGAGCATGGCGGCGACTCGGGGAGAATTGGTGACGGGAGTGGGTGAGTCGAGGACGGCGACTCGGAGGAGATCGCCGGAGATGGGGTTTGGGAAGGTGAACGTGATGAATCGAGATGGGACTAGGGCTTCGAATGTGGCCCTGTCCAGGGCCATCGCTGGCTTGAGGGTTTGGGTAAATGCCAAACGGCTATGTTGTAACTTGTAAAGAACAAAAAAATATATGATATATATATATGGAAAATTCTATAGTACCTCAGGAGGTATCAGCTGTTAGATGGAAAAAAATTTCATCTCAGCCGTCCAAATGATAAGTTAAAAAAAATAAGAAAATACCGGCTGAAACCAGTTACCTGGATAATAGCCTTCCTCTCCCCCTTTTCCCTATCTTTTCCCTCTATTTTCCTCTCTTTCTCCGTGCTCATCCCCCACTCATCTCCATATCTCTATGTTTTTTAAGCCTCCGCTCTTCTCTATATATGATCCATGTATTTTAGGTGTTTTCGAAATATAAAAAAATGTTATATTTTTAGATATAGTGTATCAAATTTGGAAAAGTTGGCAATTCAAATATTAAGCCAAACTTCATCCTCTTCCCAGGTGTGAGAGGAATTGGATTATATTTGAACATATATACACCAAAAACATGAATAGATTGAAACATAAAAGGCTTAATGATCTTATATACATTCAGTACAACTTACGACTAAAAAATCGATATAAATAATTTCTTAACTGTTTTGAATATAAATTTTTATTTTAACAATTATGAATAATTATATATCATTCATTTTTAGGTTTTACAACGAGAAAAAAAGTTATGATCCCACTGATTATGCATGCACTAATGTGATTGAATTTTGGATAGTTGATAAGGATCAATTAAGATGGTTAGATCTTGAAGAAATGAAAAATCTTTTGTATGAAAAAATGTCAATTCCAATAAATGAAGTAGAATATTCAAATTCAACTACTTACAATGGTTTGTAAAATATGTAAAGTTGAAGGCGAAAAAAAAAAAAAAAACTATATATGAACCTTACAAAATTTGAGAAGTTTGATGCATGAAGAGTTCATTCAAAAAGTAGTTAACATTAATAGAGAAGTTGCTCTTATAAATGCATTACATAATGTGTACCAACCTCCTCACATCTTTTATATAGATGGCATACATCAAAAAATATTTATGCAAATTGTAAGAAATATTTTGAGTGAACGGCAAGGTGGGAGGCTTTTATTTCCACATGAAACGTTTTGGTACTTGGTGAAACTAAAGAGATGTAGGAGTACCATCTTAGTGCCTTTGAGGGACAAAACCAAAAGTACACAAAAACAACAAGATATTGCACAATTCAATGGTTACTTGGACATAAAGAGAAGGTTGTGGTAGCCTAGGCAAATAAAGTCATGCATTTTGGTAATTACATACTTCTCTTTGGCATGGTGAAATTCAAACAAAAAAATCCTACTTTTCTTCATAATAGAATAATTCAAATTACAAGTATCATTTCATAGAATTAATAATTCTCAATCAAGGACAAAAATTTGATAGAGATTTTGGTTACGCATAATTTTAATTGATAATATATAACTTCTGGCTATGAGTTTGACATTTATTAATTTACTAGCTCTTTTTCTTTTATATAGTTTTAAGCTATGAATAATGAAAAAAATAATTATATTACAATACTATACAAAAATTAACAATTACAACTATTATAAAAAAATTAAGGCTATGTTTGGTCATCGGAAAATTTGATTGAAAATGTAAAGGAAATAAAATAGAGAGGAAAAGTAAAAGGAAAAAAAAAGTGAAGGAAAATAAAAAAATAGAATTAAATATGATAAATTATTTTTATTTGCTACTTCAAACTCATTTATTTATTTTAACTAATCAATATAAAGATTAAATAATTTTATAATACATTAGTTTCTAACTAATTTTAATTATATTTAATTTTCTTTATGATATTTATAAAACAACCAAACATGAGAAAATCATTTTCCTTAATATTTTTTTTATTTTCTTTGTATTTTATGGGAATCAAACATAACCAAAATAAATTATACCAAAATGTGCTTTATTATGAAATTGATGTAAGAGTTTTTAGAGTTTGATTCATAAGTATTTGACGTAGATAATAAATCTTCTCACCTATTATATAGAGTAGAAGTCTTCAAATGTTGGTTCGTGTTGATAATATGTTGTAAAAACTAAAGCGCAAGGAGAAGAAATATAAAAAATAATAATAATAAAATAAAATATTAAGAAATAAACTAAATGAATGTTTCGTTAAAGAGCTCATCATCTTTATAGAAAGTTATAAAGATATTTACATCAATATAATTGATCATCAATTCTCACGATGAGGCAATCTAATATAAATTAGGAAATTTAAAGGAGGTTTATTGAAATTTATTGATTGAGTTAGTGACACCTTAATAAAAGGAAAACATGATAATACAATGATATTGTCATAGATATTTTAAGATAATATTATTTTAAATAGAGTGGAATGGTTGTAAATAGTAAATTAAAATCACATCAATGTAAATTCTTATCATATTCATAAATTTATTTATTATAGTATATAAATTTTTTAAAGGGGATTCTATTATTCAGAATTTGAAAATATTTCATTTTTTTATTAAATAAAAATTTCATCTTTTTCTTATTTAATCCTTTTTATTGAATAAAAGATCATTTTTTTTCCTTTTATATTATAACCCTGAATAAAATAAATAAATTTTATTCCTTTAAATACCAAACAAATGAAGAGAATAAAATTCACAAGTTTTTTAAATTTATTTTTCACGAGTTGATTCCAAATCCATGCACATCTTGTATTTAATATTTTTAGGAAGAATAGAAAACTTTTTCTAAATAATTTTAAATTTACTAATAAATTATTAAATACATACATATATATTACTATATTTTAACAAAAACACTCTTGAGATAGTCAAAACATTTATATTAAAAATTGATTAGAAGTTAAATTCATAAATATGAAAATTATTTTATTTATTTTAATTAATTAATTTTATAAAAAAATATCACTTAATTTTAATTATTTTCTTTTCTTTTTCATATCTCTTTCCATTTTCCTAAAAAAAATTTGTATTTGAAGAAGGGCAGAAAAGGGAAAATACAAGGAAAAAAAATTAATTTTTTCTAAAAATAAGTTTACTTATAAAATGTTGAAAGCCCTAATCCTCATTTTTCTTCATTTCCTTCCTCTATTTCCTTTCATTCCATTTCATCTTCTTCCCCAAATTTCCATTTTTTTTTACACTAAAAAAAGAAAAAAAAAAAAAATCACGCTGCTGCCGGACCTGGCGCTGCCTCAACTCATGGTGGGCAGCCTAGTCGTGAATTATATATATACATATTTGACGGAGAAGATGATCGGGAAGGGAAGCAAAAGAACAGAAAGGAAGGAACGGGAAACGTTGATGAGTTAGGAACTTCGGATTAGGGTTTTGGATAAATGGCTTTGGAGAGGTTGGAAAAAAAGGTATTTTTGCTAAAAATTCTTTAAAGATAAAAAAGAGGGAAAAATATCTTTATCGAAAACAATTCTAAGAGTAATCACAAAGAATAATTTTTTAAAATTATTTTTTAATAAATTATTGGATAAAATTTGTTTGGAAATTTAAAATATTTTTAATTTAATTTTTATGTTTTTAAATATTTTTAAAAATATTTTTTTATATTATATAATTATTTTTTGAATAGTTTTAAAAAATAAGTGAAAAAAATATGAAAATCATATCTTAAAAATACCGTGGATTTGTTTGATAACTATTTTAAAAATTAAAAATTATTCTATAATATTTTATAAAATAAAAATTTATTTAAAACTTAAAATATTTTTAATATATTTTAAATATATATTAAAAATAATTTTTATATCTAATATTTTATTTTTTATCATTATAAATATTTATATAATTATTTTTTAAAATAATCATAAAAAAATAAAAAAAATAATTAAAATATATTATTCGAAAATACCTATTTTCTAAAAAAAATAATTTTTAATTATCAAATATGTTTTTATATTTTTTTTGTTTTGGGAAATAAAAAACTATTTAAAAAAAAAATGCAAAACAAAACCCGTATCTTAAAATAAAAAACTATTTTGGGTATTTTTACTATTTCATATATAATTTGTATTTAAAAAAAGAAAAATAAAATAGACATAGAGAGAGAAAGACAATACATTTATTATCATATCAAAATGTGTGATGGGCTTGAAACCATTAATGAAAAAAAAGTCATATTTTTTGTTTCTTTTAAATTAACAATTAATTTTCGTATTTAGAGATTATCTTATTTACGGATGCTTCCAGAGAGCCGCAATCCAACAGTGTTGGGCCTATGAGCCCATCTGTGAAAAAAGAGAGGGAAATGAAATGGAGGGGAAGAGCAAAAGGCGGCAAAACATTTCTCTCCATTGTTACTTGAAAATCCAAATATCGAATCCACTCATCCTTCGTCACTACTCACTCTAGAAAGGGAGTCGCATCTCCAACGCTTTCTCTTTCCGATCGAGGCAAGTGCCTTCTCTTCTTCATTCTGATTCTGAACTTTGATCCATGATCCTTTGTATGGTTCCCGAGAAAACAGGCTGAAAGACAAACTTTGAATTCTCATTATGTTTTCTTTTCTTTTTTAAATTTGAATTGTATTTTATTTTTGTGCGGTTCAATGTACGAGTAGGTGGAGGTTTTTGTTTAGTTGGATTCCATGTCATTGAGAAATCTAGATCTTCGATCTTCATTTTCTCTTGCTTTTCATGCATTTTCTCGGAAACCAAACACGATTTTTTTTTTTGGTTCAGAGTTTGTTTGGTTCATTAGTCATGCTTAGTCTAGGCTAGTTTTGTCTTAACTGTGTGAACTGGCATGATTTTGAATCAAGGCGCTGTTGATAGTTTGGTTTGCCAAAGAGTGCAGAGTGGTTGGTTAGTTGTTGATTTTTTTTTTTTTTTTCCTATTCAACATTACTTGATTTTAGTAAATATCTACAGGCAGAGGTTTTTGCAACTCTGGTGTTTGTTTGTTTGGTTTTTTTTTTTTTTTTTTTTTTTTTCTGTGAAATAAATTAAATTTATGTCCTAATGGGGGAATTACATTTCATTCAATTTGGATATTTTTGTTTGATGCTTGGTTAAAAGTCATTGAAGGTAATGTCTGTGATGACAGAAGTTATTGAACCGGGCGACCTATTAGTATAGATACTGCTTGTTCTTAAGGAATAAGGGATACATTAGAGTAAAGCTAAGTTTGGCTCGCTACAAGTATTTGTCACCCATTTGAACTGGGTTATTCTCTCCCCATCCAATTTTAATTCTATTAATTCAGCCCAGGTATTGGTATTGGACAAAAATGTCTGAGAACCACCCACGCCTTGATTTGTTAGATTTGTTGGTATTATTTTAGAAGGCATAACTTGAATGTTGTATAATATTGAGTAACATGTAATTTTCTTTTTATTTTATGAGTAAGATTAGAAATGGTATAATAAAAGCGTGAACATATGAAACATCTTTGTCTCTCTCTACTTCTCTCCTTTTCTCATATTAATTTTCTGTTAGCTTTTTATCACAATGTTTGATTTATGTATTTTAAGATTTCTCCTGTGTCCTCATGTAATTTTGGGAAATATGAGTTTGCCAAATGGTTTACACTTTGTCAGAATACCACTTTGAAGAGTAATAAGTCTAATGTTTTTTCTGTTTTTCTTATTTGATTGCTAGTAGAAGTATTTACTATGATTCTTTCTGAGTATTTGTGTGATTCCTGTCATTTGGGCTAGAAGCATGATGTGCAGGAGAAAGGGAATGGAGCAAAGGTAGGAAATAGTGGCCTTTACAGAAGCACAATAACAAATTTGGTATTAATGTGCAGAAATAATTTGAAATTCAGGATTTATTTGGCAAAATACCTGGAATAATTAGATAAAGTCCAAAACTTGGGCATATGACAAAGTGCATGATATAAGAAACAAAAACAGGCGTTCTTGTTCTTCAATTAGTATGAACAATTAATAAATCCTTGGAATAATTAGGAAAATATTGAAATGTATTGGATAGTGTAATGTGTTTCGATGAGAAAAGATAAAACAGGAATTATTAGAGAACATTTTTATTATTGTTTTGAGGTTGTAGAAAGCATCTAAACAATATAACAATCTTATATTCTTTTTCATTTTTCAAAAAGATTTGAGTGCTTGCTCAAAATGTTGATTATAATTATGGAAAATCTTCAAATTGCAAGTTTGAAGTAGGATGCCTTTTATATTATTCATTCTCCTACCTCTCTCTCTCATCTATATATATATATATATATTAATGAGAGAAATTGAGTTTTTTGTAACTTAAATTTATTGAGGTTTCGTTGTGCTTTGCAAGCAATTATGCTACTAGAGAATCATGGGTTTTGCCTGCTTTGAAGTATGAGCATTCACTTGCTGTTTAAAGTTGAGATAATAGATATCCCGAAGTCTTGTCTTTGACCCAATTATAGTGAACGAGGCTAATTCTCATCACATCATGCCTATTATCTTAAAATCTGATTCTAATTCCCATTTAGTTGGGATGGCTGCTTACTATGTTGCTATGATGCTTTTTCCTCACTTTGATATCAGATTGTTCTATTAATACCATCAAAAGGGGTAATATGATGAAGAAAATAGTTGCAGAAAATGATGATGCTTCACAAAGCATTTTTAAAACAATATTTAATCTCTTGATATGTCTTAAGGCTAGTTGAAGCATGAATCATCAGTCTTCACGAGAAATGTGTTGATGCTTGTCTAAATTCCTCGATGGTACTACTATTTTCTCTGATGAAATCCTGGATAATTTCAGGTCAAGTTCTTGGAGGAGTGACTCCATTATGTTACTGGAAGCTTTGAGAGTCTATAGTCTTGGGCATCCACGTCCAGACTCTCATTGGTAAAGGAGGGAACAGAAGATATGGTATATGAGTACTAAATTTGGTGAGTTTCTACAAGTGCATGTAAGCATGGATATTATCCAATATTCAGGATTATTAGGAATTTACATTTGTTAGATGTCTGTAATTTCCTGCTGAATGTACTATCTCTGCTTGTTCTCTGAAGCCTCCCAGAATATGATTGATTTACTTTATCTCGGCATATAGAAGAAGAAATGCATAGTTTGAGGTGCTTACTTTTAAGTGGGGCAATTATCTAGTAGAAAGGAAAATTAGAAGAAAATCAACAAAATGCGTTTTAATATCAGTTCTGATGTTCCATCTAAGACTTCAGGATGTTTGAGACAATTTTGCAAGATCACTGAAATTATAAAATCTATAGAGCTCTTAAGTAATGATCATTGGAGTAATGATGAACGTAGAACTGGAACAAATGAAAATAAAATCAATATCTTTTTTAACAGTTAAACCAAGTGATTTTACTTAGAATGGAGGTTCACGCTGGGTTAGTTCAGAAAGTAAGAATCTTACTACCCTTAAGCCCTGGCTCAACTGGCATGGTTTGGGTGGTTCCAGGTTCTAGTCCTAGTAGTGACCCCAAAGAAAGTGGAACACAAGTGGCTTTAGCATTCATGTTTACTTTGCTCTTGTTTGGGTTTGTGATTTCATCTTGAACGTAATCAAGTTTAGTCTCCATATTTTACTTATTTCCTCTGAGCTATTGAGCAATGATCATCTGAAGGTGTTGGGGTCTTTAATCAGTAACTGGAAGATGTTAGTTTTTGAGAGGTACACTTAAATGTATTGTTTTCATCGAGTTAATTCATATAACGATTCAAATTTTTTTATTTGATTTGAGATATTCCAATTATTAGGATAGCAAATTATTGCTCATTAGACATAATTATTTATCTTTGTGACGCAAAACACCAACTGCCAACTTCCAACTGAGGTGAGTGGAATGTGATTGCCATACATGTGGCTTTTCAACTGGGAGTGGTTATTTGTTCTGCCGATTACAAGATGCAATTGAAAGTCATGCCATGCACTATTCAGATTGTGCTAAAACTTCATCTGCTCCACAGTAGCCTGCTTTGTTTTAACCTAGGTTAGAGTCAACACAAATAGAAGATGCCTAAGTGTTGGAATTGTGATTGTTAGGATATTGGACTCATTTTGGTCCTCTCATTTGCTACAAGATTATAGCTAATTGTTTAAACTTTGTATTTGCCTCCGTTTAGGACATATACTACTATATGCATAATGCAGAGCCTGTCCAGAAAAACCTCATCAGATCCCATGATGAGTTCCACCCCAGAAAATGGGCCCACTGCTGCCCTCCCTCCCCACTCTTCCTTCTAACAACCCAGAAAATAGGTCCAGTGGTCGGGCCTGCCTTCTAGATAATGATGATCAACATCAAATAGATAAGGTTATATTATAATTATTATTGTTATCTGGTTATTATTATTGTTTTTATTAAGAAGTATGTGGCAGAGGCATCACTAATGTATTTTTTGTTCATTCTGCAAGACATACATCAAGTAGAAAATGGTGTCAAGTTGCTTTGAAGCTACACTATGATTGTGTAATGGATTAATAATGGCTCAGTTTCGAGCATGAATTGAAAAAATGATCATCATTTTAATCATGTACAGGCTACATACCCCTTGCCATGGGCTCTTACAAATAAATTTGAAAAAAATTTCTCCTGCAACCTGGGCAACATGTGAATGCATCTCATGTTAGAGGAATATTTGAATGTACAACATGTTAGCAATGACCTGTTTTTGTACTTAGCAATCTTCATCTCCTCCAGCTTGGAGAGACCCTGGTTAGCACCTGTAGCTGGCAATTTTTTATCTGGGTCCTGTCTTACTTATCAATTGTTTTCATTTTTTGTCTTGGACAACTTATTTGCTGAAAGGTGCAATCTAGCCATCAGAGGTCGGGGTGCTCTTGATTTCTGGTCAAATCCCCTCACACAAACAAATCCTGCAAAATGTTGTTTAACAACAGTTAGCATGTACAACATGGTTGAAGAATAATCCATTGCTCATACTTATGGGACTAATGCTGATTCCTCAAAAAGTTGAACATCTTTTGAGAAATTTTAGCTGTGCCTACCCTTAACTGTGCATGGAAATATGATATATTGGATGAAGTGTCTTAAGAAATAATATTGGGGGTAGGAGAACATTCAAATAGGAAATAACTAGCACATAGTTTGTACATTGGCGAGGACAACCAGAAAAATAACTATTTATACACGGTTAGCTAATTTAAGCCAAAAAATTATCTAACATTTTTAATTTTATTATTTTATTATTATTATTTCTAGAATATTATATTGAAGTATTTTTGAACTGCAATGACTATATCTTTAGCAGCTTATTTAGTACAAACCTTTATTCTGGCTGTAGAATTTTTAAACTGCAATATTTCTCTTCCACCATAACGTCTCCTAAAGAATGGTCCATCATTTAATTGTTTCTAAATATTACTATGCGGTTTGTCCTACATAGTTTTGTTTTTTCCGTTTCTTCCTTTTTACAGGTCTTTTTGTTTTTTAGTTGTTGTGTAACCACAATTTTTAAGACACTTCTTAGAGTGCATTGGGAGGTTCTTAGGTACCCTTTTATTCCTTGCATACAATGGATCATGCAACTGCCTCCAGTGGCTTGTATAGGTGAAGTTCTAGCATGGTTAGGCACACAAGTCGGTTGAAACTTAATCTAGAATGCATATCATGGTGCATCTTCCACAAGAGTGCCACATGGTTTATGTATTTGCTTGTGTTTGTTCATTAAATTGAAGACATGGTAGCATGTCATAAGGACATGGTTCTATTGTAAACATATACGTGCTATTGTATCTGTAAATTATCCTCATATGAAAAGAATGATATAATACTGTTTAGGCTGTGCTTACTTTCTCTTATGCATGCGTGCTTTAACAAGCTTGATAAATTGAAACTTGAAACTTATTGAGCATTCATTTAAAGTAAGGTTATTTTGGTCATTCACATGATCTTGCATTGTCTTTTTCCTAACAAAAAAATCTAGATGTTGGGGACAACAAGATACAAGAATTGAGTCTAGAAATATAAGGTAAAGGCAGAATATCACATAATTTCTTCTTTATTCCATGTTTTGACACATGCATAAGCACAGGCACAGGAAGCATATGCACTACTTTGAACATAGTGGATAAAGTAACTAGGACAATCAAAAGTGGCATTCCCATACCTCTCCAGAAGCAGTATTGGATTCCCTCTGTTGGCAAGCCTAATAAACATGGGAATCATTTTGTTAGTTCTTTCTCCTCTACCTCCTTACTACGATTTCTAAATTAGCATACGGTATATATGTATTTTATTCTTTTACCTCTAAATATTGAGGTCACAGAGGTTCCAAAGTACACAGTTCTTCTTGGGAGGTTCCATATCCATGCTCTTGGAACATCAATTGGGTTAATACTAGAATCATGGTCTGCAAATACCTGCATGGTAATATCATTTTTTGTAAGAGAACCACCTGATCAGGAAATGAATGTCTTTGAAAGGTGGCAGGGAGAAAAATTGGGTAGATAAGTCTCTCCATCCTGGTCATTGAGGCATGCTCTTTTTGGAATTTGGATTATCAAATACGGTTAGTTCCATGTTTTCAAACTCATTTTAGGGAGTGGTGGTGCTGCCATCCAAAGAGTTAACAGAAAATATGTTCAGCAGAGGGAAAGAATAAGATTTACCTCATTAACTTGAAAATATGTGCCATTGAGTGGAAAGCTACCTCTCATGGCTGTTCTACATGGTATCTGTGAATGAGTCAACAGAAATATCAATAAACAATTTCTAGCAGCTTATTATGTCTATTAGCTTTAATGGTTGCTATTTTTCATCTACAGTATTGATTTCCTCACCAGAAGTGTCCCCCTGACTGTCTGTGAATTTGCTTCTCTTATGCTATTGCATGAAAAACATGTATTCTCATTGCACAGCTTGCCTGGTTCTTGGGACTCACACCTCCTTTCTGGTGGTTGACTTGAATTTGCAGTTTCACCTAGTCATGAATGTTTCCAAGTTTTGTTACGACAAATTTATAAAATGTTTGTGCTTTCTAAGGCAAAAATGTTAACTAACAGATTCTTCTCAACATGTATATTGAGTTCTAATTATGTTCACGTGTTATCACAAACACTGGAAGAGGTCTATTCTAAGATGCAGTTTCTCATTTTTTCTGCACTGAATGTTGTCCTATGAGGAACTTTTTCTGGGTTACCGTTGATATCACATAAAACATCGTACATTGAGCAATAATTTCAGATTTATTTTATATTTTCCTTACCTGGTGTCCATATAGCAAGAAGGTATGGGCTTGGATCATCAGGTTCTCGTATATCCATCTGTAATAGTTATGAATTGACAGTTGAATAAAGGCAAGTTTGGTACTTAAAGTGCTCTGCAAATATAGAACAAAGACGAGCAATAACTAACCCCTTTTAAGAGAGGGTGTGAATCTGGAAGTTCATACCTGCATCAGATCAGGATGGGAGGGAGGTTAGAATGCCACATGAAGGATTTTATCCGTTATTAAAGCTTAGCACCAGTTTTACTAGGGCCAGTGGTTTTTTTTTGATGCAACATGGATGTTTTTTAAAGTTCAACTTCTTGTAGATTCAGTCAAACTGGAAAGTTCAGTTCAGAAGGTATCCAGATTAAGTTGGACCAGTTGAGACTTGCATGGGTGCTTGTCTAATAAAATTCCTTTGTTTTGTGATCATGAAAAGAAGTTACTTACACTTGGTGCTCTGTCCTTAACCGACTGATATTCTTCAATTTGGGAGTAGGGATTGAGGTAGCTTTGGGATCCAAAGCAACTAAAGCCTTGGACATATCCCCTTCTTGGAGTTCCATGTTCTCTTGCATATAATTTTGTAGATTGAGTGTGAATTCCTCGAAGTTCAGTTTGATTGTAGGAATCTCATCAGGATCCTCATAGAATGCATCCTCAATATCACTTTCTAATGTTTCTATGCATTGCGGTTCTGGTGTAGCTGGTACTTCGATGATAGGTTCACACTTACTGGTGTCTTGCTCTTCTTTTCCAAGTAGGTTGCTTTCAAGTGAAGGCAGTGGAATAGGGTTGATGAATGCTGTGGGGTTTCTGTCTGCCACACTGGGCGCAGTTGAACTCACGATGCTCTTCTCTTCTGGTGCTGGCAGGGCAAGCCTTGCACTGTGCCAAATAGGCTTAACTGTTAATCTCATTAATCGTTAATAGTACTGAATATTTGAAGATTTAGTGGTTGGTAAAAGGATTTTGTGCTCTCCAGCATCTCTTATGTGATTAACAGAGATTTAGGGATTGCAGTCATTGGATCTATTGACCCCTTCCTATTGATACATATAGAGGTTCTAATGTATTTTGTGTTCAGGTTATCTGCCTGCATACTGGTGTAAGGATGAATGGTAATTATATAGAGATTGGTGTACAAACCTTGCAAAAGCACTTGCAAAGTGTCTGCACTCTCCCCTCATTGGGCATGCATTGCAATTTGGTTTATGTTTGGTGCAGAAAACCTACATAAGTATCAACAAATGAGGCAAAATGAAAACATGTTTTTAATGAATGCAGTAGCCCATATAAGCAAATGTAATGACATACCTTTCCAAATGTAATCAACTGATAGTGTAGCTCATACCTGGTGTCAAATATTACATAAATCAATAAACTTTTAGAGAATGTTATAGTAGTTCTTTATTCTGTTTTTTTGTGAGATAAATGTACTTTCTTTAACATGAATAGCTTGTTGGCACCAAAGAAATAAAAGAAGACTATTAACATTAATTACTCCCAGAAAGTGTTAAGGGGTTACAATGTTCGCTGATCCAGTTTGCAGAGTCTTGGCCAGAGGTACTTTTGAATGGACTCCAGCATAGGGTACCTACCAGGGACATGATTAGGCATTTTTTGGAATGAAAAATTTGGTGTTGATTACTTGTCTTATACTACTTACAGTTCCAGGAGATGCAACTGAAGTGACTCTGGTAGTGGTTGGAGAGGGACCCATCCTAATCTCACAGCAATTCGGCCAACATTTGTGTCCACCTTTATAAAGATATGAAAACAAGATCTTGAGTGATGCAATTTTGGTTGCTCTATTAAGTTTATAAATAATACGTATTATCTGTATAAGCTTTACCGGGAAAGCAAGCTGATGAAGTGTTAACAGCCTCACACATTCCACACTTTTCAAACCCAATCCTCGTATACTTAACAGATAATCCCTACAGCACCAGACATTTTTATAAACCAAATAGTATAAATTTGATAGATGCAACAAAATATTTGTCATACAGCCTGTGGATGCTAGCCATGTATGGTCATTTCGTTAAGGGATGAATTATGCATGTGTTTACAAGGAATTGAAATCTGTGTTTTTCCTTCTATTTGATAGAAGGAACAAAAATATTTGGGAGGGCTTACTTTGCTTTGTCAGGTGGAGAATCTCTTAACCATTCAAGGTCAATGCTTCCATGTTCTCTGACTAATCGATTAAGGAAGTCCTGCAAAATTGCACCACTAGTGTTATTGTAATTTTAGAGTGCACACATTTAATGGTTAACATCATATTGGTGGAGCCATGTTTAGTGAGTTCTAACAAGTTTGAAGACTTTTGAGATTGAATTCATGCCCATACCTTTATTCGTTCTGCTAGCATATTGTTCATTCCTCGTTCTTTGATAGCTTCAGAAATAACATTAACATGGGCACATCTTAGAGCTTCATAGTCCAGTGAGTCCATTGTATCTTTGCTTCTTTCTCTTTTTCTACCATTGGCCTGGACTTGCTTCCTTAAACTATCCCAATCAAATGCTTTCTTTTTTGTTCCTTCAACCTTTTCCTTTTTAGGTTTTGAAATATTTGTAGTTGTCCCTCCACTTTCCTTGTTAGAAGAATGGACTTGCTCTCTTGACAGTGGTTCAAGCACTTCATTCTCCAAACATATTTGCTTATCCACTGCAGAATCTCTCTCCCTGACATTAGATGCTTCTTCTGTAAGCTTAGGGAAATTTGGAATTTGATGCATGGCAGTGTCTCGTCTTGTATCCAGTGCTTCAGCAGGTTTTAGAGGCTCTCTGCTTGGCATGCTTTGCATTTGAAAGGTCTTTGTCCTTTCTAGATCATGATTCTTGCAGGATTGTTTATCATTTTCAGTTGTACATCCTGGTTGCATGCTACTTTGTTGCATAGGATAATTCCTTAGCAATGCATTCGGGTTCCCTACTGTTGCTTCTTGGAGGTTCATTAGTCCATTTTGTTGGGCAGTGGTTTTGCTAATACTTTCTGTCATTTGTTGAGTCCCTTTGCTTGTCCAATTGACATCTTTTGGGTTGGCAATTCCAGAAGCAGCTGAAGGCCAAGATGATATACTTTCTTCTCCCAACACTTGAAGACATTCTACTTCCAGTATGCCCGAATCTGGGGTCATGTGCAATCGATAATTACTGGAAGGAACAGCTGGTGCTTGTTTATTGGAATTGGCAGAATTGATTAGATAGGTAAGGGAAGAAGACTCTGTGTGGTTATCCACTCTGTCCAATCTTGGGTTTTGCCTTCTGTACCTCATAGTGCTCTCATCAAATTTCGAGCTTTTATCTGCATGATACTGACATTCTTGAGCAATGAAGGTTTTTTCCATGTACAAAATGTTTGTTGAAGCTGAAGCTTGAACCTTGTTGGTTTTGTGCCCAGTTGTTGGATCTTCTGCTTCTGAGTTGGATCCTGAGGAGGATCTCAGTACAGTAGTTTGGACAACAGATGAGTTGACAGAATCTTGTGATGACATGACTTCTTCCTCTGCTCTCTGGTTAGGTGCTCCTACTAAGCTTGTTTCACTTGTTCCTGAATTTGGACTGTCTCTTCTATGCTCTGATGATTCAGAAGATGCAACAAAGGCTTGATTGTAGACTTGTTGATGGGATACCTTTTCATGCCATTTGATGGTATCATCTGGGTTCATTATGCAGACCTCTGGTTCTTCGACCAATATGCTAGCTTCATTACTGTAACTTGTTTTGTTGCTTTCTGGATGAGGAGGAAATCGTGATACAAGTGACATGAAGGCAGAGCTGCATGGAAAGAAAGAAGTTAGTGTAATAATCCATTTATATAAACTTCAAATGTTAATCAAGAAGGTTTTGATCTTGTTACTGAACTAAAACCTCAAGTATACCTAGAAAGGTGGTCTGAAACATTCTGGGTAAGAAATACACCTATGACGGAGTCAACCACTGATCCTTTCCATGGAGAGAAGCGTCTATCTCCTGTTAAACATATATTAATGATTTTTTGGTTAATATGCATGTGGATAAATAATTATGTGCTTGATCAAAGAAAATCAGTGTCTGGTTTATATGTCATGTCTTGTGATTGAACAGCTGAAAAATACCAGTGCCTTGTCTAGTACCTTGAACAAGGTGCATGCGTGCAATAAATGAGTCAGCTCGTCCACGAAACACTTCTCTTTCTTCTTCCCACCATTTTGCTTTACTTTCATCTGGTTCAACATCTTGTTCTGCCCCCATTAAGAGTTTCCATACTCTTTCTGTCTCCAAGTCAAGATCCACTCTAGGTCTTGGTTTCCGTTTTTTTATCTCATATGGAATGATTGCACCATCTCCTTTATATAAGATGATTGCATTTTCCTCTTGGCCCACAGTCTCATTGCTTGTATCATTGAGTTCTAGACTTTTCAATCGTTCTATGATAGCATCAATTGGATCTGGTTGTTTCTGCTTAGCTGGTCGACCTGCACCAATTGCACGCTTCAGTGGCTACACTAATGAGAATTCAATGTCATAGAAAATGCATGTGAACCTTTTTAAATGTCAAGTTTCTTAAAGGTCTCAAAACAAGAGAATTACCTCTTTTCTTTATGGATGGTTGGTGGTAGTCATACAACATGTCCTTGGGTTCTTGCAGAAATGGCTTATCTGTGCTGGATGAGTGTGAGTTGGATAAGAGAGGTTCTTTCTGCTTCTCTGCTAATGTAATGACACGACAAGATTCAATGCTGTGCTGCCCACTACTATATGATCGGGCTTTCATGGGAGCTGGTGGCTGCAGCTTATCTTTTGCAGCTGCGGTAAGGGCAGTTAAGCTGTGGAGCTGAGTGCATCCATTTACTTGTTTCTCTCTCATGTCTTCTGCCTGTGATGGCCATTCATTTGAAATATGTTGCTTCCGCATAGAATTGCCAGCAGCGATCTGATGCATAGATGAATCCTTGGTAGTCTTGTTCACTCCATTAGCCAGGTTTTGTGAATTGTTGTTGCCTTCAAAGCAAATGTTAAGAATTCCATGATTGATTTGTGATGTCAACTGATTCACGCTCTTTGCTTCAGCTCGATGCAGTTCATCCTTCCCAGCCATAGTATAAGAAGCCATGGTAGACATGTTTGTATATGCAGCCTTCTCAGTTTTCCTTTTCTTCTGCATATCTGAAAAAACTTTGCAGAGATTGCTGCTGTTATATTCATTGATCTGAAATATCTCTTGGCAAAGAGAGGGGCCAATCAGATGTGCAGCATGGGCCTGTGACTGCTCAATAGTCTGGCAATAATCCCTCTTGGATCCCGTTGCTTGATTGGAATTTGCAAACTTGTTTGTTTGAGATGTACTCTGCATCCTCTGCCTTCTGGAGCTGTCAAGATTTTCCTGAGTAGTTAGTGGTTGAGTGACAATTTGGCCTATTCCATCTGCATGGATGTGTTGAGGTATGGGAACATAAGCATTTTTGCTATTTCTTTGGCGTGGATCAACATTTCCTTTGTTCACAGTCCTTGATATGACATTTAAATTGCCCAATTGCAGGTTCTTGGTTGCTGGTTGGGCTGCAGGAGTGTACCTTTTGAGCATTGGTATATAATCAGCTGAAATTTGCTGACTTTCCACTGCTGACATTTGCTGGCTTTTCACCACCAGTTCATTCTGTTGGTCATTCTGCATAGCTACTTTTGTTCCAGAGACGATGTTAATGCCTGTACATGGTTCTTTGGTTTGAGAAGTCAAATTCAAATTAAAAGTGGGCTCAATCTCTTGCTGCATCACCTCCTGCTGACTAGCTACGTAATGCTGGCCGTGTGATTTTTCCTCCCCAAAATTTAAAACTCTCTTGCATGATTTTGCTGTGGCGCTAGCAAAGGAAGGATCTGGTATCTCCTTCCTAACATCTGTGGGATCTGTTACAGGGACTTTGGGATTATTCTTCCGAACATACTTCCTTTTGCCAGTTGGATTTTCCTTAGGATTAGAATTACTTGGAACTTTTGGCTTGGGAGTCTTCTTTGGTTTTCCTTCAATTACAACTTTTGGCCTATGCTTTCTCTTCTTTGGCTGTTTTTGCTTAGGTGTCTTGTTCAGGTCGATGCCTTCATCGCCTTCCTTTGCAACTATATTCTTTCCTTTGCATGGACTGGGAGGGGCAACACTGGATGCTTCCACAATGTTGTGTAAGAGTTCATCACAGCGGTTGTCAGTAGCTCCATTTATTGTTGATGTGATGTACTCCTGATTTTTATCAGGGCTTGAGCTCTCATCTGCAGAAAAATTCAGTATTTTCTTTGGCCGTTCTGGAGTGACAGGTGGACATGGGAAGGAATTGGTGATGCTGGAGGTGGCATCGGCTTCCACACCTGGTGGTGAATTGAGATTGAAACTAGGTTGGTATGGAATGGGGAATCCATCTGCAGAAAGACAGTTTCATCAATTGACTGTTAAATGATAAGAGCACTAGATTAGTAAATTATATTGTTTTTGACATCCTTGGAGAAAATTCTCTATTTATAAAGAGGTCTGTGGTGTCCAGTGTAGGATAAAATTTGTTTCTGGAGCAAATGCAATATTTTCATTGATATGATAAAACTAACACAGCCTGGGGGTATTTACTACTAAAGGAAATTGAATTTATTTCTTTTCTATGGCATTCAGTATTTGTATTTTGTGTTCATTTAGAAAAATTCCATTTGCTTCCCATGACATTTTTAGCCTGATTTTGGCTTTTTGTACTATTTGAAGAGAATGGATTTCTTAATGGTGTATTATAATTCTCAATGAGCTTGTCTTCATTTAGGACCTGACTACATTTTACATGAAAGAGCTTTGTTCCAAAGTTCTGTGAAATCAAATTAGAACCAATGATGCAATTGTCTCAACATCCCTGTTTAAGTTATATATGATTAGTGCCTAGCGTAATCACATAAAGGGAAATTAGCAGGTTGAGAGAAATGAATCAAAGAAAAAGGGATCAAGCCACTTACACTCGGGTATCTGCAGTAAGCCATTACTGTTCTTCCACATGCTTGAACCTGAGCATTGATCTTCTTTACTGAGCAACATGCCAAGGGAATTATCTTCCCCCCAATTGATCTCAAACTGAGAACGTGAATTTGGAACCTGAGGCCTACTTGCATTCAGAAGACTTCTTTCTGGGGCCTCACCTGTGGTTGCCTTTCGAACTAGAGGCTCATTTGCCACATGGAAATTTCTGTTCTGTTCTTCACTTGCTGATGTCTTTAGAACTAGAGGTCTATTGGCAGTATGGATGCTTCTGTTCAGTGCCTCACTCGCAGATGGCTTCAGAGCCAGAGGTCTATTTGCTGCCTGAACACTGCTTCTGTCCACTGAGGCACTTGATGCCACTCCCAAAAGGTCCAATAGAGAATATCCATTCAGATCAATATCACCATCAATATCACCATTGTGCATGGCCTGACCATACAAGGCAGTGTCCCCATTGCCAATGGCCAGGTTGCTGGAGCCAACACTCCCATTTCCGATGAGTCGACTGTAGGCTCCAGGACTGCTATTAACAAAGGCTTGACTGTAGGAGCTAGTGCCACTATTGGCCAAACCCTGATTATAGATGGTGCCGCCACTGCCCAAACCCTGATAGTAGATGGCGCCTCCATTGGTCAAGGCCTGACTGTAAGTGTTGGTGCCACCATTAGCCAAGGCAAAGGCCTGACTGTAATTGTTGGTGCCACCATTAGCCAAGGCCTGACTGTAGGGGATTGTGCCGCCATTAGCCAAGGCCTGACTGTAGGGGACTGTGCCACCATTAGCCAAGGCCTGACTGTAGGGGACTGTGCCACCATTAGCCAAGGCCTGACTGTAAATGCCTGGGCCGACATTAGCCAAGGCCTGACTGTAGGTACCTGCGCCATCACTATTCGCAAAAGGCTGACTCTGGGAGACTCTGTTGCCATCATCAGTGAAGATATGTTTGTAGGTGCTGGTGTCACCATTGACAAAGGTTTGATTGTAGGAACCTGCAATGTGATTGATCAATCGATTCTTTTCTGCAAAACTGCCATCCCAATTATATAATGTCTGACTCAGACCTCCAAGATCAACTAGATTCAGATTCTGAACCACCCCATTGCAATTCGGAGTTTCATGCCCACCAGGAAAACCCAAGAGTGCTTGCCAATTGGTTCTTCCTGCCTGGTTCACCTGCTTGTCAACTGGAACCGGCTGAGATCTCACCAGAAATTGCTTATCCGTGCCTGCTGGGAGCCAATTACCCCCGATCAGCATGTCATTTTCCTGTGAGATTGAAATCCCTTTTCCAAAATTCATCCTTTGGATTTGTGTGACACAAGAAATCCAACTTTTTCTTCCCTCCTATTTGTTCCAACACATCCCTCTCTTCTAAAAGCTTTTTATCTGCCAAAAATCCTCTGATGATTTCTCTGTAAACCCTTCTCCCCTACCCCATTGCCAGAACCTAACCTGTTAAAGCCCCAAAAATCAATTTCCCAACCAAACAAATTCTATCAAATCAAACATGCAAGCATTAAAGAAGAAAAATAAAATAAAGCATTGCTTTTCCACTAAAAGATCGCAATTGCATCCTCCCATTCATGCCCGCCACTCTGTTTTAAAGCCAAATATTTCTCAACAATTAAAACAGCCATATTCAAAATATGAAATAAATAACTGATAAATACAAAAAAAAACTTGTGAAATCAGAATATATTCGTAGATTTAATACTCTTTTTAACGGATAATATTGACCAAATAAAATCAACAAAAATCTCCAAAGAATCTTCCTTTGATATTGCAACGAACACAACCACATACAAGGGTCTTGGTCAATACCAATCAATTAAATAAACCCACAACCAAAAAAAAAAAAATGAAGAAAATTCCGAAAAAAAAATTCAACTACAGTTGAGCTCACCGATCTCTCTCTGTGTGAGATGGCCTGAGTTAGGTACCTGAGAAACGAGTCAATGCCGGAGAAGCATATAGTCGTCCATCTTTACAGAAAAAGAGAAGAGAAGGAACAGAGAGAGAAAAAGAAAAGATAGACCACACTTTTATATATATATATATATACACATATATATAAAAAGTTTCACCACTTTGGGCACTTCACACCTTTTTTCCAATCACATCTGAAATGTCGCAATCACCCTCCTTTTGCTCCCTTCTCAAACTGGACTCTTTCGTCATTTCAAGAGGAGGCGGTGTGGCTACGTACGAAATGGGAAGTGCCGGAATTGAGTTTCTCAACACGCATAAAAGACTAGTTAGGAAGTAACATCTTCTCGTCCTTTTCTCTCTTCAACATATTTCCTTTCCACAAAGTAATTGCGAGTTTAAAACGCTTTACAGTAAAAACTAAAAAACTCAGAGATTCGGTGTATTTTCCGTATTTTCCATAAAATATTTCACCGCCAAGGAGAACCGCGCTGTAAATTTTATAAATTTACCCTATTGGGGCCGCGTGTCTCGCGTGTCTTGGCCCCACTATGGTAAGCGTGAGGCACCACACACCCCCACGTGATTCAACAAATAAGCAAACAAATCAAGTCAAATTTTTTTGTTTGGTTTTTTTTTTTTTTTGTTTTTGCTTTTGTTTTTCCTTCACGTGATGTGTGTACTGACGATTATTCTCTTTGAATAATCAAATTTTCCATTCTTTCTTAGCGTGGTATAAGGTAATTCAGTAAACTAAAAATGATAAATAAAGAATACAATAAAAAATTATATTACGTGGAATAATCATAATATTTTAATTCCATAAATTAAATAAATAATTTTTATATATAGATCTTTTAAAATTATCCTCTTTAAGATAATGATAATTTAAAAAATTATCATTTAAAAAATTTGTTGACGAAATCTTATGTTATTAAAAATAATGAAATATTAAAATTTTAGTTTCAAATACTTTAAATGATAAACGCTTTTTGTCTTGCTTGAATTGAATAAATAATTTTTATATATATATCTTTTGAAATTATCCTCTTTAAGATAATGATAATTTAAAAAATTATCATTTAAAAAATTTATGAATGGAATCTTACATGATTAAAAATAATAAAATATTAAAATTTTAGCTTCAAATACGGTAAACGCTTTTTGTCTTGCTTTTAATAATGGACACGTGAAAGAAAAGTCAGAAATGGGAATGCGGCTAGACATGCTATTCTAAGCCAATCATGCTACTAAAAGAAAGCGGCGAAAATTGAGAAATGCGTGACACTGAAAAACATGGAGGAAAATAAAAAAGTTGTTAAATTCAATGTACCAATCTTATTTCTCAATTTTAAAAATATTTAGTCCATTTAATATAATCACAATGAAATCATTACCAATCCAATCAAAATTACCACGAATGATTGAGAGTGTGATTTGTTAGGGTGACACCTGCCCGTCACTCTGCCATGGGGCAGAAATATCCTATGCATACACCTCCACACTACTAATTAAGACCAAAAGTGGTTAGGCGGAATTTTCAATTCCTCAATTTCGTGGGTGGGCCCCTACCCTAAAAGGCCAAGACCTAAATGGCCTGCAGTTGTGGTAATCTAGGACTTTTCTTTCACCACCTAACTACAAACCACAGGTTTTGCACGTGCCACGAGGAGAGTGGGCTTAGGGTTTAACTCCTGCTGTCTGACCAGGTGGAATGCATGAAATGCTGCAGTCCTATTGGTCCGTGACTTCATAATGGTATCGGTGACGAGTAGAGTAGCCAGTGGTCCCCTTTCTTCTAGAAGACGCCACGTTTTATTTAGTCCGTGTCGTGCGTCGTATGAAAACGACTTCGGCTTCCATCCCACGGTGGACGGACCACCGAGGTTATGCTACCCTGTTCTATGCTCTGCGTTAATAATCTGCGACGACCAGCGTTGTGAGATTCTGATCACACTTACTGTCTGCAAGGCAAATTGCAATTTCCACCGACAAAATTGTTGCTTCCACCGAAAGATTTCACGTACGACCATTATCCACCTAAATCTCGCATCCAAAAAAAAAAAAAAAAAAAAAAGCAAATTTGTTTTTTCTTTTTGCTTTTATAAAAAAAAAAAGTCAAAATTTGCGTATGGGTTTCTTTCATTTCCAAATCTTAGAAAGCATGGTGAAGAAGATAGCCAAGATGGAGACACCTGAAAACACATGGGAGAAGTAATCCACCCATATGCCGGCATTTAATGGAATTTTTTTTTCTTTTCTGATAATGATGATGGCCGTACAAGTGGGGTACAACAATTTTTTAAATTTTTAAATTTTAAAGATCTTAGGATTGTTTCAGTAGATCACAAAGTTAGGCATGGCGCATTAGGGTTTTTAATGAACATTAAATAAAGGAATGATGGGAAAGGTGGCCAAGGGGCCACTTTTGGAATCTAACAAGGTGCCCATGCCATATATATATATATATATATATATATATATATATATATATATATATGTTTTTACAAAAGGATGTAAAAAATTTGGATGTTTTGAAATTACTTTATTTTCTTGGCATGCAAACGCAGTTGGAATAGAGAATAATGAGATTCATTTTTAAGCTATAGTATATGTAATAAAATTCATGTTTCGATATGAATTTTGATGGATTTCAAACTTTAAAAATAAAAAAATTCAAATGGATTAGAGAGTTAGAGTGCATTTGATAATAATTTTATGAAGCATTTCTTATATTTATAATAATTAAAAACTTTTATTTTTTAAATATTATAATATTAAAAATATTTTATATAATTATTGTCAAACACACTTTTAGTCTTAAAAAATTTAAAAGTTGAAATTGGAGTACCTGGTATTGTTGCTTAATTAAATTTTTATGTTTAGAAATTTTTTAAAAATTTTAATTAAATAATTTTTTTTTTTTCAAATCACATTAGTCTTTCCATTTTATTTTTTAAGATATAGACAAATTAAGTTGATGCTAGTTTTTTTTTTTTTTTTTACTTAATTCTATATAAAACTTAAAATTAAATAATATTTGATAGTGTTAAGTATTAAATTGTTTATTTTTTTTAGTATTTTATTTCTATTAAGTATTAAAAGTAAAAACACAATCAATATTAGTTTTAATATTAAGAAAAAACCAAATATTTTGAATTTTTTCTATTCAATTACAAAATTTAAGAAATAAATAATAAGTTAATAAAGAGTAAAAAACCAAATGATCTAAAATTTGAAAGTAAGTCACTTTCAGTAAAAAGTTAAAAAAAACAAATAACGCCTAAATTTATAATTATACAACTTATAATTGAAAATTCTAGTAGAAAGCTCCTATTTTGTCTTCAAATATTGTTTTTTTTTTTTTTTTTTTTTTAATATTTACAAAGTCTTCAATTCAAACATGAGTTAATTTCATTCCCTTAAGTTTTAGTGTAAGTAAATTAAGTCACCATTAGTTTCATCTACAAGCATTCCTCTAAATATATTACATATATAATTTTTTTTTATTTTAGTTATTATTAAACACACCTACTTCAAATCTCTCTAAAAAAAAATAATTTTTATAAACGATTTTTTTATTTTATTTTATTTTATTGTATAGAGTTACTAATTGACGAAAGTTGAAATCAATTATGGTTAGATGTATTTACATCAAACCTTCGGGAGTCTCATTGAAATCAACCCATTTAAATGTTAACATAGTATTAGAAGTTTAAGGTTTTACTTATATAATTTAAAATTTTAATTTTGGTAACAATTAGGCATTTTTTTTTTAAACACAAAAGACAATCATAGTTGTAAACATATAAATGAATTATATAATTTGTATGCAATAGGTTGTAGTCACACATGTATTTCACTACCATAATAAGAGGATACCCAATATTAGGATTTTGATTTGAAAAAGACATCTTAGCATAATTTGATATTTGATCAAATATATAAAATAAAATAGCATAATTTGAATTTGAATCTAAGCATATATATCTATACCACAATGGACTACCAATATATAGTACAATTCATAAAAACAATCTCCTAATTTCAATTAATTTGGCAACTAGAAATACACCTTTTGGTTTATGCCTCATCAATCCAAAATACTATTAAGAGATGACACAATTCATTCACAAAGAGTATCATTTTCCTCAACAAAGGTTAAAAGTTTTTTTCAAAGAAATTAAATTATTATTTTTCTTTAACCAAAAGACTTAAAATCAAAATTTTCCTTCAGTGAATTGATGACAATGGTAAGAGTCTCCAAGCCTTCCAAGGGCAAAAGAACTTAATTTCAAAATTGAGATAAGTAGTTTGTTCAACGTGTAATAATTACTGAAAGAGAAAATACAACAAATTTTCTTTTTCACAAAAATCAAGTATAAGGTAGAAATAATTATTTTACTTTAAGTATAAATAATTATTTTACTTTAAGTAAAAATACATCAAAGAAAAGTTGCAATTGATACCTTAATATTCTTGTTCGATCATGCGAATATTGTTCTATTAAGCATTTCCATATATACAACAACTAGATTCAAATATATAGACAAAAAATTACTGATAAAATAGAGGTAACATATTAATGTTAATAGTTGTATATGTTCCCATATATATATGACGTGTTTCCGTAGAGACCTCTATCTTTTAATACGAGGGTTTTGACCCACCTAATGATGTTGTTTGACCAATCCAAAAATAACACTCTATGAATGATCTAATAGAAAGGTCCTTTCTTGCTTATTTGGATGAATATACAATAAAGATTTCCTTTTTAGTTAGCTTAAAGTGAATAAAAAAAATCATATTTCACTAATTACACCAAGTAGGCATTGAGGCCATTGAAAGTTGATATCTTGCGGACTCTAAATAGTATTTAATAAGATTTTTTTTTACTTGGTTATGTTAACATAATGAACCATATTTTCACTAATAATGCTACTTTTTTTTTTTTTTTTAACATCTTACTAATACCTTTCCAAGTATTGAGGCCATCCCATATTTTCATTGAATTGCTTAAAGTTTTTTTTTTTTTTTTCATTTGCCTTTTATCACTTGTGATATTGAAATGTTTGCATAAAGACTACAATGGGATAATATATATATATATATATATATATATATAGGGTTTTTGGATCACTTGATGATATTGATTGACCATTCTAAAAATGATACTTTAGTAGTGAGCTAATAAAAATTGGCAATTCGCTCATTCATATTAATGTTCGATAAAAATTTCCTCAATTACCATAAAGTGCAATCATATTTTCACCCATGATGTTGTTCTCATAACGATAATATCTAATAAGTACTTTCTCTTTAATTTATTTAAAGTACATATGGTATTCTCACTAATTATACCATTATAGCATCAATAGCATCAAGGTTGATACCTTCTTCATGACTTTGATTTAATATTTAATAAGAGTCTCTTTCTCAATTAGTCTAGTACATGCACCATATTTTCACTAATTAAAATAATGTTAATAAGGAATCTCCATGCTTATAGCTTTGATATTATAAGTTGTCATAGTTTTTCCATATAATTTAGTTCCAATATATGTTTTTCTCTTTGTACCATCTAATATCCCACAAGGCCTTTACAATGAATTTAGTGTATAGTTTAATCTTTCACAAATTAAAAACCATATTTTCACTAATAATGTCACTATGGCTATAAACAATATCTAATAAGAATTTCTTTTTTCATTAAAATAAGATCAAAACCATATTTTCTCCTGCCATATTGTTCTATTAACATGACAATAATATCTAATAAGTATTTTCTCAAGTAATATTAAGGTATCGATTCCAATGAGCAATATTTAATAAGAATTTCTTTTTTATCATTATTGTAAGATCAAAACCATATTTTACTAATTATACCGATCCGATAATATGGGAATTGAAAGTTGATATCTTGTTGGCTCTACCTAATATCTGACAAGAATTTCTTACTTGGTTATGTGAAAGTAATGCACCATATTTTCGCTAATTATACTACTTTGATATTGAGGACAAATATTGTCTTATTGAATCAAATTATATCTTGCAAGAATTTTAATTAGTATAATGTCATTCCATACTTTCACTAATTCACCGATTTGATAGCTGAGTTAATTAAAATTCGATATTTTGTTGACTTTGATTAATTAATTTGTTTAAGATATCCTCTGTATTTTTATTTATTACAGTTATGTTTATACTAACTTTTACTATAGAGTTGTTATTTTTTTGCTATATTCTATAGAATTTAGTAACTTTTTTTTTTTTGGTCTTTTTACGACACTATCTTACTAAAGCCTCTGCAAGTAATATTTTGTGGTTTGCTTTACTTTTAACCAATGTAAATAATTTATCTATGTTGATATATAGGTGTTGTATCCTAACTAAGAAAGTGTTGGGTAAAACTTAATATTGATTAAAGTTAAATTATGCTTAAATTATTGATTTATAACTTATTACTTAATTTTTAACTTTAAGTATTAAGATTGTTTGATAAAATATATTTATAATTTATTGTAAATCATTAATTTATATTAATTAATTTTAATTAATTTTTATTTTCATTAATGATAAATAATAAATTTGTCTATTAAATATCCATATTTAAAGTATAGTAGATAAATAAGATAATCATAAAATATTTGTAATAAACAATGAGTTAAGAATGCGGAAGTAAGAATTGTAAAATATACTCTCCCTAGATATAGACAAATGAGACATGAAAGATTTGAAATTAAGAATAAATTAAGAATATATTAATAATTTTCACTTAATCCTTAAAGTTAAAAATAAATTTATGTTATGATTTTAAGGTATTTTACCAAACATACTACTTAAAGATTTAAATTGGTCAATAAATGGCATACAAAAATATAAATATTAATAGAATTTTTTGCAAACATGTTACAACAAATGCACATATGATTGCCACTCTCTTCCTTACTATAGGGATTTAGGTCAATTGATGATATTTATTGACCATTCGAAAAATGACATTTTGGTAGTGAGGCAACAAAAGTTGGTCTTTTGCTTATTCAAATTAATGTCCAATAAAGAATTTCCTCAATTGGCCTAAAGTGTACATCATATTTTCACAGATGATGTTGTTCTTGTAATGTGCCAATAAATTTTGTTATTGAAATGTAGAACATCTAACAAGTATTTTCTCTTGATTTGTTTGGACTGCATATGATATTTTTACTAATTATACCTTTGTAGTATCAAGTCATTTGAAAAGTTGGTATTTTGTTGACTTTGATTTAATATTTAATAAGAGTTTCTTTGTCAATTAATCTAAGACATGCACCATGTGATTTTCACTAATTAAAATAATGTTAATAATGTTATAGTTTTTCCATATTCTATAGTTCCAATAAATGCTATTCTCCTCATACCATCTAATTCCCACTAATTAGTGTTGCTTTAATCTTTCACAAATGTAACAATTTATGATGATGCATATAGATATCGGAATTTGACTAGTTGAATAATAATGATTTCATTTGAAAAACTAATAATAAAACATTTAAATTGGTCTTTGGTCTATTTTAGTTTTCCTTCAATTTTCATTTTTTAGAATTGTTATGTTACTTAAAAATTTTAAATTTGTGCTAGATATCAATGTGATTTGGACTCCTAGCAAGCTACCAAATCCTCGAGAGAAAATTTGGTGTTACATAAGAAATGTAGTTTCGGAGTTAAAACCCTATTTTTATTGGCTATGAGAAAAATTTGGAAACCTCACACTCGTATGAAAAATTCTATCAAAATTTTCTTATATTTATCTAAAAATAATTAGCATTTTGGGTCAAAAGTACTATCTTTGACCATTCTCGAGTACTACTTTTAACTAATGGGTATATGAAATTTGAATTATTTTTAGGAGTTTCTATTATTTTGTAGGCTTTTTATTTTTATTTTTTAAATGAATGTGTGAAAATACATTTCCCTGAAGAACTTAGCTTTTATAAGCCTTACTCTAAAAAATTAGAAAAAAAAAAAAAAAACCATTGGAAAGGAAATATTGAATTGAAACAAAGTAGAACTAATGAAGAGGAACTTTTAGGCCTCTAAATGAGAATATCATTTGAACGTATGAAATTCCAAGATTTTGTTTTTTAATTCATTTATATAATTTAATATATTATCATATTTATAAAGACTAAGAATAAAAAAGAATAAATTTTAATAGTTTTCTTGATCACATTTGTTTTTTAGAGTTGTCTACTATTTTAGTTAATTAAAAATATGAGAAGAAATGGTATTATATGTGAATTCTCTTATGATTTAATTGGTTGACTTATTTATTTCTTGGGTAAGAAAAAAAGTGTAAAAAAAGAAAAAAAAAATCCAAAATATGAGACCTTTTTATTCCATATACGTGTGTGTTCATTCTACATTAGATAGGGATAGATAGCATGGGTAAAATTTATGAGTTACATTTTGGTTTCTATCCATTTTAAATATACCAAGGTTATGTTTAGTTGGTTGGATATAATATAAAATAAGATAAGAGATAAGATAATATATCTTACCTCATGTTTGATTAGTAATGAGATAAGATAAATTATCCTATAACTTATTGTATTCTATGTTCAATTAAACATGAGATATGATAAATGGTGTGATATATATATCTTCTAAATAAAATATGTTAATTTTAATCTAAAATGCAAGGTATGCATATCCCATGTATCATAAATTTATTTATTTTTGCCAATTTTTTATTTTTTTATATTATTTATTTTGTAAAATATTTTTTTTTATTAAATTAAATTTGTGGTTAAAAAAAGAAAACTAAAAAAGTATTTATAAAATATATGATAAAATAAAATTAATATATGTATTTTTTAATATATATAACTCATTTTTATATATTGAATAACATAATATAATTTTTTATTTATTTATAAAGTTTAAATATTTTAGTCATGAATATTCTTAAATATTAAATAAATTTCATATTTTTTTAAATATAAATATTGGAAGACAATATTATTTTTATTTTAAACATTGAAAAATAATATACATTTCATTTTATTTATTATTCATTTTACAAATTAAATATAAGAATAACATAATATATCCCATTATATATATTATCTTAGGCTATCATGTCTACTTAGATTTAATATCCAAGGATATCATATCCAAGTGGAAATCAATGGGATATGATATATATATATATATATATATATATATATATATATATATATATATTGTATCAAATGAAATATGATATTGACAATGGCAACTCCACCTTTTTCAAAAGTCAAAAGTTCACAATAAAAGCTGAGTTTAACCATCGAGTGAGGACACACATAAAAAATATGGGTCCACACCCATTAAGGGCATAGATCACTTAATCTAACCCAAAATGGATTCTAATTGATTAATTAATCTCACAAGGCCATTTGACTAATCAATTAACCCAATCAAGAGACTTTGTTCACTAACCCTTATGCAACCTTACGTAATTGCCAAAATGTCCTTATGCAAAAAAGTAAACTAAGAGTCATACCATTCATATGATGAATATATAAGTCTCCACCCAACCTATACATCGAATTGATTGTTAGAGGCCTTCAATACAAACCTTTCTTCTATCGATTCTCTTCTTTATTGAAGGTGCATGCTTTTTATCCATATGACTCTTTAAATCTAATGTAGTGGAAAACAATGTTTCAAAAACCAAAATACATAGATCTAGTGATTAAATGCTAAAACTTGCGATCTGGATGTTCATAGATCGAATCCCATTTGATGAAGACGTCGAAAACCACAGTACTTGTTGTAGAACTTGTCTAGCCAAGAGTCTTTCACTCGATCTTTTCTTCCATGGGTTTAGGCATAAAAAAGGGTGAGCTTCTCACACACACTCTCTCATAAGGGTTGTTGGGAACCTCGAATAACTTTGTTCCCATGCCCTGGATCTTATAAGGTGCATGAAAATCAATATTAAACTCTCTAAATCTATTGCAACGGAAAATCATGTATTCAGAAACCAATATTAATACTATATAAATCATAGATCTAAAGAATAAAGTCACATAACTTTGATCCGGATGTTCCCAAATTGATTCCAATCGATATAGATAACTACAAAGTTATAATGGATCTTGTAAATACCATGATCTTCTACTTGATGATTCTTCTTTGTGTTTAAACACAGAGGTGGTGGTGATCTCAAGGGTGAAAGTTGGGGTTATCTTTCTGGACCGTAGGGAAAAAATAACTAGATATGGAAATCTTAACCTCTAAAGGGGTATTTATAGACTTCCAACTAAGCTTAAGTGACTTAAGCCTACTATAGTCTTGGATTACTTAATCTAGCTAAAAAAGGTTGCTAATTGATTAATTAACCATATAGGACCCTAATTAATTAATTAGCCCAGTCACTTATCTTTGTGCAACCTTTCATAATTAACAAAACACCTTTAGACACAAAAGTGAACTAAAAACTTATCTAACCCTTATAAAACGTACTATCAAGGAGTATGAACTTAAAGTGGAAACCATTAGGACCCATAGGAGTACTAACTCCCTCAGAATCAAATTCTAAAATTGACTCAACATCCCACTATAGAGAGTCAATTGTATTCTGGTACCCTATGTATATTACAATGAAACACCACGCACTCAGGTCCATGACCTACTATCAATTGCATGCAGGCTCCCCATAAACTAGTGTTTGTAATTTAATAAGATAGTGCTATCACCTATTAAGATTACCTTTCAAATTATTGAGTTACAGATCCCACTTATTATATGATCAACTGACATATTTTAGCTCCAATGAGCATATGCAAAATGCCATTAAAGTAATTACTATGACCACAAATTTCATGATCTCATGTCATTTGGATCACCTAATGAGACACACTGTTTCAATCCCATGAGATATCATAATGCCTCTATTGAGAATACCTATTATCACTAGCTTCCATTAATAATGATTCAATCCATAAGGATATAGGACCACTTTAGGGTCTCACCCATAAGTTAAAGTCTCTTATTGATTTTAACATAGACTTAATATTCTCGCAAAGTTGAAAGTCTATGCAATATAGTAGCTTGGTGAATCATGCAATTGATAGCCTTGTGTCATGATTCACCGTAAGTCTTGTCTAGTGTGCATTATAGACACTAGTGCACTCACCATGGAAAACCCATCCTGATGGCCAAGACAAACCATCCCTCTAATTAGGAAGTGGTGCACTATAGTTTCTACTAGATTTCCAAAATCCATGAACAGATTGTGGACAACTTATCTATTTACAAAGAACCCATGACTTGTATCTTCTATGCAACTCCTAATGCACCCATGATAAAACATGTATAAAGGAAGAGACATGAGTTGAACGCTCAAATCAATGCCAATACATCAAAAGGATAGCAAGGAGAGTTAAATTTAACAATGTTACATTATGTCTTAGTTTCTGGGGCTCAATCCTGATAAGGGTGACTAAGGTTTTTCTTTAGAGGCTTTCTGAAATATGATAGGCAAAAGTTTAAAACCCTTACCCCCTAAGGGGGTATTTATAGGGCTAGATTTGAATTTTTGAAGATCTAATGGCCTAGATTTTCCTCTTGTTTTTGTAAAAGTATTCAACGGTTAGATTTGTGATTCAATAGTGGAAAATCAATCTTGGCTTGATCCAATGACTAGGAAATGTTCCTAACAACCATATGAAGATCTAATGGCCAAATTTGAACCAAATTTCAATCTAATGACTAAAATTAATTTACAACGATTATTTGACCATCCAATGGCTAGTTTGACTAAAAAAATTCTATAAATACCCACAATCCATTCCATTTCATACATAAAATTTTAGTAATCTTGATCTTGTTCTATTGCTCCAAATTTTTATTTTTTTGATCTTCATTAAAATTTTTAAATTTTAGGAATTTGGTGGTGAATGGTTGGATCAACTCTAAATCAAGGCTGATTAAAGTATGTTTTCACTTTACATAAATTTTTTTATTTTATTATGCATAGTTCAATTTTATTTGTTATGTATAGTTTAATTGATATTACCTAATTTTAATATTTTTCATATTAACATTAAATTTCATATTGAAATTAATTTGAGATATATGCACATTTAATTTCATTTTTTAATAATTTTAAATTTAATATTAGTTTCATATGGAAATTTAAAATGCGTGTTTAGAAAATGGTAAGTGAAAGTGGAAGCAGTGTCATGGGCCGAGATCCTGGTTGGAAATATTGTACACCTATGGAAAGGAACAAAATTGAAACAATATGCAATTAGTGTGAGCTAACAATAAAGAATGGTGGGATTACTGGTTTTAAATTTCAACTATCACATATAGACCCTAATTCAAGTACAAAAAAGTGTCCCAACGTGCCTCTTGAAGTAAAGTAAGAAATAAGATGACTTCTAGAGAAAAGAACAAAGGCAAAAATGAAGAAAGTTGCAAATATAAAAAAGATTCAAGCTGAATTACGAGACACAATGAGAGGAAGGCATAGACATGTAATTGATGAGGAGGATGAGGAGAAGGATAATGATGATGATGATATGTATATGTATCCGGTTGACATGCACCTTGATGAGCGACATGCTTATAAAACGGCGGTTTGAGCATAAAAAACTAATGAATGGAATTGGAAACAAAAAGAACCTTTTGTAAGAGGTAAAGAAAAATAAGTATATGTAAAATAGAAGACTGACTTATCAATTTGAATTACTACTATTTCTTATCAACTTTATCAATAATATTAAATTAATATATATGTTTAATTTTCATAATTGCAATAGGTGAGTCTTCACGTCAAACTAATCTAGCAAGGTATATGTAAAGATCGTAAAGTGCTCGACATTCAGATCCATCACCGCCTATTGGACCTCATTGTACAAATCTCCAGCAGCAAAACAGAAAAGTGTTAAAAATCTCTTCAAAGGTGGTGTAATCAAGGAAACCATGAGATGATTGATTGGTAAGTTCTTCATATATGAGAGTGTTGCACCCAATAAAGTAGATTCTCACCACTTCAAGAACATGATTGTTGGTGCACAAGCAGGTAATTATTATAACCTTAAAAGTGTTATTTATTTGAACAATATCATTATTATTTTATAAAGTATGATTGCCAAAAATATTCTTATATGCTTTAATTATATATGGATGGTAGGTATGGGTATAGAACCGTCGTCTCTATATGAAATCAAACACAAGTACTTGGATATGGAGTACATAGATATGAAAGCTTATGTTAATATTCAAAGAAAAAAGTGGAAGACATGGATGCACGATTATGTGAGACGAATGAATTGGGCCCATGAAATTAAGCATAATTAATTTCATGGTATATTCAAAAGGCAACACAATTTTTCTTAAATTTATTGATTTTTCAAATAGTATAAATAACAACAAATAAATATATGGTTTGTTGAAGGATGTGATCAAGGAAGTTGACCAAGAAAATGTGGTAAAATAGTTACAGATAAAGGGACAACATTCGTGAAGGCAGGAAAATTGTTAATGAAGAAATATAATATATATTGGCCTCCGTGTGCAACACACTACATCGACTTAATGTTTAAAGACATTAGTAAAAGGCCTAGTGTTGCAATGTGATAACCAACTTCATCTACAACCATAGTTGGTTGCTTACGCAGATGTGGAAGGTGTATGGGGGAGTCATAGTTTGCCTTGGAGCAATAAGATTTGCAACCAAATATATTGCCTTCGATAGTCTTTTGAAAAATTTGGTAGACTTAAAGAAAGTGTTTATCAGTGATGAATTGGCACACCACAAGTTAAGTCTCAAACTAATCGGTCAAGAGGTTGAAAAACTTATGTTTGACCATGTGTAATAGGAGACATTAGCAAAGCTAGTTTCAATCTATGAGGTGCTATACATGGTTCTTCACATCGTCGATTCAAAAGTTATTTCAACAATGCCATTTGTGTATGAATTGATTCGAGTGCTAAAGGAGAACTTCAGTCAACTTAATGCTAGAGAATGGATGTTAGAAATAATAGCAGATTATTGGGATAGAACTCTTAAACATATTTTTCATGCAACAAGTAACTAAGTTTTATCCATCTTCAAAAGTTATTGGTATTTAATATGTTTCTTTCATAACATTCTAATTCTACATTTTTACTTCATTATTGCAACATTATTTCTTAATCCAAGGTTTCAATATAAACATGGAGTTGGTAATGATCTTGATCTACTTCAAGTTGTTCATGATGTTTTTGCAAAATTAAATCCTACAACGAAAGGTCTCAGCCAATTTGGAAATGAGGTAAATTATTAGGCTTATAATATAAATTAAATCATTGAATTTCATTTACACAACTTTTTACTTCGAAGTATTCAATATGTGGCTTATACTTTTTCGAGATGCAAAGAGAGGATCCTTTGATTAAGCAACGATTGCTTTGAGCTCAGAAATGGTTCCCGATGAGTATTATTTATGAATAAAAAATAAATTTCATTAGCATATTATTGTATATTTCCAATATAATTATTGATTTCATTTATTTGGTTGTAGTTGAATGGTGGTTCATGTATGGAAACCACATTCCTACATTAAGAAGGTTGGCCATTAAGGTTTTATAGCAAACTACGTCATCTTCAACTTGTGAGAGAAATTGGAGCATGTTTACCCTAATTCATACAAAACAAAGAAATTAACTTGCTTACTTGAAACTCCAACAATTAGTTTTTTTTTTTTAATATAACATGAAACTAAAGATACGTGATATGGAGGCAGAGGATGACAAAGTTGCGAAGAAGATTACCTTAATTTACTTGACATTTCTACCGAGGTTGGTGAAGAAAAAAATAATAAATTGTTCCAACAGGTTATACCTCTTCATTTAGATGATGAAGATGAAAATCCTGACCCAAGAATTGCTGCATATGTTCGAGAAAATGACAAAGTTGATACATGATATGGAGGCAGAGAATGACAAAGTTGCGAAAAAGATTACCTTCATTTACTTTACATTTTTACCGAGGTTGGTGAAGAAAAAAACAATCAATTGTTCCAACAGGTTAAACCTCTTCATTTAGATGATGGAGATGGAAATCCTGACCCACGAATTGTTGCACTTGTTCGAGAAACAGGTGTTGATGTTGAACAATTGTTATCCAAAGAAGTTCATATCGATAGTTTCGGTTAAGACATGAGGATTCATTTCTACGAGGAGCTTTTAGCCGACAGTCATTTCTCGGCCTTTCTTTGACTCCAAAAGTGTTAAACACAATAGCAGACCTAATGCTATTGGTACTTTTGCTTCCGGTTAAGATGGTTCAAGAGGAGAGGGGACCAATGGTGGTAGCAACCTTGGAAATGATGAAAGAGATAATAGACAACAACAACAAAGTAGACAATCATTGAGCCTATTCACTTGTGAAGATGATTTCATACATTGTACTCAAGATGAATATCACAGCTCTAGAAGAGTTGGTCCAGGTGTTGGAAAGCTATAGAGGAAGACAACAAAGGATGACACCATACAATGAAGACTCATTTTCGGCCAATTTTGGGTCAATGAATATAGAGACTCAATTAAGCGACTCATTAAATAAAGCCAACATTTATGTCCCTTATACAATGGCATTGATGGGTTATGGTCAACCTTCTCTAAATTCTTCAAGTTCCACTGATGAAGAATATGAAAGGTATAATTATCATTTTTTTACACAAAAGCCACACTATTTTCCATATCAAATGCAACAAGAAGGATTTCAAACGAGTACATGGGAGAACCTTGGGTTTCCCATCCATGGAGAGGTTGTGGGTAGGACTCAAGAAATTTATGCATGACATATTCGTACTTACAGTCAATATTATCAAAACTCCATGTCTTGGTATGAACATTGTCTTCAACAAGATAAGATTCCTTCATCTAACAATGTGATGGAACCACATCAACCTTTATTTTGGTATTAAGGACTATTGCAATGTAATATGTATTGTGAATAAATTGTACTCATTCAATAAAATCAAATATTTGTTAAATCAATTCTAACTTTCTAAGTATGCACTTCCAAAATTCATATTTTCTATCATTAAAATCCAAGTATCGAATTTACTGATATATCTCCGCCTACCGATATTTTTCTCTTTGACCATACCTAGGTCAATTACACTTACAAAATAATTTAACATGTGTATTCTTGCTTATTTTATCATTTTTTTGAGTTTTTTTCAAGTATTTCTATGAATTTTGAATAATTTTCGTCCCACCAATATTTTTATCAAAACATCCATCAATATTTTTATGATATTTTCAATATATCCGTAAAATCCAATTATCGATATATTTGTGTTTACTGATGTTTCAAAAATTGGCTAAAAGTATCATTGGGGTCGAAAAAATGTAACACAATTTTGATTTAAGGTAAGGTATATTATCACTTGTTACATGCTCCACGTCTTATGTAATGGTGAAATAACATGAAATGCATGTGAATTTTTACATAATAACACCAATCGACACAACTCTTAGGAATAATGGCACCACAATTTTATAAAAAAATATCACTTATGGGTGTGCTATTTTTTCCTAGCACACTTTAAAGATGAACAACTTCAGTATGTAAAAATTTTAATTCCTAATAAAATTAGAAGAAAATTAATATAAAATATTAAATACATTTTTAAAGAAAAATATATTTTATTTTTATTTTATATAAATAAAAATTTAAAATTTTAACCAAACAAAATGTTCAAATCACAATCAACTTTTTATTTTATATAAATAAAAAATTAAATATTTTAATCAAACAAAATATTAGAATTATAGTCAAGTTATAATCATAAGCAAAAAGTTAAAACCTTGATCATTAATTCTAATTTTCATATGAAACTTTAAAATTTAAAATTAATATGAACGATAAAATAATATGATAAAGATATTTTTATTTAATATATATATATGATAAGATTTATTTTATTTAGCATAAATATTTAGACTCTTATATCTTAAATTTCTAAATTTGTTTATTATGTATTTATTTTTATATTAATTTTTTCTCATTAATTATTTATATATGTTATTATTTGTATTTTGTGTGTAAAGTATTCATGAATAATTAAAATCAATATATGTGAAAATATGAAAGATTAAAAAAAAAAAAAATTTAAAAGATTTCTTGAGGCAATGTACATAATAAAAAAATGTTCAAAAGGTGACATGACTTTTTAGGTAGGAGAGAGAAAGAAGGAAAAAAAAATAATGTGACATGTTGATTCATCATATGTCAAACTTAAAAAAATTTGATAAGGATGATGAGTTCTCTTGACTTATCATCCTAAGTTTAAAAAAAAAAAAAAAAAAATAATAATAGTAAAATTGTGTTAGTTAACTTGTGGTAGAAGAGAAGAGTTTGAGGGCAGTCTTCAAATTTTATTTATATTAATTATTCGGGTGCATGACTTTTTTTTTTTTTCTATGATATGCTTTTTGAAAGTCAAAAGTAAAAGTTAAAAAAAAAATAGTAATGTATTTTTACATGATTTTCCCACAACAAAATAAGGGGGAATATGTAAGCATATATTCTCTATAAAATATGGATGAATTCAAAACCCAAAAAAGTCACTTTCACGGGGAGTGCATTTTAAGGAAAATAATTTTATTTCATGTACTAGAATAGTAACTTTGTGCATATTTCCAAGACTACCATCTAATCAGTTGAAGGTTAGTTGTCATTTATACAAGACAAGTTGATAGGTATACTTGATTGGACTCACGTATACAACAGTCACATTAACCATCACTACTTTAACTTCTACATCAAACATGCTATTTTCTTTAACCTCTACATCAAACATGCTATTGGAAATAGTAACATTATTTTTACCTAAAAGTAATAATGTTAGTAACTAAAAGCACCCCTATAGATAAAAAGATGTGTTTGTCTATTTATCACTCATCACTACTTCAACTTTTATATCAAATATGTCACTGGAGATAGTAATATTGTTTTTATTTAAAAGTAACAATGTTAGTAAATAAAAGTACTATTGTAAATAACACGATGTATTTGTATATTTAGTTTTTATTGTCATTGCTACGACTTTGCCAGTGGTTACTAAATAATATGCCAAAATAAAATACACATAATATACTTTTTAAAAACATTATTTATTAAAAATGAAAACAATTTTAATGGTTTAAAATTTTAATTAAACAAAAATGTACTTTTTTAAGTACTTAATAAAAAAATATTAGTTTTTTTTTTCTTTTTTTAATATCAATGTATTCTGTTGGGAATTGTAAATTTATATTCAAAAATTTAATGCAAACATTTTTAAAATTTTAATTTTACCTACCTTCAAATATTGCTTTTAAAATTAAATAATCTTAAAGAATGATCATTACTAATTTTTTTGTTGAATGAAATTAAAGGTAAGTTAACATTTTTTTATATTATTTTTCTATTTTTATTTTGAAGAAAACAAAAAATTTATATTTCAACACATGTAGATAGTGTTTTTTAATATGAAAATTATAAATATTATAAATATAAAAATAGTATGAATATGATATATATAAATCAATATTATTTAAAATACTAGTATTTATTTATTTATTAGATTATTAATTATTATAGGTGAGTATATTTTTATATTAACAACTAATTTATTTTAGTGCGTGAATTACACATGATGTTAAAATAAAACTTTAATAAAGAAAATGAAAAAAAATAATGAATAAATAAATTATACTTTTAAAAAATAAAATTTGCCTTTTTAATTGAGTAGATTTTCAAAAATAGGGAAAAAAAGATAAGAATTATTTTACAAAATTAATTAAAGTCAAAGTATTAAAAAAAACAAAAATTAATTTGTTTAATTGTAATAAAAAACTTAATTTGATTTGGTGAGAATGTGGGAATATGGGTGACTAGCAGCGGAGAGGGAAAAAGGAAAAAAGGAAACAAGAGAAAAAAAAAAAAGGTGGGAAAAGCCCAAAACTTGGGCCATCCGAGTTAAAAAAATAAATAATAATAAATAAGATAAAAAGAAAGAAAAAAAAAGTGGGGGTGTTGAACTTCTAGAAATATATACAAAATTATTATTTTATAACATGAAATGAGAATTATTTATGTGAGTTCTCTTGACTTATCATCTAAGGTTAAAAAAAAAAAAAAAGGGTGAGTTGACTTGTGGCAGAAGAGAAGAGTTTGAGGACAATCTTGAAATTTTATTTATATTAAGTATTCAAGTGCGTGGTTCTTTTTGTCTATGACATACTTTTTGAAAGTCAAAAGTAAAAGTTAAAAAAAAAACCAGTAATGTATTTTTACACGACTTTCCCATAACAAAATAAGGGGGAATTATGTAAGCATATATTTTTTTATAAAATATGGATGAATTCAAAACTCAAAAAAGTCACTTTCATAGGGGTGCATTTTAAGAAAAATAATTTTCATTTCATACACTAAAATAGTAACTTGTGCATATTTCTAAGACTACACAAGCTAATAGGTACACTTGATTGGATTTATGTATACAACCGTCGCATTCACCATCACTACTTTAACTTCTACATCAATCATGTTATTGGAAATAGTAACATTGTTTTTACTTAAAAGTAACAATGTTAGTAATTAAAAACACCCCTATAGATAAAAGGATGTGTTAGTTTATTTATCACTCATCACTATTTCAACTTTTATATCAAACATGTCACTATAGATAGTAACATCGTTTTTATTTAAAAGTAGCAATGTTAGTAACTAAAAGTACTACTGTAAATAACATGATATATTTGTATATTTAGTTTTTTATTGTCATTGCTATGGCTTTGCTAGTGATTATTAAATAATATGCCAAAGTAAAATACATATAATGTACTTTTTAAAAACATTATTTATTAAAAATGAAAACAAATTTAATGGTTTAAAATTTTAATTAAACAAAAATGTACTGTTTTTTACGTATTTAATAAAAAAACCTTAGTATTTTTTTTCTTTTTTTTAATATCAATATATTATGTTGGGAATTGTAAATTTATATTCAAACATTTAATGCAAACATTTTTAAAATTTTAATTTTATCTACCTTCAAATATTGCTTTTAAAATTAAATACTCTTAAAGAATGATCATTACTATATATATATATTTTTTTTAAAATGAGATCCATAATATGAAAACTATAAATATTATAAATATAAAAATATTATGAATATGATATATATGATTGAAATCAATATTATTTAAAATATTAGTATTTATTTATTTATTAGATTATTAATTATTATAGGTGAGCCTATTTTTATATTAAGAACGGATTTATTTTAATGCGTGAATTACACATGATGATAAAATAAAACTTTAATAAAAAAATAAAAAAATAATGAATAAATGAATTGTACTTTTAAAAAATAAATTTTGCCTTTTTAATTGAGTAGATTTTCAAAAATAGGGAAAAAAAGATAAGAATTATTTTACAAAATTAATTAAAATCAAAGTATTAAAAAAAAGTTAATTTATTTAATTGTAATAAAAAACTTAATTGATTTGGTGAGAATGTGAGAATAGGGGTGACAATAGCAGGGAGGGAAAAAGGATAAAAAAGAATAAGAGAAGAAAAAAAAGGTGGAGAAAGCTCAAAACTTGGGCCATTCGAGTTAAAAATAATAATAATAATAATAATTAAGATAAAAAGAAAGAAAAAGAAAAAAGGTTGGTGCGCTCACCTTCTAGAAATATATATAAAATTATTACTTTATAATATGAAATGAGAATTATTTTTTTCACATAGACTCTATCGAAAATGACCTTTTTGAATTTTGAATCAATGATGAGAACATGTTTATATAATTTCCCCTCGAAATGAAGGAAGAAAGTGAGATTTGTGTGACATGTGATTTTTATGATAACTTTTGTAAAGGCATTAGAAGAAAACTTATTCAAATTATAGAAGAGTGGTTTGACACGTCTCGAATCTGCCCTGTTGGAGGTCCTTTTCTTTGGAGCCTATCTTGTTTCAGGTGCCTTTTCATAGGAAATTGTAAATTTAAGATAGTTGAGTGCAGAGATGGGACATATAGATAGACATGAGTGGCACCAATGATTGGAAAGAGAGTAAGGGAAATTGTTTTTAGAAAGTAATAATTTTTTTGTACCACCAAAAGGGCTGATGTCACCGGTGCTAATCAGTCCTATAAGTGATAAGAGTCTCCCGTAAGAAACATATTCATAAATAATATGATAAGGATTTCTATATATTTGGAATACTTATTTTAAGCTTTTGATTGAATATTTTCCAATTACTTGTACAACATATTAAACTTGGGATTTGTAAATAAATTTATTATTAATTAGGTTGACCCAAATGGAAAATAGGTATCGTAGGTTAAACTTTGAAAAAGACAGGAGGTTTGTTTGGACATGGATGATATTTGTGTCCACATGTTAGAAATTGTGATTGGTGGAGTTCCAAATTCTAGGAAAGGTTAAGGGCACTACTTAAGTCTGAAATGGAAAGTGGGGAGAATCTATCAGATATGACAACTTTAAAGGTTAGTGGTAAAAAAAGTAATGGTTTTAAAAGCTACTTAAATAAACCGAGACATCAAAAAACTTTTCTTATCTTAAACATAGAAAGTAGATAATACATCCAAGCAAACACTTTGAGTCTGAGCTCGCAAATGTGTAGTTTTTATGATTGGACCATGGTTGAACGTGTGGAAATGGGCTTGGGTTGAAGTCTTAGGTCTAATGTCCATCCCTAGGTCAAGCCCACCATGCCCCGCCCAATTTGTACCTTGATATTGGCACCAACGAATAAGCAATGGAGGTCAGCTTTGCTTTTATTTCTTTCATTCTCTTTTGAATGACACCGGCGGCACATATGAAAAATTGAGAATGAAACTTGGGCAAAACAACCACAAAAGGTCCCTATGAATGTGGAGAGGAGTCTTTGTGCCTATGAATGTATGAATGTGGAGCAGAGTCTTTTACCCACAAAAGGTCCCTATGAATGTATGAATGTGGGGGAGAGTTTTTAATGACTTAAATTGACTTAATAACTTAATTTAAGTTATTAAATAGATTAAGTATATTTATTATAATAACTTAACATCATAGTTTAAAAAATTAAAAATAATTTTAAATATTAAACTAAAATAATTAATTTATTTTTATTTAAATCTAAAGCTATATTTATAAAAAGAATATTGAGATCTCGTCTCGAACGTAATCCTTCTTTCGGTTTCTTTCTTTCTATTAGTAAGCTTGCTTCGCTTCTCTAATTGCTAAGCCCTTCTATCGTTGGAGCGGTCTTCCTTTATCTTCTCTGATGTGTGAAAACCATATTACTCAATTTCAATTGAAGAACTAGTTCTCAATCTATTTATGCCTATCCTACCAAGCCGACTTCTTTCCTTTCTCAAGAAGCGCAGAAAATCCATTCGATTTAGGTGGGAAGGCTCACCTTTCTCTGGTTCAGCCTCCTTGGATCTCAGGAACAGTCGATTTTTCAATAGTGCCCAACGATCAAATCCTTGAACAACATCCATACATGTAGGCCCATACCATAGCTCCGCTTTCGGTGATTATGAATCTCTATCAGATCGAATGAATAGGTTTGTGTGAAATACAAGCTCACGCTTTTAGTTTAAGTCGATAAATTGATTTATCAAGCACCCTTTTGGTTTGTTTAATTTTAAAAAAATTTGAGAAAATGTGAGGAGAGAGGAAAATAGAAAGAGGAAGTAGAACAAAAAAGTTAAAAAAAAATAAAAATAATAAAGTTAATAAATTATTTTTATATATTATTTTAAATTCATTTAACTTATTTTAATTATTTTATGTAATCTTAAATAATTTAAAACAGTATAAATTTATAACTATTTTTATTTTATATTTTTTTACAATAAGCCAGATATTAAAAAATAGTTTTTTTCTTAACATTTCTTTTTCCTCCATACTTTCCTTAAACCCAATATATTGATGAAATTATATATCTCCTCCATCCCAATTTCAAAAGAGAAGAGAGCATATTCAAATGGCAAGGCTCTAGAGCATTGGTGGCATTTGTGATTCTTCCTTTTTAACATATCATTATTGGTGTAATTGTATGTTATTTTCAAATTTAAAATAAACTTCAAAAAATTATTTCTAGTCGAATTTAACTAACTTTTAAAAGGTGGGTCATATGAGTTGATGCCCCTTACATATGCTTGCCACATTTACTGGCGGAGCCAGCTAGAGCCTAGGGGAAGCAGCAAAACAAGATCTACTTTTCGTTTGAACCCAAGACTCATATTACCCCCCCTAATAATGGCAGGTTTGGACCCTTGGGTTAAGGCCCGTTGCCCCTTGAATCAAATTGTTGGCTCCGCCACTGATCACATTAATTTCCTTTAATCAATCAAAGTAGAAGTGGGTTAAGCCATAGTTTTTCACCTCATAGAATGAAAATGTAACCTCAAAGGAGTTTAAGTTGTAAAAGCCCAATTTCCCTAGTTTGATATCCATCTTATATTTTGGGTTAGAATAATACACACTCAGCCCAATCCAAAATTTTAAGAGAGAGATCTCGGCTGAGTCGAAACCAATTTGCCTGACCCCTAGGTTATGAACGGGTCACGGAAACTAGAAAAATGCGACTCCTACAGTAGCATTTTGATCTGAGTTATCAAATAGATTGCATTTAATAATGTTTTTATTTGAAGTGTTTTTACTCTAAGTATTTTTAGGACAATTATCTATTAAATGTTTCTTTATATAACATTATGAGTGATTTTCCAATCTTTTAGGAATAAATATATTTGAAAATTTTCTATATGAAATCTTCTTACGTAATTAAGGAAAAAATACATATATAAAAAGATTTTGACTAAAAAAGTAAATGTCTTTGTAGGATCATATATATAATTGAGATTTTAGAATTTGAGAATTCTAATATTATAATCTCTTTCAACTATAGTAAAAGTTATTTTTTTGTTTTTATCCGTAAATATAGACTTTAAGTCGAATCACGTAAATCATTATATATAAATACGTGTTTTTATTTTCGTCTTCTTATTCTTTTTCCTATAATTATTTTTTATCATGGTTCTTCACAATAAAGAGAATATCGTTCAATTCAAGGTTATAACGTATGTATTACCTTTATTATAACGTTAAGATTGTATTTTTTATTTTTTATTTTTTGTTTGCAGTTTTTTAATAGATTTTACAAGTTTATGAATGGTTTATATTTTAAGTTAAAATTTATTTTATTTTATAGATATTTTATCTAAATACAAAAATATGAAAAGCTTTAACTTTTATTTAAAACCTCATTTCCCAATGATCTTTTGTATCAATTTTTCATATTTAAAATTCCAAAAGAAAAACATTGTCATCCTAATTTGTGAATATAATATCATATTTGAGAAGAGAGGGGATGTACATGTAATATTGTCCCACTCACTTAACAAAAAAAAAAGAAAAAAAAGAAAAAAAGAAAAAAAAGAACAAGAAAAAGAAAAATAGCAATATGGTCACACTCAAATTTATTCCAGGTTGCCATGATAAATGCCTTTTATTATATTATATTTTATTTTAATTTTTAATTTTTTTTTGTTATTTGATTAAAAAGTTCATTAAAAACCCAATTTTAAAAATCTAAATTCTTTATCCATTTTTGGCCATATTTTGATAAAAATGCTTTTGTTCGTTTTTTGTAAAAATAACTTTTTCTTTTAAAACTTACATATAAATACTTGAAATAATTAAGGGCATTTATGATAAAAATGAGTTACTTTTCAAATAAAAATATGTAAAAGGTTAAATTCACAAATATGAAAATTATTTCATTCCTTTTAACCAATTAATTCTTATTTTTTTCCTTTTTATAAATTAAAAAAAAAAAAAGGAAAAGAAAATAAGGATGAGTTCCATGTTCCAGAGAATGTAAACTACACAAAAGAAAATTAAGGTCTGCATTAAAATTAGCTCGGCTGCATTTGTGGGCCTATATTTGCACTATATGATTATTTTCCTAGTCAATCTCAAGGCTAAAAATGAATATTATTGTGGAATAATAGATATTAAATTATATTTTTGGACAAAAAGTTAGTTTTACTTGCCTCTCTTAAAGATTTGGTTAAATACATTTGATCCTAATTGCTTTAAATTTTTATCAAATAGATTTCTTATTGAAAGTGAGACGTGAGAAGAGTAAAATAATAAATAAAATAGATAAAATATGTATTTGATAAAATTTCAAATGAATAGAAGTTATGTATATTTTATGAAAACTTCGAAATTAACCTTTCTTGAATATAGTTTTGCACTAGTTTTATTTTTCAAATATTCTAAGAGCGTGTTTGATATGCAGGGCTGAGAAATAAGAATGAATATTTTGTTTCCATTTCTATTCACTTTTGAATATAAATGCATTTGGTTATTTCAATTCTTGTGTTTGAATGCATATAAGAATATAAGGTTGAAATGATAATTTGCTTCCATTTTAATGTTAAGTAAAACTGAGAATGAAAAAAAATAAAAATAAATTGTCATATGTTCATATGGTTTAAAATAATTATTTTATTTTATTTTTATTTAAAAAAATCTCACATTATACATAGTTTGAAAATTTTTATTTATTTATTTATATTTAAAAATCCTTGAGAGTTTTGTTTTTCTTTTTTGCTAAATAATAAAAACCTATGTGAGCATGTGATTTAAAAATAATTTGTTTTTAAAAATTTGTACCCCTATTTGATTGTAGTTCTTAAAAAACAACCTAAATAGAGGATTGTTCTTCTAGGTTTTTTTTTTCATTACAAAAAATGAATTTCAAATCAAATAAGATTTTGCATTGAATTTATTAATAATTTTTAAAAATAATTTAAAACTGATTTTTTATTTTCTGAGAAAGCAAGATGAAAGGGTACAAAATTAAGTTGAATATGGATGTGGACCCCCATTGATCCTTGATGCTCAAGGAAGATCAATAGGAGAACTTAAACCTAAACACGAGTGAGATAAAGTTGACAATGAAGGTAGTGAAGCCAATGGTAGGGCTTTATTTAGTATTTTTAACAAAGTTTGTCTATTTGAGTTTCATAGGATAGCAAATTATAAACATACAAAGGAATTCTTCAAGTCACTTATAAAGCTATGCCTGTTGTAAAAATTTCTAAATTACAAATGCTTGCCACTAAAGTTTGAGAATATTAGAATGCATGAAAATCGGAATTTTTTATTTTATTTTATATTATGAATTAAGTGACATAGTTAACTCCTTTTTTAACATTGGAGAACTTATTCCAAATTCAAAGGTAGTTAGAAAAATATTGAGATCTCTACCCAAGAGATTTAAATCTAAAGTTACTACCATAGAGGAGAGCAATGACATTGATTTCATGAGAGTTGATGAACTTGTAGGCACTTTACAGACATATGAGATGACCCTATCTAGTTCTCAAAAGCCTAAAGACTTAGCCTTTAAGGCTTTTGAGAATGAGGAAAAAGATATTAAAATGTCATATAACATAACTAGGGATGAATTGACTCATATAGCTAAAAGAATAAAAAATGTCATGAAATTCAATAAAAGGTTTTACAAAAACTAAGAATATGGAAAAAGAAATAAACCTAATGAACAATCATCCAAAAAAAAAGAAAAAAGGAAAAGGTTCCTCCAAAGGTAAGAAAATTGAGTGCTTTAACTATGGAGGTCTAGGACACTTTGCTAATGATTTCCTTAGCCCCAAATATATCAAAAAGTTTATGTGGCTGCTTGGAGTGATACTGACTCCGAGGAAAGTGGTTCCACAACTTTTGAAGATACAAGGTATGACCCAAATGACTTTTAGCTTTTATTGCATTTGGGGAATCTGTGCATGATAGTGATTGTGATTGTGATAGTGATAGTGATAGTGATGATGAGTTTATTGATAAACAAAAGGTTGAATTCTTGAGTAATCTTGTTATTGATCATGAAAAACTAATTAAGAATTATTTGAAATATCATGATATTCTTGAAGCTCACAAAATCAAGATTGACATGCTTAATGTAGACAAGACTAATTTACTTAAGAAAATTAGATTTCTTGAATCTAAAAATCATTATCTCTTTGAAAAGAATAACAATTTCACTCAAGAGATCAAGAGTAATAAGCCTTCTTCATTCTTGAATGGAAATTTTCACCTTGGAACTAAAGTGCTTGATGAAATACTTTATAAATGCAAAACCAATGGTGATAAAAGAGGTTTAGGGTACATTAACAACGATGAAAGTCCCTTTAGTGGAGAATCTTTGTTTGTCAAAGGTAAAGATGAAACCTCTAACCAAATAGTATCTCCTAAAAAGCCATTACTATGCATACACTGTAAGAAAATTGGACACACTTAGTTTAGAGGCTACATTAGGTTCCTAGAAAGGTTTGAATCTTAAAAGAGTAGGCTTATGAATGACTTCAATTCCCTTAAAAATAACATCTTGAATACTACGAAAAGGAATAAAACTAATCAGAAGCCTAAAAGTCAACTTAGTTCCACTAAGTCACCATCTAGGATTAAACAAGTCTAGTTGAGAAATGATAAAACTAAATATCAAGTTGTGTTCAATGCTCTTAAAGCTAAATCTTCCAATGAGTGGTACTTTCATGATTATGCCTTCTCTAGACACATGATTGGAGACAACCTTTTTCACACATCTTGAGGATTATAATGTTAGAATAGTTATTTTTGGAGATGAGAACTTAACTCATGTGAAAGGCAAGGGAAGTATATCTATCCCTAGTTGTCCTAAGTTAGATGGAGTTTTCTATGTAAATGGACTCAAGGCAAACCTCCTAAGTATTAGTCAGACTTATGACAAAGACCGTAGAGAGCTTGCATAAACTATAAAGACCTTGTGCACTTAATGAATAGTGAAAAAGTTAGAGGTATCCCTAGACTAAGTGGTGAACCTAGACCCATTTGTGGTGAGTGCATGAAAGGTAAACAAACTAAGAGTTCACACAAAAAGGTTAAGAAGATAAGAACTGCTAGGCTTTTAGACCTTCTAAATATGGATCTTATGGGTCCAATGTGAACTGAGAATAGAGGTGATAAGATATATGTCCTTATGGTTGTGGATGATTTTTCAAGATACTCCTTTATATGTTTTCTTAGGGAGAAATCAGAGGCCGTTGAACACTTAAAGTCATTATTCAACTACATACAAGTGGAGATAGGTCATCTAATTATAAGGATTAGGAGTGAAAGGGGGAGAGAGTTTGATAATGTAAATGTTGACCTTTTTTGCTAGTCTAAAGGGATTAAACATGAATTTTCAATCCCTAGAACTCCTTAACAGAATGGAGTGGTTAAAAGAAAAAATAGAGTCTTATGAGAAATGGCTAGGGTGATGATTCACATGCATAATACCCTTATACAATTTTGGGTGGAAGCAATTAATACAACATGTTATACTGTTAATAGGATTTTTCTTAGGCTTGGAACAAAGAAGACATTTTATGAATTATGGACTGGGAGAAAACTTAATCTTAAATACTTTAGGACTTTTGGAACTGAGTACTATATAATTAGGGATGGGGAGAACCATAGGAAGTTTGATGCTAAATCTGATGTGGGTATCTTTCTAAGCTATTCTACAATTAGCAAAGCCTATAGGGTTTATAATCAAAATTCACAGATCATTAAGAGTCTTCTAATTTGGTCATAAATGATACTGGGTATGATTAGATAGTTAAATTTTGACCTAGGAATCAATTAAGGAAAACCCTAAAGATCTGGAGATCACAAAAGATAACTTTAATGGCAATAACATGCTTCTTAAGGATAAAAATTTACCAAATGGATATCAAGAGTGCTTTTCTAAATGAGATTCTAAGCAAAGAAATTTGTGTTGAGTAGCCTAAGGGATTTAAGGATTCAGAATTCCCCAATCATGTTTATAGGTTAAAGAAAGCTCTTTATGGATTAAAGTAAGTCCCTAGAGCTTGGTATGAGAGGCTCACAACCTATCTTTTGGAGAAAAGGTTTAAGAGAAGGGAAGTTGATATAACCTTGTTTATTAATAGGTCCAAAGATGAGTTATTAGTGGCTTAGATTTACGTTGATGATACAGTTTTTGGAGCCACCTCTAGTGACCTTGCCCTTAGTTTTGTCGACAAGATGAATACTGAATTTGAAATAATCATAGTTGGTGAAACCTTCTTGCTAGGATTGTAGATTAGACAACTAAAAGATGAAATCTCTATTTCTTAATCCAAGTATGCGAGGGAGTTAGTTAAAAAATTTGGTCTAGAATCCTCTAAACACTCTAGGATACCTATGAACACTATGATTAAGCTTAGCAAGGATGCATCTGAAAAAGATGTTGAGCAAAAGCTCTATAGAAGTATGATAGGAAGCTTACTATACCTCACAATGAGTTGCCTTGACATATCCTTTAGTGTTGGAGCCTACTAGGTGCCAAGCAAACCCCAAAAAGTCACACTTAACAACTATTAAAAGAATTATTTATTATGTAAATGAGACTCTTAATTATGGTTTATGGTATCCCTATATTTATTCTCTTGTGATTGCTAGATATTCTGATACTGATTACACTGGGAATGTTGAGGATAAAAAAAAGAACATTTGGTGCTTGTTTCTTGATTGGTGATTGTCTTGTGGCTTAGCTTAGTAAGAAACAAAACTCTATATCCTTATCTACTATTGAAGCTGAATATATTGTTGTTAAAAGTTGTTGTATGCAACTCCTGTGGATGAAGCAAATACTAAAAGACTATGGAATTAAACAAGGGACCATGAACATACACTATGACAACTCTAGTGCTATAAATGTTTTAAAGAATCTTGTTCTTCATTCTCATACTAAACACATTAAAATTCGTTATCACTTCATTAGGGATCTTGTTGAAGAAAATGTTGTCTCTCTAGAGTTTGTTCCCATTGAACATCAATTAGTAGATATTCTTACCAAACCCTTAGATTCTCTTAGGTTTGAGTTCTTTAGAAAATCCTTGGGCATATGCCTAATCGATTGATCTTCAAGAATTATAAGCTTCAAAGGAATTGAGTTTCTTATATATTTTCCTGTTTCTTTCTTGTGGCCTTCTTCTTTTTAGCTTAAGCATATGATTTTTGTTTAATTACTTGATAAATTAGCATGATTCATAATACCTCGAGTTTGTGAACTAGAGAAATATTGATGTAGATTGATTCATTAATATTTGTTAATCAATATTGATGTATTTGATTTATGATAATTAAATATCTTTGTATATTAGAATTTCAACATTAGTTATGTCTTATACTTGATCAAGAGGGAGACTTCTTAAGTTTAAATCATAAAGTAGACTTTGATTTCTTTGGGAGGATCTGTTGTCATGGTCAAATCTTATCATCCACATGTCTTGTTTTACTAAGATCATTATAATTGTTTCCTAAAGTTAGTCAGTACAAAATATTGATTCATTGGTTAAGCATAATTCTCATACTCTTTCCAAGATTCATGCTCTCAATTATAAACTTCTTACTTGTAACATTTGGAAACACTCCCAAAGTAGATACAAAGACAACCATGAATGAAAACAAAATGAAAAATCAATATTAATCATGGTGTACAATGTTTTTACTTTCAAAAGAAAAAAAAAAAGAAAAAAAAAATCAAATCAAGGGGAAGTCAAGTTGTGCTGTATGTAGATTAGCGAGGTCGCGTTAAATAGAAATTCAATGATCTTAGATCAAATCGATTGGATGTGTTCTTTAATTTGACTAACTGTATGATTGGATCTCTTCTAAGTGATTAATTTCAAAACATAGAACTAAATAGTAAGTTGTATTCCCTTGAACATTAATACTTATGTTTCTATGTTGGCTTTCTTATACATTAACGGTTATGCATTGGGTTTCAAAATTGGGATTATTATTAATTCTAACCTTTGAACTTGAAACCTCATTCTTGATGGATTGATGTATAATATCTAAAGCAACTTACTTGATTTATTATTGATTAAATTAATTTTGAAAGTTTTTTAACATGGTGATCTGCCTAAGTTGTTTGTCATTGTGTTTCTTGCATCGTTTTTGTTATCACTTAGTTTCGAATGGGTTATATTTAGATTCTTAGTTCCTTTTGTTTGCTTGCTTTTTTTTTTTTTTTTTAAAACTAGCTTGAAGCTTCAAACACTTAAGCACTACTAGCAATGGTCAGACATTGCTACCAATGCTCAAACGCTTCATTCCTCCTGACGCTTAAGCATTGTAAGTTGTATTAGCGCCAGTTTGAGCATTCATGATGCTCAAACGCTAATCTATATTGAGTGCTCTTGCAGGCTATATAAAGGCCATTTAACATGCCATTTCCTATTTTTCATCTTTTGAGTTGTTTCAAGCATTTTGGATTTATGTCTTTTTTCCTTTTGAGGTCAATTCGTTTCATATTTTTCATTTTTGTTCGCATAGTATTGTTCTACGCACCGTATTTAGTATTTCTAGCAGTTTAGTTTTTCTTTGGATTTTCATCAATTTTTCTATTGTTAGTGTCCTTTCGTATTCCTATACATTTTATGCCTAGTCATAAGAGGCAGAAGGAGGTAACCCCTCTTGGGTCACCTAAGCCTATCCAAGGCATCCCGCTCTAGGGTCCTTTTGACCTAGGAGCTTTTTTGGTTGAGTGTTTTCATTGCCATGAGGCACGAGATCGTTACTATGCCTCTTTCCGCGATCATCGAGTTAAGGTTGAGTGTGTCGTTGACCTCCGAGCCTTCTAGGACACTATCTTCCTTACCATCTTTAGAGAGCAGGGTTAGGAGACTTTCTTCTCTCTTCAAGGGACTTACTATCCCCATCTTGTTCGCATGTTCTAAGAGAACATGCATTCTGTAGTGGTCGGAGTCACATTTCGGGTGACTATGTATGGGTTAGTCCTTCATTGTCTCATTTCATTCCATTTGACGTGTACTTGGCATGCTAAGATTTGAGGCTTGCATTCCATCCTTTTCTCTAAGGCTATGTTTGGTTCCCAGAAAATTTGAAGGAAAATGCGAGGGAAAGAAAATACAAAGGAAAAGTAGAAGGAAAATAAAAAAATAGATTAAAAGTTGATAAATTATTTTTTTTGTTACTTCAAACTCATTTTATTTATTTTAACTCATCAATATAAAGATTAAATAATTTAAAAATATATAAGTTTTTAATTAGTTTTAATTATATTTGATTTTCTTTGATATTTTTCATAGGACAACCAAACATGAGAAAATCATCTTCTTTAGCATTTTTTTTCTTTCCTTTGTACTTTCCGGGAACCAAACATAGCCTAAAGGTATTGGCTCTCACTCGATGAGAGCTTGATACCATTCCAACTTCACTTTTTGGTGCTCCTCGCTCTATTCCATCTTATATTCCGATTGCTAGCTTCTCCAAGCTAGTATGGTTACTTTCTATTTTCTTCACTTGCTTCTTCTACTTGTCTACTCATTACACCTAGATCCGCTAGTCATCTACTCAGTTTATTTATGTCATTTTCTCCATCTAACAGTTTGACATTAGCTAGGTCATTATGGACATGATGACTTTACATCGTGATCCATCATTTAAATGAGGCATTATTCCTTTCACTCTTCTCATTTCATGGATTCTTGAGGATATGGGTTTTGAGATTGACCCTGAACTAGGGGTCCATGCTACCTATTCCCTTTTGGATGGGAACTCTTAGGCCAAGCACTAGTCATGTATACAGTTCGATGGTGCTTCCAACTCATGGTCCACATGATGTTGCCCAACAAGCAGATCAGGAAGTAGTTGCTAAGAAGGATGAGCTTCGAGTTATGGAGCAGGGTGGAGTTCTGAAGGTAGACTGTTCAAAGTCTGCTTCAAGGACTCGCTTGAGTTGAGGTCGTACAAGTTCTTCATGAGCTACAGACGAGGCATCTTCTTCTACCGACCCAACCACCCAAGAGACTCAAGATTCTATGGCCTGTCTCCATTAAAGGATAGACTCTCAGGACCTTCAGCTCTGAGGACAACTTGACTACATCATCTCTTCAATCCATTCTTAGGGTGCTTCGAGCTCTGCCTCTCTACTACCACTTGATGCATAGATGTTTGTTGTTTATCTGCATGTATAATTGATCTAGATTTTTTGTTATTACATATCTTTGTATCCAAAATATATATATATATATATATATATATGCATACGATGCTCATATTTCTCTTTATCTCTTGTGTGCTATTCAATGTTTATAATTCTTATGCTTTGCCATCTTTGTGACCAAAGGGGCGAGATCATTGAATATTTAACTCACTTAAATAAGAGAAGTGTAGACATAGGCATGGAGGAGCATAGACATAGGTATAGAGATAATTGAGAAAAAATAAGAAAAGATAAAGAAACTCCTTGACAATTAAGGGGAGTTAATATTTTTTAATTATTTATTTCATTCTTTTATTCATTTAATTATTAAGGGAAATTAATTGAAATATTGGAGGAAATTAAACTTGAAATACTGGAGGAAATTAAATCAATTGATGAAAACATAACTTAGAAGGTTTAAAGAGATATCAAACATGCATGCTTCATGCAAAATATTTTTGTTTGAATTGTCTATTTCTTTAAAACTATTCTCAGTCACAAAAGCTTTTTTCAATGGTTTTCATTGCCTATTTTTAGTTGGAAATAAACCCTTAGGTATCATAGTTGATCTACTGTGTCTTATCAAGCTTCTATCATATTTGGTTGATTTGCATATATATATATTCTTCTTGAGCTTAGCTTTATACTTTAGTGTCACTGTTGGAATCTTTTCCTCATTCATGCTTTTACAATACATTAAGTAAAATCTTCAACTATCCTGTTTTACTTTATTGACATTATCTTATTCCACCCATTGTTTGACATTTGGTATAGGTTTTTGTATGTGTGCAAGTTACAGGATTGGAAGATAAGTACTATAAAGTGAAGTAAAGTTTTCCCTTAGTTTAGTTTTAATTGAACGTTAATGTGTGTTATGTAAACTATGAGAGTTTGGGTAGGTTCATGTAACGATGTTTTGTCACAAAATTGCCAAGTGGGAAAATTGTTAGAACATTGAGTCTTATTTATATGTTAGCAATTATGTACCTTTTAATGTTTGGTCATCAAAGTCTTTTTAGATAGTGACTTGCTCTCTATTGAAGATGAAGTGTTTTTGTTCGTCTAATCAGGAAGTCATAGGTATGTCTAAAAAGGTTTAATTTGTGACAATTTACGCTTCATTAAGGTATTAAGAGGATCGATTTTGTTTTGAACTTAAAATGATTTAAAAATTGACTTTTTAAAGAGGGTAGGACCGTTCAAGTGGCTTAAAAATGCACTCAAGCAAGCCATATTACTCAAGCGTCCCAATCGCTTAAGCGCTAGGTAAGTTGACTTGAGTGGTCATGCAAATTTTATCGAGATTTTTCATGTAAATCTGATTTAGGATTCTTCCAAAATCGAAACTCTTCCAGCTTTTGCCTATTAATACCTTCCTATTAATCCCTTAAGGGTTAGAGATCGCATAAAGATTGTGGGGAGACCTTATACTCTTTAAAGAGGATCTCCTAGAGAAAAAACCTAAAGTGTCATACCATTCTCGATCTTTCATTCAAGGATTAGTTCTTTCAATATTGAGTTGAAGACTTCCACCTCTTTGACGAGGCTGAAGTGATACATTAGAGCAATTGAAGGTTATTGCATCATGGACTTGAATCAAGTTGTAGGTACTAGAGAGTAAGTCTTTATGGTAAAACAAATAGGTAAATTTTTGTATAACTTGATTTCGTATAATAGATTTAGATTAGTAGGTCTTAGACCTTATGGTTTTTTATCTCCACAGTTAGTATGAGAGTTTTCCATACAAAAATCGTATGCCTCATTGTTTATATATTTTATATTTGATATTCTGTTTGAATTGTCTATGATTGATAGAATTGATTGTCCCTAACATCTCATAGGATAAAAGAATTGTGAATAACATATAAATCTTTATTGAAAATTTTTAAATCACCCATTCACCCCTTCTATGAGTGTTCCCTATTGGACTTTAAATCTTTCAAAGACAATTATTTGAAAGTCTCCCTTTAATGATGTGAGAAAATGTTAGTATAACTAATAAGTAAAGATGAGAAAGTAACCTCTCGTTATCCACCTTAACATGTTAAAGATGACCTCCTTCTTTCATCTACACTATTAATTGTTTGCTTCCACCTTGAGATGGGAAAGAGGCTTCACTTGGTACTTATAATAGGCAAGCATCTATTTAATGATAGATATAACATAATAAAGAAGTAGAGATCAAGGGTTTCAAGAAACCCATGTGAAAGTAAAGCAATAAAGATCCACCTTAAAGGCTAGCCATAAAGAGAACCCAAGCATCTATTTAATGATAGATATAGCATAATAAAGAAGTAGAGATCAAGGGTTTCAAGAAACCCATGTGAAAGTAAAGCAATAAAGATTGACCTTAAAGGCTAGCCATAAAGAGAACCCACTTGTGTCATAATCCTTTTAGCCCCATACACAATAATGGAAAACTGGCATTATCATGGATCTAGAAGGCAACGGGAAATTCATATATCAACATTTGGCTCCCTTCATGTGCATGCCATATGTTAACATACTAGGTACATGTGAATTTCTCACCTAATTGTATCCAATTATTTTCATATCAAATAATTCTAGAATTTGATATAGGTACCTTGGATAGTAAATTTTCTTATGCCAATTTTTTTAATAAGTCCTCTTTATACATAAAACACAAAGAAATCAAAATAAATAAATAAAATCAAAATGCTTGGTGCAATAAATTTTGAGGAGTAACCCACACAACTACGCCCACATGGAAGCATCTCAAAGAAATGCTCTCACTATAAGTACCTGCCTTATGCAAAAGCTTGAAACAATACATATAGAAAGAGAAAAATGAATTAATGAAAATTATTACAAATTTTAATTAACATAATCAAAATAATTTACCATTTAATCAAAAAGCATATTATTTGATTTTATTTTATGATTAATATTTACATGTATTTTCTTATATTATTGCATCCAATCACCCTTATTTAAGAAAATAATAGTAATAATAGTAATAATAATAGTAAAAATAATAATAATAATAATAATAATAATAATAATAATAATATTATTATTATTATTATTATTATTATTATTATTTTCTTAGAAGATTTATTTTATGTTATTTTTTATCCCCACCTCAATCTCCACGTGTCAATTTACTCTCACATGCTACTGCTATAAAAAAAAGAAAGGAAGAAAGAAAGGAGGATGACTTAGTCATTCATTAATTACTTTTCTTATGAATAATCATTATCTCAATTATACAAGGCAATTAATGGCTATTTTGAAAAAGAAAATTATCTTTTATTTTAAGAGGATGACTACAATTAAAAAATGGCCATTGTTGATAGAAAAAAAAATTATTATTTTTAAAATTAGTCACTATTGTCAGAATTAAAAACTGAAATACTCTTGAAATGGGAGAACAGATAAAGCCTTAAAACAATACTTCTCTTTTCGAAGCCCTATCCCAACGGTGTCACTTCTCCATGTCTAATTTTTGCTTCATATTCTTTGAATCTTCATTTGGAGTTTGTGTGATGAATTCTTTAATGCTATGTTTGATTCATGAAGGCTATGTTTTATTCTCGGAAAATACGAGAGAAAAAAAATTGGGAGAAAAAACGGAAGGAAAAAAAAAAGTTAAGGAAAGGAATATAAATTTTTTCACTTGTTTGGTTATCCATGGAAAATTTAAGGGAAAAAAAAATTATTTTCTTTTATTTGGTTAACCATAAAAAAAAGTCAAGGAAAAATATAAGGAAAACAAAATCAATAATTTGTCTTAGATGATTATCAATTTGTTGAATAATAAAATAAATTAATCCAATAAAAAAACTACTGAAAAGCGTGATTTTTTTGACATGAAACATTGCTCGTAAAAAGTCTCTCCTATTATTTTTTTATTAATAATTATAAGATTTATGTATAAAATTTTCCTCATGCAATATAAATAAAATATACGAGTAATAACAATTTTTTATTTTCAAGGGAACATTTATTGCTAATAAAAAGCTCTTAAAAAAGTTTAGAAAGATTTTTGGAATCAAAATTTAGAAATAAAATATGTTCATATAATGTAAAAATAAAAAACTACTATATAAAATATAAAATTCAAAATTAAAAAGGATTTTCTAAATCTAAATTTAAAAATTAAATTTGTAAAAATAAAAAGATATAATGTAAAATATTTTTTATTTGTAAAAATAAAAAATAGTAACTTTTTATTTTTACATATTTAATTTTTAAATTTAGATTTAGGGAATTTTTTGAATTTTGAAGTTTATATTTTATATAGTAGCTTTTTATTTATAGGGTATATGGAAATATTTTATTTCTAAATTAAGATTTAGAAAATCTTTTTGAATATTGCTTTTTATCGATATAAAAAAGCAATCAAGCCATCAAGAAACATTCATTATCGAAGTCACTTCAATTATGGCAAACACAAATATGGTGAAAAATCAGAGCATGTCTTCTTCCACAAACGCAAACACAAATATGGTGAAAAAACATAGCATGGGAAGACAGGAGATAAAAATAAAATCAAAACAAATATGGTGAAAACGCACACACAAATATGGTGAAAAAACAGAGCATTCCGCAAACGCAAACACAAATATAGTGAAAAAACATAACATAGGAAGACAGAAGATAGAAATAAAAAAAATCGAGAAGAAAAGGTCCTTGGAGGTCACCTTCTTCAAGTGTTGAATAGGACTCTTCAAGAAGGAAAGAAAAAAGAGAGAAAAATTGAAAGGAAAGAAAATAAAAAATTGATTTAAATTTAATGAATTATATTTATATGTTGCTTCAAACTCATTTTACCTTTCTCTTTATTATAATAAGATTAAATAAATATTAAATTAATATTAATTATATTTTATTTTCTTTTATATTTTTTTTAATGATTTCAAACATAAGAAAATCATTTTTTTTAACATATTTTTTTCTTCACCCACCATTTTTTAGGAATCAAACATAACATAAATAGTTTGCTTGAAAAATTAGTGGCGAATCTTACTTCAAATGCTTGATTTTCCAAAGAATCTATCAAATTGCTTCAAGGCTATGTTTGGTTACTAGAAAATTTGGGGAAGGAAAAAAAATAGAGACAAAAAATAAAAGAAAAGAAAAAGTGAAAAAAAAAGAATTAGTTTAAACTCAATAAATTATTCTTATGTATTTCTTTAAACTCATTTTGTTTATTTCCTTTTATTATATAAAGATTAAATAATTTAAAAATATATAATTTTTTAATTATATTTAATTTTCTTTCGTAATTTTCATAGTGAAATCAAATATAAGAAAACTATTTTCTTTAACATTTTTTTTCTTTTCTTAATACTTTCCTTGAACCAAACATAGCTCAAAGGTTTATCTTTTTCTCTTTTTTTTTTTCCCTTAATTATCGTTCATCTTTGGTTCTTATTTTTTATCGATCTCTGATTTTATTGTTGGAAATTTTATTTTAATTAATTGATTGAAAATATGCGGTGATCTTGTGTATTGGAATTTGAAAGACCTTCTATGATTTTGTGTTATAATTATTGGTGACATAGAGGTGAATTGTAAGATATTTTTAAAAATTCATAATACTATTTGATAGTTATTCTTCTTTTTAGTTTTTAAAAATAAAGTGAAATATAGAATAATTTTACAGAATAAATAAAAATTATTTTTGTTGGTTTTTTGAAAACAAATGAAAAGCATAGAAAAAAAACTATAAAAAAGAAATAAAAGTGATTAGTATATCATCCCTATTCTTTATCCACGATTCAATACCATTATTAAAAGTTTTCAAATACGATCTTCTTTTAAATTACATGTGTTTTTCTATTTTTTTTAAAACTTTTCTAAAATTTTTCTTTTAAGTAAATAAATTTTAAATCGTGTTATACTTTATACATAAAATTTATTTATTTTCAAAAATAATATAAAATTAAAAAATCGATCTAATTAGTGTTAGAAAGTCGTTGAACTCAATAATATTAAAAAGTCAGACCAAAATATTAACAGACAAAATTAGTCTTAAACAACTCAATTATTTCTCTTTTATATAAAATCATACATTTATATATTTTACTTAACAAATAATCTTCAAATTAAATAACACTTAATGTACTAGATTTATTAATGAGTCTAGCAATATTTAAAAATAATTTGAAATCCAAATAGTAAACTCATTAATACCATAAGTTTATGAATAAAAATTAGTTTGTAATGACTCTATTATTTGTTTTTTGCACATAATTATATGTTTATAAATTCTCTCACTAGAGAAATAAACTTCAAATCAAGCCACACTTTGTATTGAATTTATTAATTTATTAACGAGTTTAATAATTTTTTTAAATAATTTAGAATTAAAAAAATAGATCTAATCACTATAAAAAAATAATAGACCAAAATTGATATAGTACAAGTTATCATTTTATTGTTTTTCTATAAACACAACTATATTTTTTGAATTTTTTCACTAAGTAAAAAGATTTTAAATTAAATTAAACATAATTAATTTAAATCCTTTAATTAATTTTTAATTTTAAAAAATAATTTGCAATTCAAAAAGCTAATCTAATTAATTACATATTAAATCAAAGAATTTTAGAATACTATGCTTATAACCGAGTACTAAAAATATCTATATTTTTCTAACACATACTCATATAATATATTTTTTTTTATAAAAAATATAATTCATGATTTTATTATAATATTACTATTTATTTTTTTACTAAAAACTATTTATTTTTAAATTTATTTAAAATGAAAACAAAAAAATTATTTTTGGAAACAACTTACTAAACATCCTAATTTAAAAAAACTATTGTCTATTTTTGTTTTTTATTTTTTTTCTACAACCAAAAAATAGAAAAACATATTTGGAAATTAGAAAACTATTTTCTATTTAAAAAAAAAAAGAAAAAAAGAAGAAGATGTTTTTAGAGAACATCTTTTAATTATATTAAATAATTTTTATTTATTTTCTAGGGTTGTTTTAAAAAATAATTATACAAATATGGAGTATGATTAAAAACGAAGTACTAGATATAAACATTATTGTTAAAACATATTTAAAAATAAGTTAAAAATATTTTAGGTTTTTAAATAAATTTTTGTTGTACAAAATATTGAAAAATAATTTTCAAAAACTGTTTTTAAGAATTATTTTCGAAAACAATTACTAAACAAGTCATAATCTTTTGGTTTTGAAACTCAATTTACTAATATATATTAAGATGTTATAAGGGACCATGGTGTTGTTCCTCTCCGGTCCTTGTTGGTATTAATAATTTAATACCTTGGGAGGTATTTGTATACGTTATTAACTACTCCTTAAAGTGTGCCTTTATTCATAATCTCGACTAAAAGGGACAACAAACAATGAAACGTGTATTCATAAGGTTGAATTTCCACCATTTTTAGGATAGGAGGTTTCATTTCTCCATTCAGACACTACACCGTCAACATCCAGAATAAAGTAATTGGCTATAAATCCATTATAGTAATGACTATGTGTCATCTGCAAAATCTCTCATGCCCCACTCAAGAAGCTTGGGCACCATCACCTTTTGTGAATGTTGTTTGTCCCAATGAAAGTTTCAAGTCCTATTGTAGATGTTATTTGTCGTAATTTCCATGTGAAAATACATAATGTTGTTACATATTTTAGTATCTTACTTCACCAATTTAATCTTAACTTTGTGTTTGTTTGGCCACTTAGGATGTTGACTTCATTGACATTCAATTTCTTTTTCTTTGTGATTTAACAATAAAATTCTACATTAACAATAGGGTGGGTGAAACTCTAATTATGGGAAAATGACGTTAGATGTGTGTTGAAATCAAAACTTTTGTAATTTTTAACTTCATATTTTGATTAGCAACTCAAACAATTAAAGAAAAGATGGAGTGATAATGGTCTATATTGTAAGATACAATATCTAAAGTTGTAAGTAATAAAATGAAAGTTCAAGATCGTATTTTCAACCATGATAATAAGATTCACACAAATAAGGATTAGTTGGTTAGTCCTTCCAAGTCTTTATGTCCATGCACCGATGGAACTCACATACCTATTCTTGTAGACTAGAGACCCTTATCCCACTTCTGGAATTAATGCAGAATATATATATTTTCTCTCTTCTCCTAATCCAAGAAGACTCGACTTAGTTTTCACACCGAGTGTCTGTAGACATGGGTAGTTACTCTATAGGAGATGTGACCCCATATTTCATTTATTTTTAGGGAAAATAATATTTAAATGGACCAAAAACTTAAAAAACTTTTATTTGTTTTTTATTTTACTAAAATAAAAAAAGTGTTTCCAATATTTTTCCCACTTGGCCCATAAAATTACCTACTATGTATAAATTAAATTAATACATAACATATTTTTCCATAAATCCTTATGCTCAATCAAAAAAGTTTAAATCACATGAATCATAGCAAGAAGTCCTCTAAAAACGAGTATTACCTTCCATGTATTACAATGTAACTTTTTCCATTGAATAAAAACAATATGTGAGTAATTTCTTTATGAATGAGCTTTCAAAATTCTTATTTAGGGTCTGCTTAACATTCATAACATGCATATTGTCATTTAAATTTATGATTCTTTTTATAAGATTGATTGAAAGTTATCTTTTGAAGAAACAATTGAGGTTAAATTTTGGAGTTGTTTTGTGAAAAAGATCATTTTCATATTTAAATTAAAGTTATATTTTTAAAAGATAACTTTCAATTGATATTATAAAAAGTATTATAAATTTAAAAATAATTTTATTAAAAATGTTGTATCGTAATAAAAAGTTTTTTCAAATTATTATATTTTTTTTCAAAAATCTCAAGTTAGGTGCTTGGTTAAGGAACAAGGTCTGTCAAATTTTAGGTGGCTATCTCATTCTTTCACCAACTGAAACCTAAATAAGTAATTCTACCTTGAGCATGTGATTGTCGCATACGAGCCCAGTAATACAAGCGAATGTACAAGAAAAAAACACTTTTCCAAGTTATTAAAAAGGGTTATTTGATTAAAAAAGGCCGGTGAACACCCAATTTTAAAAATATAACCATTTTGTACTTTTTTTAACCTCATTTTGACCAAAATATCATCATTTTTTATTTATAAAAACAATAATTTCTATTAAAATACACATGTAAATACTTAAAATAGTTAAGACCATTTATGTTATAAATGAGTTACTCTTCAAGTAAAAACATGAAAATGGTTAAATTCACAAATACGAGAATTAATCATTTAATTTTATTAAAAAAGTTTAAAAAACCATTTGTAGAAGTAGAACAAAAAAAGGATGCCAAGATACAATAAATCCATATCACAATATTCTTTTAGTTCTTTTGAGAGTTATAGTCGTCCAATGAGTAGTTTCTCATTGTAATGTGTACCATCTTTGATGGCTAATTCAAGAAATAAGAGCATAAGAACAATCTCCTACTAAGAAACTTTGGGAGGATGTTAACGGAGAACATCATATTTTATTGGTTATAGAATATTGTTATTAGGGAGAATTGTGTTTTACACCCAATTAGGCTTAAAAATTGGCCCAAGATCCTTATATATTTTATATTTAAGCCCAAGACCTAATGGAAGAGTGAAAATTAAGTTGAATGACATTGCTTTTCAAAATTTCCTGAAATGCCCTTGGTTGTCCAAAATGAAAAAAAACAATGGGCTTCCTACTTCTCTCACATATTAATTGGTGGGACCATGTAAATTAATTCCTAGTTAAGGAAGTGTCACTATTTCCACCAATTATTTTTCTGTCAAAAAAAAAAAAAATGGAAATCAATAGTTAAAAATAATTATTACTACATTTTTTAAGTAAATATTTTTTAAACACCTAAAAAAAATAATAATATTTTTTTTATATAAATATCTTTAAGGTTATAGACAATTATTTGAATATTTTCTCTATTTTATGGATAATACATAGATATTATCTTAATATATTCTCTTGTAACATGGTCATCTTTTAACTAATGGTGATAATTACTTTTTAATTGAATAATGTATTATAATTTAATAATTTGAAAAATATTAAAATACCCTTTTAAATATGGAATAGATGTGCACTTGACATGGTTTAAATTATTAAAATACGATGTCATCAAGTTAAGCAAATGTATCATAATTTTCTTTTTTTTCCTCATACATGATTTCACAAAAAAGGTAGTACCTAAATATTGTGGTTAATTTTCTTTTATATAAGATGTAAATGTACTAAAAAAAAAAAATGTTAAAACTCCTCAAACGAAATATGCAATTACAAATTTTGGATGATGAAATTTAAAAATTCAAATTGTAACAATTTTTAGGTGAAGGAATGTGTGGGGGAAAAATGTCTAATCCTTAGGTGACAAGAAAAAAAATGGTTTAGAATTGATTGAAATCTTGCATAGAAGGTAGCTTTGTATACCCCTTGTATAGTTAGTATTTTTGTCTTATATAGTTAGTACATTTGCCTTGTATAGTGAGTATAACACCCTTGTACAGTAGTGAAAATTTCATATATAATTCGTGGGTGACAAGAAAAATAAAGAAGTGATTCAAAATCGATTAAAATCTTTCACAAATGATAACCTTGTACACCCTTGTATACTTAGTACATTTATCTTGTACAATTAGTGTAACACTATTGTACAATGATACAATATATCCCTCTTAAGTTATGTGTCCACATAGATATGTTAACCATATTTCTAATGGTTTGATTAAGAAAATGACGGATGAATTAGGGCTAATTTTTTTTCCTAAATATTATTACTAGGGAAAGTATTGGAATTTCCATGTGGGAGTTAAATAAAGTGCATGACATGGGTATGTAATTTGTGGGTGACAAGGAAAATGAAGAAGTGATTCAGAATTGATTAAAATATTTCACAAATGGTAGCCTTGTACACTTAGTACATTTCACTTGTACAGTTGTGTAATACCATTGTATAATAACACAATATATCTTTCCTAAGTAATATGTCCACGTACGTATGTTAACTATATTTCTAATGGTTTAGTTGAGAAAATGATGAATGAATTATGGTTAAATTTTTTTCCTTAAACATCATTACTGGGGAAAGTATTGAAATTTCTATGTGAGAGTTACATAAAGTGCATGATATGGGCATGCAATTCATGGGTGACAAGGAAGATAAATGAGTGGTTCAGAATCGATTAAAATATTTTACAAATGGTAATCTTTTACGCCCCTTGTACATTTAGTGCATTTCCCTTGTACAATTAGTGAATACCTTTGTACAATGATACAAATTAAATATGATTTCAGTAATTTGATTAAGAAAAAAGAGCGGAAAACTTAAACCCAATTTTTTTTGGTAACATATTATATTTTTGTGAACAAAATATACAATTGACCGATTCATTTATTTAATTGTGAACATATTATATTTTTTATTTTATTATTAAAATAACTAATAGAAAAAATAAAAAAGAATAATCAATAAATAAATTTTAATTCTTTTTATTATTTCATACAAAAAAAATAGTATTGAACAAGGTATTCAATTTTCATTTTTAAAAATAATTTTCTTTTTTAAATTAAACATATTTTAAAAAGGAGACAATATAGAAAATAAAAATTATTTTTAAAAATAAAAGAAGTAAAAACTAAAAAAATATTTTAAAATCATACTCAAACATAATCTATACAATTTTTAACTACTGTTTTCATTTAAAATGGGTAAATATACCATTCAACCCTTTTATATGAGAAAAATTCAATCTCTATTATACTATGTATTAATATAATCAATTTCTAAATACGAAAACATTTTAATTGGATATTTAAAATCAAAACTCTTCATCTTCATCCATCCTATTTCTCCTTTTTTATTTTTATTTATTTATTTATTTTATTTCAATAAATTTTCAATTAGGTCAAATTATTAAGAAAATTCCTTAATAAACAAATTTGCAACATTTCATATAACTTATTGCCAAAAGTTTATGTTCAAAAAATTATTAAAATAAAGAAGGAAGAAGATTAAAAAAAATTAAAAATTTTATTTTATAATAGTAAAAAAATAAACTTTAAAATACTTTTTTAGTATAAAAGAAAAAAATAGTAAATATATTTATTTTAAATAGTGTTTTAATCATTAAACTATTTACTTCTAAAATGTCAAAGATAATTTTTATTAATTTAAATTAATATTTTTTTAAAAAAAGTATTTTCCAAAATAGTTTTTGAATCATTAATATAATTTTTGTTTAGAAAATAATGTAGATTTTTCAATTATTTTTAAAAGAGTTTAAAAAAAAAATAAAAAAAAGATTAAATAATAGAGAATTTTATGGAAGTGACATATAAAAAGTGGTGCTATAAAGACAAAAGTGATGGGTGTAAGCCAAAATGGTATTTTTGTCTATTCCTATCTCAGATCCTTGTAATCAATTATGGGTGTTTGAAGAACTTTTTATTAATTATCAAAGCTAAATGGGTGTAAAGCCCAATTCTCCTTGTTATTATTTATAAGCAATCTTTACATTGAATCTGGGCAAGAAAAACTCTAATACTCTATTACAATTTATTAGAGATTATATTATAATAAAGATGCTGAGGTGTATTTTAACATATTAAGAAAAAAAAAAAAAAATTCATACTCAATCTATGAAAAAGAATACAAAATTCATGAAAATAATTTTATATTATTTTATAATTTTAATTAAAAAGAATTTAATTTTAATTAGGATTTAATAAAGAATTTAATTGAGGTTAATTAAAAATTGATTTTTGATCATATAGAATTATTTGGTAACTGCTTGTAATCTAATTAATATTATCATAAATTAATTTTTATGCTATTTTCCATTATTTTGTAATTTTAATTAGAAATAATTTGACTTTAGTTAAGATCAGTCTATGTAATAAAAAATATTTATGATTAATTAGAAAATAATTTTTTTATTATTATAAACTTATCTAATAGTCTTTCAACTTAATTAAGATAATTAGGATTTAAAATAACAAATGGAAATAATAGATAAAATATTTAATGATATTTTAAATTAATGAAAGTTAAGTATACTTAGAGAGGGTGTTTATTTTTTAAGCTTTTTATTGAAATTAATTTATTGTCAAATTTTAGATTGTTTGATTTTCTATTTTATTTTTATAATTTTAAATTTTTTATGAAATTTTGCACAGATGGGCGGTAGAAAAAAATAAATTAATAAATTTTGAAAGAAAAAGAAGCATATAATTCGTGGCCAATAAACAAAAATTTACTAAATCTAAACTAATAAAATAATAACTCCTTGAAGTATTTCATTAGCTTACTCTATCATCAACTCATCATATAATATTTATTGGTTAATTTATTAATACTATGGTTATCGACTAGCAGCTGGGTTCAAGCCTCGTCGTATTGTCTACCTTTTTTGGAAGAAGGGATTGGAATGAAAAAGAAAAATAATCAATTCCACTATTGGAAATAAGGAAAATTGGAGAGAAAAATAATTTCTTAAATAAGAAAAATAAAATTAAAATTAAAATCTTCGATTTCAAGATTTGGTCAGACAAATTTTAACAATTTTCATGTGGTAGATTCATTTGGTATACTCTTAGTCTTAACAACTTTCTTATATAAAGCGTACAACGCATCAACGACTGGGTCTGGTGACTCTGTTTACACTCTACTTTCTCCTGCCGTGTACGCTCTTCTCTTCTGAGCGCTCAACCTGCACCTACCATTTCTCTTTGATTCCCTTTCTCCACGTCACTATTCAAACCCATCCACACCTCTGGAATTTCCAAAATTTAAAAGCATTACAAGTCATATTTTTATTTTTAAAAGTAATTTCTAAATTTTATTAAAAATATTTTTTTTTATTTTAAAAAATAAATAGATTGCCATGAAAAATGCTATTGTATTTGTAGAGGTGTCGACATCCTAACATCACTCGCCAGTCGCCACCAACCACCTCCAAATTTCCGGTACTGCACGTGAAACCTTGTGACACGTGCCGCCTCCTGGATGTAGCGCAACATGTGACACGTGAAACCTTATGATATGGGGTGATGCGATATGACGGTTTTACCTACCTCCAGAAGGTGAAATTTCCATTAGGAGACGTATGGTTTGGTAATAGGAACAATCCGGAATCTACATCAGATGCCTTGTTCTTTCAAGGGGTGGGTCCCACAAAAAGCTGTCTCACTAAAAGGGAGGCTTCGCCGTCGCTAAGCAAATAACATAACCAACCACATTTTGAACCAACAGCGCCAGCCAAGCCAAAGAGTGTGGAGGAATGGGTGCGTAGGATTACGAGGGTTTCGGCGCCGGCGTGGGATTTCTTTGACTGATCCGGTGATGCTCGGAGTACTGTGCGCACGCCACAAGCCTTGGATCCTCGCCACCCTCTCCTTGTTTCACGGTGCGGCGACACACCACCACATTCACCTTAACCATCACCATCTCCTTGGCACTCCCACTCCCATACAGTTCAACGGCGGCGGAGACGATCATCGCCGGCGTCACCACTCCAGGGCCTGTCGCCAAGGCAGCTCGGGCGGGGGCGCCGCCTCCATATGGCACGCGATCCTCCCTTCAGGCGGCGACCGTCGCAGCTCCCTCCGACCGGCGTTGCTACATGACCAAAAGGGTGAGGGATCGTGGAACGTCGCGTGGGACGCACGTCCGGCTCGGTGGCTCCACCGCCCCGACTCGGCTTGGCTCCTCTTCGGCGTTTGCGCATGTCTCGCGCCCTTGGATAGCTTCGACGCGGATAACGAGGTAGTCGCTGTCGATGATAAAATCGAAGGTTGTAATCCTGTCAATGAAATCTCCGATGAAAACAATAACAGCTCCGCTGATTACAGAGTCACAGGTTCGTTCTCATAAGCGCTGTACTTCTTCTCTAATCTTCATCTATACTTGTCTTTTCATTGCATGTTTTTAATGTTTGAGACAGGTTCATCTCTCACTAAATTTTAATATTTATGTTGTATGTTAGATGATTCTCATTTCTTGGAACATCATGAAAGCAACCTGTTTGATTAAATGTTTCTTTCAACTTTCAACTTCTTGTTGTGGCTATTCAAATTTAATGAATAAATTATATACACACTTCTGTGTTTGTTTGGATACTAATTCTGTTGTTGAGAAAACTAAAAAGAAAATCCGTTTGTCTTTTAGATTTACATTTTATTGATATTATTATTGTTGTTGTTGGTACATGTGTTGAAATCACAGAGGTGTAAAACTGCTTTGGATTTTACTTTTTCTTTTATTTTTCCAAACATTTTGGAGTAATCGTTTGAGTGGAAGGAGAATCTAACGTGAGAGCAATGCAGGGGTTCCGGCAGATGGAAGATGTCTATTTAGAGCAATAGCTCATAGTGCTTGCTTGAGAAGTGGGGAAGAAGCTCCTGATGAGAATCGTCAAAGAGAACTTGCTGATGACTTAAGAGCTCAAGTGAGTTTTAATTCTTATAGACAAAAGATCCCATTTGGTATACAACATTGGATAATCATTTGGAACTGTGATATTGCTGGATTTCATTTGCAGGTTGTAGATGAGCTGTTAAAGAGGCGTGAAGAAACAGAGTGGTGAGCTTTGTAATATAATTGTATCGCTATTGTTCCTTTAACTTGGTCAGTGTTATTTAATATTCTTAATTGTTGTAATGCATTTAGGTTTATTGAAGGCAATTTTGACGCATATGTGAAGAGAATTCAACAACCTTATGTTTGGGGTGGAGAACCAGAGTTGATAATGGCTTCTCATGTTCTCAAGTGAGTTTTATTCTGGTTCATCAAGCAATTTTGTATTTTCTTTTGAGCATGATATGGGGATGAATTTGTTTTACCTACAGCCTTCCTATCTTTTAACTTGCAGGCATTAAAAGCAAGTTAAGCTTACCTTGAACCATTTGTTAAAGTTCATAATCAAACTCTTACAATTTCTAAGAACAATGTCAAGAAAATTTTCGTTTGGTAATGTTGTGTTTTATAAACGATTCAAGGATTTGAATCGATCATTATTTTGTTTTTGAGGGTTTTTTTTTTTAGCATCACTATTGTTGATTGCTTTTTGTCTTTTCACTTTTATGATGAGTAGACACCATATTTAGACAACGAATGTGCAGTTGGATGGTGCTAAAATAAAAGGAATCTGAAAGCTTTTATCAGAAAATTAGGATTTAAAGTTCTTGTACCTTGCCCTCTTAAATAATTTTTATGTTTGACAAACCTGTTCTACTCTTCAAATGCAGGATGCCGATATCGGTCTTCATGATAGACAGGAGCTCAGGTGATTTGACAAACATAGCAAATTACGGTAAGGAGTATCGGATAGATAATGGGAGTCCAATCAATGTGCTATTTCATGGATATGGTCACTATGACATATTGGAGACTTTCTCAGACCATAGTTACCGGAAATTAGAATGGTAGAAGTTGGGTATGGCATAGACAGATTTCATTTTCTGGACCAGTTAACTCAAAATTTCTGTAGGGTGAGTTCATTTTTTAGAGGAATGAAGTTCAAATGTTCAATCTATTTCCTGTAGTGGCCTTGGTTCAACGAACAGTGTTGTTGACTGTTGAAGATTTTCTTTTTCATTTTTCCCTCTTGAGATCAAAAGGTTTATATTCGGAATAATTTGGTCTGTTAGCATGTTTGCAAACAGTGATTTTTGCTGTTCCCCACAAAGTTGTAGAAAATTGGTATGACATTCTCTCTTCAAGTGTGCTCTGGAGCAATGCTCTGGTTTGTAATTGAATTACTATCACCAAATAAAAAACCTGATCACTTTTTTTTTTCCGGTTTTCTTTTGCAACTTTAGGAGGGGCATCGGGAATGTTTGACAGGGGTTAATAAACCTAGTTGCTTGTGCGGGATTATGTTTATGCAAAATAGGTAATTCTTATGGTATCCTTGAGGGGGTGAGGTAATTGTACCACTTTCATTCCCAAAGGGATGGATGAAAAGAAAACACCATTGGAATCCTTTTGAGGGCTATCAGTCTGTGGGCGTCTTAGTGAAGCTGTTTGAGGGGATGTTGGTGGTTTGGAAATTACATTCTTTTCTCTTAGGAAATGGATTCTCCCCTCTTCTTTCATTCCTTACAGGCTCTACAAGAATTTTCTTTTGTTGGAAAAGGAGAATGGTTGGAAGTAATGACGCACTGGGTCCTAATTCCTAAAGCAATGAGGCAGATAGGTCGATATATGGATATTAGTGGTGGTGAAATTTTAGTGGTAAGTGATATAGAAAACACGAGGCCTATGTACTTTTATGTTGCCATAGCAAAATCTAGGGAGATTCTCATTCTATGCTGTGTAATTTAGCATATCTTAGTTTTGTGGGCACTGCTATTAGTGGCACTAGAATTAGGAAAAGTGGGTGGGTGTCAATTTTATTTCCTAGAAATTGATACCCAGCTAATACTCGTACCTTAAAAAGTAATTAATATCATGAAATTGGTGATTTAAAGGTAACAGAGATTGAAGGGTGAGGCTCCTCTATAGTTATAGCCTATAGGATGATGAATGAAGGTGAGGATGACAAAAGATAAATTTGAGACAACAAAGGGGGTACATGTGGAGCGGGAATATATTCCATTTTCAGGCTTCATAGCAGACCTGAGTGTAGGGGACTAAGAATTTGGGTGATGAGGGGAGGGAAAAGTTGGATAGGATAAAAAAGCTTGAAGGCTCCTGCTATGTTGTGTCATGGTTACGAGCTTCAACAAAGAGAGGTAATGCACGCCCAATCCCATCATCCCATCTGTGAACTTGTTGAGGGTTTTGGAATGCTTTCCCCAGGCAGTATGGGCACTCATGGGTGAAGGGCGTTGTTAACTACCCGATTGATGGTGTAACCATCCTCATCTAAGTCCTGCCTGCTAAACTGAAAATTTGAAGTTTTAAACTCAGACAATGCAAATTTAGGGATATATTGGTGAATTATGGGCCCACTTTTTGGACGTCTGGAGTCTGGACGGGGAATCAGATCTTTCTGGATGAGGCTTTAGGTTAAAACATACAAAATGTCATTATTTTCATATTAAACAGAAACATACAAATATAATTTGTATAAAACATTGACAGTCAATGAAATTTGTATAGACTTTCAAAATTCAAGCTTTTTTTTTAATAGGTTCTAAAGTTCAAATGAATTTTTATGATTATTGAGGAAAAAAAATACATAGTCATTGAATCTCACAACTTTTGTCTCACTCAACAACCACAACTATGTTGGGTTCAACTTTTCCATGTTTTGAAACTTTTTTGGAGTCAAAATAACATAAAATATAAAATTCAAAATCCGTGTTCTTTCCCTTGTCGCAATTTTCTTTGAATGAAAGGGACAAGGTAAAAGAAACTCAAACCTCTATACCCATCCAAAACAGTCGTAAGCTAACAAGGTTTTCCTACGAATATCTTCTTGGGGAGCCTTGAGGATTAAGAATAACGTGGATTCTCCTGACTGAAGAAGCTCTAGCTAGGACAATTAGGCTATGTTTGGTTACCAAACAATTGAGAAAAAAAGAGAAGAAAATTAGTGAAAAGAAAAAATTTTCAAAAATGTAAAAATAAAAAATTAATAAATCATTTTTATATAATACTTCAAACTCATTTTACTTATTTTAAATATTCTTTATAAATTTTAAATAATTTTAAAACATATTAGTTTTTATTAAATTTTAATTATATTTAGTTTCCTTTAATATTTTTATAATAAAATTAAATAGAAGAAAATTATTATTATTATTATTATTATTATTATTATTATTTTCTTTTACTTATTAGTTTCTGGTAACCATTGCTGTCTGCAAACTTCACCATCTAAATTTCAAGGTGAGCTTTGAATGAATTAGTCAGCCAGTCAAAGGAATTTTTAGCCAAGAGCAAGAATTTGGCAATCCATTGGGTGGAGGAATTTGTGCACCGTCTCTAAAAGATTTCACTTATGTGTTTAGTATTAGAAAACATGGAATGAAAGTAAAACCATTTATTATTATTGTGCAATTGAAATTAATAGAACTACATTTTACAAATATTATAAAGATAATTTTTAAATTTAAAAAAAAAATTAATTGGGTAAAAGGTTTTTTCTAAGTGGATAATCTTACCTGGAGAATAAACAATGTTAATTTTATTCAATTAAAAATAGAGATGTGGTTGTCCAAGAGTATCAAACCTTGGGAGATTTTGACATAGCTAAGCAATCTAGAGGTGTAAGTAAGGAATTCATTGAGTTGGCACCTATTCCTCTCATAAGAGTAGCCTAAAAATGAAGAAGAGGGAATTGATGGGTTAGTAAGAGATGATGGTGTAAGTGACATAGAGTAGCCAATTAAGGATGAGGAGTAATGGGAGCAATCACTTTTCTTGCCAAAAAAATGAAACCTATGAGTTGGTACAACTTCCTAATGAAACAAAAAGCAATGAAAAACGAATGAGTGTTCAAGTTGAAAAGGGATAATAGTGGAAAGCTAGTGAAAGATAAGGCTCTGTTGTTTGTTAAGGGCTTTAGGTCGAAAAAAATTATGGGTTTTGATGAAATTTTCTCCCCAAGAGTGAAGATGATTTCCATCAAAGTTGCTTTCGGGTTGTTAACTAGTTTAAATCTTTATTTTGAATAGATGGATGTGAAGAAACTTTTCTTCATGGTAATTTAGAGAAAGAAATCTACGTGGAGCAACTAGAGGGTTTTGTAGTAAAAAGAAAAAGCACTTTGTCTGCAAATTAAAGAAAAGTCTTTATGGGTTAAAGCCGGCTCTAAGACAATGGTATAAAAAGTTTGATGAGCCATGACTTTCTAAAAACAAAAGTAGGTCCTGTGCCTACTTCAATAAATACTCTGGTGACCATTTTGTGATATTACTATTATATGTTGATGACATTCTTATTACAAGGGTAGATGCTAAATTGATTTGCCAGTTGAAAATGAAGTTGTTAAGTGTTTTTAACATGAAGGATATAGGAGGTGCTAAACAAATCTGGGGATACAAATAGCACATGACTTGAATTATATGAAGTTGTGGTTGTCTCAACAAAAATATATTGAGAGGTTGCTTTAGAGGTAAAATATAAAAGAAGCTGAGCAAGTTAGTTATCCTCTTGGTGGTCACTTTAAGCTTAGCAAGAAATGTTGTCCTACTTTAGATGAAAAGAAAAAGAAAAGGTAAAGTATTCCTTATTCCTTATTCCTTATTTATTGGAAGTTTCATGATCTTTAGGTACTTGAGATGTAGCTCAAGCATGTGTTTATGCTTTAGGGGGGCTCAAATGTATTGAAAGAGGTTTACAAATGCAGGTATAGAAAGTGATATTGATAATAAGAGATTTACATTTAGGTGTTTGATCACTTTTGTAGGGGGTTGTGTCATGACAATTTAAATTGCATAAGTGTGTTGCTTTATCCATAATAGAAGCTAATTATATAGTAGCCACTAAAGCAATGAAGGAGATGTTGTGGTTAAAGGGTTTTCTCCAATAATTAAGTCTAGAGCAAGATGAGTATGTGGTTTATTGTGATAACCATGGTGCTATGGATCTAGGTAAGAGCACCATGTTTTATTCCCGAACCAATCGTATTGATGTAAGATATCATTAGTTGAGGGATATAATTGAAGAAAGTAAGACAAAGTTGAATAAGATTCACACAAATAGTCGATTAACAGATTTGGACAATTTAATAGAGACTGTAGTGTACTACCTCATAATTAAAGGGATGTATTGTTTTAACCATTAGGATAGGGTTCTCATGGTGAGTGCACTAGTGCATATATTTGTACAATGAACAAGACCTATAGTGAATCACGATGTAAGATTATCCGCTATCATAATTACCAAGTTACTATATTGCATCAACTTTCAATTTTAAGAGGATATTGAGCTTATGCTAAAGTCAACAAGAGCCTTTAACCCATGGGTGAGACCCTAAAGTAGTTATTCTTATGGATTAGATCATTGTAGATGAAGGTTGGTATCAACATACATTCTCGATAGAGGGACCATGATTTCTCATAGGATTGGAACAATGTATCTTATTAAGTGATCCAAAAGTCATGTGATCAAGAAGATTATTACCATAACAATTCTTTTAGTAGAATTTGACATATGCTCTTTGTGAGTTAAAATATGTCAATTTATTACATAATGGAGGATTTGTAACTTAAGGATTGGAGAGATAATCTTCATAGGCTGATAAGACTACATTGTTAGGTTATGGATACTAGTTTATATGGGGTTTGCATGTAGTGGATAGTAGGTCATAGACCCAAGTTTAACCTTATTATAATTACATAGGATATTGGAGTGCAGTACTTGACTATTTTTAGTGGAGTATTGAGTCAACTCTAGAATTGGATTATGAGGGAGCCAACATTTTCCAATGGGTCTTAGTGGTCCCCATTCAAACTCTTAATTCATGGTGACACATTTTATTTGAGGGTTATGGGTTTTTGGCTCATAAAAGCGTTTCGATAAAAATATGAGATTGCACTAGATATTATGAAAAATCTTTTTAAACCAAACTTATTAATTAATTGAAGCCCCAATAGGCTAATTAATTAATGAAAACCCAAGTGGGCTAGATTAGGTGACTCAAGCCCATTTGGGCACAAGTCACTTAAGTCCACATGCAATCCTATAAATATTTCCTTTGGGGTTATGACTTCAAACTTTTACCTCTTGTCTTTTAGAGAGATTTTTCATAGAGGAAGCAATATCAATTTTTTTAAAACATTGATCTTTAGGATTAAAAATCTAATCTTTAGGTTTGGATGTTCCTACCTTCTTTTTAATTCATATAGAGGGAAATTAAAAGTCCATTTATTAATGATTCTAAGTAGCATTTTTTTAGCCTAAAAAGTGTTTTTTTTATAATTTTTTTATAATATTAGGTATTTGAAAAAAAAGAAACACTTTTAAAAATTTGAAAAATTACTAATAGTATTGAAAAATCACTTCTAGTGTTTCCTGAATAAATACTTGATAGGTGATTATTCTAAAAACACTTCCTCAAAGAACACTTCTACTAAAAATACTTCGAATAGAAATACTTCCACATGCACTCTAAGAGGAGTTTTATCTTCTCATGTTAGATTACCTTTTAATTTTTTTTTTTACTATATTAGTTTTCAAGTAAATTTGAGTGAAAATGCAAGGAGGAAAAGAAAATAAAAAGGAATTTTTTTTTTAAAAATGTGAAGAAAAATGAAAAATAGAGTCTTCTTGGTTAGTGTTTTCAAGAACTATTTTATGTTTTTGAGAATAAAAAATACTAAAAATGCATTTGGCAAAGGGAGTGGTTTTTGTTCTCAATGTTTTTTGTATATATATATATATATTGTTTGTTTGTTTGTTTGTTTATTGTTTCGAGAACAAAAAAAGCATTTATGTTCTCTATGTTTCCTAATATGTTGTTATCCCTATTCTCACCTTTCTTGCTTGTGATTTTTCCTCCAACATACTGAGAGTGCCTTCACTATCACAAGACTAAGGTTAATTTTACCAACACATCTTTCATTTCCATTATATCAGTCTATATTGAAGTTGTTTTTGCTAGATCTGGTAATGTTAGGGTTATTTTGCTAGATCTAAGAAATTTCTTGGGAAAAATGTTAGATCTAGGCAAAGAGAAAACATGGTAAAGGTTTTTCAATAGATTTATGATATTCTCATCTCATTTTGATGTTGTTTTTAGAGCATAATGTGATTATTTTTTGAGTTTTTTTTAGTCATTGTTGAATTTCTAACATCTATGATTTTTATGAATTTGAAAATCAAGTTTTTGTTATGAGATTTGAGCACAAATAGCTTCATGTGGGTGGTGGAGATGAGTTTGAGTGGTAGTGAGGATGGGTTGTGGGTGTAGATATTTGTCACTTTCTTTGGCTCTTATCTCAACCTCTATTTGTGAAGAAGCCTCCTTAGAGTTTGATTTTCAAATTGATTTATATGTTCATGGTCGGGTGAAAGAAAAGACCACTCCCAAGTTTTGATTATTTGAATTCTTGTTGTGTTTTTTTTATATACATAAATATTTCATTTACTTTATGTTCAATTGCTGTGAAAACTAAGGTAATGGGTAACTAGATTATATAGTTGGAGAAATAACAACAGAATTGGAGTGTGTATAGATGAAAGGTCAACTCATACCATACATCAAAGTGTAGTGATGTGAATAAAAAGATTGATGTGATGGTGTTTGAATCAAACTGTAAATAATGCTCTTTATGCATCATCATCACCATGATTTTGGCATAAAAACACTCATGCTCTCACTTTTCTTGACTTATTTACCCCTTACTTATGGTGTGTTTAAAGATTGGTTTGGATGGATGGGATGAATTCCAGAGTTCATAATATGTAATTGGTTGCATGACGTGTATATTACAATAGACAAGCCTTCGAATTTTACCCCAAAAAATGCAATTTTTGTAAGAGATTTTCTACCTATATTTAGAGTATTGTGCATGCTTTGAATTATCTTTGTTAAGCCTATGGATTAAATTCAGAAGTTGGTTAAAGGTGTGAAATGGATGAATTTCATTCCAACCTATTTATCCAACATTTTACGTGTTTGTCTTAAACCTACTTGGATAGGTAAAGAATTAAACTACTGCAAAAATATATAATTAAGATAAGATATTATTGCAATTGACGAGTTTCCTTCTTCTAGTATTATATCTTTTACCTCATTTTATTTTCGACACATTCTTGGTTAGTTAGTATTTTTCCAAATTTATAGGTTCATATAACAATGTAAGTTGAAACAAAGTAGTTCTAAGATTTAATCCACATTTTTTAGAATAAAAATTACCTACAAATGGCTCTTCACATGGCAGATGTTTAAACCTTCAACATTCATATTCCTCAATATAACCTTTGGAGTTGCTTCTAAATTTCATATAAGATTGTTAGGCTTAGAAACATAGCAAAAGAAAAAGTTAAATTTCACATAAGATTCAAAGGTGATTGATTACTATCTGTTAGGGCCACCAAGTTTGTTGACTGCATCTAAGAAAAGCTCATGAAGCTTAGGTGTCCACATTATTCTTTGCTTCTAAGCACCTATAGGCTCGAGAACTTGATTATTTATAGGGGTGACTAAAGAATGTTGGTAGTTTTGGGGGCATTCTAGCTCAAGGGCTAGGATTAATAAAACTTTTAGTGCTTGGCATATTTCATACACCAAATGTGCTAGGAACCTTGGATTTCTCCATTTCCTTACCTTGGATCATATAGGTGCATGCAAAACTACCCTAGACCTCTAAATCCTATGCAACGGAAGCAAAAAACATATTTTTACAATTCTAAGATCAAGAGGAAAGTCATTAGAGAACTTTGCCTTTGATTTGGATGTTCCCAAATCAATTCCACTAGGAGAAGTTGAAGAACAATGAATATGGAAGTCTTATACACCCAAAATCTTTCTCCCGATGACTCAAACCACGATTTTGAAACTCCAAAGTGTGGACTTTGGAAAGGATGATCTTTTGGCTCTCACTATCTCTCTATTTCTGTAGAGATGGAACATAAAGTTTCTCTAAAAGTTATAGAAACCCTAGTCCTTATTGGGGTATTTATAGGGTTCCCCTACTAGGCTTAAGTGACTTGAGCCTACCAAGGTTTGGGTCGCTTAATCTAGTCCAAAATGAGTTCTAATTGATTAATTAACCATATAAGGTCATCTAATTAATCAATTAGCCCAATCCAGAGAACTTGTTCACTATCTCTTGTGCAACCTTGTAAAATTACCAAAACGCCCTTATGCACAAGAATGAACCAAGAGTCAATTCAACCTTCATAAACCGTGCCATCATAGTATATGAGCTCAAAGCGGGGACCATTGGGACCCATAGGAGTACCGACTATTTCATAATCCAATTCTGAAGTTGATTCAACATTCCAATAAAGAGAATCAACTACATTCCAGTATTCTATGTAAATAACAACGAAATTAAGTTTGAGGTCCGTGACATACCATCCACTATATGCAGACTCCCAATGAATTGGTGTCCATAATCTAACAAGTAGTATTATCACCTATCAAGATTACTTCTCAAATCATTGAGTTATAGATTTCACTTATTATATAATCAATTGACATACTCTAACTCTAAGGAGCATATGTCAAATTTCCACTAAAGGAAACGCTATGGCCACAGTCTTTTAGAACACATGTCCTTTAAATTACCCAAGGGGACACACTGTCTCAATCCTTAAGATATCATGGTGTCTCTATTGAGAATACTTATTGGCTTCAGCCTCTATTAACAGTGACCTAATCCACAGGGATATATGACCACTTTAGGGTCTCACCTATAGGTCAAAGCCTCCTTTTAACTTTGGCACAAGCTCAATATCCTCTTAAGGTTAAGAGTCCATGTAGTATAGTAGTTTGGTGAGTCATGACAATTGATAGCCTTGTGTCATGATTTACCATAGGTATTGTTCAATGCACATCACATACACTAGTACATTCACCATGTGAAAACCATCTCAACAACCAAGACAAAAATCTCTCCAATTAGGAGATAGTGTACTATAGTCTTAGATGAATAGCCTAAATCCATGAATCAACTATGAACAACTCATCACTTTGCAAGGAACCTATAACTTGGATCTTCTATGTAATTCATAATGTACCTAAGTCATGTGTAATGTAAGTGATATAGGGCGTGTATGCTCAAATAATCAATTAATAAAAATGAGATATTTAAGGGAAACCAAGAAACATAAATAAATTTATAAATGAATCTCAATTTATTACATCATGTCATGCTTTCCAGGGCTCAATTCCAACAAAATGGACATCCAATGAAATGTTCATCTACAATTCTTAAAAAGGTAGTTACAAATAATGTTATAAACATTATAAGTCATGTCTTATGTTGTTTTGGTTTGTAATAAAGAGGAAGGTTTATGTTTTGTAATTAATAGTTTTGCATTTGAGGATCTAAGTAACATACTAAAGAACCAAATGAATAATGGATGAGAATATAGTCAAAATATAGAGCTATTGATCATAAAAGAATGAAAATTAATGACTCCACTATAAATGATAATTGTTCTGCCATATTTGGTTGTGTCTTTTTTAGTCCAAGTCTCAAATTTCATTTTTGGTTATATCTAAGAAACGACCATGCCTAAATTTGAGTGTGTAGGCTTACTTTTTTATTTTTTTATTTTTATAATGGTTGTTTAGGTTCAATATTTGTTATATCACTTAGGTCTTTTATAGTTTTGTTCCTTTACAATAAACACTACTAATTTTGTTTGGCTCATAAACATATTATATACACTTGACATAAGCATGTAGAAATCATTTTCTTATATTTTTCTTTTTATTTTCTAATTAGGTTTGCAAGTCCTTAGGGTGATTAGCAAAATGGTGTGAGTGTCATAGGTCATCGTATAAGTGTAATTGACAAAATATAAAGTTGAATTAATTGGCTAATGATATAAATTTGATTGACACTATATAAAGTTGAAAATAATTAATTTGTTTGCCTCTTCTTTCTTAAAGCTCATTTTAGTCACAGGTTTCCTTATACTTATGAATTATTTATTTTTAAAATTTATTATTTGCCTCTTATTTTATTTGCCCATTAGAATTTGCTTCATTGCCCATTAGAATTTTGTCATTATTGATTTATTGAAATTTAAAGCTCAAATTGTTCAAGCTCAAAACTTCCTACAACTTTCCTCAATTGTTGCCTCACCTGATATCATTATGTATATTTAGATCTATGGATTTATGATTAAAACCTACTTTACTCAATTGCAATATGCCTCACTTTTATAAGCTTATCATTTATATTTGTTTTGAATAACTACAAACTAAAAAAAAAAAAAAAAAACTTTAAAAAGAAGTAAAATTACAAATTCTAAATTAAAATTATAAACATTGCAACACAACTTTGATAAAATAAAACCAATCACATGTCTTACTTGATTATATAAATTGAGAAAACTACTTAATTTATTGGTTTATGAGTATACATATTTATATCAAGATCAAATAGATATACCTTTTATGCAATTAATAAGTTAGAAAAATTGATTTTATTTTAAATTTTATTATATTTTATGATTTATATCCTATATATGTAACATCATAACAAAATTTTACCTTACTGTCTCTTATCACAATATTTCTTTTAAGTTTTTATTTATTTATTTATTTTTTAATTTTTATAATAGTGCAAAAGGTTAGGAAAAAGAATTTTTTTTGGAAGTTTGAGAAGGTTAAGAATTTATTTTCTTAGGTCATGTTTGGTTAATTGAATATAATTTAAGATGTGATGTTTAATTTACAATGGTATAAAGTAAATTATCCTATCATTTATTATATCTCATATTCAATTAAATATAAGATAGGATAAATAATGAAATAAATTATATAATATCTTATTTATATATTTGATATATGACATATAATAACATTATATTATGATATGAGTTTTATATATCTAGTGGGTTATAGATTTACTTTTTAAATTAATTTTCTTTTCTTTTTTCCTTTTTTTTTTTTGAATTCTTTATAGTAATAATTTTTCAAAATAAGAAATTTTCTTTAAAAAAATTAAAAGTAAAAGAAAAGAATTTAAAAATATATGTATATAATACAATGTAAAATAATGTTCATATATATATATATAATATTTTAATATAATATAAAATTCTTATTAATAAATTTAAAATTTTTAATGATGAATATTATTAATAAAAAATTACATACTAAATGATAAATTGTAAGGCAAATAATTTATAAATAATATTAAATATAAGAGAGATTTTATATTTCTTTAATATAAAAAATTTTGATGGAATATAATTTTTGTTTTAAATAGATATCAATTATTGAAAATTAATTTTTTTTTTCATTTTATTTTTTATTTGTCACTCAAATCAAACATAAACATGTGGGTATTCATTGGAAATAAAATCTTAAAATATGCATATTTGTTTCAATCATATAAAGCTAAACAAATGTAACCTTATAGTTTTTTGTTTTCCTTTTTATCCATTTAGAAGTCTTATTTCTATGAAGTATAGGTTAAATTTTAATAAATGGAGGATTGTAAACATTGCTGGTTTGCCCAAGAGGTTTAAGGGGAAGACTTAAGATCTTATGCACACAACAAGTGCTCATGGGTTTGAACCTCATTGCCAGAACTCTCCTCTATTATATATTTTCCAAAAATTTTCATATGGTATATGTTCCAATCCATTTTTTTTTTCTTAAAAAAAGGATTTAATGTGCCCATATATGTTTTCATTTAAATTTTGTTCTATTTGAAAATTAATTAAACACAGTTAAAAATAAAGACATTAAGAGGAGGGAAAATGTGGTGCCTTTGTTTTGCATCGATTTGTTTTATGTTGATGTCCAAACAAATGTGTGTCTTTGCTTAGAATGAATATAATGTGTCAAAAAGTCATATAAGAGGAAAGTAAAAGTCTGTTTGTCAATTATTCTAGGAAGCGCTTTTAGCATAAAAAGTGTTTTTGAAAAAATATTAGGCGTTTGACAAAATTTAAGAAACACTTTTAAAATTTTGAAAAATTACTTGTATTGAAAAATCACTTATAGTATTTTCTAGATAAATACTTGATAGGTGATTCTTCTAAAAAAACTTCATGAGAAAATACTTCTACTAAAAATACTTCAAAATGCACTTTAAGAGTAGTTTCATCTTCTCACGTTAGATTACCTTTTAAAATTTCTTTTAGACTATGTTTAATTTCGGGTAAATTTGAATGAAAATGTGAGGAGAAAAAGTAAAAAACAGAAAAAAAAAAAAAGAAAAAAAAAAACAAAAATGAAAATAGATTTAAAATCAATAAATTGTTTTTATATACTACTTCAAACTCATTTAATATACATCATTTTTCCATAAAACTATTGTAGATCCCAAAGTTTGTCCAAATTTTATTTTTACATTAATTTTGAGCCCAATTTTGTCCTTAAATTTTAAATCCCAATTACATGTGATATTTTTGGTCCACTCACTATTTAATTATTAGTTTTTATTATTTTGTATATTATTATTATTATTATTATTATTATTATTATTATTATTATTGTTATTTTTTTTTTCTTTTCTTCATTTCTCTCTCATCTCTCTCCCCTACCTACTCTCACCTAACCCCCCTCATCCCTCCCACATCATGGAGACATGCCCCTCTCACCTTTCTTCTATCGTTTTTATTTTTATTTTTATTTTTTATTTCTCTTCTTCCTACCCATTTGGCTCACTTCCCATTTTGGGCCCCTCCATTTTTGGCCTGGCAGTTGGACGACCTCACTGAGACCTCCATTATCCTCATTTCTTGATTTTTTTTTTTTTCTTCTCACGGACACAACTCCTACATGCGGTGGCCGACCGGTTTTTTTCTCCCATTCTTCTCCATCTCCACCGGCTCTTGTTCCTCCAGACTGCCATTTTCCAAACACCCACGGACAGCCGGCCCCATCTTTTCTCTCTCTTCCTTTTCTTTTGATTTTTCTCTCTATCATCTCCACCACCAACAACAACCTGTATCTTCGACACACTCACAGTTGTCCCTACATTCTTCTTGTTGCCTCAATTTTCCATTCTAGGGCTTAACAAATGAGGTATTTTCTTCCCTTGATTTCTATAGTTGTTGTTTATTCTATTGGGTTTCATTTGGGTTGCTTGTATTGCCTTGCATACGAATTGGATTGTTGATTTGAGTGGGTTATTTTGAGTTATTACATGAGGGCATCAATTCAGGTTTTACTTAATTAGAATGCAAATACGGATTTCATGTCATTTGGGTTTGTTATGTTGGACTTAATTTCTAATCAGATTTGGGCTTTTGTTTTACATGAGCTTGACTATTGACTGAAGGGCTTTATTTTGAGATAGAAAATGAGGCTTGACAGGAGCACACGTGTATATGGCTATGCATGGCCACTCTCTAGTGCAATAACCTAAATGCCATGTGTCATCCTTTTTGTTTGTTTGTTTGTTTATTTTTTTTTTTTTTCATTTTTTGGTGTTAAAACTTAATTTTCAAAACTCAAAATTTCAAAACTCTAATTTCTTTCAAAATTAATTTTCAAAACTCCAATTCTCTATTAATTTTCAAAACTCCAATTTCTTTCAAAACTCCAATTTTTAAAATTAATTTTCAAAACTCCAATTCTCTATTAATTTTCAAAACTCCAATTTTTAAATTTAATTTTCAAATAATTTTCAAAATTCTAGCTTTTTTCAAATTTAATTTCCAAAACTCCAATTCTTAAATTTAATTTTCAAAACTCCAATTCTGTAACAATTCTTCAAAATTCTAATTTTCAAAACTTCCATTCTCAAATAACTTTCCAAAAATCCAAATTTCAAATTTAATTTTTAAAAAATCTAATTATCAAACAATTCTTCAAAATTCCAATTTTCAAAACTTTAATTTTCAAATAATTTTTCAAATTTCCAATTTTCAAATTTAATTCTTAAGAAACCCTATTCTCAAATAATTCTCAAAGATTCCAATTTTCAAAATTTCCATTTTCAAGTAATTTTCCAAAATTTCAATTTTCAAATTTAATTATCAAAAGTCCCATTTCCAAATATGTTTCTTTTTATTAAAAAAATTTCAATTTTCAAATTTAATTTTCGAGACTTTAATTTTCAAATAAATTTCAAAACTCTAATTTTCTTTCAAATAGTTTTAATTCCACTCCATTTTTCAAATATTTTTAATTCACAAATTTTCATTGATTTTCAAATAATCTTTTATTTTTCTTGATTTTTTTAATAAGTATGAAGACAATTTTTATAATTCCAAAACAATGGAATTTGTGGGATTAATTCATGCAAAATAAATTGGGCTTTGGTGAGGGCCCTACATATGAGTTTTCTCTTCTAATTGTCAACTATTATGCTTAAATGAATATTGCTTGATCTTTATTTTGCTTTTTGATTTGTATGTGATAATTTTATACTTAAACTAACCTTGTTTCATGATAGCGCTTCATTACTTGCTGCCAAGGTACACTCTCACTCTCACTTTGTTTGTTTATTCATTATTATGACTTGCTTTTAATCCATGATCATTTTGGTATCCAGTAATCTCCTAGTTAATTGTCATGCTTGTTTCACCTTATTTAGTAGAAACCCATTTTTAGGAACTTAGAAGGGTGTTTCAGTCTTTGTCGTAACTTCCTAATAAATAACCTGACTCCTGAACCCGACTTTGGTTTTCCATAAACCGTTTTTCCAAATAAAGAGTCACACTTAAGGTTTTCTTTCTTATTTTGTTTTCCCTTAAAAATAAAACAAAAATAAACGACGACTCAAAGTCTTTTCTAAAAATCAAAATTTCACCAAATAAAATAAAAAGTGAGTTTCGCCATTGAGTGGGAATGCATCGAGCGAAAATACGGGGTCCACAACTATTAAATAATTTTAAAATACATAAATTTGTAACTAATTTTAATGATATTTGATTTTTATTTTGTATTTTCCACAATGAAAATATTATTTTTCTTAACCATTTTTTTTTCTTTTTTTAGTATTTTCCAAAACCAAACTGTAGAAGAAACTAATCTCCAACTATAAAAAGGATAATAATAATAATAAGAAGAAAAATATTATTATTATTATTATCTTGTTGGTAAAACCTTCCACAAGAAAATTTGCTAAAATCTAGGAACTAAATCCCTTGAATTAAGCAATTAAAATTCGAGAATTCGAAATTGAGGCACAAGTACAAAATATGGGTGAGTTAAGGACTCAACCGATTTTTGAATGTTGTATCTCCTCTCGATGATGCACCACATGCATCTAAGACAATGCAAGTCAGGGAACAAATTATGGAATCTACCTCGATGGTGTCATTATCTATCCAACAACTTTAGGGCATGATAATTAACACCATTAGAGTGCAGTACGGTGGACCCTCACAGAGTACTCTCATGTACTTTAAACCTTATATTAAGAGGATTGATAGTCTACGGTGGGTTATCAACCTCCAAAGTTTCAATCATTTGATGAGAAGGGAAATCCAAAACAACATGTTGTCCATTTTGTCGAAACTTGTAACAATGTACGTACCGGTGGTGACTTATTAGTTAAACAATTTGTTCGTTCTCTTAGAAAGAATGTTTTCAATTGGTACATAGACCTTGCACCTGAGTTTATCGATAGTTGGGACCAAATGGAATGTGAATTCCTCAACCGTTTCTATAGCATTCGACGAATTGTAAGCATGATGGAGCTTACTAATACTAAGCAATGGGAAGACGAGCCGGTCATAGACTACATCAATCATTAGATTTCTTTAAGCTTAGACTATAAAGATAGATTATCTGAGATGTTAGTTGTGGAGATGTGCATGCAAGGAATGCATTGGGTTCTTCTATACATCCTCAAAGGGATACGACCTCGCACCTTTGAAGAGGTAGCTACTCGAGCATATGATTTAGAGCTTAGCATATCTAACCATGGTACTAAGAAGGACCTTATCGTTGATCGAAAAAAAAAAAGACATGATGGGAAAACAAGTGATAAAACCTCAATAAAACCTATCTAGGAGTCAATGATGGTAACTACAACTCCTATCAAAATCTCAGTAAGAGATAAAAAGAAGAAAGTAAAAGAGGTCAAACTAACCTAGGAAAATGAGAGGCGAAGAAGTATCATTTTCCTAACTTTGATGTGCCTAACATGTTGGACGAAGTACTTCAAAAAATAGTTATTGAGCTACCTGAGTGTAAACGTCTAGAAGAAATGGTTTGTGTTAATAATCTAAACTATTGTGATTACCATTGAATCATAAGTTACCTTATGGAGAAATGTTTCATCTTAAAAAATCTCATAATGAAACTTGCAAAGCAAAAAAGAATTCATCTGGATCTAGATGAAGTAGTAGAGTCAAATCATACTACAATCACATTTGGGTTCTTCGATCCTATTCAGTTACATGTTCCACCTAAGACACTAAGAACATGTGCCATTACCATCCAATGTGAGTTACCTAAGTCAAAGCAAACACAAGTGTCACGCTAGGACACCATTCTTCACGTCTGCTTTGATAATGAATCAATTCATATAGTGAAAAAGGTTAGACATAGGTGACACGAAGAAGACCTCACAAGAAGCAAAGATGTCATCCATATCCAAATCTTCCTAGGAAAGAACAACATAAGCAAAATATTCATCAATATCCAAAAAAGAAAGAAGAAAAGAAATCCAAAAGAAAACAAGAAATTGTACAGATTGATGACCTCTTGATATAAAAGCTCATCACCCCTATCACCTTAGGAGAATACTTCCCCCAAAGTTCTTTGATAGAAGGATGGTGACATCAACTCATATGGTCTCTTTTCATGAGACTTCGGAAGATGATGGACCAAGTGAAGATGAAGAAAGTGTTTTTGGTGTAGAGTCGAGCAAAACCAAGGATGAGGATGAGGTAGTAGCAAACCTACAGTGCTTACCCTTGCTCTTTAGTATCCATTAAATGCTAAAGCTTCCTAAGAAAACATGAATTGTATTGATCCAGACAATTAAGAATCTATCATTCTATGCCACAAAAATAAAGAAGGCAAAACGATTTGAGGACAAATGTCACAATTGTGCGACATGTTGTGCAACCATCACCTTCACCAGTGACGATGAAGAGAGCGTGGTATCAAATTTTAGCACAATGTTTTCAAACCTCAGCATTCCAGTGATGCTCCTTAAAGCATGAGCTTAAACTTTATATTGTTCTTATCCTACAAGAGCTTAAACTGTAGTAACAAAAAAAAAAAAAAAAGTCAAACTTATGCAAAAAAAAAAAAAAAATTTAGTAAACTTCTTAAACCAGGGAACAAACTCTTTATATTAAAGAATTCAAATTCGGATATTCTAAACTAAAATCTCCAACTTTTCTAAATATAAGTGTTTTTTCTTTTAGCATGAGGCATTCTCAAAAGGGAAATGCAACCCGAAGCTAAATCCAAAAATAAAGCTTCAAAAGTCAATATCAAACTCCAAACATTCTTCAACAAGCTCGTGGAAGAATATCAAATACAAACAAGAGTGTCATTCATCCACATTCAAAGCTAAAGAAAACATGTTTGGATTTTTCAAAACACTTGAAGAAATTATTGATAAGTTTACTTGAGATCAAGTCATCATTGACCTTGAATTAAATTTGGTCTAAGAACACGTGTTTACCACCCTTGGATTAAAATCAAGTCCAAGTTTGACACATTTGTTCAACAAGATTGTGGAAGAATATCAAACATGATACAAAAGTGTCATTCATCTACTTTTAAGCCTGAAGAAAATCAAGACGAATTCGAAGGACTTCTTTTGTTCTCCAAAATGCTTAAGAAATGTCTTCACTAGTTTGGTTGAAGGTTTTCACAAGTTTGGTTAAGAATAAGTCATCTTTTGACTCTTGATTAAACTTTGTTCTAAGGACATGAATTTATCACCCTTCAATCAAACTCAAGACAAGTGATGCTTTTGGCCTATATGAGCATAAATTGCGTACGACGCACCAAAAAAAAAAAAAAAAGTCCACTAAGTTGAGAACCTGAAAATGTGACTTAGGCAAAAGTTAGGATATATGCTCACAAGATTAAATCTTTCTTTTAATCTTGGCAAAAGTTAAAGTGTAATAATAATAAATAAAAAAAATTGGAACTACGTTTGACTCAATCTCCTCTATTTGAAAGGTACATAGGCAACTTGGGGAAACTACCTAAGTTCAATCACTACAAAAAAAAAAAAGGTCTCTTTTTTATTAATAAATAAATCTGGCTAACAAATGCTAGACTTTATTACATCTTAATAAAAGTAAACAAAAATTTTTTTAAAAAAATGAAGAAAAAAAATGAAAGCTAAATATCATGTTGTTTATTGGCTAGATTCTCATCGATTTCTAAGATTGAGTTATGAAGATGCTCTTTTTGTATACCTAGTTGCTTCAATTCCTCTTTAAGTGCTTTTTACTTAGTGTCGAGAGTAGTTAAGTCAACCTTTAATGATTGAAAATGGTTCGGTTGTACACCCTCAGAGTTTAGAGCATCCACAATTTGAAACGCAACAATAGTTAAACGTTCGTTTTGTACTTCTGGAGATATCTTCATACAATGAGTGCATCACACTGCATCGAGGTGATCTACACTTACCATGTACTTCTCAATCCAAGACTTTAATGGTGAAGGGTCCACTCAAGTCTTCACAATAGCATTGAAAAGCTCATCAATTTTTCCTCTCCTTAATGCCTTCTCCTATCATAAATGCTGCTTGGCATTGGGCATTAAGGATGATTTATTCAACGTCGAATGTGCGAATTGAAGTAGAAGGAGCCACAACAGTAGGGCATGGAGATTGTTGTTCAGCAATTAAACCTACAACTGCTAAAAGTGTTAATTCATCATCTATTGTATCTCCAATTGTGGTCTCTTGACCTTGAGATTCAATCAGAACATCAATTAAGATGTTAGTAATACCTTCATCACCCAAATGAGAATGAGGTAAAGGTAACGGGATAATAGAGTGATCCTCTCATTGTATAGTTAGGGTAAAAGGCGTTGACTTTTTAGTAACAACAACACTTTCAAATCGATCCTTAAGAGAGGATTCATTACCTTCATCAACAAATTGGTTGTCACCCTCCACCTAAGGAAAATATTTATTTATTTTTTAGTATCAATGCAAAAAAAAAAAAAAAAAAAAAAAAAAAACACACACACACACAAACAAACCCCTTCACCATCAAGTTCCATCTATTGAGTAGAAGTTAGGACGTCAGCAAAGAAGACATCTGCATCAAGAGGATGAGAGTTAGTCTCATCATAGTACACAGGGTTGGGTCTAATCTTTCAGTGTTTGAAGTGACATTCACTTGTATCTTCAGAGTTGTCGTCTGATACATGAAGACCCTATGCATTGTTATGTTGCTTAAAGTCTTGTGATAGTGACCATTACCACCATTGAAAATAGTTTCCTCATGCTCCAAGTGTGTGGAGGTATTAGTTTGATGACCACCCATTGAGGGCTTAGAAAAAGCTCTTAAATCATCAGGTAAATCATCAAAATCCTTCTCAACATTGTCTCTAACATTCCCCTTAGTAGAAACACTTGAGTCGACCTTGCGCGTTCTACTCTCTAAGGACTTTAAGGGTATTTGCCAAGAAGAATTAGGAGGAGGCTCCATACAAGTAGTAGTAAGAATTTCCTTATCAGGATTACACACTCTGATATACCAATCTACATAAGCCTTGGTGATTGAAAACTCTTCAAGACTATGATAATAAGGTATATTAACTTTAGAGTAGGTACCAAGCCTAATGCATGACTCCCAATGTTGATACACCACCTCTAAAGTTCCACTACGAAAAATCTTTGATAAACCTCCCCGGAAAGTCTTGAGGATGCCCAAACTGCCTAGAAAACCAGTTAGGATAATATGGTTGGATCACCCAATGGTTACTTTGTCACAAAGATAAATAGATAGAGTGAAGACTTATGAGATAAGAAGTTTTGGTAGCACTAATGGATTCATTATCAATCTAGTACACATGTTCTTTGTGTCGCAATGCAAAGTGGTCCGCTTTACGCCTTTACAAGACATTATCAATGCTTGAACTTGTGAATCTTTGAAACACTTAGCAGAAAACTCGTTGGCATAATAAGTCATCTGTGGGGAATAGTTCCAAGAAGGGGAAATGCTATTTATAAATTATAAATTATAAATATTATTAATAAAAAATTACACGCTAAAGGATAAATTGTTAAAAAAAATTATAAATAATATTAATTATAAGAGAGATTTTATATTTCTTTAATATAAAATATTTTGATACAATATAATTTTTGTTTTAATTAAAAATCAAACATAAACTTGTAGAACACATTCATTGAAAATAAAATCCTAAAATATGAATATTTGTTTCTATCTATCATATAGAGTTAAACAAATATAGCCTTATAGTTTTTTATTTTCCTTTTTCTCATTTTTATAAGTTTTATCTATTTGAAGTATAAGTTAAATTCTAATAAATGGAGTAATGTAAACCATGGCTGGTTTGCCCAAGAGGTTTAAGGGGGAAGACTATGTTTGGTTTTTATTTAAATTTTGTTTTCTTTGAAAATTAAATAAATAAAAAAATTAGACTATGTTTGGTTTCAAGTAAATTTGAGTGAAAATGCGAGGAAAAGAAAATAAAAAGAAAAGTAAAAAAAATGAAGAAAAATGAAAAATAGATATAAAATTAATAAATTGTTGTTATATACTATTTCAAACTCATTTCATATATTATCCATATTTTGTAGAATTATTAAATAATTTAAAAATACATAAATTTCTAATTAATTTTAATGATATTTTATTTTTATTTTATTTTTCATGATGAGACCAACACATGAAAAGATTATTTTTCATAATATTTTTTTTTTTCCTTTTCTTCGTATTTTCGGAAACCAAACATATTTGGTGTTGGGCTTTGAACTTCTAGGCTCGGATGTTGTTGGGCTATATTAGCTCAAACCTTTTTTAAGGAAAGCACTTTTAAGCCGCAACCTCTTTGTATCTTTCCCCTAAGGACCTGAATTGGGTTAACCTTTTAAGGCTTCTATTAGTGTTTTGTGTTGGGTCTTAAGCTTCAAAGCCCAATTGTCAAGTCTTCCTTCACTTTGCATGGAAATTTTGACTTCATAAAGCATGAAGGAAAAAGAAGGGGGCATTTTTGTGCAGTCCCATTGTATAATCACTCAATCTGAAGCATGATTCCAATTTTTTAGTATCAGTGGCCATAACAATTGAAGGCCAGTCCAAATACAATTGATTTGGTGTGGCCTAAGTAATGGTCATTCAGAAATGGAATGTTTCCAAAATATGCAGAGCCACCATTAAGAGCGAGGAAAAGAAAGATACAAAAAAACAGGAGGCGAAACTTGATTTCAAATTTATAATTTTGTCACCAGCTTGATTATTCCCAAACAAAAACCCACCCACAATCAGAAAAAAGAAGCTCATTCAAAGATGTTTTACATCATCTATATTGGCTACTTTGGCTTTCTTTCTTGACCATATTCACAAAGAGACTAATTCGAATTCCGAATCACAGCTCCAGTGCACTTAGTTATACCCAGAATGAAGAATGACTGGCCTAAAATAATAAAAATTTGAATGAAAAATCCTCCCAAGGGAGCAGCATAATATGTATTTTTGTTGGAGAAGGTTATGGTTGTGGAACCACAAATTCTGAAGAAAATTGCTGCCTGGGAGCTCCAACTAAGAGTTGGGAACAAAGGTGCCAACACAACCAAACCCTGCAATGAAGAAAGCGATGGATTGGAAGAAGAGATATATGAAGAAGCCGTTCTTTCCATAGGTGAAATCATAGCAACCACAGAAGAAGAGGTAGGCCCCAACACCAAGCTCCAAGAGATGCATTCTGTTTATGTTTAACCAGGAAACTACAAATGTTAGTCAAAAGTATGATGAGTTTTCCAGTGCTTTAGGAACTAATTTAAAGAAAGATTTTCATGGCTTCCTTTTCTCTTGGAAAGAAGCCCTGCTGCACTAACTCCACAAAATTTTGTTTGGGAAGAGAATAAAAGCTAGGCCTTTGTTTTGTGTATCACATCATTGGAAACAAATCAAATTTTAATTTCAAATAGCAGTAGAATTGTCTACTTGTGTTGCTGAAAGATCATTTCATGATTTCATACCCTTTTTGACAGCATTTGGGTTTTGTGGGGATATCTTTCGAATGCCATGGGATGATTTTCTAATGGTAACGGAATCAATGATTGTATTATGCATACCTTTCTCCAATCCTGATTCGAGGTTTCTTGGGTGTTTTGGTGCTTGATTTCATCTTTAGTGCATCTCCCAGTTTCTCAGTGACAACCCATTCATTTACTCTCCCCACCTCTAGGAGACCTATGAATGTCGCCTTAGTTCGGTGCAGGGACATGACATTCTCAAAAAGTATCCAGAAAACCAAGAGGTGGAGTGATCTGCAAGATCATACATACATTCAAAAGTATCAGAAATAAGTTAATGAGTAAAAGGGAGGAAAATTCAATTGCATTATTTCCAAATCTAAAGGCCATTTGCATTCAAAGACTGCATTAATGCCTTCTGCTCTCGGTATATTAGAAGAAAATCTGGGCATGTTCTTGGTGGGATTATAGTTTTGAAACCAACATAAATCCACGGAAAACAGGATACTAAGAAATATTTCCTAGAGAGGAAAAGCTACCTTGGAGTTCCAACTGCATTCAGAAGAGTAATGGTAGAAGGAATATAGATAGCTCCCCACGTGGGAACTTCCACTTCAGGAAAAAAGACAGTTGCAGGGAAAACAACACAGTAAAATAGGAATGTAACGACATGTGCTACGATCTTTCGCACAAAGAAGAAGCTGTAGATGACATAAAGCTTCTTCCATAGATTCACTTTCTGCAATAAAAACCCAACAGAAAGAGTAAGAAAAGAAATATAGGCCAACAAATGACTTTTTCAGTCATTGTTCCTAATTTGATGTAATGACAAAAGAATCCATACCTTGTTTCTGGCTATTTCTATTGCCATTTTCTTGAAGAGATTAGCAGGACCACAAGACCACCTATGTTGCTGATAGCGGTAGGCTTTGAAAGTACTGGGCAACTCATTTTTCACCTAGAAGTATATTGATTTAGCGTTTACAATCAAGTCCATATAGAAACAACTCAGAAGGCTTTCCTACAAAATGTTTTGGGATGAAGCTTGGTCTCATATGGGTAATAAACCATACCTTGATGTCACCCACATAGACGAATTTCCAGCCTTTCAGACTAGCCCTGACTGCCAAATCCATATCCTCCACTGTGGTCCGGTCCTTCCATCCTCCTGCCTCATTGAGGGCTGAAATTCTCCATACACCAGCAGTTCCTGCATCAATCAAATTCTTCAATTTATCAGCATCATGTCTAAAATCTAGCAAATAAGTAAATTTCAGAAAAGGGCTAATTAATTATAAGCAGTTCTGCAAGGACATTTTAAGTTACCATTAAACCCAAAAAAGGCGTGGGTTGAGGATCCAACTTCTTGCTCCACTGTGAAATGGTAATCCAGTGACATCTCTTGCATCCTTGTCATTAAGCATTCATCAGAGTTCACTGCAAATCATCAGGAGAACCCCTTGTTGATTAATGTTAAAATTTATTAAATGACTTGATCTGATGATGGGCACATGTTTTCCTGGAACCAACTGGTGGGTTCCCTGTGAAAAGAGTAGTTCCCAAGGAATTCCAGATGGGGTTTGCAGGCACAAATGCCCTTCAACTACAGGGCTCATAATGGATGGACCAGAGCTATAAAGACAAGGACCACACTTTGAACATCAAAAGAAGAAAAAGCACAACAGTATGTTTTCACTCAAAATAATGGTATACCTGCCCACAAAAGCATTTCCAACTCTGGTAAATGCATCCACAGAATTGTTTTTTCTTTTGTTTTTTTTTTGGGATTTATAATAGTTGAAAATATATTTTCAAATCTATAACAAATTTTCAATTATCAATTGGAAGTTGTCCAATTGATATGTGACACTGAAGGTGTCCTTTTAAAAAATAAAATTTTAAAATTTAAAGTCGTTTGTTTAAAAACTAACTTCAAAACTTAATGTTTAATATATATATATATCCAGTCCGTCAACTTACAAATCAATAGATTTGATCAGAGTTAGTAGTCACGCATGCCACAATCCATTCCTTTCAAAACAAGGAAAAGACAAACTAAGAAGTGAGACTAAACCGTTCACCTACCCAAGCGAACAAATACAGAACACTGACAGTTGTGTCATGCGGTGGTGGCACGCTCAAATGAAGCATTTAGGCAAATCAATTTAAAATTTAATTGAAGGGAAAAAAAAAAAGTGAAATTACCAAATTTCCATCGAGCTTGAACAAGACCAATTTCAGGGTTGTGGACAAGAAAAGGAATGGTGCGCCACAGAAAATCAGGCTCAGGTTGAAAATCCGCATCAAAAATGGCCACATAGTCGCACTGTTTAACGTAGCTGTGCTTCATGCCTTCTTTCAGAGCTCCTGCCTTGTACCCATGTCTGTTCCCTCTGATCTCGTACTTTATATTTATGCCTTTGCTTGCCCATCTCTGACACTCCATCTCCACCAAGTCCTGTGATTTTAATGACAAAACCCCACACCACAAATCAGCCATTTCCAATGGGATCATTGTTCCATGAACTTAAACCCAGAATAGAAAAGTCTCAGAAGAACCATTAAAGTTGAAAAAGAACTTCGGGTACAGAATTTAAAGCGCAAGGTGCAAGTGTACTTCAACAGAAAAGAAATGAAATTAATCCAAGATTTTTAGTTTTGGAGGGATGGATTTGGTGCCAGAACCTTAATGGTTGGGTCGGTGGAATCGTCCAGAACTTGAATTATGATTCTATCAGAAGGCCATGAAAGGCCACATGCAGCTCCAATGGAGAGCTGGTAAACCTGCAGAAACAAAAGCAGAAAATCAGATTTGCGAGAGAACGTGATATGACAAAAAATTTCAGGACCTGATGATCATGATGATATTATATAGTACCTCTTTTTCATTGTACATTGGGATTTGCACAAGAACCATTGGGTAAGCTGAATTCCCAAGCTCGAAATCCTCCTTCATGGGCTCCCAGTTGTAGCGCTGCTCCGGCTTTCGACCAAACAGTTTGACCAGCGCAATGACGATGCCCATGTACACTCGCTCAACGAAAAGCATCACAGACATGGTCAAGCACACCACTACCATGAGTTTGAGCAGCGGCACCATCAGTGGCTCTCTGGTCTGCTCCCAAATCAATCCAATCTGGTCACCAATGCCATAGCTGGTGCCTTGGAAGGTGGGTGTGAACGAAAGACGATCCATTGATGGATTTGAATGCCTGATTACACACCCTTCTCTTCCTGGATTTAAAGAGAACAAGGGGTTGCTTGCTCGCTTTGCGAAAAGAGCACGTATGCTTGGAGTCTGGGCTGTGAATGCTGTGATTTTTGCTTGTGAATTACGCTTGTGGAGCTACTCAATTGTACTAGAGCAAGGTGGATGGTCAGAGGAAGAGCTCAACAGAACCCACTTCGGGTCTTGCTGTGTGAAACCCCAGGAAGGTTGTAAAACAAGGCAGGCTTCTCTGGCGAGAGTAATGAGAGAAAGAGAGAAGCTCTTCTCTCTTTCTCCTCAATGGTGGCTTCAATTCTCTTTCTCTGCCTAGCGATGTTGTTGAAGCAAAAAGAGTGGTATTTATATCATTATAAGTGAGCAAAAAGCAAAGCAAACTGAGTCAATAAAGACAATGACAGCCGACCTGTAACAGCCGGCGACTGTCAGGTTCCGGCGGGCTGTGTATGACTGACTACTCACAGCTTTTCCTATCCTTTGTGCCGTTCATAATTAACTTGCATTCCCAAGGGAAAAAATCTCACCAGCAAGCATGAAAAAAATATATGAAAAATAAGAATAAAAAAGAGAGAAGGGAATTAATTAATTATCAACATGATTATTTGTAAAACAAAGCAAGTTCGGGCCTGGTGCAGTCCATTAAGGAAAAAAAACTTATAAAATATTTTTAGATGATTTTGTGATAGAATATTTTTTTTCCATGTAGAACTTAAAATTTTTGTCATTTTAAATTGTTGCTTGCCTTTTGAAATCAAGGTTTAGAATATTAGGATGTATCCGATATATCGAAAATCAATTTAGGAAGATATATTCATCAATATTTTTGGATATTTTATCGATATTTCACAATTTTTCAAAATTTTTATAATATTTTACCAATTTTTTTATTTTTTTGGATTTTTTTATTAAATAAATTAATTCTAATTATTTTATTTTTATTTAATTTAAAACCAAAAATATAAAACAAAATTTTCTTAGTAGACTTTTTTTTTCTATATATTTATTAAATATAAAAATTATAAAAAATTATACAAATATTATTATTTATTTGATATCATTGAATATGTTTAAATTAAAATGGATCATAATTTCAATATTAAATATATTTTAAAATTAAACATGTTATCATAATATTATTGTAAAATGATATATAATGCAATTTAATAATAAATATACACTTATAAAATTTATGTTTTTTATCGACGTAAAAGATATATTAATTATATAATTAATTTTTTAAAAAAAATAACTTTAAAATGTTTATTTTTACTTTTTTATATAATTATTTAGAAAATTTCTTAATATTTTCATGATTTTCATTAACTTTTATATCGTTAATATTTTATGTCAAAATATCTGTCCATATATTTATAAAATCAAAATATTCAATATATCCATAAATATCTGTCCATATATCTATAAAATTGAAATATCGATATATTTATAATTACTAATATTTTCATAATTATTTAAAAGAGATCTACTTTAAGAAATATGTAAAGTGAAAGCTTGGGTGTGGTTAAAAATCCCATATTTTTGGGGGATGATACTAATATTAAGTAATATAAAATACAAAAGAAAAAGATTGGAATTAAATTTGTACTTTTTTGTAAGTACATTAAAAGACACCATTAATAAGATGTAAAAAAAAGATTGGAATTAAATTTGTACTTTTTTGTAAGTAATTTAAAAGACAGATGGTGGTATTACATCTCTTTCTCTCTCTTATGTTTTTTAGCATACAGATATTATTATCAAATATGACTAATTATATAATTAATTTTTTAAAAAAATAACTTTAAAATATTTATTTTTACTTTTTATATAATTATTTAGAAATTTTCTTAATATTTTCATTAACTTTTACATCACTAATATTTATGTCAAAATATCTGTTAATATATTTATAAAATTCAAATATCGATATTTCCATAAATATTTGTCCATATATTTCTAAAATTGAAATATTGATTCATAATTACCAATATTTTCATAATTGTTTGAAAGAGATCCACTTCAAGAAATATATGTAAAGTGAAAGCTTGGGTGTGGTTAAAATTCCCATATTATCAGGGGATGATAATAATATTATTAAGTAATAGAAAAAACAAAAAGAAAAAAAATTGGAATTAAATTTGTACTCTCTCTCTCTCTCTCTCTATATATATATATATATATATAATTTCCAACTCCTAGTCTTAAAGAAGTAATTGTTTTTTTTTTTAATCTCTAAATGTGATATAAAATAAGTAAAAAAATAAAATCAAGAAAATGCATACCCTTAGTGAAAAGGATTAGGTGGTGGGTGCCTATACATAACCTAGCTTAATTAAATGGAAAATGATAAAGATGACCATGGAGTTCAAGGCAATAGTTGATGGAATAATTTGAAATGCCATATGTATCAAGATTGAGAATCCAATCAAGGGATCCCTAAAACACCACAGGAGACTGGTCAAAACACAAACAAAAGGAGACAGGGCACATGTTTCTAATTCTATGGAAACCATGAAAAATGACACACACACATTCATAATATTGCCAATGATTAAACACATTTCATTATGACATCACACCACATTGCTTTATGTGACACTAGTTGGTCACACCCAAACTTATAGTTAGTTCATTGAATATAATTATAAGATCAATGTAAAAGGATAAACAATCAGAATTAGGGTCCAGAGATAGCTAAAACTAAGGGTTGGTGGGGATGTAGAACAACCAAATGATACCTGCTAACAAACCTTTATGTTAATTTTTTATTAGATCCTTGCTTTGCTTGTACCAGAAAGCGCCCCCCCAAGTTGATTCTTAGTCACATATTATATAAGTATGGTTACTTTGGAGACATGATTGCCATAAGATTAGACCAAGAGAGTACCCGGAAAAGCATGGAGAATCATAATGGGTCCTTCAGAAAGGCAATTGAGCTCTAAAGGGATCATTATTAATTTGCACAATTAGGCACTAAATGTAGTGAAAAGGACCCTACAAACACATACATTAATCCTTTTTTACTGCAAGAGCCAATACGAAACCCTTAGTTCCAAACTGGTCAAAAGCATCTGGTGGGAGGGCACTGTTATGCTGGATGCTTCAACCTACACACCCTTGATTAGGGGTATTATTTATTAGAAGAAGAAAATGTGACGTTTACAAAAAAAGAATATTCCCAACTGGATGGTAGAATAAAGAGTGGATGGAAATTTGTGGTGATTAGAGCAAAATATAGGTGGAAAAAATTGGTCAACCTCGAGAGTTAAGTTTAAAAATGGAAGGTATTAGATGGGGGGGAGAGAGGTGGGGTGTCTAGCTCAATCAAGGCAAGGATGGGTGGAGAGAAAACTATAGATTAATGGAATGGTCATAATGATATGGAAGCTTCACATCCACCCCTTCACTCCATCTCACTTTTCTTTGTTAGGGTTTATGGAGTCAAATTAGATGGCACATCATTTCCATGTGCTGTCTGGACGTTGAAGCCCACTCCCTTACCAACCATCGCCTACAACATAGCTTTCCTCTCCCTATCAACATTGTGAAATACCCTAAATACAATTTCTATGGAGAGCTCGAGAGAGAGTCTTAATTCTTATACTTTTGGAATAATTAAGCCCACAACATGATATTACAAGATGATACAACTCTAAAACAATATGAATTTTAATAGTTTTAAATTAGATGTATTTATGTCAATTCATCTCATGGATTCGATAAATGACTCGTATTCAAGTTTGATTATTTAATTTGTTTAACTTATTTATTTAAATATATCAAAATAATCTATTTAAAACCTAATTTATTTATAATCCATTTAATTTATATAAATTTAATAACTAAAAAAGGATTTTTCAAAAGTATAAATATCAAATAATTAAAAATTAAATAGCTAACTAAAGTAAAATTTTATATATTTTATCATAAAGGTTAAAAAAAATTTATAATTAAAATATTAAATTAATAATAAACAAGAGTAAAATTAAAGTTTTGATTTATTTTATATCTTATAAATATATTATAATTAAAATTAAATCACTAAGGTATTGTTTGAATATACTACTTATTTTTTATTTTTTAAAATAGAAAATATTCGTTACTCCTATATAAAATTATGAATTTATTTCATAATTTTAAAACTTACTTTAAAATTTTTAAAAGTTGTGATAGTATAAATTTTTTAACACCATAATTTTTTGAGCTGACTATAAAAACCATTATCTTTTGAAAATAAGTTATGAAGAAAATTCTTTTATTTTGAAAATAAAAAATAAAAAATACATTCAAATAAGATTTTTAAGAAATATAAAACTTGAAAGTTAAATACTCAAGGGTATTTCAAAATAATTATTTTTAAAAGTAACTTTTAAAATAGATTAAACAAATTATAATCATATTGACATATTGAAGGGATTAAAATCGTATTAATGAGTTTAGCATATTAGAATTGTGGAAAGGGGCTATCATGTCAATTCATACATTCCACATCCTCACCAATATTAAATATTTTAAAATGAATTAAACATGCCATTTAATTTAATATTATTCATATCAGTGATTATTAGTAGAAATATATTGGAATTGAATAAATTTTCAGTATTTGTTCACGTTAATATGACATTAACCAAACGTAATACAATACATTAATCACCTCTACAATTAACCATAAAATATTCACACATGTCTTCTTATTATAATAACACTAATTACTCAACCACATCTAAATTTTTATATGAAATCACGGGTTAGATGATGATTTTTAAGGTTATGTTTGGTATTCAGAAGATTTGGGGGAAAAAATAAGAGAAAGAAAAAGAGTGAAAAAAACTAAAGAAAAAAAAAATTATAGTCAATAAATTATTTTATATGGTTTTTAAATTCATTTTACTTATTTTCCACCATTTTGTATATAGAATAAATAATTTAAAGTGCATAACTTTTTGAGTAATTTTAATTATATTTTATTTTCTTTCATATTTTGCTATAATAAAATCAAATATGAATTTTTTTTTTTTTTTTTTGGTCTTTTATCAATATTGTTGATGTTCGTGCAATTATTCTTGGTAAAAAATTAAAGAAAAATAAAAAGAAAGACACAGATTTAATGTAGTTTGACAGATTGCCTACATCCACGAGAATAGGAAAGAAGACTTCCACTATATTTCAAATTAAGGTTACATAAAATGGTATTTATACTAACTCTCAAGTAATAAAATTTCAAAAATATCCCTAAACCGTACCGCATCCCCCCAACCTATTGTTAGCCCTCAACACTAAAAATACAAATTTAAATGACAAATATTATTGCTCCACTCCTAAATTTGTCATTTTTTCTTCATATGTCTTTCACTTAATATGAGCTACATACTATAACAAATATTTTTCAAAAACCAAACATAGCATAAAGTAGACCCTACTATGTTATTTTCACCAAAATCTCATATGTCATGCCTCCGATTTTCTTTATATTAAAGCGAATTCCTCATCTATTTTTTAATTTCAAAACATAGTGAAAAGGCCAAATAATATATTGTTTCTTGTTACTCGTTACTACACTCTTCCGTTTTAAAATTACATCTGTTTTCATTTGCCTCTCACTTCAGTCATTGAATATGACCGACATCCTTTTTGTTTGCCCTTGAAGTTCTTTTTTATTATTTAGGAACTTCTTCTCCTTACTCCTTGCCTTTGGACTGCGATGCTTTGAGACTTCGACCATAAAAGATGAGCCCGAAAATACATCTGATATTATGTGTTATATTTTTCTTATATTTAATTAATTTACAAAAGATATAAAGAAAGGCTTATTAAAAACATTATTATGATGATTTTTAAAAATAAGAATATTAAAATAATAGCACCCCTCAAAAGTTAAAATTTACAAAAAGATATTAAAAAAGAGGGAAGAAGAAGATTAATTCTACTTCATTGTACGAAGGATTAATGATACAAAACCAATAAAAATTAAAATAAAAAGTTGTATCCTTCCGTGAGGAAGAAGACTTGCCGACACACAGTGAATTTATCGTTGTTTTTTGCTTGCTTGCAAACGTTAATGTTAGAAATTGGGTATGTTATAAAATAATAGAAACAGTGCAGTGATTGAACAGGCCAACGGTACGGTCAGGTGGTATTAGGAGGTGAGGAGTCACTCTTTGGTCCAGCCAGGCCACGTATCAGAAACAATTCCCTCTCACCCTCCTCGAAAGCGATTGCTTTTCAATATCACCCTCCATTCACTGAACTGGATCATAGTCATTATAAAGCTTAGGGAGTACAGAGAAAAGGAGGAGACAAAACAAATCAACTTGGACGCTGGAGGATGTTGTTTTTATCTTTTATTCTTATTTTTTTCAAGTTAGTTTTGATTGTAAAATGTTGTATTGGGGTTTGTTTGGCATAAGTTTTTTGGACAGTACAAGCTGTTGTTGTTGTAGGTGTTTGGCTTTATTTTAAAGCGTCTTTTAGATTAAGATATTAGGAACTTGAAACATTAAGACTATTAAGTTTTGTCACAGTAAATTTTGTTTTGGATATTATAATTTTATAGTTTTTGTCCATGTTTTCTGAACTCGATTGAATTGAAAAAGGTTATCAGCTCATGTTTCAAGGACTAGATTGATGATTGAATCAAATCGATTACATCATAAATATATAATTTATATATTATATAAATAAATAAAAATTAAAAATGATAACTTCTATCAGAATTTCTACAACATCTTCTTTGTTTTTTTTAAAAAATATTTTCAGAAATATTTTTACTAGTAAAAGTTTACATATATAATAGTTATAACACTACCCTTGATCTAATTTTCCCATCCTAGGATGTTATGATTTCGTCAATGGAAATTAATTTAATATTTACTAAAATATTAACATATAATATCCACATAGAAGTTATAATGGTGAATTCTTGCAAAAGTTTTTGACACATCATCCTTATATAATTGTCCATCACAACACTTCAATAGTTTACTCACGGATTCTTAAACAATCCTCATCTACACTACCATTAAAAGTGTGAAATGTTTTTGAGAATTTTTGTCGCAAATACCCTTAACTACTTAAAATAAACAATCCAATATATTGTGCCTAATCCAAAACCCTTTATACGGTTTGTTGACCATAATTCATGAGCTTTGTGCTTTCACACCTTCTCAACTCGAAACATTGGAGGAGAATAAAGGTTCTTTTCTTAGTCACATTTTCATGTTCCAATCGAACATTTTTCATTTTTTATTATTCTCAAATCAAAGGAGATTATATATATATATATATATATATATTATAATACATCCTAGAATATAATAAGCATTTATATTTTTATATAAAAATAAAAAATAATATAAATATAAAATAAATGAGCTCCCTTTTCAATCATATGCACCAAAAGGTGCATGTATTGTTTTTGAGGGTTATAATATTATCCTAATCAATTGACTTTATTGAGAAAGATTAATATTACATTTTTTAGGCCAAGAGGTTAGACTTCGGCTACTTGATTGATCCACTTACTTTTATTATATCAAATATTAATCACTACAATTGGAATTATGGTTCTTATTTATGGTAATAATTATATGTCTCATGATCAATGATATTATGCCCTTGAATCATTCTAGATATGAGCAAAACTCATATGGGAGAAGAATATGGTTTTTAGGTTCCTTCTATTGAAACTATGTTTCTATTTATTTTTGTTTCGAGTTTGTCAAGGGCTTTTTTTACCTTGGAAATCATATAGTTACATCATGGGATTGATGTCAACTATAACCCTTAGCCTTCCAAGCTAACTAGGGGTGTAAGCAAAATTGAAAAAACCGATAAACTAATCCAAGCCAACCAAAATCGATTATATTGGTTTGATTTTCAATAATAAAAAAGGTCAATTCGCTTTGAGAATTTTGAAAACTGGCCTTGTTGATTCAGTTTTCGATTTTCTTGTCTCCTAACTGATAAAAACCAAATCAAACAAATATTACAAAACTTATATATAATTGTTTCATATTTTATATATATATATATGTTAGATTCTATTAAAGTAATTCATTGTTTTTATATTATGGTCATGAACTTAATTCTAAATACATTTAATATATTTTTAACATCAAATACAAGTTGATTTTAGTTAATTTTAAAAACAAATTAGACATAGGACCTGACATAAACTTAAATTAATGGACTTTAGACTCAAAACAAACACAAATCTATAGTTGGATTAAGGACTAAAAAGGGCCATTAAATTGTGTTGAAATTGATCCATGAAAATTGAATCATACTAACCTTTTGGGTTGGTTCCGTTTTTCACTTTAAATCTAACTAGTTCAATTTTTATCACATATAAAATTGATTATATCGGTTTGATTCATTTTTTACCTAAAAATCGATCGAATCGACCTTATTTACACCCCTAAAGCTAACAATGCGAGCTCGATTCACACTACCCACTTTATTATACTTTATATTATTTGATATCAAAATTAAATTAATGAATCATTGAATTGTTGAGCTGCAAGGGGTAAACATGGCTTGCTCGCATTTAAGTCTAAATCCTACCATTCAAGCTTCAAATTCTTTTGGTAGAAGGAGAAGTTGAAGAAGATAATGGAGTAATAAGATTCTTATAATCACCTTGCTCTAGAGGGGTCATCTAGAAAGCTAATTGTTTTGAATGCATTTAGGCAAAAAAGCCATGCAAGATTTCTAAACATAAGGTGCGCATATTCAAGCCCTTTTTTGTTCCAATGAATCATAGATATAAAAATTTTATCTGATTTGAAAACAAAAGTGTTTGTAATTAAATTAGCAATAAATAAATAAATAAAAATTAGAGGGAAGGGTCATTTCAAGATATGAGAGAATTAAATGAACTAATTAAATTGAGGCATGATACACTCTTTTAGATCTAGAAAATAGCTCTCAGATTTTCTTTTTTCTTTTAATGCCAGATAAAAAGGATTTCAATTATAATTTTCCTTACAATGGTCTCGAACAAGGTGGCACTTGTGATATCTTAGCTTGGGATGCATTTTATTTGACAATTTTTTAGATGTTAAATACTATTGGATGAGTTACTTTTTATTGGCATTGGAAGCAAATCGCATTATGGTCGAGTTTCAGAGTTTAATGATTATGCACTTACTTGATGGGATAGTTAAAACAAATTGTAGATTAATTTCTTTCTTTTTTTCTTTCTTTTTTTCTTTTTTTGGCTTCAGACAAACAATATTTCTTTTTTCTTCTTTTTTTCCTTTTCTTTGCACTAAAAAATAAATACACCATTACAATTGCCGAAAATATTAGGCCCACTAAAGGCACCGAAATAGAAGGAACTATCCTTTTAATGGGTGTTGCAGTGACTCTATTTGCAGTATATTGATTCGATCTAAGATCTCTTATTGAATTGCTCGTTCAATGAGCATTCTTGATACTATGCCTTAAAAGAAGACTCAAACCTCCACTCTTTCTCCCAATTGGTTAGACCATAGGCACAATGAATTACTTCTTGGGTGAGGTCTTTGGTTCAACTCTAAGATGACCTAGTTGTGCCAAAATTGATGACATTTATGAGATAGATATTCAAATATTTGTGCAATAATTTATTTCTTAAGCGAGGTCCTTGATTCAACTCTAGGATGCCCTAGTTGTGCTGAAATTGATGAGATATATATTCAAATATTTCTTCTAATTATAATATATTGATTTTACCCTATAAATTGGAACCATCACCTTAGCAGGTCTATTGATGAAGATTAATTGTTTATTCTCAAATGCATTCAATTTCTTCCAAGAGCATATGAATAATCATCTTCATTTCACGTTCCATGAATAATCGAGACATTGACATTGAGGAATACTTAGTAAGGCATTTCAAAAGTTGTTCTTATTCAAGAGCAACTATAGTTGAATATTTTATGTATTGTAACAACACACTTTAATTATTTATGATGATCCCTCTAAACAAGCATAAAAATTTCATTAAATGTCTCTTCTATTATGAAGGTCACTTGGTCATGAAGCTTATCAAGGAATATATAGTAAAAGAAAGAATCAAAATTAATTGATGTATTTCTTAAAACAAACAAAAAAAAAAACAAAAGATGAAACATAAATCATGGATCCACTAAGTTCTCTTGAGGCCTTGCTTAAGAATAAGAAATAAGAATCTCATGTACATACCAAGTAATAATGTTTGACTCTATTCATGACAATTTCATAAATATTTTCTTTTAAAAATAAAAACAATTTGGATTTTTCTTTTTGTTTTTATTTTTTGAGATTATATGCAATTATTGAACTCAAACATTGATTTGAGGCATTTTCTCTATCGTTTCTTACCCTAAAAAAGCAAGGTCACCTTGCATCCTTAAATCGATAACCATCTTTTGGTAACCTAACCTTCTCTGTTCCTTAGAACCAACAAGGGGCAGTACAGAAATATTCACTTGATGCCCATCAATTAGGTCTTTTAGCTTGAACTTAGGCTTGTTAAGTTTTACTCCAATTACTTGAAATGTATTTGGATAATATTCTTTTTTGATTGAGCATGACTTTGACTGTTCTTGTAGTCCTCCACCTAGTTAATCATAAAGATATTTTAGTTAATGGTTGTATAGGAAATTTTATATGAGATACAAGATTTCTTAGGGACTTATATTGAAAAGGTAATGATTTTAATAATTGCTCAAAAAAAATTAGGCATCAAAAAAATTTTACTACCTCAATTTTTAAAACTTCTAAAAATAATTTTTAAAAATATACAAGATATTCTATTTTAATATAGAAGTTAATGATTTTAAAAACAAAAATAGGAAGTGTATTCAATTACACACTAAGAGAATTGTAAAATATAGAAGTTATCCAACAATAGGAGATCAAAATATTTAAATTAGAAATGACTTCTCAATGAGAAAAAAATAATAATAATTAATAGTTGCTTTAATGTTAACAATTAACTCTATAGAAGATTCCATATTCTAAATATGATAGCTAAGGATATGTTTGATTACATTTTCATTTTTCAAAATTTTTAATTAAAAAATTGAAAATAACTTTAAAAATTATATTTGTTTGTTAAAACATTTTAAATTACTTTTTCTTTTAAAAATTGAAACAAAAATTAAAAGAAAATAAAGGCATGAAATAGGAGAAAATATGAGAAAATAATTGTTCTCGATCATTATGAAAGAGTGGCTTAAATACACTATATATAGGATGTTGGGAACAAAAACGATTAGTAATGAATTCTATCTCTCCTAAGCTAAAATGGAATAACAAATTTGATAGAGAAAAAAAAAAAAAAACTAGTACACAAAACAAACTGATAGTGGAAATTCCAATTTCTAATATGTCCCCTCAAGATGGAGAATGGATGTTTTGAAGTCCCATCTTATCATGTCAAAACCTAAATTGAGTTGGATGAAGTGATTTAGTCATAATATTAGCTAATAGGCATTGAGATAAAATATGCAAAGTCTTCAAGGAACCATTCTGAATTTTCTCTTGAACGACATAAGAAACGATCTCGATGTGTTTTGTTCTCTCATGAAACACATGGTTAGTAGCTATGTGAAGCACTGCCTAGTTGTCACAAAATAACAAGGCTGGAGTTGGATGAAGGATATGTAGATCTTTTAGTAATGGCAACAACCTTATAATCCCACAAGTCACATTTGCCATAACTTTATATTCTACCTCTACTAAAAAAGAGAGACTATTGATTGTTTTTTATACTTCCATGACACTAATGAATCTCCAAGAAAGACATAAAAACTAGTAATAAATCTCCTAGTGTTTGGATAGGCAACCCAATCAGAGTCTGTAAAAGCCTCTCATTAGATAGAAGAGATGCTTAGATAAAAAAAACACCTTGACTAGGAGTAGCATTGATATATTGCAATATACATTGTGTTACTTACAAGTAGGGTACTCGAGGTTTGCTAAGGAATTAACTTAGCCTATTCACAGAATAGGATAAAGCAATTTTCAAATTGGCCTTTTGTACATAGTAAGATCACCAATGAGCTCTCTTTCTTCTTGTGACAATTTAAGATTTACTTTCATAGGAGTTATTGTAGGCTTGCATCCAAGATAACTTGCATCTGACACCAATTGTAAGGCATATTGTCAATGATTGATGAAAGTGCCCTTGACAAACCATGCTATCTCTAATCCCAAAAAATATTTCAAATCTCCCAAGTCTTTGAGCTTAAATTGGTTATCAAGAGAGCATTTAAAATTCTCAACTTCTTTATTGTTGTTGGCTATGATTATGTCATCTACATACACCAAAAAAAGTAATAAAAGTTTAGCCATAAGTCTTGAAAACAAAAGAGAATGATTTAAAGCAGATTTTAGAAAACCCTTTTGAAGTAAAGCTGTAAAGAATTTTGAAGATCACTGTTAAAAGGCTTGCTTAAGTCCATAGAGGGACTTAAGCTAGTGACAAATAATGTTGGTTGGTAGATTTCCCCCCTCATAGACATAACCAGGTGGTAATAACATAAACTTCTTTAAATAAATCACCATGTAAAAAAGCATTATTAACATCAAGTTAAGAAAGATACCAACCATGTGAGGCAGCGAGGGCAAGCAAAACTTTGATAATAACAAGCTTGGCAATGAGAGAAAAAGTATCAATAAAATCCATCATTTCTTGTTGAGTGAAGTTTTTTGCTACCAAGAGAGCTTTATACCTTTCAATAGAGCCATTTGCCTTGTATTTGATTTTGTACACCCATTTACAACCAATTGGACATTTTCCCAAAGGCAAATTGGTGAGAGACCATGTAGAATTAACTTCTAAAGCTTGGAGCTTAGTGCATGTAACATCTTGCCACTCAGGAATAATAATAGCTTTGGAGTAAAGGACAGACTCAAAATGAGATGAAATGGAAATAGCAAAGGCTGTATATGGGAAAAAGAATTTTTCATAGGAGAGATGTTGAGATATAGGATAAGCACTGTAAGGAGAGAAAGTATTCATATTAAAGTGTGTGGCCAAGTAATAGTGATAGTCTTGGAGGTAATTAGGTGGCTTGGAAGTCTGATAATGATGGTGTTAATGAGAATGAGAAGGAAAATGAAAATGAATGGTTGTTGGACAGACATGGAATCACTTGAAATAGGGGAACATAAATCAGAAATGAATTATAGAAGTACTCAGTTAGAAAAAAAAAATGTTTAAAAAAATGTCTAAACTTGGTGTGTGTTGGAAAGGACAAATAGTTTCGTGAAATACAATATTGCATGAGATAAAAACCATGTGAGTGGAAAGTTCAAGAAGCTTATAGCCCTTACAACCAAAAGCATATCCAAAAAAGATAGTAGCTCGAGACTTATGAGAGAATTTGTTATGCTAACTTAACAATGTGAAAGCATAACAAAGACATCCAAAAGACCAAAGATGATCATATGAAGGTTTTTTATGATAAAAATAACTCAAAAGGACATTTATTGGATACCAAGAAAAAGGGAGTCCTATTGATCAAGTATACTACTAGAAGAACACAATCTCCTCAGTAACAAAATGGAGTGTTAGATTGAAAATGTAAAACAAGTGCCACATTAAGAATATGTTAATGCTTTCATTCAACCACAAAGTTTTGTTAAGGTGTTTCAACACAAGAATGAAAATGAGTAACCCCTTTAGATTTGAAAATTTTGATAAAAGATAAGTCGTGCATTATTAGATCAAAAAGATTTTATTGAAACTCCAAATTGAGTTTGAAACATAGAAAAAAAAATTAGGTAGAATGGTTTTAACATCATATTTGGATTGTAAAAGATAAACCCAAGTAGCATGCATGCAGTCATCAACAATGGTAAAAAAATAACGATATCCTTCGTTAGTAGCAACATGGAAAGCATCCCAAATGTCATTGAATTAATTGAAAAGGTGAACCTAACAATGAATTATGTGAGACAAAAGGCAAATGACATTGCTTAGCTAAATGGCAAGTAGAACAATGATGTGATATAGTAAGATCACCAAAAATATGCAATTCTTTAGAAAGAACTTGAAGTTTCATATAAGAAGAATGCACAAGTTTGTAATGTCAAATTTCATTATGGGACAAGTTGATATTGTTACAAACAACTTTTACAACTGATAAATAAGAAGAAAATTTCATTAATTCCATGAGATAAAGATTGCCTTGGCATTTACCCATCCCTATTGTTTGGTCTCGTGAATTATTCTAGATAAGACAATGATGAGGGAAAAAAAATCAAAGAAACAATGAAGAGAACGAGTGAGAATGCTAACAGAAAGGAGACTAAAATTGAAGTGTGTCACATACAAGACATTCTCAAGTGTCATATGTGTTGTTGACTTGATAGATACAATTCAAGTGATGAGAACAACATAACCATTGGGAAACATGAAATAAAGAATTATAAATGGGTAATGAATAATCAAATAGAAACAAAGTGTAGCAAATATGATGAGTGGTAATAGTGTCAATTACCAAATAAGAGGACGAGGGTGATTGGGAAAAAAAAGAGCAATTATAAGAAAAATAGGAAATACCCATGAAGTTGGAAATTGGAGGTCTTGATTATTGATTATCACTAGTCGAGGTAAAGGAGTTATGCCCAAGTTACAAGCTAAGCAAGGAAATTAACTACTGAGAAAGTGTTGGAGACATAGCACTTAGAGAGAAAACTTTGTTAGGTCTGAAAACTATCAATGAAGGCCTATCGTGTGAGACCATGGTCTTTTGGTTGGCATAAGGTGGTGTGGGCTGAGATTTTGGGCTTAGAATTGTAACCAAGTGGGTGTCCATGGATCTTAGAACACTTATCAATGGTGTGGCCCAATAGCTTAAAATGTGTACATAAGGGTCTCTCATGTTTAGGCTTAGCAACATAATTGATAATTGGAGGAGGTTAATTCTAGGCATTGAAGGCCATGGGTTCCAATGGTGGCAAAATTCTAGGTTCTATATTTCGTTGTTGTTCTTTTTGCACAATTAGAGCAAATGTCTTAACTATGGGTGGTATGGGATCCATCATCAAGATCTGTGCTCATATTTGAGAGTAAGAATTGTTGAGACCCATGAGAAATTTTATAATATGACCCACTTGTCGGGACTCAATCCAAGTTTTTATTTCTCCACAATTGCAAACAAGAACAAAATGAGACTTTTTAAGTTCATCCCATAGAATTTTCAAGCATGTATAATAAGTGGTAACATCTTGCTCGCCTTGAGATAAAGCTTTAAGAAGCTTTTGTATCTGGACAATGCATAGGCTATTGCTATAGTGAAATTGGTCATGGAGATCTCGCCAAACCTCCGCAGTGGTGTTGATGTAAAGTAAGCTATCAACGATTTCCTTACAACATTAAGGATCCAAGAAATGACCATGTTATGTGTCAATCTAGAGTAAGCTTTCGATGATTTCCTTACTCATGACATTAAGGATCAAGGAAATGACCATGCTATTGCATGAGACAATGCGTCGAAAAAAAGATTTGTAGCGGAAGGTCATGAAATTGTGTTATCAATGAATCTAAGTTTGTTTTTCACATTGAGAGCCACGGACATGGCCTGACTCCAAGTGTTATAGTTATTGCTTGTCAGATGGTAGGAAACAAGGTTGAGACTTGGATGATCCCTATTGTAGAGAAAATAAGGACTCCCAAAGTCATCTTTTAAGATCGCTTGAAGTGGGTAAAATCTAAAGTACCAAACGATTTAATGAACTAGTGGTAAATTCTCCTCTTACTATCACTAGAAATAAAAAAAATAAAAATGGGGTAATAGTGAACCCAAAATTTGCTCTGATACCATATTAGGAATGAGAAAAAAATGAGTGAGAATATAAAAAAAAAATCATTGCTCTTATTCATTCTGAAAGAGTGGTTTCAATACACTATATATAGGAGGTTGGGAACAAAAAACGATCAATAATGAATTCCAACTCTTCTCAGCTAAAACAAAATAACAAAGTTGGTAGAGAAAAGAAAAGGAATAAAAGCTAGCAAACATAACAAACTCATAGTGGAAATTCCAATTTCTAATAAGCCCCCTTAAAATAGAGAGTAGACGTTCCGAAGTCCCACTTTGCCTCCTAAAAACATGAATTGAGTTGGATGAAGTGATTTAATAAGAATATCAACCAATTGGTGTTGGGATGAAATATGCAAAGTTTTTAAGGAATCATTCTGAATTTTCTCTCGAACAACATGACAATCAATCTTAATATGTTTTAACTATCTCATGAAACACAATGTTAATAGCTATGTGAAGCGCTACATGGTTGTCATAGAATAACAGGGCTAGAGTTTGATGAAAGATATGTAAATCTTTTATTAATGGTAGCAACCTTATAATCTTCCTAGTCACATTTACCATAACTCTATATTCTACATTTGTTGAAGAGCTAAAGACTATTGATTGTTTCTTAGACTTCCATGACACTAATGAATCTCCAAGAAAGACACATAAACCAGTAATAGATCTCTTAGTGTCTAGATAGGTAGCCCAATTATAGTCCTCAAAAGCTTTTAATTGGATAGAAGAAATGCTCAGGTAAAAAACACCTTAATCAGGAGTAGCCTTGATATATTGTAGTATACGTTGTGTCACTCGCAAGTAGGGTACTCAAGGTTTTCTAAGAAATTGACTTAGCTTATTTACAAGATATGAGAGATCAAGTTTAGTAATGGTCAAATAGAGCAATTTTCCAATTAGCCTTCTATACATGGTAGGATCATCAAGGAGTTTTCCTTCTTCTTGTGACAATTTAAGATTCACTTCCATAGGAGTTGTTGCAAGCTTGCATCCTAGATAACTAGCATCTAATATCGATTATAAGGCATATTGTCGTAGATTGATGAAAATGCCCTTGGCAGACCATGGTATGTGTAATCCCAAAAAATATTCTCCCAAGTCTTTGAGCTTAAATTGGTTATCAAGAGAGCATTTCAACTTGTCAACTTCTTCTTTATTGTTGTTGGCAATGATTATGTCATCTACATGCACTAAGAGAGCAATAAAAGTTGAGCCATACGTCTTGAAAAAAAGATAATATTGATTTGAGGTAGATTTTAGAAAACCTTTTAAAGTAAGGTTGTGGAGAATTTTGAAGACCATTGTCAAGAGGCTTGCTTAAGTTCATAGAGTGACTTATGCAAGCAACAAATAGTGTTAGTTGGTAGATTCACCCCTTCTTGAACATAACCAAGTGGTAAAGACATGTAAACTTCTTCAAATAAATCACCATGTAAAAAAACATTATTAACATCAAGTTGAGAAAGATACCAACCATGTGAGGCAGTGAGGGCAAGCAAAACTTTGATAGTAACAAGCTTGGCAATAGGAGAAAGAGTATCAATAAAATCCAATCCTTTTTATTGAGTGAAGCATTTTGTTACTAAGCGAGCTTTATGCCTTTCAATAGAGCCATCCGTTTTTTTATTTGATTTCGTATACCCATTTACAACCAATAGGACATTTTCTCAAAGGCAAATTGGTGAGAGACCATGTAGAATTAGCTTCCAAAGCTTGGAGCTCAGTGTGCATAGCATCTTATCACTCAGGAATAATAACAACTTCAGAGTAAAGGGTAAGCTCAAAATGAGATGAAATGGAAATAACAAAGGCTTTGTATGGGAAAAAAAAAATTGTCATATAAGAGAAATTGAGATATAGGATAAACACTATGAGAAGGGGAAGTATTCAAATTAGAGTGTATGACTAAGTAACAGTGGTAGTCTTAGAAATAATTAGGTAGCTTGGAAGTCCGATGAGGATACTATTAATGAGAATGAGAAGGAGAAGAAATGGTTGTTAGATAAACATGGGAATGACTCGAAGTAGGAGAAGACAAATCATAGATGAATTGTGGAAGTACTTGGTCATAAATGATGTCCGAAGAAGTGTCCGAGCTTTGTGTGTGTTGGAAAGGAAAAATAGTTTTGTGAAACACAATATTGCGTGAGATAAAAATGTGAATGGAAAGGTCAAGAAGCTTATAACCCTTATAGAAAAAAGCATATCCAAGAAAGACAACTCAAGACCTATGAGAGAATTTGTTACATTGAATTAACTATGTGAAAACATAACAAAGACATCTAAAAGACCAAAGATGATCATATGAAGGTTCCTTATGATATAGTAACTCAATAGGACATTTTTTTGGATAATAAAGAAGAGGGAGTCCTATTGATGAAGTATATTGCTATGAACACAATCTCCCTAATAACAATGTGAAATGCTAGATTGAAAAAGTAAAGCACGTGTCACATTAAGAATATGCTAATGCTTTTATTCAACCATAGAGTTTTGTTTAGGTGTTTCAACATAGGAATCAAAATGAGTGACCCTTTTAAATTTGAAAAATTCAATAAAAGATAACTCATGTGCATTATTATATTGAAATGATTTTATTGAAACTCCAAATTGAGTTTGAACCATAGAAAAAAAAAAAAAGTAGGCATAATGGTTTTACATTAGATTTGGACTGTAAGAGATAAACCCAAGTAGCACGTGTGCAATCATCAACAATGGTGAACAAAATAATGATATTATTTGTTAGTAGCAACATGGAAAGCACCCCTAATGTCACTATGAATTAATTGAAAAAGTGAATTTGACAATGAATTATGTGAGACAAAAGGTAAACGACATTGCTTAGGTAAATGACAAATAAAACAATGATGCGATGTAGTAAAATCACAAAAAATATGCAATTCTTTGAAAAGAACTTGAAGTTTCATATAAGACGGATGTCCAAGTTTGTAATGCCAAATTTCATTACGAGACAAGTTGACATTGTTATAAACAACTTTTACAACTACTTAATAAGAAGAAAAATTCCCTAATTCCATGAGATAAAAATTGCCTTGGTGTCTACCCATCCCTATCATTTAGTCCTATGAATGGTTTTGGATAAGACAATGATCAGGGAAAACAATTATAAAGACAGTGAAGGGAATGAGTGAGGCTGCTAATAAAAATGAGATTAAAATTGAAGCATGGCACATACATGACATTCTTAAATGTAATGTGTTGTTAACTTGACAGATTAAATACGAGTGATGGGAACAGTATAACCATTAGGAAGTATGACAAAAAAATTATAAGTGGGTGAGGAAGAATCAAACATAGACAAAGTGAAGTAGAAGTGATGAGTGGAACCAATGTCAATTACCGAACAAAAGGACAAGAGTGATTGGGAAGAAAAAGAAGAATTAAAAGAAAATGAAGAAACATCCCTGAAATTGGAAGCTGAAGGTCTTGACTGTTGGTTATTACTAGTTGAGGTAGGGAAGCTATTCCCAAGTTGTAAGCTAAGTAAGGAAATTAGTTGTTGACAAAGTGCTAGAGACAGAGCACTCAAAGAATAAACTTTGCTAGGTATAGAAGCTATCAATGAAGGCTCGTCATATGAGACTATGGTCAATTGGTTGACATAAGGTGGTGTGGGCTGAGATTTGGGCTTAAACTTGTAACCAGGTAGGATCTTATAACACTTATCAATAATGTGGCCTAATAGCCCACAATGTGTACACAAGGTTCTCTCATGTTTGGGCTTTGCAATGGAATTTATAACAAGAAAAGGTTGATTCTTAAAACTAAAGGCCATGGGTTTTGGTGGTGGCAAAATTCCAGGTCTGATATTCCATTGTTGTTATTCTTAAATGACTATGGTAAATGCCTTACCTATGGGTGATATGTGATTCATCATCAAGATCTATGCTCGTATTTGAAAGTAAGAATCATTGAGAACCATGAGAAATTTTATAACGTTATCCACTTGTTGAGACTCCATCCAAGTTTTCCTTCCTTCACAATTACAAATAGGAATGGCTAAGAGTCTTAAGTTCATCCCATAGAATTTTCAGGCATGTTTAGTAGATGGCAACATCTTGCTCACCTTGAGATAAAGCTATAAGAAACTTCTATATTTGGAATATGTGTGGGCCATTGCTTTGGTGAAATCAATCATGGAGATCTCGTCTGACTTCCACAACGGTGTTGATGTAAAGTAAGCTGTCGGTGATTTCCTTACTCATGACGTTAAGAATCTAAGAAATGACCATACATTGAAGAGAAGATCTGTAATGGAAGGTCATGAAATTGTGGTATCAACGAAACCTAGTTTGCTCTTCACATTGAGGGCCATGATCATAACCCAACTCCAAGTGTTGTAGTTGTTGCTCATTGGATGGTAGGAAACAAGGTTGAAACCTGGATTATCCCCATTGTAGAGAAAATAAAAACTTCTAGAGTCATCCATTTGAGATCACTCGAAGTGGGTAGAATCTAAAGTACGAAACGTTTTGATGAACCAGTGGTAGATTTTTCTTTTGCCATCACCAAAGAAGAAAATAGGGCAATAGTGAACCAAAAATTGCTCTGATATCATATTAGGAATGAGAAAGAAATAAGAAAAAAAAAATTATTGTTCTCATTCATTTTGAAATAATGGCTTCAATACACTATGTTTTCAAATTAATTTCTTTTATTTTAAAATAAAATACTTTTCTCAAAAGATCCTTTTGAAAATCTGTTTCAAAAACTCATTTAGAGTCCTTAGAATCGAAATCTCATTTTTTATAATAACATGCAACCATGTCTTGATTGGTTTGCATCTTTCTCAGTTTTCAATAAAAATTATGGTTTTGAATAAGACATGAATCCAAGCTTGTGGTCCCAAATAAATGGGATAATTCTAGGCTAGATTTGTGTATATCAATTTGGGAATTGGTGAAACCCCTACATAAGAAAATTTTTCAAAACTCATCTTTGCTGCCACCTTTGCTACTTGTTGAAATCATGTCTATCTATTTTTTAGGAATTATATACAAGATGTATGTGATAATTGATGATTTCGTATACTTTGATCATTTTTGCTATGCTAATTACATAACAAGCATGTTAGGATTTCTTTATTTTATTATTTATTATCTAACCCCCCATGTCTTGTGGAAACGCATTATAAGTTATTTATGTCATCCAAGTACGCCTGCTATCACCTACCTTTTAAATTCTGTGAATATGCTTGTCATTGTGAACTACGTCTATGTTTGATAGTGCTCGGGTGTCTTGAAATTTGTTTCATTGTTCGATTATTTATGATAAAGTGCTTGCTGGATGATATACTATTTTCTATACTAACTTTGATGTTTTATGATAGCGCTGGAGAAACAGTCCAGGTACACACTCTGAATCTTCTTTATGATTATGACTGGTTTTTCTTGTTTGACATGTTATTTTTGAAATCACCTAACCTACCTAGGTATCTATAATTAATCAATTAATTGTCACATTTTCCTTAACTTAGTCAATAGAGACCTCTATAGGGCTTAGAAGAGTGTTACCATTTAGAGGTACTTTCCCAATAAGTAACCTGATCCCCGAACCCAGGCTTAGGTTTTTCAAAGACACGCTTTTTTAAAAACTATGGAGTCATTTCTTTAGGATTTTCTTTCTTATTTTATTTTCCCTTTTAAAATAAAATAAAATAAGTGGTGACTCTAATTTTTCACTAAATAAAAGCGAGTCTCACCCTTTGAATGGAAACGCACGTGAAAAATGCGGGTCTACACTAGGCTTCTCCATTTTGTTTCCATCATTTTTGTTTCTTTAGGTTGCCATGCACTCACATTTGCACCCATTTTATTGTCTCTTTACTATATTTTCCACTAGATGTAAACATTAGTCCAACAATAAAGGTTTAATGTATATTTAAGTTAAAATGGTAGGGTTGAGGTCTTCAACGGCTTTGAACCTACAAATAAGACCCTAAGGTGTCATACATTTCCTTTCAAGTAGGTCACTTATGACTGAGGCATGTGACAATATGTATTCTTAAGATAAACACTCTAATATTGTTGGAAACTAGATTGCTTTGTTTCCTAGCCTTAGATCGGATAAAACACATGCATTTATCCTTAGGCTTTTCTTGATCCAATCAAAGTGGTTATGAAAACTAATAAGATTAATTGATCTAAAGAAAAATAACTCATAACTATGATCTGGATGTTCTTAAATCAATTCTGGTGAAGTTGCCTAAGAAGTTGTAAGTCTCGTTTACCTGGTGTCCTTCCACCTAATCTCTCCTCACATGGATCCAAACATGTAAGAGAAGTGTGGGCTTCTCTTCCACCTTGAGGGTGGTTAGGGGTTTTCTGTAGAAATCTTTTTTGAAAGAAAAAGTGTTAAAAGTCTTAACCCTAAACCTCTAAGGGGATTTATATAAGGCTCCTTATAGGTTTAAGTGATTGAGCCTAAATTGGGTTAGGGTCACCTAATCTATCCCACCTAGGTCCTAATTAATTAATTAGTACTATTAGGTTTCAATTAATTAATTAGCCTAGTCTAAAAAAATAATTCGTAAGATCTAATGCAACCTTCACTTTAATAAAACACTCGTATACACACTTATCAATCAAAAACCCAAATCTCTCCAAATAAATCGTGTTAAATGTAATTTTAATAAACATGTCATCAAGGAATATGAGCTAGAGTAGGGATCACTAAGACCCATAAGAAAATACTAACTCCCTCATAATTCTCTTTTGAAGTTGACTCGACATTCCACTATAGAGAGTTAATTGCACTTTGATATCCTATGATATTATAATGAGATATAAGAACCCAGATCTATGACCCGTGTTATATATCTCAAACCCATGAGATATCATAGTGCCTAACTTAATTATACTTGTTGCCACCAACTTCTACCAATAGTGATCAAATCCATAGGGAATATATGACCACCTTAGAGTTTTATTCGTATGTGAAAGTCATTAAAGACTTTAGCACTAACTTAGTATTCTTTCATGGTTGAGAGCCCACAAAGTATAGCAACTCAGTGATATCATATTTACCGATAGTTAATGTTATGACTCACCAGAGGTCCTATCCAATTTGTAATCATACACATTAGTACACTCACCATGAGAATCCTATCCCGATGACTAAGACTCTTCATCCCTTCAATTAGAAGGTAGTGCACTACAATCTCAAATGGATTTCCTAAGTCCACGAGCAAGTTGTGAGCCAATCATTTATTTGCAAGAAATTCATAACTTGGATCTTTCATACATCTCCTAATGTACCAAACTCATGTACAACGTAGAAGGTGTTTGGCTTAAATGCTAAGAGACTATAATACTTGAATAGGATAGAAGAAACTGAGAAATTGGAATCATATCATTAAATAATAAATATGTTTATTATTACATCATGTCATACTTTTAAATATTCTATGCTAACAATGTAATCATATACACTAATGCAATCATCATGAAAAACTTATTTTAATGACCATAACAAGTCATCCCTCTAATTAGAAGGTAGTAGAATACAATTTCGAATAAATTGCTTAAATCCATGAACCAATTATTAACTACTCATCACCTTGCAAGAAATCTATAATTTTGATCTTCTGTATAACTCCTAATGCACCTAAGTCATGTACAATGCAATTGATGTAGACCCAAGTGCTTAAATAAATATTAATGCAAATATAGATGAAATAGTGAAAATAAAAATCATAGTATATAGATATATTAATGAAATCTTATTTAGTTACGTTATATCATGTTTTTAAGGGTTATATCCCAACACTTTGCATTATTTAATTGCTCAAACCTTTGGTTTTGTCCCTCAAAGGCACTAAGATGGTACTCATATGTCTTTTTAGTTTCAATAAGCACCAAAACATTCCACATGGAAATAAAAGTCTCATACCTTCCCTTTAACTTAAAAGTATTTCTTACATTTTGTAAGAATATTTTGTAATATATGTCACCTACATAAAAAATGTGAGGAGGTTGGAAACACATTCTATAGTTCATTCATAAGACCAGGTTCCCCATCAATGACAAGTACTCTTGGAAAGAAATCTTCATGCATCAAATTTCTCAAAATTTGTAGACTCATGTGTACTTATCCTCTTTTTCACTCCCAAGATATGTAAATGCAATATCAAATATCTTATCCATTGATGTTATACCAACTATCTCAAGCAAAAGCATTCAATACCTATTCATCTTGTAGGCAAAATCCATGATCAACACCATTGGAAAGGTTAACAACAAATAAATGGATATTGACTAACATGAAGTTTATAATATAGTCATTTTGTTCATCCCTTCTATGTCATTCAATGTAGTTCAACTCCATTAATTTACACATCAATTGTTGCATTTATGACCTCTCACCATATTCATTTACTTTATGTTTATAATTTGCATTATATATTATCCCAATGTGCTACAATTGAGTTCATTCCTCTCCTTAAATTTATTTATTATCTTCTTTGGCTTAATGTCACTCTTTAATATTTTTATTAAGATACTCATTTCTTCTTAATTTAAATGATTAGCAAAAGAATATCCTTTAAGATATTGTGCTTTAGCGTAATTATGTCTTCCACATTTAGCAACCAATATCTAATCATCATTAGTTAGTAGTTTTATACCCTTAATAGTAAATGAACACCCACATTTCTTTGTTTCTATCCATCTCCTTTTCTCTTTCTTTTTACTCTCATATTTAAAATTAGCCTTTCTTGAATCCCTATATACTCCATTTCATTCTCAAGTAAAAGTAATCCTAGGCTTTTGTCCATGAAGTTCCCAAGTATATCCTTTACTAATTATAATAACCATTTCATTTTTTTTACCGATCTTTGATATCCATTTGATTAATGCTTTCCTAGTACAATTAATTATATATGTTGTGAAGACAATCAAGTAGTTTATCATTGTCGAAGCTTATAAATGCTCTATCCTATATAAAAAATTTAATAAAATTCAATTTTCTTTTAGATAAGAAATAAAGAAAAGGTTGTTGGAATGTATGGTGTTGGAAGTCTTTATGAGTGTGCCTTAGGAATTCCTTAAGATTGTGTTGTTGGAAGTCTTTATCAGTGTGCCTTAGGAATTCCTTAAGATTGTTTAGAACTATACTTTTGGATGCACATTAGGGTGTCCAGAGGGTATAGTTCTAAACATTTTAAGGATGTTTGAAATTATAGGATTAGACAATTGTAATTCATCAAACCCTTGCAACTTCGAACACCTTTAGCAATACCTCATTCTTCTAGTTCCAAGAAATCCAAAAAATATTGTAAAAGGCATACCTCTACCCTTTGTAAAGGATGATCATTTTGCTTATTCATTGGTAAAAACCACAACTTTCTTCAAAAATTTTGTTAAGATTATGGAGAGATTAGAAAATAAAAAATGGAGGGAGAAGTTGATGAATGTGTATTTCTCCTTAAGAATAATTTAGTTATTTCATTAAGGATTAAGGACAATTTTTTATCCTAAAAAAGTTCATTATTTATATGGATGCGAAAAGAAATCTGGTGGGTGGAAATATATGTTTTGTTTGGAAAGTGTTTTTGAAAATAGTTTTCGAAGACTATTCATGTTTTATAGAACAAAAGTTAGAAACTCAGAATGTTTTTAATATATTTTTTATGTTTCCAAATATATTTTAAAAATAATTTTTATTTGTATATTTGTATACCATAAAAAACAAGTGAATACAATGTAAATTGTTTTTAAATGTTATCTAGAGACATACTAGGCTATTTTTCTATTTTGAAGAATAAAAAGCTGGTATTAATATGTTTATTAATTTATTTATGTTTTGAAGAATCGTTTTAAAAAAATATTTGAGAAGTGTGATATAGGACCTATTTGAGAATTGTTTTTTAGAACAATTTTATGTTCTCCATAATAAAAAACACTAAAAACACTTTTGCTAATAAAAAATTGTTTTCTATTTTTTGTTTTTAAAAACAAAAACCATAGTATTTTAACAAAACATCTTTTAGTTGTTTTCTATAATTTTATCCTATTTTTCAAGGATTGTTTTAAAAAATAACAGATATATATAATGATTAAAAATAAATATTAAATCTAAAATTTATTTTTAAAAATATTAAAAATAGGTTAAAAATATTTTATGTTTTAGAATAAACTTTTATTTTATGAATATCATAAAATAGTTTTAAAAAATTATTGTTTAAAACTATTTTTCAAAATTATTTTCGAAAATTAGCATCCAAAGCCATAATTTCTCATTTGTTGTTTCCAAACACGCCCTCGCACTCCATAAACCTCAAGTAGAGTGTATACTTCGAACCCTCCACTCCCAACAAGAAAGTACCGCCATTTTCCACGGCCCTCACGCCCTCACGCCCTCACGGCTAACAGCCGCCTTAGATCCTAGGAGTCTTCTCTTTCTCGTAAACGCTTTTCTTCTCTTGGGTGTGGTTCTGATGGCGAAGGGTGAGGATGCAATACAAAGAAAGAAGAACAAAGCAAATCGGAAGAAACTCCACAAGGAATCATCCTCCTCTGCCGTCTCTGCTCGTGTTGCCGCCATTATCGCCTCCAAGAAGCGTCGCAAATCCGGAAAACGCCGCATCTGCGAGGTAGTCTTCCGTTAATGCTTGATGCGCTTTCTGGGTGTTTTAGGACATATTGACTCTTTTTATGCGCTGTTTGTTTTCTGAGAAAAAAAGTGAAAAGAGAGCAAAAAAGGGAAATTTAAGTGTATGTCTTTCTTTTGGGTTAGTTACTTGTGATAATGGAAAAAATTAAAATAAAAAATAAAAAATCATAGGAGTAGTCTAAAGAAAGGGTAGTGGATCGATTAAATCCTAATTAAGTACTGGACAAATATGTTACATTGGAGCAATTTCTACGAGAACAAGCAACGTAATGGATTGTAATGTGACCCATGGACCATATCTGGTGCTTTGAAGATAATCATTCATAATCAGTTGTGCAAAATATCATGTTCTTTAAATGAGAATTTTAATTGAGATTGAGCATAATGGAAGTTTGGATTGATTTCAGTGAACATAGCTCCTCGAAGCAATATGGAGTCAGGGGGATTTGCTCACTGAATCGCTTAATCTTATACAAGGATGAGTATTTGTTTTGACTTAATTGGCTTTACAAAAGTGTCCTATTTTCTGAAATTATTTTTCAGAATATTTTATATCTTAGAAATCCTTTTTAAAATAATAATATTCTTATGTTATGAAAGATTTGCCTCCAGGTTTGTTTGTCTAAAAATAAGAGGCATGTAAACTTGTTTTGTGCAACTATTTCATCTGCATTAAGAGTTGATAATTATTGGACTTTTTTTTTTCTTTTAAGAATTACTATGTTCATGCATGTTATGCGTTGATTTCTGAAAGTTTTGAAAATTCTTATTGTTTTATAATTATTTCATTGTTTGATTTGCTTCTGGTGGATTATGTGAAAGATGCTCTTGGTGGATCCCATGAATGATTGACAGTCTGAAGGGAGATTGCTTATCCATGGTGGTTTGTGAACTTGTTGCTTGGATGTAGGATCAATTTTGAAGAATAATATGCAGTTATGAACTTATTTAATGTTGAAACCTCAAGATAATTACTACCAAATCATTTAGTAATTGGACAGTCCTGTGGATTTTGACTTGAATAGTGGTTGGCGATTGGTATTTGGGGTTTTCAAGTAAAAAGGGAAAACAATTAGGTGCTTTTTTTTTTTATTATTATTATTATTTATGTTTCCACATTATATATTTTTTTGCTGGTCTGGAAGCCAATGAATAGTATTGCTTTGTTTTGGATGGTCAATTAAATTAAAATAAAATTGAAAAAAGCTGGAAAAAATATAGATGAGTTCATTTCAACCCTTTCTAGATCTATATTTAATGTCGTTCTTTTATAGGATTGCTAAGTTTGAGACAATCAAGGAAGAATGAGGTATTTAGGAAATAACTCATGAGTTTTGTATTGCTATTAAAATTTTTAAGTTTCAAAATCTTACCGTTAAATTTGAAATAATGTCCATGATGAAATAATAGGAATATACCACACTGAAACTTGAAAGGAGTTCTAAGCAAAGTTGAGTCAATTGTGGTATTTTAAACTCGTTTTATGACCTAGGAGAGAAAATCCATGAGTCCATAATTGTTAGAAAATTTTCTTATATCTTGAATTGGGAGGTTCTCAAGTGATTGATATTAAGAAGAAATAGAACGTTCATTTTCTAAAACTTGAGGAATTAGTAGGTTCCCCCTAACTTTTGAAATGACCTTTCCACCATCTATGAGTTGTAAAGTAGCTGCATTTTTTTAATACATTATGCTTATTCACCTACCAAAAATCACAAAGAAAAAGAAAAAGAAAAAAGAAAAAAGAAAAAAGAAAAAAGGAGTTCAAGGGAACTCTAATAAACAAAATAATAAAAACTACAAAAATATGGGTGATCTCAAATAGAAGAAAACTCATCATAAAGGAACAAAGAAAGAAAAGTCACTCAGAAGATATACTTGGTTTGGGTGTTAAAATTGTCACAAGTAGGAGATTATCTTTGGATTGTCTTTTTTTTATAAATATATATCTTTGGATTGTTTTAATAAGCGAGTGAAAAGGAAAAAGATTATTATTGTGACTTTCTTTCAGTTTTTTCCCATTTGACCTTTTAACTATGCTTTGGGTTTCTTAGGTGATGACATGGTTATTTCAAAAGTTTGGAGTGAATCAACTAACTTCTTTATTATTTGGAAGTCAATATTCTTAGTTTCTTCAATGGCATTCAGTTTAGGTGTGGACCTCCTTGTTATTGTTCTAAGGTGTTCTCTAACAATTCTAGATTCATGAATTCTCTCTTAAGTTGTGGCATAAATTGATAAGTATCACATGATTATGCCCATTAAATAAATGTGATTTAAGTTGTTTAAAGGTCATCCTCTCTTTGTGAATCCATTCTACCAACCGTATATTCAAACATCACTCAGATTTTTAAGCCTTTGTATGAATCCACTAATGCTTTGGTAGGAATAGAAAAACACATTGGGTGGTTTATTTAACTTTTTTTAGGTTCTTTTTCAGTTTAATTTAATTTAATTAATTGCCCAAAATAAGTAATTTGTATTCAATTCAATCCAACCAAACAAAAAATATGAAGTGCAGAAACATAAATAACAAAGAGACACACAAGATCCTTCTTTATGAGAAAACAACTACTCATGGAGAAAACCATAGGACTATCTAGTCCACTAAATAGTCTATTAGAAGTTATTTGAAGTGCCAAGAATGTTGAACAAGTTCTTCTCCGCATCCAATCTATATGCACAACCTTACTCTTCAGTAATCCTCCTACCTGCAAACATTGAATCCATAAAGTGTCATAAATGAATTAGAAATTGCCTTTCAGCATTTGCTCAATACTTCAAAATCCACCTGAAGCGTTATTCATGGAATCCATTAGATTCAGAGAATGGATTAATTCTGAACATGATTAATTTTGAAAGAAAAAATTTGCCTAGAATTTTCAATTCTTAATGCAGGAGAGAATCATTGCAAAAAAACAACTCATCTTTTATTTATATGCAAATAGAACTTCAGGGTCAGGTTTTCACCAGGTAGAAATTTTCTTACTTACCAAAGAAAATATGGTCACAACCCTCTATGGTTTATTTGATTTCTGTGCAAATCCTTAGATTAATTGAACTCACACTTTAGATTGATCTAAGGGTTAATGTTACTGGTACCAATCCAAAATTCACTTGTGATGAGTCTTAGGTCAAATTTCTTGTCAAAAATAATTTTAATGTTTTGTAAAACTAAAATTAAAATTTGAAAAACCCATTTTAATGTCCATGAATTTTATTACCCTGTAAAAGTTTTCCTCTGAAGAAATTTCTTTGAAACTGATTTTTTCTAATTCAATGGAGAATTGATCTCAAATGACTACAATTACTTTGCATTGAATTGCCAACTACTATTGTGGACGCAAAATCTTTCACATTCAAATTGTTTGAAATAAAAAATGTAAAAATAAAATCTTAAGTTGGTTTATCTGTTCAATATTTGGTTATTTGTGTTGTTAAGCATTCATCTTTAATTAGGATATATTCCTTGGAAACAAGGAGTTAGGGGTTGTAAATTTAATTCTTTAAAAGGGGAATTTGAAAACCCAATATAGAGTTAGTTTGTCTAATTCTTATAAATTGTTGGATTGTTGTTGGTGGTACTCATAACTAGGAGTTATATTTGTGAATTTATTGTAAAAAGAAGTGTTGCTGGTGGGGCCCATATCTTTACCTATCATAGTTAAGGTATTTTTCTGCTCTCTTGATCTGTGTGTGTTGGCTCTTTCATGCACGTGTTTTCTTTGTTTTTATATTGTTTTTGAAGTTCTAGTAATATGTAAATTGAGATCATTGTTAAATCAACCAGAATATGAAGTTGCAAACTGAGAAACAATGTTGCTCTTCATTTCTTTATCTTTTCAGTTGGAATTAGTGATTTTATTTTTGCCCCTGATTCGTTCACTTATACAACATTGTTATTGCAATAACAACTTAATGTTGATCTCTTTCTAGTTTCATGATTTTATTTCAAGCGTTTTTGTTAATGTGCACAATTTCATTTCTTTGGTTTCCTGAACTTGTTGGCACCCTTTAGTGCTACAGTGTGCTTTGAATTGTGTGCTTTTTGCCAAGGAATTTGTTATATGTGAATGTATCTTGACTTGCACAGGGAATGTGTTTTAGCCTTCCTACTCCTGAGGATCCATTCAATGAGAGACATGAGAAAAAGGATAGTAAAAGACAAAAAACAAAGAAGCTTGTGCCTTCACGGCAAGATGGTGGACTTTCCTCCAATGGGAACAATACAGTTGTGAAGAATGGAACTTTGGATGGGAATCATGTAAATGTAGATCATCAAGAACTGAAAAGGCATGTCAAAAATATAAAGAATGAGCAGAAAGAGGTTCTTCCATCCATTGATAATGTGGGAGGGAAATCAGAAAAAGGTAAGATTCCTCTGCCAGGGAAGGGTGGGATTGTCCATGGTCAACAACAACAGTCCTGTGAAAACTCAGATTGTCCATCAAAGTTTCACATTGTGTGCTTGAAATCAATCCAGAGTGCATTGCAGCAGGATGTTATCTTCAATTTCAAAGAAGACAAGCCTTTATTTGTTAATGAATGGGGAGTTGAGTTCTGGAAGTGTTATTCATCCGGTATTGATATATTGGAGACAAGCGGAGCTTGTTCTACCTTGGAGCAAATTGCTTGGATTATTTCTACTGCTGCTGATACTATTGCAAGAAAGGAGAAAGAAGGTCTATTCCTCACTAGCCCCTTTCTTCTATTCCTTGTACCATCTCAAGAGAAAGCTGCCAAGGTTTGTAAGACTTGTACATTCTTTTTATATGCTACTTCATTATTGTTATCTTGTTTTGACTCTTCAGACTCATTTACTTAGAATTACTTTTATATTATGCCTGCCCAAATACTTTTGAAGCTTAATTCAGTTTAGAGGGCACTCAATATCTGTGTGAATGGAATAATTCCATCATGCTTTTCATAGTATTTGAAAGCATAGTATGTGTCCTTAAGAATTGAGTCACTGCACATAAGAAATGTAGTTTATCGCAGGAAATTTGAAACTATCCTCACTTGATCCTACTCGTATTTTGGAATATCCTTCGTTTTAATAATATGAAGAAAGGGCAACTCACCTGCCTCCCTTCCTTTAATAAATATTTGCATTTTAATTAAAAAAAATTCAAAGGGGACTCATTTTAAATGCAAATACAGACAAAATGATGAGACATCATTTCCATGGAAGGAAAAATGCCATTTCTTTGAATTCTTATTCATTTTTTGAGCAACAAAGAGAATACTTTTAACTTATCTTCCTTTGAGTGCTATTAGATTTTGTCAAACCAGTAAGTTAGTTGTTGACGGTCATCTTTTATTATGCTCAGGTCCGTGCAGTGTGCAAGCCTTTGAAGGCTCTGGGAATACATACAGTGAGTTTACATCCTGGTGCCTCCTTAGATCACCAGATTCATGGGTAAATATAGACTTTTAATATTTGTATATTTTATTTGTTATTTTAAATCTTGACCTCTATATCTCTCACACACATGTGCGCGTGCACACACACTTATGCTAACACTACTAGATGTGTTTGTTGAAGGTAACAAAATCTAATGTATGGTCAAGTTTGCCCATGCATATCGGTAACCCTGCAAAAAAAAAAAAAAAAAAAAAAAAAAAAAAAAAAAAAAAAAAAAAAAAAAAAAAAAAAGGTACTAATAAAAAATAAAATCCTGTGTAAAGGTCATAATTTTTGTTCTTGGTCAGAAGGACACCATTGCTCTTGCATTATAAAGTTAGCCTTTACCAACTTGATGTTTTCTTAGCCCTTTGTGGTAGTCTTTTGGGGGATTTTTCCCTTTATTATTTCTTCAGATATTTTCTTCTCTTTAAAAGAACTTCTTACGTGCTTTTGCATCCATTCGTTTTCCCTTTTACTAAAGCAGCTTTTAGGTTTCCATCTGATAATAATAGTTGTATTTTGTTCCTGGACTCCTTTAGCAGTGTTTGGAGTGCATACTGTACTTTACTGTACCACTTCATTGATTTTGGTATGAAGTATCTATTCCAACGTCTATGATGAATATGTCAGGTTGGCTTTTGGTTTTGTGTCATGTGCATGGTGTTAGAGAGACTAAAAAATGGAATACTTTTTCTCATCATTTTAACAATTGCATTTGGCATTATGTACACTCAATTATAATGAAGAAAGATGAGAGTAGAATATCAAGGTTGATTTCTTCCTAAGTAGCTTAATCGGATGCGTTCCTAAGCAAATCATTCAACTGTTGCCATACATAAATGGAGAGAAGAAATACAAGCAAATAAATCAGTATACATGGAAACAAATCAACAACTAATTTAGGAATATTTTAACACTCCCCCTCAAGCTGGTTCAAAGATATTTTCCATTCCTAGCTTGCTCACCATAAACTTGAATGTAGACTTGAAGTACCCTTTGTTTCTTTGTTAGAATAAAGGGTGTGCAGATTTGTCCACTCTCAAATTTTTCCTTACTAAAATGTTGTTCTAGTTTAACATGCTTAGTCCTATCAAGTTGTACTGAATTTTGTGCAATGCTAATTGTTGTCCTATTATCATCATGCATCCTCATAGGTTACTTGAGAAGAATCTTGAGCCACAATAACTCATATATTCCAAGAGCCATTGCATGAAATTCAGATTTTGTACTCAATCTTGCCACTGCAAGATAGTTTTTGTTTCTCCAAGTGACTAAATTTCCTTGTATAAATGTGCAATATCCTGTCATTGACCTATTGTTTATAATGGACCTTGCGTGATCTACATCCATGTAAGCTTTAACCTACAAATGATTGTTCTTTAAGAATAATTAATCTTTATAGATATGGACTTAAGGTGTCTTGGGATCCTTTGAACAACCTCTATATGACACTCTAAGGGTGAATGCATTAATTGACTTACCAAGTTCATATCATAGACTATTTTAGGTATTGTGTGTGAAAGGTGGATTAACTTTCCAATAAGTCTTTGGTATCTCCCTTTTCCGCTGACACTCCATCTATGATAACTCCTAATTAATGATTTGGGTCAATAGGAGTATCTTCTAGTTTACAACTCTTCATTTTGGTCTCATTGAGCAAATCCAAAACATACTTCATTTATGAAATAAATATTCCTTTATTAAACCTTGGCACTTCCATCCCAAAAAAGTATCTTAAAGTCTCAAGTCTTTTATTTTCAAATTCCTTTACCAGAAGATTCTTTAGATCCTTCATTTCTTCCACATCATCACCTTTCACAATTATATCATACAGATAGACAAAAAGTGTTGTAATTTTGTGTGATTCCATTGGCTTTGACGATACCCAAATTTAAGAATGGACTTGGTGAACCTATCGAACCATGCTCTAGGAGACTATTTCAAACCATACAAAGATTTTCTCAACTTATAAACCTTCCCATAATTTAAGTTGTCTTCATAATTAGGTGGTAAATCCATGTGAACTTCCTCTTGTAGGGAGCCATGCAAAAAAACATTCTTTACATCAAATTGTTGTAGTGGTCAATTTAAATTTCCTACCAAAGATAAGAGAATCCTAATGAAATTAATTTTTGCATCATTTGCAAAGGTTTCTTGATAGTCAATTCCGTTGGTTTGTTTGTACCCCTTGGCTAGTAATCTAGCCTTGTGTCTCTCTATTGAACTATCAGCTTTGTAGTTAATGGTGAAACACCGTTTACATTCAACTATTCTTTTCCCTTTAGGTAAATCCACAATTTCCTATGTATCATTCTTATACAAAACTCTCATTTCTTCAAAATAGCCTCTTTCCACTTAGGATTTTTTTTCAAGCATTTGATACGTTTTGTGGGACAAAATCAGAGCGAAAATTAGTTGTAAAACCTTTATAATTGAGACTAAGTCTATGGAAAGACAACAAATTTGAGAGAGGATATTTAGTACAGGTTCTCATTCCTTTTCTAATGACAATAGGAATATTCAAATCTATATCGCACATTGGGTTAGAAAAAGGAGAGGGAAGAGAGTCAGAATTAACTAATTCTGGGATTGATGACTGGTTGTGCTTGAGAGAGATGGGACCTTTTAACTTCTGCTGCTTCTTCCCTGAGTAAGCCAACAGATCTGGTCTATTACCAGCTGCTGGCAGATTTGCAACCATTTTGCCTTGGCCTTGACTTGATTTTCTGACTCAATTCCTTGCAGCAAACTTGTGTCCCCAGCCTGGCTATTGCTTTGGTCATAACACTTACTGGTATCATTTAGGATTGGAAGAGGGAGTGGGCTATTTGTCTCCCATAACTGATCTTTGTTGTAACTCTTCTAACCTTGAAGATCAGCCTTTGGAAGGTTTTCTTCATCTTCAGAGACGCTAACATCCATAGAGACAAGCACTCTTGAGGAAAGTATTCCAAGAAAATGCACTTTAGAGCTTTAGGAACAAGTTTGTCCTCTTTTTACGGTGGATATGAAAAAGGCCAACTCACTCAAATATTCTTGGTGAAAGGGATCCAATGATATGTAAATGAGGGAAATAATGTTTCAAGGTGTTAATAGGGATCTCGAAATTCAAAATCTTTAAAGGCATTCGATTTATTAGGTATGCAGCCTTAAGAATTGTATTCCCCCTAATAGTGTTTAGGGACATTTCTAGAAAATATCAATGCCTAACAAGGGCTTTTTTATTTATTTATTTTTTTTCTTCCTATTATCCCATTTTGTTGGGGTGTATCAATATAAGAAGTTTAATGCACGATCCCATTTGCAAGGAAATATGAACCAAGGGTGTTGCTAGGATATTCCCATCCATTATCAAATCTCAACACTTACAATTTTTGCATGAAAATGGTTTTTAATCATTTTATGAAAATGTTTGAAGGTGGTGGGAGGATCGGGTTTATCCTTGAAGAGATAGATCCAAGTATCATGAGTATAATCATCAATGAAATTAATGAACCACTTAAACCCTGAAAGACATATAACTCTTAAGAGACCCCAAAAGTCATTGGGCACCATAAAGGAAGGAGTTTCAGAATTACTTGGAGAAGTCTCTTATCACTTGGAGAAAAGGACACCTGGTGATTTTTGGACACAAGCTTCACATTTAAACATAGATGGACTAGGCTTGAGAACATTTTGGGATACCATGCCTTTGAAGACATAAAATTGGGATGACCAAGTCTTTGATGTAAGTAACCAAACCTCTCCCTCTTAATCCCTACAATTCCTTGTTTGATAAACTTGCATATGATTATTTGCCTTTGGCTCTAAGTAGTAAAGTCCCTCTCTCTCTTTAGCATTGCCAATCATCTTCCATATAACTAGGTCCTCAAAAATACAACAATTGAAAAAAGAGTATTATTAAGCAATTTTGAGACTTTGTTAATTTATTGATGGACAACAAGTTACATGAGATATTAAGCATATGAATAATAGAAGGAAGAGTTAAAAAAGGTGAAACAACAACCAAACCTTTGCCACTAATAGGGGTTATAGACCCATTAGCAACTTTTAACTTTTTCTTTTTCTGAACAAATGGTATAAGTTGTGAACAAATTTGACTCCTTCGTCATGTGATCAGTGGCCCTTGAATCAATGATCCAAGGACTTCAAGATGATAAAACATTAAAGTTTACATGAGTTTTACTTGATTGTGTTAAGATAAAAGAAGAGGAGGAAGGAACCTCAGATTTCCCTATCAATTTGTACAAGAGGTCTAGCTGTTCCTTGGTGAAAATAGGCCTTTCTGAAATGGAGGCAAGGACTGGTTTTTCCTCAAATACAGTTTCCATGGAAGCTCCTTGGTAGGCCTTGCTATTTCTATTAGCTAGTTTGTTTCCCTTTCCTCCATATTATGGTTTTCCATGCAACTTCTATCAAGTCTCCTTAGTGTGTCTTGGTTTGTTACAATTACCATACCAAAGAGTCTTTTTTTCTTCATTCTTTATTGATCCAAACTTTTGTGATCGAACAAGGGAGTTTCCTTGAATGGTGTTTAGGGTTGAATTCTCTTGTGAAGGAGGCCCTAACATCTACTTTCTTCGCGATGAACACGTGCATGCACTTTTTGTAGAGATGGAAGGGATCTAAACAAAGGATTTGAGCCCTAACCTGGTCCAGCTCTGAATTAAGATTATCTATAAACTCAAATATCCTTTCTTGCTCCATCTGCCTGCTTAGCTTTAAAGTGTCTTCATCATATTCCATTTCAGAGTGTTGATAATGGCCAAGCTCCTGTCATAGACTTCGAATTTTGTTGTAGAAAGCTGTCATTGAAGATTCCCTTTGCTTTGTGTAATGGATCATATTTTGCAAATCATAAATCTGGGTAATATTCCGCAGATTTGAATACATTTAAATCACCTCATCTCAAACCTCCTTGGCTGTTGAGCGAAACAAGCAAGTCCTGCTGGTTTCTGATTGCATAGAATTCAGCAACCAAGACATGATCTTGGAGTTTGCTTTTGAAATCTGGATCCACAGATTTTGGTTCCTTCACAGTAGTGAGAAATCACCCCATTTTCCCTCTACTTTTGCTGAACAAATTTATGGATTGAGATCACTCTAGGAAGTTTTGTCCATTGAGTTTCTCTGGTAATTTGAAGAGTAGAGTTGTCACCATGAACTAAAGTTCATGATTGGCCCATGGCCTTCACTAATTGACTATTTTGAGACACTTCCTGACATTGTTTCAAGTGAAAGCAGGCTCAACGAAGGGCAAAAACAAGAAAAAGATCTAAGACTTGGCAATGAAGGCCAATGAGAACTTTATACAAATTTAGGTTTCAACAATGAATGCTGAAAGAAGTTAGTGCCCTGATACCATGTTGGAGAAATTAAAAATTGGAGTACTTTTTCTTACCAATTTCAACAATCACATTTGTATTTAAACAAGAAAAAAGGAAGTAGTCTATTGAAGTTAATCTCCTGATATTGGATAATTGGTATGTGGAAGGTAGTTGTGACCATTGGAATGGAAGGCTCATTAGGGGATTATGTCATTAGGAGTTAGAAATGGTAGAATCCTTTTTCACTTGTCTCCAAAATGTGATTGTGCCTGTACGGAATGAGGATAATTTAACTTGAAAATATGCTAATGATGGAAGATTATAGGGTATTGAGTGCATATTGCAATCTCCCTTTCTCATATAGAAAGGTCTGGGGTTCACCTGCCTGCATATTCTTTTGTTTGGGAAATGATTCTTACTTAATGTAAAAGAGAAGGGCTTTAGTCCAGTAGTGTTGTTAGGGTAAATAGGAAGAAGAATGGGCCAAGCAATTATCCATTTTATGAAGGTATAGAGTTCATGGTCTTTTATCATTCTCAACTTTAGGTATTATTTGGGTGCTTCTTGATACAATTAAGAATACCTTAACTAGTTGGCATGCTGGGATTGTGAGGAAGGAGAAAAATGAAAGTATGGCCTTACAGCTCCATTATGTTTATTTTGGTGTATGTGAAAAAAATGAAATAGAAGGTCTTTAATGGCATAGATTGGTTAGAATTGTAGCTGAAAAATGTTTGTATGGATTCTTTAGTTGAATGGACTGGAAGATCATTAGGAGATGAAAGACTTCGTTTTATAGACTTCATTGATGTTCTGGGCAGTAAAGGAGTGAATGATCTCTTTCATTCTGTTTTCTTTTGTCTTCTTGGTCTGTGTATATAACATGTGTCCAAGGGTTGACCCACTTCTTAAGTGCTTATTGTTTAAAATTTCACATATCAAAAAGAAAAAAAAAAAGAAGAATTTGGGCTAGATTTTTGTCTTTGCCTGCTTTTTCCTGCTCTTATAAACAACTGTTTATTGTTCTACAGCCTAAAAAGTTGTGAGCCTGAATTCCTTGTGGCCACACCTGAGAGACTTTTGGAGCTTATTTCCTTGAAGGCCATTGACATATCTGGTGTCTCCTTATTGGTAAGCATTTTACCCTTTTCATAACTACAAGTTTCTTATCTTGCTTGCTTTTAATTCTCATAAATGTATTTGACTTATTTCTTTTACAATTTACATTTTCAGTTGTGCCTATTATTTTGGAGTCTTGACATTTAAAAGGGCAGACTTAAATAATGTATAGGCGAAAATATTTCACTTGTTTAATGGACATTTTGATTTAAGAGGAAACTATAATAAAGTGCATATCAAAATATTTCACTTTTGTGTTACAGATTCTGAATTTGTTATCTACCCTTAGTTCTCATAAAAATAACAAGAGGAATACAGGACTTACCGTTTATGAAGGTCCTCTGATGCTTTCTTGCAAATTTGTCCTTGGTTGTTGATTATCTGTTTATTCTATTCTACTGGTACTGACCATTAATGTCTGATCATGCTTTTGAATATCATAAATATACAATTTACTCTCTGAACATCATTGACATATATTTAGGTCTATCTGCTTCTTAAGATGTTATGAAGAATTTTATAGATCTTTATCGGGGAAGCTCCTGTTATTTACTATATCAAGTTTTTGTTATGTATGGACATGCTTCACGTCACTACATTTCCTAGGCTCACCTAGATAACTACTTCTCATTTTAATATGTGCATTAGTCCTTTTTCAGTGATTTGTCTGAAATATGAGCTATTAGATAGCTGTTAGTCGGCATCTTTAATATTAGTGCTCACATTTTTCATAGGTTTGTTACTTTTGGCATCATTACTTTCTGATTCATTTTTGACATTTAAATAGGTTGTGGATGGACTGGACACTCTCTGTAAAGGAGGCTACCTTGATATGATTAAATCTATTAGGCAGTCAATTTCTGGAAATCCCCATGCGGTTGTTTTCAGTGAACGCTCAAGCTGTACCTCTGTTCCAGGTGTAGAAGATCTCCTTAGAGGATCATACTGTAGATTACCTCTTAAAGGTTCAATTAATAATCAAAGTGCTTGCATTGCTCAGTCTATACATGCGTGAAGAAAAACTACTGAAGGTATGCTTATCAGTTGGTTTTTATGTAAAAATTGTATGATCAATCATTGGGAAAACATCTCATGAAGCAAACCCTACCATCTGAAACCAAATCCTTTCCACTTGTGATAATGTTCATCTCTTTCCCACCACTGAAACTATTGCATATACCCCTGTTCTTCCAATGGGATCATGCAAGTTTGAGATACTAGAAGCCATCCTATGTCTTTACTTAACCCGTCTCTGATCCAAGGGCCGAGATTTTTCTCCATGTCCATATTGCTCCCTTTGGCTGGATATATTCTGGAATGTCAACCTATGAATTATGGTGCAGTTAATAGGTCATATCTTCTAGTAATACGGTTATGAGTCCGAATATTTGTCCATCATCTTCCTGCTGCTGGTCTCCGTAAACTTACTGAGGTTGAGAATGAACCTTTTCCTACAATTCTTAGGCAAGTGACTCTGAAGATTCAATATAATTCTTAGAAAGATATGAATTAGTACTGTTTGATTTTTGTTGGTGGTGGTCTATGGCTACAGCCATTTTACTGTTGATTCTGTTGATATTCACATTGCAGCTCTCCCCATCCATAACCATTTATTATACAAGAATCCCAGTGCTTGTCTTAATCTTGAAGGCCAAAAGTTGACTCTGATTTCTACCTATCAGAGTCAAGTTCTCTTTTCTTGTGTTTTCTTTTTTGTGCGGTTCAGTTTTTTTGTCTTTGCCATTTCTTCTCATTTTCTTTGGGCAGTTGGCTTTGCTTGATCATAAACAAAAAGCTGGAACTCACCTGGATGCCCAGAAGATGGGAAAGGATGAAATTTTCGATGAATTTCCCATCTTCTCAGAAAACCAGAGGACAATTTTTTCACTTACAAAAGGAAAAGTAGAAGTATCAGCATGGGTTTTGTTTCCCTTCCGCTGTTTAAAACTGGCATGCTGCTCATTTGAGGTCAAATTTTGACAGCAGAACAACTCAGCCGTTGGTGATTGATTCAGAGCACATGAGCACCACCTAGAATAGTTCGTGATCTTGACTTCAAATTGGCCATATCCAATTCTCGCAGAGATGGGCGGCTGCACTTTCAATTGTTTGTTACATAGCTGTTTTTATAGCTATTGCAGCACTTGCAGGACCATGGATTGATATTGTGAATCAGTGCAGGAAGCTGTATCTGACTGAAGCCCCCGGGATATTTATGTCACTCCACATCATGGCTTTTGAGATGCTGGAGTTACAATTCTCTTTAAGAATGTTGTATCATTCACATTTTTGCCTGAAAATACAATTAGATCAAATATCATAAACCCCTATATTTTGTTTTTCTGCATCATGACCCTTCCTAATTTCACTGAGGGGGCTAAATTTTGTTTACAATTTTGGCATTGTACGACTTCAGGTATGTCTCCAGTAACACACAATCTAAGCAGCCACATGAATGATAGTGAGTATAAGTGCAATTGTGTAATTTATAATATTTTCAGAACCAAAAATTGAAAAAGTTCATCATTCATTAATCGGATCCATGATTGAATTATGGTTGAACCTTTGTTGTCATAATTATATAATTTTTATATTATATAAAATTAAAAATGATTATAATAAATTAAATATATATATTAAATTTTTTAATAATATTGTATTTTTATATTTGATATATTAAATTAAATTATAAAGATAAATATAAATATATTAATATTTTAAAATTTATTAAATAGAAAATGTATAATATTTAAGTATAACGATATATGAAAAGAAAATCATAATATTTTATTTTATTTTTTTGTCTTTGTATTTTATTATTTTAATTATTGATATTATTTTCATAATTATTAATATAATAATAAACATGAATGTAAATATTTATATTTGTTCAGTCTTATAAGGAAATAAAATAAAGAACTATTCTTCCCATTTTTTTTTACTAGAGAAATTTCAAACCAAATGACCAGTATTGAATTTATTCCTCTTTGAAAGTTGACTAGTTGTGTTTTTGGTTCTTGTTTCCTTTTCCTAATATTTTTAATGGGGTGGGAGATTTATATATACTTGAACCAATCATTCAAAAAGATGGAAGAGAGATTTCATTAGATAAGGTTGTTATTTTTATATTTTAGTATAATAATAATAATAATTAATATTTTGTTATTATTTTTAGAATTTGAGGTAAAAATATTTTTTTAACATATTTCAAAAAAGAATTTGGTGACATTGGATGCTCTTCTATATATACTAATTTTCAAAATAATAAACAATTCGAGCTTTGACCCAAAATACTACATTTTAAAAAAAAAATCCATAAAGTACTCCCATTTTCAAAATAATGCCCAATCTAATGCGTTTGTGTCACGTAGATTGCCACATCATAAAACCGTAGTTGTAACTACGGTTTTATTTTTTAAAAATAGTTAAAACCGTAGTCACCAACCACGGTGTTAACTTTAAGTTTAAAACCGTAGTTGGTGATTACGGCTTTGACTACTTTTAAAAACAATCAAAGCCGTAGTCACCAACTACGGCTTTAACTTTAATTCTAAAACCGTGGTTGGTGACTACGGATTTGAATATTTTTAAACAGTCAAAGTCGTAGTCACCAACTACGGCTTTAACTTTAATTTTATATATAAATATATATTTATATATATATATTTAACTTTAATTTTTTTAAATAAAATATTATATTATTTTGATTTTATATTAATTAAAAATATGTAAGTGGTGTAATAAAAATATTTAATTTTAATTGAAGAATATACTATTTTATACCCTCATAATGAAGAATATTATATTATTTTGTAACTTTGTGCTAAAATTAAAGGTAATTATGTATTTGTACAAAATATAATATGACTTCAAATGGGTAAATAATTGGAAAATTACTTAAATACAACATTTTTTTTTTCCATTTTTCTCCTTTCAAAATGGGATCAAAATGGAATGGAAAGGCTTAAAATTGATTTTGATCCCATTTTGAAAGGTGAAAAATGGAAAAAAAAAATTTATAATATTCTTTATTATGAGGGTATAAAATAGTATATTTATAACTACTTATATTTATATCGAGTGTAGTGTCAAATATTTTAATAAAATTATACAAAAATATTTTTATATCAAATTAATGACATCAATTATTTAATTTCATATATTACTATTTTTTAAATAATGAGATCAATTAAAGTTAAATATTTTTATTACACCACTTACATATTTTTAATTAATATAAAATCAAAATAATATAATATTTTATTTAAAAAAAATTAAATTTAAATATATATATAAATATATATTTATATATAAAATTAAAGTTAAAAGTAGTCAAAGCCGTAGTTACCAACTACAGTTTTAAACTTAAAGTTAAAACTATGGTTGGTGACTACGATTTTAACTGTTTTTAAAAAATAAAACCGTAGTTACCAACTACTGTTTTATGATGTGACAATCTACGTGACATAGACGCATTAGATTGAGCATTATTTTGGAAATAAGGGTACTTTATGGATTTTTTTTTTTTTTAAACGTAGTACTTTGGGTCAAACTCAAACAATTCAACATGTTTGGTAAGTTGTAATTTTGGTTTTTCTTAATAAAAAAAAACAAATAAATGGGGATAATTGAACCTGTTTAAATTTTAAAACAATAAAAGAAATTGAATTTGGAGGCCAACGGTCCAAGTTTCCGAATATGTGGGGCTGTTGTAGGATTTGATTGGGGTTTAGTAACTTTCCAAATTGAAAGACTTGTTTCTCAGGTTCCGAATATGTGGGGGGTTGTAGGATTTGATTAGGATTTAGCAACTTTCCAAATTGAAAGACTTGTTTCTCAGGGAGGTCACCTGTATATAAGCTGCCTCATGAACAAGAACCCACTTGTAACTTTCCAAATTGAAAGACTTCTCTCTCGGTCATCGAAGCTACTTCCTTCCTTACCAAGATCAAGAAACCCCCGAAGCTATATAGTTTGCGCATTGGATTCAATGGATTCTGTGGTAGAAGATGAGAAGAAACACGATCAGCGTCTTGAAGAAACGATGGCGATATTTGAAGATGGAGGTGATCGGTGTCTTCAAAAAACGATCAAGATCAAGAAGCGGCCACCACGGTGCCATGATGATGATGAGTGGGGGTGTGTTCAGGAGAAAAAGAAGCCGAGGATGAAGAAGATGATGGATAAGGCAAGGTGTCCGTCTCCCCATGCAACGCCAGAGCTCCCTGTCATTCTCAGGAATCGGATCAAGGCTCTGGGGGGTTCTGATGTCACTTTTGTAATCCAGAAGCCTCTCTTCAAGACTGATGTGAGTCCCGGTCACAATCGTCTGTCCATACCCTTGAATCAGATGCAACAAAGTTTCCTCACACCTGAAGAGAGCGAGAGGCTGAACTCGGGAGGAAACGGAAAAAAATGTGCAGAAATGGAAGTGATGTTGATTGAGCCCTCCCTTCATCGGGAAACCATCAGTCTGAGGAAGTGGAACATGAAGAAAGCTTCCGGAAATTCTACCTCAATGTATGTGTTGGTGACTAAATGGAATTCGGTTAGACGAAGGAATAGCATGAAGGAAGATGAAACGGTGCAGCTCTGGTCTTTTCGAATCAAGTCCAAGTTGGGTTTCGCTCTTGTAAAGAGGAGACTACAAGATGATCCTAGGAATGGTTCATTAAGGGGCATCCTGGATAGCTGATATGGATATCAGGGACAGGCAGGGTAGGTGTATTTACTACGTAGAAGATGATAAACCTTCCTGGATAATAATTGTCACTAAATTGATTTTCCTTTTTTTGGGCTGATTATGGAGAATTTTAATTTTGATTGAACGTTAATAGAAACATTGCCATTCCCTTCTATCTCCCTTTCCCTTTCTCTATTGCTATTGCTGAAATCACCGAACTTTTCTCTTGGGTGTGGTTCTGATGGCGAAGGGTGAGGATGCAATACAAAGAAAGAAGAACAAAGCAAATCGGAAGAAACTCCACAAGGACTCATCCTCCTCTGCTGTCGCTGCCCGTGTTGCCGCCATTATCGCCTCCAAGAAGCGTCGCAAATCCGGAAAACGCCGCATCTGCGAGGTAGTCTTCCGCTAATGCTTGATGCGCTTTCTGGGTCTTTTAGGACAAATTGACTCTTTTTATGCGCTGTTTGTTTTCTGAGAAAAAAAAGTGAAAAGAGAGCAAAAAAGGGAAATTTAAGTGTATGTCTTTCTTTTGGGTTAGTTACTTGCGATAATGGAAAAAATTAAAATAAAAAATAAAAAATCATAGGAGTAGTCTAAAGAAAGGCTAGTTGATCGATTAAATCCTAATTAAGTACTGGACAAATATTTTACATTGGAGCAATTTCTACGAGAACAAGCAACGGAATGGATTGTAATGTGACCCATGGACCATATTTGGTGCTTTGAAGATAATCATTCATAATCAGGTGTGCAAAATATCATGTTCTTTAAATGAGAATTTTAATTGAGATTGAGCATAATGGAAGTTTGGATTGATTTCAGTGAACATAACCCCTCAAAGTAATATGGAGTCAAGGGGATTTGCTCACTGAATCGCTTAATTTTATACAAGGATGAGTATTTGTTTTGATTTAATTGGCTTTACAAAAGTGTCCTATTTTCTTAAATTATTTTTCAGAATATTTTATATCTTAGAAAATCCTTTTTAAAATAATAATATTCTTATGTTATGAAAGATTTGCCTCTAGGTTTGTTTGCCTATAAATAAGAGACATGTGAACTTGTTTTGTGCAAATATTCCATCTGCATTAAGAGTTGATAATTATTGGACTTTTTTTTTTCTTTTAAGAATTACTATGTTCATGCATGTTATGTGTCGATTTCTGAAAGTTCTGAAAATTCTTATTGTTTTATAATTATTTCATCGTTTGATTTGCTTCTGGTGGATTATGTGAAACACGCTCTTGGTGGATCCCATGAATGATTGACAGTCTGAAGGGAGATTGCTTATCCATGGTGGTTTGTGAACTTGTTGCTTGGATGTAGGATCAATTTTGAAGAATAATATGCAGTTACGAACTTATTTAATGTTGAAACCTCAAGATAATTACTACCAAATCATTTAGTAATTGGACAGTCCTGTGGATTTTGACTTGAATAGTGGTTGGTGATTGGTATTTAGGGTTTTCAAAGTAAAAAGGGAAAACAATTAGGTGCTTTTTATTATTATTATTATTTATGTTTCCACATTATATATTTTTTTGCTGGTATGGAAGCCAATGAATAGTATTGCTTTGTTTTGGATGGTTAATTAAATTAAAATAAAATTGAAAAAAGCTGGAAAAAATATAGATGAGTCCATTTTAACCCTCTCTAGATCTATTTTTAATGTCGTTCTTTTATAAGATTGCTAAGTTTGAGACAATCAAGGAAGAATGAGGTATTTTGGAAATAACTCATGAGTTTTGTATTGCTATTAAAATTTTTAAGTTTCAAAATCTTACCGTTAAATTTGAAATAATGTCAATGGATGATGAAATAATAGGAATATACCGCATTGAAACTTGAAAGGAGTTCTAAGCAAAGTTGAGTCAGTTGTGATATTTTAAACTCATTTTATGACTTAGGAGAGAGAAAATCCATGAGTCCATAATTGTTAGAAAATTTTCTTCTATCTTGAACTGGGAGGTTCTCAAGTGATTGATATTAAGAAGAAATAGAACGTTCATTTTCTAAAACTTGAGGAATTAGTAGGTTCCCCTAACTTTTGAAATGACCTTTCCACCATCTATGAGTTGTAAAGTAGCTACATTTTTTTAATACATTATGCTTATTCACCTACCAAAAATCACAAAGAAAAAGAAAAAAGAAAAAAGGAGTTCAAGGGAACTCCTAATAAACAAAATAATAAAAACTACAAAAATATGGGTGATCTCAAATAGAAGAAAACTCATCCTAAAGGAACAAAGAAAGAAAAGTTACTCAGAAGATATAATTGGTTTGGGTGTTAAAATTGTCACAAGTAGGAGATATATCTTTGGATTGTCTTTTTTTTTATAAATATATATCTTTGGATTGTCTTAATAAGCGAGTGAAAGGGAAAAAGATTATTATTGTGACTTTCTTTCAGTTTTTTCCCGTTTGACCTTTTAACTATGCTTTGGGTTTCTTAGGTGATGACATGGTCATTTCAAAAGTTTGGAGTGAATCAACCAACTTCTTTATTATTTGGAAGTCAATATTCTTAGTTTCTTCAATGGCATTCAGTTTAGGTGTGGACCTCCTTGTTATTGTTCTAAGGTGTTCTCTAACAATTCTAGATTCATGAATTCTCTCTTAAGTTGTGGCATAAATTGATAAGTATCACATGATTATGCCCCTTAAATAAATGTGATTTAAGTTGTTTAAAGGTCATCCTCTCTTTGTGAATCCATTCTACCAACCGTATGTTCAAGCATCACTCAGATTTTTAAGCTTTTGTATGAATCTACTAATGCTCTGGTAGGAATAGAAAAACACATTGGGTGGTTTATTTAACTTTTTTTAGGTTCTTTTTCAGTTTAATTTAATTTAATTAATTGCCCAAAATAAGTAATTTGTATTCAATTCAATCCAACCAAACAAAAAATATGAAGTGCAGAAACATAAATAACAAAGAGAGACACAAGATCCTTCTTTATGAGAAAACAACTACTCATGGAGAAAACCATAGGACTATCTAGTCCACTAAATAGTTTATTAGAAGTTATTTGAAGTGCCAGGAATGTTGAACAAGTTCTTCTCCGCATCCAATCTATATGCACAACCTTACTCTTCAATAATCCTCCTACCTGCAAACATTGAATCCATAAAGTGTCAGAAGTGAATTAGAAATTGCCTTTCAGCATTTGCTCAATACTTCAAAATCCACCTAAAGTGTTATTCATGGAATCCATTAGATTCAGAGAATGGATTAATTCTGAACATGATTAATTTTGAAAGAAAAAATTTGCCTAGAATTTTCAATTCTTAATGCAGGAGAGAATCATTGCAGAAAAACAAATCGTCTTTTATTTATATGCAAACAGAACTTCAGCGTCAGGTTTTCACCAAGTAGAAATTTTGTGTGATTCCATTGGCTTTGACAATACCCAAATTTAAGAATGGACTTGGTGAACCTATTGAACCATGCTCTAGGAGACTATTTCAAACCATACAAAGATTTTCTCGACTTATAAACCTTCCCATAATTTAAGTTGTCTTCATAACTAGGTGGTAAATCCATGTGAACTTCCTCTTCCAGGGAGCCATGTAAAAAAACATTCTTTACATCAAATTGTTGTAGTGGTCAATGTTAATTTCCTACCAGCAAAGATAAGAGAATCCTAATGAAATTAATTTTTGCAACATTTGCAAAGGTTTCTTGATAGTCAATTCTGTTGGTTTGTTTGTACCCCTTGGCTAGTAATCTAGTCTTGTGTCTCTCTATTGAACTACCAGCTTTGTAGTTAATGGTGAAACCCCATTTACATTCAACTATTCTTTTCCTTTTAGGTAAATCCACAATTTCCCATGTATCATTCTTATACAACGCTCTCATTTCTTTAAAATAGCCTCTTTCCACTTAGGATATTTTTTCAAGCATTTGATATGTTTTTTGGGACAAAATCAGAGGGAAAATTAGTTGTAAAACCTTTATAATTGAGACTAAGTCTATGGAAAGACAACAAATTTGAGAGAGGACATTTAGTACAGGTTCTCATTCCTTTTCTAATGACAATAGGAATATTCAAATCTATATTGCACATTGGGTTAGAAAAAGGAGAGGGAAGAGAGTCAGAATTAACTAATTCCGGGATTGATGACTGGTTGTGCTTGAGAGAGATGGGATCTTTTAACTTCTGCTGCTTCTTCCCTGAGTAAGCCAACAGATCTGGTCTATTACCAGCTGCTGGCAGATTTGCAACCATTTTCCTTGGCCTTGACTTGATTTTCTGACTCAATTCCTTGCAGCAAACTTGTGTCCCCAGCCTAGCTATTGCTTTGGTCATAACGCTTGCTGGTATCATTTAGGATTGGAAGAGGGAGTGGCCTATTTGTCTCCCATAACTGATCTTTGTTATAACTCTTCTAACCTTGAAGATCAGCCATTGGAAAGTTTTCTTCATCTTCAGAGACACTAACATCCATAGAGACAAGCACTTTTGAGGAAAGTATTCCAAGAAAATGCACTTTAGAGCTTTAGGAACAAGTTTGTCCTCTTTTTACGGTGGATATGAAAAAAGCCAACTCACTCAAATATTCTTGGTGAAAGGGATCCAATGATATGTAAATGAGGGAAATAATATTTCAAGGTGTTAATAGCGATCTGGAAATTCAAAATCTTTAAAGGCATTCGATTTATTAGGTATGCAGCCTTAAGAATTGTATTTCCCTTGATAGTGTTTAGGGACATTTCTAGAAAATATCAATGCCTTAACCACTTCTAACATGGGCCTTTTTTTTTCTTTCTATTATCCCATTTTGTTGGGTTGTATCAATATAAGAAGTTTAATGCACAATCCCATTTGCAAGGAAATATGAACCAAGGGTGTTGGTAGGATATTCCCATCCATTATCAAATCTCAATATATACTTACAATTTTTGCATGAAATTGGTTTTCAATCATTTTACAAAAATGTTTGAAGGTGGTGGTAGGATCGGGTTTATCCTTGAGGAGATAGATCCAAGTATCATGAGTACAATCATCAGTGAAATTAATGAACCACTTAAACCCTACAAGACATATAACTCTTAAGGGACCCCAAAAGTCATTGGGCACCAAAAAGAAAGGAGTTTCAAAATTACTTGGAGAAATCTCTTATTATTTGGAGAAAAGGACACTTGGTGATTTTTGGACAACTCACAAGCTTCACATTTAAACATAGATGGACTAGGCTTGAGAACATTTTGGGATACAGTGCCTTTGATGACATAAAATTGGGATAACCAAGTCTTTGATGTAAGTAATCAAACCTCTCCCTCTTAATCCCTACAATTCCTTGTTTGATAAACTTGCATATGATTATTCGCCTTTGGCTCTAAGTAGTAAAGTCCCTCTCTCTCTTTAGCATTGCCAATCATCTTCCATATAACTAGGTCCTCAAAAATACAACAATTGAAAAAAGAGTGTTATTAAGCAATTTTGAGACTTTGTTAATTTATTGATGGACAACAAGTTACATGAGATATTAGGCATATGAATAATAGAAGGAAGAGTTAAAAAAGGTGAAACAACAACCAAACCTTTGCCACTAATAGGAGTTATAGACCCATTAGCAACTAACTTTTTCTTTTTCTGAACAAATGGTATAAGTTGTGAACAAATTTGACTCCTTCTTCATGAGTTTTACTTGATTGTGTTAAGATACAACAAGAGGAGGAAGGAACCTCAGATTTCCCTATCAATTTGTACAAGAGGTCTAGCTGTTCCTTGGTGAAAATAGGCCTTTCTGAAATGGAGGCAAGGACTGGTTTTTCCTCAAATGCAGTTTCCATGGAAGCTCCTTGGTAGGCCTTACTATTTCTATTAGCTAGTTTGTTTCCCTTTCCTCTATATTATGGTTTTCCATGCAACTTCTATCTAGTCTCCTTAGTGTGTCTTGGTTTGTTACAATTACCATAACAAAGAGTATTTTTTTCTTCATTCTTTATTGATCCAAACTTTTGTGATCCAATAAGGGAGTTTCCTTGAATGGTGTTTAGGGTTGAATTCTCTTGTGAAGGAGGCCCTGACATCTACTTTCTTTGCAATGAACACGTGCATGCACTTTTTGTAGAGATGGAAGGGATCTAAACAAAGGATTTGAGCCCTAACCTGGTCCAACTCTGAATTAAGATTATCTATAAACTCAAATATCCTTTCTTGCTCCATCCACCTGCTTACTTTAAAGTGTCTTCATCATATTCCATTTCAGAGTGTTGATAATGGCCAAGCTCCGGTCATAGACTTCAAATTTTGATGTAGTAAGCTGTCATTGAAGATTCCCTTTACTTTGTGTAATGAATCATATTTTGCAAATCATAAATCTGGGTAATATTCCACAGATTTGAATACATTTAAATCACCTCATCTCAAACCTCCTTGGCTGTTGAGAGAAACAAGCAAGTCCTGCTGGTTTCTGATTGCATAGAATTCAGCAACCAAGACATGATCTTGGAGTTTGCTACATACCATCATTTGAAATCTGGATCCACAGATTTTGGTTCCTTCACAGTAGTGAGAAATTACCCCATTTTCCCTCTACTTTTGCTGTACAAATTTATGGATTGAGATCACTCTAGGAAGTTTTGTCCATTGAGTTTCTTTGGTAATTTGAAGAGTAGAGTTGTCACCATGAACTAAAGTTCATGATTGGCCCATGGCCTTCACTAATTGACTATTTTGAGACACTTCCTGACATTGTTTCAAGTGAAAGGAGGCTCAACAAAGGGCAAAAACAAGAAAAAGATCTAAGACTTGGCAATGAAGGCCAATGAGAACTTTATACAAATTTAGGTTTCAACAATGAATGCTGAAAGAAGTTAGTGCCCTGATACCATGTTGGAGAAATTAAAAATTGGAGTACTTTTTCTTACCAATTTCAACAATAAGATTTGTATTTATATAAACTCAGTCATAAACAAGAAAAAAGAAAGTAGTCTATTGAAGTTAATCTCCTGATATTGTGTAATTGGTATGTGGAAGGTAGTCGTGACCATTGGAATGGAAGGCTTATTAGGGGATTATATCATTAGGAATTAAGAATACCTTAACTAGTTGGCATGCAGGGATTGTGAGGAAGGAGAAAAATGAAAGTATGGCCTTACAGCTCCATTATGTTTATTTTGGTGTATGTGGAAAAAATGAAATAGAAGGTCTTTAATGGCATAGATTGGTTAGAATTGTAGCTGAAAAATGTTTGTATGGATTCTTTAGTTGAATGGACTGGAAGATCATCAGGAGATGAAAGACTTCGTTTTATAGACTTCATTGATGTTCTGGGCAGTAAAGGAGTGAATGATCTCTTTCATTCTGTTTTCTCTTGTCTTCTTGGTCTGTGTATATAACATGTGTCCAAGGGTTGACCCACTTCTTAAGTGCTTATTGTTTAAAATTTCACATATCAAAAAGAAAAAAAAAGAAGAATTCGGGCGAGATTTTTGTCTTTGCCTGCTTTTTCCTGCTCTTATAAACAACTGTTTATTGTTCTACAGCCTAAAAAGTTGTGAGCCTGAATTCCTTGTGGCCACACCTGAGAGACTTTTGGAGCTTATTTCCTTGAAGGCCATTGACATATCTGGTGTCTCCTTATTGGTAAGCATTTTACCCTTTTCATAGCTACAAGTTTCTTATCTTGCTTGCTTTTAATTCTCATAAATGTATTTGACTTATTTCTTTTACGATTTACATTTTCAGTTGTGGCTATTATTTTGGAGTCTTGACATTTAAAAGGGCAGACTTAAATAATGTATAGGCGAAAATATTTCACTTGTTTAATGGACATTTTGATTTAAGAGGAAGCTATAATAAAGTGCATATCAAAATATTTCACTTTTGTGTTACAGATTCTGAATTTGTTATCTACCCTTAGTTCTCATAAAAATAACAAGAGGAATACAGGACTTACCGTTTATGAAGGTCCTCTGATGCTTTCTTGCAAATTTGTCCTTGGTTGTTGATTATCTGTTTATTCTATTCTACTGGTACTGACCATTAATGTCTGATCATGCTTTTGAATATCATAAATATGCAATTTACTCGCTGAACATCATTGATATATTAATCACAGCTTCTCAGTTTCTGCAAAAATGCTATCTTCACTTCACCCATCTGAGAATAGTAGAGCTAGATTTGCTTGAGACCCCCTTTGGGGATTTGCTACTAGGTCAGGACCAATTTTGGGAATGAATAAAACCAACAATTTCTATCCAGGTACTCTGCAACAAAATCAGGCTCAATATGAACCAATAAGATTAGCAAGAAGCTGTGGTGGACAGAGTGTTCTGCTCCAGCATGTGAGAAAATTAAACTTTCTTTACTATTCTTGCATGACTGATCTGATTCTATTGCTCCTAATTTACTCATGGAGCTTATCAATCAACTTTTGTACTTCTATGTCATTGCTTCTTGTTACTAAAATATCATCAACATAGACTAAGATAAAGGTAGAATGTTGTAGAGTGATGCTTACAAGGAGAGATTGATTTGACTTTGTTGACTTGAATCCAAGCTTGAGTAGAGCTTTATACAATTTTTCAAACTAAGCCCTTAGAGTTTGTGTGAGACCATAAAGGAATTTGTGCAAATGACAAACCATTGTAGGTTGATTGGGATCTTGAAAACCATATGGCTGCTGCATATACACTTCTTGCAAATCTCCATTGAGAAATGCATTATTAACATCCAATTGTTTAACCGCCCAATTTCTTGCTGGTGTAATTGAGAGAATTACTCTAATGGTAGTTGATTTCATTACAGGACTAAACGTTTCATTAAAGTCAAAGCCTGCAACTTGATGCAAGCCTTTAGCTACCAACCTAGCTTTGTACTTGTTAACAGTGCTATTAGGATTCTCTTTAATTTTGAAAACCCACTTGCATCCTATTTCTTTTCTGCCTTCTGGTAATGAAACTAATGACCAAGTTCCATTCCTCATTAGTGCAAGATGCTCATCTCTCATTGTTGCAGCCTAATTTTCATTCTATAGAGCTTCATCAACAAATTCAAGTTGCACAACAGCAATATAGACTTTAGGCTTGTAAATGCCAACCTTGGATCTTGTAATCATGTTGTGTGAATTGGTGATATGCAACCTGTCCTTATTAGGTAAAACTGAATCAAACAAGTCAGCAGCACCAACACAAGGGGCTGAATTAGAATTAGGAACGCCAATAGGTATAGCAGAGTCTAGAGATTCAGCTTGATGACCAAGAGTTTCTTCAAAATTTGGTTGAAAGCTGGAAGATGAATAAGTGAACTTGGATGGTTTTATGGAAGAAGATGTAAAAATTGGAAGTTGGGTTGGTATGCTATGTTGAGTAAAAGTAGAGGTAGCATAGGGTTCAATATAATTCTTTTTGGCAAAAGGGAGGACTTCTCATTAAAGATGACATCCTTGAAGATAAAAATTATGCCAGAAGCATCTAAACACTTGTAACCCTTGTGATTGATGTTATAGTTAAGAAAGGTACATTTAGTGGAACAAAAGGCAAGTTTATGATGATTATAGGGTCGAGCATTAGGATAGCATGCACATCCAAATACCTTGAGAGACTTATAATCTGGCACAATATGAGTGGAGATTTATTGTTAAGAAGAGGTGTGGGCAGTCTATTGAGTAGGAAAGCAGAGGCTCTAAATGCCTCATCCCAATACTTTAAAGGTTTGGATGATTAAGCTAAAAGAGTTAGGCCATTTTCAATAATGTGCATATGTTTTCTCTCAGCTACACCATTATGCTGGTGTGTGTGAGAGCAAGAAGTGTGATGAACAATTCCACAACATAGAAGATAATTGGTAAATGCTCTATACTCCCTACCCCAATCAATTTGGTTTACCTTGCTCTTATAACCAAGTTGCAATTCAACTTCAGTTTTAAAATGAACGGAGGTTTGCAAGGCATCAGATTTGTTCCTTGGCATATAGATCCACGTGAATCTAGAGAATGCATCAATGAAGTGAATGTGGTATTTATAACCACTAGATGACTGTTGTGGTGTAGGACCCCATAGATCAGAATGTACAAGTTGTAGTGGTTTAGTATAGATTATTTCAGAAGATGAAAAAGGAAATTTATGAATCTTCCCAAAACAGCAAGCTGAACAGAAAGAAGTATCAGTTTTATGTATATGACAGAGGTTACATTTGGACAAAACAAACCGTACAATATTATCATAAGGGTGCCCAAGTCTATTATGCCATACACTGGAATCAGAAACTGAAGAATAGGCTGTAGGTTGCACAAAAAAAGAACAAGCTGTAAGTTGTGGCATAGAAGAAAGAAGGTCTGAATGACTAGTAGAAATATTGGAAGAAGGATGAGATTGTCACTTGTTCCGAAGATTCAGTTCTGTCTGATCAAAAGCATGTAGGCCATCTTTAAATCTTCCTTTTAGTAGAATGGATTTGGTATCCCAATCCTTCACAAAGCAAAAATGAGGATGAAATTCAAAGAAGACATGATTATCAAAAGCAAATTTTGAGACACTAAGCAAGTTCTTGGTAATTGCAGGAACATGTAAAAGATGTTGAAGGGACAATAGTTTGGAATTGTAAGGAGAAAAGAAACTGGATTGACCAACATGTTTAATAGCTAGACCCTTACCATCACCCATGTGAACCTTATTATTACCGAGAAAATCAGTTTTTGTTATCAAGTTCCTTGCATCTGTTGTAACATGATTGGAAGCTTCAGAATCAGGATACCAATTGGTATCACAAACTGTTTCAGGTGTGGCAAGAATGGTTGTCATAGGTGAGTGTGAATTTGATGTGTTCTAAAAATGGCCTTAAAACTGAGATGAACCAATGAACGTTTGATCAAACCTATAAAAGCATTGTTGCACTATATGACTAAACCTCCCACATAGTTGACATTGAGGTTTGTTGTTATTCTGAGAGCCACGACCACCATATTGACTACCATGTCTATTACAGTTGTGACTATTCGTATTGAAAGTGAAGTTGAGATTTCCACGAAAACTCCTAGGACTAGAAAAGAAACCTTGGCCTTGGCCATATTGAGAGTCAAAACCTCCAAATGGATTATTGCTGAAATCACCAAACTTCTTCTTTCCAGTGTTCCAAGACTACCAGAATTAGTATTCATATGTGTAACATTAACCATCACTGAGTCCGACCTCTGTTAATTCTTTTTAATCCGAGCTTCTTGTAAAAGAATTAAAGATTCAACCTCAACTATTGTATATGAATCTATGTGTGAATTAATTGCTGTAATGAATGTGTCATATTCTGAGGGTAAATCCTCAAATATAGCATCCATGTGATCTTTTGGTGAGAGGTCATGACCAACAAGAGCTGGATGATCTACTAAGCTATGAATCTTTAACAGAAAATCATTCATTCCTAAAGACTCTTTCTTAATTTTCTGAAGTTGAGTCTTGTATTGATTTACATTGGCTTGATTTTGTGCCACAAAGTATTGTTGTAGAGTTTTCCAAATCTGGGTTGTTGTATCACAATTAACCATTCTAGAAAGAATTGTTTCAGTCATTGATGACAAAATCCAGGATACAAGAAGTTGATCTTGTTGTTTCCAATCCAGAAAATCTGGATTTATCTTATCATGAGTTTGATCTTCTTGAATAAGATACCTCGATGGCTGTGAGTTCATGTCTGAAATGAAGCCTTGTAAATTGTAGTCCTTGATTGCAACTATAACTTGTTTCCTTCAAAGAATGACGTTATTGTTATCAAGCTTAACTGAGATTGAATGATTGAAGGTTATAGGAATGAACTTTGAAGAGGATGGTGAAGCATCCACGGTGGAGATTGATGATGAATCCATTACTGGAGAAGAGAAGCTCTGATACCATGTCAGAGAAATCCGTAGAGTGAAAGAACTTTCTGAAGAATGGTTTGTTGTTACCGCTCTACTAGGATTATTACAAATGGTATCCCCTGTATTCTCGTCGGAGGGAAGATATTTAGTGGGTCTAATTCAATTTGGGCTATGTTATGCTACAGTCATCCCCTGTATTCTCGTTCTGAGGTTGGGCATGTTCTTTCATTGAACATTTTCATCACAACTCAAATTATTTGAATGATTTCCTTCTTGCGTTTTGGGGGCAGTTTATTTTCTTGCTGTCAAGACCAAATGGGAGCATGCAGCTTTGCCAAGTTGTGATTATTTCAGGAGCTGTAATGCTGGCTTAGTGCAAATTCCGTCCTTCCACTCCTTAAGGCACATGAACCTTATCTCTCAAATCCTCTGCCTCTTCTACAGTGCTTCCCACTGCTGGTTCCATATACATGGGTAAGCAATCACAGCACGATTAAATGAGATGAGTTATGCTAGATACTTGTTTCACCCATTTCCCTTAAAGGCTTATTCTCCCACAGGACGCTCCAATACTGCATCCATAAGGACTACTCTGAACATGGAAGCGGAGAACATCGTCTATTCGGTGCCATGAATGCTATTTCAATCATTCCTACAACATTTGGCAATAGATTCATTCCTGAATTTTCTTTTCTGGTATCCCAGTTTTCCTGCTGCCAAATGAAGGTCTAATAGAATTTGACTACGGTGCAAAAGGAGAAGTGGAACTGCCTGACATACATGATTCTTCTTCCGGGCAAGCAACAATTGCACCTCCAGTGAAGGGGAAGATGTTTGGCAATCACCACGTTTTTCATTGTTGCCATATCCGGGTATTGGGCGTTTGGCAATCAGGCCAAGGGAACTGTTCTTGCTTACCTAAATTTCTTCTAAAAATAATTTAGATGTCTATTTTTTTCCAGATGTTGTCTTGGGCTTGAATTTTATTTTGGGCTTTACATATTGACATAGCTTTAGGCTTCAATTATTGTTTTAGTGTGGGATTGGTGTATTTGGCTATGGGCTATGCTTGTGGACCTCAGGCCATCACATTTGTTTACTTGATTTAGGCTTAGCTTTTGATATATCATTTGGGCCTAATTAAATTTATTTGGCATTGGATTGGTCTTGGTTTGCGGGATATTTTGTTGGGCCAAATTGAATTCATTTGACTTGGATTTTACTTGGCCTTTTTACTTATTCTCATTTGGGCTTGTCTTGTTTTTATACATGGGTCAATTCTCCTACACTTGGCCTTTTTTCTTGGAGCTTTGGATAATCACCACGTGGAGGACTAGATTAGACCCGAAACCCCTTTAATAATCTTTAAAAAAAACAAACTGTAAGGCCTTTTTTCTAATAAAATTGTAATTTTTTTAAAATAAAAACTATAAAATGATTTTTAAATAAAAAAAAATACAAAAATACTTTTTAAATTAAAACTGCAAAATATTTCTTTAAATAAAAACAATAAAATCACTTTTTCAAACAAAAAATACAAAATAATTTCTTTGAATAAAAACTATAAAATCCTTTTTTTTCCAATAAATAATATAAAAACTTTTTTTTTCAAATAAAACTACTAAATTACTTTTAAAATTATTTTTTTATTGAAAAATTGAAAAAATGCATTTCAAAAAAAAATTGCAAAACTCTTTTTTTGAATAAAAACTGAAAAAATCACTTTTCAAATAAAAACTGCAAATTTTTTTAATAAAAAAAACTGTGAAATCACTTTTTTAAATAAAATTACAAAATCACCTTTTAGATAAAAATTTCAAAAATATTTCCTTTTAATAAAAATTGAATTTAAAAAAAAATAAAAGTTGTAAAAATCTTTAAATTGAATTGCAACATTCCTTTTGTAAAAACCCATTTTTTAATAATTTTTTTTTAAAAAAATCTCCTTTTCTAAATAAAAGTTAAGTGGAAACATTCTTTTGCAAATAAAATAATAAACTTGACATTCATCCTCCAACTTGAGGGAGTGTATTAAAAAATTATTGTAACGCTTATGAGGCGTAAAGGTTTTATATCTATTTTTGTAAAAAAATTAAAAATTATTGCAATAAGTAAAAAATGTTTCAACTCTCTAAAAGCTAGTTCACATCATCATTTTACTTTTATTTTATTAGGTAGATGATAAAATTTATAGTCGGGTTTTTATCTACTCATGCCTTAATTTGTTACTTAAATTCTCTTAAGTGATATTAATCTTAAAATATAACCAAATATCAAATAATTTTTTATTAATATTTTTCATTAAAAAAATGAAAAAAAATCAACTATATTGTATTAAAATTCATGTTAATGTTGATATATTTGTCACATGGGTTTCTCTATCCATTTTCAAAAAACTTCTAATAGAATGTCTTATTTGTTATTTAGATAATTTAGTTTAACATTGTTGCAAAAATTAGGGTCTAAATTTAACATGGTGGAAGTATGAATTGATGTATAAATTATTCTATTTATCTATTAAATAGAAAATGAGTGGAGTTTGGAAAGTGAATGTTTTAGTACTTGTATCGGCAAATATTGGGTTGGTTAAGAAGGAAATAAAATTTTGGAGAATATATTTAGAATTATGGTATATAAGTATATATAAAACTCCTCATATAAAATATGAATTTTTAAAATTAAAAATAGAAATAACCTCCATAAAGGTTTATTTATTTATTTATTTCTATGTCTGTATCACTGTAGAGAACCTTATAAAAAATGGGGGGAAGGACAAATAAAAACAAGGGACACTAATGTGTAATTGAGGTTTAATTTTCAAAAAGTGAGTTATTTTTATGAATAGTTTTAGGTGGTATTTGTTTTTTTATATAATTCTAAATAGAACTTTAATGCTTAATAGTGCTAAGTATTAAACTGTTTATTTTTGTAATACTTTATTTCTATTAAGCATTAAAAGGTAAAGAAAAATCAATATGTTATTTTTTCTATTTAGAAAAAGTTAAATATTTTGACTTTTTCTATTCAACAAAAAGTTTATAACAAGTCATGAAAAAGTAGAAAAACAAACGACTTAAAGTCTTAAAGCAAATTACTTTCAGTAAAAAGTTAAAAAAATAAACACCACTTTAGTCTTTTTGTCTAAATATTTTAATAAAAAAGTTTAAATTTAATAATAAAAAATTGACACATTTCTTCATTATTCTTATATATATATATATATTATAAAACGAAGAATTTAAAAATGTATTAATTTTTAAATCAATTTTATACTATATATGATTTTTTTCCCCATTTTTCAAATTAATTAAAAAAAAAAGATTTTAAACTTTTTCTTACTCATTCTTTTGTTTCCTCTTATTTTATAGAGCATAAGACTAAAAATAGTTACCAATTAAAATAAATCTAGATGTCACCTACACTTCAATTTAAAGCTACTTTAAATCTTTCTTTCAGTCCTTGAATTAAAACTGAAAAAAATGAAAAGGGGATATAGAATGGAATAATTAATTATTTATAAAATAAAATAAAAAATGGAGAAAGAAAGTCAATGCCTAAGGTGGCATTGGGAAAAAAAATTATTTTTTGAAATCTCTCATTGAGGATTTGGCTTAACTCTATTCAAATATTTTCTATTTTTATTTTTTAAAAATAAAAAATAATTACAATTCTCATATAAAAATGATAAACCTTTTTACAATAATTTTAACTGAGCTTATATCCTTAAAATGTTGAAACAATGATAAATCAAATTAGGACAAAAAACAATACTCTATTTACAAATGCTTCAATTAAAGTCAAATAATAAGAAACCCAATAAATCAAAATAAAAGAAGCAATAATACTCGAATATGAGCTAGCAAAATAAATCCATATAAGTAACATGAAATTTTAAAGTGAAAACTTTCTTTCACCCCCAAAAGTAAGATAGGAATATAAAGTTTCATTTAGCTACTCTCTTGGAGCTAGTGGAAGTATACAACTTAATTTTAAAACAATTGTACCAATCATGGTTTTAAAAATCGGATCAAACCGGTCTGTCCGACTATTGACCGGTCATGGTTCCGGTTCAGTCCAGTCAATTTAGTTGGAAAGAGGTTGAACCGGAATCAGATTAATCCGACGAGCGAACCAGACGGTTTAATTAATTTTTTTTCCCTAGTATCAAAACAACACCATTTTGATCCCCCCTTCCACAGCAATCCCTTGCGCGGCTACCCTAGCTGGAGTCACCCACTGTCGTCGACACTAAGTTACCACTAGTTGGATGTCACTCCCTCGACAGCACCCCCACCCCATTCCCAACAGTGCTCCGTTTGCAGTGCTATAAGGGGTCGATGCCCCCTCACCCCCGAGGCGCCCTTCTCCTTCTTGTTTGTAGGGTGCTGTAAAGCCCCCCCACCCTCGGCACCCGCCCCAACCCAACAAAGCCACCCTTCCCGATCGCATTGCCACCTCAACTCCATCGCCAGTGGTAGTAGCTCCAAAAGATTTTATTTTTATTTTTTATTTTTTATGTTTTATATTTAATAAGTTTTTTTTTTTTTTTGTTGATTATAATTTTGATATTATGTTTAATATTTAATTTTCTTAATTTTTAAAATTTTAATAATATATAAAATATATATTTATGACATCACCTATTCAACTACAATTCGACCGTCGGTCCGACCAATAAACTGTGAACTGGTAACTTTTTCGGTTCAATGAGTGGTTCGATAATGAAAACATTGGTACCGGTAATATCAAATAAGAGGAGAATCAAGGATGAAAATATCAATAATCACGAATGTGTTAGTCCTTAAATTTTACAGATAAATCAGAATATATCTGGATATATTGGTGGATATTTTGAAAAAAACAATAGGATATTTTATTTCTTATTTTTGAAAGAAAAGACACGTCTACAAAAAAAATCCCAACAGACAATTTTTTTTATTTATATCTATAGGATATTTTATTTCTATTTTTGAAAATTTACTAGAATAAATTTATACCTTTTTACAATGCAATCCCAATAGCTCTAACATCTTTCAAAATGAAGCTCAAACGTATGACCAATCTCCATGCTCTTTTATCCTCTAAACCCTACAAAAACTGTCCAAATCTAGAGGATAGGTTACTCATTAGGAAAGTACCATGAGGTAACACCCTTTTAAGTCCTAAGAAAGATCTCTACTAAGCTAAGTAAAAGAAATTATGGCAATCAATTAATTAATTATGGATACTAATGATAGAATGATACAAATAAATATACAAAATGATGAAATGAAAAATAAATCACAATAATGTACAACAATGGTAAAGGAATTGCACAAATTAATTAATTGGCAAAATGATTTTTATTAATTCAAATGTTACAATGCAATTTTAAGAAATTTCAAAAGAATTTATTTACATTAAAAATAATTTTGAATTAATGATTTCAATTTATTCTTTACAAAAAAAGTGTAAACTTTTTTTAAAATTTATTTGCATTCAATTTTTATTTCCAAGAAAGTTATTTACACTTATTATTATTAAAAGAATTTATTTAAAATTTTCAAGAACTCATAAAATTTATTTAAATTGTCAAAGTGTAAACTTCTTTTTCAAGCAAATAAATTCCTTTTAAAAGAAAACAAAAATCTAATTAAACAATCAAAATAGGTTGCTTTAATGAATAAAATATGAAAAATTGGTTTTCTTTAAATAAAGTTGGATAAACTGTTATTTATTTACTTATTTATTTATAAAATCCAAATCTTTAAAGACAAAGTTGGATAAAATTTAATTAAATTTTTAACATTTTTTTAAATAAAGCTATAAAAGTCTTCTTCTTTTTTTAATTTTTTTTAAAAATAAAGTTATAAGTTTTTTTTTTTAAAATAATAATTTATATAAATCACTTTTCTTAAATGAAAATGAATCAAAATATTTTTGTAAATAAAATTATAACAATTCATTTCCTAACAAGGGTAAATAAAAATCATTTTTAATAAATTCATTTGATAAAATAAATGTAAATAACTTTCTTGAAAATAAAAAATGAAAACAAATATATTTGAATTAAATAATTTGTTGAAAATAAATTGCAACTTTTTTTCATAAATAAACAAATTGAAATTATTTATTCGAAATTATTTTTAATAAATTACTTTGAAATTTCTTTAAATATATTTTTTAATTAATTTGATAAATCATTTTTCATAATTCTTTTGTCATTTATTTTGTACATTTTTGTAATTAGATTTTATCGTCATTTTTTTGGTATATTGATTTGTACCTTTAATCTTGATGTTCATAATTAATTAATTAATTTTCGCAATTCCCTTGATTCATTTAGTAGAGACTATAGTTACACAGGCTTAGAGGAGTGTTATGGCTCACTATCGTACCTTCTAGGTAGGTAACTTGACCCTCGAATTCAGACTCGATTTTTGCAAATATGTTTTTTCCAAATAAGAAGTAACACATGATTTTTTTTCTTATTTTGTTATCCCTTAAAAAAAATTAAAATAAGTGGCTGACTCAAAGTCTTTTTCAAAAAAAGCAAATCTCGTCATTTTTTAGTAGGATGCATGTGCAAAATGCGGGTCCGCAATTTCCTATTTAAGTTAGGCTATTTTTGGTTTTTAGAAAATTCAAAAGAAAATACAAAGAGAACAAAAATAGAAGGAAATTAAAAAAATATATTTAAAATTAATAAATTATTCTTATATCTTACTTCAAACTCATAAAATTTATTTTAATTCTTCAACATAAATTAAATAGTTCAAAAATTTATAAATTTGTAACTAATTTTAATTATTTTTTATTTTTTTATTTTTTTAATAGTATGAGAATTTTTTTTTTTAAACACTTTTTTTCTTTCTTGAATACTTTGAAACCAAACATAGTACATAATAAAAGAAATAAAATAGAAAAAAACACTTAAGACATTAATACATGTGTGATTAATATTTTGAAAAAATGAGGACAATTTAATGATATCATTCTTAAACATGTTTTTATTGTCATAGTAATCCAATACAATTAGTCACCAAATTCAAAGATTTGGTTGCACGGTGAAATTTGCAAAAAATACTTTCAAGAAATGAAATAGAAAAAATACAAAAACAAACTTAAAATCTAAGTGTTACTTAAAATATACATCCTTTTATTTCATTTTTAAAATAAAAAATTAATAATAATTTTTATATAAAATATAAGAATTATTAAAAGCTTATTTTTAAAAGGCAATGATTTTAAAAATATTTAGAAAAATGAGATATCGAATTTTTTAATACCTTAATTTTAAAATTTCTTAATCTATTTTTTAAAGATATATATATATATATATTTATTTTTACAAAAAAACATTAATCTTCTATATATATAGTTTTACAGAACTAACAAATATATATTCATAGCATATAGCTGAATGGCTTACTTCTTGTTTTTAAAGTTGGAGATTGGTGGTTCAAACCTCCAGCCTAGAATCTAATCCCACTTCGGAAGGGCATTAACTAAATACAAATACCTTGCATTGCCACTCTATCAAGCTTTAAAATAAGTTTGGTAAAATGTGCTTAACTCTATCATATTTAATATTCTTTAGATTGTTGAATTGTCATTAATAAAGTATAATTTATATGTTATATTATTAAAAAAAGGCAACCATTCTTCCGATCTCTTTAAGATTCCCTACAAAATCTCAATCATCTAGATGTAGAAAAATAATTGCAAATCTAGTTCATGTTTTTTTAATGAAAACATTATTGAAATAAAGCTCTTAAAAATAAGAAGTAATGTGATAAATGAGATTCTAGTTTTCAATATTCTATCCATATCTACATTTAATAAAACATTCAAACCTGTATCACTTGTATTGCATATGACGAGTGTATTAGAAGTTGCATAAAAGATTTAAGTAATTGATTTCTTATAAGTGAACGAATTGTTCATAAGACCAAAACAATTCATTTAAGGTTGTAGTGTATTACCTCATAATTAGGGAATGACTTATCTTGGTTATCAAAACGAGTTTTTTCATGGTAAGTATATTAATGTACATGGTTACACATTAAATAGAAGTTGTAATAAATTATGATATTGATTATTGAAACTATATGATTTGACCAAATTATTATGTTGTATGAACTCTCAATGTTGATAGAATATTAAATTGGTTCTAAGGTTTGAAGTGGTTTTGAACTAAGGTAAGGCTTTAGGGTGTTCATATATTATCTACAAATTGGATCATTGATGATTTAAGTAGGTGGTAACATGTATCCTCATAAAGACACCAAACTTTTGTCTTAAAATTTAAAATTTTTACATATATATTAAATATTACTTTCATCATTTTTTTTATTATGCTAAGGCTTTGTTTGGATGTCATAAAGTTTAAAAGAAAATGTTATACATATATATATATATATATGATCAAATGGCATTCAAGTAATTTTTAAATTGAAATGTATAGTTGAGTAAGAAGTCAAATGATTAGTGATAGTTTTGTTATTTACATTAGGAAAAAGAAGTTTAATAGAAATGACAAATGATAATGAGGTTATTATATAAAGCTTTCAAAACAAATACGTGACTACCACCTACCACCTAGAAAATAAGGATAATAAAAATCTATTTGGTAATGTGATTTAAAAATTTATACCATTGTTTGGTTGGTTTTTTTTAGAAATAATTTTTAAAAATAAAATAAAATAAATAACTATTCTTCCCATTTTTTTATTAGAGAAATTTCAAACAAAATGATTTGTATTGAATTTATTCCTCTTTGAAAGTTGACTAGTTGTGTTATTGTTTCTTGTTTTCTTTTCCTAATATTTTTAATGGGGTGGGAGATTTATATATACTTGAACCAACCATTCAAAAAGATGGAAGAGAGATTTCATTAGATAAGTTTTGTTATTTTTATATTTTAGTATAATAATAATAATAATTAATATTTTGTTATTATTTTTAGAATTTGAGGTAAAAATAATTGTTTAATACATAACCAAAAAATATATATATAAACAGATGGGATAACTGAACTTGTTTAAATTTTAAAACAATAAAAGAAATAGAATTTGGAGGCCAACGGTCCAAGTTTCCGAATATATGGGGAGATTGTAGGATTTGATTAGGATTTAGTAACTTTCCAAAATGAAAGACTTGTTTCTCAGGGACTTTATCTGTATATAAGCTCTCTCCTGGCATACCAAGAAGATCAAGAAACCATTTGTAACTTTTCCAAATTGAAAGACTTCTCTCTGGGTCATCATCTTGCCATACCAAGAAGATCAAGAAACCCCACTTCCTTCCTAACCAAGATCAAGAAACCCCCGGAGCTATATAGTTTGCGCATTGGCTTCAATGGATTCTGTGGTAGAAGATGAGAAGAAACACGATCAGTGTCTTAAAGAAACGATGAAGATATTTGAAGATGGAGGTGATCAGTGTCTTCAAAAAACGATCAAGATCAAGAAGCGGCCACGACGGTGCCATGATGATGACGACGATGATGATGATGAAGGGGGTGTGTTCAGGAGAAAAAGAAGCGAAGGTGATCATCAATGTCTTCAAAAAACGATCAAGATCAAGAAGCGGCCACCACGGTGCCATGATGATGACGACGACTATGATGAGGGGGGGTGTGTTCAGGAGAAAAAGAAGCTGAGGATGAAGAAGATGATGGATAAGGCAAGGTGTCCGTCTCCCCATGCAACGCCAGAGCTCCCTGTCATCCTCAGGAATCGGATCAGGGCTCTGGGGGGTTCTGATGTCAGTTTTGTAATCCAGAAGCCTCTCTTTAAGACTGATGTGAGTCCCGGTCACAACCGTCTGTCCATACCGTTGAACCAGATACAACAAAGTTTCCTCACACCTGAAGAGAGCGAGAGGTTGAACTCAGGAGGAAACGGAAAAAAATGTGCAGATATGGAAGTGATGTTGATTGAGCCCTCCCTTCATCGGGAAACCATCAGTCTGAGGAAGTGGAACATGAAGAAAGCTTCCGGAAATTCTACCTCAATGTATGTGTTGGTGACTAATTGGAATTCGGTTACGAAAAGGAATAGCATGAAGGAAGATGAAACGGTGCAGCTCTGGTCTTTTCGAATCAAGTCCAAGTTGGGTTTCGCTCTTGTAAAGAGAAGACTACAAGATGATCCTAGGAATCATTCATTAAGGGGCATCCTGGATAGCTGATATGGATATCAGGGACAGGCAGGGTAGGTGCATTTACTGTGTAGAAGATGATAAACCTCCCTGGATAATATTTGTCACTAAATTGATTTTCCCTTTTTTTTTTTTTTTGCTGATTATGTAGAATTTTAATTTTGATTAAACATTGTCATTCCCTTCTATCTCCCTTTCTCTATTGCTATTGCTGAAATCACCAAACTTCTTCTTTCCGGTGTTCCAAGACTACGAGAATTAGTATTCATATGTGTAACATTAACCATCACTGAGTCCGATCTCTGTTAATTCTTTTTAATCCGAGCTTCTTGTGAAAGAAGAAAATATTCAACCTCATCTATTGTATATGAATCTATGCGTGAATTAATTGCTGTAATGAATGTGTCATATTCTGAGGGTAAAGCCTCAAATTTAGCATCAATGTAATCTTTTGGTGAGAGTTCATGACTAATAAGAGCTGGATGATCTACTAAGCTACGAATCTTTAACAGAAAATCATTCATTCCTAAAGACTCTTTCTTAATTTTCTGAAGTTGAGTCTTGTATTTGATTTACCTTGGCTTGATTTTGTGCCACAAAGTATTGTTGTAGAGTTTTCCAAATCTTAGTTGTTGTATCACAATTAACCATTCTAGAAAGAATTGTTTCAGTCATTGATGACAAAATCCAGGACACAAGAAGTTGATCTTGTTGTTTCCAATCCAGAAAATCTGGATTTATCTTATCATGAGTTTGATCTTCTTGAATAAGATACCTCGATGGCTGTGAGTTCGTGTCTGAAATGAAGCCTTGTAATTTGTAGTCCTTGATTGCAAGAACTTGTTTGCTTCAAAGAAAGACTTTATTGTTATCAAGCTTAACTGAGATTGAATGATTGAAGGTTATAGGAATGAACTTTGAAGAGGATGGTGAAGCATCCATGGTGGAGATTGATGATGAATCCATTACTGGAGAAGAAAAGCTCTGATACCATGTCAGAGAAATCCGTAGAATGAAAGAACTTTCTGAAGAATGATTTGTTGTTACTACTCTACTAGGATTATTACAAATGGTCTTCCCTGTATTCTCGTCGGGGGGAAGATATTTAGTGGGTCCAATTCAAATTGGGCTATGTTATGCTACAGTCATCCCCTGTATTCTCGTTCTGAGGTTGGGCATGTTCTTTCATTGAACATTTTCATCACAACTCAAATTATCTGAAATGATTTCCTTCTTGCGTTTTGGGGGCAGTTTATTTACTTGCTGTCAAGACCAAATGGGAGCATGCAGCTTTGCCAATCTGTGATTATTTTAGGAGCTGTAATGCTGGCTTAGTGCAAATTCCGTCCTTCCACTCCCTAAGGCACATTAACCTTCTCTCAAATCCTGTGTCTCTCCTACAGTGCTTCACACTGCTGGTTCCATATACATGGGTACACGATTAAATGTGATGAGTTATGCTAGATACCTTTTTCACCCTCTGCCTTCTTTTCCAAACTTTCTCGGACACCGAGGTCATTGACGCGTCTTCCACTACGCGTTTTGTTGTCAGGTACGGATAGCGGTTTTCCAAAACCACCATCTCCTTAAACCATCTTTCGCTTGCTTATATAATACCCCCTCTAGGCTCCAGTCGATCAGATGTGGTGCGAAAACGAGATCCAAGCCTCCTGAAACTTACATGGCATGGGCGGTTTGGTAAGAGAGAATCTTATCACTCTCTTCCCTGGGTGGTTGCTTTCTTACCAACACCTCCCATTCCACTAATTTTCAGTAGTTTCTCTCCCTTTGGTTCCAGATCTCTTGGTCCGATCTGTTGATTTCATGAGATATGTGAGAAACGAGGGTAAAAAATGAGAGAGTTTACGGGGAGAATGGGGCGTGAGATGAAAAAGGAATGGAGGAAAAGGGAGAGAGAATTAGCGGGAGCTGTGGGTATGGGAGGATTGGGGAGACTCTGAATCAGGATACTGGATCTGAAGAGAAAAATTTCTTCCCAAGACCTCCCAGGCCAACAGCTTCCGGTTGTTCCTCCCTTTCCCTGATTTGTCCTTGTTCCGATCTGATTTTTGGGACTGGAGTTTGGTAAGATTTCTCATTTATTTATTTATTTCTTGAATTTGAATTCATGCGATAGCTTCATGTGTTAGTGTGCTGAAAAGAGTTCATATCATTGGGTTAAAGATTTGTGTGGTTTCTGATGGCGTTTTCCCTGTTAAGATCAAGCTGAATCACACAATTCACATCTGACATAGAGTCTTCGGATGAGATATGTAGTTGTTTTGCCAGCATATAACGGCATGTTGCCCGGTTTATGTCAAATTGTGAACAAGGGAGGTTTTGACTCTGATTTTACTGGTTACAACCACCTGAAAATATGAAGGAAAACCAGAGAGGAGTGTATAATTGGAGATCAGACCATTCTCAAAGAGGGTGGGGGATTAGGTTCTCCATTCTCTTGCCCATTGCTTTGGCCAACAACTTTGTGTAAGGATGACTAGAACCGCCCGAGCTTTTACGGCTCGTACCGACCTAAAATTCTTAGGTTACGCCCTTATGGTCTGGTCACTGGACATCGTGAACACCCATCTCTAGTTTGAACTTTGAAGCAATTGGGGCTGCTCAAATCGGTCCAGGTTAGGAAAAGCCTATGGTATCCACGGTACAAATTTTAAAACTCCTCATATAAAATATGAATTTTTAAAATTAAAAATAAAAATAACCTCCATAAAGGTTTTTTTATTTATTTATTTTTATGCACATATCAAAAAAAAATTGACACATTTCTTCATTATTCTTATATATATATATATATATTATAAAAATGAAGAATTTAAAATTGTATTAATTTTTAAATCAATTTTATACTATATATGATTTTCTTTCCCATTTTTTAAATTGATTAAAAAAAAAAGATTTTAAACTTTTTCTTACTTATTCTTTTGTTTCCTCTTATTTTATAGAGCATGAAACTAAAAATAGTTATCAATTAAAATAAGTCTAGATGTCACCTACACTTCAATTTAAAGCTACTTTAAATCTTTTTTTCAATCTCTGAATTTAAAGTGAAGAAAATAAAAAGGAAATGTAAAATGAAATAATTAATTATTTGTAAAAACAAATCAAAAAAAAAAAAGTCAATGCCTAAGGTGCCATTGGGAAAAAAAATTATTTTTTGAAATCTCTCAGTGAGGATTTGTCTTAACTCTATTCAAATATTTTCTATTTTAATTTTTTTAAAATAAAAAATAATTATAATTTTCATATAAAAATTATAAACTTTTTTACAAAAAGTGTAACCGAGCTTATATCCTTAAAATGTTGAAACAATAATAAATCAAATTAGGACAAAAAACAATACTCTATTTACAAATGCTGCAATAAATATTATAAAAACTTTTTTTTTTCAAATAAAAATATTAAATTACTTTTAAAATTATTTTTTTAATGAAAATTGAAAAATCACATTTCAAATAAAAATTGCAAAACTCTTTTTTTGAATAAAAACTGAAAAAAAAAAATTATTTTTCAAATAAAAACTGCAAACTTTTTTAATAAAATTAAAAAAAAAAAACTATGAAATCACTTTTTTAAATAAAATTGCAAAATCACTTTTTAGATAAAAATTTCAAAAATATTTCCTTTTAATAAAAATTGCAATTTTTTTTTTAAAAATAAAAGTTTTAAAAATCTTTAAATTGAATTGCAACATTCCTTTTGTAAAAACCCATTTTTTAATAATTTTTTTTAAAAAAATTACCTTTTCTAAATAAAAGTTAAGTAGAAACATTCTTTTACAAATAAAGTAATAAACTTGACATTCATCCTCTAACTTAAGGGAGTGTATTAAAAAATTATTGCAACGCTTATGAGGCGTAAAGCGTTGTATATCATATTTGGTAAAAAAAATAAAAATTATTGCAATAAGTAAAAAATGTTTCAACTCTCTAAAAGCTAGTTCATATCATTATTTTACTTTTATTTTATTAGATAGATGATAAAATTTATAGTCGGGTTTTTATCTACCCATGCCTTAATTTATTACTTAAATTTTTTTAAGTGATATTAATGTTAAAATATAATCAAATATCAAATAATTTTTTATTAACATTTTTCATTAAAAAAAAATGAAAAAATCAACTATATTATATAAAAATTCATGTTAATGTTGATATATTTGTCACATGGATTTCTTTATCCATTTTCAAAAAATTTCTAATAGTATGTCTTATTTGTTATTTAGATAATTTAGTTTTAACATTGTTGAAAAAATTAGGGTCTAAATTTAATGTATAAGTTATTCTATTTATTTATTACATAGAAAATGAGTGGAGTTTTGAAAGTGGATGTTTTATTACTTGTATAGCCAAATATAGGGTTGGTTAAGAAGAAAATAAAATTTTGGAGAATATATTTAGAAATAGGGCATATACTTATATATAAAACTCCTCATATAAAATATGAATTTTTAAAATTAAAAATAAAAATAACCTCCATAATTTTTTTTTTTTTTTTTTTTTTCATGCACTTATCATAATAGAGAACCTTGTGAGAAAGGGGGGGAAATGACAAATAAAAACAAGGGACACTAATGTGTAATTGAGGTTTAATTTTTAAAAAGTGAGTTATTTTTATGAATAGTCTTGGTCTTTTTGTCTAAATATTCCAATAAAAAGTTTAAATTTAATAAAAAAATTTGACACATTTCTTCATTATTCTTATATATATATTATAAAGAATGAAGAATTTAAAAATGTATTAATTTTTAAATCAATTTTATACTATATATGATTTTTTTCCCCATTTTTTAAATTAATTTTTTAAAAAAAAGATTTTAAACTTTCTCTTACTTATTCTTTTGTTTCCCTCTTATTTTATAGAGCATGAGACTAAAAATAGTTACCAATTAAAATAAGTCTAGATGTGACCTATACTTCAATTTAAAGCTACTTTAAATCTTTCTTTCAATCCTTGAATTTAAAGTGAAAAAAATAAAAAAGAAATATAGAATGTAATAATTAATTATTTATAAAAAAAAAAAGTGAGAAAAAAAGTCAATGCCTAAGGAGGCATTGGGAAAAAAATTATTTTTTGAAATCTCTTATTGAGGATTTGGCTTAACATTATTCAAATATTTCCTATTTTTATTTTTAAAAAATAAAAAATAATTACAATTTTCATACAAAAATTATAAACCTTTTTACAAAAAGTGTAACCGAGCTTATATCCTTAAAATGTCGCAACAATGATAATCAAATTAGGACAAAAAACAATACTCTATTTACAAATGCTTCAATTAAAGTCAAATAATAAGAAACCAAATAAATCAAAATAAAAGAAGCGATAATATTCGAATATGAGCTAGCATAATAAATCCATATAAGTAACATAAAATTTTAAAGTGGAAACTTTCTTTCACCTCCAAAAGTAAGAAAGGAATATAAAGACTCATTTAGCTACTCTCTTAGAGCTAGTGGAAATATACAACTTAATTTAAAAACAATTGTACCAATCATGGTTTTAAAAATCGGATCAAATCAGCCTGTTCTACCATCAACCGGTCATGGTTCTGGTCCAGTTCAATCAATTGAGTCGAAAAGAGGTTGAACCGGAATCGGACTAATCCGACTAGCGAACCAGACGGTATAATTAATTTTATTTTTTTTCCCCAATATTAAAACAACACCATTTTGAACCCCCCCCCCCCCCCCCCCCCCCCCCCCCCCCCCCAGCAACCTTTTGCGCGACTACCTTAATTGGAGTCGCCCATTGTCGTTGGCATTGAGTTACCACTGGTCAGATGTCCCTCCCTCGACGGCACCCCCACCCCGTCCTCAGTAATGCTCCATTTGCAATGCTATAAGAGGTCGGCGCCCCCTCACCCCCGAGGCGCCCTTCTTTTTCTTGTTTGTAGGGTGCTGTAAAGCCCCCCCACGCTGGGCACTTGCCCCAACCCAGCAAAGCCCACCCTTCTCGACCGCATGGTCGCCTCAACTCCACCGCCAGTGATAGTAGCTCTAAAAGCTTTGATTTTTTATTTTTTATTTTTTATGTTTTATATTTAATATGTTTTTTTTTATTATAATTTTGATATTATGTTTAATATTTAATTTTTATAATTTATTTTTTAAAATTTTAATAGTATATAAAATATATATTTATGACGTCACCTGTTCAACCATGATTCAACCGCCGGTCTGATCAATGAACCGTGAACTGGTAACTTTTTCAATTCAATGATTGGTTCAATTATGAAAACATTAATACCAATAATATCAAATAAGAGGTGAATCAAGAATGAAAATATCATGGATATATTAGTCCTTAAATTTTATAGATAAATCAGAATATATCTGAATATATTGGTGGATATTTTGAAAAAAACAATATGATATTTTATTTCTTATTTTTGAAAGAAAAGACATGTTTACAAAAAAAATCCCAATAGACAAAAAAAATTTATATCTATAGGATATTTTATTTCTATTTTTGAAAATTTACTAGAATAAATCTATACCTTTTTACAATGCAATCCCAATAGCTCTAACATCTTTCAAAATGAAGCTCAAATTACAATGCAATCACAATAATGTACAACAATGGTAAAGGAATTGCACAAATTAGTTTATTAGATTAATTGGCAAAATGATTTTTATTAATTCAAATGTTACAATGCAATTTTAAGAAATTTCAAAAGAATTTATTTACATTAAAACCAATTTTGAATCAATGATTTCAATTTATTCGTTTAAAAAAGAAGAAGAACATTTCAATTTATTTACAACAAGTGATTTGATTTGCATTTTATTTGTATTTAATTTTTATTTCCAAGAAATTTATTTACACTTATTATTATTAAAAGAATTTATTAAAAATTTTTAAGAACTCATAAAATTTATTTAAATTGTCAAAGTGTAAACTTCTTTTTCAAGCAAATAAATTCATTTTAAAAGAAAACAAAAATCTAATTAAAAACTGAAATTGAAGAATCAAAATAGGATGCTTTAACGAATAAAATATCATAAATTGATTTTCTTTAAATAAAGTTAGATAAACTCTTATTTATTTATAAGATCCAAATCTTTAAAGACAAATAGAATTAAAGATTTTATTTATTTATTTTTATTCATTTAATGTTATTATTTTTGTTATTTAATTTTTATTTTTTTATTGTTATTTTTTTTTCTTTTTGTTTTATTTTATTTATTTATTTATTTAAAGTTCTGATAACCTTTAAGTAAAAACAAAGAGAAAAATCTCTTCTTGAGTAAATTTTTTATAATATATATATATATATAAATCATTTTTGATAAATAAAAAAGGCATTAAGACACTTTTGTAAATAATTTTGTAAAAATCCACTTTCCTAGTAATATTTTATTATTATTAATACTAAAATTTAATTGACTTTTTAACATTTTTTTAAATAAAGCTATAAAAGTCTACTTCTTTTTTTTTTTTTTTAAAAGTAAAGTTATATTTTTTTTAAAAATAATTTATATAAATCACTTTTCTTAAATGAAAATAAATCAAAATACTTTTACTTTTGTAAATAAAATTATAACAATTCATTTCCTAACAAGGGTAAATAAAAATCATTTTTTTAAAATAAAAATTATTTTTAATAAATTCATTTGATAAAATAAGTGTAAATAACTTTCTTGAAAATAAAAAATGAAAACAAATAAAGTTGAATTAAATAATTTGTTGAAAATAAATTGCAACTTTTTTCGTAAATAAACAAATTGAAATCATTTATTTGAAATTATTTTTAATAAATTGCTTTGAAATTTCTTTAAATATATTTTTTAATTAATTTGATGAATTATTTTTCATAATTATTTTGTCATTAATTTTGTACATTCTTGTAATTAGATTTTATCATCAATTTTTTTTTTGTATATTGATTTGTACCTTTAATCTTGATGTCCATAATTAATTAATTAATTTTTATAATTCCCTTAATTCATTTAATAGAGATTGTAGTTACACGGACTTAGAGGGATATTACAACTCACCATCATACCTGACTCTTGAATTCAATTCGATTTTTGCAAACATGTTTTTTCCAAATAAAGAGTAATACATGGTTTTCTTTCTTATTTTGTTGTCCCTTAAAAAAAATTAAAATAAGTGGTTGACTTCGAATCTTTTTCAAAAAATAAAAAACAAATCTCACCATTTTTTAGTAGAATGCAAGTGCAAAATGCAGGTCCACAATTTCCTATTTAAGTTAGGTTATTTTTGGTTTCTAGAAAATTCAAAAGAAAATACAAAGAGAACAAAAATAGAAGGAAATTAAAAGAATATATTTAAAATCAATAAATTATTCTTATATCTTACTTCAAAGTCATAAATTTATTTTACTTCTTCAATATAAATTAAATAGTTCAAAAATGTATAAATTTGTAACTAATTTTTTTATTTTAATAGTATGAGAATTTTTTTTTTAACACTTTTTTTTCTTTCTTGAATACTTTGAAACCAAACATGGTATATAATAAAAGAAATAAAATAGAAAAAATACTTAAGACATTAATACATGTGTGATTAATATTTTGAAAAAAGGAGGACAACCAAATGGTATCATTCTTAAATATGTTTTTATTGTCATAGTAATCCAATACAATTAGTCACCAAATTCAAAGATTTGGTTGCATGGTGAAGTTTGCAAGAAATACTTTCAAGAAATGAAATAGAAAAAATACAAAAACAAACTTAAAATCTAAGTGTTAGTTAAAATATACATCCTTTTATTTTATTTTTAAAATAAAAAATTAATAATAATTTTTATATAAAATATAAGAATTGTTAAAAGCTTATATTTAAAAAGCAATGATTTTAAAATTATTTAAAAAAAATGAGATATTGAATTTTTTAATACCTTAATTTTAAATTTTCTTAATATATTTTTTAAATATATATAAATAAATCTATATTTTTTTACCAGATATTATACTTTTATATATAAATTTTTTATTTTAAAAACAAAAAATAAGAAGTATTTGATTTTATTATTGTAAATATGAAAAGAAAAATTAAATATAACTAAAATATTATCTATTTTTAAATTTAAATTTTTATATAAAAAATTAAAATAAATTTAAAATAAAATATAAAAATAATTTATTAATTTTAAATTTATTTTTTATTTTCTAAACTTTTTTGTCATTTTAACATGCAAATGAGGTGTAAGCCTACCTCACCCCAACTGCTTTTTGTACTGACACGAAGATTTTTGCTTTGGATATTTCAAAACACTTTTCACTGGTCTAGGAACAGAGTGCAACTCAATTAGGGTGGAAAAACTCCATGATTGAATTTTCTTATCAAAATCCTGGTCTCCCATGTATGAACTTGAACTTTTTCCGGATGAATCCACACTTTGACTAATCTCCTGCCCCAGCGCACACGTCACTTTCATCATCTTTCTGCATCAGTAGAAATTAGAACTGGAAATCCGTAATTTCATATCAAGTATTGAGCATTACTTTTTGGGTGGAGTGAAAGTGAGCTAGAACTAGAAGAGATGGAAGCAGGCCTTTCTCACTCCATGGAAGATGGCACCAACCCTCCAAAGCCTTTGGATGCTGGAGCCCTCTTTGTTCTCAAATCCAAAGGTAAGCTTCATGAATCATGATTATCTACTTTCAACTCTCTGTCTGCTGTCTGTCGTGACTCGTGAAAGCAGCAAGAGCATCTCAATGTTTAATAATTTTTTAAATTTTGCGGAAGAGTAATTTCTAGGAAGAAAAGCAAGTAGGTATTTAATTTGGGTATGTGTGTCACTGTGGCAGGATCATGGTGGCACTGCGCCTACCATCTTACCACATCGATAGTGTCTCCGGCGATTCTGAGTCTTCCCTTTGCGCTGTCGTTGCTGGGGTGGGTGGCCGGTGTTTTTTTCCTCACCATGACAGCGCTTGTCACGTTCTATTCCTACAATCTTCTCTCGGTGGTCTTGGAGCACCACGCTCAGCTGGGCCAGCGTCAGCTTCGTTTCCGGGACATGGCTACAGATATTTTAGGTGGGTGACATCTTGTCTTGTATTGCCATAATACTAGGTTGAATCAAATGAGCTCTTAATCCATCATGTGATACATGAAATGTATTAGAAGATACCCCCTGATGTTGTGGTTCATACTGGAATAAACATGACTTATATTTGATTAATTGATGGTAATTTGACAGGTCCAGGATGGGGTAGGTATTTAGTGGGTCCAATTCAAATTGGGCTATGTTATGGTACAGTTATTGCCGGCGTTCTTATTGGAGGGCAGAGCCTAAAGGTCAGTCATTTTTGCTTAGAACAGAGACCATATGACCTGACCACATGATGTTCATTCAGTTGCCTACAATAGGCCTCATTTCTGAGGTTTGATATACCATTTTAGATAAGAAACAGAATGAACTAATATGGAAAATATGATCGTTTGCTCAGATTTTATTGAACATTTTCTTCAGAACTCAAATTATCTGAAATGATTTCCTTGCCTTTTTGGGGCAGTTTATTTACTTACTCTCAAGGCCAAACGGGACTATGCAGCTTTACCAATTTGTGATTATTTCGGGAGTTCTAATGCTGGTCTTAGTGCAAATACCATCCTTCCACTCCTTAAGGCACATAAACCTTGTCTCCCTAGTCCTCTGCCTCTCCTTCTGTGCTTCTGCCACTGCTGGCTCTATATACATCGGTAAGCAATCACAGCACAATTAAATGTGGGGAGTTCTGATTGATACTTGTTTCACTCAATTCCCATGAAAGGTTACTCTCCCACAGGGCATTCGAAGACTGCATCCGTAAAGAACTATTCTGTACATGGAAGTGGTGAACATCGTCTATTTGGTGCCCTGAATGCTATTTCAATCATTGCCACCACATATGGCAATGGAGTCATTCCTGAAATTCAGGTTTCTATTGTTTGTACTTGTAGGTTATAGATGAAAAATATCACATTTATCCCAGTTTCTCTGCTGCCAAATGGAGTTGTAATAGATATTGATTTAAGTGCAGGAGAGCTGAACTGACTGACAAATATGGTTCTTCTTCTTCTTGGTAGGCAACAATTGCACCTCCGGTCAAGGGGAAGATGTTTAAAGGCCTGTGCGTGTGCTATGCTGTTGTGCTCACCACATTTTTCAGTGTTGCCATATCTGGGTATTGGGCATTTGGCAATCAGGCCAAGGGAACTGTTCTTGCAAATTTTATGGTTGATGAGAAGCCTTTGCTGCCCAGTTGGGTTCACCTGATGACCAATGTCTTCACCTTCTTGCAAGTATCAGCTGTCAGCCTGGTAAGTGCTCTTATTCCTATTATATATACTACCTATGTTGTAGGCCCTGCATCATATATATTTTGAAATGAATATGTTAAATGGCCCAAATTCAGGTTTACTTGCAACCCACAAATGAAGTGCTAGAGAAAAAGTTTGCAGACCCCAAGATCGATCAATTCGCAGTTCGCAACGTCATGCCACGGTTGGTTTTCCGGTCATTTTCAGTGGTCATAGCCACCACCCTCGCTGCAATGCTTCCTTTCTTTGGGGACATCAATGCAGTACTTGGAGCATTTGGATTCATACCTCTAGATTTCATTTTGCCCATGATCTTCTACAATGTGACCTTCAAGCCATCAAAACAGAGCCTAATTTTCTGGGGGAACACATTACTTGCCATACTCTTCTCAGCGCTAGGGGCCTTGGCAGCAATATCATCAATTCGTCAAATAATTCTTGATGCCAACACGTACCGCCTCTTTGCAAACATTCAACAATAGCAACCATTAATGTCAACTGGCAATAAGGCCTAAATATTTTACTCAAATGCCAGGAAAAAACAAGTCAGTGAATACAGAAATGTGCGAATTGAGGCAGTGATATTCAAAGACATTGGAAATTTGGGAAGCCCATTTGGCTGGTAACAACTGAAATCTGAGGGTGCATCTTCATTGTGTCCGGAGTTCTATTCCGTTTATTGGAATTCAATACCATTTGAGGTGTATTCCATATGGCCTATCAAGTTTTCTTCATTTCATGTTCATCGGGCACTTATTTCTAACAGGTTTGATCGCCATCACCTTTCGGATGAAAGCTGAAAATGACGGTCAAGTCTGAGGCAGTTGCTTATACGAATCTAATGAACAGGAACGTTCAGTCATTTAAAAAATTTGATGGAAAATGTGTGGGAAAGAAAATAGAGAGGAAAAGTGAAAGGAAAGAAAAAATAAAAAAAAATAAAAAATAGATTCAAAATTAATAATTTGTTTTTATATATTTTTTCAAATCCATTTTAAATAATTTCCTTCATTACATAAAAATTAAATAAATTTAAAATATATAAATTTTTAACTAATTTTAACTATATTTAATTTTCTTTAAAAAAATTTATAGTGAAACCAAACATAAAAAAATTATTTTCCTTTATATATTTTTTTTTCTTTCCTTAGTACTTTTTGGAAACCAAACATAACCTTACAGGCAGGGTCTGAATTGAATATCTTAATGTGTGCCCGGTCGTACCCTCTAGAAGTTGGTTCACATCATTTTACTTTATTTTATTCCATAGATTATAAAATTTCTAAATGGACTTTTACCCATCCCATAATTGAGTCCTTAAGCCTTTTTTTTTTTTTTTTGAAATATATTAAAATATTAAATAGAGTTTTCAATTAAGAACTTTTTCATTAAATTAGATTAAAAAAATCAAGTCTATTGTATAGAAATTCATGTTAATGTTGATATCTTTGTCATTTGTGTTTGTCCATTCATTTTCTAATGAAAAACCATAATTGAATGTCTTATTTAATTATTACCCACACTATAATTTTGTTTTACCATTAAAAAAAACAATCATATAAATTTAGAGTATGTTTGGTCATATGATTTAAAAACAGCTTTCTGTTTCTACAAATAGAAAATTGTTTGTAAAATTTTTTAACAATGTTTGGTTTTTGTTTTCTAAAATTAATTTTTTTTAAAACAAAGTAAAATAGAGAACAATTTTTAGAGAATAAGTAAGAGTTATTTTCACTTTTTTTAAAAAAAATTACACATACACACATATATTATTTCTCTTTTATATAGAATAATTATTTTTCCTTTTTTTTTTTTCACTAAGCAAATTAACTTCAAATTAAAAAAGATGTAATATGTTGGATTCGTCAATGAGTCTATTAAAACCTATTTGACTATGTTTTTTAATACTCATTTTTAAGAATTGTTTGTAAGTTTAAAAAAAAAAAAAAAAAAAAAACAATTTTCTAAAAATTAAGATGTTTGGCAAGTTGTTTTTAAATTTTTTTTTTGTTTTAATTTTATAAAAATATTGTAAATTCAATTTATATAATATAAATTAAATTTAATTCAAGTCTTATTAAAAGTGAAAATAACTTTGTAATTATAAATAAATTAAACAGAGAAGGAAGAAATGAATGAAGGTTAAATGAAGGCTTTATGGGAAAATATTAAGGAAATAAAATGGTGGAGAATACATTTAGATGGATGGATGAATAACTCAGCTCAACACTTTCATGCACAAATATTTCACCCATAGAATATTCAAATAAATAAATAAGTAAATAATAAATTAATGAGTTGTCGACCCCGCATTTCGACTCATGCGTTTCCCACTCGATGGCGAGCTCGATTTTAATTTTGAAAAATGATTTTTATTGATTAAGAAAATGACTTGGAGTCGCCACTTATTTTTGTTTTATTTTGAAAGGGCAAACAAAATAAGAAAGAAAACCCTAAGTGTGACTCCTTATTTTGGAAAAGGTGATCTACGAAAAACCGGATCGGGCTCGGGGGTCAGGTTACTTATCGGGAAGGTACGGTAAAAGACCATAGCACCCCTTTAAGTCCCTAAAGTCGGGTCTCTACTAATAAAATGAAGCTAACGTGGCGATTGACGAGTAAATCAATGAATATCCTGAATGATCATGCACACATAAAAGTCGAGACATGCATAGACAACGATTAGAGGAAAATGGATACAGACCTGGGCGACGAGCCACCATGCGCTATCGATGGAGAGGGTTAGTGCACAATTTAGGAATAATCACATGTATGTTAGAGAGTAGGGTAAATCAATCATGTATAGCAATCGATAAAATATTGGAAATTAGAAAATAAACAAATTGAATAAAAAAATTTGAGGATTGGAGATTAAATTTAAAAATTGAAATTTTGATGAATTTTAAAGATGGAATTTTACATAAGTGAACAGGTGGGCAATCAAATAAATCGAATAATGGTAATGACGAAAATAGTAATGATTAAGCAAAAGATCGTGGAAATTTAAAAATTTAGGGAATTGTAAATTGAATTTAGAAATAGGAAATTTGAAAGATTGATTAAGGAAGGAATTTTTGAATAAATAAATAAGTGGGCATATGGATAATTGAATGATGATTATAACGGAAATAGTAATAATTAAGTAAATAAATGCAAAAATTTAGAAATTGAATTTATGAATTTGGCAATTTTGAAAAATGAATTAAGGATTGAATTTTAAATAAATGAATAAATCGGCAAATGGGCAAGTTGAATGATAATTATAACGGAAATAATAATAATTAAGTAAATAAATACGGGAATTTAGAGATTGAATTAATGAATTTGGCAATTTGAAAAATCAATTAAGGATTGAATTTGAAATAAATGAAATAATGGGCAAATAAACAAATTAAATGATTATTATAACGGAAATAATGATAATTAAGTAAATAAATGCGGGAATTTAGAGATTGAATTTGTGAATTTGGCAATTTGAAAAATCAATTAAGGATTGAATTTTAAATAAATGAATAAATAAGCAAGTAAGCAAATTGAACGATAATTATAACGGAAATAATAATAATAAAGTGAATAAATGCGGGAATTTAGAGATTGAATTTATAAATTTGGCAATTTGAAAAATCAATTAAGGATTGAATTTTAAATAAATGAATAAATAGGCAAATAAGCGAATTAAATGATAATTATAATGGAAATGATAATAATTAAGTAAATAAATACAAGAATTGAGAAATTGAATTTATGAATTTGGCAATTTGAAAAATGAATTAAGGATTGAATTAATTAATTATGAATATTAGAGATTTTTAAGGAAAATATTTAGGATTTGGGCAACCTAATGGGCTAAATTGATGTGAGTATGGGCCAATGAGAATGGCTAGCATAGGGGGCATGGGGCCCTTCATCAACAAATTTGGGTTTGGGCTCCAACTTAAGCCCAAAGCCAAGGTCATCACAAAATTGGGCCTAATGGCCTATCTCTACCTCAAAAATGGGCCCAATACCCAACTCAGGCCCAAAACTTCTTCTCATTCTAGCTTAGACCTCCCTTCCCCGCGCCTGGCTTCGTCACCTCCACCACTAGCTGCCGCGCCGCCACCAGCCGCCACGCCGTCACCAGCCGCTACCACCAGCCAGCATCGTCGCCAGCAAGGCTCAACCAGCGCCGTCGTCGGGTTGACGCCTCACTAGCCGGCGTCGCCAGGTTGCGGCTGCACCAGCCGCTGCTGCCGTGGTCGCCATCGGCGCGCCATCGCCGCTTCGTCGCGCCAGCCGCGCCATCGCCGCTTCGTCGCGCCAACCGCGCCATTACCGTTTCGTCGCGCCAGCCGGCATCGTCGCCAGTATCGACGACGCGCCAGCTAGCAGCCAGCGCCGCTTCCAGCATCATCGCGTCTGCGCTGCCGCTGCTGCCACGCCTCCATCAACGGCGTCGCTTCAGCTGTAGCATCGCCACCTCCAGCATCGTCGACGTCACTATCGCCGCCTCCAGCTGCAGCGTCGTCGCCTCGTCGCCGCCACGCCATCAATTTGCAACCCCACAGTGAGCATGGACTCAAATGAAGGCAGGTGAAACTAAGAGATCATCCAACAAAGCCAAAGCATGGTTGCAGATACATTACGGGAAAAAACAAAGGCGAAATAACCTCAAGCAAGAGCCATTCAAAAAAAATGAAACATGAATATGCTTATCCTCAACACACAAACGTCACCTAAAAATGAACAGAGAAAGAGGAGAGAACCATACCTATGAATATCCTCTCCGACGAGGTCGCCCAAAACTCAGCAAAATCACCCTTTTCTCCCTTCCTGCCGAGCTTCACCTTATTTTTTTTTTTTTCTTCTCCAGCCTCTCCTTCTCCTCCCCTGCTTGCTCCCGAAGCCACCCTCAAATATCTCTCTCTGCCACCAACCTGTAACCTGCCACCTTTTTCCCCAGTTGTCCCCTCCTGTGCTGCCCAAGAACGGCTCCCATCATGCCCCATCAAGCCATCTTATCTGGCTGCCAAAGCAGCCCTGTTTTTCTCTCTTTGGTTGCCCAAGAACGTCTCATTCTCGGGTGGCAAAAAAAAAAAAGATAAAAAATAAAATCAAACCAATTCCAGGGGGTCTACAAATATGCCCCTCTTCGATAGAGTTCACGAGTGTAAAGAACATGAACATTGAAGTGACAAGAAAGTGTGAATAGTGAATGGAATGAAGTGAACTCTACCGAAGAACAAAGGAGACCCCCAAAGAGACATAAGTAAAACACAAGCTCGCTCAAGGCACCAAAACCCTAAGAGGAAAGCATCTCTCAAGGCGCCTCTAAAGCTGCCCCAAGAACCCAGACTCGCCCTAAGATGTCTCTAAAAGTGACGGAAAAAACAATGTCAAAGATGAGTAACGGTCGAACCACCTTTGAGCATAGGAAAGAACGTGACCAAAGGGGATGGAACATGTGTGTACCACATGAGAACGCTAGGTGTGGGGTGTCCAACAACATGACCGAAATATGTGTCGTGAACTCAATGGACCATGTCATGTGCAGGGGATGGGGAAGTCTAGAAGAGCATGATGAATAAGCGATAAGCACAAGGTAACAAGGTGAGGAAAGGCCAAGGATGAACGCAAAACCATGAAGGTAAAATGTGCAATGCTGGTGAATATGGATGTCAGGAGCCGTGACTCTGAATGACAAGGTTGAGGAGAAATGACTCTAAACGCCAAAAGGAGGAAAGATGGTGACTCTAAATGCTAAAATGAGGAAATAATGGCTCTGGAGGCCAAACCAAAAAGCTAACTCTAAATGCTAAAAAGAGGAAAGATGGTGACTCTAAATGTTAAACTGAGAAAATAATGGCTCTGGAAGCCAAACCAAAAAGCTAACTCTAAATGCTAACAGGAGGAAAGATGGTGACTCTGAGATAAAGGGGGATGCCCTAAACAAGCTAACAGTAGGGGGATGCCCTAAACAACCTGATGGTAGGGGGATGCCCTAAACAAACTGAAAGTAGGGGGATGCCCTAAACAAAGTGACAGTAGGGGGGTGCCCTAAACAAACTAAAATAGGGGGATGCCCTAAACAAAGCGACAGTAGGGGGATGCCCTAAACAAAGTGACAGGAAAGGGGGATGCCCTAAACAAAATGAAAGTAGGGGGGATGCCCTAAACAAAGCGACAATAGGGGGATGCCCTAAACAAACTAAAAGTAGGGGGATGCCCTAAACAAAGCGACAATAGGGGGATGCCCTAAACAAACTAAAAGTAGAGGGAAGAGAAGTCTAGAAGAGCATAATGAATGAGCGATGAGCATAGGGTAACGAGGTAAGGAAAATCGTGAAGACAAGATGCATAATGTTAGCAAACATGAATGCTAGGAGCTGTGACTTTGAATGTGGATGATAACTTTGAACGCCTGAATGTGAATGGTGATGATTTTTTTAATGTCGAAGCTAAGAAGTGATGCGAATGGCTCTGAACGCTGAACTCAGAAGTGATGATGGCTCTGAACGTCGAAACTGAAAGGCGTTGATGGCCCTGAACGCCGAAACTGAAAAGCGATGAAGGCTCTGGGCCGAAATCGAAAAGCGATGATGGCTCTGAACGTCGAAGCTGAAAAGCGATGATGACTCCGAACACCGAAACTGAAAGCGATGATGGCTCTGAATGCCGAAACTGAAAAGTGGTGATGGCTCTGAATGCTGAAACTGAAAGTGATGATGGCTCTAAATGCCGAAACTGAAAAGCGATGACGGCTCTGAACGCTGAAATTGAAAAGCGATGATGACTCTGAACGCCGAAACTGAAAGCAATGATGGCTCTGAACGCCAAAACTGAAAAGTGATGATGGCTCTGAACGCCGAAACTGAAAAGCGATGATGTCTCAGAACGCCAAAACTAAAAGTGATAATGGCTCTGAACGCCGAAACTGAAAGCGATGATGGCTCTGAACGCCGAAACTGAAAAGCAATGATGGCTCTGAACGCTGATGCTGAAAACGATGATGGCTCTGAACGCCAAAACTGAAAAGCGATGATGGCTCTGAACGCTGATGCTGAAAACGATGATGGCTCTGAACGCCAAAACTGAAAAGCGATGATGGCTCTGAACGCCGAAACTAAAAAGCGATGATGACTCTGAACGCCGAAACTGAAAATGCGACGATGATGACTTTGAACGCCGAAACTGAAAAGTAATGATGGCTCTGAACGCCGAAACTGAAAAGCGATGATGATGACTCTGAACGCTAAAACTGAAAAGGCAAAGAGATAATGAGCGGAGGATATGCCTTAGTGTAACGCACCGCTACTACTGTAAATCCACTGATGGTCTGAAAGAGATTGCACGAGTCTTAAAGGATGCTCTGCTAGTGAGTCGGAACACTCAAATCAACTATAAACATAGTCTCACGACCTATCCGACTAAAACACGAGGCCTGATGAAATGTCATAACAGTCTGGATGCCTCTGACTCGAGGTGCTCTGCTGAGGGGAATCCATCGTCATATCAAAGGAATGATCCGCTAGGGAGTCACAAGAGAATAGCCTGCCAGGGTAAATACTACGACCTCAATCTACTGAAGAATCATGGATAGTAAGGCAATCAAATCCCTAAGGTCATGCTCCGCTGAAAGCTCATCTCGGCAAACATCATCGAGGTTGTGACCATCAATGTGAACAAACATCCCTCATCCAAGTAATGTGGACTATAACAGATCTATGAGAAAACAATCTATCCACAACCCAAATGAGGGAAATATGCCCCAGTATAACAACTAGTGTATCCGGTCTGTCCTGATAACTCGAAAATTAACTCAATGGGGACGTATAGGAGATCCAACCCGTACTCCACCGAAATAATGACGCGAGAGTCTATGCCTCTGAGATAACTCCGCCCAAGAATCATGACGATATCAGAAAGCATGAGTCTAACTGAGTGACCCGAGAAAGGCTCCATTGGAGGATCAAGGCAAAATGAAGTCGAGTCATGAGGCCGACATGCATCTCGTAACTGCAGATGGTCATGCAAATCAATGGAGATCTACAAATCTCAACTGAAGATGAAATATGCCCCAGTATGGAATCAGATCTCAGAAGGGGAAGTACGATGACATCCAAGTGCTGAAAGGCGCGAGTCATGATGAGTGACTCAAGAAAGGCCCCACCGGAAGATCATGATAAAATGACGAACACGCCCTTGCTCGGCGTGTATCTCGTAAGCGGGGATGATCGTGCAACTCCATGAAGATCCGTAAATCTCCTTCGAAAATGGAATATGCCCCAGTATGACATCAGGTATATGGTAGGTCGAAAAACGGATGATACGAAATCATCAATCATCAAACGTGAGATCCCTAAAATCCAAATCGAATCCGAATGCCAAGGAAATGTCTCCCGGAATAAAAAGCATGATGACATACAAATGCCGAAAAATACGAGCCTGACGGGGTAGCTCAAAGAGAGGCTCCACTGAGGGGTCCGGTAAGATAACAAGTAGGTCATCATCTCGACGTGTATCTCATAGGTGGGGACGATCATGTGACCCTGCAAAGATCTGTGAATCTCAACCGAAACGGAAATATGCCCCAGTATGACATAGGTACATAGTAGTTCAGAAAATCGAATGACCTCAAATCATCCATCATCAAATGTACGGTCTTCGTAAACCAGACCCACAGCTGAATCAAACCCACACGTCCAAAGAGACGTATCCTGAAGAAAAAGCATGACGACATCTAAATGCCGAAAAGTGTGAGTCTGATTGGATGGCTCAAGATAGGCTCCCCTGAGAGATCATGAAAAGACAGCGAGCAGGCCATCGTCTCAGAGTGTATCTCGAAAGTGGGAGTGATCATGTAGCTACATGAAGATCTGTGAATCTCAATCAAAACGGAAATATGCCCCAGTATGGCATAAAATGTGTGATAGATCACAAGATCGGATAACATCAAATCATCTATCGTCAAATGTGTGATCCCAGTAATCCAAATCCACAACTGAATCGAATCCAAACATCAAAAGGGCGTCTCCCAGAAGAAGAAGCATGATGATATCCAAATATCAACCAAATCTCAAATACCTGTCCAAGTAAGGGCTGTCGAAGACGACATCTGATCCCATGGCCTCAGGGTGGTCTTAAGACACGGGACGTAATGTAGGCTAGGGTGATAGGGTGATAAAAACGAAGGGAAACTAGGCCCAAATACCCAATGATCAAAAACCCATGCCCTTATGTATGAAACGCAACATGTACAGAAAATCTCATGAGCTATGGACCTGAGGGTGCCCAATGTGAATGTAATATCAATAATGAGAGACAATGAGGCAAATCAATCTGATAATGAGATATACAGGAACGATGGAAGGGAAATATCAGATCTGGAATAGGTCAGCGTAAGAAAAGAACAAAGGGGGGAAGCGAATGGGATGAATCACGAGCAATGACGAGGACGATAACAGGACAATGAACATACGAAGAAAAGTGATAATCAACTCAAATCAAACATGGAGTGAAGTCACATCAATAATGAATGTAATGATGGAAAGGACAATGACCCAGAGTCCCTAGGAGAAGGTCACTCATCTCACTCTCAAAATACAAGATACAACGAATACAAAAAAGGGAGGGTCTCGGGAAGCTCACATACGAACTCCCACCAACAAACATACTCAATGAAGTGACCCCCAAGTATCAATATACACAACAAGTGAATACAAAGAAGAAGATGAGGATCTCAGAAAGCTCACATATAAGCTCACACCAACGAACATACTCGATGAAACGACGCTCAAGTATCAACATACACACCCAATGATGAAGAATACTATGCACATACACACATGTGTTTATTTTTCTTTATTTCTATTTTTTTAATTTTTTAATTTTTTTAATTTTATTTATTTATTTATTTATTTATTTTTACATATACAAATGCACATACCTTGAATACGAACAAAATAAGCCCAAATGACGATATCAACAACGGATAGACACACTCTCAAAACTCTCTCTAATGAGATGACCGTCTCAAACTAAGGATCTCTGAATCAGTGTCCGTGTAATAGATAATGGGAATGATATGACTATCCTCCATGTAATAAACTGAGAAGGATCACCACTCAGGGTGAGGAGAATATGAGACAAAACAAGTAGTAGATAAAATAAAGAAAAAATATGAAGAACATAACCACTGAGATACAATGGGATGCAGTGATGTGATGATAGCAGTGATGTGATGGTAGGAAAAAATAATGAGAGAGAAAAATGCACCTGTAGGTCCAAAACTCATGGAACTCTCAAACAATGCATGCATACATTAAAGGGCCCCTATCCCGGTGTAGAAATGTGAGCAAGGCGATAAAAAAGAAAGGCTATAATGCACATGTGAGGCTCAATGGGCTAGCAACGGTATATGTATCAAAAGGGAATAACAAGGTATAGGGCTAACCGAAATGATGGCCACCCATCCTGCGACCATGGTCTCAAACATAGTACCTCTTTAGCTGATCCACGTTGGTAGGCTCCGAGAGTCGGTTTCCATCTAGATTTATCAACCATGCAGCGCCCTCTGGGGTCAGCTCCCTAATGAAATAAGGTCCGCTCCAATTGGGTCTGAACTTCCCTCTGGGATCTCTGATCAATCCCCTGATGACCTTCAGAACCAAGTCACCTATCCGTAATGGTCTGGGCTTGACCCGCTTTTTGAAAGCGCGGGCTATCTTCCTCTGATATGCACGAACATGGTCTGCTGCACTCAATCTCCTCTCATCGAGGAGATTAAGCTGATCAAATCGAGCCTGAGCCCAATCTGCCTCGGGAATCTGCTGCTCTAGTGTTACTCTCAACGAACCCATCTCAATCTCAATGGGCAGCACTGCCTCCATGCCGTATACCAATGAGTAGGGTGTAGCTCCTGTAGATGTGCGAAAAGAAGTCCGATAAGCCCACAATGCAAATGGGAGCTTTTCTGACCAGTCCCGAGAAGTCTCGACCATCCTCTGTAATATCCTCTTAACATTCTTATTCGCGGCCTCTACTGCCCCATTCGTCTGCGGCCTGTATGCAGACGACCTCTGATGTTGGATGCCATATCTTTGTACTAAGGTGTCAACCTCTGCCCTGAAATGTACCCCTCTATCTAAAATCAGCTCATGGGGGACTCAATAGCGGCAGATAATGTGTGATCTGATGAAACTAGCAACTCCAGATGATGTCAATCTCGCGTATGAAGCGGCCTCCACCCACTTGGTGAAGTAATCAATGGCGACCAAGATGAACTCATGATCACTAGAAGACTTCGGTGAAATCTTCCCAATGATATCTATACCTCATACCGAAAATGGCCATGGTGAAGTCAATGCATGTAGCTCTGAGGGCGGCACATGAATGAGATCTCCGTGTATCTGACACTCGGGACATCTCTGAACAAATTGACAGCAATCCGTCTCTATGGTCAATCAGAAGTAACCAGTCCTTATGATCTTATGGGCCAACATATGCCCTCCCATATGTGATCCGCAAACTCCCGCATGAACCTCTCTCATGACTCGATCAGTAGAGGCACGGTCCAAACACAATAGCAACATCTCGTCTGCTGATCGTCTATACAGTGTCTCTCCACAAATCACGAATCGGGCAGCTAACTGTCTCAGTGCTCTCTTATCCTTGGCTGTGGCAGCCTCAGGATATATGCCAAGTCTCAGAAAGTGATATATGTCATGGTACCAGGGCAGATCATCGTCTATCTCCGGATCGTCAATCAGACAACAGTATGCAGGAACGGATCTCAACTTGATTAGTAAAGGACGAACAACGGCATCTGCAGGAATATCAATCATGGAAGCTAAAGTAGCTAAGGCATCGACAAACTGGTTCTGCGCTCTAGGCAGATGTCTGTATCTCAAATCATCAAATCTCCGAACCAGTAGCTCATAGTATGCATGGTAAGGCCTAAGCTTCGCAACTCTAGTCTTCCACTCGCCCTGGACCTGTCTCAATACCAGATTGGAGTCACCAAACACCTCCATCTGTCTAATCCCGAGCTCGAGAGCTGTCTCTAATCCCATGATGAAAGCCTCATACTCGACAATGTTGTTCGTGGCAGGATGTCGATCCGAGAATGCCAAACGAACAGACCTAAGGATGTGATCACCATGAGAGGATATCAACAAGACACCTATCCCGTATCCAGAATGGTTGGCCACACCATCAAAGTACATGCGCCAGCCTGACAAACTGGTAACAGCAGCAACATCCTCATCCGGGAAGTCGTCATCAATAGCTCTACCATCAAAAACTGGTAATGAGGCTAGGTGATCTGCAACAATGCTCCCTCTGATAGACTTCTGAGTGATATAATGGATGTCGAACTTAGTCAGAAGTACCAACCATCTCATGAGGCAACCGACCAGGGCGGGCCTATCAAACAAATACCTTAGAGGATCTAGACGGGATATCAAATGTACTGAATACTCGGTCATGTAATGTCTCAATCTGCGAGTAGCCCAAACCAACGCCAAGCAGTAGCACTCAATCATGACATATCTCGTCTCGTAATCTAGCATCCTCTTACTCAAATAATAAATGGCTCGATCCTTGCCCGAATCATCGAGCTGAGCCAACATGCATCCTAAAGCCACGTCTGAGACGGACAGGTATAAAAGTAAAGGACGGCCTGGTGTAGGAGGCGCCAAGACTGGGGGTGACAACAAGTACTCTCGGATCCTCTCGAATGCGCGCTGACACTGATCATCCCAAACAGTAGGTTGACTCTTCCTCAAGAGTCGGAAAATGGGCTCGTAGATATCTGTCAATCTAGCGATGAATCTGCTGATGTACTGAAGTCTACCTAAGAAGCCTCTGACCTCTCTCTCTGTCCTCGGTGCAAGCATGTCAAGGATGGCTCTGATCTTATCCGGGTCTACCTCTATGCCTCTCTCACTGACCATATACCCCAAGAGTTTCCCAGAAGTCACTCCGAAAGTGCACTTCTTGGGATTCAATCTCAATCTGAACTATCGGATCCTCTCAAAGAACCTCTCTAGAGCTGCTAGGTGATCTGGTCTGTCTTGGGATTTCACTATCATGTCGTCTACATAGACCTCGACATCCCGATGCATCATGTCATGGAAAATGGTGGTCGCTGCTCTCTGATAAGTGGCTCCCGCGTTCTTCAGTCCAAATGGCATGACTCTATAGCAATAAGTGCCCCACTCAGTAATGAAGGACGTCTTCTCAATGTCCTCTAGAGCCATTAGTATCTGACTGTACCCGGAAAATCCGTCCATAAAGGACAACATCGAGTGACCTGTTGTACTATCAACTAGCATGTCGATGTATGGGAACGGGAAATCATCCTTAGGACTGGCCTTGTTGAGATCTCGGAAATCAACACAAACTCTCACCTTGCCGTCCTTTTTGGGAACAGGAACGACATTGGCCAGCCACTCAGGGTACTCGACCACAGATAGAAATCCTACACTGAGCTGCTTCTGAATCTTCTCCTTAACCTGCAAGCTCCAGTGAGGGTGTAAACGTCTCAACTTCTGCTTAATCGGTCTGGCGTGGGGTAGAAGTGGCAAACGATGCTGGACGATGGAAGGATCAAGGCCTGGCATGTCCTCATAGGACCATGCGAAAACGTCCAAGTATGCTCTGAGCAACTGGATAAGGCTATCTCTCTCATCAATAGATAAATCTGATCCGATCCTCAACTCTCTAGGCTGATCTGTTGTGCCGAAATCAACAATCTCCGTGTCCCCTACAGCGGGCGAAACTCTCTCATCAACAGGATCCAAATCGGAAACAGAAGACGAGTCATCGTCTGAATCATGCTGTGTAATCTCATCATCAATGTCAAAAATCTGTGATGTAGGTGAAGATGGGGCAGATAAATCAATAACGTGAGAGACAGGCAAATACTCAAAGATGCTCAAATCCATAGATGAAAAGTCAGAAACATAGTCATGACGGGAAACAAATCCCGATAAAGCATCAAAGGAAAGAGGTGGGTCCACAAGGTCGGACGCTCCCTCAACTAGGCCAACAAGGCCATCAAACAAACCATCAGCAACCATAACATCCTCGATGATCTCCGGAGTAGGAACGAACTGAATCTCCTCGACGATCTCGAGGACGGACACCCCGAAGAGATCAAATGGTGAAGCGAGCTCAAGCAGAGCTATCCCATCAAGTTGGCCTATGCTCAGAGGGAGCATCTCATCAGTATAATCATCGTGTGGGACAGCTCCGTCCACTATGTCCCTGATATCGGCAAAAGTCTCGTGCTCATCGATCTCATCCGGGAAGCAAAGCGTCATAAGGCTCGTGCGATTGGGAGAGGGAGGAGTGATCAACGCAGAAGTCGAAGGGCCAGGGACTCTGACACTCAACTGTAACTGCTGGACGAGGCGCTGAAGCTCGGCCTCCTGGGTGGTGCTGAGTCCTCCGATGATCCCATCAGATGGTGCATGTGGCTCTGATGCTCTCACGAAGTAATCGGCTATGCTCAGGGTGTATGGGCGAACAGGATAATAAAAAGGCGTATGAGTCAAGCGAGCCCTCACCCTCTCTCTACGCAGCCGCGCCATATAACGATAGTCGGCCTCAGTGGGAATGAATCCAAGCCCGAATGGTACGTCGCGATCCGAAAAGGCCATGAACTCACTAGGCCCGTGTTGATGCCGCCCTAACCCCATACCGGGAAAATAAGACATGCACCGCATAATATCGAGCACTACCGTGCTGCTGTGCTGGTCGAAGGACATGGCTACAAAGTCTCGGCAGAAATCCTCCATCTCCATAGTCTGCACCTCGTCAAAGGTGAATCCGGTCAGAAAAAGATCATCATCAGCGTGACTAATCTCGAGTATGGGCTCGGCCGAAATGAACATATCCCCTACAGACTGCACCACGATGACCCGGCCACCATGAATAAACTTCACCTTTTGATGAAGGGAAGAAGGAATGGCCCCAGCTCTATGGATCCATGGTCAGCCCAAAACAGGTTAAAGGATGTAGGAATCCTCAAAACCTAAAACACGGCAACAAAAGTGGCTGGACCAATCAGTAACTCAATCTCCAGTGTACCCATGACCTCCCTCCGAGTGCTATCATATGTGCGAACGGTCTAAGTGGAGGGACTAAAGTCAGAAGGAGCGTATCTGAGGGCAATGACAGTGGCAGTGGCAAGAGGACATACGTTCAGGGCCGAGCCATTGTCCAGAAGGACAGATGAGACTCGGCGGCCTGAACAGCCAACAGATATGTATAAAGGTCGTGTGTGGTCCGAGCCCTCCAGTGGCAAATCATCGTCCGAGAATACAATGCATGTGGCTTGGCCGGCCGTCATCATATGAATCAATCCCTCGGGGGAGGTGGTAGTCTCGACCCTGATCTGGCTCAAAGCTCGAATTAGAGCATCACAGTGAGTGCTCGAGGATGCCAACAGGCTCCAGATGGAAATACAAGCCTGAGTGCTCTGTAGTTGTCTCAAGATCTCATCGTCCTCTGCTCTGACCTCCTTGGGAGCAGATGTACCCTTAACTGGCCTAGCTGTCGCGGGAGGGGGCTGTCGCATCACTCTACCTCCTCGGAGAATATACTGAACATCTAGAGTCTGAGGATCATCAACACATGGAGCCTGAACCTCCTCAACATCTGGGATCAAGATGAAAGGCGTCCGGACGCTATAACGTGGCAGAATCAATGGCTCAACGGTGGCGACCTGCACCGACGCCGCCTTGGGAACTAATCGGAAAGGAGCAGGCATCCGTGGACCTAGAGTCACCCCACTCATCTCATAAATCACATTTGGCATGATAGGCTCTAGGTCTGAATCGTCATCACTCAGCATGTGGATGTGGTCATCGATCTCATCAAAGTCTAAGAAATGAATGTCATCAGCTGGTGGAGGGACTGTATGTGTAGTGTGGGCAGGTAACGGGTTCGTAGTCACACTCGGCTGACCCAAGTGTACCAAACCCTGGTCGATCAAATCCTGGACGGCATGCCTCAAAGCGATGCATCGATCGATCTCGTGTCCAGGCCCTTGATAATAGGCGTAATGCAGATTCATCCTGAACTGAGGTGGAATCAGTTGAGGTGGTGGCCTAGGAGCAAGCGCAGTCAACAAACTGGCCTCTGTAAGCTTCCGAAGAGCCTGGCTCAACGGCATACCAATCTGAGAGAACTGTCTCTACGTCCTCAAAGCAAAAGGAGCGGAGGCCTGCTGAGCTCTAGGCCTAGGATAGGACGGAGCTGTAGGTCTCGCGGCAAACTGTGCCGCATAGCATGGCTGCCCAGTGGCTGTATATGAAACAGCTGGTCTGTCGGTGCCCTGAGTGGCATAGTAAGGCAATGATAATGTCGGAGGCGCGCAAGTCTGATCATAAGTCTGATGAGGCGCTCGTGGCCTATACTGTTGAGGAGGATAAGATGGATGAGTCTCACGAAGCTGTGGACCTGGCTGATGGCGCCTGAAAGGCCTCTGGTTGGCGTAACCAATGGTGCTCACATCGGCTGATCTCGGCCCTACCAATGGTTTCTTCCCCCTAGCATCAGCAAAGGAAGAATCCGACCATAAACCTCTAGAAATGCCATCCTCTATATCGTACAAAGCCAGAACCAGGGAGCCGAAATCTGAAAAGGGTACTCCAACCACGTGCCTAGCAAATCTGGGTTGTAAGCTCCTTAGGACCATTTGTATCTGATCTCTCTCTGATGGTCTATCCACTATCTCAGCTATCTTCCCGCGCCAACGAGAGATGAATGAAGAAACAGACTCCTCTTACCTCTGTCTCAGAGCCTCGAGCTCCCTCCTCGATACATCCACGACAGTATTAAATGAAAATTGTCGTAAGAACTCCTGGGCCAAGTCATCCCATGTCCTACACCGCGAGGACTCCGAAGAAGCAAACCATCGCTGGGCCGCTCCACTCAAAGATAGTGGGAACAACGTGATCAAATGTGGCTCCTCTAAGCCGTGGGCCCTCATCAGTATGCTGTAGAGTCGAAGGTGAATGCGAGGACAACCAATGCCTGTGAACTTCTCAAAGTCGGGCATCTTGAAATCGGGCGGTAAACTAGCCACTGGTGCTTCGTCAAAATCCTCCCAAGTAACAGCTCTGTCTGGAGTCCTCAACTGCCTCAACCTCTGCTCAAGCCTATCCATACGAGCGTGTGGGTCCTCTGAGGTCGGGGCAAGCACGGTGACCGGAGGCGGGGCAACCTCGATCTGACTATGCAGAGCGAAAGGTATGGCATGTGGTGCCGACTGACTGAGTGGAGGGGGTGGAGGCACTGTAGGGTCATAATGGGCGCCATCCTGGGGCGGGACCTACTGCGCCTACTGTCCATATATCCTCCGGCCGAGGCTAACTATAGCCTCGTGAATCGAATCCATGGCCACAGCAAACTGGTCGACGGTGACTTTCTGTGAATCCATATCTCTCTGATCTGATCTCGGGTCTGACTAGTCTGATGCTCTGATCAATCTGCCTCCAACTCTGATCTAAAAAGTCAGACCCAGACTGAACGTATCAATGCTTCTGGAACGGTGGAAATACCATATAAGATACGAGGTAAAGGAAACTCCACAAGGAATGTATATCAAATATGCCGAAGACAACCCAGAATCAATCAAACTGATATCCAATCCCGAGCAGATACACAAGAGACTACTGCGAAGGTAACTAAACCTACCACTACTGAACCGGCTCTAAAGGCCCACAGATGCACCCACGTGTTAGGAAAGGAAATCCTGATTGAAAGATCTAAGGCTCAACCTACAAGGTGAAGGTGGCTCTAAAAAGGGGTAGGTGGACTTTAAAAGGTCCCTAGCAGAGGCGATCGTACCCTCGTGTGGTACGCAACCCTCTGCATGCCTCCGAAGAGACGGGGTGCTTTCATGCAAGGTGGTCATCACCTCCACACATGCACTACCTCGCATCCCAGGGGGTTTCCTATGGTGGAATCTTGCAAGGCTCTCGACACTCAATAGTCAACTAAAGTGCGCTGTGAGCGATGTGGGTGCATCCGAAAACCCTACGAATCTAGAGCAGAAAATTAAACACACTGGCCACGCAAATATCCATCTAGCTCCGGGCTATACAGGTCTTCAATGATCGGACTCTAATCAGCATCAGTGTGTCAGTCTCCTCCGGAATGCTCCTAGACATCAGCATAGCCCGTCGCTAGACCCTACTCTTAACCTCTAACTCGGTCAGAGAATCAAGCACACATAAGGCCTCACACTTGCAAAGGTGAGAACCAGAACGAAAGAAATGACCGAATACCAGAGGGTTGGAGGTAAGGGGATAGATGGGCGGTCCACACGGACAAGCGACATGCAATCATACAGAAAGAGGGTAGTCATGCAACATACAGTCAAGCAAAGCACAGATATATCATTAACGTCCACACAAACCATGATAAACAGATAAAAAGTGATACATATATACATCATGCTCAAAGACGATCAAGAGGATACACAAGCTAGTGAATCAATGGGCCAAATCAATCGATATCGGAATGAATCAATGTACATCATGCTAAAAATGAATCTATACATGCAAGGTGACCAAAACAATCATGGCAAACATCGGAATCACTATGCTAAACGAAGCAAGATAGGTAATCAATGCAATCAACATGTCAATATTTCCAACGAATATGGCAACGAAGCATAAAGAAGGTAGTTATCACGGGATCCTCAATCAAGACGAATGAATCGTCGTAATCAACATGTCAGGAATTCTCAATGCACAATCGAGATATGAGTACCCAATGATCGACCCATCAAACGCTAGGTTTGCTTCATCTTAAGTTCAAGCTTGACCCTCTAAAGATCCCCAGTGGAGTTGCCATTTTGTGGACCCCGCATTTCGGCTCATGCGTTTCCCACTCGATGACGAGCTCGATTTTAATTTTGAAAAATGATTTTTATTGATTAAGAAAATGACTTGGAGTCGCCACTTATTTTTGTTTTATTTTGAAAGGGTAAACAAAATAAGAAAGAAAACCCTAAGTGTGACTCCTTATTTTGGAAAAGGCGATCTACGAAAAACCGGATCGGGCTCGGGGGTCAGGTTACTTATCGGGAAGGTACGGTAAAAGACCATAGCACCCCTTTAAGTCCCTAAAGTTGGGTCTCTACTAATAAAATGAAGCTAACGTGGCGATTGACGAGTAAATCAATGAATATCTTAAATGATCATGCACACATAAAAGTCGAGACATGCATAGACAACTATTAGAGGAAAATGGATACAGACCTTGGCGACGAGCCACCATGCGCTATCGATGGAGAGGGTTAGTGCACAATTTAGGAATAATCACATGTATGTTAGAGAGTAGGGTAAATCAATCATGTATAGCAATCAATAAAATATTGGAAATTAGAAAATGAACAAATTGAATAAATAAATATGAGGATTGGAGATTAAATTTAAAAATTGAAATTTTGATGAATTTTAAAGATGGAATTTTACATAAGTGAACAGGTGGGCAATCAAATAAATCGAATAATGGTAATGACGAAAATAGTAATGATTAAGCAAAAGATCGTGGAAATTTAAAAATTTAGGGAATTGTAAATTGAATTTAGAAATAGGAAATTTGAAGGATTGATTAAGGAATGAATTTTTGAATAAATAAATAAGTGGGCATATGGATAATTGAATGATGATTATAACGGAAATAGTAACAATTAAGTAAATAAATGCGAAAATTTAGAAATTGAATTTATGAATTTGGCAATTTTGAAAAATGAATTAAGGATTGAATTTTAAATAAATGAATAAATAGGCAAATGGGCAAGTTGAATGATAATTATAACGGAAATAATAATAATTAAGTAAATAAATACGGGAATTTAGAGATTGAATTAATGAATTTGGCAATTTGAAAAATCAATTAAGGATTGAATTTGAAATAAATGAAATAATGGGCAAATAAACAAATTAAATGATAATTATAACAGAAATAATGATAATTAAGTAAATAAATGCGGGAATTTAGAGATTGAATGTGTGAATTTGGCAATTTGAAAAATCAATTAAGGATTGAATTTTAAATAAATGAATAAATAAACAAGTAAGCAAATTGAACGATAATTATAACGGAAATAATAATAAAAAAGTGAATAAATGCGGGAATTTAGAGATTGACTTTATAAATTTAGCAATTTGAAAAATCAATTAAGGATTGAATTTTAAATAAATGAATAAATAGGCAAATAAGCGAATTAAATGATAATTATAATGGAAATGATAATAATTAAGTAAATAAATAAAGGAATTGAGAAATTGAATTTATAAATTTGGCAATTTGAAAAATGAATTAAGGATTGAATTAATTAATTATGAATATTAGAGATTTTTAAGGGAAATATTTAGGATTTGGGCGACCTAATGGGCTAAATTGATGTGGGTATGGGCCAATGAGAATGGCTAGCATAGGGGGCATGGGGCCCTTCATCAACAAATTTGGGTTTGGGCTCCAACTTAAGCCCAAAGCCAAGGTCATCACAAAATTGGGCCTAATGGCCTATCTCCACCACAAAAATAGGCCCAATACCCAACTCAGGGCCAAAACTTCTTCTCTTTCTAGCTTGGACCTCCCTTCCCTGCGCCTGGCTTCGTCACCTCCACCATTAGCTGTCGCGCCGCCACCAGCGTCGCCACCGGCTGCCACGCCACTGCCAGCACCGCCACCAGCTGTCGCACCGTCACCAGCTGCTACCACCAGTTAGCATCGTTGCCAGCAAGGCTCCACCAGCGCCGTTGTCGGGTTGACGCCTCACCAGCCGACGTCGCCAGATTGCGGCTGCACCAGCCGTTGCTGCCGTCGTTGCCATCGATGAGCCTTCGCCGTTTCGTCGCACCAGCCGTGCCATCGCCGTTTCATCGCGCCAGCCAGTAGCCAACGCCGCCTCCAGCGTCATCGCGTCAGCACCGCCGCTGCTGCCGCGCCTCCATCAACGGCGTCACTCCAGCTGCAGCATCGCCGCCTCTAGCATCGTCGCCAGCATCGTCAACGTCACCATCGCCGCCTCCAGCTGCAGCGTTGTCTCTAGCTGCAGCATCGTCGCCTCGTCGCTGCCACGCCATCGATTTGCAACCCCACAATGAGCATGGACTCAGATGAAGGCGGGTGAAACCAAGAGATCATCCAACAAAGCCAAAGCATGGTTGCAGATACATTACGGGAAAAAACAAAGGCGAAATAACCTCAAGCAAGAGCCATTAAAAAAAAATGAAACATGAATATGCTTATCCTCAACACACAAACGTCACCTAAGAATGAACAGAGAAAGAGAAGAGAACCATACCTGTGAATATCCTCTCCGACGAGGTCGACCAAAACTCAGCAAAATCACCCTTTTCTCCCTTCCTACCGAGCTTCACCTTTTTTTTTTTTTCTTCTCCAGCCTCTCCTTCTCCTCCCGTGCTTGCTCCCGAAGCCACCCTCAAATATCTCTCTCTGCCACCAGCCTGTAACCTGCCACCTTTTTCCCCAGTTGTCCCCTCCTTTGCTGCCTAAGAACGGCTCCCATCATGCCCCATCAAGCCGTCCTATCTGGCTGCCAAAGCAGCCCTGTTTTTCTCTCTTTGGCTGCCCAAGAACGTCTCATTCTCGGGTGGCCAAAAAAAAAAAAGATAAAAAATAAAATCAAACCAATTCCAGGGGGTCTACATGAGTACAAATAAATGATCCTTGCAGAAAAATGATTTTACTAAAATAGCTTGGTCAAAAGTTACACATAGATGGACTGATTTCCTAAAAGTATTTGATTCTTTCTTTAATAAAACTGAATATTCTAACAATTAGATTACTTCCATCTCACCCCTTTTGTTGTCAAAATTACTAAATTTTCATGTCAAAATTGTCCTACAACAAATAGAATTATTATTCTACCAATGACGAATTTAGTGTACAAACTTCGGATAAGAAAAACAAACATTTGAAAATAAGCATTTATTTGGTAATTATTTTCGAAAATAATTTTTTATTTTTCAAAACAAAAAAACAAGAAAACATATTTAATAACAAAAAACTATTATCTGTTTATATTTTTAAGAACAGAAAATAAGTTGTTTTTATATAACATCTTTTAGTTATTTTTTTGTAATTTTTATTTATTTTTTAAAAAATAAAATTATACAAACATATTAAATAATTAAAAATAAAACATTAAAAATAAAAATTATTTTTGAAACATATTTTAAAATATAAAAAATATATTAAAAATATTTTAGATTTACGAACAAATTTTTATTAAAGAAAAAATTTTTAAATTGTTTTCGAAAATAACTACCAAACACGCCTTAAATGATTATAGTGTTTGGGCCACCACAGTTGATATATGCATACTTCGGCCCATTTCCCCAAACATATTACCCATCCCTAACATGTTCTTCACACATTTAATCAAGAAAGTGAATATATTTCATCAAGAAAAGAAGATGTGATGAATAATGCATGATAAAATTAAAAGGAAGGAAATATACTCGCTGGAGGCTGTTTGCACGGGGTTTCCAAGGCCGCATGTACGGGTTATGGGCATGACAGTATGAGAGCCCACGCATGTGTAAAAATCACTTTAAATTTTTTATTTTATTTTAAATTGAAGTACCATTGTTTTGGTCTTCAAGTGCATGAGAACCCGTAAATATAACACAAAAATCACTTGCAAAAATTTTTAAGTTAGAGGTAATCAAATTTTTCAATAGCTCAATTTTAAAATAGTTTTTACAAATTTTATTTTATATAAAATTTATTATTCTTTTGTTTTTAAAATAAAAAACAAGAAATGCATCCACAAATACCTAAAAATTTACATTTCCCTACTTAAGTTATTAAGGTTATATTTTGTTGTTACAAAATTTCACAAGAAATATAAAAAAAAAAAGAAAATAAAGAGAAATAGTAGAAAAAAAAGAAAAGTTAAAATGGATTTAAAACAAATAAATTATTTTTATGTCACTTCAAATTTATTTCATTTTTTTTAATTTTTATATACAAAAATTAAATAATTTTAAAATATGTACAATTTTAACTCATTTTAATTATGTTTGATTTTTTTTTTATAGTATAATCAAGAAAATCATTTTTCTCAATATTTTTTTCTTAATATTTTCCTAAACCAAAAATCACAAATAAAAAAGTAACAAAATAAATACTTAAAACATTAAATATTAATTCCACTCACTTAGTTATCGTTAATTTGAAATTTTATTAAACATTTTACTTGCCTTTTTTATTAGATAATTTTACTCACCCCCTTTAAATCAAAGTAAGTGAGGACACCTGATAAAATTGTAAACTAATAATAATTAGGTATATTTAACCCAAACCTCGAAGGAAAGTAAATAAATTAATCCTCATGAATATTTGTCACTAATACATTGAAAATAAGGGAAAATCCTAATGATATCATTTCTTAAACATATATTCATCGTCATCCTAATACAATGTAATAATTCATGGGATTCAAAAATTTGGTACCACCATCACATTTGTGGGAAAGACATTCGTCAAATGAAATAGAAAAAATAAATAAATAAATAAATTTTTAAATACATAAGATAAATTTATATGTTTTTTAATTTTAAAAAGAAAAAAATAGAGAGTATACCAACGTTAAACATTTTTATAGTTTTTTATCCCCCATATGAAAATCCTACAGATTTTTAATAAGTTTCATATATTTTTTTATATAATAAAATAAATAAAACAATTTAATATTGTTTTTCTATTGTTTCTTTTAAAATTTGTGGAATAGAATTTTTATTTTATTTTATTTTATTTTTTAAATATCGATTTCTAAGGCCTGCCGCACCTCATCCGCTTTTGTCTTGGCCTGCAGGCTTGTCCATTGGATACTCCAAAACTGGCCTGGAAAAAGTGGGCAACTCCATTTGGCCGGAAGCGCCTCGATTGAATTTTTTTATCAGAATCCCAGTCTCCCATGTATGAACTTGGACTTTTAGGGGATGAATCCACACTTTGACTAATCTCCAGCTCCACCTCACTCTCTTCATCTTTCTGTATCCGTACAGCTTAGAATCGGAAATCTGTGATATGCTGCATATCAAGTATTGAGCATTACTTTTTGTGTGGAGTGGAAGCGAGCTAGAAGAGATGGAAGCAGGCCTTTCTCACCCCATGGAAGATGGCACCAACCCTCCAAAGCCTTTGGATGCTGGAGCCCTCTTTGTTCTTAAATCCAGAGGTAAGCTTCATGAATCATGATTATGTACCTCCAACTCTCTGTCTCTGTCTGTCGTAAAATCAGCAAGGGCATCTCAGTGTTCAATAATTTTTGAAATGTTGTGAAAGACAAATTTCTAGGAAGAAAAGCTTGTCGACCTTTAATTTGGGCATGTGTGTGACTATGGCAGGATCATGGTGGCACTGCGGCTACCATCTAACCACATCTATAGTGGCTCCGGCGCTTCTGAGTCTTCCCTTTGCGCTGTCCTTACTGGGGTGGGTGGCCGGAGTTTTTTGCCTGACCATGGCAGCGCTAGTGACGTTCTATTCCTACAACCTTCTCTCGGTGGTCTTGGAGCACCACGCTCATCTGGGCCAGCGCCAGCTTCGTTTCCGGGACATGGCCAGAGATATTTTAGGTGGGTGACAGCTTGTCTGTTATAAGCATATAATGTTGAATCAAATGGGCCCTTTATCGGTCATTTATTGTAGTATGTTAAAGGATGGCCAGTTTGTGAATTCAGGCTACTTATTTTAATATTCTTTACCCCAAGTTCTTTATTCACGTAAGCCTTGAGATGTCATGAACATTCAAATAGCCCTTGATATTATGGTTCATACAACTGGAGAAAAAAAAAACCATAACTGAAATTTGACTAATTGATGGTAATTTGACAGGTCCAGGATGGGGTAGGTATTTTGTAGGTCCAATTCAATTTGGGCTATGTTTTGGTGCAGTCATCGCCTGCATTCTTCTTGGAGGGCAGAGCCTAAAGGTCAGTCATTTTTCCTAAGACTAGAGGCCATATGAAATGGGGCTATGACCTGAGTCCTGACCACATTGTTTTCATTCAGTTGCCTGCAATTGGTCTCATTTCTGAGGTTGAATTATGTTCTTTCAGATAAGAAACAGAACGAACTAATATGGAAAACATGACTGTTAGCCCAGATTTCATTGAATATTTTTTTCAGAACTCAAATTATCTGAAACGATTTGCATTTTTGGAGCAGTTTATTTACTTGCTGTCAAGGCCAAATGGGACCATGCAGCTTTACCAGTTTGTGATCATTTCTGGAGTTCTAATGCTGGTCTTAGTGCAAATACCATCCTTCCACTCCTTAAGGCACATTAACCTTGTCTCTCTAGTCCTCTGCCTCTCCTACAGTGCTTCTGCCACCGCTGGTTCTATATACATCGGTAAGCAATCACAGCACAATTAAATGCGAGGAGTTTGCTTGATACTTGATGCAACCATTTCCCATAAAAGGATATTCTCCCACAGGACATTCCAAGACTGCACCAGTAAAGAATTATTCTGTACATGGAAGTGGAGAACATCGTCTATTTGGTGCCCTGAATGCTATTTCAATCATTGCTACCACATATGGCAATGGAATCATACCTGAAATCCAGGTTCCTATTGTTTTGATTTGTATGTTACAGATGAAAATAATTACATTTATCCCAGTTTCTCTGCTGCCAAATGGAGGTGTAATAGATTTTGATTTAGGTGCAGAAGGAGACTGAACCACCTGACAAATATCCTTCTTCTTCTTGGCAGGCAACTATTGCACCTCCGGTGAAGGGGAAGATGTTTAAAGGCCTGTGTGTGTGCTATGCTGTTGTGCTCACCACATTTTTCAGTGTTGCTATATCCGGGTATTGGGCGTTTGGCAATCAGGCCAAGGGAACAGTTGTTGCAAATTTTATGGTTGATGAGAAGCCTTTGCTGCCCAGTTGGGTTCTCCTGATGATCAACGTTTTCACCTTCTTGCAAGTATCAGCTGTCAGCCTTGTAAGTGGTCTTATGCTCATTCTATATATAAACCATGTCGCAGGCTATGCATCATATTTTGAACCAAAAAAAATATTGCAAATGTCCCAAATGCAGGTTTACTTGCAACCTACAAATGAAGTGCTTGAGCAAAAGTTTGCAGACCCCAAGATTGATCAATTCTCGGTTCGCAACATTGTGCCAAGGTTGGCTTTCCGGTCATTGTCAGTGGTCATAGCCACCACCCTCGCTGCAATGTTTCCTTTCTTTGGAGACATCAATGCAGTAATTGGAGCATTTGGATGCATACCTCTAGATTTCATTTTGCCCATGATCTTCTACAATGTGACCTTCAAGCCATCAAAACAGAGCCTAATTTTCTGGGGGAACACATTACTTGCCATAATCTTCTCAATTCTAGGGGCCTTGGGAGCAATATCATCAATTCGACAGATAATTCTTGATGCTAACACATACAGCTTCTTTGCTAACATTTAACAATAGCAACCATTGATGTTAACTGGCAATTAGGCCTAAATATTTTACTCAAATGCCAGGAAAAAACAAGTGAGTAAATGGATAAATGTGTGAAGCCAGTGATATTCAAAGAGCATTGTAGTCTGCTTTTTTTTTTTTTCCTTTTTTCTTTTTTTTTTGTTCCTTGGTACATCCAACTGTTTGATTTCGTTATAGAAAGAAAAAGAAAAAAAGAAAAAAAAACTCTTGGAGATTTGCTTTGAATATATAAAATTGCTATCCTTGGAATCAATTCTCAGCTGAAAAGTGAAAATGATGGTCAAGACTCGAGCTGTTTTGCTTGGAGGTATCTAATTAACAGGAAGAAAGTCAAACGAGGCAGGCCATCAATCATGCTTTCTAGAAGCTAGGTCACATCGTCATTTTACTTTTTTATTTTATTATAGGCAGGCCATCAATCATGCTTTCTAGAAGCTAGTTCACATGTCATTTTACTTTTTTACTTTTTTATTTTATTAGGTAGATTACAAAGGTTATACATGGGCGTTTACCCATCCCTCAATTAAGCCCTCAACTTTCTTTAAAATATGCTCAAATATTAAATAGATTCTTCATTAAAATAGACCAAAAATCAAATATATTATATAAAATTCATGTTAATATTGATTCACATTATTAAAATAAATTAGATTCTAAATTGAAGACCAATGAAGTTGCCAATGAATATGGAATCTCTCAAGTAAATCTAGCTACCATTAATTTGATGATTAGTTTTCATCAAGTTGATACCATTAGGTTAGAAAACTTGAGGTGAAGCCCATGTACCATTATTTACTTTCATGAATGGTCCTAAAGCATGAGCTGGAGCCTAAAGTTCATCATGATTGAGAATTTCATCTCAAAAGAAGCAAAGTCGCCCATATCTTCCACTTTTAATGAATGGTTCAAAACAGGCTACTGTTAGTCCAAAGCATGCAGCCCAATTAAATCCTTTTTTGAATGTATTCAATATGTATATTGTCACTCACCCTCACATGGGAGTTGAATCTAACTTTGAAGTGGAAAGGGACAGATTGAATGGACTCAGCCTGAGAGACCACTGACCTGATCACCTTTATATACTATCCCTTTGAAGTGGAAGTTCATGTCTGTCCGTAGCTGGTGATGGCAACTGTCCTTCCTACCACCATGGATGTATCCACAAAAGCTGTGGACACCCCCATCAACCCTCCTAAAGACCTCGATGCTGGAGCTCTCTTCGTCCTCAAATCCAAAGGTAAACAGACTGCATATCATGGTTCATCATATGATCAGTTTTAGCCCATGCTTTGTTTGGTTCACAAAAGTTCTTTAATTTCTTTCTTTCCAAAAAATATATCAAGATCTATGGTGGTTTTTAAATGGTATTAAAGGCTTGATTTCAGAACTGATTTTCAAGAATAAATGAAGAATACATGTGGATAATGGATATGGCAGGGTCATGGTTGCACTGTGGATACCATCTGACGACCTCCATAGTGGCACCAGTGCTGCTGAGTCTGCCATTTGCAATGGCGCTGCTAGGATGGGTGGCTGGAGTCATGTGGCTAGCCTTGGCCGCGGTTGTCACTTTCTATTCCTATAATCTCCTATCTTTGGTTCTGGAGCACCACGCCAAGCTCGGGCATCGCCATCTTCGCTTCCGGGACATGGCCACACATATTTTAGGTGGGCAGCTCACTTTCTTTCCAACAACCAGACTGCTTTTCAACGGAGAAACTCAGTTAGAGAGAATCAATATTTATATGTATACCTTTAGAAGTTTAAAAAGAATAAAACTCACTGTTCACAGTTGTCAGCAATGACTAAATCACCCCGCCAACCTTTGAAATGTCAACCCATTAATTGAATGAGATAGAATGGAAAAATCAATGTAAATGACAGCAACATCCACAAAGAGCCATAGATCAGGGTAGAATTAAAAGAAACGTATTGATTGATGATGGGATTTTAACAGGGCCTGGATGGGGAAGATATTTCGTGGGGCCGCTCCAATTTGGGATATGCTATGGTGCAGTTATTGCTTGTTCTCTTCTTGGAGGGCAGAGCCTCAAGGTTAGTCTACTTTGTCTGCCGGCCTTTTTTCTTTTTTATTTTTATCTCTTTCTTCAATGTCTGGGAGATTCAAACAAAGGGTTAAAGGAATATGACTCGCCTATCTTTATTGGTAGTAGATAAACAATTTTGACAAAATTGGATTGCAGCCAAATATTTTACTCCATTAATAGCCCCCTAAATTTAAAACTCTCTCATGTTTGGCCTCAAAGAAAACGGACTGCAGAATCCTTCGTCCACTCTTACCTTGAAGATCTTTTCTATTTTTTCCTTTTATATAAAGCATAAGTTAACTGGAAAGGTGCTACATTTTCAAGCTAATTGGTGCTTATAACATGGAGGGAAAAATCAGAGAAAAATTTCAATCTAATGCAATGACATTTTCCCCCCTTATTTTGGCCTTCAAATGCAGTTCATCTACTTGCTCTGTAGGCCAAATGGTAGCATGCAGCTTTACCAGTTTATTATAATGTTTGGAGTGCTACTGTTGTTCTTGGCACAAATTCCATCCTTCCATTCCCTAAGGCACATGAACCTCGTCTCTCTAGTCCTCTGTCTTGCCTACAGCGCTTGCGCAGCAGCCGGGTCCATACACATTGGTGAGAATAATGGCCATAAACGTACCTTTAAGGTGATCCTTGCATGTTGGCATATATACTTAATTTATGTACATTGCCTATGCTGCAGGAAGCTCTAGCAAGGCGCCTCTAAAGGATTATTCTCTCAGTCATGATAGAGAAAATCGTTTATTTGGTGCATTTAATGGCATCTCAATCATCGCCACCACATATGCAAGTGGCATCATTCCTGAAATTCAGGTTTGTTATGGCCACCCTTCATGTTTGTTATTTTTTTTTTCCTGCCTTTGTTGGGTGTTTAAAGTGAAGTAAATTGCTCAGAATCCTCTTCATATTTGTAGGCAACCATAGCGCCTCCAGTGACCGGGAAGATGTTCAAAGGACTATGTATCTGCTACACTGTCATAATCATGACATATTTCAGTGTAGGAATATCTGGCTACTGGGCATTTGGCAATGGCGCTCAAGGATCAGTCCTTTCCAATTTTATATCTGGTGATAACCCCTTGCTGCCCACTTGGTTTCTTTTGATGACCAATGTCTTCACTATTACACAACTAGCCGCTGTCAGTGTGGTAAGACTCTTATTCGCTCAGAACTTGCTAAGGTTTCAATTTTGTGGTTGCGTTGCATCTAAATCGTTCTGAAATCGGTTGAATCGGATGGTTTTGGTTTCTTGGTTTCGATTATATTCTATTGGGTAAGTGCTGGATTCATAAAAGAAGCACAAATATCGTATAGTTGAAGCTATCAAAGCTTGCCCATTCAACTGATTTCTACCACGACTTCAATGTCATAAATGGGGTTTGGCATTAAGGTGAGGTTGGATTCACATCAAGGATTTACACAACCTCAATGCAATTGATCATACTGGATGGACTAATGCAGGTTTACTTGCAACCTACAAATGAAGTTCTAGAGGGCTTTTTCGCAAACCCGAAGAAGGATCCATTTTCCCTTCGCAACACCATACCAAGGTTGATTTTCCGGTCCCTAACAGTGGTCATAGGAACAACTATCGCTGCAATGCTACCATTTTTTGGAGACATCATGGCATTGTTTGGGGCATTGGGATGCATACCTCTTGATTTTATATTGCCTATGATATTCTATAATGTGAGCTTCAAACCCTCAAAAAAAAGCCTAGTTTTTTGGATTAACACAACCATTGCAGTGGTGTCCTCGGCACTGGCAGCAGTGGGGGCAGTGTCGGCGGTTAGACAGATGGTCCTTGATACCAAGACGTATCACTTGTTCGCTAACGTGTAAGGCGTAAAATGATTGTATATGTTGGTGTTCATATGACACCAGGACGAGTTCAGTTGATTTAAAATTGGCCTATAGGCCCGATTACATATATTCAGGCCTAATCATTAAAGCCCAAAAAATAGGGAAGCCAAACTCAAGGGCTGGGCCGAGCTTAAGGCCCAAAAAAATCCCAAAGGTGGCCCAAACATGAACAGGCATGACATGAGATATAAGCTTTTACGGAAAGGTGAAACCATTGCAGAGTCATAAACATTAAGCCTAGCTTTTTTATGTTTTCACTATTTTAATTTATAAACCTCATTATATATTTATTAAATATTTGGGCCTAGGATCCGGCTTAGACTAAGAGCAAATTTCTCAGGCCAGTTTAAAGGCCCGCTTGGGCCTAGTTGGGACCCCAGCCTGGGCAGGACCATGTTCATGCCCGGTTCTACTTAGGTTTCAACTTGGATGGATCCAAATTCCAATTAAGCAAGCTTTATAATGTGTTTGGTAATGGTTTTAAGAAATGTTTCTAACCCTTTTTAATACTTAAATTTTTTAATTTTTTTAGTATTATAAAGATTAAAAATACTTTTAAGAATTACGGTCAAATACACTCTAATAATGTGTTTGATAGTAATTTTAAAAAATGTTTATAACTTTTTCAACGCTTAGGTGGTATTTGTTTTTTGGTTGAATAGAAAAAGTCAAATATTTTAACTTTTTCCATTCAGCCAAAAAACAAACACAACCTTAGAGTGCATTTAATAATAATTTTAAAAAGTGTTTTCAGTCTTTTTAATAGTTGAAAAATAAAAAATTTTAAAATATTAGAAAAATTAGAAATGCTTCCCAAAATCTTTATCAAACGCACTCTTAAATAATAAAAAATTTTGAGTGTTAAAATGGTTAAAAATACTTTTTATAATCACTACCAAATGAGGTCTTAAACATGTTGGTATTTTTGTAAGTTTGTAACTAAATAATAGGGTTGACGTGGGTTGAAGTTGCATGCAATCCCCCAAATCCAAACCATAATTATGATTTATTTTTGTAATTTATATTAGACTATTGATTTTATCATTTTTCTTAAAGAGTTAAAATTTCTTTGATATTTAAAGTTTAACTTTATAAGTATTTATTTCTATTAAATTAGTAATCATTGATTAGTATGACTTTTGAATTTAGTTTAGAAAACACTTTATCATCAATGGCTTAAATTAATGATAGTTTAAGTGAATTTTGACCAAAGATTTGATATCATTTCTTTTATTTTAAAAATATTTTATTTATCACTCTTATTAATGTTTAATTAATATTTATCGTCATTAATTTTAACTAATATTTACTTTTATTAATTTTAAGCAAAATATTTATTTGTTAAGCATCTACATTAAAAAACTTATAGAGGAATAAAATAATTATCAATAAAAAATGAGTCAAAAACTCAATCTTGGATAAATAAATAAAAAAACTTAATAATGGAAAATAAGTTAACGATTTTGACTTAATAATTAAAATTATTTTTCAACATCAAATTATTTTATTAAATATATTTAATACATTAAATACCTTAAATTAAATTATTAAATTGATTGATAATGTCGGAAAAAAGGTTCAGAATCACCTTTTGAAATACCCAAAATCCAGATTGATTGTTTCACCAACCCCATCTCATGAATGGAACTATTTTCCGAAAGTGTGTCATTAACTTATTTTCAAAGTCATATTCATTTGGGGCTATTTTCTGTGATTCATGTGACCAGACAGATTAAAAATCTTAGAGAACTTGAGAAGATTCTCATAGACAAGATCTTAAACGCAGTCAGAGTCTTCTTTGTCCTACATAGAACACATTATTGAATCCCCATGGGCAAGGTACACTGATCTTGTTTCCTTGTTCCAAAAAATCAAGGCTTCCATAAACAAACACAGCCATGGTCTAGGTACAATGTTGGAACTTCAAATGGCTTACATGTGTCAAATGACTCAAATAGCAAGGTCCTACAATTCCAAAGGCGTACCTACCTGAAAAGTGTGATTGATCAGATCACATTACATATGCATTTAAGTCTCATTATTTTTGGTCCATCGTCGTATTTCTTCATTTCATATGTACTTTACTTTCATGTACATATCATCAATTAGGTTATGTTACAAGTGCATTTTTAAATCTTATTACTTTGTACCCGTTGTTTTGTATTGTACTTTGATTTCATTTGTACTTTATTTTCATTCTCTTTATCCCAATTCTATTATTTGTTGGATTCATCTTCCTTAGATTTTGAGTAAATATATCAAATCTCTATTTATTTGAAACTTCATTAATTATCTTTCTTTTGTTTTTCATTCTATTATTTTCACTAGTCTCCCCTCTCACTTGAGAAATATTTAATGACGAAAGTATTTGACGGTGGTTCTTGAAAGTATTTTTAGTCATTATAATATTTAAAAAATAAAAATTTTCAAGTATTAAAAAATTTAAAAGTGATTCCTAGAATCATTATCAAACCAATGAGAGTTAAGTATATTTAGCCAAGCAAGGTGAGTTAAATTAATCTTTATTTGTATCTTTATTCAATAATTTATATGGATGCTTAATTGGTAGTCTAGAGCATATTTGGGAATGTTTTTTAAAATAATTCTTAAAAAATAGTTTTTGAGAATAATTTTTAAAAATTATTCTTTAGGGTTTGTTTAGAACTATTTTCAAAAACAATTTTCGAAAATTGTTCTCTAATGTTTTGTAGAACAAAAGTCTATTTGGGAACCAAAAATTATTTTAATATGTTTTTAATATTTTTAAATATATTTTAAAAATAATTTTCATATGTAATGTTTTATTTTTAGTCATTCTATATCTTTGTATAATTATTTTTTAAAATAATTCTCAAAAAAATAATAGAAAACAATTAAATTATGTTTTCTAAAATTCTTAAAAGCTAAAAATAGAAAATAGTTTTTAGTTAAAAAAATATATATATATTTTTTATTTAAAAAAAAAAAAAAAACAGTTCTCAAACAGACCTTTAATATTTTCTAACACAAGGTTTTATTTCCAAACTTATAATATTCTTAGCACCTTTTTTTTATTTCCAAATATTTCTTTTAAAAAACTTTTATCTATAATGTTTTCTCTTCTACTATTCTTTTTATTTGACCAATTATATTTAAAAATAACCCAAAAAAAAATACTTAAAACAATTCAAATATATTCTCAAAAAATATTTTTTAATAATAAGTTCTTAAAAAACTATTTTCTATCAAAAAGTGACCGTAACAAGTTTTTGAGTTTAGAAAATAATTTTATATTTAAAATTTTCCCAAAAAGAAATGAAAGGAAAATAGGTTATCGAAAGTAGTTTGTTATAGGAACAATTCTTAAAAACTTGTTTTAGAAACAATTGACAACGAAAGGTGTTTTTATATATATATATATATAACAACCCTAGTTTTTCCATATGAGAGAGGATCCTCCTTTCGGTGTGTATAAATATCTTATGATGCACCACCCGTTAGACGTGTTGTTGAGCCACTAACCACTAAAGGGCATATTTAGGTGAAAAGCCGGCTTACGTGACTTAAAAGATTGGATCAACCAAGAAACCAAGTTGAAATCCACCAAATCCTGCCCTTCCTTTCTAGACGAATTAAAGTTGAATGAAATCTATGAAAGTCAAAAAGAACGTCTGAAATCATTCCACTAGTCTTGTTTCCCATTTGAAAAATATCTTAATAATTTACATACCATAATGTGCTCTAATAATCACCCCTGACCCTGACCCTGACAAGAGGTCACCATGCCATGGCTCACTCCACTTTTGCCTTTTCTTTAAGAGAGAGAATAACAAGAATAAATCATTTTTTTTTCCAATCTTTCACCAATTTTATATTTATTAAATTTAAAAAAAGAAAATTATTTTGAGGCTGTGTTCCACTTTTGAAAATTTTGGTAAAAAAAAAAAGGAAAAAAATTTTAAAATAAAAAAAATGAAAAAAAAGGTGCAATTGTTCATACAAGGTAAAGAAAACAAAACCAAGCTATTAAGTGGTTATTTGGATATATTTTTTATTTTTATTTTTAAAATAAAAAATAGTGATAATTTTTATATAAAATATAAAAAATTTTAGATGATTATATATATAAAAAAATAATTATTTTGAAAACCATTTTAAAAAATTGAGATATTAAAAAATGTTATTACTTCAAATTTTTTTAAAAATTAAATTATTTTTTAAATATAAAAGATAAATTTATATTTTTTTACAAGGTATTTTATATATATATATAAACAATACTATATAATATAATTTTTATTTTTTTTAAAGAGATTATAAATAAAAGTTTTTAAACATTTTTCTAGCATTTTCCTTTTGTTTTTTTATTATGTTTTTCATATTATTCATATATTTAAAAAAATCATTTATATAGTAATTTTACGAAATATTAAAAAATATTTTTAATATTTTAATAATTTCAAGATATTAGAAAGTTTGTTTATAAACACCTCCCAACCGATTTTTGGAAGCGACGTCACAACTTTAAAACTTATATATAATGTTAAAAAGAATTCATACTATTAAAACATTTTTCATCATTTATAATAATTTACATTTAATCGTGTCAATATTATCCGTTTTAAATTCAAAAATATTTTTACAACTTTAAAATATGTTTACATATTAAAATAAAAACTCATACTTATATAATATTAATTTTTTTTTTTTTTATCCAATATAAGATATGATTAAGATACTTTTAATAACTACGACATAAAATTCGATACTTCGAGATAGCGGGCGCTCGTATTCAACAGCCCAACCTTCTTCTTTGTATAATTATGAATTGTAGATCACAATATAAGACCCGTAATCTTAAAAAATTAATTATTAACGGAAGCCCCTTTTTCGTTCACTTAAAAAAAAGGACTAGGTGTTGAACTTATCCTCAAAACCAGGTAGGCTCAATCCCTAATCCAATCCCGTGTGAAGAAACAGAGTCTTAGCCGAGAATTGTTGAAACCGACATTGATCGTAAGCACTTTAGAAGAAAATTCAAAGGCTGACAGCTAAGAGAAACAGCTACATCTTTATTTTTAAATTTCTTCCATTTTGTGTGGCTTGACCAAGAGACCCACGTGTGCTTAACGTCGGTCCTTTCTCTCATGTGTTCATAATTTGGGCCCCACCCTCAAATAATGGTTAGTTTTCTCATGGGACCAAAATTTCTAGTCAATGTACATTGGGATCTTATTGTACACACAACTCAAGGTTGCGGATAAGTAGGTCAATTCAATCACAACAAGAAAGAGAAATTACGGGTCTTTTAGAACAAATTTGATAGTGCCTTGTTCGCATAGACTTTGAAAGGATAAAAGTTTTTTTTTCTTTTTTTTTTTAATTTAATAAATACATTCATACTTGTTCATCAATTTCATTTTAAAAAAAATTAATATAAATTTTTTTTAAAATATTTCATCCTATAAAAATTATTTTTTCATTTCTATAATTTATTTTTCATATTTAATAAAAATTTTATAATATTAATATCATCGTTTAAAAATTATGACTTAAACATTGTAAATCAAAAAAATATATAAATCAATTTTATAACTTAAGAAGGATTTATTTAAATATTTTTAATTTTATAAATAATTATAAGACCCGTGTAGTGATAAAAGTGAAAGTAAAGGTCATTTATATATTTTTTTAAAAAAATAAATACAAATAGGAGTGACAAATCTAATATGTTTTATTTAATTTGAATTATCTATTATGGATGAGTATTGATTTATTCCCATAGAAAAATAAACCTTATTTTTCTTCTTATTTCTATTTTCATAAATTAGCACATTTTAAATGTTTTTTTTGAAAATAATTCTCTCATAAGAAACGTATATTATAGATATTATTATAATTTTCTATTTCCAAATATTAGAAAAATTCTTATTTTTTTAACTATATTTGATCCCAAAAACTAGCAAAAAAAAGAAAAAAATTGATTTTATCACGTTGAATTTTAATATGAAATTTTTTTGAAAAAAAAATTAAATATAATTAAAATTAGTTGGAAATTTATATATTTTTAAATTATTTAATATTTATATAAAAAATAAAAAATAAAATAAATAAATTTAAAATAATAGTAAAATATTTTTTTTTTTTTTACAATTTTTCCTCATATTTTTCAAAAAATCACACATAACATGTTCTTCACATATCCCATCAATATTCATGATTATTAGAGCAAACCAAAGCATGAGTGAAAGTTGGTCAAAGAGAAAGTAATCATTAGACATTCTCTAATCATCTTGTTGTTGGATTATGAAAATAATTAACTAGTAATTATTGAGACTCCCCATGCTTAAAACTATGAGATTCCCGGTTCAAAGGCATCATCGAAATCTTCGGCTTTTGTCTGGGAAACCAACCGGACCGGGTCCGAGGTCAAAACCGTAAAAAGACGTGTTTCCGCGTTGTTGTCTCTAATAATTGTGATGGATCTCCTTTATGCCTAATATTTCACTTGTGCCCCTCTATTTATTGTAATTTCCTTTCTGTCACTCCTCCGGTTTTTGATATAATTCTCCTTCTCGTCTAAATCTTATTCAGTAATGCCCTCACCATAATTTTATAGTTCATTATAACTGCACATGGGACTCTCCAAATTAAATTGAATATTGATTTAACATTGATAACAACAATCTTAATTCAGTCAAATATAGAAGTATTATAATATCAAATTCTTAGAATATGTTTGATTCTGAAAAGCACTGACAAAAGAAAAAAAGTGTTTAGAAAATGATTTTCTCATATTTCAAAATAGAATAAAATAAAATTAAAATTTATATATTTTTAAATTATTTAATCTTTATATAATAGAGGATAATAAGTAAAATGAGTTTGAATAAACATATAAAAATAATTTATTAAGTATAAACTTTTTTTTTCACTTTTTTTTTCTTTCTATTTTTTCTGTTTTTTTTTTTTTTTTTTTTTCATATTTTCCAAAACAAAACATAGCCTTCAAATATTTTTTATTTGAATAAAAATTTTTCAAAACAAGAAAATTTTCTTCAAAAAGTTCTTAGAAGTAGTTTTTAAGAACTTTCCTACTCTAAAGGTGTTTGTGTATACAATAAGAAAATTATTTACAAAATAAATTTGTTAAAATATTATCTTCTGTGACAAAATACAATAATTTTTTTTGCCAAATTATTTATAGTAAAGGTTTGATATTATTCTAAAAGTACGTTTCACAGTTATTCTAAAAAATGTTTATAATCTTTTTAATATTCAAATAATAAAAATTTTTAAATATTAAAAAAGTTAAAAACGTTTCCTCTAATCACTATCAAATGGAGTCTAAACCAAAGAGAAGTTAAATTTAAAAGTTATTCTACCATATAATATATGTTTTGAGCATGATATTTCGTAATTCACTAATTTAGTGTAAAACATTATAATAATTAAAAGTCTATGGACCTTTGAATAGGTTTGATTTTTCCTTGGTATATCTCAAATCCTAAGAACTTCATCTTAGTTTGAAATAGTTTAATATTAGTCTAAGCCTTTTTTTTTTTTGGACAATTTTTTGAAATATGTTTAAATGTTTGTAGTGATGCTCAATGGAATTAGAAAATATAGGCAAAAATTTGTTTTGAAATAATATTTTAAACACCCTTTTGAAGAATTTTATTAGCACTTTTGCAATCAACTCAAAGAATAAAATTTTTGTTAAAAACATCTTCTTGGAATTTTTGAATACACAAAAAAATTACTAAAAAATCCAAGTCTAAAGTTATACGACTTTTTATGTTTGAAAACCCTCAAAGATTAAAAAAGATGCTCCGATCTGGTATCTTATTCTTATAGTATTCTAGCATTTGTTGATTCATTTGAATTGGTAAGAAATTTACTAGAAGCAACTTTCATGACAACATGAGTAGAATGGGAAACGAACTCAAAATGGTTGAAGAAAACATCCCAAGTTTCTTAAAGATATTTGGATTTTGATCATATTGCTTTATTATAAAAGAAAAAAGAAAAAGGGGGGAAAAAAGAAGAAAAAAAGATAGAGAGAAGAAAATTTGAGAGAAATGGGAGGGAGTCAAAGATGGCTTTACTCATTGTTGCTTTTTAAAATAGGTCGGAAGAAGGTATGTCTAAGAAAGATTGTTTTGGCCTTTTCTATTTTGGAAATGGAAAGTAGTGGAATTTTCTCAAACCCCCATAAATGAGTTGTTGACTCGTAATGAACATGATAAAAGGGACCACCAACATGAATTCCTCTACGTTACAAGTCTAACCCAATAAAGTGGGGAATTAAATCTTTAGCTACTTTGATCGTGAAACTTTATAAGCTTTTTGCGTGCTTATAAAGAATTACTACTTTGATGATTGGAAATGGTTCAATCATAATCATTTTTAACACCAATTTCTCTATTGCATCCTTTGAATGACTTTACACTCTTAAAAAACATGCTCATATATTTATGCTTTCATTCCATTTAAATCTAAAAATGATAATGTTGCTATGAATCTGTATGTTTGATTGATTGTTAAAGGTTTGTTTGATAACTATTTTTAAAAATAATTTTTTGTTTTCTAAGACAAAAACTCAGAAGACATGTTTAACAGCCCAAAACCGTTTTTAGAACAGAAAATAGAATGTTTTTAAAAAACATTTTTTAGTTATTTTTTATTGTTTTCATTGGTTTGTTTTAAAAAATAATTATATAAACATTTAGAATAATTAAAAATAAAACGCTACACATAAAAATTCTTTTAAAACATATTTAAAAATATTAAAAATAGATTAAAAATATTTTAGGTTTTTAAACAAATTTTTGTTCTATAAAACATTTTAGAATAGTTTTAAATTTTTTTTTCTTAAAAACTGTTTTTTTATGTTGGTCGAAATATATTTTCTATTTTTTATTTTTTAAAATAAAAAATAATAATAGTAACTTTCATATAAAATATAAGAACTTTTTCTCTTCGATATTAAAAAAAATAATTTTAAAAATTATCTTAAAAAAATAATAGTAACTACCTTAAATTATTATGGTACCTACCTTAAAATTTAAAATTTATTATTTAATTTATATAAAAAACTAAAATAAATAAAATAAGTTTGAAGAATAATTATTAAATATATATATTTTTATTTTTTATTTTATTTTCTTGAATTTTTTCTCAAATTTTTATATAAATAATTCGATATTTAAAAAATATACTTGGTAGTTAAATTTTTAGATGAAATTAACTTAATTCAATATATAAATATAAATATAAATTTAAAATAAAGCAAACTTAATAGGAAATTTTTATGTTCCAATAAAATTAAATTCAAACTCATATGTAGCTTTCCAATCAATAAAAAGTACTTGCTAATTATTAAATAGCCTAAAAAAATTAACTTGTTTAACTCAAAGATGGAAATTAACTACAACAAAAATGCAAATTGAAAAGTCAAGGGGGAAGAAATTGAAAATAAGGAGAAGTATAGGGGAGGGAAGTGAAAATAAGAAGAATAAGAAATTCACTCGTTTTGGGTGGTTTCTACAATTTCGGCTTCTTTACATGTGCTTCAGTCGTCACTGAACTTTCCAAGCTCCTTCCTTTCCATCTCTCCTACTCCTCTCTCTTTCTCTCTCTGTCTCTCTGAATTGTGATGGAGCAGCAGGCATTCTCAGTTTAATCCTTCTCTTTGAAGGACATCTGACTCTGCCTCGTTTTTCTGTTATTTTTCTTTGCTCTTCCACAGGTATGCTTTTGTTGCCTTTTGGCTTTTACCATAGTATCAGCAGTGTTCTGTCCAAATCTGGGGTTCCCATTTGGGTTTCTGGTTTTCTTCAATTCTTCAAGCTATTTGTGCTGTTTTCTTTTTGGTTTTTATTTTTATTTATTTTTTAAAATTTTTTGTGTGAATTTCTTTTTCTTTTTTTGGGTTTTTTTTTGGTATGTGTATTTTTCTTCCCTTGCTGTGGAAATCACGATATTGAGGTGCAGAATTAGGGTTTTGGAATTAGGATTTGGTTGTCAAAATCGCGAGATTTTGGTGTTTGATTAGGGTTAGGGTTTTCTGTCTTCATGTCTATTTTAGCACATATATGTATGCTTTAGAGAATGTTGTTTATTTATTTATTTATTTCTGTATATTTTTGTTAAGAAATTCTTCTTTATATTGCGCTTTCTATCGAAATTTAAGGAAAATAAAATTTCAATTTTACAGTTTTTATGAAGAAATACTTGAATTTGGTCCAGCTGAGTGGATAAATTTGATTCTAAATGTTTCCACGGGAAAAGAAAGTTCTAAGATTCAGAGCTTTTTATTTGCTTTTATTTTCCTTCCTTTGCTTTGCAATCAGAATGAGTATCATCCTCCATCTGATTGCTTAGAAAACTGAAGGAAAATGAATGAGTTTAAATTTGTGAACGATTTGTTTTATTTCAGGTCCAAAAATTGAAATTTAAGAAAAAAAAAATCACCTCACCGAGGCAAGGTAGTAATAGAGACAGAATACTGGAATTCTTCTCCCCTCAGATCCCAAATGATGGGGGAAAAAAAAGTTGGGATTTATAATTTTAACTGCCTTTTCCTTTCCACTAATTAATCAGAAACCAATCAGATTATTACTTTTGGGATCTTGTTTTTTATTGAAACTGATATTATCTCAGGGGTTCTCTAATTTTCTGTTTCATACTTATACTGTGGATTTTTTTTTTTTAATATTATCGTTTGTTCATTGATTGTTTGCTGATTGTTTCTTTTCTTTTTATTTTGACACAGGACCCAGAAATTTTCTGGTGTTTTTGATTTAAGGGTGTCTTTTCATACTTTGTACTGGGGTAAAAGATGGTAGCTGAGAAGTGGTTCCGCAGTCTGTGGAAAACTTCAAAAAAGCATGAGGATGGCTCGGAGAAAGCAATAATTGGAGTATTGGCATTTGAAGTTGCGAGTATGATGTCTAAGCTGGCTCATTTATGGCAATCTTTGAGTGATAAGCAGGTTGTTAGGTTGAGGGAAGAGATCATGAACTCAGTGGGTATTAGAAAGCTTGTGTCGGAGGATGATGAGTTCATTGTTGGTTTGATATGTGCTGAGATCACCGAGAATTTGAGACATGTATTGCGATCCGTAGTCAGGCTTTCAGAGAAATGCAATGAGACAAGCTTGAAGAGTTTTGGGCTTGTGTTTGATGATTTTGTTAAGACTGGTGCGGACCCATATGGGTGGGAGTTTTCATGGAAGAAGATGGAAAGGAAGGTTAAGAAGATGGAGCGCTTCATTTTAGTGAATGCAAATTTGTATCAAGAGATGGAAATGCTTGCAGAGCTCGAACAGACACTGAGGAGAATGAAGGGTAGTGATGGAGATTCAGATTGTGTGAATTTGGTTGAATTACAGAAGAAGGTTGCATGGAAGCAGCAGGAAGTGAAGAATTTTCAGGAACTTTCTCTATGGAAAAAGACTTATGATTACACAGTCCGACTTTTGGCAAGATCTCTAGTCACAATATTTGGTAGGATCAAATATGTCTTTGGAATTAATCAGATGGCGGATGTTGAGGAAGACATAGATTCAAGAGTAATGAATTTGGATTATATTAATCGCAGCCAGTCAGTTTCTGCATTAATGCTATCTTCAGTTCATCCATCTGAGAATAGTAGAGCCAGATTTGCTTCAGGCCCCCTTAGGAATTCGACTACAAAGTCAGGACCAATCTTGAAAATGGATAAAACCAGCAATTTCTATTCAGGTCCTCTCAAAAGCTCAGGAACAAAGTCAGGTCCTATTTCAGGAATGATTAAAACTGTCAACTTTCATTCCGGTCCTCTAGGGAAGGCAACAACAAAAGCAGGCCGAATATCTGGAATCAGTAAGATGGGCAAGAAGCTCTGGTGGACTCCTCACCAGTCATCTGACCGTAATGGTAAGAAACTGCCTTTGAAACCCAACCGGCTGACTCAGGTGGGACCTTTCAAAGGATGCATGATGGTTGGAAACAATTCTCCGGTTAGAAACTGCCATGTAAATTCAAACGATGCTGAGTTGGGGATTCTTGATGGAGCCGAAGGTCCTGTGGTTGCTAATGGTTGTGCATGTCATAGTCTATCAATCTTCAATTCTAAGCAAAAGTTGTTGAATGCTCCTCCCGAAACTCTTGGTGCTGCTGCTTTATCACTGCACTATGCAAATGTTATTATCATTATTGAGAAGCTGGTGGCATCTCCTCACTTGATTGGCCATGATGCAAGAGATGATCTCTACAGTATGTTACCTGCTAAAGTAAGAGCTGACCTCAGGGCGAAGCTAAAACCGCACACAAAGAGCTTGGCTTCATCGATGTATGATACGGTTCTTGCAGGAGAATGGAGTGAGGCAATGGCAGGGATATTAGAGTGGCTAGCACCTCTTGCTCATAACATGATAAGATGGCAATCTGAGCGAAGTTTTGAGCAGCAGAACTTGGTTTCAAAGACAAATGTGCTTCTAGTACAAACTCTTTACTTTGCAAATCAGGAAAAAACAGAGGCAATCATCACTGAGCTTCTTGTTGGTCTCAATTACATCTGGAGGTTTGGTAGAGAACTAAATGCAAAAGCTTTACTGGAGTGTGCTAGCAGTAAAATCTTTGAGGAGTATCTGGATTTGGATGCATAACGTTACTTTCAACTTGAGGCAAATCACTTGCATGTCTCCAATCAGCCTCATATGGATTGGCTTCAGGATTTGTATTTGGAGAAAAGTTCCAATGCCTGGCTAGTCCACCTGGCTTCTCATTTCAACAGTATAGACAACGAGTTAGCTTGCTGTCGGGATTCTTTGATGCCAAGAAGGCATTCTTTCTGCGTTACTCCAGGTATAGTTTGATCATCTAAACATTAGTTTTCTTCAGTGAGAGTTGATGATGCTCTTTCCCATGGCTGCTGCAAATTTGCTTTCCCTTTCACTACATCCTTGTGAAGCATAATTTACCGAAGTTATCATTCCCAAAAGCTGTATATTTATTAGTAACACATATTTATTATAATGATTGTAAATTTACGGTGAGGGTGTTTCCTTTCATATATAGGAGATTTCTATAAGTTTGGCATGTTACTTTCAAAGTGGATACATGTATGAATGTAGTAATATTATTGATCTTTGTGCTGCATGGTAACTCAAGCAAATCCCAAGTCGAATTCAAATGTAATATTATGTCCTCATCTTGCATGGTATTTATCATCTCGAATTGATGTAGCTTGTTGATCATTTTAGTTATCTCCTACTCTATGTGGCCCATTTTGTTAATCAGAGATGGTCTAGCAGTGTAGGCTGTGCTGTGTTGAGTTGATGGAAGGAAAGATGCTTCGATGTATAGCAGGATGTGTTGCAGAAAACAATTCATGCTACCCTGGTTATCTATACTCTAAATCATGTGTATCAGTAGCAGGAAGATTGTACTAAAACCCTTGAACCCATCCGACAGCCGCCACCGATGCCCGAAATCAAATGAAATAAAAATTAGAACAGGAGTCAATGGAGGAACTTAAAATTACTGATAAGAACTCTCTTTGCTTTTATAGTACTCCATGAACAATTTGTCATATACTTGTTAACATATTTATTGTGGCATAGAGATGATGATAGTGAATGCAGGCAATTTGTTGATGTAGCTAGAAACCCTGAACTGAGTGGAAATATCATCTTGCTGATCCCCATGATGACAACCTAATGCTGGATTGCAAGTACGTTATGTTTGGTTATGGAAAGTACTAAGAAAGGAAAAAACATAATAAGAAAAATTATTTTTTCATATTTGATTTATTTATTTATTTATGAAAAATATAAAAGAAAATTAAGTATAATTAAAATTAGATATAAATTTATGTTTTTTTAAAATTATTTAATCTTTATATCGATAAGTTAAAATAAGTGATATAAGTTTGAATTAGCAAATAAAAATAATTTATTAATTTTAAATTTATTTTTTTATTCTTTTTTTTTTCCTTTTACTTTTTATTTATTTTTTGGGTATTTTTTCGAGAAACAAATATAGTCTTTATGCTCAAGTTGAAACACTAAAAGGAAGCGGTAAGATGGTTGATTAAATATGAATTAATTAATTAAAAGAGATGAAATAATTTTCATATTCGTGAATTTAATTCATTTCTTATTTTTATTTGAAAAATAATTTATTTTTAAGATAAATGTTTTTAATTATTTTAAGTATTAAAAGAAATAATTATTTTTACAAAAAAAAAAAAAGGATATTTTTATTAAAATAAGTCAAAAAAGGATAAAGACTAAAGAGTCAGGTTTCTAAAATTAAAATTTTAATAACTCTTTTAATCAAATAACCCAATAAAAATAATTTATTAATTTTAAATTTATTTTTTTATTCTTCTTTATTTTTTTTCCTTTTACTTTTTTTTTTTTTTTTTTTTTTTGTATTTTTGTGAGAAACAAATATAGTCTTTATGCCCAAGTTGAAACACTAAAAGGAAGCGGTAACATGGGTAGTGATGGTTGATTAAATATGAAATAATTAATTAAAAAAGATGAAATAATTTTTATATTCGGGAATTTAATTCATTTCTTATTTTTATTTGAAAAATAATTCATTTTTAAGATAAATATTTTTAATTATTTTAAGTATTAAATGAAATAATTATTTTTACAAAAAAAAAAAAGGATATTTTTATTAAAATAAGTCAAAAAAGGATAAAGACTAAAGAGTCGGGTTTCTAAAATTAAAATTTTAATAACTCTTTTAATCAAATAACCCATTTATTATAGGCTTGAAAGCTGATTAAGAAAACTACTAAAATGAAAAATTATTTTTTTATTTTTATTGATTGTTTAATAATTTATTTGAATTAACAATTAAAATGGGAAAAAAATATTATCATGAAAATTAGAATTTCTTTTTGTGAGGAATTTTATTCTTTTTTGATATGTAACACTGATTTATTTTTATTGATGCGATAGGTCATTCATGGAATGAAAATGTGGGCAACATGTGGGCAAATCCTATTATATTATACATTTATACCTATATTTGACTATTTTCATGACACCATCTTTGAAAGTCTGTACGTTGGCGGCGGAGATCCAATTTCCCACATTCCCAATTGCGCCGTTGGAAACGACTATCTAGGGGCGCAGGAACTCAAATAAAAAATTTCAGGCCTCTTTGAATATTCTTCTTAAAGATATTTTTGACTTTTGTAACATGATAGTAACAAGTACACCTTGCGAGAATTCTTTCTTTCTTGATCTTAAAGTTTATTTGGAAAAATTTTAAACATTCAAAGAAATTGTAAGTTCTTTTTTTTTATTTTCTTTTTCTTGTTCGTTGTTTAAAAAATTATCTAATAAATAAATCTATGTATTTAATTTTTTATTTGTTGATTTTTTTAAAATAGAAGAAATTAACATTTTGATTTTTAGATTTTATTATTATTTTTATTATGACCACAAATAAGAAAAAAAAATTTAAGTAAAATAAAATTGGTAATGATTTTTATTTTAAAGTTGCATTTTTATTAAAAGAAACTGATATAACATGGTGAAAAATATAAATTTAACAATTTACAACTTGTGGTTCCATTTTAAAAAGATATAATATCTTTTTTTATAAAGAGATAATGTCAAATAAAGATGAAAATATCGGTTTTGACAGATATATCAAAATATATTGAAAAATATCAATAGATATTTTGACATAAAATATCAATAGAGCTAAAGTTAACCAAAACTCATGAAGATGTTGGTAAACCTATAAGAAATGATATAAAAAATAATAATATATATATTACAATTGATGTATGAAAAAATTGATATATGAATGATATAATTTATAATATTTTATAATAATATATTGAATTTGAAAATATATTTAATAAAAAAATAATAATTTATCAAATTTTAAATAAAATTTAATACTAAATGATAATTTATCTACTTTATGGTATATATGTACACTTATAATTTATGTATAATTGTTTTCTATTTTAAAATATTTATAATTTTATTTATGAATTTATATATATTTTTTTGTATTTGATTCATGATTTTTGTTCTTTTAATAATAAATTGAATGGAATTTGAAAACAATTAAGATTAATAAATTTATTAAAATTTTAATTTTAATATTTTATTTTTAAAAATATACATAAAGTTTAGGTGTAAATCTAGAATATAAAAGATGTAGACAACATAATAAATAAATGCTTATTTGCGCCTATGTCACAAAGGCTTTCTTGTTCCCTTGGAACACCCTGAAAAACAAAATGTTGTTGCTTTTGTTATTTTACATTGGTGGCGCACTAGAAGAAGTTGTTGTAGCAAGTGCTTAACTTTCAGAAGTTGGATTATCAAGCATCATTGTCTATCGTCCTTTTTCAGCCCATATGATTTTTCCTACAACTCTGATACCATAATGAGGAAGAAGACTATTTCATCTTATTTTTTAATGAATCGCTACAAGGAAAGAATTATGATTCCCAAGCTATACAACTCCTAAAATTAAGGGATTAGATTACTTAGATTTACAGTAAATTAAAAAGAGGTTCACTATATATATATATATATACACACATACACACAAATTGATGAACTTAGCTTGAAAAAAAATAAAAATGGATAGTATGTTTGGGGAACTTGAACTTGTTCTACCTTGAGTTAGGGTAATTCTTGAGGGGTATATGGCCTATAAAGGTCCTCAATAATTGGTACCTTAGGTGAAAACTCGAGGGTTGTTGGTAGATTCCTATTGAGCCATATAAAAGAATATTTCCTAGACTAAGAACCCTAGCCATGGGTTAAACTTATATCTTGTGCTAAATTCTAGCTTTAAGAGGTGAAAATGATGTAAGTTGCAAGAGCTGCTTTCAACCATAGTAGTGAATGGGCTAAATATGCATAAAAGGAACTCTAAGAGCTATGAAGCATGATGAGAGCCTTAGAAAATGCAAATGGAAATTGGCATAGCACGAGAGATGATAAATGAAGGTTAAAGAGAAAGATGGAAGGTAGGTAAACACAAGAAAAAAAGGTTAGAGGCCATAGCTTGAAGTTTAATATGGGAATAGGAGTTCTTGATTTGATAACTACATTTACTTCCACTTTGAGGTGAACTTCGAAGAAATTTCCTAGTTCAATCTTGGGTAAATTATATATTGTTTTGAATCTTGAAAAGTTAGGAGTATAATACTTTAAATAGTGCATAAATTGAAACTAAAACGAAGAAGTTATGATCATTTGAAGATAACTAAGATGAATTGAAGGAGCATTTCAAATTTGAGATGGTGATTTTGAAATCCACTGTGAAATGACCCAAATTTTGAAATCATATATTGCCACTTTGAGATTTTGCCTCCTTCACCTTGGGAATTTCATCTTTGACACTCCATCAACCTTAAGTGGGTCTCACAAAACTTGAAATTGAGATTTTATTATTATTTAGTCATATTTATGTAATTATTTGGGAAATAAGTGACCAATAAGAACATACCATGTGCTCGCTTTTTGCCAAAAACTATAAAAACTCAACTTTTAGGTTTTTTTAAGGGGTTCTTGGATTTTCTTGAGCGAGAAGATGATATTGAAGATTCTTGATTTGTTTATTTATTTATTATTAATTTAATCCTTTGTTTCCAATTTCTTTGATTCAAGAATGGTTTTTTATTCTTCTTTATAGATTATGTAAACGAAATCATCACCATGAAAAGCTAAAAAACCACCTTGAGTTGTGAAACAAGAAAACCTAGGGAGCTATGGGAAAACAATGGGTAAAATCGAATTAAAAATTGAATGAATGAAAGGTTAAAGTATAATAAATAAAAGTAGAGAAATTCTCTATGATTGATTTGAATTAGGGGATGGTACAATTGCCCATTCCTTGACACTGAAGATTCTTGATCTCTAAAGTTTTACTATTATTATTTATCTTGAGACAAATCTATGTAGAGTGGTGATGGCTTAAAATCCTAGAGCTAAACCTAAATTCCACTTTCCATTCATCTAACAGATAATTTCAAATAAAATAAAATATTAAAAGTTGGAGATAGATGTAGTCTCGAGTTATAGAACTCAAGTTGATCTCTTTTAACTAAACCTAGATTTCACTTCCATTTATCTAGTAGATAATTCAAAATAAATAAAATGTTAAAAGTCGGGGACAAATGCAATCTCAAGTTATAAAACTCGGGTTGATCTTATTTAGCCCCACATTTTGATTACCATAAGATTAATAAAAATAAATATTCTTGTTTCATCTAAAGTTCTAAACTTGAAGTTGGATTGTGGAACCCCTATCTTGAATCAATTGAGTTAGAAATCAATAATTCTTTTGCAATTTAATTAAGTTTATTTTAGTAAATCCAAATAATTTCAAATCAATTCTACAAACTTTATAGCTTGAAAATTTAAGATAAAAAACAATAATTTTGAGTTGATTTGACATCCATAAGCTAATCCTTAAGGACAATACCTAGAGTACTATAAAAGTTATAATAACTCTATCTTTGGTTTTTTCTTTATCAGAATTATTATGCAATTTAGGTTTTAGTATTCAAAACAATAAAGGTTGGTAGTTAAGGATTTTAGTAAGTACGTATTTGGTTGGTATTTTCAAAAACTGTTTTTTGTATTTGAGAACAAAAAACACAAAAAACATGTTTGGTAAGAGATTGTTTTCTATTGTCAAGTGTTCTTGGTGTTTTCTAAAGCCCGAATTTTAGAGAACAAAAAAAATTGTGTTCTTAGTGTTTTTGCCACTATTCTAAGAAGAAAAAAAAAAGATGTTCTCCATGTTTTCAATTAGTGTTCTTTGTGTGTTTTCATCTCTTTACATTGGGAAGGAAAATTCTTTGCATTGTGAGGGAATTTCGAAAAATCAGTCTAACAAAAATTCAACATTATTCGAATATTTTTTTTTATAAATTTTTTTGGTCATTTCCATTTCAATATTTTTCGGATTTTATCCCCATTTGATTTTTCGGATGCATTTTAAAGCCAAAACATCCATAAATTCTAGGATTTCCCATCAATCAAACAAATCATAAACAATAACACAAAAGACCAAGAATGCAAAAAAATAAAAAAGAACAAAAGAATTAAAAGAAGAATTGAAACCTTAACTAGGTATCTCTACAACAACCACATATTTGGATTTTTACATCAGCGAGTAATGTTTTGATCTTAGAAGAAAGAAATAGTTCAATCTTAGTGAATAAAAGTTTGGATTTTGGAAGAGAAATGGAGAACAAGAGGGGAATAGAAACAGAGAATAGGAGGAGAAGGAGATTGAAGAGGACTAAAAAGAGAACAGTGGTTTTCGTCCCATATTATATATATATGTAAAATAATAAAAATTAATAAATTTTTATAAATAAATTAGTTTGATTTACATTAAGATTTTTTTTTATCTTTCATATAATTATTAAATATAAAATAAAATTTAATTTTAAATAAAATTATAAATATTTTTAAATAAAAAATTATCATAAATATATCATTGTTAATTAATTTTTTATATTATTAATTACATTTAAAGTAGAAAAAATAGATCATGAGTTTCCAAATATAATGCATTATTGTTTGATGTCATAAATTTTATCTTCATAAAATCTAATCATTGATATTTGCCATTTTTTGATATTTTAATCAAACAGTTTACTAATTATTAAAATCAAACATATTTAGACATGTTTACAAAGTAATCATTTGTTTTTAAAAAAATTCAAAATGGAACATTTTTACTTTTGATGAAGTATGAATGTAAAAATTATTTATATATTTATAATATCAAGTTAGTTAAAGAAAAATACTCAACTTTAAATAACAAAACCAACAACAATAACTTCCAAATAAGTTTTTTGTTTTATTTGTTCTTAAAATTGTTTTTATTAACTCAACCAAACATTTTTTTTATTTTTGTTTTTTTGGTTTTTGAGAACAAAAACTGTTTTTTAGAATTCAGTTCCCAAACACAATTTTATTTTTGAAAACACCAAAAAACTGTTTCCAAAACTGTTTTTTAAAACACCAACCAAATATGCCCTAAGGTATTAACCTTGGTCACTAATTACCTCAATTTTATCCTATTAGTAATGAATTTAAGGGTCGAGTCTATAAGATATATATGAGTTTTTAATTGAATAGAACTAGAAAAGCAAAATTAACCAAATATGTCATTGGTTTAAGAGATCTATTTTCAATTTGACCCTAAGATTCAATTTGATTTAAATTAACTTTGATCCTAAACCTTATATTTGACAGTGCCCTATTCCTCTAAAGATTCAAAACTTGATTATGAAACTATCTCGAACATTTTCATTTGTTTTATTTATTTCATTAAATGTTTTAGGAAATTAATCTTTATCCATATTTTATTTTTGTTTATTTAAAGTAGAGTTTTATTAGTTTTAGTAAATAATTAATCATTTAATATAAAAACAATTGAACACATTAGAGTTGATCATAAAAAAGACAATCTAAAATACTACAAACTCGTGATAACCTTATCTCTGGTTTTTCTTAGCAAGAGTTCTTACGCATTTAAGCTTTAATATTTAAATTGTAATAGAGATTTGCGCTCACACACACACATACATACATTCACCTTCTCTTAGTTCTAGGATGGAACCTTTGTCAAGTCACAACCAAGGCATTAACTATGTTTCTCTTTGTGTATAAGATTACTATAGTTTAATATAGTAACTCTTGTAAAAACAAAAACTAGAGAGAGAGTTGCTACAACTTGAAGTATCTAGGTCTTGTCCTCGAGGACTCAAATGCAAGGCTAGTTAAATTGTTGTTGTTAGTACCAAGGGTGTAAACTATAAATTATTGCTTAAAAAAACTGAAACTTGTTTAATTTAAGACAACAATAGAAGAAAGCACTAAAGATTTTCATAAATCCACCTTTAGATCTAGAGTAGAGAAGCAATTACCTGGGTGAGGATTTTAGTCTCTCTAAAATTTAATCATCTTTGTAAATAATATAAATCTAGAACTTTGATTAAGCTTTGAAAAACAATTTCCAATAGTGAGTAAAATATAAAAGAATTAATGGTTCTCGTTTTTTAAGATATAAAATTTTGTATTCATCTGATAGATTCTTCTTAATTATCAATCTTAAAGGATCAACCAGTTGACCATTGATCTAGTGACATGCATCAATGCAACCCTTGTGTGCATCCACGGTGTCTGTAATAGAGACAAACTAACAAAAAATTTAATCTATGCAAAATAATAACTTTGAAACCATTTATCATTGGAAAATTTTCCTTTTTGTTATTCATTTTCTTGGGTCCTCCATCTTCGTTGCTACATCTAAAGAAGGAAGCAAATTTAGTACTCATGGTTATTATTTTCAACTCAAATACCATGATGGCATGCAAAAATCACACAAATAAGGCCAAGGAAAAATTTTAAAATATGATTTACAGAAAATTGTATCTTCCTTATCCTATGTAATTACTCTCTATCACTCTATATGAGATCCTCTATGATATGTCCTGTTAATGAAAAATCCTATATATAAGGCTCGTGGACAACCCTAACACCCATAAAAATGGAATCTATAGTCCTAAAAATTCTAAACAAAAGGAAATACAAGTGTTTTACAGCTTTGGAGACGTTTTAGACAATTTGTATATAGCGTGCTCAGGGGTTTCTTGAGCATGTTGTGATTCTAGCTAGTGGAAGGTTACTTCACGTAGGCCTGCTTAGGTCTTTCCTCGTGCCAAGTCATGTGCAAAATGTGCTGAAAGTCAAGTGCGGACTGTTAGAAATTCATATGATACATTCAATTCAAAATTAACACTTGCAAGATGAACTGAATCTGTAAAAGACTAGGCATAGTCTACTTACCTCCAGCCATTGATTCAAGTTGCTGTAATCGGTGTGAGACTTGATTTCCAAACTCTAATCTCTCTTTTTAGATGGTGTATTTCTGAAGAAGCAGCAGCATGAGAGAGGAGCTCGGGACCAAGACCGATATTTAAAATACAAAGAAAACGTGGCTTCCCATCAAAGCCACGTTTCTCTGATTTGCCACACGATGAGCAGTTGACAGAAACGTGCTCCTTAACAGCAGCTACATGATTTGCATGTATAAAAATTACATGATAATTTAAAATTAACTTAAAAGTTTCAGATTATGATTGAGTGCCTAAATCCAAATAAAACACAATCAATTCCATGGCCAATAAAATAAAAATTCAAATCGGGCCAAAAAGGGCCTAAACTGGCCCAATTTTTAATAGTCATCCAATGAACCAATACTTGAAGCCCCTTATTTTGCCAAAAAATGGGCCACTGCTCATGCATTGAGCCTAATGGGCCCAATAACAATTTATCTAAAGGCCCAAAACTTTAGTGGGCTTTAGTGGAAACCCATTCTTTCTCTAGGTTCAACAAATTAATAACACCTCATCGCTCCCACCATCCTAATTTTCCGCCACCCCTTCGGACTACTTCATCACCGGTAGCGACGTGCTCGCCGCCACCTACGTGGACTGCACCATCACTGGATTGCCATGGAGCTGCCTGCAACATATGCAAGAACAGCCCCACGCGGTGCCCTTCATGCCGCCTGCATCACAAGCTAGGCCAGCCTTACGCGGTGCTTCCACACGTGGCAGCCTTCCCTCGAACCGGCACCACAGCAAGGTGCATGGGTTCTGCACCCACGCACAGTTAGGCGGAGACTGAAAGATCCTATTAAATGGCGCCTCTCCTCATGGTAACACCGTGCTTGGCCTCAAAACAGCCTGCAACTTAATGATGCAGGTTTGGCAGTGCTCCGGGAAGGTTTTGGGTGACTCACAGTCACAATCAACTCGATTTTTTTTTTTTTTTTTTTTTTTTTTTTTTTTTTTTTTTAATAATGTCACAAACCCATCTTCCTAATTTTCAGCCACCCGTGGACTGCTTCATCCCCAACAGCGCCATGCATGCCGCGGCCAACGGGATGGGCTGCATCCCGATTCCCTCATTCACAGGCTTGGAATGGGGGCTGCATGGTGCTCCGAATGTTGCTGAATGGCGCTCGGAATGGGCGCCTAAAGCGCTTGAAACCAGCACTAGCAGCCACTGTGAACAACGCCTGAATATGGCACCTACAGCTGCTGAAACTGCAGCATCAAAAAGCACCAAAAATGGCGCTTTTGGAACGCCTTAAGTCGCGCCTGCAGCGGCTGAAACTAGCACCAGCAGCGGCGTTTAAATAGCGCCTGAATGGCGCTTGAAATGGGCTGAAAATAGAACCTGAATGGGCGCTTGCAACCCTTGAAAATAGCACCAGCAGCAGTGCTTTAATGGCGCCTAAATATGGTGCCCGCAATGGCTGAAAATACAGCCCAAAACAGCACCGAAAATGCACTTTCGGAACGCCTTAAAATGGAGCCTAAATGGCGGCAATGATCAGCGCCATGAAGGCCTGTGATATGTGGTGGCAAGGCTGAAACTATTTGCTCTTTTTAAAGCATGATCAACTTATAGATAGTATCTTACAGAGAAGAGAAACCATTAAAAAAAAAAACAATTCTCTAGCAAAATAGATACCAAGGCAGAGGCAAGATTTTCATGCTCTGATACCAAATGTTAGAAATTCATATGATACATTCAATTCAAAATTAACACTTGCAAGATGAACTGAATCTGTAAAAGACTAGGCATAGTCTACTTACCTCCAGCCATTGATTCAAGTTGCTGTAATCGGTGTGAGACTTGATTTCCAAACTCTAATCTCTCTTTTTAGATGGTGTATTTCTGAAGAAGCAGCAGCATGAGAGAGGAGCTCGGGACCAAGACCGATATTTAAAATACAAAGAAAACGTGGCTTCCCATCAAAGCCACGTTTCTCTGATTTGCCACACGATGAGCAGTTGACAGAAACGTGCTCCTTAACAGCAGCTACATGATGAAGGACGTGGCCAAGTGTTGGACCACTTCAGGGCAGCGGAACGTGGGTGGTGAACGTCGGTTATTTGATAACACGGACACCTTTCTTAGGCTTGCTGAGGGCCTTTCACTTGTTTGCTTAATGCTTAAGCCATTGGGCCTGTTTGTGAAGGAGACTCCACTTTGCTTAGGCTACATGAGCAAGTTCATTAGTAAGCTTCAGTGAGGATACCTTGCTAAGGCTTGTGTAGACCCCCATTTTGTTCCCTCAGCACATTTTATCCAGAGTTTATCCTCCATCTTATATTCCCTCATCGCACACTTAGGATTTGTTTTTGAGCTTTTGTTGAGTCTCCATCAGTGGTCCATTGCTACTGACCTTATCACTGTTTTTGGACCTTTTTTAGAGATATATTTTGGAGAGATTATGTGGATTCTTAGTGTGATGATTAGCGATTTCTAATTTTTTAGTTTAAGATTTTGTTTTGTTGTAGTGAGGCCTTATTTTGTTAGTTTTGTTGATTTTAGTGCATTTAGGTTTAACTTTATTTGTCTTATTGCATAATTTTAGGATTAGAGGAATATTGGATTGATTTTTGTGATTTTCGATTATATGTGGGCTATTTTTATATTTGATTGTATGTGATGGATATTTTGATTTTGATTTTGATTTTTTTTTTGTATGATATGGATATTTTGATCTTTGATTACATTGGTTTAATATTTTTATTTTTTAGTTGCATATTTTTTATTTTTTATTTTTAGTTATATGAAATTGAATTTTTATTTTTATTTTATTTTGAATTGCATGTGAGTGTGTTTTGATTTATTTTGCGTGAGATCACCTTTGATTTGGATGGTGAAAGATTTGCATATTATCATTGTGCATGGTGCATTTTTTTTAGGTCATGTGAGGACATGTGAGCTTGGAGATTATTGGAAGAACATTTTAAAAAGGATTTAAATCGGAATGAAAATTTGAGAAGGAAGGAAGGGAACGTTCTAGAAAAAGATTAATTTTTGACATGAGAATTTAAAGTAAATTGGAGAGCTTAGAAGTCCATAGAAGGAGAATAGTTTTTGGAAGAATTAATTTTGAGTGAATTGGAGAGTTTAGAAGTCTTAGAAGGGGAATATTTTTTTGGAGGGAATTTTGAGTGAATTGGAGAACTTAGAAGTCTTTAGAATGAGAATATTTTTAGGAGGGAATTTTTAGTGAATTGGAGAGCTTAAAAGTTTCTAGAACTTTGGAGGGGGGGGGAGAAGAGGATGAGAAACTTGGAGAGAAGGAATTGAGAGAGGCGTCTAGATTTTTTGTGAGAATTTTGAGAGAAGAGAATTTTTGGGGGAGCCATTGAAGACACTTTTGGGTGTGAAAAGAAAATTAGTTTTAGTGGATGAAGAATTGGTGCTTTGGATTTTGAAGAAACTTGAACACTATTATACGCTATCAAAGTATGCTTTTTTATCTCCTTATCTCTATTAATTGATATGTTCAATTCTCATGATTGATTTGTCTTACTTTATTTGATTTCTATATTATTGTATCCTTACTTCTTGATTCGGGTGAAATGCATAATTATATATATTATGAAATTATTGCATGCTAATAAGGTACCTTTCCTTGATTATTGAGTGTGCTTGGCTTGTTTGAGCAATCCTTGACTATATCTTCACTTATGCTTTGTTATATTATTTGATTTTATGGTATCCATTGATTTACAAATCAATTGTCATAGTTACCTTGATTTATTAGTAAAGACCTATTCTAAAGCTTAGAGGGGTGCTATCTTATGGAACCTTCCTAAAGAGTAATTTGATCATTGAACTTAGATTTAGGTTTTCAAAGATATGCTTTTCCAAAATAAGAAGTCATTTTTTTAAGGTTTTATTTCTTATTTCGTTTTCCACTTTTTTTAAGTGATGACTCCAATTTTTATAAAAATCAGTTTTTCACTAAAAAGCGAGTCTCACCATCAAATGGGAACACAAGTGAAAAATGTGAGTCCACAACTTGCTTAGGCCTTCCCTTAGCCATTTTCATTACTTTGCTCAAGCTCTCTGCATAAACCATCTCCCTTCAAGTGTTCATAAGGTTTGCTTAGCTGTTTTCTTTGGGTAAGCTTAAACAATATGTTTGCTTAGGAACTTTTCTTCATTATTTTTGCAATTTCTCTCCATTTTCTCCATCTTTTCCTAACTTTCTTTATTTTCATACATTGTGAAAACCTTTGAATGGCCTTGAAAGTGCTCTAACTACTTTGGTCTTGCATCTTTTTAATTTTTTTGATGCTGGAGTCCTTGAAACCATGGGGTACTTTCCTTCTTCCTTGTTTTGAAACTTGGATGGCTTGATTTTTTTCTCCTCCATTTTGTTGCACTTTGCACTAGATAAAAATGTTAGAACTCAAAATAGGACCGAAAACATATTCAAGCTAACAAGGATTGATTAGCACTAAAATGACCTAAAAAAGTCTTGCAACTCGAGTTTGCTACCCTAAGGGGTTATAGGAGTAGCTAATGGTCTAGTTAAATTGATTATTTTTTTTTTCTTGGTTTAATTTCAGTTTCTATTTTGTTATTATACTATTATTCTTGTTAGTGTTAAATTTTCTTTGTTTCCCTTACATTTTATACTTGTTTGGAGAAAGGATATTTCAGGTAGACTTCTAAGAGTACACAAGCCAAACCAAACAATAATGGAGAACAAGAAATCAAAAACAACAATGCAGGTTAGACCCTTCCAATTGCATTCAGATCATTGAGAGATCATCTCAACCCTCCAAGAAAGCATGTAACCATCATACCACACTTGGTGTCTGTGCTAACAGTTTTCAGAAGAAATGAAGACAAGAATTCTCATGTCAAAGATGTGGAAGAGATTTGCTTCACATTCCAGGGTGCAAATGTGCCTATTAACATTACAAGGATGAGGGTTTTTTTCTTGACTTTGAAGGACTGGCCTTGGCTTCACAAGGGTCATGCTCAGGCATGACCCTTGTTCCATTTCTATATCCTTCATTCTACCTTCCTGCAATTTTTGAATTGATATCGTGACTCCCTTCAGTTGTGCAGTTAGTTCAGTTTTCCTTGTTTTGATCATATTTGTACAGCAGATTGTTGACCTTGAGAAGGATTTTTCAATCTCTTTTGTAAATAATATTAATCTCATAGCAATGAAATGTTTGTTTCAACCTGATCCAATTTTCTTTATTATTTACTCAACTCATTCTTAAAAATATATCAGAATTGTATTTTGTAAACCGGACTTTGCAATTTCATGTGTATTCTTTCTTCCATGCTCATGGGGAATGTGAGAACAAATTTAGTACTCTCTCCTTAAAGATGATTCTGCTGTTTTACTCCTTAAATAAAGATGGTAGTATTGGAGGCTGCAAGCAATGTCTAGTTTGTAGATGCAGTGGAGGCACAAGTAACAAACAATTGTGTGAAGATGGCAGTGGCAGCAATGGTTGACAGTACCAGTTTTGGCTGCTGATGCTGTCTTGGACAGTATTTTTTAGCCACTGCAAAGCTCTCAACCCAATACACCATTGATATTCATCTGATTCTTAGTGTGTGTTTGGTAGCGATTCTAGGAAGTGTTTTTAGTTTTTTTTATACTTCGAAAGATAAAAATTTTGAAGTGTAAGAAAGTCTAAAAACACTTTCTAAAATCGCTACCAAACGCACTTTTACTCCATCCAAATTTCTCCTTTTACATTAATCTAGTTACAGAATTATGATAATGTTGTTGGCAATTTTACGAAGCTTTTGAAGTAAAAATATTTTCAAATCCTCTGCAGTCATCAGTAGCAATACTAATAAGTTGCAGAAAATTAATCAGTCTGGGGAAACATCTTTGCAACTTCAAAGTGGCACCAAAGACGGTAAATAAATTATTCATGCTCAGGTAATGCACAAGGACAGATGAACCTAATGAAGAGTTAAAGTTGAGATGGATATTGAAGATGATCTGCTGCACCAAGTACCACAGATCTGCTGCCACCACTGATATTCCCTTCTGCTAATTCATGGTTTGAGTGTACTGAATACAAGCACTGCCCTGAATCAATCATAAATAAAGGTGCAATAGGGTGTATAGTAATAGTCTTGTGGTAACCACACTGGGAAAAATTTGAATGGCAGTGGGAATGATAGTATCAATTAGCTTATACACAGTAGCATCTTCATTTGTACAGTATTTAATCAACTAATTATCAGAATATAAACCAGAAACTCACTAAATCTCAGCAACAGGAAGCAAACTAGAGAAAGTTACTGGAAAGATATTAGCCAAACAACCCATGTCTAAAGACCCAAAACTACACAAATAAGAGTGTTCCCAAATAAACTCAGGCCGTTGGAGCAGCTTATTCACCTTACACAGTGAATTCATCACCTTCTGCCACAAGTATATCTTCACTGAGTTCCAAATATCTATGCACTTAACAACAAGTGTCTTAACTTTCTCTTTCACGTAGTTGAAGAACTTGTTCCCAAGTTCTACGGCCTTGTTTATCAGACATTTGAAACCTCCAACAAACTTCCTTAGTTAATAAAATGTTATAAATAAAAAAATATTTTAAAATAAGGAAAATAAATTAAAAACATTTTAACTTTTCAAATAGACTTCTATTTTAGAAAATATAAAGAAACTATTTTGAACTTGGAAATTAAATCTACTAAATGTTCACATTTAGCCTTATCAAACAATCTTCCATTACCACAGAAGTAAACTAGAATAATTCTTCTAGACTAATAGAATATAGGACAAAAAAGGGTACTTGAAACAAAAGATAAGTGAAAACAACAACAAAGGACATATGTATTGTTGCATCTGTGTACAAACCCATGTCTCTTTAAGTAATACATTGAAGAAAACATACAGAAAATGGCCTCCTAAAGCTATGACATGGAAAGAGAAAAAAGAAACAATATCTCACTACCAAGCTCACAACATAGGATACAGAAAATGGCCCCACTATGACCCAAAAAACCAATATATGACTACAAAACTCACAACAGAGGATACAAAAAATGGTCTCTAGAGGCCTATGACTTAAAAATCCAATATGACACTACAAAATTCACTATTGAAACCTTTTCAGTGAAGCTACAACATGAAACCGGTGGCAAGCTATTATCTATACATATTTGGTCTAATGTGATCATCATAAAATGAGAAAAGATCTGTGGAAGGTATCCCAACTTCACTATTCCGAGGGGGTCTTGGAAGTCCTTCATTAAAGGGCATCCGATATAGCAAATCTGGATGTGAGGAATAAGTGGGATAGGTGTATCTAGTAGAAGCGGATAAACCTGCATCAGAGTAATAATCAAAAGAGGGCCTTAGAGAAGGAATTCTTGATCCAGTCTCCCTGTACGGGCTGGTGAGAAAGCTATCATCGGTGGGAACACTTGATCCAGTCTTAAGGTAAGGACTGGTGAGAAATCGATCACCGACATTTGCTACAAACCCTGTATCGGGATAATAATTTTTTAAACTTGATTGGGAATCTGAACCCAGGAAGTTGGCTTCAGTTGCAGTTCCAAGTTGAAAATCAGTAGGTACTCTAAAAAGGCCACTGCATCCAACAGGAATCTCCACTCTCTCCCAAGCTCTTGTAGAAGGAAAAGAAGGTTCTATAGCTGTCCCAACAGACCCACCTTCTATTAGTGGTAATCTATTGAGTTTGTGTTGGAGTGATAACCTTGCTTGTTGAAGAGCCTCCAAAACACCTCCCAATTCGTTGGATGTTTCACGTGGCACCAAGGCATAGTGTTTGTCCTGGCTCCCTGAAGATTCTCCTTTACTTCCTACATAAGATGGAAGAGGAACATCTGCAGAATGGTCGGCAACATGTTCAGAATGGTCAGTGATATGCCCAGAATGGTCTGTGGCATGAGCAGAATGGTCCCTGACATGCTCAGAATGGTCCCTGACATCTGCAGGATGGTCTGCCACTTGCAGAGAATGGTCAGTGACATTTGCAGAATGGTCCCCAGGGGATACATGCGAACATGGATAGTGATGGGAGCTATGTGGAAGAGGATAGGACTGGTTTTCTAAAAACTTCTGGTGTAGGTTTTCCTTAGCCATTGGGAACACAAAGTCCGGAGCTAGAGATTCATAAGCAAGCATGCCGCTGCGATTCTGCTCCTGCAAGCATTCCATATCACCATGTAAATGAGTGGTAGAGATAGTGGGCAGTGTTTGGGATGATTCTTCATTGAAGTGAACATCTTTGTCATCCAACTTTGTTCCCTGGTCTTGAGAGGTGAGTATCGCAGCAGCAGATGGAGCTTGTGGCTTGACCTCATCTCTTTCTTCAGTGACATCAGAGTGGTTCCCATGTTCACATGAATCCTAAATGTTTAGTATCCAAAGGGAGAAATTGTTAGAGTTTGTAAAATAACATTGGGTAAAGTGAAAAATGAACAACACATTCAATCTACATAAAGATCAGAGAAAGGTAGACCAAGCAACATTAGAAGCTATGCAAGGGTTGTGTTTTTAATCTGGAGGCAGGTGTCGAAAACAGCATCTAGAGACACATGCCGAAAGTGAAGGTTATACCTAATGGAATTTTTGGCCCATTGCCAAAGGGAAGTCTCTCCTACATTACCCCAAGAAGGATTCTCACAAGAAACCAAGGCTTCAATCTTTTGTCATTATAACTTCAATCTTTTTCTTAACGTAATTAGATATTTCAAATTTCTTCTAAATTTTACTTCAAATTAAGAATTTTGTTCATAAATACTGAAACTGTCCTATGGCTCATCTAATTGTCTTCAATATCACCATCACCATCATTAATAGGGTCTTCTAAGAAATCATCATCATATCTAATTATTTCATCCTGCCCCCCCATCAATGTTGTTGTTCACTCATTCATTTTCTTTTTTCTTTTTCTTCTTCTTAATCTCCTCCATTTTTCCTTTTCTTTTTTATTTTTCAAAGGATTAAATGAAATCCAACTAAGCCCTTATTTTGTAGAACTCAAGTCTTTGACCAAGGACCCAAGACCTAAGACTTACAAAATATATTCCAAAAGTCCATAAAAGCCCAAAACCCATCAAAACCCATTGAATATTGAGGCTCAAGCCTCTTATATGTTACAAGCTCACAAAGGCCCAATACCCAATGCATATTTGTGAGGCTTAAGCCAAGGCTATAGTCTCAAAGTTGTAAGACTCTTAGGGGGAAGCCTAAGCATGAATTACCTTGTACTAAGGCTACAGCCTTAATACTAACTCAAAGTGCCTCACCTTGAGGCGGGCTCTAGGGCATAAGCTTTGATAGCCTTTTTAAAAAGTGTTCTCATCTGATCATCTTGTGTCCTTAATAATGAAATTTTCCTCTCAAATGATGCAATATTATCCTGTATGCCTTTCCAACCGGATATGTTTCACCTTATCATTAGAAATCAAAAGGCAACTTAAACATGACTTGAGAGAGAGAGAGAGAGAGAGAGAGAGAGAGAGAGAGAGAGAGAGAGAGAGAGGAGCAGCATGGCAATTTTCTTAAGTACATTGCATTATTCACTTTTCTCATTTTATCACCTTGTGTCCTTAATGAATGAATTTTTGCTCTCAACTGATGCCATATTCCCATATTTCTCTTTCCAACTGACAATTCTTGACCTTACCATTTCAAATTAAAAGTCAACTTAACCATCACTTCAGAATTTGAGTATCAATTGCAAGTTTCTAAATGTTTTTCTAGCTTTCTTAGGCACTCTTCAAATAACTAATATTTTGCAGGCATAAATAATAGTCATCCATTCATTTTTATGTTTATGGTGATACCATTTCTCGTTGATCCCATTTCATCATCTTCACACTCCAATCCACAACCTATTTATCCATTGACCTTGGAACTCAATTCAAAACCACAAAGCATCATCATCATCATCATTTTGGTTGCATAAACATATGTGTTCTCACATATTTATCTTGCATATAATCTTGTTGTGTCCATGTTTAAATCATGTGTTATCTTGGATAAAATACTGTGTCTCAAATATCATCATCATCATCATGTGTTATTCTTGGATAAAATACTGTGTCTCAAATAAGTAAATATGCACACTTTTCACACATTATTTGGTTGCATAAACATGTGTTCTCACATATTTATCTTGCATAGAATCTTGTATCCATGTTTAAAGAAGTATATATGTACTTTTTGCATACCCCAATTCACTACCTATTTATCCATTGATTTCAGAACTCAATCCAGAACCACAGAAGTATTATTGTTAGCTCACAATAAAGAAAAACCTACTTCTCAGTCCTTGCAATCTGATATTCAAATGGATAAAATACTGTGTCTCAAATAAGTATATATGCACACTTTTCACACATTATTTGGTCACATATACATGTGTTCTCACATATTTATCTTGCATAGAATCTTGTGTCTATGTTTAAATAAGTATATATGTACTTTTTGCATACCTCAATCCACTACCTATTTATCCATTGATTTCAGAACTCAATCCAGAACCACAGAATTATTATTGTTAGCTCACAATGAAGAAAAACCTACTTCTCAGTTCTGGCAATCTGATATTCAAAACTTAGAGAACAATCAAATATAAAATAAACCTCACAACCCAAAATTTCTTTTATTATTATTATGATTATTATTGTTATTATTATTGTTATTATTGTTATTGTTGTTATTGTTATTGTCGTTGTTGTTATTTTTGTTATTGTTATTGTTATTATTATTATTATTATTGTTATTATTGCTATTATTATTATTATTATTATTATTACTATTATTAAAAATAAATATAAATAAATAAAATAAAAATCTACCATTGCTACTACTATCACACTCAATCGTAGAAAAGAATTGTAGAGTCTAGCAGGTGATGATTCAATCCCAACACTAAACTAACGTTTTCCTGATGTGCAGAAATATATGGTAACTATCATGTAAAACTGATAAAATATGAATGGTCTATGAGATTGAAAATGCTAATGAAGCATACCGGTGTACTGCTGTTATTCTCTCTGAATTTCTCCTCCCACTCTCTTTGTGCTTTTTCCTCTGCCTCATATTGGCCTATGAGCTGTGCTTGATGCTCTAGTGCCCTTTCCATGTCTCTATCTCTTCCATTTCGGTTGAGATGATGATTAGAACCTATTGCATCTCTCTGACTTTCTAAGCTATCTGAGACTTGGTCTTCCATTAAAACTTCCTCTTCCTGGTTTTCAGAACCTTCTCTTAAGATCTCTTGCCCACCATCAAAGCCATTAGGAAGACCTTCAGAACTGGAAATGATGCCATTATTTTGGGAATCAACCATGCCACGCCCAACTTTTAACTCATCAACTGCTGATCTGATAACACAAACAACTAAAACATGAACAAGTGCATGTGGCAAGAGTAGTGCTTTGAAGTAATAGATATGACAAATGCAACGGTGCATGTGCAAAATGCTAACAGATTGCAGAGGGGGAAAAAAACTAACTAAATGAAAAAGAAAAAAGAGTGAAATAGTATTTTGTTTAATTGAAAGAACTTCAGTAACTTTTTTTTTATAAACTCTTTTATATTCATATTATTATGTCCAGATATGTTTATATTTTACATTTTATGAGCATGATGAGGTCAATGTTAAAGAGATACCAAAGGTAGGCAGGTCAAGGATGGGCCCGATTTCTTGCATAAGTAAATGCAGTGGGCATATATATGAAACACTCCCTTTTTTAACACAGAAAACTGGAAGAACTTGCCATTTCAATCATGCACAAATTGAGCTCCATTGAGAAACCAGCAAATGGGTTTTTGAGATTCTAAAAAGGGCCATTGACTACTGGTGTCTCATGAGTAGTAGGCTGGTAGAACATTTTTTTGCATGACGTGGCATAGGCAGAATCAAGCTCACATATTCAAGCATTATAACCCCAAGAATTACCAACAGCCCAAGAAATGGCTCTTGGTATCTTTTCAAAGACAAAAAAGATACAATAATACACTGACCTTGTTTCTCTGCGTCTTATCTGGCGGCATGATTTACCAAGGTTGTGCTTGGGTGAAGAAGAACGAGAGGAGGCAAAACTGTGACGCCTTCTAATGGAACAATCCAAGTACCTTTTTTCAATGGAACGTGAAGAATCCTTGCTGCTTTTCCAAGACAATCTTCTACCTGTTGATGGGGAAAATTCGAGCTCAGAACTTGAAAGACCATCAGCATCATTTCTCCTTGATTTTGAATTTACAGAGCTTTCCACTTCTTTTGTGGAACCACATCCGACATTAGAATCACAGAGGGCCACTTCCTGGTCAGAGCTTGAATCAAATTCCCAGGAAACATCACTTATGGCATGGTTCTCCAATATGGTAAGAACATCTGCAGTTGCCTTCTCAGCTTTGTTTCTTTGGATGGATACAATCTTAAGCTGTTCCTCCAGCTCCCATACCTAATACACAAAGTCAATAGCATAAAAGTGTGCAGCAGGATTTGCAAACAAAGGGAAGGGACAGAGGGAGGGGAAGGAGGGGGACTAGTTTCTCCAACAATAAATCAAACAAGGAGAAATCATTAAAGCTAATCCAATCAAATAGGAAGAAATCATATCAACTAACCCTTTGAGCAAGTTCATCAGCTCTCTGTCTTGCTGTTCTAGACACAGATCTTTCAGACAGCAACCTTGCCCTGAGGAACTCAATAGTCATTGCAGTGGAATCCTCCATACCAGTATTATTCCTGTTTAATAAGAACTAGCAAATTAGAACCCAAACAAAAAGAAAGAGGCACCAAAAAGCAAAGACAAAGCTAAGACCATTGAGATAATATTCTCCAATTACCCAAATTCATTCTAATCTTTATCCAGAAAAAGGAACCCTTTCATTGTATAGTTAATTTCTGAACATCCAAAATGTTGAGAATAACTCCCAAATTATTCCAACATTATCAAATCATTCCAAATAATTATGGAACAGACATCATTCTTAATTTTCTAACATGCATCAGTTTTCTTACTCACTCCTTCCAGGAACTTCTAATATATTTCCTTATTTGCCTATCAAAGAAAAAAAAAATCAGTTTTTCTTACTCGCAAACTCATTCTTGTGTTTTTCTCAAATTATTCCTTATGCTTAACAAATGACAATCAAATTCTGAGTCATTCTAAAGCTGACTAATCTTAAAATATAGAATTTGTCACCATAACTCTCCAATACTTAATTTTCATGATGCTGACTAGCTCTTAAACGTAGAATTTGTCAACATATCCTAAACCATAGTTGGCATAATTTAAATAATACTGAAAAATCAGTTGACCTTCAACCTGTTGATGGACCTAACCCTATAATTTGCCACAAAGCTAAAAACATAATTATAAATTTTGTAAGCTACCATAATTTGGAACACCAAAAGGAATTTCATTATTATCCCAGAAAATGAACATTTCTTGATGAGAGGAATGTTAGTGACAGTCACAAGTGCCTTTGGTTCCTGCAGTTGACAAGTGTCTATATGGAGAGCACAATTTAATTGCCTGTGAAATTCACATCTCACTTATTGTTTTTTATTTTGTTTCTTGCTACTCAGCAGAATAGGTTTAAATTGGATTTTGCAAATAATAATAATAATAATAATAATAATAATAATAATGATTTGTAGAAAATATATGATTGATTATTTTAATTGCATGCCATCGGTTCAGGCAAGAGTCCACAGTGGGCAAGGGTGCCAGCAACAGTAGCTCCAGGAAGTGAAATCAAAGCATAATTCATCATGTCAAAAAAGCTAATTTTCTTGGGAGCAGAGACTTTCCACTTAACCCGAATTCATGAGATCCCCAACACTGCCATATCACCTAGTTGTTCATGATTTAAAGAGAAGACTAAATTCTCTAAACCTCTGTTTGGTTCCCACAAAAATTGAGGAAAAGAAAAGAAAATTAAGAAGCAGAACCATCATTCTTCTGTTTTTATGCAGTTTTCGTTTCTGGAAAATAAAAAATTTACCTGGGCTAAGGCAAATTTCTGTCTGACTTATGCCATACACAATAAGGTTGCGGTGATCAGCGTCTTAGATCCCATACAATGAAAAATCTAAGATTCAAACTCCAATCTCTTTCATTTTTCAGCATTTTCTCAGCAAACAAAAAGCATAAGCAAAAGGGAAGACAAAAAACCATTTATCTCCAAAAACTCCAAAGAATCTAAGGTTTCACACAGAATCAATAAACAGAAAATAACTGAAACTGAAAAGAACAAACACTGGAAACACTAAAAGCCCAAATCAAAAGCAACAAAAACTCATAGAACAGAAAACCCAAGTGACCCTTACCTCTGATCTTCAGAATTCGTTTTCCAGAAGCAAAAACCCCAACCAAACCCCTCACAAAATTCAATCCCTGCCTTTTGACATCAAAAACATCAAATCAAAGGCGCAAATGTATATGCTTCCATATAAAGCAAAAAAAAAAGAAAAATTGATACAAGAGAAATGGTGAGATGGGACCCACTACCTTAGAAAAGGAATGCCATGGAGATGTTGAAAAACCCCACTATGACGTTACACAGTGAGAGACGGGTGCCGCTTTGGTTCCTCCTCACTCCTGGGTGGAAGCCTCCTCGTCTTCTTTTTCTCCTTCTATTTTATTTATTTATTTTCTAAATTTTATTTCCATTTTCTTTTCCAAACATGTGGCCTTCAAGTACAGAAGGTACGGGAAAATGAGTGCTTCTTGTTCATTTCTTTTCCAAGCCACCTCAACCTATCCAATAATTCATGCCTCAAAAAATAAATAAATTTCGGCCTATTTTTTTTATTTTTTTATTTTTTTTATTTCTCAACTTCAGGAAACTAAACATTTTTTTTTCTTTTTGTTTTGTCTTAATATACAAATAGAATAAAAAAAAGGAAATAAAATAAATCCATTTTTTTTTTTCAAATGATGTAGCGCATTTTGTATTTATCGAATTTTTTATTCATCAAATTATAAGAAATTAAAATATTAAAATAAAATATATATATATATCTTAAAATATTATTTTTATGGGTCTAAAATATTTTAAGATATTATTTTTTATACAAACAATATCTTACTATATTTTATCTAAAAGGGCAACACAAATTTGTCTTGTCAAAAGGCTTAACTTTGGGTCCAATTTGGACACAGTTCATCCAATGGTCTAATAAAGCCTTTTTTTTCCACCTAGCAAGCCTCTAAGCTTACAAGTTGCTTACCCCCCCCCAGGGTTTAAAAAATCGAAAAAAAATTCTTGAAATTTTTGAAAAAAATCCCGATGATGGTGGAAATGAAATCGGTCACTGATAATAGATAGGGCAAAAAATCACTCAAAAATCAACAATTTTTATGATATTTCGATAAATTCTTATATTTCATCAAAACTATTGGGACGAGAGAGAATGCATATGAGGAACGATGATCATAAAAAAAATCACCAAAAAATGGCAATTTTTTTTTTTTCAAAAAACCCATTTTTCTTAAATTTATTTGTGTTATTTTTATCCAATGTATCTTTTATTTTAAATTGATATTACCCTTTTATTTTATATTATCATTTTATTTTAAATTATTTTTCATATTTATCTACTTAATCCTATTTTAAAAAATTACTATCATTTTAATTTAATTTTTTTTTATATTTATCCATCTAATTTTATTTAATTTTATAATATTAAAAATACAAACTTATTCAAAATTTGCTAAAATATATATATATATATATATATAAAATTAATGAAGTTCTCAAATTTTATAAATTAAAATTAATTTGATAAAATAAATTATTAATATAAGTTTTAATAATTTTAGTTATTTAAATAAATTAATATTAATAGCAAAAAATTGTCACCACAAATTTGTAACAAAATTTTAGAAATTAAATCTCAAATAAAATATTTTATGTAAATTGATTTAATTTTTTATTTAAAATGTAATAAAACATGTTTTAATAAAAGTATTTTTAAAATTTTTAAAATAAATGAATAAAAATATATTAATGGAATTTAAGTTAATATTTTCTTAAAAAATTTGATAAACATTATCTTTTATCGTATATATGTCAATTATATTTACAAAATAATTTTAATATGTGTATTATTACTTATTTTATCATTTTTTGAAGTTTTTTAAAAGTATTTTTATGAATTTTTAATAGTTTTTGTTTCATCTATATTTTTGTCAAAATAGCCATCAATTTTTCTAATATATCCATAAAATTCAAGTATCAATATTCCCGGGTTTACCAATATTTCAACTCTTGCTTATCCTAATGGGCAATAGCTTGCTTCAATAATCTCTCACCATCTTTCTTAGGAACCAAGCCCATTTTCCCTACGTAGATGGTAAGACTAGTAAGATTTTTCAAAGTTGCTTCTTGTCCACTTATAGAACTCAAAGATGGTAAACAATGCACCTTTGACAAAATATTCATTGTCCATGCATAGGGTGAGTCAACAACTGATGTTGACCGCTAATAACTTAGGGAAAAGTATGTTTTAGTACCCACTTTTAAGAAGAATGCATGTTTAGTGGCCCAACTTTGTTGCAATTTGAGCAAGGGCCCATAATAAGAAATTATCACTCCTAACTATCGAAGAAAAGTGAAACCTTGGAATGTTGATAATGCCCTTAAATTTTTAAGGGCTCATCCAACTCACAAAAGTTTGGCTTATTCATTAACTGCATAATCCTTTATATGCATCTTTAGCAAACTAGATGGATGGCTAAGGTATTATAAACATGTATCAATATAGTGATGAATTTGCATAAATGTACATATCCTAACAATAAAGGAAATAAAATGTTGAAGTAGACAAAGAATAGTGAGTCCTTAATTCTTTTCATTATTTTGAAGTTAGAAACAATGAAGAAACTATGGTGACGTTAGTTGCCTAAAATGATGCATCATGGGTTGTGTGTTTTTCAAGGTTTAGGAAGCAATTGTTGGGTTAACGTCAATAATCCCAAATGAGATATAGGATCAAAATGTAATTCAATTGATATGATTTTCTTAAAAATAGGTTAAGTCATATGTAGGTCCATGAGAATCAATATGATTTGATTCAATGATACTAGGTAATGTGCAATCATTCATAAACATTGTAGATTTCAAGGATGTAGTGTACTTGATATCAATTGTTGGTTGATTAGATTCATATGTAGGAGGATTTGCAAGAACTTAATTAATGATGGTATGCAATGTACTTAATGTCCAAATGAGTGATTCTTCTTTATTATCTTTTATATATATATAACTTAATTAATGATGGTATGCAATGTACTTAATGTCCAAATGAGTGATTCTTCTTTATTATCTTTTATATATATATTTAACATTCCATTGAAGTAAAATACACCTAAACATACTTTTCCTATGATAATATCTTAGGGTAAAATTTTGCAAGATCATGCCAAATTTCACATGATAAGGCAGAATGAACCAACAAAGCATAATGGCAAGTTTAGGAGTTTCAATCTCACACAAAGAAGTAGATTTTGTAAATACATGCAAAATGCACTAGATATAGTTATAAATGTTGCAAGAGCTAAGAAACCTATGAGAATCAATCTCTCATGATCATACGATTTTTCGCATGACCATGCCAAAAATTGTTAAAATGATGATAAGTGCAACCGACCCATTTCTATTTCATATGATCATGTGAAATTAATGATCCTCTTGCTAAATTTTAGGTCCCACATGTCTCTTTTAGGATTCGATGATATATATTTGCTTTGTTTTAAGGTTTAAAGGAGGGGTAGTATGTAAAGAGAGGGATTTAACTCTTCTTTTTGAATTCTTAAATAAAGTTTTAGCTTTTCTTAATTTCCTTTTTCATTCTTTTCTATTTTATTTTTTTTGAAAACTAAACAAAAGTTGAGATGAGAAATCCTTTACCATGTTTGGCTAGTTTTATGAGATCCAAATATACTGACATAAAGGTCAAGAATCCAAACCAATAACAAGCAAATGAAATATAATGATTTAGGGTTTAAAAAATGGGTAGTATGTATGAAAAGAGATTTAACTCTTCTTTTTGAATTCTTGAATAAAGTTTTAGGTTTTCTCTTCTTTTCCATTCTTTTCTATTTTCTTTTTTAAAAAAAACTAAATATGGGTTGTGAGGGGAAATCCTCTACTATGTTTGGCTAGTTTTATGAGATTCGAAGAAGCTAACATAAACATTAAAAATCCAAAGGAGTAGTAGGGAGAAAAGGTAATATATTGATTTGGTTTCTTTATGTTTTCATGTTTGAATTGGTAGGAATAATTCTCTATGTTAGTTTGCCTTACATAAGGTACAAAAGATTCTTACCAAAATACTAATGATTTTTGGAAAAACCTTAATAATTATTTCATTGAGTTTGATTTTGCCATTAATGAATCTAATGATCAAATCTATGAAGATGGAAGTAAGATTTCGATTGAATAAAAATGAATTTCATTTAACCATTAATTTAATTAGTTTTAAAAAATCCGGTTTTCAAACTATAAATCTAAATTTTAGATGTAATATTGGTCTTAAGATTCAATTTAATCTTGATTAACTTTGATCTTAAACCCTAAATTTTACTGTGCTCTCTCTTTCTCTAAGGATTTATAATTGGATAATGTAATCTCTATACACTCCCTTGTTGTTTTGTTGATTTTACTAAATATTTTAGGAAATATTAATTTATCATTTTAATCTCATTTATTTTAATTAGAAATTCATTATAGTAAGCAAAAAAATTATTTTTTCTAATCTAAAAATAACTGAACATGTTAGTGTTGATCCTAGAGGACAACAACTTCGATACTATAAGTTGTGGTAATTCAATCTCTAGTGTTTCTTGACCAAGGTTATCACGTATTTAAGCTTAAGCTTTAGTATTTTAATTACAACAATCATTTCCAACCAAAAAAATGACATTATTGTCATGGATTAGTGTTGTCTAGTTGTTTTTAGCAAAAAAATTAATTGTTTGATTTTAGGTTAAATTAGGTTTTTATTTTTTATTTTTATATATTTATTTTTTTTGGATTTTACCTATTTTATGTTAAGAATTTTTTTTTTTTGAATTCAGGTTGTTGAAGTCCAAATTTTGGATGTTGCAATGGAGTACCAGGATAATGGTTACTACAATTATTTTGGAACACCACCCAGGTTTGCACAACTTTACAAGTTGATAAGGGACTACCTCACTCCTAGGCTTGCATCATATTGTACATTAGTATGAGATCACCTAAATTCTAGGTTTTTTCATAGCTATAAATCAATGAGATCTCAAACCTTCTATTGATCCCCTCTCTACCTCTTAATGCTTAGCTTTTTGGTACTTTCATATCTCATTTTGATTTTGGTGCTACATCTTATTAGTAATTTTTTTTCTTAATTCTAAGTATACCTCATAGTTTTTTATTTATTTATTTTTTAAAAACACTTGCATATTTTAAATAATTCAAGAATGAAGAGATGGACTAATTTTGGGAAAGATACTTAGAATCATTACATCCTCTCTCATATGGGTTTGAACCTTGGTAAATTGTAACTTGTTTTTACAAAAATATAAGTAGACAATCTTGCCAAGCTCTAGAAATTTTGAGTAAGGAAAACTTTGTTGAAATGGAATTAACTATGACCATGATAATACTTAACAATCTTGTATCAAGAAAAATTATGAGCCTACTTAATAGTCACTAAATTTTCAAAGATTCCACAAAATCAACAAAGTATGGAGGATGTGTTTAAAGAATATATGAAGAGTTAATAAGATTTTATAAATAGCTTAAAATCAGTCAATGCTGAGATGGAAAAGCTCAATGCAAAATTAGTTGAACCCACTAATCAAACAACTTAGGTTTTGGATGAATTTGAGTATGATACAAATACCTTATATACTATTAATGATAATAAGGAAAATGTTGAATTGGACTTACCTTTAAACAAAAATAGTGGTGAGCTTGATATGGTAGGCCTTCTCACTATTGCATAAGATTTTGACTTTAAAAATTTAAATAAAATTATGTCACATGTAGTAATTCTATGTTTCATATTTCTGAACTAGGATTATCATGTATTTAGACTTTAATATTGTAATTACAACAAATATTTAAGATCGATCACAATTAGGTCCACTAAAGTCAAGATGATTTAATTTAGTGATACTAGGTAGTGGCTAAACATTCAAAAGTGCTATAGATTGCAAGTATGTAGTATACTTGATGTCAATTGTTATCAATTTAGATATAAATATAAGAGGACTTGCAAGGACCGAATAACATTGTGTGATGCAATAGAAGGTTGCCCATGGAAAGTAACTATGAGTTTAGTACATGATATTATGGTGGCTCAAGCAAATGTATTTTAAAATGAACTTAATCACTGATTACTACTCAAAAATGCTATTTTGTAAGCTTGTAATTAACTCTTTTAAACACTTTTGAGTAGTAGTTATTGCCTTTTAACCCAATTAACATATTAAGGACCCTTGCAATCAATTCTAATCAAAGTGTGTAAGTTTTGGTGTTTTTGTTAGCAATTTGATCACCAAAGCAATCCAAGATTGAGGAGAGTTCTTTGGAATCCATGGCAAAGCTTTTGGAAAGCTTAGAAACATGAAGAACCAAAGCCTTGAAGCTTTAAAGTCCTTTGCCATAAGCAAATCCGGAATGCAAGGAGGGAAGCAAAGGGAAATCTGCCATGAAGCAAAACAGGGGACAGCAGCTGCAGTCTTCTTGGGCACTGTTGGAGCACTTGCCAAAGTCCAATTTCTACATACTATATACCATTTCAAAGCTCATGAAGTCAAGAATCCAATGCTTCAAACGGTACACGATTCGGAGTTGAAATGAAGGAGTTATAGCCATTGCAAGTAGATCACTCCAAGCTGAAGGCAGAATGTTGCACGGCTGCGAAATCAGCCTTTGGCTACGAAAATGTTGTCCTTTTGCTGCGAAATTTCGCAGCCATTTTGCACAGTGCCGCGGTGTCCTCCTGAAGCTACCAGATAGCTGCAACCGACATCTTGAGATCTTTTTGCTTTAGATATTTGATGTCTAAATTCTCAAACTCTCCTTGTAACCCACCTATTAGAGAATTCCTTAGCTAAGAAGGTTGGAAAAACTTCCCTATATATGTTCTCTTGCATCCGTTGTAAAAATAATGTAGATATATAAAATATACAGAGCCTTGCTCTGTTTTTCCTTCTCATCTTTGTTTTCTCTTTCATTTTCTTTCTAGCCAAACAAACTCTAAGGATTTTTCCTCAGAGGATGAGTGGCTAGGCTTTTTGTCTCTTGGGTGAAGGGAGCCAGGTAAGGTGCCGGCATGCATAAGTGTGAGTTTTTGTTGTTTCCATTTTTAATAAAAAGAAAGTGTGACCCGTTAATGGTTTTTATCTTTTTAGTTAACTTAAAACACCTTGCAATTCACCTGAGCCAACACTTGGTAAGGCAAGTGATCTCCGTCCGTGGAGATGCACTAGTTTACCTCTTGCGAGCTTTTGGGGGGTGACTTGAAGGTGGGATTTTCTTGAATTGCCAACACTTGGTAAGCTTTTGGACTCCAAGGAGACATCCATTAGTTATCTCTTGCGAGCTTGAGAAGGGAAGTCCAAGGTTAAAAATCCCCTTGAATGGCAAATGCTAGGTGAGAGGCACGAGCCATTGCAAGATGGATCAGTGAGAGAAATTTAGTGTTGAAACCATTAATGGTAAGCATCTGTACCACACCGGTTCGGGAAATAACTATATGTTAAATCCCCAATGCGAGGAAAAGAAACAAGTGACCGGAATCTCCTCTTTTGTAGATGGCACCTGATCCTAGTGACTTGAAGTCCCAAGAAACACCTTTCTTTCTAATTACTTTTAGCTATTTTATGTTTGGTTAGCTTAAAACCATCTGTTTCCATTCAAACTTTTGTTTTCTTTTAAAGCTAACCTTGGAAAGGAAAACCACCAATTCAGCTTTTGAACTAATATCAATTGTGAAGTGAAAACCCATCTCTGTGGACGATCCTAGAGCCACTATGCTATGCTAGCTATGCTACCCTAGTATATGGTGAATTAGGTTTATAAATTTTGTTGATAACTCCCGTCTGAGGATTGAAATCAAAGCACATTAGTTGATTGAGTTGAATCAATCAGAACACCAATTGGGGACGAATCAATCACTTAGTAGAAGAAGTGGTTTCACTCAAACCTATGGTTAAATCTTATCGAGTTGCACTTATCTTTGATGATCTTATTAGAAAGTAGTCTAGATTATTTGTCCCACCAAATTTGCAAAGTCTTTATGTGACAATATGGAATGTGGTTGACACATTCTTCCTAAGATGACATTATGAAGGCTAAGAAGAGAATTTATGGTGCTTCAAGAGATTCATATAAGTTGTTGCTATGGCTATATGGTAGATTAATCACTGAAACAAACCTAGGGGCGATCACAAACTACATAAGTTTAGCAGAAGAGAGGTTCGTGAGATTATTTGTTTCCTATTTGGTATTTGTTTCCTATTTGGTATCAATGGATAAGGTTAAATATAATATTTTTCTAATTATACCAATGTTATGTTTGGTTCCTAGAAAATTTGAGGGAAAATGTGAGGAAAAGAAAATAGAGAGGAAATGAAAAGTAAAGGAAAATAAAAATTAGAGTTAAAATTGTTAAATTATTTTTATTTTCTACTTCAAACTCATTTTAGTTGTTTTAACTCATCAATATAAAGATCAAATAATTTAAAAATGCACAAGTTTCTAACTAATTTTAATTATATTTAATTTTATTTGGAATTTTCTATATGATAACCAAACATGAGAAAACTACTTTCCTTAAAAAAAAATTTCTTTCCTTAGTACTTTTTAGGAACCAAACATAAGCCAAATGATTCTTGACATATTAGTGGGTCAAATATGGGAGCATTCTTATCTACCTTAGCATATGATGTAGAATACAACATATTTCCTTTGGCTTATGTTATTAGAGGGTCTTAAATTTATGAAGAATAGTTGTGGTTTTTTATGAAGGTGAAGGATAGTATGCAACTCACTCCCAATCCTCTGCAAGGCCTAAAAGTGCTACTCTTTACTACCAAAATATTTAATCTTCTCTCAATCTCAATGGTATCTAAATCACCTTTCCTTATCTTGCAAGTTTACCATGGGTTTAATATTCTAAAACTTTACTTGATTGGATTATTAATGAAAAAAATAAAAAGGGTCATAGGACTGTACAAGGCTTAAGTAAGTTGTAGGACTATGGAACAACAATAGGACAAGGGGTAGTAGACAAAGCTTAACTAGATAGACTATAAGAATATGGAACATTGAAGTAGGATCACAACACGTGGGTAGGTTATAGGACTTAGGGTCAATGTAAAATCATGGTGAGTAATTCTTTGTTTTTTGTTCATGAGACAGCGAGTCACAATCTTGACTCTCGTAATTAGTCCTTCAATGGGCTTAATGTCCTCCATGATGGGTTAAAATTCTATGATCATCATATGCAAGTGATGACAACTTCACATCAAGAGTACAATGCATGCTAACATAGGACACAAATACGTACGTATAAAAAGGAAAACATATAATTAAATGCATAAAAAAGTACATCATAAGTAGAATGAAAACATACACAATAACAATAGAACATTTAGCGCAAATATGAACTTTGGCACTAAGACTAAGATAGGCATTAGTGAGCGCATATCTCAACCAAGCAACATGGCTCGGGATCATAATGAGTTAGCATCAGCTTTATAAAGAATAATGAGCTTCCCAATGGAGTCACCATTTTGTGGACTCATTTTTTTTATGAGGCATTTTCACTCAATGTTAAGACTTTGTTATTTTGAAAAAGATTTTATTGTTGAAAATTGATTTATTGATTTAGGAGTTACCACTTATTCTATTTATTTTTAAAGAGAAACCAAAATAAGAAAAAAAGAAAAAAGAAAAAAGACTAAGAGTGCCTCCATAAAACAAAAACATCCCAATGAACTAAGGAAGGGATTTGGGGTTTAGATTAACCAATGGGAAGATGTTAAGTGCTCCACTAAACCTGAAACAAGTTTAATTTTTTACTTTGCGAATTAAGAAAATTTTAGTATACTATTGATTGAATAATGGATACAAAAACAACACAATAAAATATATATATCGATATGATGGGGGTGCTAATCTAGAACAAGTGACAAGTTTGGATGAATGGAAGTTCTGAATATTTAGAACTCTCTTTGAATTTATATCTATAACTCCATATTTATTACTTAATTTTTATAGTCAATATTTTGTAGTATTATATGTTTGCAATACTTTTAATATGAATATGTAATAAACAAGTTTATAATTGAAGACTAATAAAGATAAATGGTAGCCTTGACCGATCGACCAAGGGGTCGACCGGTTTAATAGCCGTTGGAAATAAAATGGTTGGGAACTAACTATTTTACTCAATCGGACAGCAACCGGAACTTGACCGGCTGTCGACCGGGAAACATGGCACTTCAACCAAGAAAAGGAAGCTACTGGATGAGAGAGAGGGTTTCTGGCACACTCCTCGACCAGAACTCGACCGGTCAGTGGTAATCAGTCGACTAGTTCCCAAATCGTTCTAGCCGGCTGCTCATATCCTCAACCGATATAGCCTTTTTGCCCCTATAACCTATCTTTTTCAATTTTTTTTTTTCTACCACTTAGTCAAGGTCTGTACGTCAATTAATATGCCAATTTTGCAATAATTTGTCTAAGATACAGTTCATACAACTCAGGTTTTAATGAAATCAAAATTTTAAATGATAAACAGGGTTTTGAAAGATGCATTAAAGGGTGTGAAAAACCTAAGTGCACTCATGCATTCATCGTACCTTCGTTTCTTATGATCAAAAGTCTTCCAAAAGTCTCGATCTTGTATCTATTTTGGTCATTTTATGATTTTTCGAATTTATACCTAAGATTCTTTACCATTCAAACTAATTAGTGACTTAACCATGGATTGTTATCATCAAAACCTGATTACGAGAACCCTTGGGCTTACAATCTCCTCTTTTTTTATTATGACAAACCTTAGTTAACTACAAGAAGAAGAATTCCCCCCTCAAACGAATCATGGATCAATCAATAAAAATCTATGAATTTAACACCAAGTCAATATGAAACAATGTAAATCATATAAATAACATATCATATATATATAGTGAAGTCAAATGTACACGAAACATAGACATATGAAACAAATCTGACAATGATCTGCATGTAGGTCTCCTAATCCTAAATATCTCTCCCCCTTTGGCGACATAAAAAATAAACGAATGGGGTGTCGATGAAATCAAGGTTGATGAGGTGGAAGTGGAAACACGGAGTAGAGGTATGCCATCATCTCCTCATGTTGACTCTCCTGGCGACTCTCAATGCGATCAAGCCTCTACTGGGGATGCTTAAATATAGCCTGCTGTTGATCCATGCGATCCTCAATACTCTGAAATCTCTGTTGCAGACACTCAAACTGATATGTGAAGCTAGTCTGATAATGATCCATGCGATCCTCCATGGAGTAGAATTGAGTATCGCTAACTACTGAAAGCTTCTCCATGCGAGTGCCAAGTAAGCTGATCTGAGTAGATAAATTCATTTAAGGCGCATGATCAGGAGCATGAGGAGCCTGATGAGGTGATGTCTGGGCATGAGGAGGCTCAATGAATGATGGCTGAGAAGATGGTCCCGTTGTGTAAGTTGGCTCAGACATCATCGACTCTAAAAAAGTGGCCTTAAACCGACCACCCTCAGACTATAGTGGAGGGATATCAAACTCAAGCTCTCTATGCTCAAAATCTCTCTAAGGGTCTAGCCCACCCTCCATCTCGTGAATCTCGGTCTCTTCCTCTACTCCAGGATGCACCTATCCCTGTCCCCGAGCCTATGGTACTGGTCGCTCCGCTCTCCTAATCCAGGAGCCATCGGGGGCCTTCTTAAACTTCATCCACCCCAAGGACTGCTCATCATATGTATCATAACTACTCGAGGCCTTGAAGTCCTGCTCTTTGCTCAAACCAACCTCACCATCCTTGAATACTCGCGTGAAAAAGTGACTATAGGGAGTACGTGGGTCCAGCTCTCGCAGTATGCTATCATGTGCATCATCATGAGATACCCGACGTGAATTTGTTTCCCCGTCATAATCGAATCAATGAGGAATACCTCTAGATAGGAGACCTCATCTCGGTGGCCGCCTTGTGGTAGGATGATGGACAAGATCATGTGGTAAAGGACTCGACAGCTCATTGTTAGGTTATGTGCCGATGGTTTGCCCATCTCCTAGGCATCTGCAAGGCATCACATCCTCTGAATAGCCTCTCTAAGCTCCAAACTCGCCACAGTGGGCCAAGCCTTGGACTCATATACCTTGAGTCCAATTGGAGCAATGTCCAAAATACGGCAGATGCTCTCCGGGTCCAACTGGATCTCAACACCTCTAATGGTGGAAATGATTGGTCCTCTATGTCCATATGTCACTCATGAATAGAATGCCCTCACTAATGTAAAAAAAATCGGCTATGAAATAGTCACTAAGGGCAACCAACCCATCCGTCCGAAGAGTCCCTCAAAGCCAAAATGTTGTAGTTAGAAGAAATTAATATTTCTCCCTAGAACCACCTTCCTCTGAGCAAACTTCTGCTTGTACCTCTGATAATCCTCTACGGAAGTGAAAGGACCGGTGTCATACCTCGCCTTTCGGTGAGTTTCCGCTTGAGCGGGCTAAGATGGCTCAGCAGGGCACTTGCCCTGTCCTCTAGAGGCAGTCGTCTCCCTCTTAGATGCCATAAGAAAGTCAAATAGAAGGGGACGAGGTTGGTAGAGAAATAAGCGAGCATAGCCAAGTGAAAACAAAGCCAAACAAAAGCCCTAGGCGCGCGGGAACGGAGGTTAAACTGGTTGTGACGCGCAATGAAAGAGGAGTCGTCCCAAAACCTATGCCCTAGGTCCCAAATATCAGTCCGCACCCCTCAAATGTCAGTCTAAACCCCTCAAACAGTTGCAATGGCGTCAAAAGTCAGTGTTTGGCAGCTAAATCAGTAGAACCCTTCAAGCAGCAGAGGAAGCAAATGAAAAAAATGAAGCGCGGGAGGGGTATTTTAAATGATAGGTCGACGAACCAGTCGATCGGATTAGATCCGAGTTACCGTCTAGTTGATCAGTTTGTTTGTTTGCTTATTCATCATTTATCACTAAATAAAGTGAAAATAATAATATTATGTTTTCAATTTTTATGTCACCTGTTTGTATTTGGACATCGATGATTATGATTTTATCATATTTTTTAGATTTTTCTCAGTAATAGAATAAAAATATTCACTCAATTTTATTATTTTATATTAAAAAAGATAGTTAATTAAACCTATTTTTAGATTTTTCTATTTTTTCTAAGTGAAAGTGAGAGCGGGCATATTTTTAATTATTATTAATTTAACCTTTTAAAAATTTATTAAGGGAAATAATATAAACCTAAAAGATGAATATTAATGTTAAGCCTTGATAGAAAGTTGATTGAGAAAGGCAAATTAAAAGTGACAAAAAGTAAATTAAAACCTATTATTTTAAAATTAGTTATTGTTTTTGTATGATAACGAATGGAAAACAAATATTAAGTTAAAGATTGTTTTTATTTTTGTATGATAAAGAATGGAAAACAAATATTAAGTTAACGATTGTTTTTATTTTATATTTTTTTCATAGTTCCATAAGTACCAGCGTCAACAATATTCTCCATTTTAAGCTAAAAAGGCTCTTTCAAAGGTTGACAAAGGCATATAAGGATAATTGTTTTTTTTTTTTCAAATCACTTATAAGTATTATTTTTTTAATTATATGTAATATTTAGGGATATTTAAAAGACTATATTTAATAACCTTAATCCTTAAAAATATTATTTTGTAGTTAAAAAAATAACAATTGATTTTAAATATAAATAATGTACATAATTGTGGAGAAGTGAAAATAATTTACTTAAGCCTGCAATTGGTGTCTGCCTAATATCCTAAGCTGCCTATTTTTCCAAATAAACAAATGGAGGTTAGGTCTTGTCTTTATTAAATATTATACTTTTTTTAAATGGTGGATTGTGATTTTAGGTGCAAAGGGGTATACTTTTCATTTCAATGATGAATACCCATTGATAAGAAATGACAAAGACATTTGAGGGCAATTTTTCAGGAAGTTGTTTTTGTGAAAAAAAAAAAGGATGGTTAAGGTTTAGTTTTGTTGGAAGATCCATTTTTCATGGTAAATTGATGTTGGAATCATTCTTCTTTTTATGCTCTATGCATGATTCAAATGCATTAAGACTCCATTTGGTTCTTGGGAACAACTTGGGAAAAGAGAAAAAAAAAAACATTGAAGAAAGATTGTTATCTGTTACTTCATTGCATTTGGATAAAAAAGTAAAATAATAATAATAATAATAAATATAAAAAATAAAAAATAAAAAGGAAAAGAAAATATGACAAAATTAAGGGAGATCTATACATTTTTTACCTTGCCACTTATATTGAAGAAAGTGAGTAAAAACTAGAGAAAGAATGGAAAGTTTATTGGGTTCAAACTAGTAATTTATTTCCCCTTAAGTTTTCATTTCCCTCAACATTTCTACTAAACCAAACAAAGTCTAATAGTTCCTCCCTTTCTTCTGCTCTATTCTTTTGTAGGTGATATAATTGTTTTCTATTTTTGAATCATACTAAATACACTCAATGTGGTTCTGCATTTTCCATTTCTTATTGTTTGTCTCATAGGGCATGGGCATATACTTTGCCATGATGAGAACTATTTTCAGTTAAGGTAATACAATGATTATTATATCCAATGAAGTACAATGCTAAATGTTGAACCAAGTAGGATTGGGTCACTGATTTTGGTGTTCTCTCAATATTTTGAACCAAAAGCTTGCAAGGTCAGCTATGGGTTTGGATATGTTTTTTCATTGATGGGCTGCTGTTAGAGTTGGATTTTCTTCCTATCATCTCAAACCAAATGATGCACATCCCATGTGGGATCACTTGCTGGTGAGCTCATTCTTGCAATGAAAGACACTACTGTTTTAGAGAATTATCAATTTTCACTTTAAGATAGAATTTATTTCAGTTTGGAATCTTCTAACTTGTTTTTAAGTAATATAGATGACTGTCACATTCACGTCAATTATTGCAATCTATATTATTGAAAGAACTGATAGGAAAAAGGAAACATTGTCTATCATACCCCTATTTTGATCGGGTATGATTAGCATTTTGTATTGAAGCTAATCATGTTACTTTTTTTCTTGTTTAACAGTTCTTCTGTTTAAGCTCTATTTCTTGTCTGAAAAGGACCGAATTTTGTCTATTTCTTTGATAGTTGTGGAAAGGAGAGATTCAGACAAACAAGATATAAGATTTAAGCATCATTCAAAACTGTTGTGAAGCGTATTGCCTACTAATAAAAACACCAAACAAGACCTTAAAGATATTCGTATAGACTTCCATATAAATTAAAATGAAAACAACATTCTAATATTATTTTCAATAGTATATTACATAATAAAGGTAATAGTTGAAATGATGAACCTTTAAAGCGATTGCTTGATTATTTTCATATTTTCTAAAAGATTTGAACCACCTAAAATTTGTAAGAAATTCCTTTAAATATTGCGGGATATTGTAAACTCATAATTATCGTTATAAAAGAATAAAAATGAAAGTAGGAATTTATTCCAAGTCTTAACATAGAATTTTGGTCATTGGGAAACACACATTTATTAAACCTACAGACCTTGCCTAAGTGTTACAAAATAAAAGAATTGAAAAAATAATGGTTTCGGGCAAAATCGCTAAACCGGTCAAAGGGGCTCTCAACCGGTTGAGAAACCGGTCGACCAGTTCCCCTACTCCGTTCAACTTCCGAACGAGGAGTGCCAAAAATTCTCTCTCTCATCCAGTAGCTTGTTCTTCTCGGTTGAGGTTCCTTGTTTCCCGGTCAATATCCAGTAGAATCGGTCTAGAACCGGTCGAGGAGTGTTAAAAACACTCTCTCTCATCTAGTAGCCAACCATGGCCAGTTGAAGTAAAAGGGCACCGGTTGACCGATTGGCCTTGCTCGATCAATGGGCGGTCGAGATCCGGTCACGGTTTCTAAAAAAGACTCTCTTTCATCTAGTAGCCATCTCTGCCCGGTTGAGGTCCGGTCGAGGTATGTGCAAGATTTGTTCGCATAGATATAAATTGTATATTAAAATCTTTGATAAAAATAAGAATAGGTATTGGTTTTAATAAATTTTTTTTACCATTTTAATATTCCAATAAACAAAATGTTTAAATATTAATTAGAAACGAAAACAGTTTGCGTGAAATATAATTTGTGTTCTCAAATGTACAAAACATGTTTGGGAAATTTTCGATAGATTGTATCAATTTAAAGATTATTATTATTATTATTATTATTATTATTATTATTATTATTATTATTATGTTTTAAAATTTTGATAAATAATAATCCATTAAAATACCCACCACGTAATACCTTCTTAGCAACTGTAAAAGCAACATTAATTAAATTAGCAATATAATTCAAATGGCAATACTCCCTTATACAATCAATTTACTTAAAAAAAAAAAAATACAATTGAACCAAAGTCCCTGTACACTTGGCATACAATTACATTCAGTTTTGAACATTAGCTTGCCTAATAGATGAGATTGTGAACTGTTAAACCTATAGTTGAAGTACCAATATATGACATACTTTTCTTATACAACTTTTCAACTAGGATAATGTCCAAAATCAGTTTGAAGTCATAAACTTCCCAAAAAGTGGTCAGTTATACTTTAAATTGGTTTTAACTTATAATATATCTATGTATTCTACCCAACTACTACCAATGAACATATGCATACATTGAAATGACTTATGTTTTCTCAAATAATGTAGAATCATCTCAAAATATCCTCATCATATCCAATTTAACAGTCTCCCTCAATTCGCCATAAATCGATGTTGATGTGCATTATGTGATGAAAGCAACAATCTCCCCATTATCTTCAATTTATACTTCTTAATCTTGCCCTGAATTCATTCAAGTTTAAAAGACATATAAGCCAATATTAAATAATTTGGCCATAGTATGCAACTTTTATGTAAATGATGTTATAATAATATCATGTATCTACATACCACATCAATGGATTTGGATAGTCCCCCATTTGACCAGTTATCCATGAATTTCATAATAAATACTCCGCAGTCATTGTTAACACACAAAATTACAACAAATTATTCATTATGCGTGACATGGCAATTATAATATACTTAAAATGCGTTGCAATCAATTTAAACCTAATTTCGGATTGCAACGTAAACACTTGCTCATTTGGTTGGCATGGTATGTCTAGCATGACAAAACGGAATATCTTGAAATCTATATCCATCATTTCTTTCTTATAGGCAACAAGCCATAAAACAACCTTTGCCTTAAACAAGCAAACAAAGTAGATTCAAACTTCCTATTTTATGTACAATACAACAAAGATTACAGAACTATAAGCTACTTTACCAAATTTTGTTATATTCCACTCATACAGCTCCTTTTCCTTCTAAGTCGAGAATCCAAGAGTTGGATTCTCTTGTTCTACAAGTCATACACATAAAGCGTCCAATGGTTTTTTACAAGAACCAGTAAGTAGACTTGCATTATGCCACTTACAATAGATTACAACATATATTGGGTTAAGAAGATTACAATTGTACAAACATAAAACAATGCATTTCAGCTCACCTCATTAACATTTTGATAGGAAACATCTAAGGGATACAAACATGGCTCAAAACGGGCAATTACTGCGTCTTGCGTCAAATGTTTGGCGTTGGAGCGCATGATCATTTCCTGCATATCATATGAAAAAAGTTAAAGCTTTAAAATTTATCCAAACTTGTGGACATGTTATAACAACTAATCATTCAAATGCAGTGTCTATAAAAACCCTTCATTACAACTATGTATGGCGAAAGAAACAGTTTGGTCCTTGATACATTTTCGAATTGCAACATCTTATAATATGCATCCACAACCTAAGACAAGAAATGATTAATATGTAAGCAATATTCAGATTGACTAATGACAAGATGTTACATGAATATTAAACTTAAAATAATGCAAACTCATGGAAAAGTTGATATATTAACATCATTGCCAATCCAGCTGTCTCCTTGGAAAGAGATGAGGTTGCCTCTGCTTAAACTCTTGTCATGCATTGCCACCAATTCCTCACTGTCACCAAAACTATATATGTTAGGGTAATGCCAATTTTTGTAGGTCATACATTTGAAATTGGAGTATTATATGCTTTAACATACCTCGGGTCCAAGTCCCCATCAAATACAATTACAACTGCTTGTTTCAGGTCCATCTTTATGGCAGACTATCGAGTTTGTGGCTGCGCTATGAATGGTGACAATAGATTGGGAGCTATTCGACACACTCTCCGTCGCCTCCCATTCCTATCAGATGGTGCCACAATCATAGAACGCAAAGGAAAGTGGTCATAGACAACTACTTCTTCATCATCTGTTAGTTTGAAGTAACAAAAAATTAGTTAAATGAAGGGCAATATAATATGAGTTATTTTGTACGCACTGATGCAATAATGAATGTCCCCCAAAATGTAACCAATAAGTGTCAGATGCCGAATTGGAGTGTCCGGTGCATCTTCAGTGCCATAACATGCCATGTCATTTCTAACATAGTGTGCATGCTGTTCAGGCACGGGAAAGTCATCGGCTACAAGCCTGAGTGACTAGCAGCAGGTGAAGGTATACTTCTTTCTCTTCGGGCATCCAATTTATGCATCAGACCACGCATGATGCCAAGCAACTGCTAAATGCCCTTTTGATATGCATTTATTGAGTGTTCTACTGCATAGTATTGCTCCAATATTTCTTGTGACATGGTAACGAATTACCAGAAGACAATTTAGTGTAAAACTATTCAAAAAAATATTTACAACTAGTGATTTACAATATTCCAATAAGTAAACCTATTTGTAATGACATTCAGACGGATTGAACTTGTAAACTAACAAGCAATATGCGTACATGACTACTTGTCGGCCCACTCTCAACCTCTACATGTGTATGGGGCGATGACGAATCATCAAACCCCTACAATTGAGAACATGACACTTGTTAAGAACACATAAACCTTTAAGGTATTCAATTTGCATGTCATCAAATTACATATTTGCATGCATATAGACTAAATGACTACCTCGGCATGTCCAAAACTACCAAACTCACTGATCTTAGTAGCTAATCGCTGCTTTATCAACTCATCTGACCATACTGAGAGGAGGGACACTGTTATGGGAACATGAACAGAAGGAATCTTGAATTTAATGACGTAATGGAGCTACACCATGGAAATAAACATATGTGCAATCGTTACTTGCTGCTACTGATGTTAACAATTAAAAAGTGACCAAGTAATGAATGTAAAAGAAGGACAATACTTGGAGAAAAAGGATGCAACCATGTATCCAAACATTGTTCCGTTGCTTAAATCGTCTTATACCCTCAACAAGCTGATCAACAACAAATTGGCCCCAGTTAACATCGTTTCTGAAACCATCTTCATGGATGGTATGCCATAATTTTCGGCATCCATCAATCCTTGAGGTGGGCACCAATATCATCGCATATGCGTAGTAAAGGAAGCATTTGCAGAACTCCTCCCTTACAGGTAAGTTGAGGAGTCTCTTCTCACATGTGTTGAGTGTACCGAATGGATAATCAAATGAGGTTGATGCAATTTGTAGATTCTGTTCAATTGTCGGGAGGCCAAAGACAAGGCCCACATGAGCAGCTGTCAAATCATAGCTTTTGTCGGATGATATGTCTGTGTCTGAAGCCAACGTTAAAATGGTCGATCAACCATAGACATATATTATATCGTATCTCCTTACAATTTAAGTTTAGAAGACCTCTAAACTGAAGGTCTCGAACCACTTCCAATTTCTCATCTGGTAACCTGTTGCATAGTTTGAGGAATCTTGAAGAAGAATAGCATGTGAACAATCTGGTGGCCTACATTAAAATTGTTGGAGATCATTATTAGCTTAGACATGAATTTTAGTAATCAACAAAAAAATAAGAAAATCAATATGAATACATAAAAGTGGTAAAAAAGCAATACAATTGAATGAACTAACAAACAAATTAATGTGCATGAATAATTTACTAGTGGATGTTTATGTAATAATCAATCTTTAACACCCAAAGCAAGTAAGTGTCTTAAGTAGGTTAAAATATCAAGATCCCGAAATAAGTGATGAAAATTAAAAAACATGAAAGAATGCATTACCTCCGCAGTGGCCATTGAAGAATGAAATTATTGTTGTAAGCTTCAACCTTGGAACAATCGGTAACTTCAAATGTGTGCTATAGTAGTTATCGCTCACTTAGAAAAATTAATAATAAAGGGAAAAGTCATTTGACTATTCATATCATTAATCGGTTGGATAAATTTGATAATGGTATACCATATTCATATTTGTAAGGTAAAAATAAATGAAATAAATAACAATATGGCAATTTAGGAAAGCGCTTACAGTTTGGAAGCAAACACGTGTATGAACTACTATCCTACCAGCAACTGACCATAATTCACATAATGAATAAATTACTATATAATAACCATAGAGACAAGGTGCGTAACAAGTATATCTCATTGAAGAGACATTGAAAGACAATTTTTATTACATGTTAGGAATTCATGACACATTCAAATAGGTGCAACCAGAACATGATGTGATAAGAAGCAAATACAAAAAAGTGGAAATAACAAAAGACAACTCTCCCTTTCTTGAAAAAAAAAACAAAAATTGTCAACCCCAATAAGTGAATAAATTAATAACAAAATGTCATCCTCATTTAGGCTTCAAACAAGAAATGCTTCATAATGTAGACACACTGATGGAATTAAATAACAAGTGAAAACAAACCACATTCAAATTGCACTTTCAATTAATTTGGTTAATTAAAACAACTCTAAATCATGAAAATAACAAAATAGTGCATTGTGCTTATAACAAGGCCAATACATAAGTACGAAAATCAGCAACCCCCTACCATATACCATACAATAGAATGTATGGGATGATACAAAATATGAAAACCTTACACGCACAAAAAGGACATGTCATGACAACAGATTATTGCAGTTAGAGTAGTTGTGACTTATGTCATTGCATCGAGAGCAATGAATTGCTCTCTTATGACTAAACTGTGACTCAATGCGTCTGTCGGGGTCTTTCTGGAGGACGTCTCACATGAGGGGGTTGGAGAGCAGGAAATAAGTTGCCCGCGCCATCTTGCAAACTCCCATCCTCACAAACTTTCAGCATATTATGTGTTTGTAATGGTTGAAACTGACCCGAGTAAATCAAATGTTGCGTGGAGACATGAAAACATGGGTCAATATACTCATACACGTCATGTCTTAGTGTGTGGATGACAGCACATACGTGCGAACATGGCAAGTCGGACATTTGCCATGTCATGCAAGTACACGTACGTTGATGCATATCGACAACCAAATAAACTTCTTTAGTAAACACCTTAAACGTCCCCCCTAAATAGGGCAGCACATTAATTGGACCAGACCTCATGATATTTGACATTAGTTTCTCTTCGGTTTTCGGTCCGACCATGCTCTTCCACTTTTGTGTACCACGCATATGGGTGTCCAACATGGCTAAAAGCTTATCCATGTCGTTAACAATAACGTATAAATTGTTTGGTGAAATTCATCTCTTAACCACGCATTGAAGGACTCTACAATGTTAGTTGTCATTTTATCCCATCGTTTTTTAAGGAACTTTGACATTGCCCAATGTTCGAGATTGTTTTCCGCAACCCATTTTGCTAGGTTGTCATTGAAGCGAACAAGTTTTTCAAATGCCTCGTTGTAGTCTATATCCAACCTAGCATACGCAATGCTGTCCAAAAGTAACAAAACATCTTTTTTTTCCTTTCTTTCCTCTAATGTTTTACTTATTTAAGAAGTTAGAAAAGTTTAGCTTCACATGTCGATAACAATATGCATGATTTTCTGTCTCGAACAACTCGGAAACACTACGCAAGATTCCCTGATGTCTATCTGATATAATAATAATTTCTTTACCATCTAAGACCCCTTTTAATTTCTTCAAAAACCAGTACCAATCCTTACAATTTTCTAAACTAACCACACCAAGGGCTAGAGAGAACATTCTATCATCTGCATCATATGCAATGGCGGACAAAAGAGCTCCCTTATATGGACTGCTTAGGTGGCAAGAATTAATAGCCAATATCGATCGACACCCCATGATGAACCCTTGAATTGAAAATGCATGGGCAATGAACAATTGCATGAAGTGACCTTCATGGGAAGTGTACTCCACAATAGTGCCGGAGTTGATTTCCCTTAACCTATGGCATAACCAAGGCACAAACGTGTAGGACTCACGTGGAACTCCATATGCGCTCTTTTGCCTTCTCTTTAAGGTGCCATGCTTGGTTATATGTCAATTGAACTCCATGATCACATTCAAAATCCTTACACATTTGATGAGAAAGATATTTTGGAGTGGTTCTGAACACATTTTCAACAACAACCGCGTCTCTCTTTGAAGAAACCTTGACCTTAGATGAACACTCATCCTGAGCTATATGATTATGATTCACTTGGTAAGTATGAACTCGCAAGATTACATTTCTCTCTACAGCATGAGCTGTTATCTTCAAAGGACAACCCTCAACCAAACTCTTTACAAACATATGCGTAGGTGAATTTTTCTTGTACTTGTATTCAAACCTTCCACCTAATGACATCTGGAAAATTGCATTCTGAAACTCCTTAGCATTTTTAAATGTATGTCCCGACCCTAATATTGCCTGATGAAAACGATTTGATTCCAAAGAGATGTACTCACTATATGCACAACGCGACGCAAAACCTCTTGATAGCATCATAGTATTAGGAATTGCATCACATGATGCATTAGAGGAAGGAAACGTGGCAGGTGGACCTTTGCATTTACATACATTAACAAAATTAGACTATGTCATGCGTAAAATTGATATTGACAATATTTTAAATAAACATTCATGTTAAAGTCCATTACCCAAATGCCAACTGTGTATTCGGTATATTTGCTTCACTGGCTTCCACACAGGGTAAGTCTACTAGATATACATTTGCAAAGTCATCATTATGGGAAACCACGTTATCCAAGTCATCCTCATCTTCTAAATCTTGGATGACTCTGGAGTTGAACTTGAGGGTGTAGTGAATCTTCATCACATCAAGAGAGATGTCGAATTTCTCTATGATTTTTTTGGTGAATTCTTCAAATGGCATTCCTTTATATATGTGAATACCTTTACTTCTTCCACCCACGTATTCCCACTGCCCATCATTTTTTTGGACAAGTTTAACTCCCACGAAAATGTAACAATATATCTTATTAGTTGCGTCCATCAACCTATTCAAACATAACACAAATTTCATATTATAGAACAAACAATTATGCATATTATAGAAAATGGGGTTGATCTTTTCTCCTATGTGGGCTTTTGCTTTGAAGTTGACAATATTATTAGTCGTCATGTCTAGTTTATCAAGCATCATTTATATAGATACTTTTCCTTTTGTTACTTCACTTATTATGTTTTTTAACAAGTTGGTTTACTTTTTCTCTATTTTTGCGGATTGCTATGACCCTTTGGATCCCAATGGGAACATCACAGTTACTTTTGACTCTCATAAATGGACAGATGATGGCTATGTGGTTAGTGTTTTGGCTCATGCTCAATAATCAACTTCAAATTTCTCTGAATTTCATTCTGGTTAAATTGTATGTTGAAAAGAATATTGACTTGCATGCGTTTGATATTCAGCATTAGTGAATAGTAAACATGAAAGGAGGTGTTTGAGCACTAGAATGATTGTTGGAAACAATTTTGGATTTCAATGAGAAATCCTTTAATTGATTTGTTATGTATTGAATCCCTAGTTGCTGGTCTGATTTAATAGAATTAATGGTCATTGAACCGGCTTTGAACTGATCGATTTCTTTATTTGGCATTTATATTCATGTTAGCTAGAGATTTCATGAAATTGGAAATGATAGCCTATCTACACATACTAAGTAGCCCACAATATCTTAGACTATAGGGTGACCAGAACTTGGCTTTTATCGAAGAAAGTTGACAGACGAACTATCGTACTGAACTAGATTGCCACACGAGGCCGTAAATATAATGCTAAAAGATTTAATTTGAACCAAATGATGAAAAATATGTCTGCAAAAGGAAAATAAATTTGCATTGACTGATCATATATTAGAATCAAATTGCACATATAAAACAAACTTCTAAAATGAATATGCAATGGTAAATCAAACAAACATCAATGAACCAAGTAAAATGTAAGCAAAATCAAAATATATTTTTATGTCATCTTCATCATCATCATTATCGTTAATGCCAATCACGGGTTTTCATATTGATGGAGAAACAAGTCAATCATGGTGACATCATAGGTTAATAAAAAAAAGTGGGTTTTGCATGTCAAGGCTATCAATCATGTAAATTCAACACAAACATAATTATCTAAACAAAAACTGTTGATACCACGACATGCAGTTGCAATTAACCCATGAAGATCCTCACTATTTCAAACTGTGAGCCATGTCTTAGAAACACCATAACCCACAATTAAAGATGGCTATTAAGAGATCAAGTCATCCACACAAAATAAAGAGTTGATAATCATAATGCTAAATCAAAACATACCCATAAAAAAATATATGTTAAACCAAAAAGCATCAGTTACGGGATTTAAGGTTAAAAAAAAGACTGTTTTACCTTATGGTAAGAGAAGCTCCCTCCTCAATTCAGACACCAAGCCAACTCCAGAAAGTCCTAACTAACCTCAAATATCCAACAATGCTTAGCACGGAGGGCACCGCCGATGGGGATCGATGAGGGAACAATATATGACAAACTGAAATCGCGAGATAAATTAGGGCAATGTATTTGGGTTAAAATCAAATGGTCCAAATAGCCGAAATGAAGCATAAAATGAAATTGCTGAACCTACTAACCTCAACCATCAACTACTTCGGCACGGAGGCCAAATCCGGTGGTGATCGTCGAGGGCAATGGATCGATAGAGATGAAAAACGTCACTGTCTACACCTAAAATCAGATAGCCGGGAAAGACGAGATCGAGAGATAACGAGATTGGCATAGAGGATTAGGGCATTCTTTAGGCGGAAGCGAGGACAAAGTCGGGAATGTGAAAACGCCTAATGCAAACTAAAATTTGGGGAAAAGAAAATGGAACTTTTTTTTTTTAATAGTCAACAAAGGGCATTTTCGGCAAATTAAACATTGTATATCCTTCTTATCAATTTATAGACTTTCTTTGGGTGTTGGACTTAATTATATAACATATATGGACCAAATGTTAATTTTTGGGCCCAGCTGGGCCCAAAACACAATTCTCCCAAATTAATTGGTGCAGCCTAGTGCATGGAAATAAGCTTATGTGACATTGCCAATTTATATCTAATTTTAATTGATGTGGTACTGTTGAATGGTATTCAATTTCTATTCTTCTAAGTTAATTTCTTCACATTTGGGTGTTCTATTTGATTTTCCTTAACCCTTAGCAATTAAGTCAATATGGATAGATTTATTTTCATGCTATTTCTAAGATATTTGATTTTAGCTTAAGTTTGAGTATTAGTATTTTCTTCTTAATATATTCATCATAGCAATTTGAGTTATCACGATCATTTATTTATTTATTTTAAATTGAGTTTAGATTGCCAATCTTGAGCAGTACTGCTTTAGCTCTTATGGTAAACCATAAGTGGCTAGATGACCCTTTTGTTTATGACAAGTGGAATAGGTGGTTCTATTTTTAAAGTTGATTTTTATTTCTATGGAAGTGGAATCTTGCTTGGTATTACTTTGTTGGTATTGGCTATCTACTAAATCATGCCTTTATAACTAATATTTTATTGATTGTCTTCACCTAATCTCTAAAGTTAAGTTAATTGACCAGCCTTGAATTAAAATTTTCACAAAAGCCTTTTTCCTGTACATTAGAAAAATGTTAAATAGCAAAAAATTTAGAACAAACCTCTAGCCATAGGCATTTCCAAAGGGACTTACTAATGGCACCCATTTTCTAATAAATAAGTTCAACTTACTATAGGTAGAAGAGGGACTTGGGAACTTGATAACTTTATAGTATTCACTTTGGGAGTATGTAGTTTAGGCATGAATGAGATCAAATTGTGCTTTATTCAAGACAAATGTTACTTGGACTGAACTCCAGTCAGCTCGACACCTATTCACTTAATCAATTATAACTCTTTCTTGTTGGAAACTAGACTCATAGGAATTTCCAATGTTACTTTATTTTCATAGAAATGAAAATCAAGCCACATTAATACCCTAAATTTTTCTAAGTGTATAAGATTCTATTAGTTCCTTATGAACTTAGCAGAGTAATTTAAGAAATATTGAAGTAACTATTGAATAACCAATTTTCTTAAAAGCTGAACTTTGTGGATTTGGACTCAATACATATATCATATTTTTTAAGACCCTCCCTCACGTGTGGTCCCATACTCACACATGAAGAGATACAATAAAATTACAAATTGGGGGAAAAGATGCTAAAGAATTTGCAAAGGAGGGAGAGGAGAAATAAATGAAGGAAACAAACATGCAAATTACGGAGAAGCCAGTTCGAACTCATGACCTCTTACCAAACTAGACTTTGATACCATGTTGAAATCCAAAAAGATTCAAAGAAAAAAGAAAGAAAAAAAAAGGTTTCTTATTATGAACACTCTTGAAAAACTTGAAAAATAGGTACAACATTATATATAATTTAAATAGACTTGATAAAAGGAAATAAAGACTAATTTACCTTTGTTCATTAAAAAGAAAGAAAATAATTCTAATATAGTGATTCGTCCCTAATTGGTGTTCTAATTGATTCAACTCAACTGATGTGCTTTGATTCCAATCCTCAGACGGGAGTAATCAACAAAATTTATAAACCTAAATCACCATATACTAGGGTAGCATTAGCTAGCATAGCATAGTGGCTCTAGGATCGTCCACAGAGATGGGTTTTCACTTCGCAATTGATATTATTTCAAAGATGACTTGGTGCTTTTTCTTTTCTAAGTTAGCTTTAAAAGAAAACATAAACTTGTATTGAAATGGTTGGTTTTAAGCTAACCAAAAATAGTAACTGATTTTAATTACAAAGAAAAGCGTTTCTTGGAGTTTCAGATCACTAGGCTCAGGTTCCTTGTACAAAAAGGGAGTTCCGGTCACTTGTTTCTTTTCCTCGCATTGGGGATTTAACATATAGTTATTTCCCGAACCGGTGTGGTACAGATGCTTACCATTAATGGTTTCAACACTAAATCCCTCTCACTGATCCATCTTGCAATGGCTCGTGCCTCTCACCTAGCATTTGCCATTCAAGGGGATCTTTAACCTTGGACTTTCCTTCTCAAGCTCGCAAGAGATAACTAATGGATGTCTCCTTGGAGTCCAAAAGCTTACCAAGTGTTGGCTATTATAGAAAATCCTACCTTTGAATCACCTCCCAAAGGCTCGCAAGAGATAAACTAGTGAAACTCAATGGACGGAGTCCACTTGCCTTACCAAGTGTTGGCCCAGGTGATTCAAAGGCGTTTTAAGTTAACTAAAAACATAAAAACCAAAAACGGGTCACACTTTCTCTTCATTAAAAATGGAAACAACAAAAACTCACCCTCATGCATGCCGGCACCTTACTTAGCTTCCTTCACCCAAGAGACAAAGAGCCTAGCCTCTCATCCTCTGAGGAAAAATCCTCAGAGTTTGTTTGGCTAGAAAGAAAATGAAAGAGAAAACAAAAGCGAGAGAGAAAAACAGAGCAAGGCTCTGTATATTTTATATATCTACATATACAAAAGGTTGTCTCTGAGAACAAGCTCCCGAGATTTATTTACATTATTTATAAAGGGTTATTCACCCTTTGCTTCTTACTTCCTAACTAAGGAATCATGTGATAGGAGGGTTACAAGGAGAGTTTGGGAAATTTAGACATCAAATATCTAAAGCAAAAATATCTCAAGATGTCAGTTGCAGCTATCGGGTGCTTCAGGAGGCGTTTCGCAGCCGGCACTGTAGCGCTGCGAAATTTCGCAGCCAAAGGACCAAATTTCGCAGCCCTGCGAAATTCTCCTTCAGCTTGGAGCGATCAGATTCCAATAGCTGTAACTTCTTCATTTGAACTCGGAATCGTGCACTGTTTGAAGCATTGGATTCTTGACTTCCTAAGCTTTGAAATGGTATATAGTGTGCATGAATTGGACTTCGGGAAGTGCTCCAAAAGTGGCCAAGAAGACTGCAACTTTTGTCCCCTGTTTTGCTTCACTCTGTTTTTCCTCTTTGCTTCCCTCCTTGCATTCCAGATTTGCTTATGGCAAAGGACTTTAAAGCTTCGGTTCTTCATGTTTCTGAGCTTTCCAAAAGCTTTGCCATGGATTCCAAAGAACTCTCCTCAATCTTGGATTGCTTTGGTGAGCAAAAAGCTATCAAAAACACCAAAACTTACACAATTTGATTAGAATTGATTGCAAGGGTCCTTAATATGTTAATTGGGTTAAAAGGTGATAACTACTACTCAAAATTGATTAAAAGAGTTAATTACAAGCTTCCAAAATAGCATTTTTGAGTAGTAATCATATAGTAATTAAATAAATAGTTAACTTTAACATTCCTCACAAACTGATGAAACATCAAGAGTTTGCCAACCAAAAACCGAAAACACTAAAGTGGATATGACTTGGTAAAGAAGTCTATAATATATATGTAGGGAAGAAGAAGCAAAAGGCAGCATGAGAGTCTTATGTAGAAGTGAAAGTTGGATCTGCAAAAGCAATGTTGGATCTACGAAAGCAGTTCATGAGATTAAACTCTCTTCAATAAGATCATAAATCAAAAGTTCCATTAATATTTAGTCTTATGTTTCTCAAATATTTTGCTTTGAATTGTTAAGGATCTAGTTATTCTACAAATGAATAAGTTCTTACAATTTAATGAACCTTTATATAAACAAACATGAGACTAAATATTTGAGAAACCTATTAAATAAACAACTAAATTAAAGGATATTATTAGAATCTCAAAAAAAATAAAATAAAAAAAAATCAAAGAAGAAAATATAGAAAGATAAACCATTTAGAAGATATTAAGAAACGCCAATAGGAAGCTACATTAAAACATAATACATCATTATTAACACTTGGAAAAAAAGGCTAGAAAATTAGAAAATCAATCTACACCAATTAGGAGATAACCTTGTTTATATTAAAGAACAATTTTTTGTTAGAAAAAAAAAAAGGAGTAGAGCAAATGGTAACCCTAAGGGTAACTGATGGTTGGTTGCATGATATCCCTCAACAGGAATAGTGTGAGTATACAAATATTCAAACTTTCATCTTATTGTTTTCTTATCATATTTTATACAATTATTATTTTTATAATAATCTTAATTTTGATAATTGGTGTTTAATGTAATGGTGATTATGGAATGTTCTTTATCAAATATGCAGAATATTTTATGCATAACCATCCATTTAGGTCTCTAATTGACACCCCTATGGACTAGTTTCAAAAGAAAATGGTAACAAAATATTGAGAATTTGTCTATGTAATGAGTTCATATGTTGATGAGGGTTGGCCCTTAGTTTGGATGAATTTTATTGGGTGTTGTTCAAAGTTTTAATTTTTAAATTTAATTGAATGTATTCACAACATGTTGAAGTGCACATTTTGAGATATATATTAACACTTTATATGTTGTTTGTAGATAAGCAATCAAATTTTAGATGAATAGTTTTGATTTATAGAACTTATGGGGTGTTTAACAATGTTTTTAATTAAAATGTTTTTACTAAAAGTATTTTATTTGGAAGTATTTGTAGGAGAATTACCAATCAAATGTTTATCCAAAAAACATTATAAATGATTTTTCAACTTTTTAAAAGTGTTTCGAAATTTTGTTAAACACTTTTTTTTTTCTAAACGCTTTTTATGCTAAATGTGTATTAAAAAAGCATTATCAAACAAGCTCTTAGTAGTTTTTTTGTAAGGAAATCATAATTATGGTTAAGTGTGAGTGAAAATTTTGAAGTCAAAGCTTAACATTAATTAATTCCAAGTGAACATTTTGATTCTAAGAACTTAATTTTGCAGCTCTTTTTAAATAACAATCATAATTAAATAATATAGGTAAAAAAAGTTTAATTGACAACTTAATCATATAGGTAAACATTTTAATTTTAGAAAATTTAACCTAATAGTTCTTTGCAAATGAATCTTTAATCAACTAGTTTAAATTCAAGTGAATATTTAATTTGATTGAAAACACAACCTTAGCCAATTTTTTTTTGTAAATTATAACTCAATAATAGTTAAGTCCCACTAATGATTGAAAACTTAACCTCAATTAAGCTCTTCATATGTGAAATTTAACCATTGTTAAGTATAGGTGAATATTCTCCATTGTTTTAAAACCCAGACTGGACCGAATGGTCCAACCAGTCCAACCGTCGGTTGGTGACCTTTCCAGTTCAGTCCATCCTTTTGGGTCGGCGAGCTATTACATCGAACTCAAAACATTGGAACCGACGATCGGACCAAAAAACCGAGTGAACCAACCGATTTGTAGTAAATCGAACTGTTCATTGCATGTCCTTTTTTTTTTTTCAATGAGAGAGAGATGGAGAGATGGTGAGAATGAGACGATTGCTGGCCGACGATCAATAATCCAACGACCAATAATCACGCTCAAGTTGATGCTGGCGGTGAGGTGGTCGCTGCTTAGGGTAGGCATGGGTATGGTAAGAGAAGGAAAGAAACAAAAGAAAAAAGAGAAGAGGAGGAGAAGAAGAAAATAAAGTGGGGAAAAGGGGACTGGTGGTGCAACTGGTGGTGGATGAGAGAGAGGTTGGTGATGGGTGAAGAAAAAAAAAATAGAGAAAAAGAAGAAAAGAAGAGAAATGGGAAAAGAAAAAAAAAAAAAAAAAAAAGGCCACGAGGTAAGGGAGGGGAATGAAAAGATTTAGGGTTTTGTTTTTTAAATGAATGGTGGAGATTAAGTATGAAAATGGAGGGTCGAGATGGATTCTTTGAAAAATGATTGAATTACCTAAAATTGGTATAAATAAGTTTATAAATTGAGTTTTTTCAAAATATATTTATTTTTATTTTTATCATTTAATTTGATATATTAAATATGAAAATAAAATATTATTAAAATTTTTTATTTTATATATATAATTTCTTATAAATATTTTAAATTTTAATAATATATAAATTATATATTTATAATGTCATCGGTTAAACCGCGGTTCTACCATCGATCCAACCAATGAACCGTAAATCAGTAATCTTTTCAATTCAGTGACTGTTCGATTCTAAAAATATTGATATTCTCATGATCTTGATTTAAGTTCTTTATAAAGAAGCTTAATTATGACTAAATTCATATGAATATTCTGTTTAAGAATTAAGTTACCAACAATACTAAAATTACTATAATTTTTCATATATGAGATTGATTGCTTACCATTTTTTTACCTTGCTATATGGAAAAACAACAATCAACTATTTATGGACTAATTATTTATCTCAACTCATTTTTTTCATAGTTAACAATGAAGAGCCTTTTTTATTTTTTATTTTTTTATCTACAATGATGAAGTGGGGATTTAGATTCTTTTTCATTAAGGAGAAAAAAAAAAAGAATATAAAAAGAATAATGTTGGTTGTTTACATTTCTTAGTTCTTTTTCATTTCCATCAACAAAATTAGATGAAAAAATAGTAAGTACTCAACTTTCTTGGTTAAGATAAATAAATAAATAAAGTGAAAAAAGGTAAGGTGAAAATAAGGAAAATCATTATGAAGGAAAACAAAAGGAAAAATGTCATTTTTGTCTTATAATGGTCATCGATATGGCTTTTAAGGAAGTGGGTTACCTTACAAATATGGGTACGTAAGATCTAATCTTTTAAACCGAATAACCTTTATCTATTTAATATGAGATAAACATTAAGAATTTAATTAATCACCTCATTTTACAGGAATTGGTAGAAGTTGGTTTTCTATCATTCACATTCATGGAAGGTAAACAATCTATCTTATCAAAATCTTATTGGATTCATCTCCCTACTCAACAAAAACATTAAATAAATTAACTAAGATTTATCTAAAAATAGTAACACTTCCAAAATGCCATGGTATCTTTTCTTTCCATGGTATCTTGAACATTTCCAACTTAACCAGACTTGCTCATATTTTGTCCCCCTTTATGCTCCCATATATTGCCACATTAGCTATCACCTTGGATTGTTCAAATTATGCCAGGTATTTGCAAAAATATTCCCAAACATAAAAGGGAACGAATCTTACATTCTACTTGCCATCCTTTCTAATAATTAATTTCTTATGGAGGATTGTTGGCATTTCCTTTTCAATTGATGTAGTACTTGTCTGCAACATTCATATTTAGAGTAATGTCGTTGGCATTTCCTTCCATGCAAACTTGTCTTTCAACTTTTCTACACCCAGTAAAAGAGTTATAATTGCACTCTCTTTTCTTGCTTACCAGCAGATTAAGTAATTTGATTAATTTTATAATTTTTTCACCTCTATTTTTTTAGAAAAACTAAAGAAAATAGTAATATAAAAGAAATTAAAATTATTTTACTAACCCTGCTGGGATTCCATTTCTTTTTGTTTCAGTACTTATCCTCTCTCCTCGCCTTTCATTTTGTCACTGTATATATCCAGTGGATCAATCCGAAAAGCAAAAATATTCTCTCTCCTTAGCAAAGAGCAAAGAATACTCTCTCTCAAATAAAGATTTCATGGATACTAGAAATGGGAGTATCAGTGTTGTAATGCTGCCATGGTTGGCTTATGGCCACATCTCCCTTCCTAGAGGTGGCTAAGAAGCTTTCAAGGAGAAACTTCTACATATATTTCTGTTCTACACCTGTTAACCTGAGATTCATACAAGGCAAACTTACTGAAGAAGACTCTCATTCAATAAAACTTGTAGAACTCCATCTTCCATTCATGCCTGAACTTCCTCCTCACTACCACACAACCAAGGACCTCCCACCACATCTCATGCCCACCCTTAAAAAGGCCTTTGACATGTCAAGTCCCAGCTTTGCCAATATCTTGAAAACTCTTAGCCCGGACTTGCTTATATGTGATGTCTTCCAGCCATGGGCACCGGCTGCAGCTTCTTCCTTGAATATTCCTGCTGTTCTGGTTTCAATTGGGGGAGCTGCATTTTTGTCTCTCATATTTCATTTGGATAAGAAGCCCGGTACTCCATACCCCTTTCCAGAGCTTTTCCTTGAAGATTTTTGGTGGGTAAAGATTACAGGAAATGCTCTTGATTCTGCAGATGGCATCAAAGACCATGGACAGTTTGTTGGATACTTGAAACAATCATTCAGCATCATTTTGGTCAAAACTTTCCGAGAATTTGAAGCAAAATATATAGATTATCTGTCTGTTTTAATTGAAGAAGCCAGTAGCTCTTGGTCCACTGATCGAGGACCAAACAGACAAAGATGATGAGGGAGCTGATATAATTGAATGGCTTGACAAAAAGGAAAAATCATCAGCAGTTTTTGTCTCCTTCTGCACTGAATGTTTTCTGACCAAGGAGGAGATGGAAGAGATAGCTTATGGGCTAGAGCTGAGCAAGGCTAACTTCATATGGGCGGTAAGGTTTCCTCTGGGTCATAGAATTAATATTGAAGAGGCACTACCAGAGGGGTTTCTTAGCAGAGTGGGGGAGAGAGGAATGATTGTGGAGGGATGGGTACCGCAGAAAAAAATTCTACTACATTCTAGCATTGGTGGTTTTGCGAGTCACTGTGGATTCAGTTCTCTTTTTGAAACTATGAAGTTCGGGGTTCCAATTATAGGCCTACCTATGCAACTGGATCAGCCAGTGAACGCTAAACTTGCAGAGCTGACTGGTGTAGGTGTTGAGGTAAAGAGAGATCAGAGCGGAAGGCTTCAAAGAAAAGAGATAGCAAAAGTGATTGAACAAGTGGTTCTTAGGCAAGATGGAGATAATCAAAGGAGCAAAGCAAAAGAATGGAGTGAAAAGATAAGAAAAATAGGAGAAGAAGAGATAGCAGAGGTAGCAAAGGAGCTGGCGAAAGTTTGTGGCAAGGAGAAATTAATTTGTTCAGCCTAGTGCATGGAAATAAGCTTCTGCGACATTGCCAATTTATATCTAGTTTGGATTCATGCCGTATTGTTGAATGGCATTTAATTTCTATTCTTCTATGTTAATTTCTTCACATTTGGGTGTTCTATTTGATTTTCCTTAATTCTTAGCAATTAAGTCGATATGGCTAGAGTTATTTTCATGTTATTCCTTAATCCTTAGCCCCTTGACTGGGATGGTGGCATTGAGGGCCTCATGGGTAGACCTTGCACCCATGAGGGCACCTAGGAAAATGGCAACGTGTTAGAGGTTTGTTAATCATCACAAAGGCAAAAGTGTTGAGGAAAGCAACAGTAGGGGTTGACACAGTGCATGGCTTGCACAGGCACCCACACCATGCCTCACACACACCCATGCGCCCCCGTGCCCATAGCACACATGCACTGTGCATAGCAGTAGATGGCACGAGCCAAGTTGGCCAACGCCGGTATTTTTCCCTTAAAGGAGAACTCTGAAAAGGAGGTTTGGAAGTGGAAAAATTATTTTTGGATTTTTCTAATTTTTAATAAATTCATTATATCTTCTCAAGCATATGTGATGTCTCCTATAGACATTTCTAAGGTGGTTTAAAATGCACTTTAAGTGGGGGAAGGGGGGAGGGGGTAGGTGACTTGAAGTGGGCACCTAGACAAGGCATGAGCTACAATAAGGGGGCATCAAGGCATGGCTTAGGCATAACAATTGCACTCCGATGAGCAACAAGTATACACGCATAGGCTCTACAATATGTATGGTGTGCAACCTATGCATGGCAAGTATACACACATAGGATCCACAATATGTATGGTGTGCAACCTATGCATGGCCACAATGGCATGGGGCATTGTAATACATAGTACTAATGAATTAAATAGACAATAAGGATTATCTTATTATTTAACCTTAAACGTGCTTAATTAGATGTTAAAACTAGTTTAATGATAATCTTGTTTAATTATTAATTAAACCTTGATTAAGGTTAAGTGGGATTAATTAATGACTTAAGCATACTTATTAGGTTCTTAGGGGCTGATTAGAATTATGAAAATCTAAAGGACTAATGGGCAACTGTAGGTTTAATAATGGATAACTAGAAAGACTAAATAGCAATTTTAGGAGATTTGAGGTTGGTGGTAGCCTTATGGCTTGCCACCTCATGCTTGGCAGCTTGGGAACTCCTTTATAAGGGCTGGCAGCCCTCGTTTGCAGCCTTGTCTCTGCAACAACCTAGGTTAGAGAGAGAATCTAGAGAGAAAAAGTGAAGAATTAAGGTAAAGAATAAGGTAAATTTAACGACTTTGGTAAATTTGGGTTCCTAATGATATTTTGAAACGAATTAATGATAAAGTTTGTTTAAAAGTTGAGTGTAATTAATTACAAAGATGTTTTAGTTGTAAATTAGAATTAACTAAGTTTTAAAGTGTTTTAACTTAAATATTTTATCAATGGAAGAATCAACATACATGTTTGTTTAGTTTGGTTTGATTGAAAAATAGATTAGTAAAGAATGTGATTAATTAAGTTTATTTGGACACTTGGGACTAGCTAATGGATTAGGATTAAGGAAAATCAAAACAATTAGTGTTTGGTAATTAATTGAGGAATCTTAATATGCATTGTAAAGATTGTTTAATTCATTTTAAACTTGATTTGAAAACTTGGGGGCATGTAGATTAGAGAATATGAAAATTAAAAATAGCAACAGTAAGTTATTAAAATTAGTAAGAAAGGAAAATGTCATAAGTTTTAATTGTATAAATTTTCATGGTTAGGAAACCTAAATTATGTTGTTTCATTTCAGTTCCTTGTAATAGGTAAAGATCGCCTACATAGAAGAATCACAAAAGGGAAGTCGGTGTAAGGTAGGAAATTTTATGTCATCCATGATTTATCTTGATTTCCTTTCTTGAAACATTTATTGAAATTTCATGTCATTTCTTTTATTTCATGAAATGTTTTAATGTGTCACCGCATCTTGATTTATTATATTAAAATGTTTCAATGATATTTGAACATATATTGATATAAGGATTCATGGTTCAGTATTGAGGAAATGGTTTATGATGTGGTTGCATTACAAGAATGATATGGAATAATGACAGATGAAGTTATAGGTACTATCCTTTGATATATTGTTTATGTGGGACTGTGGGTCCTTGGGTGAAAGTTCCTAAAGCCCTTGAGGAAGACACTTTGATGTGGGTGTATGGGGTTAGTCTTGCCCCTAGGTATTAGTCCATAAAGACACGGGGTTGGTCCTATCCTTAGGTATGAGTCCTAGAAGACACGAGGTATGACTTACCCTTGGGTGATAGTCCTAGAATAGTCATTATTACGACCGAATATATTGTGGAGCATTGATATCTGATGTGTACATTGGTGGGGGTTAGTAGTTTATCAAGTGTGAAAGGATGAATGAGGAAAAGCAAAGATGAAGCCATCAACAATATGCATACATGTTGACATTATTGCATATTTGTTAATGGTTATAAATTGTTTATCGTCAATGCTATTATATGTTTAATTCAAGGTTTTTTTTAAGGATATGCATAGGATGTTTATAAACTTTCCTACTGAGTTGTGAACTCGCCCTATCCCTTCCACCTTTAAATGTAAGTCAGAAAACTTATGCTGGAAATAATGCTTGAGCATTGCTTTTCTGTTGATTGGATGCTATTTGTTCACATTGAAAGTGTTTTGAGGCTTTACTTTTGTATAATGTGAAGACTAAATTTTTTGAAGGAATGATGTAATATATATTTGTCATGTACACTTATAAGTATGGATTATCCTTAGTGCACCATGGGGTTTTGGTATATGCAAAGTAATGTGGTACAAGTTCTCTTTGTGAAACAAGTCATATTTTTTTAACCAATAGTTGCAAAGTTTAATACATGATGTATACCTCTTTATAACAGGTTTCCACATTCTTTTTTTGCACAAAATCAGCCAGGAACTCAACATTTAAATTTTTATATCCCCAATTTTGAGAGCAATTATATATGTTGTATTTGAGTACTAATTATTAAGTCTGAAACCCAATGTGTGATTAGCACGATCTAGCCTCTCCTTCCCTAGCATTGGCACAAGGGCGTTCAACCTTTTGCATCGAGGAAGATCGATGAGCCATGGGCATAATGTCATGGCATGCTATTGCAACCAAGAAAGGCCTTAAAACGACATAGCACAACCAAAGTAGCAAGAAAGCCTTAGACAAGTGGCCAATGCATTGTACATGGACACAATGTCGTGTGCATGAGACGAATGAGCCATGAGCACAATATGATGGTATGTCACTACACCAAATAGGGCCTTATATATAAGCATGGTGTTCTTACTGCAATGAGGAAGCCCTCAAACTCATGATGGATGCTTAGCACAAGAGTGGAAGGCCCTGTGCACACGAATGACAAGCCACAAGCCTAATGTCATGGCTCATTGTTACAACCAATAGAGACTCAAACATGACACATGAAGCCATAACAACAATCAAACCAATGTAGACATGTTGCATGACTAACAAGGGCAAGGCATGGGAGAGCCTTACAAACGATTGGTTTGTTAGGCATGGATAGCAACACCTTGATGCCATGGATACCTAGACATGGTACAAGGGTGGGCACCAATGCATTGTTGTGCATTGGGGCATCAAAGAAATGGTTGAACACATGGGCCTGGCCAAGATGGCTGACACAGGCTAAGAGGCATGCATACTTGGTGTTTGATGTGGGCCTAACTCACATGTAAAAAAGCTAACGACTAGGCTGGCATGGGCTTGGCTTGCAACAAAAGGACTAGACATGACCTTGGGTTGATTAGATCAAAGAAGGTTATGTGTGGTTGAGTTGCATGAGGTGGTTACAAAGGCACCTATTGACAAGAGATACCATGAAAAGGCATGACTTGGCTTGGTATCAGAAGAGAGCATTAGAAAGCTATAGATGCATGCAATGTGAAGAGACACATTTTTTGGGAAAGAGTGTCTTCAATTGGGTGGTTATGGCAGTTACATAACCACAACTTAGGTCTCTATTTTGAATTCAAAATTCAAACAAGGAAGATTCTTCTATAAAAAGCCTCTACATTGTAAAGAGATCGAGGGTGAGCAGTCAAAGAGAAAATTAGCTATGTCATTCTTTATAGGATTTTTAGGTTCTCTGATTAGGCAAAATTGTACAAGTGTTGGTACACAAAAAGTTTTGTAATCTTGTAGTTTCGAATAAAACACAAGTTGGGAAGGTTCCTTTATCTACTATGTTGCCTTGTTACATTTATGCTGCTTTTGTTGTGTGGCTTCGAGAAGGTTGGGTAAGATTGTTGTCTTAGCACCTCATTAATGGTTGATTTCGGTGGTGTAACACATACAATAAATAATCCATGTAGACATCTGAAACTTAACCCCAAAAACTCCAAATGAAGTAGAGTGTATCTATGAAGACAAATTGAGATGTTGCCTTTAATATTATTCATTATGTAACAAACTTGTCTGCTAATTAATAATCAATTGGTGAATCACAACTTGTTTATAAAATTGACTGTGTCTGGCGGAGGGAATTTTGTGAAAAATCTTTTCTATATTTTACAACACTATAAATCATCAAACAAATTCTCATGACAAATATTACAATTCAAGTTAAATCAATTGAATTTAATCATAAGAGCCTTAAAACTATATTTTGTTGATTGTCTTCAACTAAGCTCTAAAGTTAAATTAATGGAGCTTAATCATAAGAGCCTTAGACCCCCATATTTTATTGATTGTCTTCACGTACTGGAGCTTATCTATGAGAAGGTCAAATTAACTTCTTATCATCCAATAGAAGGAAAAGTTGATATGGTAGAATTAATATCAAATCCAAGAAGCTTAGGGTTTTTAAGCCTAAATTAGTGGAGTAAGATGAGATAAAAAAAGAAATAATCTTAAAGACCTATTTGTCTTCTATTGACCCTTAATTAATTATGTGAAATAATGTATAATTTCTTTCTTCATCAAAGTAACAATCTTAGAACTTTTAATTCTCAAAATCCTAATTAAATTGAAACAATTTTCTTTTAATAAGAATATTTTATTCTTTTTTCCATAATTACATAAAAATATTCCTTAAAAAAAAAAAAAAATCTTATACTATGATATTTTCTCTATTAAAAAAAAATCATGATACGTGGAGAGACAGAAGGTAATTAACACAGATGGACAAAAGGAGAAAAAAAGTTTGCCACCCGTCGGGAATCCATACAAGGGATAAGAGTAGAGAACAAGAACTTCTTTCGCAAGCCCAAGCGTTAAATTAAAATTTTTGCAAAAGCCTCCTTCCTATACATTAGAAAAATGTTAAGTAGCAAAAAATTTAGAAACAACCCTCCAGCCATAGGCATTTCAAAAGGAACTTACTAATGGCACCAATTTTCTAGTAAAGTTCAACTACTATAGGTACAAGAGGGACTACTCGATAACCTTTATAGTTGTCACTTAGGGAGTAATTAAGTAGCTTTGGCATGAATGAGATCAAAATGTGCTTCATTCAAGACAAATGTTACTTGGACTGAACTGCGGCCAGCTCTGATGCCTATTCACTTAATCAATAATAAATCTTTCTCGTTGGAAACTAGACTCATAGGGATTTCCAATGATGCTTAATTTTCATACAAAATCAAGCCACATTAATAACAGAAATTTTCCTAAATGTAGGTATGATTCTATTACTTCCTACTGAATCTTGGTAGAGTAATTTAAGAAATATTGAAGTAATTTTGTTATGGGCCTTTGAGCTTTGCATGGGGAGACTCTTGCGTCAAACACCCACTGTTGGAGAAGACTCATAATTGATTGCTAGGATTTCGACCATATACAACTTCAAAAGGATTCATTCCAGTTGTTTGGCTAGAAGCCCAGTTATAAGCAAATTCAGCTTGAGCCAAGGTAAGATCCCATCAGCAAGGGTTGCTACCAATTTGTTAGAATTATTTATTTAATGTAAGAATTACTTATTTACTATATTAGAATTATCATCTTTCTTTTTAGAAGCAAATCTTTTTCCTTTTATTTCAAATTGTTGTTACTTGCTCTAATAATGAATCATTGATTCACCTGAATAACTAAATAAAATGAATAAACCTTTCTCTTCGTCTCAAATTGATGGATCTTTTTAGTCGGAAGATCCTCTATATGGATAATACACATTCCAATTTATCAAACCTAATTCTAATTGTTTTGCACTGAAGCAAAGATATTCACGGGGTGATTTGTCCTATTTAGATATTCACAATCAAGAAATACTAAATTTTCTTTTTGATAGGCCTTGAAAAACAGACCTCTATTATTACCTTCGTAAAACTTATTTAAACTCTATTTTTGTGTTGAAGGTATTTTTTAAGTGATTATAATTAAAAATCCTATAATTTCTTTTCTCCCTTTTCTCTATGATTTTTTTGAATTTCACACAATTAACTCCTCGAAGCTTTCCCAACCATCTATTAACACTTTCAATTTGCGATTCATTAACTTTGAGTCTCAATAAGAATTTATGGTCTTCATAATCTCATAAACGTTCACAACCTTCCAAAACTAAAGACCATCTATGTTGAATTTAAGTAAGGAAATGAGACTTGTTTAGGTCAAAGAAAAAAAAATTATCTAATTCATAATATTTTAAATATTTCTTCCACCTTCTGCAATATACCCCAGGTAATTCAGTACCCAACAAGTCAAACCGACTCGAGTCATGATACATACGTTGTCCAAAAAGAGATTCAGTACCCAACAAGTCAAACCGACTCGAGTCATGATACGTATGTTGTCCAAAACGAAGTTCAGTACCCAACAAGTGAGTCGTGATTCGTATGTTGTCCCAAAAGAAATTCAGTACCCAACAGGTCACACCGCTCCTCTTCTTCTCCCCTTAGGCTTAGCTACTCTTTGTTAATTGAGAAGCCTAAATTTCAGTGTGAGAGAAGAAAATTTTCCTGATGAATAGTAGACAGCAAAGCAGAATCAAGGTTCTGGTGCTGCCATGGTTGGCTCATGGTCATTTAACTCCCTTCCTCGAGCTATCTAAGCAACTGGTGAAGCAAAACTTCTACATATATTTCTGTTCTTCGCCAGTTAACCTCAGTTTCATCAAAGGTAAACTCACTGGAAACTACTCTCACTCAATACAGCTAGTCGAGCTTCATCTACCCTCCTTGCCTGAGCTTCCTCCGCACTACCACACAACCAATGGGCTCCCACCACATCTCATGCCCACTCTCAAAATGGCCCTTGACATGGCAAGCCCCAGCTTCCCCAACATCCTAAAGACCCTAAGCCCAGATTTGCTTATTTACGATTTCATCCAACCATGGGCACCAGCCGCAGCAGCATCTCTTGGAATTCCTTCTGTTCGGTTCTTGAGCAATGGAGCAGCTGCGACCGCTTTCATGATTCATTTCGTCAAGAAACCTGGTAATGAGTTTCCTTTTCCGGAGATTTATCTTAGAGATTATGAGATTAGCGGGTTTAATCGTTTTCTTGAATCTTCTGCAAATGCTTGCAAAGACAAAGAAAAGGCCCGACAATGCCTGGAACAATCGTCCAACGTTATTTTGATCAGGAGCTTTAAAGAGATTGAGGAGAGATTCATAGATTTCCTCTCTAATTTGAATGCGAAGACGGTGGTACCTGTTGGTCCACTTCTTCAGGATCAGTTAGATGAAGAAGATGCAGAGACAGAAATGGTTGAATGGCTCAGCAAGAAGGATCCAGCATCATCTGTGTTTGTTTCTTTTGGCAGTGAGTATTTTCTTTCCAAAGAGGAGTTGGAAGAGGTTGCTCTTGGGCTAGAGCTGAGCAAGGTTAACTTTATATGGGTGGTGAGGTTTCCAATGGGAGATAAAATTAGGGTGGAAGAGGCACTACCAGAGGGTTTTCTTAGTAGAGTGGGAGATAAAGGAATGGTTTTGGAGGGTTGGGCTCCTCAGAAAAAAATTCTACGACACTCCAGCATTGGTGGGTTTGTGAGTCACTGTGGATGGGGTTCTGTGATGGAAAGCATGAATTTCGGTGTTCCAATTGTAGCAATGCCCATGCATCTTGATCAGCCATTTAATGCTAAACTAGTGGAAGCACTTGGAGTTGGTATAGAGGTTAAGCGAGACGAGAATGGGAAGCTCCAAAGAGAAGAGATAGCAAAGGTGATCAAAGAGGTGGTTGTCAAGAAATGTGGGGAGATTGTAAGGCAAAAAGCAAGAGAATTCAGTGAAAATATGAGCAAGAAGGGAGACGAAGAGATAGTTGGGGTAGTGGAGAAACTGGTACAACTGTGCGGGAAAAGAAATTGAGACACAGCTTGATCCCAACATGACCGTATTAGTTGAGATGTGCCAATTTAGCTATCTTCAAAGAGCACCACAAAACAAAACAGCCTACACCAACAGGCCTCTTCCGTTTCATTTCCTTTGGTTTTGTATTTAGTGATCAGAGAGAAGGCGTTTTCTGCAGAAAGTATAAAAGAACACAGCCGAGATGATGACACTCGTCCTTTTCTCTTAGTGTC